>OX326967.1:5535420-6988128 GCA_946800305.1 Medicago arabica | reverse complement strand
CTCTTCTAAGATTACAGCCCCTAATCCCTTAGGTGGTCTAATATTCTTCGAAGGTTTGAAGTACGTTAACCTAATATCACTAATAAAGAATTATCCATTCCTAGACTAATTATAATTATTAGAACAATTCAACTAGGTCAAAGTCGAAAGCTAATGGTCAGTAGTCGTTCGTTCTCACCAAATCATATATATATATATGTGATCAGAATATATAAAGCATTAAGAATAATTGAATTGAATAAAAAACTAAACTGTCATTCACAATAAATAGAGTTTCACAGCAACATATGTCAATTAGGGTTACAAAGAATCATCTCAGACCTAACCTCTAATGGATTTAGCTACTCATAATTGAACTTATAAATAACATAATCATTAGAGGTAACAATACATACATGAATTGGTTACAAGGTGAAGAAATCGCCCCCTGCAGCCGTCTTCCAGTGTAAAAATCGCACTTTGCTCTTCTCAAATCGTAACCCCTTTGTTTTCAGAATAGCCTTCAGCTTAAATAGGCACAGAAATTCGCCTTAAAACCGTGTCACGTTTTTGCAGAATCGTGACACGATTTTGCCTTGTATAACAAACTTCTAAATTAGGGTTTCTTGAAATCGTGTCACGTTTTGGTCAACGTGACACGTTTTTGCCCTTGGCAGAGAGCATGTTTTTTGTCTTCTTGAATCGTGCTACGTTTTGTACCAATCGTGACACGATTTGGTCCTTTATGAATTCTTCAGTTTTTCTGCTTTTCTTGCTGCTTAAGTTACCTTGTGAACTCTAAATGGTTTTGATGATAACAAGTTGGTTTGAAACTATTGATACTATAAGGACTACTCTGCTCATCTCAGTGAACAAAATGGAAGAACACTGTTATGAAATACTAAAAAACTGCAAACGAAAAATAAAACCGATTGCAAGCATGTTACATTATTTCCAGCACTTAGCAAAATCATAATAATCATAAGTGCCAAATTTTTCATAATCTCTCATTATGAAGTTCAACACAAGTCGAAAGAGGGAGAAGGACTCGTCAACACAAGTCGAAGGAGGGAGAAGAGAGGAAAAGCACAGGAAACATCAAACTGTGAATTTCGGTGTGTGGAATGCATTGTGTGAATTTTCTCTATAAATAGAGAAAATTCACAACTAATAAGTGAGAAACTTTGGGAACAAGTAATACATTACTTTGTGATTAAGTAATTCACATATTAGATCTAGTACAAAAATATCTCAAGTGAGTACCAAAATATATTATATTGAGTACAAAAAATATATTATTGTGTATCAAAATATATTTCAGATCATGTACTAAAATATATTTAGATTGCCTACCAAAATATTTCAGATTGTGTTCCAAAATATTCTAGATTGCATTCCAAAATATTTTAGCAAAACTTAGGGATTAAGAAAACACTTTCTAATAATGATTAAATTAATTATTTAATTTAGGGTTAAATATGTTTTTAGTCCCTATAAATATTCAGAATTTTTTTTTAGTCCCTATAAAATAAAATCACACTTTTTAGTCCCTGTAAAATTTTCCGTCAGTATTTTTTAGTCCCTATAAAATTTTCCATCAACATTTTTAGTCCCCGTAAAAATTTTCCGTAAGCATTTTTGGTCTCTAAAATGTTAAAGGAAATGTCACAGGGACTAAAAAGTGTTATTTTATTTTATGGGGACTAAAAACGAAACTGCAGATATTTATAGGGACCAAAAACTTAATTAACCCTTTAATTTATCAATATATATTTTTCTCTAGTGCTTACTTCGTTCACATAATTATGTGCCCCTATTAAAGGTACACCCCCACTATATAAACACTACTAATGTGTGTGATCCATCCGATGTGGGACTTCCACTTTTTTCAATTCACACAACACTAGTTCTACCCAACATGAGAATTTGTGTTTAGTCTTTTAACTCAATTTCCACACACGTTCTAATAGACCAGATTAATAGTCATGCGGTTCGACCACTGACCCAACGACTTGAGTTGTGAATATAAATTTTTTAATGTACGATATTTAAATAGAAAAAAAAAATGACAGGAATTTTTTATCAAAATTTCATTCATAATGTAATTTTTGATCATAAATTTTTTATATAGACCAAATTAATAGTCATGCGGTTCGACCACTGACCCAACGACTTGAGTTGTGAATATAAATTTTTTAATGTACGATCTTTAAATAGAAAAAAAAAAATGACAGGAATTTTTTATCAAAATTTCATTCATAATGTAATTTTTGATCATAAATTTTTTATATAGACCAGATTAATAGGTCATGCGGTTTCGACCAGGTGACCCAGCGATCCAATGCCTTGACTGGGTCGATCACACGGTCCGGTTTTTAAAACATTGAATGAAATAGAGTGAGTTGGTGGTAATTTTACAGGTTTGATGAAGGAGATGGAGATTTTTGGATTAATGTTTTACTAAAAAATTAGACTAAATATAAAACGCCACACTATTTTAAAATTTCTAATAAACATGTATTTTATCAATTCAGTAGAACATATATGCAGTATACCGTTGTCAAAGCCAACCAAAAATTAAGGAATTTGAAATAATTGAGGTTAAATAAAAAATATAGCATGAAAACGAATGAATCCAATAATTAAAATTTAAGATTAAAAAAATTAAACAAACGAAATTAAAAAATTAACAAACAATTTATCTTAATTTTGGAACTTCCGTTCAAGTGAGATTGACATCATATCTTCACTCAAAACCATACAAATGAGACCGGCACCATATTTTCACTCAAAACCTTAAGGCATTAGGTATATGGTTCATCTCACTTATATGTTGTTCAAAATCTACTCTTCCATCCAATGTAGAAAATTCACTCACCCTTGACACATTAACACATCTTAATCAAGTGTGTCGCTATTCGCGACCTAATTATAATACATAGTCAAATAAGGGCACAACATGTTCAAAAACAATGGGTTGTAATTGGTTTCATGGATAAATGTTTATGCACTTTTATTTATGGGAGAAGAGAGAAAGGAAAATAGAAAGAAAAAAAACAAATACGAAAAAGGAATTTGAACATGAAAGAAATTGTAAAAGGAAAATAATATGTAGTGCGTGTTTTAACCATGAGAGTACATGGAATATAGTAAATTGATGGTAATTATATGAATTTGTTGAAGGAGTTGAAGATTTTTGGGCAATTATTTACAACTAGGTCAAATAAGGTCAAACAAATGTATATCATGTTCACAAAGGTTGGTTTGCGGTGGTTTTATGGAGGTATGTGATAGAATTTTGGCAAGTGTACCAAATACTATCGAAGTAGTAAAAATATCGTTCCCACAAGGACTGGTTTTAATCTCAAAAAGTTTTGCCGCTAGGCAGTAGATTTGTTTAATAGCATAAAACTTAGTAACAGAAAGTAAATTGATTGTTTAAAATAAGAGAGAGATGAGTTAGGTCTTCGAATCATCTGAGTTCCCCTAATTGGTCACTGCACCTATTCTTATGAATGATTTTCTAGTTTCACGATAGTTAACAAAATAGTCCTAATCAATCCCTTGAGTTAGGACCCTCTTCTAAGATTACAGCCCCTAATCCCTTAGGTGGTCTAATATTCTTCGAAGGTTTGAAGTACGTTAACCTAATATCACTAATAAAGAATTATCCATTCCTAGACTAATTATAATTATTAGAACAATTCAACTAGGTCAAAGTCGAAAGCTATGGTCAGTAGTCGTTCGTTCTCACCAAATCATATATATATATATATGTGATCAGAATATATAAAGCATTAAGAATAATTGAATTGAATAAAAACTAAACTGTCATTCACAATAAATAGAGTTTCACAGCAACATATGTCAATTAGGGTTACAAAGAATCATCTCAGACCTAACCTCTAATGGATTTAGCTACTCATAATTGAACTTATAAATAACATAATCATTAGAGGTAACAATACATACATGAATTGGTTACAAGGTGAAGAAATCGCCCCTGCAGCCGTCTTCCAGTGTAAAAATCGCACTTTGCTCTTCTCAAATCGTAACCCTTGTTTTCAGAATAGCCTTCAGCTTAAATAGGCACAGAAATTCGCCTTAAACCGTGTCACGTTTTTGCAGAATCGTGACACGATTTGCCTTGTATAACAAACTTCTAAATTAGGGTTTCTTGAAATCGTGTCACGTTTTGGTCAACGTGACACGTTTTTGCCTTGGCAGAGAGCATGTTTTTGTCTTCTTGAATCGTGCTACGTTTTGTACCAATCGTGACACGATTTGGTCCTTTATGAATTCTTCAGTTTTTCTGCTTTTCTTGCTGCTTAAGTTACCTTGTGAACTCTAAATGGTTTTGATGATAACAAGTTGGTTTGAAACTATTGATACTATAAGGACTACTCTGCTCATCTCAGTGAACAAAATGGAAGAACACTGTTATGAAATACTAAAAAACTGCAAACGAAAAATAAAACCGATTGCAAGCATGTTACATTATTTCCAGCACTTAGCAAAATCATAATAATCATAAGTGCCAAATTTTCATAATCTCTCATTATGAAGTTCAACACAAGTCGAAAGAGGGAGAAGGACTCGTCAACACAAGTCGAAGGAGGGAGAAGAGAGGAAAAGCACAGGAAACATCAACTGTGAATTTCGGTGTGTGGAATGCATTGTGTGAACTCTCTATTTATAGAGAAAATTCACAACTAATAAGTGAGAAACTTTGGGAACAAGTAATACATTACTTTGTGATTAAGTAATTCACATATTAGATCTAGTACAAAAATATCTCAAGTGAGTACCAAAATATATTATATTGAGTACAAAAATATATTATTGTGTATCAAAATATATTTCAGATCATGTACTAAAATATATTAGATTGCCTACCAAAATATTTCAGATTGTGTTCCAAAATATTCTAGATTGCATTCCAAAATATTTTAGCAAAACTTAGGGATTAAGAAAACACTTTCTAATAATGATTAAATTAATTATTTAATTTAGGGTTAAATATGTTTTTAGTCCCTATAAATATTCAGAATTTTTTTTTAGTCCCTATAAAATAAAATCACACTTTTTAGTCCCTGTAAAATTTTCCGTCAGTATTTTTAGTCCCTATAAAATTTTCCATCAACATTTTTAGTCCCCGTAAAAATTTTCCGTAAGCATTTTTGGTCTCTAAAATGTTAAAGGAAATGTCACAGGGACTAAAAAGTGTTATTTTATTTTATGGGGACTAAAAACGAAACTGCAGATATTTATAGGGACCAAAAACTTAATTAACCCTTTAATTTATCAATATATATTTTTCTCTAGTGCTTACTTCGTTCACATAATTATGTGCCCCTATTAAAGGTACACCCCCACTATATAAACACTACTAATGTGTGTGATCCATCCGATGTGGGACTTCCACTTTTTTCAATTCACACAACACTAGTTCTACCCAACATGAGAATTTGTGTTTAGTCTTTTAACTCAATTTCCACACACGTTCTAATAGACCAGATTAATAGTCATGCGGTTCGACCACTGACCCAACGACTTGAGTTGTGAATATAAATTTTTTAATGTACGATATTTAAATAGAAAAAAAAAATGACAGGAATTTTTTATCAAAATTTCATTCATAATGTAATTTTTGATCATAAATTTTTTATATAGACCAAATTAATAGTCATGCGGTTCGACCACTGACCCAACGACTTGAGTTGTGAATATAAATTTTTTAATGTACGATCTTTAAATAGAAAAAAAAATGACAGGAATTTTTTATCAAAATTTCATTCATAATGTAATTTTTGATCATAAATTTTTTATATAGACCAGATTAATAGTCATGCGGTTCGACCAGTGACCCAGCGATCCAATGCCTTGACTGGGTCGATCACCGGTCCGGTTTTTAAAACATTGAATGAAATAGAGTGAGTTGGTGGTAATTTTACAGGTTTGATGAAGGAGATGGAGATTTTTGGATTAATGTTTTACTAAAAAATTAGACTAAATATAAAACGCCACACTATTTTAAAATTTCTAATAAACATGTATTTTATCAATTCAGTAGAACATATATGCAGTATACCGTTGTCAAAGCCAACCAAAAATTAAGGAATTTGAAATAATTGAGGTTAAATAAAAAATATAGCATGAAAACGAATGAATCCAATAATTAAAATTTAAGATTAAAAAAATTAAACAAACGAAATTAAAAAATTAACAAACAATTTATCTTAATTTTGGAACTTCCGTTCAAGTGAGATTGACATCATATCTTCACTCAAAACCATACAAATGAGACCGGCACCATATTTTCACTCAAAACCTTAAGGCATTAGGTATATGGTTCATCTCACTTATATGTTGTTCAAAATCTACTCTTCCATCCAATGTAGAAAATTCACTCACCCTTGACACATTAACACATCTTAATCAAGTGTGTCGCTATTCGCGACCTAATTATAATACATAGTCAAATAAGGGCACAACATGTTCAAAACAATGGGTTGTAATTGGTTTCATGGATAAATGTTTATGCACTTTTATTTATGGGAGAAGAGAGAAAGGAAAATAGAAAGAAAAAAACAAATACGAAAAAGGAATTTGAACATGAAAGAAATTGTAAAAGGAAAATAATATGTAGTGCGTGTTTTAACCATGAGAGTACATGGAATATAGTAAATTGATGGTAATTATATGAATTTGTTGAAGGAGTTGAAGATTTTTGGGCAATTATTTACAACTAGGTCAAATAAGGTCAAACAAATGTATATCATGTTCACAAAGGTTGGTTTGCGGTGGTTTTATGGAGGTATGTGATAGAATTTTGGCAAGTGTACCAAATACTATCGAAGTAGTAAAAATATCGTTCCCACAAGGACTGGTTTTAATCTCAAAAAGTTTTGCCGCTAGGCAGTAGATTTGTTTAATAGCATAAAACTTAGTAACAGAAAGTAAATTGATTGTTTAAAATAAGAGAGAGATGAGTTAGGTCTTCGAATCATCTGAGTTCCCCTAATTGGTCACTGCACCTATTCTTATGAATGATTTTCTAGTTTCACGATAGTTAACAAAATAGTCCTAATCAATCCCTTGAGTTAGGACCCTCTTCTAAGATTACAGCCCCTAATCCCTTAGGTGGTCTAATATTCTTCGAAGGTTTGAAGTACGTTAACCTAATATCACTAATAAAGAATTATCCATTCCTAGACTAATTATAATTATTAGAACAATTCAACTAGGTCAAAGTCGAAAGCTATGGTCAGTAGTCGTTCGTTCTCACCAAATCATATATATATATATATGTGATCAGAATATATAAAGCATTAAGAATAATTGAATTGAATAAAAACTAAACTGTCATTCACAATAAATAGAGTTTCACAGCAACATATGTCAATTAGGGTTACAAAGAATCATCTCAGACCTAACCTCTAATGGATTTAGCTACTCATAATTGAACTTATAAATAACATAATCATTAGAGGTAACAATACATACATGAATTGGTTACAAGGTGAAGAAATCGCCCCTGCAGCCGTCTTCCAGTGTAAAAATCGCACTTTGCTCTTCTCAAATCGTAACCCTTGTTTTCAGAATAGCCTTCAGCTTAAATAGGCACAGAAATTCGCCTTAAACCGTGTCACGTTTTTGCAGAATCGTGACACGATTTGCCTTGTATAACAAACTTCTAAATTAGGGTTTCTTGAAATCGTGTCACGTTTTGGTCAACGTGACACGTTTTTGCCTTGGCAGAGAGCATGTTTTTGTCTTCTTGAATCGTGCTACGTTTTGTACCAATCGTGACACGATTTGGTCCTTTATGAATTCTTCAGTTTTTCTGCTTTTCTTGCTGCTTAAGTTACCTTGTGAACTCTAAATGGTTTTGATGATAACAAGTTGGTTTGAAACTATTGATACTATAAGGACTACTCTGCTCATCTCAGTGAACAAAATGGAAGAACACTGTTATGAAATACTAAAAAACTGCAAACGAAAAATAAAACCGATTGCAAGCATGTTACATTATTTCCAGCACTTAGCAAAATCATAATAATCATAAGTGCCAAATTTTCATAATCTCTCATTATGAAGTTCAACACAAGTCGAAAGAGGGAGAAGGACTCGTCAACACAAGTCGAAGGAGGGAGAAGAGAGGAAAAGCACAGGAAACATCAACTGTGAATTTCGGTGTGTGGAATGCATTGTGTGAACTCTCTATTTATAGAGAAAATTCACAACTAATAAGTGAGAAACTTTGGGAACAAGTAATACATTACTTTGTGATTAAGTAATTCACATATTAGATCTAGTACAAAAATATCTCAAGTGAGTACCAAAATATATTATATTGAGTACAAAAATATATTATTGTGTATCAAAATATATTTCAGATCATGTACTAAAATATATTAGATTGCCTACCAAAATATTTCAGATTGTGTTCCAAAATATTCTAGATTGCATTCCAAAATATTTTAGCAAAACTTAGGGATTAAGAAAACACTTTCTAATAATGATTAAATTAATTATTTAATTTAGGGTTAAATATGTTTTTAGTCCCTATAAATATTCAGAATTTTTTTTTAGTCCCTATAAAATAAAATCACACTTTTTAGTCCCTGTAAAATTTTCCGTCAGTATTTTTAGTCCCTATAAAATTTTCCATCAACATTTTTAGTCCCCGTAAAAATTTTCCGTAAGCATTTTTGGTCTCTAAAATGTTAAAGGAAATGTCACAGGGACTAAAAAGTGTTATTTTATTTTATGGGGACTAAAAACGAAACTGCAGATATTTATAGGGACCAAAAACTTAATTAACCCTTTAATTTATCAATATATATTTTTCTCTAGTGCTTACTTCGTTCACATAATTATGTGCCCCTATTAAAGGTACACCCCCACTATATAAACACTACTAATGTGTGTGATCCATCCGATGTGGGACTTCCACTTTTTTCAATTCACACAACACTAGTTCTACCCAACATGAGAATTTGTGTTTAGTCTTTTAACTCAATTTCCACACACGTTCTAATAGACCAGATTAATAGTCATGCGGTTCGACCACTGACCCAACGACTTGAGTTGTGAATATAAATTTTTTAATGTACGATATTTAAATAGAAAAAAAAAATGACAGGAATTTTTTATCAAAATTTCATTCATAATGTAATTTTTGATCATAAATTTTTTATATAGACCAAATTAATAGTCATGCGGTTCGACCACTGACCCAACGACTTGAGTTGTGAATATAAATTTTTTAATGTACGATCTTTAAATAGAAAAAAAAAATGACAGGAATTTTTTATCAAAATTTCATTCATAATGTAATTTTTGATCATAAATTTTTTATATAGACCAGATTAATAGTCATGCGGTTCGACCAGTGACCCAGCGATCCAATGCCTTGACTGGGTCGATCACCGGTCCGGTTTTTAAAACATTGAATGAAATAGAGTGAGTTGGTGGTAATTTTACAGGTTTGATGAAGGAGATGGAGATTTTTGGATTAATGTTTTACTAAAAAATTAGACTAAATATAAAACGCCACACTATTTTAAAATTTCTAATAAACATGTATTTTATCAATTCAGTAGAACATATATGCAGTATACCGTTGTCAAAGCCAACCAAAAATTAAGGAATTTGAAATAATTGAGGTTAAATAAAAAATATAGCATGAAAACGAATGAATCCAATAATTAAAATTTAAGATTAAAAAAATTAAACAAACGAAATTAAAAAATTAACAAACAATTTATCTTAATTTTGGAACTTCCGTTCAAGTGAGATTGACATCATATCTTCACTCAAAACCATACAAATGAGACCGGCACCATATTTTCACTCAAAACCTTAAGGCATTAGGTATATGGTTCATCTCACTTATATGTTGTTCAAAATCTACTCTTCCATCCAATGTAGAAAATTCACTCACCCTTGACACATTAACACATCTTAATCAAGTGTGTCGCTATTCGCGACCTAATTATAATACATAGTCAAATAAGGGCACAACATGTTCAAAACAATGGGTTGTAATTGGTTTCATGGATAAATGTTTATGCACTTTTATTTATGGGAGAAGAGAGAAAGGAAAATAGAAAGAAAAAAACAAATACGAAAAAGGAATTTGAACATGAAAGAAATTGTAAAAGGAAAATAATATGTAGTGCGTGTTTTAACCATGAGAGTACATGGAATATAGTAAATTGATGGTAATTATATGAATTTGTTGAAGGAGTTGAAGATTTTTGGGCAATTATTTACAACTAGGTCAAATAAGGTCAAACAAATGTATATCATGTTCACAAAGGTTGGTTTGCGGTGGTTTTATGGAGGTATGTGATAGAATTTTGGCAAGTGTACCAAATACTATCGAAGTAGTAAAAATATCGTTCCCACAAGGACTGGTTTTAATCTCAAAAAGTTTTGCCGCTAGGCAGTAGATTTGTTTAATAGCATAAAACTTAGTAACAGAAAGTAAATTGATTGTTTAAAATAAGAGAGAGATGAGTTAGGTCTTCGAATCATCTGAGTTCCCCTAATTGGTCACTGCACCTATTCTTATGAATGATTTTCTAGTTTCACGATAGTTAACAAAATAGTCCTAATCAATCCCTTGAGTTAGGACCCTCTTCTAAGATTACAGCCCCTAATCCCTTAGGTGGTCTAATATTCTTCGAAGGTTTGAAGTACGTTAACCTAATATCACTAATAAAGAATTATCCATTCCTAGACTAATTATAATTATTAGAACAATTCAACTAGGTCAAAGTCGAAAGCTATGGTCAGTAGTCGTTCGTTCTCACCAAATCATATATATATATATATATGTGATCAGAATATATAAAGCATTAAGAATAATTGAATTGAATAAAAACTAAACTGTCATTCACAATAAATAGAGTTTCACAGCAACATATGTCAATTAGGGTTACAAAGAATCATCTCAGACCTAACCTCTAATGGATTTAGCTACTCATAATTGAACTTATAAATAACATAATCATTAGAGGTAACAATACATACATGAATTGGTTACAAGGTGAAGAAATCGCCCCTGCAGCCGTCTTCCAGTGTAAAAATCGCACTTTGCTCTTCTCAAATCGTAACCCTTGTTTTCAGAATAGCCTTCAGCTTAAATAGGCACAGAAATTCGCCTTAAACCGTGTCACGTTTTTGCAGAATCGTGACACGATTTGCCTTGTATAACAAACTTCTAAATTAGGGTTTCTTGAAATCGTGTCACGTTTTGGTCAACGTGACACGTTTTTGCCTTGGCAGAGAGCATGTTTTTGTCTTCTTGAATCGTGCTACGTTTTGTACCAATCGTGACACGATTTGGTCCTTTATGAATTCTTCAGTTTTTCTGCTTTTCTTGCTGCTTAAGTTACCTTGTGAACTCTAAATGGTTTTGATGATAACAAGTTGGTTTGAAACTATTGATACTATAAGGACTACTCTGCTCATCTCAGTGAACAAAATGGAAGAACACTGTTATGAAATACTAAAAAACTGCAAACGAAAAATAAAACCGATTGCAAGCATGTTACATTATTTCCAGCACTTAGCAAAATCATAATAATCATAAGTGCCAAATTTTCATAATCTCTCATTATGAAGTTCAACACAAGTCGAAAGAGGGAGAAGGACTCGTCAACACAAGTCGAAGGAGGGAGAAGAGAGGAAAAGCACAGGAAACATCAACTGTGAATTTCGGTGTGTGGAATGCATTGTGTGAACTCTCTATTTATAGAGAAAATTCACAACTAATAAGTGAGAAACTTTGGGAACAAGTAATACATTACTTTGTGATTAAGTAATTCACATATTAGATCTAGTACAAAAATATCTCAAGTGAGTACCAAAATATATTATATTGAGTACAAAAATATATTATTGTGTATCAAAATATATTTCAGATCATGTACTAAAATATATTAGATTGCCTACCAAAATATTTCAGATTGTGTTCCAAAATATTCTAGATTGCATTCCAAAATATTTTAGCAAAACTTAGGGATTAAGAAAACACTTTCTAATAATGATTAAATTAATTATTTAATTTAGGGTTAAATATGTTTTTAGTCCCTATAAATATTCAGAATTTTTTTTTAGTCCCTATAAAATAAAATCACACTTTTTAGTCCCTGTAAAATTTTCCGTCAGTATTTTTAGTCCCTATAAAATTTTCCATCAACATTTTTAGTCCCCGTAAAAATTTTCCGTAAGCATTTTTGGTCTCTAAAATGTTAAAGGAAATGTCACAGGGACTAAAAAGTGTTATTTTATTTTATGGGGACTAAAAACGAAACTGCAGATATTTATAGGGACCAAAAACTTAATTAACCCTTTAATTTATCAATATATATTTTTCTCTAGTGCTTACTTCGTTCACATAATTATGTGCCCCTATTAAAGGTACACCCCCACTATATAAACACTACTAATGTGTGTGATCCATCCGATGTGGGACTTCCACTTTTTTCAATTCACACAACACTAGTTCTACCCAACATGAGAATTTGTGTTTAGTCTTTTAACTCAATTTCCACACACGTTCTAATAGACCAGATTAATAGTCATGCGGTTCGACCACTGACCCAACGACTTGAGTTGTGAATATAAATTTTTTAATGTACGATATTTAAATAGAAAAAAAAAATGACAGGAATTTTTTATCAAAATTTCATTCATAATGTAATTTTTGATCATAAATTTTTTATATAGACCAAATTAATAGTCATGCGGTTCGACCACTGACCCAACGACTTGAGTTGTGAATATAAATTTTTTAATGTACGATCTTTAAATAGAAAAAAAAAAATGACAGGAATTTTTTATCAAAATTTCATTCATAATGTAATTTTTGATCATAAATTTTTTATATAGACCAGATTAATAGTCATGCGGTTCGACCACTGACCCAACGATCCAATGCCTTGACTGGGTCGATCACCGGTCCAGTTTTTAAAACATTGAATGAAATAGAGTGAGTTGGTGGTAATTTTACAGGTTTGATGAAGGAGATGGAGATTTTTGGATTAATGTTTTACTAAAAAATTAGACTAAATATAAAACGCCACACTATTTTAAAATTTCTAATAAACATGTATTTTATCAATTCAGTAGAACATATATGCAGTATACCGTTGTCAAAGCCAACCAAAAATTAAGGAATTTGAAATAATTGAGGTTAAATAAAAAATATAGCATGAAAACGAATGAATCCAATAATTAAAATTTAAGATTAAAAAAATTAAACAAACGAAATTAAAAAATTAACAAACAATTTATCTTAATTTTGGAACTTCCGTTCAAGTGAGATTGACATCATATCTTCACTCAAAACCATACAAATGAGACCGGCACCATATTTTCACTCAAAACCTTAAGGCATTAGGTATATGGTTCATCTCACTTATATGTTGTTCAAAATCTACTCTTCCATCCAATGTAGAAAATTCACTCACCCTTGACACATTAACACATCTTAATCAAGTGTGTCGCTATTCGCGACCTAATTATAATACATAGTCAAATAAGGGCACAACATGTTCAAAACAATGGGTTGTAATTGGTTTCATGGATAAATGTTTATGCACTTTTATTTATGGGAGAAGAGAGAAAGGAAAATAGAAAGAAAAAAACAAATACGAAAAAGGAATTTGAACATGAAAGAAATTGTAAAAGGAAAATAATATGTAGTGCGTGTTTTAACCATGAGAGTACATGGAATATAGTAAATTGATGGTAATTATATGAATTTGTTGAAGGAGTTGAAGATTTTTGGGCAATTATTTACAACTAGGTCAAATAAGGTCAAACAAATGTATATCATGTTCACAAAGGTTGGTTTGCGGTGGTTTTATGGAGGTATGTGATAGAATTTTGGCAAGTGTACCAAATACTATCGAAGTAGTAAAAATATCGTTCCCACAAGGACTGGTTTTAATCTCAAAAAGTTTTGCCGCTAGGCAGTAGATTTGTTTAATAGCATAAAACTTAGTAACAGAAAGTAAATTGATTGTTTAAAATAAGAGAGAGATGAGTTAGGTCTTCGAATCATCTAAGTTCCCCTAATTGGTCACTGCACCTATTCTTATGAATGATTTTCTAGTTTCACGATAGTTAACAAAATAGTCCTAATCAATCCCTTGAGTTAGGACCCTCTTCTAAGATTACAGCCCCTAATCCCTTAGGTGGTCTAATATTCTTCGAAGGTTTGAAGTACGTTAACCTAATATCACTAATAAAGAATTATCCATTCCTAGACTAATTATAATTATTAGAACAATTCAACTAGGTCAAAGTCGAAAGCTATGGTCAGTAGTCGTTCGTTCTCACCAAATCATATATATATATATATGTGATCAGAATATATAAAGCATTAAGAATAATTGAATTGAATAAAAACTAAACTGTCATTCACAATAAATAGAGTTTCACAGCAACATATGTCAATTAGGGTTACAAAGAATCATCTCAGACCTAACCTCTAATGGATTTAGCTACTCATAATTGAACTTATAAATAACATAATCATTAGAGGTAACAATACATACATGAATTGGTTACAAGGTGAAGAAATCGCCCCTGCAGCCGTCTTCCAGTGTAAAAATCGCACTTTGCTCTTCTCAAATCGTAACCCTTGTTTTCAGAATAGCCTTCAGCTTAAATAGGCACAGAAATTCGCCTTAAACCGTGTCACGTTTTTGCAGAATCGTGACACGATTTGCCTTGTATAACAAACTTCTAAATTAGGGTTTCTTGAAATCGTGTCACGTTTTGGTCAACGTGACACGTTTTTGCCTTGGCAGAGAGCATGTTTTTGTCTTCTTGAATCGTGCTACGTTTTGTACCAATCGTGACACGATTTGGTCCTTTATGAATTCTTCAGTTTTTCTGCTTTTCTTGCTGCTTAAGTTACCTTGTGAACTCTAAATGGTTTTGATGATAACAAGTTGGTTTGAAACTATTGATACTATAAGGACTACTCTGCTCATCTCAGTGAACAAAATGGAAGAACACTGTTATGAAATACTAAAAAACTGCAAACGAAAAATAAAACCGATTGCAAGCATGTTACATTATTTCCAGCACTTAGCAAAATCATAATAATCATAAGTGCCAAATTTTCATAATCTCTCATTATGAAGTTCAACACAAGTCGAAAGAGGGAGAAGGACTCGTCAACACAAGTCGAAGGAGGGAGAAGAGAGGAAAAGCACAGGAAACATCAACTGTGAATTTCGGTGTGTGGAATGCATTGTGTGAACTCTCTATTTATAGAGAAAATTCACAACTAATAAGTGAGAAACTTTGGGAACAAGTAATACATTACTTTGTGATTAAGTAATTCACATATTAGATCTAGTACAAAAATATCTCAAGTGAGTACCAAAATATATTATATTGAGTACAAAAATATATTATTGTGTATCAAAATATATTTCAGATCATGTACTAAAATATATTAGATTGCCTACCAAAATATTTCAGATTGTGTTCCAAAATATTCTAGATTGCATTCCAAAATATTTTAGCAAAACTTAGGGATTAAGAAAACACTTTCTAATAATGATTAAATTAATTATTTAATTTAGGGTTAAATATGTTTTTAGTCCCTATAAATATTCAGAATTTTTTTTTAGTCCCTATAAAATAAAATCACACTTTTTAGTCCCTGTAAAATTTTCCGTCAGTATTTTTAGTCCCTATAAAATTTTCCATCAACATTTTTAGTCCCCGTAAAAATTTTCCGTAAGCATTTTTGGTCTCTAAAATGTTAAAGGAAATGTCACAGGGACTAAAAAGTGTTATTTTATTTTATGGGGACTAAAAACGAAACTGCAGATATTTATAGGGACCAAAAACTTAATTAACCCTTTAATTTATCAATATATATTTTTCTCTAGTGCTTACTTCGTTCACATAATTATGTGCCCCTATTAAAGGTACACCCCCACTATATAAACACTACTAATGTGTGTGATCCATCCGATGTGGGACTTCCACTTTTTTCAATTCACACAACACTAGTTCTACCCAACATGAGAATTTGTGTTTAGTCTTTTAACTCAATTTCCACACACGTTCTAATAGACCAGATTAATAGTCATGCGGTTCGACCACTGACCCAACGACTTGAGTTGTGAATATAAATTTTTTAATGTACGATATTTAAATAGAAAAAAAAAATGACAGGAATTTTTTATCAAAATTTCATTCATAATGTAATTTTTGATCATAAATTTTTTATATAGACCAAATTAATAGTCATGCGGTTCGACCACTGACCCAACGACTTGAGTTGTGAATATAAATTTTTTAATGTACGATCTTTAAATAGAAAAAAAAAATGACAGGAATTTTTTATCAAAATTTCATTCATAATGTAATTTTTGATCATAAATTTTTTATATAGACCAGATTAATAGTCATGCGGTTCGACCAGTGACCCAACGATCCAATGCCTTGACTGGGTCGATCACCGGTCCAGTTTTTAAAACATTGAATGAAATAGAGTGAGTTGGTGGTAATTTTACAGGTTTGATGAAGGAGATGGAGATTTTTGGATTAATGTTTTACTAAAAAATTAGACTAAATATAAAACGCCACACTATTTTAAAATTTCTAATAAACATGTATTTTATCAATTCAGTAGAACATATATGCAGTATACCGTTGTCAAAGCCAACCAAAAATTAAGGAATTTGAAATAATTGAGGTTAAATAAAAAATATAGCATGAAAACGAATGAATCCAATAATTAAAATTTAAGATTAAAAAAATTAAACAAACGAAATTAAAAAATTAACAAACAATTTATCTTAATTTTGGAACTTCCGTTCAAGTGAGATTGACATCATATCTTCACTCAAAACCATACAAATGAGACCGGCACCATATTTTCACTCAAAACCTTAAGGCATTAGGTATATGGTTCATCTCACTTATATGTTGTTCAAAATCCACTCTTCCATCCAATGTAGAAAATTCACTCACCCTTGACACATTAACACATCTTAATCAAGTGTGTCGCTATTCGCGACCTAATTATAATACATAGTCAAATAAGGGCACAACATGTTCAAAACAATGGGTTGTAATTGGTTTCATGGATAAATGTTTATGCACTTTTATTTATGGGAGAAGAGAGAAAGGAAAATAGAAAGAAAAAAACAAATACGAAAAAGGAATTTGAACATGAAAGAAATTGTAAAAGGAAAATAATATGTAGTGCGTGTTTTAACCATGAGAGTACATGGAATATAGTAAATTGATGGTAATTATATGAATTTGTTGAAGGAGTTGAAGATTTTTGGGCAATTATTTACAACTAGGTCAAATAAGGTCAAACAAATGTATATCATGTTCACAAAGGTTGGTTTGCGGTGGTTTTATGGAGGTATGTGATAGAATTTTGGCAAGTGTACCAAATACTATCGAAGTAGTAAAAATATCGTTCCCACAAGGACTGGTTTTAATCTCAAAAAGTTTTGCCGCTAGGCAGTAGATTTGTTTAATAGCATAAAACTTAGTAACATAAAGTAAATTGATTGTTTAAAATAAGAGAGAGATGAGTTAGGTCTTCGAATCATCTGAGTTCCCCTAATTGGTCACTGCACCTATTCTTATGAATGATTTTCTAGTTTCACGATAGTTAACAAAATAGTCCTAATCAATCCCTTGAGTTAGGACCCTCTTCTAAGATTACAGCCCCTAATCCCTTAGGTGGTCTAATATTCTTCGAAGGTTTGAAGTACGTTAACCTAATATCACTAATAAAGAATTATCCATTCCTAGACTAATTATAATTATTAGAACAATTCAACTAGGTCAAAGTCGAAAGCTATGGTCAGTAGTCGTTCGTTCTCACCAAATCATATATATATATATATATGTGATCAGAATATATAAAGCATTAAGAATAATTGAATTGAATAAAAACTAAACTGTCATTCACAATAAATAGAGTTTCACAGCAACATATGTCAATTAGGGTTACAAAGAATCATCTCAGACCTAACCTCTAATGGATTTAGCTACTCATAATTGAACTTATAAATAACATAATCATTAGAGGTAACAATACATACATGAATTGGTTACAAGGTGAAGAAATCGCCCCTGCAGCCGTCTTCCAGTGTAAAAATCGCACTTTGCTCTTCTCAAATCGTAACCCTTGTTTTCAGAATAGCCTTCAGCTTAAATAGGCACAGAAATTCGCCTTAAACCGTGTCACGTTTTTGCAGAATCGTGACACGATTTGCCTTGTATAACAAACTTCTAAATTAGGGTTTCTTGAAATCGTGTCACGTTTTGGTCAACGTGACACGTTTTTTCCTTGGCAGAGAGCATGTTTTTGTCTTCTTGAATCGTGCTACGTTTTGTACCAATCGTGACACGATTTGGTCCTTTATGAATTCTTCAGTTTTTCTGCTTTTCTTGCTGCTTAAGTTACCTTGTGAACTCTAAATGGTTTTGATGATAACAAGTTGGTTTGAAACTATTGATACTATAAGGACTACTCTGCTCATCTCAGTGAACAAAATGGAAGAACACTGTTATGAAATACTAAAAAACTGCAAACGAAAAATAAAACCGATTGCAAGCATGTTACATTATTTCCAGCACTTAGCAAAATCATAATAATCATAAGTGCCAAATTTTCATAATCTCTCATTATGAAGTTCAACACAAGTCGAAAGAGGGAGAAGGACTCGTCAACACAAGTCGAAGGAGGGAGAAGAGAGGAAAAGCACAGGAAACATCAACTGTGAATTTCGGTGTGTGGAATGCATTGTGTGAACTCTCTATTTATAGAGAAAATTCACAACTAATAAGTGAGAAACTTTGGGAACAAGTAATACATTACTTTGTGATTAAGTAATTCACATATTAGATCTAGTACAAAAATATCTCAAGTGAGTACCAAAATACATTATATTGAGTACAAAAATATATTATTGTGTATCAAAATATATTTCAGATCATGTACTAAAATATATTAGATTGCCTACCAAAATATTTCAGATTGTGTTCCAAAATATTCTAGATTGCATTCCAAAATATTTTAGCAAAACTTAGGGATTAAGAAAACACTTTCTAATAATGATTAAATTAATTATTTAATTTAGGGTTAAATATGTTTTTAGTCCCTATAAATATTCAGAATTTTTTTTTAGTCCCTATAAAATAAAATCACACTTTTTAGTCCCTGTAAAATTTTCCGTCAGTATTTTTAGTCCCTATAAAATTTTCCATCAACATTTTTAGTCCCCGTAAAAATTTTCCGTAAGCATTTTTGGTCTCTAAAATGTTAAAGGAAATGTCACAGGGACTAAAAAGTGTTATTTTATTTTATGGGGACTAAAAACGAAACTGCAGATATTTATAGGGACCAAAAACTTAATTAACCCTTTAATTTATCAATATATATTTTTCTCTAGTGCTTACTTCGTTCACATAATTATGTGCCCCTATTAAAGGTACACCCCCACTATATAAACACTACTAATGTGTGTGATCCATCCGATGTGGGACTTCCACTTTTTTCAATTCACACAACACTAGTTCTACCCAACATGAGAATTTGTGTTTAGTCTTTTAACTCAATTTCCACACACGTTCTAATAGACCAGATTAATAGTCATGCGGTTCGACCACTGACCCAACGACTTGAGTTGTGAATATAAATTTTTTAATGTACGATATTTAAATAGAAAAAAAAAATGACAGGAATTTTTTATCAAAATTTCATTCATAATGTAATTTTTGATCATAAATTTTTTATATAGACCAAATTAATAGTCATGCGGTTCGACCACTGACCCAACGACTTGAGTTGTGAATATAAATTTTTTAATGTACGATCTTTAAATAGAAAAAAAAAAATGACAGGAATTTTTTATCAAAATTTCATTCATAATGTAATTTTTGATCATAAATTTTTTATATAGACCAGATTAATAGTCATGCGGTTCGACCAGTGACCCAACGATCCAATGCCTTGACTGGGTCGATCACCGGTCCAGTTTTTAAAACATTGAATGAAATAGAGTGAGTTGGTGGTAATTTTACAGGTTTGATGAAGGAGATGGAGATTTTTGGATTAATGTTTTACTAAAAAATTAGACTAAATATAAAACGCCACACTATTTTAAAATTTCTAATAAACATGTATTTTATCAATTCAGTAGAACATATATGCAGTATACCGTTGTCAAAGCCAACCAAAAATTAAGGAATTTGAAATAATTGAGGTTAAATAAAAAATATAGCATGAAAACGAATGAATCCAATAATTAAAATTTAAGATTAAAAAAATTAAACAAACGAAATTAAAAAATTAACAAACAATTTATCTTAATTTTGGAACTTCCGTTCAAGTGAGATTGACATCATATCTTCACTCAAAACCATACAAATGAGACCGGCACCATATTTTCACTCAAAACCTTAAGGCATTAGGTATATGGTTCATCTCACTTATATGTTGTTCAAAATCTACTCTTCCATCCAATGTAGAAAATTCACTCACCCTTGACACATTAACACATCTTAATCAAGTGTGTCGCTATTCGCGACCTAATTATAATACATAGTCAAATAAGGGCACAACATGTTCAAAACAATGGGTTGTAATTGGTTTCATGGATAAATGTTTATGCACTTTTATTTATGGGAGAAGAGAGAAAGGAAAATAGAAAGAAAAAAACAAATACGAAAAAGGAATTTGAACATGAAAGAAATTGTAAAAGGAAAATAATATGTAGTGCGTGTTTTAACCATGAGAGTACATGGAATATAGTAAATTGATGGTAATTATATGAATTTGTTGAAGGAGTTGAAGATTTTTGGGCAATTATTTACAACTAGGTCAAATAAGGTCAAACAAATGTATATCATGTTCACAAAGGTTGGTTTGCGGTGGTTTTATGGAGGTATGTGATAGAATTTTGGCAAGTGTACCAAATACTATCGAAGTAGTAAAAATATCGTTCCCACAAGGACTGGTTTTAATCTCAAAAAGTTTTGCCGCTAGGCAGTAGATTTGTTTAATAGCATAAAACTTAGTAACAGAAAGTAAATTGATTGTTTAAAATAAGAGAGAGATGAGTTAGGTCTTCGAATCATCTGAGTTCCCCTAATTGGTCACTGCACCTATTCTTATGAATGATTTTCTAGTTTCACGATAGTTAACAAAATAGTCCTAATCAATCCCTTGAGTTAGGACCCTCTTCTAAGATTACAGCCCCTAATCCCTTAGGTGGTCTAATATTCTTCGAAGGTTTGAAGTACGTTAACCTAATATCACTAATAAAGAATTATCCATTCCTAGACTAATTATAATTATTAGAACAATTCAACTAGGTCAAAGTCGAAAGCTATGGTCAGTAGTCGTTCGTTCTCACCAAATCATATATATATATATATGTGATCAGAATATATAAAGCATTAAGAATAATTGAATTGAATAAAAACTAAACTGTCATTCACAATAAATAGAGTTTCACAGCAACATATGTCAATTAGGGTTACAAAGAATCATCTCAGACCTAACCTCTAATGGATTTAGCTACTCATAATTGAACTTATAAATAACATAATCATTAGAGGTAACAATACATACATGAATTGGTTACAAGGTGAAGAAATCGCCCCTGCAGCCGTCTTCCAGTGTAAAAATCGCACTTTGCTCTTCTCAAATCGTAACCCTTGTTTTCAGAATAGCCTTCAGCTTAAATAGGCACAGAAATTCGCCTTAAACCGTGTCACGTTTTTGCAGAATCGTGACACGATTTGCCTTGTATAACAAACTTCTAAATTAGGGTTTCTTGAAATCGTGTCACGTTTTGGTCAACGTGACACGTTTTTGCCTTGGCAGAGAGCATGTTTTTGTCTTCTTGAATCGTGCTACGTTTTGTACCAATCGTGACACGATTTGGTCCTTTATGAATTCTTCAGTTTTTCTGCTTTTCTTGCTGCTTAAGTTACCTTGTGAACTCTAAATGGTTTTGATGATAACAAGTTGGTTTGAAACTATTGATACTATAAGGACTACTCTGCTCATCTCAGTGAACAAAATGGAAGAAGAACACTGTTATGAAATACTAAAAAACTGCAAACGAAAAATAAAACCGATTGCAAGCATGTTACATTATTTCCAGCACTTAGCAAAATCATAATAATCATAAGTGCCAAATTTTCATAATCTCTCATTATGAAGTTCGAAGGAGGGAGAAGGACTCGTCAACACAAGTCGAAGGAGGGAGAAGAGAGGAAAAGCACATGAAGCATCAACTGTGAATTTCGGTGTGTGGAATGCATTGTGTGAGCTCTCTGTTTATAGAGAAAATTCACAACTAATAAATGAGAAACTTTGGGAACAAGTAATACATTACTTTGTGATTAAGTAATTCACATAGTTCCAAAATATATTATATTGAGTACAAAAATATATTATTTAGTACATAAATATATTATTGTGTATCAAAATATATTTCAGATCATGTACTAAAATATATTAGATTGCCTACCAAAATATTTCAGATTGTGTTCCAAAATATTCTAGATTGCATTCCAAAATATTTTAGAAAAACTTGGGGATTAAGAAAACACTTTCTAATAATGATTAAATTAATTATTTAATTTATCAATATATATTTTTCTCTAGTGCTTACTTCGTTCACATAATTATGTACCCCTATTAAAAGTACACCTCCACTATATAAACACTACCAACATGGGAATTTGTGTTTAGTCTTTTAACTCAATTTCCACTCATGTTCTAACATATTGTTTACACCATCAATTGAGACATAAATTAAAATAGAAGTCTAGTCATTGTAATCTCACACTCGCAAACAAACAGTCTCACACTCGCAAAAATAGAATGATAGAAGCAAGCTTTGAATCTTGGCGGAACTCGTGAAGGTATGTTCAAGAAAATTTAAGACAAAATCAAAATGTGTGCTTACTTTACTTCATTATAGATTTCATGAGAGGAATAGAGTTGGTAAGTTGATAGTCTTTGTCTTTTCCATACAAGTTCTTATTTTCCAATCTAAAAGTTCTATTTGTTTCCTAAGTAAGTAGTAACCTTGGTAATCAATATGCTAGGTAATGGTCAATGGATCATATAATAAAAACGTAACCAGATTTCTGCAGCCATGTGTTTTCTATTTTAGATGGTTCAGGTTCTACTTCATCAACATTATCCACTTGTAAAATCATCATATCTTTTATGTTCTCTGCTAAAAGAATTTAAGACGCGTTGTAAGGCTCCGGGAAAGATCTTGCCATCATTTGAAATCACAGTATCATATCCTGATCCAAGTGTACTGCTGCAATGGTGAGTCTAATCTCTCAACATCTGATGTTTTTGTTTTGAACTGGTAACATCCGATGTGTGATCACAATCAAAGAATTGTTCGGCCTTGAATATCTACCCCGCAACTCTATCTTGCTTAATCATAGAAATTTAGATTCATTCCTCAATGTTAATTATCCGGCCCTCAGAAGATGTCTAATTTCAAGTTTTTTCCATCATACACATCAAGGAATTCTCTGTTTTAGGAAGGCGTCTATCGACAAGAATCTTTACTAATGTAGAGCAGTCACCACTAGAATGCTTGATAGCGTTTAAGGACTAGTGCGACTCAGATTTTCAGATTCTACCTCGTCATCATTATCCACTCGTAAAGTCATCAAGTGGTAGTAATACATAGAAGGCCAAAAGTCCAGTTCTAAGGCTCGAGAAAGAGCCTTGATTGACATCACGAATGAAACTTCAAGTGAAGCTAGTCCAAATAACTTGACCTATGTTCTTGAGATCCAATCTGGTAATGTTATTCCTTCAGGTAGTTTCAAAATTCCAGACTTATTGGACTTTCTAGATGGATAACAGAAAAACAATTGATAACGGCGGTCATATGTTGTAGCTTTCTCGAATCTCTGTGAAAATTAATGGAGTCTTTGTTTTGGAAATTCATTTTCTCTGCCGATGCAGATGTAGATGCAACTTGTGTCATAGTCTTAGGAAGGGATGATGTTATTACTTTCTCTAATCTTAATTGTTGTGGATTAAAAGTTAATTTTTCCATGGGACAACCATAGATTGAGCATTTAAATTAAGCATATAAGTCGATCGGATTAATTTGAATATATATGAAATTTAATGAAATTTTGTGGCTAAATTATTGAAAATAATTACAAACATTAGTATTTGTTATGGAGCCTCAGCCTCACCAGTATCATTTTGAGGAGCCTCATCATCATATGCACCATGTTGTTGAGCAGGAGGAGCAGCCTCATATTGAGGAGCCTGAGCAGCAGGAAGATATTGCGCAGCCTCAGGCTCAGGCTCAGCAGGATGATGATGTTGGGGCTCGTTTTCAAGGGGTGCCGAGGGTGGTGTACGATGCCGGTGTGGACGCCTATGTAGGGGGGCGTTCTAACCTCTCGCTTTTACCTCGCTTTGGAGGACATGTGGCATGCAGGATATGGGTCGATGCCGATGTAAGTATATTTTAATGTTTATTTTACTTCTTTTTTTAATGGTAATTTTACAACTTATTTATTTAACGGTGTTGTTTGTTGTTTTTTGTTTTTGTATTTCAGTTTCGGAGAAAGCATAGGTTGAGAGGTATCTCCCACAGGAAGAAGCTGAGCCTGAAAAACTTGACGGTGCCTCAGCCGGGAGCACAGAATAATTGGTTTTGGGATGTACTGAATGCGTCCGGCCTAACTCCCCTCCTGAACAGTGGGTACGAGAACATCTCCCACGGGTTAGTTTGTGCTCTATCAGAGAGATGGCATGAGGAGACCAGGAGCTTCCATCTACCCGTTGGGGAGATGACCATCACACTAGATGATGTGGCGTGTCTCCTAGGCATCCCCATCAATGGGAAGCTCCTTTATGAGAGAGAGCTGACCCGTACCGAGGCGATGGAGATTATGTCGACCAACCTGGTTATTTCCGCGGAGGATGCCGCTAGGGAGCTGACCAGGCAGGGTGGTCCGTATATTAGTTTTGGTGTGCTGAAGAGGCGCTATGAGGAGCTCCTGAATAGGTGTAATCAGCTGGTGGAGGTTGACACACAGGAGGAGGAAGACGAGCGCTTTTATGTTAGGCTGGCCTGCATTAAGGCGTTTATGTTGCTCTTGCTTGGATGGACCATTTTCTCCCGCAAGAACAACAAAAACATTAATCTGTTGTGGATGCTTGCGCTGCAAGATATGGACGACTGGTCATGGGGTGGGATGAGGCTAGCATTCCTATACGAGCAGCTCTCTCTGACCTCCGATTCATCATTGGCCACCTGTGGTGGTTACATGACCCTGCTTGTGGTAAGATTTGTTTTTCTTCTTTTATACATTGTTTGTATAATACTTGTGTTGATATATATTTGGTTCTTTGTGTTTGCAGGGATGGACTTTGGCGCACTTCACGAACCTGATTCCGAGGGTTCGTAGTGATGTGTACGACCCGACAGTAGCCCCGCTCGTGAGCCAGTGGAGACCTCCTAGGGGCTTTACGGACCCTGGACACTACATAGATGTCATTGATGCGATGGATCACTCTCACGTCATCTGGAGGCCGTACGAGAGACGGCGACACATCACGCCATTCCACGACATATGCTGGTACTCCAGATGGATCATGGCCGGCAGAGACAGGATGTTCCGTCACTTGCCTGAGCGGGTTCTTAGGCAGTACGGGTATGTCCAGACACGACCCAGGTCTCCTACGGATGTTGAGCTTACTACGGCAGTTGTCGCGGCCCAGGTTTTCGTGGAGTTTGCTCTACATGTCCTCAGCCAGCAGCAGAGGGGTGATCCGGTGCCAGAGGACGAACCGTGGGCTCATAGCAGGGGATACATGAGATGGTTCTATAGAGTGTCACATCCTATTGTGAACCCCCCTGCGGCCATTCCTGACTACGCAGCTCAGGCACCTCCTCGTCCTGTCCCTCCTTACGAGAAGGTTATTGTTGACCAGCAGTGGGCCATACATCCTCCCGACCCATACCAGATCATCGCCAACATCAGAGCCAGAGTGGATAGTGCTATGGGGCATCCTGATGTGTTTGGTAACCCAGAGGTACTCCGCATGATGCAGGGTATACAGTCTGAGTGGAGCATGTTGGAGCAGATGCAGGTTCCATGACGACGGAGCAGGAGTCCACAACAGTAGTGTTTAGGGGTTATGACTTGTATAGTTTTTGTTTATGATATTTTTTTGGATTTGGATGTATATAACATTTGCGCTTTTTTAGCATTTTTATGACATTTTCCCTTATCTTGGTCCTTTATTTTTTCGTAATTTGTTTATGAGTTAACACGTGCTTGAATGAATAACAAAAAATGAAATATAACGAAAAATAAACAGGTAAATAGAACCGTTAAAATTGTTGCACATAACTTGCGCATGTATTAAATCTGTGCGAAGTTAAATTTGCTGCACAGACACTGCGCAAGTTAACCTGCGCATGTGTTAAATCTATGCGCAAGTTAACTTGCGCAGTGTCTGGCTTAAGTCACACAATGTTTAACACATGCGTGACTTAAGTCACGCAACGCATGTTAACTTACGCATGTGTTAAAACTGTGCGCAAGTTAACTTGCGCAGTGTCTGGCTTAAGTCACGCAATGTTTAACACATGCGTGACTTAAGTCACGCAGCGCTTGTTAACTTGCGCACAGTTTTACACTTGCGCAAGTTAACATGCGCAGGGGTATTTTCGTCCTGCCTGCAGGGCGGGAGTGGATTTTGCTGGGGGGAGAGCAGGATTCTATGAACTTCATCTAAAATCCACTAAATCAAGACCAGCTTGTTCATCTTGGATCCAAGGCCAGCTTTTCCTAATCTGCTCACAGGGTGTCCCTTTGAAACAATTGCTCATGTTAGGATTATAGGGGCCTTAAACCTAATTCATCACTATAAAGGCTATTTCGTAGCCTCCACACACTTTTCTATCCTAAAAATCTCACATATTCAATACATTTTTACTTGATCACCATAGTGTTGTAGGTACACCAACCCCTTTAAAGACAAAGAAGTTGATGACCAAAGCTCGACAATCACAAAGTCGATATGACCATCACAAGATCTGGTAAGTGTGAGACTCTCTCCATCCATGATATGGTAATATAGAAAAAAAAATCAAAATCAGAGAAGGCATATACATGATAAAAAGGTGGGTTGGTGGTGATTTAATTGAGGGAGGTTTCTGCTCTTTTATTTCAATATAAGAGAGAAAATAAACTAGAAAAATAAAAAAGCTAAAAAAAGAAATTTGAACATGATAGAAATGAGGTGAAATAGAGTGAGTTGGTGGTAATTTTACAAGTTTGATGAAGGAGATGGAGATTTTTGGATAAATGTTTTACCAAAAAATTAGACTAAATAAAAAATGCCACACTATTTTAAAATTTCTAATAAACATGTATTTTATCAATTCAGTATATGTAGTATACCATTATCAAAGCCAACCAAAAATTATGGAATTTGAAATAATTGAGGTTAAATAAAAAATATAGCATGAAAATGAATGAATCCAATAATTAAAATTTAAGATTAAAAAAAATTAAAGAAACGAATTAAAAATTAACAAACAATTTATCTTAATTTTGGAACTTCGGTACAAGTGAGGACCATGACATCTGTTGGCTCCCCTTCTAGCTCCATCCTTAGGTACAAGATTTATTGATGCAAATATCTTTCATATGAGGGTGTAATGTTTGTCATACGCTCAATAAAGCAATTGTGTTGAACCAAAAATGGTTTGAACAACAATAACCTTTAATTTTGAGTTTTGATGATAACAAGTTGGTTTGAAACTATAACTTTATTTAAGGACTACTCTGCTCATCTCAGTGAACAAAATGGAAGAAGAACACTGTTATGATGAAATACTAAATAACTGCAAATGAAAAATAAAACCGATTGCAAGCATGTTACATTATTTCCAGCACTTAGCAAAAATTATAATAATCATAAGTGCCAAATTTTCATAATCTCTCATTATGAAGTTCAACACTTGTAATTTGAGCTATATTGTTTACACCATCAATTGAGACATAAATTAAAATAGAAGTCTAGTCATTGCAATCTCACACTTGCAAACAAACAGTCTCACACTCGCAAAAATACAATGATAGAAACCCATTTGGGTTGGCCTAGTGGTATTGGCTTGGGACCTGAGAGTGTGCTCCTCCTCAAGGTTTCAGGTTCGATTCCCTCCGATGCTAATTTAGGTGGGCTAGTTTAGCTTTTTCGGAAAAATACAATGATAGAAGCAAGCTTTGAATCTTGGCGGGACTCGTGAAGGTATGTTCAAGAGAAATTTAATTTTACAGAAGAGACGAAATCAAAATGTGTGCTTACTTTACTTAATCATAGATTTCATGAGAGGAATAGAGTTGGTAAGTTGATAGTCTTTGTCTTTTCCATAAAAGTTCTTATTTTCCAATCTAAAAGTTCTATTTGTTTCCTAAGTAAGTAGTAACCTTGGTAATCAATATGCTAGGTAATGGTCAATGGATCATATAATAAAAACGTAACCAGATTTCTGCAGCCATGTGTTTTCAATTTTAGATGGTTCAGGTTCTATTCATCAACATTATCCACTTGTAAAATCATCATATCTTTTATGTTCTCTGCTAAAAGAATTTAAGTCGCGTTGTAAGGCTCCGGGAAAGATCTTGCCATCATTTGAAATCACAGTATCATATCCTGATCCAAGTGTACTGCTGCAATGGTGAGTCTAATCTCTCAACATCTGATGCTTTTGTTTTGAACTGGTAACATCCGATGTGTGATCACAATCAAAGAATTGTTCGGCCTTGAATATCTACCCCGCAACTCTATCTTGCTTAATCATAGAAATTTAGATTCATTCCTCAATGTTAATTATCCGGCCCTCAGAAGATGTCTAATTTCAAGTTTTTTCCATCATACACATCAAGGAATTCTCTGTTTTAGGAAGGTGTCTATCGACAAGAATCTTTACTAATGTAGAGCAGTCACCACTAGAATGCTTGATAGCGTTTAAGGACTAGTGCGACTCAGATTTTCAGATTCTACCTCGTCATCATTATCCACTCGTAAAGTCATCAAGTGGTAGTAATACATAGAAGGCCAAAAGTCCAGTTCTAAGGCTCGAGAAAGAGCCTTGATTGACATCAAGGATGAAACTTCAAGTGAAGCTAGTCCAAATAACTTGACCTATGTTCTTGAGATCCAATCTGGTAATGTTATTCCTTCAGGTAGTTTCAAAATTCCAGACTTATTGGACTTTCTAGATGGATAACAGAAAAACAATTGATAACGGCGGTCATATGTTGTAGCTTTCTCGAATCTCTGTGAAAATTAATGGAGTCTTTGTTTTGGAAATTCATTTTCTCTGCTGATGCAGATGTAGATGCAACTTGTATCATAGTCTTAGGAAGGGATGATGTTATTACTTTCTCTAATCTTAATTGTTGTGGATTAAAAGGTAATTTTTCCACCGGACAACCATAGATGTTTGAGCATTTAAATCGAGCATATAAGTCGATCCGATTAATTTGAATATATATGAAATTTATTGAAAATTTGTGGCTAAATTATTGAAAATAATTACAAACATGAGTATGTGTTATGGGACAATACATTGTGTATATACTAACATAATAGACAAAATAGAAAGGAAAGAAACAAAGTTAAAAACCCAATATATTTAAAACATATTTCACCAAGAAATTAAAGAAACAAAAATTAAAACATGTACAAAGAAATAATGTCATCAAGCAACATGAGATACGCTCTGACGACACATAGGGCATGTGTTCGATCTAGCTAACCATTTCATGATACACTCATCATGGTAACTATGCGAGCAAGGCAACCGAACTGCTTTCGACCCAACCGAAAGTTCCGCCAAACAAATAGAACACATCAAAGTTTCAGACCTCATTCCTTCTTTTCAATTTCGACTCTTGGAAGATTGTGATAAACATGTCTGACTCTACTTCTTCTACTGGTATGATTCTCGTTGATGTGGTTGATAACATGGAAAATATAGTGGCCATCAACATAAGGAGTAGTCATTGTAGATCTTATGAAATTTCTTGAGAACCTTCTTGTAGGAGTGTGATAAAGAGGAGGAGGATTCAGATCAATAGCATCCAAAATCATAACCGAGTCGTTGTCTTCGGTGGAGACACTTCTTCTTGTACGATGTTGATGATGCTCCATCGCTCTCAATTCTATAAAAAATAAAAACAAGAAAATACAGAAAGAAGGAACTATCAAGAAAAGAAGAACTAGTAATGGAAATTAAATTATTGATAATAATAGAAGAAAAAAGAAAGTGAGAAAAATAGAAACCTTTAGGTTTAGGGTTAGGGCACAAGAAAGAAACAGAACAAGCGTGGGGCAAGTAGCAACAAAGGAAACCTTAGAGTTATCAGCACGACAAGACAACCTTAGAGAGCTATAGGAAGTAAAGTGTGTGACAGAACAACCTTATTTATAGCTAGGTTATGAGGTTGCTTCCTAGGTTATTGCTCTAACGGTAAAAGGATAGAATCGGAATTCCCGCTGCCTAGCGCGTATGAGTCGGCGAGTTTCATTCTAACGGTAATAATATTTTTTGCATCTATTATTTATTTTATTTTATTGTTAAATATTAGGAAATCTTTTGCATTAATTATTACCTTTCCCTCTTTCTCTCTCTCTCTCATCATGTGTTGTTCGCTCTGCTTCTATGATTTAATTTGTTTTTTGTGATGATATACCTAATTAATTTGATATATAATTTGCTTTTTGATTGTCACGCTACTTTTTTATTGTCTAAAGAGGCGAGGAAAATTTTATGTATAGGATGGTCAGATATGTACCGTAAGCCTAAGAGTGAAGGAGGATTGGATATCATAGATCTAAGATTGGTTAATCTTATCCTTTTGGGGGGAAGTAGCGTTGGTGGTTGATCATAGAAGGGGAGATTTTGTGGAAAGATATTATTGAAGTGAGATATGCAAAAGAGTCTTCGTAGGATCATCGCAAGGAAACAGGCGATGGGTTTATGATATGTCTCAAACTGGTGGAAACATATCTTCTTATTGGGAACATGTCAACAAGAGTTTACTGATCGTTCTGGAAGGTTAGAGATGGTCTATTTACAATTTTTTGAAAAGATCCGTGATTGGGTGCTATTCCTTTGAGAATTCGTTTCTCGAGTCTTATTCAAGTTTCTATCCAAAAAGAAGCAAAAGTGATTGATATGATCGTGAGAGAAATTTGATTGGGTCTGGGATCTTAAGTGGAGGAATGATCTTTTTGAGTGTGAATTGAACTTGTGATTTTGGAGGAGGTGGTCCAGACTTTAGAGTGCTCGACCTTCTCTGAATGTGTAGACTTTTGAATCTGGAGCAATGATTCATCTAACATTTATTCAGTGAGATCAGCTTATAAATTCCTTCCTATGAGAGTCAGTGTGGTGAATGTTTGTGCAACTTCTTTCAAGGTTGTGGGAGTCTTGATCTCCTCTCAAGGTGAATGTTTTCTCTTGGCAGCTGCTTCAGGATAGGATTCTGACTCGACATAATTATTTTCAAGAAGAATTATAGTTGATCCTGCTATTTCTTGTGTTTTATGTAATGAGTTGTAGAGTCGGGTTGTCACATTTTTGGTAGATGTCCTTTTTTAGACTAAGTGTTGTATCATGTGTTTAGATGGTTAGGGTGAGAATTTATTTTACCTTCAAATTTAACGAGACTTCTTTGTATTATGTTAGACTTAGGAGTGGGGAAAAATGAAAGGTTATGTTTCTTATTAATCTCGAATATTGTTATGTGGTCCTTGTCAAGATCCCAAAATTCTCACATCATTTGGGGGAAGGAGACGTTTGTGCTCCGGTCGGTGTATATGATTACATTCACTGCTTGGAAGTGTTTTTTTAGAAAAAAACATTATGGTCACCAGGGCCGTTCCTAACATTTTATGGACCCTAGGTCAAAGTTGAGAAAAGGGTCCCTTATATAATACATCGTATTTTTTTTTTTTTTTTATAAACGATGAATGCAACATGCATTAATTTTGGGGGTAGACATCCAAACTATGTTGACACCAAGCCACTGTAATATGATGTTTTAAAATTTCAGTGATATTGACATTCTAAAACATCGTTTGCCGAATGCACCTCATCGTATATATTATTAACAAATAAATAATAACAACAAAAAGTTGGGAAGACAAACCGAACTGAACAAATCTAAGTAAAATAGTATGTAGACATATCAAATGTATTTAAAAAAAAAAGTCCTAATAAAACTAGGATATATAGACCATCATTGAGAATTTACAATTGTTTTAAATAAAAAAACTTCACTTTTATTTGGAAGTCGTAAGATTTAATTTCTTAGAGCTTTTTGAGATGCAAAATCATTTCAAATGTCATTAATTCCTCAAATATAATTTTCAAATAAATAATTGTTATATCAACAACAAGAAAAAAAATAGTCGATCATTATGAACTGTTGATCAAATAATTTGCTATTATAAACATTATATTAATGTAAATGTATTATGAATTTTTTATCAAATAATAAAATGTGTCCAAATTTTGATAATATGTATTTTCTCTTTAAATTGTAACTTTCATTTATATCATTTTAATAATTTATGTCATTGTTTTGAAAAAACTAGTTAATCACAATTCGGATTATAAAATACGAAATTCACAAAATACGCTTCGTATCATAAAATTCAAACATGATAAAATGGTTAATTTGGAGGACGCTTGAGAAGTGTGTAGGGTGAGAAAAGAAATTCAAAATAAATTAGGGCAATAATATTTAAAACTATGATGATAGGGCAATAATATTTAGGGTGCTTCTTTTCTATTTTCAGTTATGTTTCAACTCTATTTATAGAGCAATGGATTAATGGATTGTTTGTAATGGTGAACTTGATGATATAAACATATTTCTTTATTTCAATTATCATTTTTATGTTACTTTTTCTCTCATATTCCTTTCACAAAATACCTTTTCTAAAATACCTTTTTGTTGCATTATTTCTATCTCGCCTTTAGTTGTGTTAATGGTGTTTGTCCTTACGTGCTTTTTCTATGTTTTCTAAATAATCTATTTAGCAGTGTTCAACTAAGTGTTGAAGCTACTTTATAGGCTTCGCTTGCCTATCTTGAACATGATTAGTCATGACGTTTGTATTTAGCATCGTGGGCCTTCTTCCTTTTAAAAACTTCGCAGCTTGGCAAAGTACGGTGAACCTTCGTGGGTTGTCGGATTTGCGCTACAAGGCGTCTTACTGGATTGCGCTACAAGGCGTCTTACAGGGTTGCGCTACAAGGCGTCTTACAGGATTGCGCTACAAGGCGTCTTACAGGATTGCGCTACAAGGCGTCTTACAGGATCGTCATGGTGTTTCGTTCACCTTGCTAAAAAATAAAATAGTGTAAGCAGCAGACAATTAAGCAAAAGAGATAAATCAGCACGTATATTTTTGAAGGAGATAGGGTGCCTCGTTAAAAACCCCTGCCCTTGCACGGGAAAAGAGTGCTGCCCTGTCCCTTTTTATTAAATGAATAACAGAAAGAAAAACATATAGCTGGTCCAGTTAAAAAAGAAATAACAATATGAAAAGAACATAAAAAGCTGGCCTATAAGGCTCTAACTATAATAGTGACGTAGGTTGACCACATTCCAGGTGCGTGGCACTGCTTCCCCGTTCATCTCTTCTAATTTATAGGCTCCGTGAGGGAACTTTTCTCTGATCTTGTAAGGACCCTCCCAGTTTGGAAGTAGTTTCCCAATTCTGGTTGGGGCGACAACTTTTTTCAACACGAGATCGCCTACCTTCATTTCTCTGGGAATGACTCTAGAGTTGTATCGGCGAGCTGCTCTCTGCTTGGCAGCGAACTCTCTGATGTGAGCTTGCTCTTTGACTTCATCGATCATGTCCAAGCTACATCTGATGCCTACTTCGTTTGCTTCTTATAAGAAATGCGGTTTATAAGTTTAAACAGAAAAAACAGAAATTGACGAACACCTGCAAAATCACTTGTTAATTTCCTTAGACTATTCTTAAAGTTACATTCTTCAGAAAAATTATCGCGCCTCCATGTAGGAGTGTCTATCTCGACCGGAAGCATTGCGTCGGTGCCATAAACCATTGTGAACGGTGCTTCCTTGGTTGTAGAATGTGGTGTTGTATGATAAGACCATAGTACCTGTACTTATCATGTCGAATAATTTGCACTTGTCATGCTGTCATTATGTGATCCTTACTATTTGAATTTGGATTGGAATTAGCTTGAAATTGAATTGTGCTGCAGTTAAGAAGTTAACTTGCAAACTTGAGTTGTGAATATAAATTTTTTAATGTACGATATTTAAATAGAAAAAAAAAATGACAGGAATTTTTTATCAAAATTTCATTCATAATATAATTTTTGATCATAAATTTTTTATATAGACCAGATTAATAGTCATGCGGTTCGACCACTGACCCAGCGACTTGAGTTGTGAATATAAATTTTTTAATGTACGATCTTTAAATAGAAAAAAAAAATGACAGGAATTTTTTATCAAAATTTCATTCATAATGTAATTTTTGATCATAAATTTTTTATATAGACCAGATTAATAGTCATGCGGTTCGACCAGTGACCCAGCGATCCAATGCCTTGACTGGGTCGATCACCGGTCCGGTTTTTAAAACATTGAATGAAATAGAGTGAGTTGGTGGTAATTTTACAGGTTTGATGAAGGAGATGGAGATTTTTGGATTAATGTTTTACTAAAAAATTAGACTAAATATAAAACGCCACACTATTTTAAAATTTCTAATAAACATGTATTTTATCAATTCAGTAGAACATATATGCAGTATACCGTTGTCAAAGCCAACCAAAAATTAAGGAATTTGAAATAATTGAGGTTAAATAAAAAATATAGCATGAAAACGAATGAATCCAATAATTAAAATTTAAGATTAAAAAAATTAAACAAACGAAATTAAAAAATTAACAAACAATTTATCTTAATTTTGGAACTTCCGTTCAAGTGAGATTGACATCATATCTTCACTCAAAACCATACAAATGAGACCGGCACCATATTTTCACTCAAAACCTTAAGGCATTAGGTATATGGTTCATCTCACTTATATGTTGTTCAAAATCTACTCTTCCATCCAATGTAGAAAATTCACTCACCCTTGACACATTAACACATCTTAATCAAGTGTGTCGCTATTCGCGACCTAATTATAATACATAGTCAAATAAGGGCACAACATGTTCAAAACAATGGGTTGTAATTGGTTTCATGGATAAATGTTTATGCACTTTTATTTATGGGAGAAGAGAGAAAGGAAAATAGAAAGAAAAAAACAAATACGAAAAAGGAATTTGAACATGAAAGAAATTGTAAAAGGAAAATAATATGTAGTGCGTGTTTTAACCATGAGAGTACATGGAATATAGTAAATTGATGGTAATTATATGAATTTGTTGAAGGAGTTGAAGATTTTTGGGCAATTATTTACAACTAGGTCAAATAAGGTCAAACAAATGTATATCATGTTCACAAAGGTTGGTTTGCGGTGGTTTTATGGAGGTATGTGATAGAATTTTGGCAAGTGTACCAAATACTATCGAAGTAGTAAAAATATCGTTCCCACAAGGACTGGTTTTAATCTCAAAAAGTTTTGCCGCTAGGCAGTAGATTTGTTTAATAGCATATAACTTAGTAACAGAAAGTAAATTGATTGTTTGAAATAAGAGAGAGATGAGTTAGGTCTTCGAATCATCTGAGTTCCCCTAATTGGTCACTGCACCTATTCTTATGAATGATTTTCTAGTTTCACGATAGTTAACAAAATAGTCCTAATCAATCCCTTGAGTTAGGACCCTCTTCTAAGATTACAGCCCCTAATCCCTTAGGTGGTCTAATATTCTTCGAAGGTTTGAAGTACGTTAACCTAATATCACTAATAAAGAATTATCCATTCCTAGACTAATTATAATTATTAGAACAATTCAACTAGGTCAAAGTCGAAAGCTATGGTCAGTAGTCGTTCGTTCTCACCAAATCATATATATATATATATGTGATCAGAATATATAAAGCATTAAGAATAATTGAATTGAATAAAAACTAAACTGTCATTCACAATAAATAGAGTTTCACAGCAACATATGTCAATTAGGGTTACAAAGAATCATCTCAGACCTAACCTCTAATGGATTTAGTTACTCATAATTGAACTTATAAATAACATAATCATTAGAGGTAACAATACATACATGAATTGGTTACAAGGTGAAGAAATCGCCCCTGCAGCCGTCTTCCAGTGTAAAAATCGCACTTTGCTCTTCTCAAATCGTAACCCTTGTTTTCAGAATAGCCTTAAGCTTAAATAGGCACAGAAATTCGCCTTAAACCGTGTCACGTTTTTGCAGAATCGTGACACGATTTGCCTTGTATAACAAACTTCTAAATTAGGGTTTCTTGAAATCGTGTCACGTTTTGGTCAACGTGACACGTTTTTGCCTTGGCAGAGAGCATGTTTTTGTCTTCTTGAATCGTGCTACGTTTTGTACCAATCGTGACACGATTTGGTCCTTTATGAATTCTTCAGTTTTTCTGCTTTTCTTGCTGCTTAAGTTACCTTGTGAACTCTAAATGGTTTTGATGATAACAAGTTGGTTTGAAACTATTGATACTATAAGGACTACTCTGCTCATCTCAGTGAACAAAATGGAAGAAGAACACTGTTATGAAATACTAAAAAACTGCAAACGAAAAATAAAACCGATTGCAAGCATGTTACATTATTTCCAGCACTTAGCAAAATCATAATAATCATAAGTGCCAAATTTTCATAATCTCTCATTATGAAGTTCGAAGGAGGGAGAAGGACTCGTCAACACAAGTCGAAGGAGGGAGAAGAGAGGAAAAGCACATGAAGCATCAACTGTGAATTTCGGTGTGTGGAATGCATTGTGTGAGCTCTCTGTTTATAGAGAAAATTCACAACTAATAAATGAGAAACTTTGGGAACAAGTAATACATTACTTTGTGATTAAGTAATTCACATAGTTCCAAAATATATTATATTGAGTACAAAAATATATTATTTAGTACATAAATATATTATTGTGTATCAAAATATATTTCAGATCATGTACTAAAATATATTAGATTGCCTACCAAAATATTTCAGATTGTGTTCCAAAATATTCTAGATTGCATTCCAAAATATTTTAGCAAAACTTGGGGATTAAGAAAACACTTTCTAATAATGATTAAATTAATTATTTAATTTATCAATATATATTTTTCTCTAGTGCTTACTTCGTTCACATAATTATGTACCCCTATTAAAAGTACACCTCCACTATATAAACACTACCAACATGGGAATTTGTGTTTAGTCTTTTAACTCAATTTCCACTCATGTTCTAACATATTGTTTACACCATCAATTGAGACATAAATTAAAATAGAAGTCTAGTCATTGTAATCTCACACTCGCAAACAAACAGTCTCACACTCGCAAAAATAGAATGATAGAAGCAAGCTTTGAATCTTGGCGGAACTCGTGAAGGTATGTTCAAGAAAATTTAAGACAAAATCAAAATGTGTGCTTACTTTACTTCATTATAGATTTCATGAGAGGAATAGAGTTGGTAAGTTGATAGTCTTTGTCTTTTCCATACAAGTTCTTATTTTCCAATCTAAAAGTTCTATTTGTTTCCTAAGTAAGTAGTAACCTTGGTAATCAATATGCTAGGTAATGGTCAATGGATCATATAATAAAAACGTAACCAGATTTCTGCAGCCATGTGTTTTCTATTTTAGATGGTTCAGGTTCTACTTCATCAACATTATCCACTTGTAAAATCATCATATCTTTTATGTTCTCTGCTAAAAGAATTTAAGACGCGTTGTAAGGCTCCGGGAAAGATCTTGCCATCATTTGAAATCACAGTATCATATCCTGATCCAAGTGTACTGCTGCAATGGTGAGTCTAATCTCTCAACATCTGATGTTTTTGTTTTGAACTGGTAACATCCGATGTGTGATCACAATCAAAGAATTGTTCGGCCTTGAATATCTACCCCGCAACTCTATCTTGCTTAATCATAGAAATTTAGATTCATTCCTCAATGTTAATTATCCGGCCCTCAGAAGATGTCTAATTTCAAGTTTTTTCCATCATACACATCAAGGAATTCTCTGTTTTAGGAAGGCGTCTATCGACAAGAATCTTTACTAATGTAGAGCAGTCACCACTGAAATGCTTGATAGCGTTTAAGGACTAGTGCGACTCAGATTTTCAGATTCTACCTCGTCATCATTATCCACTCGTAAAGTCATCAAGTGGTAGTAATACATAGAAGGCCAAAAGTCCAGTTCTAAGGCTCGAGAAAGAGCCTTGATTGACATCACGAATGAAACTTCAAGTGAAGCTAGTCCAAATAACTTGACCTATGTTCTTGAGATCCAATCTGGTAATGTTATTCCTTCAGGTAGTTTCAAAATTCCAGACTTATTGGACTTTCTAGATGGATAACAGAAAAACAATTGATAACGGCGGTCATATGTTGTAGCTTTCTCGAATCTCTGTGAAAATTAATGGAGTCTTTGTTTTGGAAATTCATTTTCTCTGCCGATGCAGATGTAGATGCAACTTGTGTCATAGTCTTAGGAAGGGATGATGTTATTACTTTCTCTAATCTTAATTGTTGTGGATTAAAAGTTAATTTTTCCATGGGACAACCATAGATTGAGCATTTAAATTAAGCATATAAGTCGATCGGATTAATTTGAATATATATGAAATTTATTGAAATTTTGTGGCTAAATTATTGAAAATAATTACAAACATTAGTATTTGTTATGGGACAATTTGAAGAATAGTTTTAAACACAATACATTGTGTATATACTAACATAATAGACAAAATAGAAAGGAAAGAAACAAAGTTAAAAACCCAATATATTTAAAACATATTTCACCAAGAAATTGAAGAAACAAAAATTAAAACATGTACAAAGAAATAATGTCATCAAGAAACATGAGGTACGCTCTGACGACACATAGGGCATGTGTTCGATCTATCTAACCATTTCATGATACACTCATCATGGTAACTATGCGAGCAAGGCAACCGAACTGCTTTCGACCCAACCGAAAGCTCCACCAAACAAATAGAACACATCAAAGTTTCAGACCTCATTCCTTCTTCAATTTCGACTCTTGGAAGATTGTGATAAACATGTCTGACTCTACTTCTTCTACTGGTATGATTCTCGTTGATGTGGTTGATAACATGGAAAATATAGTGGCCATCAACATAAGGAGTAGTCATTGTAGATCTTATGAAATTTCTTGAGAACCTTCTTGTAGGAGTGTGATAAAGAGGAGGAGGATTCAGATCAATAGCATCCAAAATCATAACCGAGTCGTTGTCTTCGGTGGAGACACTTCTTCTTGTACGATGTTGATGATGCTCCATCGCTCTCAATTCTATAAAAAATAAAAACAAGAAAATACAGAAAGAAGGAACTATCAAGAAAAGAAGAACTAGTAATGGAAATTAAATTATTGATAATAATAGAAGAAAAAAAGAAAGTGAGAAAAATAGAAACCTTTAGGTTTAGGGTTAGGGCACAAGAAAGAAACAGAACAAGCGTGGGGCAAGTAGCAACAAAGGAAACCTTAGAGTTATCAGCACGACAAGACAACCTTAGAGAGCTATAGGAAGTAAAGTGTGTGACAGAACAACCTTATTTATAGCTAGGTTATGAGGTTGCTTCCTAGGTTATTGCTCTAACGGTAAAAGGATAGAATCGGAATTCCCGCTGCCTAGCGCGTATGAGTCGGTGAGTTTCATCCTAACGGTAATAATATTTTTTGCATCTATTATTTATTTTATTTTATTGTTAACTAGCTACAAACCCGTACGACATACCCCAATTTTTGAGATTATATAGTGGGGGTGCACATTTGGTTAATGGGGGTATGTATTTGTGTGAACGAAGTAGCGCTAAAAAAATATTATTTGGAAATGATAAATTAAATATTTAATTTGATCTTTTTTTAAAAAGTGCTTTCTTTGTCCCCAAGTCTTGCTAAAATATTTTAGAATGCAATTTAGAATATTTTAGAACACAATTTGAAATATTCTGGTAAGCAATCCGATATATTTAGTGTTTGATCTGAAATATTATTTTGATACTCAATAATATATATTTATGTGCCGAATAAACATATTTATGTACTGAATAATATATTTTTGTACTCAATATAATATTTTGGTGCTCAATCTGATATATTTTAGTGTTTGATCTGAAATATTATTTTGATACTCAATAATATATATTTATGTGCTGAATAAACATATTTATGTACTGAATAATATATTTTTGTACACAATATAATACTTTAGTGCTCAATTGAGATATTTTTGTGCTAGATCTGATTACTTGTACCCAAAGTTTCTCACTTATTAGTTATGAATTTTCTCTATAAATAGAGAGCTCATATAGTGCATTCTGGACCCCGAAAATTGACAGTTGATGCTTCATGTGTTTTTCCTCTTTTCTCTCTCTTTCGACTTGTGTTGACGAGTTTTTCTTCTTTTTCTACTCCTTTCTGTCCCTTCGTTTTCAAGTGGTCTTTGTACCATACAAAGTAAGTTATTTTCTTTTGTTTTTGCATTTTTTATTTATTTGTTAGTTTAACTTTATCACTCTACATCTTATTTATTTTTCCGCTTTTATATATTCAAAAAGAACAAAAACATTACAAATAACTAAAAATTCACAAAAATATTTTCCTAATAAATCTGATTTTCAAATCGAGTGATCCCATTTTTATTTTTATTTTCTTAATCAAATTTCAATCAACTTAATTCTATTTTGATTTATTTTCTTTTAATATAAAAAAACACAAACAAATTCTTATTTGCCATTTGGCTTTTTCATTTTAAAACCTTTTTCAAAACTAATAAAAAACACACAACCAATCAAACGTCAATTTTTACCCCGAACTACGAGGTTTTGATCCCTCACGGTACGTAGGCAAAGGGCACTCGTCCTCTCAAATCAATAAAAATGTAGATAGGCCTCTCTTTTTCCTTTTCTTTCAATCACTTTAAATCCATTTTTTTTTTCAAAAAGCAAGCAAGTTTATAGCACAAAAATTAAATAACTCGTAGAGTACTACGAACATAAAGGGTGCTAATATCTTCCCTTTATGTAACCAAGAGTACTACGAACATAAAGGGTGCTAATACCTTCCCTTTATGTAACCAAGAGTACTACGAACATAAAGGGTGCTAATACCTTCCCTTTATGTAACCAACCCCCGAACCCTAAATCTTTTTTTAAAGTGGTTATGTAACCAACCCCCGAACCCTAAATCTTTTTTTAAAGTGGTATTTGAACTTTTTTCCACTTTCTACGAACATAAAGGGTGCTAATACCTTCCCTTTATGTAACCAACCCCCGAACCCTAAATCTTTTTTTATAGTGGTTATGTAACCAACCCCTAAACCCTAAATCTTTTTTTAAAGTGGTATTTGAACTTTTTTCCACTTTCTACGAACATAAAGGTGCTAATACCTTCCCTTTATGTAACCAACCCCCGAACCCTAAATCTTTTTTTAAAGTGGTATTTGAACTTTTTTCCACTTTCTACGAACATAAAGGGTGCTAATACCTTCCCTTTATGTAACTAACCCCCGAACCCTAAATATTTTTTTAAAGTGGTATTTGAACTTTTTTCCACTTTCTTTTGAAAAATTAAATGTTCAGTCGTGAAACTACGAACACAAAGGGTGCTAATACCTTCCCTTTATGTAACCAACCCCTGAACCCTAAATCTTTTTTTAAAGTGGTATTTGAACTTTTTTCCACTTTCTTTTGAAAAATTAAATCTCATAATTGGCGAAGTCGTAGGTTCAATTCCTACTGGATGCACACCAATAGAACCGTACCTCCCATAAAGTCGATTTTTGTTCAAGAATGAATCAAATCAATCCGAACAGTTTTGTTTTACTTCACTAACTTAACTCATTTCTTGATTTCCATCATTTATTATTTACGTAATTTATTATTCATTTATTATTTACTTAAAACTAAATTAACTCATTTCTTGATCTCCCTTCAACCCTTTGAGCGAAATGCGGGAAAATAAAAGGAAAGAAAATCCATGGACCGACCCCATCGTCTCCACCCCGTAGGAACTACGAGATCACCCCAAGGACGCCTTCGACATCCAGGGGTCGCGGACCGACCATAGAAACCTGTTCAAAAAAAAGCGGAACGCATTAGTTATCTGCTCTCAGGTTGAACAGTTAAGGGTCGGAGAAGTGCAATTACTCATTCTTAACTTAAAACCTGTTCAGTCGTGAAATAAAATAGTGAGTCAAACGCTAATCAAATAGCCTTGATCTCCGAAAAATGATGCGACATGGGGCATTGGTAAATCTTATTTTAAACGTAATTAAAATAATGTTTTGTTTAAATTTATTGTTATATTCTGAAAATTGTTATTTATATTAAAAGATTTTAGAATGATTAATAAAAATCAATAAAATTTAGATTTAACGATGTTCTTATCACATAAGTTTGTTATATACATAAATTTTGTAACATAAAAATAATGAAGAATATATATAAGTGTGTTGGAAGTAACCTAAATTAAAATGTGTAGATCTAATATCACGTAATATACTAAATAAGTGAGTATAACATCATTCTATGAAAGAAAGAAAAAATATTGAGAGTTATCATTCTTACATGTTTGCTACATATGTGGATATTACATCATCATTAATTCTCTAATTGCCACAACTCTTATAATAGAAGTAATTTTTCATTTACAAATGTGATATGTTTATTACCATCTTTCTCCTAGATTTAAATTTGCTGACTTGAAAATAATTCTTGCACCCATTAAGGAGAGATAGGTTGACATGACTGAAAATATAGTAAACTCATTAGACAGTAAAATTCACAATATATCTGTATGATGTATTAGTTAGAAAGATGTGGAAGATAATATGAAACGATAGATTTTATATGTTTTGATAGACAATAAAAATATCTATGCAAAATGGAGTGAAATTTAATGAGTAAATTACCTAATAGAAGTTGTTGAAAACCTCTTTGAACACAACATTTGTGGTAGTCTTCGATGGTTTTTTGTCCTTATCATGTATTAATATCTTGAGTCCTTGTTTGCTCTTCACCCTAGAAATTGCCACATAAAGTTGACCATGACTAAAAACATCTCTTGGCAGGTACAATCCAACATTATCTAAAGATTGACCTTGTGATTTGTTTATTGTCATAGCGAACGAAACAATAATTGGAAATTGTCTCCTAATTAGCTTGAACAGCCACGGTGACTCTGATGGTGACAATGACATTCTTGGAATGTAGATCAAATTTCCATTGTTCTTTCCAGTAATTATTTGATGCTCTATGATATTTTCCTTCCAGTGGTTTAGATCATCACTATAGGTAAGAGCGCGAATACGATCCCCCTATGATGACATGAAAACTATATTAAATGGAATTGATCAAAATATATTACACATGATAATTATATTCTATGAAAGTAAACATAAGAATATACAAAATAAAAAAAACAGACTATTAAAAGAAAAATAAACTAAAAAAATCAAAATTGTATATAATATACCTTAGAATCCTGCATAATGAGTTCAATATGTTGATCTCCTTTTTTTGATGTCACAATCCACTTGTCTATGATTCTTACAGCAATTTTCCAAGTAGATTTGCCCTTGTTCAGATTGTTAATGAACTCAAAGTCTCTAGACATTGTTCAGCCCTGATCAATAAAAATAAAATTTATGTCAAAATGTGTAGAGTGATTATAAGAACAAAATAGATGTAAATTATAAAACGAAGGTTATATTAAGGAATATGAATGAAATATGAGTTAAAATATGGATCATTGCCAAATATACTCCATAACTTTATAAACAAACATTTAATCAACCAACTATAGTGCATTTCAATCCAAATTCATTGGCAAAACTACTCCATAACTTTATAAACAAACATTTAATCAAACAACTATAATGCATTCCAAATTTTGTTTCAACAATATGATCAATGACTATAGGGAATGAATGAAATGAATACAACTCTAAATACACTCCAATTTTACTTCAAATTGTAAATACTTTTTACACAATCATTTTGTCAAACACCTATAGTGCATTTCATCGAAAATACATATTTATATTCAATTTCAGAAAAATATTCAATTCAATCCAATTTTAATGAATAACTCAATCAAGAGTTTAGTATAGGATATGATTTAGATGAAAAACGAAAATTAAATAATTAATTGGATGAAACAAATAAGTATAAGAACCTTACACTTGAAACTTAAATATCTTAAATGAAAGATAGAACATACCTTTGTTTGTAAGAAGAACAGGAAGAGAGATGAAGTGATGATAGAACATACATTTGTTTATAGAAGAACAGAAAGAGAGAATTTGTAGAGAGACCAGATAGAATTATGTTGAAGCAGTACGGGTAATAGAGTATAGAGTTTTTTTAATGGAAGTTTGTAGAGGTTATTTGAAAAGAGCAAAAAAAGGAACAACTTATAACATCCTTTTTAGTAACCGTAAAAATAAAATAAAAAATTAAAAAAATCAATGAAGGAAAAACTTCTATTGTTTAGTGTGTAACTAATTTTAACAGTTTGTTAATTACTAAAATGGACATGGATTTAAGTTTGATTAGATTTGAAACAGGGTAAATTGGTAACCTTGCAGGTATATTTCATTAATCAGTAGTTAATAATATTAGGAAATCTTTTGCATTAATTATTACCTTTCCCTCTTTCTCTCTCTCTCTCATCATGTGTTGTTCGCTCTGCTTCTATAATTTAATTTGTTTTTTGTGATGATATAACTAATTAATTTGATATATAATTTGCTTTTTGATTGTCACGCTACTTTTTTATTGTCTAAAGAGGCGAGGAAAATTTCATGTGTTCGGTGGTTCAGATATGTATTGTAAGCTTAAGAATGAAGGTGGTTTGGGTATAGATTTAAGATTTGTTAATCTTGTTCTTTTGGGAAAGTGGCGTTGGTGGTTGATTACAGGAGGGGAGGTTTTGTGGAAAGATATTATTGGATCTGAGATATGCAAAAGGGTCTTCGTAAGATCATTGCAAGGAAACAGACGATGAGTTTATGATGTGTCTCAAACTGGTGAAAAGAGGTCTTCTTACTGGAACATGTCAACAAGAGTCTATTGATCGTTCTAGAAGGTTAGCGATGATCGGTTAACAATTTTTTTAAAAAAGATCCCTGGTTGGGTGCTATTCCTTTGAGAATTCGTTTCCCAAGTTTTATTAAAGTTTCTATCCAAAAAGAAGCTAAAATGATTGATATGATTGTGAGAGAGATCTGATTGGGTCTGGGATCTTAATTGGAGGAGGGATCATTTTGAGTGGGAATTGAACTTGTGATTTTGGAGGTGGTGCTCGAGACTTTAGAGAGCGCGACCTTCTCTGAATGTGTAGACTTTTGAGTTTGGAGCAATGATTCATCTAACATTTATTTAGTGAGATCGACTTATTAATTCATTCATATGAGAGTCAGTGTGGTGGACGAGAGGTTAGTAAAATTTTTGCAACTTCTTTCAAGGTTGTGGGAGTGGTCTCCTCTCGAGGTGAATGTTTTCTCTTGGTAGCTGCTTCAGGATAGGATTCTGACTCGACATAATTATTTTCAAGAAGAATTATAGTTGATCTTGGTATTTCTTGTGTTTTCTATAATGAGTTGTAGAGTCAGTTTGTCTAGTTTTTGGTAGATGTCCTTTTTAGGCTAAGTGTTGTATCATGTGTTTAGATGGATGGGTGGGAATTTGTTTTACCTTCAAATTTATTGAGCCTTCTTAGTATTATGTTATACTTAGGAGTGGGGGAAAAAGGAGAGGTTATGTTTCTTATTAATCTCGAAAATTGTTATGTTGTCCTTGTGAAGATCCCGAAATTCTCTGATAGGAATAAAATGCAAAGAGAATAAATTTCCCTTGGGATTGGGAAAAGTCTAGGGAAAGAGAGAGTTTCTGATTAATTTATTTTCTGCCTTCATTCACTAGTTACCACTGTTATAACACAGTAGGTCTTACACATGTTTGGGACATCTGTCCATATCCTAATGGTCTTAACAAAATAATTCAAACATAAAAGTCCTAGATATTTTATTGCTGTTGCATTCCAACGGCCCTGGAAGTACTACTACTGACAGCACATGCTTTTGTCTCCTCCTAGGATTCCTTAGATGCCTTTAGGTCAAGAACCTCTTGGGCTTTTTGATGTTGCGTTTTGGTCTCCCTTGTGGCCCAATGTGAGGTTGCTGAGTGTCTAAACCCGGTCCCACTTTGTCACTTGTGTTGGGTTTCATTTGAGATGTATCATTCTCATATCATTTGGAGGAAGGAGACGTTTGTGCTCCAATCTATGTCTATGATTATATTCACCACTTGGAAGTGTTTTTTTAGAAAAAACATTTTAGTCACACATATTCCTTCTATGAGTGGGATCATGAACATTATGTGTTGGCATCGAAAATGTTGTGTGACGAATTTGTATAGTTAGGTGTTACTGATAGGAGTCTAGATTGTTTTCTGGTGTTTTTTAGCTCTTCAATCTTGTTTTACCGTGGAAGAGATGATTTGATTTTATCATCCCTTAACTTGAGTACTTCTTGTACTATATTTTATACATGTTTGTACTTCTCATTTTTATTTATATATAATATATTAGCCATTCACAAAAAAAAGGAAATGAAAATATATTTTTTATTTTAGTTTTAATATTAATATTAATATTTATATATAATTTGGTTGATAAATAATTTGCTTTTTGATTCTTCTGATAGCTATATGGTGGAGGAACTTACATGTATTTTCAGTTATGATATTACTAATAAGTTTTTTAAGAGATATTATTGAGTTGTTTTCAGTTATGTTAGGGCAATAATTTTTAGGGAGCTTCTTTTCTATTTTGAGTTATGTTTCAACTCTATTTATAGGGCAATGGATTGTTTGTAATGGTGAACTTGATGATATAAAAATATTTCTTTCTTTCAATTATCATTTTCACATTACTTTTTCTCTCATATTCCTTTCACAAAATAAAAAAAATTAGTAGCAAAGCTTATTTTCTTAAGGGATTTGTGAAGTGAGTGCATAAAATCCTTCCTCAAGAATGAAATATGAAGATACTTCTCCCTTGCTCCACCCATTTGGAGTGTTGTAGAAGAACGATATGAAGTGGAGCCATTGTCGGAAAATCTAAAGGTGATTTAAATGAAGATTCACAAAGAAAAGAAGACAAGGAAGACCCAAGTTAAAGCATGTTTATTCCATGCGATGTCAAGCACAATATTTACAATGAACTTGAAATCGGCAAAAGACATATTGAATTACATCTAAAAGAATAAAAAACATGCAAATACTCAACTTGATTCGAGAGTTCGAGATTCTGAAAATGAAGGAGGCAACAATCATAAAAGAATACTCAAATATGTTGTTGGGTGCTGTTAATAAAGTGAGACTGCTTCGTAATGATTTTTCTGATGCGAGAATTGTGCAAAAAATTCTGGTTTCAGTGTCCGAGACATATGAATCAAATATTTCTTCATTTGAAGAAACAAAAGATTTGTCGAGCATTTCCTTGGTAGAATAGGTGAATGCATTGCTGGACAAGAACAAAGGCAGATGATGAGAAAAGAAGCGTCCATAGAAGGTGCTTTGTATGTGAAATCACAAATTCACGAAGACTCAACAACAACAGACAAAACAATGAGATTTTTCCACCATGTGCACACTGTAAAAAGAGAAAGAAACCTCAAATAAGATGCTGGTGGAGGCCTAATGTTAAGTGCAGAAAATGTGGAAACTTGGAACATGTAGAGAGAGTTTGAAGGAGAAAATCAGAGGAGGCAAAGATATCCATGGAGCAGCAAGATGACGATTGCAATAGTTCAAGTGACTTCTTCTCAGGCAAAGATATCCGGCACAAATCATATGACCAATGATCATAAGCTCTTCAAAGAGCTTGACAAAACCGTTGTTTCTAAAATAAAAATTGGAAATGGTGATTTCTTCTTAGATAAAGAAAAAGGCACGATTGCTATTGAAAGCTTATGTGGTACGAAATATACTTCTGATGTTTTATTTGTACCTGACATTGATCAAATTTGTTGAGGGTTCCACAACTTGTTAAAAAGGGCTTCAAAGTTATATTTGAAGACAATGTGTACTAGCCAAAGATGTAAAAAGGAAGAGATGTATTTAAGGTGAAAACTAGAGCTAAAAGTTATGTTCTTAATTAGCCGGCAAAGAAGGTGGTGCCAAAAACTTCCCAATATTCTAATGATGACATAGAGGATGTTATAGTTAGAAGAAGCAAATGAGATCCTGGGGAAAGAGTTCAAGACTGAAATACTCAGTATTTGAGATGACAGAGTTTGGCTTTTTACTCAATAAAATTTGTATGGAAGATTGCAAAAGTACTACTACTCCAATGAATCAAAAAGGGAAATTCAACAATGATGATTGACTGAAAAAATTGATGAAAGCAAATATAGAGGCATTATTGATTTGCAACTGAACCAAAATGAACCAACTGAGATTTTTTTAGATTTTCAAGCCGCAATTGTCCTTTCAAAGCTAATGTTTGGAATGGTATAAATTTTTTTATGCCGTTTATCTCTGTATCATGCCCATTTTCATTTCTGTGCAATTTGTTTACTTTAATTTTTCATTTCTTTGCAAAACTATATGCTCATTTTCTTGTTGAGATTATCAAGTGTTTTATTATAGTATGTATTGTGTGTGTGTATTTATACAAACACACACACACACACTCCTCAGACTTATTGGACTAAGCAGAAGGATAACCGTAAAACAATTGATAAGGAAGGTGATGCTGTATTTACTGCAAATCTAAGTGACAAATCATATAGAATCTTTGATGAGAAGAAGTATTTGTTATTGAAATTAATTCTCTAAGCTGTTTTAGGAAGGTATGACGTTATTCTGGTCTCTAATCTCAACAGTGGTGGAACAAACGGCGATCCAAACGGCGATCCTTCAATAAGAATACCACAAGATCCTTGTGGTACACCAGAACGGTAGAACCTTTGAACCCCAACGACATATACACACAACAACCTTAGGTGTAGCTCTCCTTCTGCAATTCCTAGTCATAAACCTTGCTTTTTTTTTTCTCCTTATGATGATAAATCAGGAAATAATTAAGTATCTTGAAAAACTAACGATGGAGTGTTCGATTGTCCGTAACCAGTGTTATTCATTGGAATGTTTGCAAGAATGACAAAAACATAACCAGTAGTAATTAACATGACAGTGATACATCATAAACACAGAAATACAAGTTTGTGTGATTTTTCCCTTATAAACACAGAAACAAGAGTGGGAGATGAATTAGTGAGTGAAAAGATATTTAGGGTTTTGATATTGCACGTTAACACAATTTTGGATAATTGAACAGATAACAATATTAGATAGAAGAGGAACTAGTGAGTGAGTGAACAAAGTGATGAGAAAGTTCACAAATTTATAGATAAATTTTTAGGGTTTGTAACGGTAACGCTAACACAATCTTTTTTTGTTCATCAAGTCTCCGATGAAGTAATACGCGCATCTATTGTTCATTTATTATTAGATAAATTTTAGGATGAATCTTTTTCTTATTTTTTATTTTTTTTATAGCAATGTAGGGTAAAACTTTTGTAAATATTATTACTTGTGCAATAAACTTGTTTCGGACGGGTCAAAACACACTTTCCTAATGAATCGGGTCACCTATAGTTACTAGTGGTCACATGGATCATAATATGAACTTGACTACCACTCTTCACCCAGCAACATTCGCTCCCGCCCAGCCAAAAATCCGAAAATACCTCTGCGCAAGTTAAGTCACGCTGCGTGACTTAACTTGCGCAAGTTATGTTCTGTGCGCAGCTTAAGTTGCGCTGCGCATGTTAAGTTGTGCAGCGCAACTTAAGTCATATAACAACAACACAACAACCATATCCCTCATTTTTCAAACTTCCCAACTTCGAAATTTTTCACCCCAAATCCGAATTACATCATTTTTGCGCCATTCAAAGTCAATTTCGCCCACAACATCAAGTAAGTGATGATTATCCTACTTCATTGCATTTTTTTGGTTGAAATTTTCGAATTTTTGAAGAAATTTATCATTTTTAGGTTTTTATAAATTTTGCTTGCATGTTAGTTTTTATGATTGTTAGTGATGATTTAACTTAGGAATTGTTGTTTAGATGTTGTTTATAGTGCATTGTGGTAGTTTAGGGTTTAGAAATTGTCAGATTTTATGTTGATTGAAAATTGCACTCTAGGTATTTGATAAAATGTGTCAATGAAAAATTTGTGTGTTTTTTGGATTGTTAATGATGAAATTAGTTAGAATATAGTATGTTTGACAACAATTTGGTAAATTACGGATTGAAATGACACTGTTGAAACTTTCGTGTTGTTCTTGAATTGTTAGAAATGACACAATGTCCGTGTGAAAATGTATCATTGATTTTGTGCTTTTTAAATTGTTGTGTTGTGCAGATATGTCTCAGAGGGAGAGGAGTGACATACTTAGGTTAGGGAGGCCTACATCTACTAGTAGTGCATGGAGGGAGAAGCAAGAAGTAATCCCTCCTTTACATGGTCGAGGCCGAGGGAGAGTGGGAGGCACGAGACTTGCCGGTGATGATGATGCTGTGCCTGGGCCCTCTTCATCACAGACCGGTCCATCCCAGGCGATGGACCCGACGCAGTATCAGTTTTTGGAGCCTCAGCCTCACCAGTATCATTTTGAGGAGCCTCATCATCATATGCACCATGTTGTTGAGCAGGAGGAGCAGCCTCATATTGAGGAGCCTGAGCAGCAGGAAGATATTGCGCAGCCTCAGGCTCAGGCTCAGCAGGATGATGATGTTGGGGCTCGTTTTCAAGGGGTGCCGAGGGTGGTGTACGATGCCGGTGTGGACGCCTATGTAGGGGGGCGTTCTAACCTCTCGCTTTTACCTCGCTTTGGAGGACATGTGGCATGCAGGATATGGGTCGATGCCGATGTAAGTATATTTTAATGTTTATTTTACTTCTTTTTTTAATGGTAATTTTACAACTTATTTATTTAACGGTGTTGTTTGTTGTTTTTTGTTTTTGTATTTCAGTTTCGGAGAAAGCATAGGTTGAGAGGTATCTCCCACAGGAAGAAGCTGAGCCTGAAAAACTTGACGGTGCCTCAGCCGGGAGCACAGAATAATTGGTTTTGGGATGTACTGAATGCGTCCGGCCTAACTCCCCTCCTGAACAGTGGGTACGAGAACATCTCCCACGGGTTAGTTTGTGCTCTATCAGAGAGATGGCATGAGGAGACCAGGAGCTTCCATCTACCCGTTGGGGAGATGACCATCACACTAGATGATGTGGCGTGTCTCCTAGGCATCCCCATCAATGGGAAGCTCCTTTCTGAGAGAGAGCTGACCCGTACCGAGGCGATGGAGATTATGTCGACCAACCTGGTTATTTCCGCGGAGGATGCCGCTAGGGAGCTGACCAGGCAGGGTGGTCCGTATATTAGTTTTGGTGTGCTGAAGAGGCGCTATGAGGAGCTCCTGAATAGGTGTAATCAGCTGGTGGAGGTTGACACACAGGTGGAGGAAGACGAGCGCTTTTATGTTAGGCTGGCCTGCGTTAAGGCGTTTATGTTGCTCTTGCTTGGATGGACCATTTTCTCCCGCAAGAACAACAAAAACATTAATCTGTTGTGGATGCTTGCGCTGCAAGATATGGACGACTTGGACGACTGGTCATGGGGTGGGATGAGGCTAGCATTCCTATACGAGCAGCTCTCTCTGACCTCCGATTCATCATTGGCCACCTGTGGTGGTTACATGACCCTGCTTGTGGTAAGATTTGTTTTTCTTCTTTTATACATTGTTTGTATAATACTTGTGTTGATATATATTTGGTTCTTTGTGTTTGCAGGGATGGACTTTGGCGCACTTCACGAACCTGATTCCGAGGGTTCGTAGTGATGTGTACGACCCGACAGTAGCCCCGCTCGTGAGCCAGTGGAGACCTCCTAGGGGCTTTACGGACCCTGGACACTACAGAGATGTCATTGATGCGATGGATCACTCTCACGTCATCTGGAGGCCGTACGAGAGACGGCGACACATCACGCCATTCCACGACATATGCTGGTACTCCAGATGGATCATGGCCGGCAGAGACAGGATGTTCCGTCACTTGCCTGAGCGGGTTCTTAGGCAGTACGGGTATGTCCAGACACGACCCAGGTCTCCTACGGATGTTGAGCTTACTACGGCAGTTGTCGCGGCCCAGGTTTTCGTGGAGTTTGCTCTACATGTCCTCAGCCAGCAGCAGAGGGGTGATCCGGTGCCAGAGGACGAACCGTGGGCTCATAGCAGGGGATACATGAGATGGTTCTATAGAGTGTCACATCCTATTGTGAACCCCCCTGCGGCCATTCCTGACTACGCAGCTCAGGCACCTCCTCGTCCTGTCCCTCCTTACGAGAAGGTTATTGTTGACCAGCAGTGGGCCAGACATCCTCCCGACCCATACCAGATCATCGCCAACATCAGAGCCAGAGTGGATAGTGCTATGGGGCATCCTGATGTGTTTGGTAACCCAGAGGTACTCCGCATGATGCAGGGTATACAGTCTGAGTGGAGCATGTTGGAGCAGATGCAGGTTCCATGACGACGGAGCAGGAGTCCACAACAGTAGTGTTTAGGGGTTATGACTTGTATAGTTTTTGTTTATGATATTTTTTTGGATTTGGATGTATATAACATTTGCGCTTTTTTAGCATTTTTATGACATTTTCCCTTATCTTGGTCCTTTATTTTTTCGTAATTTGTTTATGAGTTAACACGTGCTTGAATGAATAACAAAAAATGAAATATAACGAAAAATAAACAGGTAAATAGAACCGTTAAAATTGTTGCACATAACTTGCGCATGTATTAAATCTGTGCGAAGTTAAATTTGCTGCACAGACACTGCGCAAGTTAACCTGCGCATGTGTTAAATCTGTGCGCAAGTTAACTTGCGCAGTGTCTGGCTTAAGTCACACAATGTTTAACACATGCGTGACTTAAGTCACGCAACGCATGTTAACTTACGCATGTGTTAAAACTGTGCGCAAGTTAACTTGCGCAGTGTCTGGCTTAAGTCACGCAATGTTTAACACATGCGTGACTTAAGTCACGCAGCGCTTGTTAACTTGCGCACAGTTTTACACTTGCGCAAGTTAACATGCGCAGGGGTATTTTCGTCCTGCCTGCAGGGCGGGAGTGGATTTTGCTGGGGGGAGAGCAGGATTCTATGAACTTCATCTAAAATCCACTAAATCAAGACCAGCTTGTTCATCTTGGATCCAAGGCCAGCTTTTCCTAATCTGCTCACAGGGTGTCCCTTTGAAACAATTGCTCATGTTAGGATTATAGGGGCCTTAAACCTAATTCATCACTATAAAGGCTATTTCGTAGCCTCCACACACTTTTCTATCCTAAAAATCTCACATATTCAATACATTTTTACTTGATCACCATAGTGTTGTAGGTACACCAACCCCTTTAAAGACAAAGAAGTTGATGACCAAAGCTCGACAATCACAAAGTCGATATGACCATCACAAGATCTGGTAAGTGTGAGACTCTCTCCATCCATGATATGGTAATATAGAAAAAAAAATCAAAATCAGAGAAGGCATATACATGATAAAAAGGTGGGTTGGTGGTGATTTAATTGAGGGAGGTTTCTGCTCTTTTATTTCAATATAAGAGAGAAAATAAACTAGAAAAATAAAAAAGCTAAAAAAAGAAATTTGAACATGATAGAAATGAGGTGAAATAGAGTGAGTTGGTGGTAATTTTACAAGTTTGATGAAGGAGATGGAGATTTTTGGATAAATGTTTTACCAAAAAATTAGACTAAATAAAAAATGCCACACTATTTTAAAATTTCTAATAAACATGTATTTTATCAATTCAGTATATGTAGTATACCATTATCAAAGCCAACCAAAAATTATGGAATTTGAAATAATTGAGGTTAAATAAAAAATATAGCATGAAAATGAATGAATCCAATAATTAAAATTTAAGATTAAAAAAAATTAAAGAAACGAATTAAAAATTAACAAACAATTTATCTTAATTTTGGAACTTCGGTACAAGTGAGGACCATGACATCTGTTGGCTCCCCTTCTAGCTCCATCCTTAGGTACAAGATTTATTGATGCAAATATCTTTCATATGAGGGTGTAATGTTTGTCATACGCTCAATAAAGCAATTGTGTTGAACCAAAAATGGTTTGAACAACAATAACCTTTAATTTTGAGTTTTGATGATAACAAGTTGGTTTGAAACTATAACTTTATTTAAGGACTACTCTGCTCATCTCAGTGAACAAAATGGAAGAAGAACACTGTTATGATGAAATACTAAATAACTGCAAATGAAAAATAAAACCGATTGCAAGCATGTTACATTATTTCCAGCACTTAGCAAAAATTATAATAATCATAAGTGCCAAATTTTCATAATCTCTCATTATGAAGTTCAACACTTGTAATTTGAGCTATATTGTTTACACCATCAATTGAGACATAAATTAAAATAGAAGTCTAGTCATTGCAATCTCACACTTGCAAACAAACAGTCTCACACTCGCAAAAATACAATGATAGAAACCCATTTGGGTTGGCCTAGTGGTATTGGCTTGGGACCTGAGAGTGTGCTCCTCCTCAAGGTTTCAGGTTCGATTCCCTCCGATGCTAATTTAGGTGGGCTAGTTTAGCTTTTTCGGAAAAATACAATGATAGAAGCAAGCTTTGAATCTTGGCGGGACTCGTGAAGGTATGTTCAAGAGAAATTTAATTTTACAGAAGAGACGAAATCAAAATGTGTGCTTACTTTACTTAATCATAGATTTCATGAGAGGAATAGAGTTGGTAAGTTGATAGTCTTTGTCTTTTCCATAAAAGTTCTTATTTTCCAATCTAAAAGTTCTATTTGTTTCCTAAGTAAGTAGTAACCTTGGTAATCAATATGCTAGGTAATGGTCAATGGATCATATAATAAAAACGTAACCAGATTTCTGCAGCCATGTGTTTTCAATTTTAGATGGTTCAGGTTCTATTCATCAACATTATCCACTTGTAAAATCATCATATCTTTTATGTTCTCTGCTAAAAGAATTTAAGTCGCGTTGTAAGGCTCCGGGAAAGATCTTGCCATCATTTGAAATCACAGTATCATATCCTGATCCAAGTGTACTGCTGCAATGGTGAGTCTAATCTCTCAACATCTGATGCTTTTGTTTTGAACTGGTAACATCCGATGTGTGATCACAATCAAAGAATTGTTCGGCCTTGAATATCTACCCCGCAACTCTATCTTGCTTAATCATAGAAATTTAGATTCATTCCTCAATGTTAATTATCCGGCCCTCAGAAGATGTCTAATTTCAAGTTTTTTCCATCATACACATCAAGGAATTCTCTGTTTTAGGAAGGTGTCTATCGACAAGAATCTTTACTAATGTAGAGCAGTCACCACTAGAATGCTTGATAGCGTTTAAGGACTAGTGCGACTCAGATTTTCAGATTCTACCTCGTCATCATTATCCACTCGTAAAGTCATCAAGTGGTAGTAATACATAGAAGGCCAAAAGTCCAGTTCTAAGGCTCGAGAAAGAGCCTTGATTGACATCAAGGATGAAACTTCAAGTGAAGCTAGTCCAAATAACTTGACCTATGTTCTTGAGATCCAATCTGGTAATGTTATTCCTTCAGGTAGTTTCAAAATTCCAGACTTATTGGACTTTCTAGATGGATAACAGAAAAACAATTGATAACGGCGGTCATATGTTGTAGCTTTCTCGAATCTCTGTGAAAATTAATGGAGTCTTTGTTTTGGAAATTCATTTTCTCTGCTGATGCAGATGTAGATGCAACTTGTATCATAGTCTTAGGAAGGGATGATGTTATTACTTTCTCTAATCTTAATTGTTGTGGATTAAAAGGTAATTTTTCCACCGGACAACCATAGATGTTTGAGCATTTAAATCGAGCATATAAGTCGATCCGATTAATTTGAATATATATGAAATTTATTGAAAATTTGTGGCTAAATTATTGAAAATAATTACAAACATGAGTATGTGTTATGGGACAATACATTGTGTATATACTAACATAATAGACAAAATAGAAAGGAAAGAAACAAAGTTAAAAACCCAATATATTTAAAACATATTTCACCAAGAAATTAAAGAAACAAAAATTAAAACATGTACAAAGAAATAATGTCATCAAGCAACATGAGATACGCTCTGACGACACATAGGGCATGTGTTCGATCTAGCTAACCATTTCATGATACACTCATCATGGTAACTATGCGAGCAAGGCAACCGAACTGCTTTCGACCCAACCGAAAGTTCCGCCAAACAAATAGAACACATCAAAGTTTCAGACCTCATTCCTTCTTCAATTTCGACTCTTGGAAGATTGTGATAAACATGTCTGACTCTACTTCTTCTACTGGTATGATTCTCGTTGATGTGGTTGATAACATGGAAAATATAGTGGCCATCAACATAAGGAGTAGTCATTGTAGATCTTATGAAATTTCTTGAGAACCTTCTTGTAGGAGTGTGATAAAGAGGAGGAGGATTCAGATCAATAGCATCCAAAATCATAACCGAGTCGTTGTCTTCGGTGGAGACACTTCTTCTTGTACGATGTTGATGATGCTCCATCGCTCTCAATTCTATAAAAAATAAAAACAAGAAAATACAGAAAGAAGGAACTATCAAGAAAAGAAGAACTAGTAATGGAAATTAAATTATTGATAATAATAGAAGAAAAAAGAAAGTGAGAAAAATAGAAACCTTTAGGTTTAGGGTTAGGGCACAAGAAAGAAACAGAACAAGCGTGGGGCAAGTAGCAACAAAGGAAACCTTAGAGTTATCAGCACGACAAGACAACCTTAGAGAGCTATAGGAAGTAAAGTGTGTGACAGAACAACCTTATTTATAGCTAGGTTATGAGGTTGCTTCCTAGGTTATTGCTCTAACGGTAAAAGGATAGAATCGGAATTCCCGCTGCCTAGCGCGTATGAGTCGGCGAGTTTCATTCTAACGGTAATAATATTTTTTGCATCTATTATTTATTTTATTTTATTGTTAAATATTAGGAAATCTTTTGCATTAATTATTACCTTTCCCTCTTTCTCTCTCTCTCTCATCATGTGTTGTTCGCTCTGCTTCTATGATTTAATTTGTTTTTTGTGATGATATACCTAATTAATTTGATATATAATTTGCTTTTTGATTGTCACGCTACTTTTTTATTGTCTAAAGAGGCGAGGAAAATTTTATGTATAGGATGGTCAGATATGTACCGTAAGCCTAAGAGTGAAGGAGGATTGGATATCATAGATCTAAGATTGGTTAATCTTATCCTTTTGGGGGGAAGTAGCGTTGGTGGTTGATCATAGAAGGGGAGATTTTGTGGAAAGATATTATTGAAGTGAGATATGCAAAAGAGTCTTCGTAGGATCATCGCAAGGAAACAGGCGATGGGTTTATGATATGTCTCAAACTGGTGGAAACATATCTTCTTATTGGGAACATGTCAACAAGAGTTTACTGATCGTTCTGGAAGGTTAGAGATGGTCTATTTACAATTTTTTGAAAAGATCCGTGATTGGGTGCTATTCCTTTGAGAATTCGTTTCTCGAGTCTTATTCAAGTTTCTATCCAAAAAGAAGCAAAAGTGATTGATATGATCGTGAGAGAAATTTGATTGGGTCTGGGATCTTAAGTGGAGGAATGATCTTTTTGAGTGTGAATTGAACTTGTGATTTTGGAGGAGGTGGTCCAGACTTTAGAGTGCTCGACCTTCTCTGAATGTGTAGACTTTTGAATCTGGAGCAATGATTCATCTAACATTTATTCAGTGAGATCAGCTTATAAATTCCTTCCTATGAGAGTCAGTGTGGTGAATGTTTGTGCAACTTCTTTCAAGGTTGTGGGAGTCTTGATCTCCTCTCAAGGTGAATGTTTTCTCTTGGCAGCTGCTTCAGGATAGGATTCTGACTCGACATAATTATTTTCAAGAAGAATTATAGTTGATCCTGCTATTTCTTGTGTTTTATGTAATGAGTTGTAGAGTCGGGTTGTCACATTTTTGGTAGATGTCCTTTTTTAGACTAAGTGTTGTATCATGTGTTTAGATGGTTAGGGTGGAAATTTATTTTACCTTCAAATTTAACGAGACTTCTTTGTATTATGTTAGACTTAGGAGTGGGGAAAAATGAAAGGTTATGTTTCTTATTAATCTCGAATATTGTTATGTGGTCCTTGTCAAGATCCCAAAATTCTCACATCATTTGGGGGAAGGAGACGTTTGTGCTCCGGTCGGTGTATATGATTACATTCACTGCTTGGAAGTGTTTTTTTAGAAAAAAACATTATGGTCACCAGGGCCGTTCCTAACATTTTATGGACCCTAGGTCAAAGTTGAGAAAAGGGTCCCTTATATAATACATCGTATTTTTTTTTTTTTTTTTATAAACGATGAATGCAACATGCATTAATTTTGGGGGTAGACATCCAAACTATGTTGACACCAAGCCACTGTAATATGATGTTTTAAAATTTCAGTGATATTGACATTCTAAAACATCGTTTGCCGAATGCACCTCATCGTATATATTATTAACAAATAAATAATAACAACAAAAAGTTGGGAAGACAAACCGAACTGAACAAATCTAAGTAAAATAGTATGTAGACATATCAAATGTATTTAAAAAAAGAAGTCCTAATAAAACTAGGATATATAGACCATCATTGAGAATTTACAATTGTTTTAAATAAAAAAACTTCACTTTTATTTGGAAGTCGTAAGATTTAATTTCTTAGAGCTTTTTGAGATGCAAAATCATTTCAAATGTCATTAATTCCTCAAATATAATTTTCAAATAAATAATTGTTATATCAACAACAAGAAAAAAAATAGTCGATCATTATGAACTGTTGATCAAATAATTTGCTATTATAAACATTATATTAATGTAAATGTATTATGAATTTTTTATCAAATAATAAAATGTGTCCAAATTTTGATAATATGTATTTTCTCTTTAAATTGTAACTTTCATTTATATCATTTTAATAATTTATGTCATTGTTTTGAAAAAACTAGTTAATCACAATTCGGATTATAAAATACGAAATTCACAAAATACGCTTCGTATCATAAAATTCAAACATGATAAAATGGTTAATTTGGAGGACGCTTGAGAAGTGTGTAGGGTGAGAAAAGAAATTCAAAATAAATTAGGGCAATAATATTTAAAACTATGATGATAGGGCAATAATATTTAGGGTGCTTCTTTTCTATTTTCAGTTATGTTTCAACTCTATTTATAGAGCAATGGATTAATGGATTGTTTGTAATGGTGAACTTGATGATATAAACATATTTCTTTATTTCAATTATCATTTTTATGTTACTTTTTCTCTCATATTCCTTTCACAAAATACCTTTTCTAAAATACCTTTTTGTTGCATTATTTCTATCTCGCCTTTAGTTGTGTTAATGGTGTTTGTCCTTACGTGCTTTTTCTATGTTTTCTAAATAATCTATTTAGCAGTGTTCAACTAAGTGTTGAAGCTACTTTATAGGCTTCGCTTGCCTATCTTGAACATGATTAGTCATGACGTTTGTATTTAGCATCGTGGGCCTTCTTCCTTTTAAAAACTTCGCAGCTTGGCAAAGTACGGTGAACCTTCGTGGGTTGTCGGATTTGCGCTACAAGGCGTCTTACTGGATTGCGCTACAAGGCGTCTTACAGGGTTGCGCTACAAGGCGTCTTACAGGATTGCGCTACAAGGCGTCTTACAGGATTGCGCTACAAGGCGTCTTACAGGATCGTCATGGTGTTTCGTTCACCTTGCTAAAAAATAAAATAGTGTAAGCAGCAGACAATTAAGCAAAAGAGATAAATCAGCACGTATATTTTTGAAGGAGATAGGGTGCCTCGTTAAAAACCCCTGCCCTTGCACGGGAAAAGAGTGCTGCCCTGTCCCTTTTTATTAAATGAATAACAGAAAGAAAAACATATAGCTGGTCCAGTTAAAAAAGAAATAACAATATGAAAAGAACATAAAAAGCTGGCCTATAAGGCTCTAACTATAATAGTGACGTAGGTTGACCACATTCCAGATGCGTGGCACTGCTTCCCCGTTCATCTCTTCTAATTTATAGGCTCCGTGAGGGAACTTTTCTCTGATCTTGTAAGGACCCTCCCAGTTTGGAAGTAGTTTCCCAATTCTGGTTGGGGCGACAACTTTTTTCAACACGAGATCGCCTACCTTCATTTCTCTGGGAATGACTCTAGAGTTGTATCGGCGAGCTGCTCTCTGCTTGGCAGCGAACTCTCTGATGTGAGCTTGCTCTCTGACTTCATCGATCATGTCCAAGCTACATCTGATGCCTACTTCGTTTGCTTCTTATAAGAAATGCGGTTTATAAGTTTAAACAGAAAAAACAGAAATTGACGAACACCTGCAAAATCACTTGTTAATTTCCTTAGACTATTCTTAAAGTTACATTCTTCAGAAAAATTATCGCGCCTCCATGTAGGAGTGTCTATCTCGACCGGAAGCATTGCGTCGGTGCCATAAACCATTGTGAACGGTGCTTCCTTGGTTGTAGAATGTGGTGTTGTATGATAAGACCATAGTACCTGTACTTATCATGTCGAATAATTTGCACTTGTCATGCTGTCATTATGTGATCCTTACTATTTGAATTTGGATTGGAATTAGCTTGAAATTGAATTGTGCTGCAGTTAAGAAGTTAACTTGCAAACTTGAGTTGTGAATATAAATTTTTTAATGTACGATATTTAAATAGAAAAAAAAAAATGACAGGAATTTTTTATCAAAATTTCATTCATAATATAATTTTTGATCATAAATTTTTTATATAGACCAGATTAATAGTCATGCGGTTCGACCACTGACCCAGCGACTTGAGTTGTGAATATAAATTTTTTAATGTTTGATCTTTAAATAGAAAAAAAAAATGACAGGAATTTTTTATCAAAATTTCATTCATAATGTAATTTTTGATCATAAATTTTTTATATAGACCAGATTAATAGTCATGCGGTTCGACCAGTGACCCATCGATCCAATACCAGTGACCCATCGATCCAATACCTTGACTGGGTCGATCACCGGTCCGGTTTTTAAAACATTGAATGAAATAGAGTGAGTTGGTGGTAATTTTACAGGTTTGATGAAGGAGATGGAGATTTTTGGATTAATGTTTTACTAAAAAATTAGACTAAATATAAAACGCCACACTATTTTAAAATTTCTAATAAACATGTATTTTATCAATTCAGTAGAACATATATGCAGTATACTGTTGTCAAAGCCAACCAAAAATTAAGGAATTTGAAATAATTGAGGTTAAATAAAAAATATAGCATGAAAACGAATGAATCCAATAATTAAAATTTAAGATTAAAAAAATTAAACAAACGAAATTAAAAAATTAACAAACAATTTATCTTAATTTTGGAACTTCCGTTCAAGTGAGATTGACATCATATCTTCACTCAAAACCATACAAATGAGACCGGCACCACATTTTCACTCAAAACTTTAAGGCATTAGGTATATGGTTCATCTCACTTATATGTTGTTCAAAATCTACTCTTCCATCCAATGTAGAAAATTCACTCACCCTTGACACATTAACACATCTTAATCAAGTGTGTCGCTATTCGCGACCTAATTATAATACATAGTCAAATAAGGGCACAACATGTTCAAAACAATGGGTTGTAATTGGTTTCATGGATAAATGTTTATGCACTTTTATTTATGGGAGAAGAGAGAAAGGAAAATAGAAAGAAAAAAACAAATACGAAAAAGGAATTTGAACATGAAAGAAATTGTAAAAGGAAAAAAATATGTAGTGCGTGTTTTAACCATGAGAGTACATGGAATATAGTAAATTGATGGTAATTATATGAATTTGTTGAAGGAGTTGAAGATTTTTGGGCAATTATTTACAACTAGGTCAAATAGGTCAAACAAATGTATATCATGTTCACAAAGGTTGGTTTGTGGTGGTTTTATGGAGGTATGTGATAGAATTTTGGCAAGTGTACCAAATACTATCGAAGTAGTAAAAATATCGTTCCCACAAGGACTGATTTTAATCTCAAAAAGTCAAATACGTTATTAATTTAGGATGTAGTAAAAATTATTTTGTTTTGCCGCTAGGCAGTAGATTTGTTTAATAGCATAAAACTTAGTAACAGAAAGTAAATTGATTGTTTAAAATAAGAGAGAGATGAGTTAGGTCTTCGAATCATCTGAGTTCCCCTAATTGGTCACTGCACCTATTCTTATGAATGATTTTCTAGTTTCACGATAGTTAACAAAATAGTCCTAATCAATCCCTTGAGTTAGGACCCTCTTCTAAGATTACAACCCCTAATCCCTTAGGTGGTCTAATAATCTTTGAAGGTTTGAAGTACGTTAACCTAATATCACTAATAAAGAATTATCCATTCCTAGACTAATTATAATTATTAGAACAATTCAACTAGGTCAAAGTCGAAAGCTATGGTCAGCAGTCGTTCGTTCTCACCAAATCATATATATATGTGATCAGAATATATAAAGCATTAAGAATAATTGAATTGAATAAAAACTAAATTGTCATTCACAATAAATAGAGTTTCACACAAACATATGTCAATTAGGGTTACAAAGAATCATCTCAGACCTAACCTCTAATGGATTTAGCTACTCATAATTGAACTTATAAATAACATAATCATTAGAGGTAACAATACATACATGAATTGGTTACAAGGTGAAGAAATCGCCCCTGCAGCCGTCTTCCAGTGTAAAAATCGCACTTTGCTCTTCTCAAATCGTAACCCTTGTTTTCAGAATAGCCTTCAGCTTAAATAGGCACAGAAATTCGCCTTAAATCGTGTCACGTTTTTGCAGAATCGTGACACGATTTGCCTTGTATAACAAACTTCTAAATTAGGGTTTCTTGAAATCGTGTCACGTTTTGGTCAACGTGACACGTTTTTGCCTTGGCAGAGAGCATGTTTTTGTCTTCTTAAATCGTGCCACGTTTTGTACCAATCGTGACACGATTTGGTCCTTTATGAATTCTTCAGTTTTTCTGCTTTTCTTGCTGCTTAAGTTACCTTGTGAACTCTAAATTGTGATTAAAATACATAAAAAATTACGTAATGACAGAGTGTCATCACAACCCCAAACTTGAACTATTCCTTGTCCTCAAGGAATTTACTTATGAAATTGAAATTAGACAGTAAAATAACAATTACCTGATCAAGCGATAGTACCCAAAAGTTCAACACCTTACTAGCTAAAGATGAGCTAGTTTGACTTGTTAGCATCCACCAACTCACAACTCCACGCAACAGTTTGAAAAGGGTTCACACATAGTCGACATGCAATCTACATATTACCACAAGCTTGAAAAGTTTCTAAACGTCAATCAAAATTAATGTCACTGCATACTTTGAGGTCTTCAAGGGTTATAACGGGGCTTAGGTGAAGGTGGGATAGTATTTGGATAAGTAGGCTACACAAAATCATGAGTTAGGCACTCCTACAAAAATTAAAACAAAGATTCAACCCCTTCATTCACCTTTAAAACAACAATATGTAACGGTACTAGAGAACATTTGTAACTTTTTGGGACGATCGAGTTTAAAGTTACTCGGATTTTCAATGATATATCCCTTTTTCATTCTTTTTCTTCTTTTTTTTTACTACACCATTTTTGTGTATATTTTTTAGAGAGCATGTTTTTGTCTTCTTGAATCGTGCTACGTTTTGTACCAATTGTGACACGATTTGGTCCTTTATGAATTCTTCAGTTTTTCTGCTTTTTTTGCTGCTTAAGTTACCTTGTGAACTCTAAATTGTGATTAAAATACATAAAAAATTACGTAATGACAGAGTGTCATCAGTATGTTTATTTCCTTTCTTTCATGAGAGGAATGAAAGAAAATTAAAAGGAAAAAAATATATGAAAATGAAATTCGAACATGAAGTATACGGAACAATGTGAGTTGCTGGTAATTTTATAGGTTTGTTGAATGAGTTTTTGATTTAATTAAAAAAAGTCACATAATTTAAAATGTCTAATAAACATGTATTTTGTCAACTTAACACAACACATATGCAACTTTCCACTGTCACTTGCCACCAAATAATAGATGTTGAATGAAAAAATTCACACAAAAGATAATGATATCTAAAATTCACAAGTGAGTTTGACCCTACTTCTTCACGAAAAACCTCAAGGCATTAGAAGTATGTGTCATATAAGCATGTTGCTCAATATTTACTCTTACACCAATGTTGAACTCTGACTCACATTTGACATATTAACATCTCTTATTAAGTATGAAACTCTTCGCATCCATGATCTACTACCAATAAGCACTCCTGATTCCCCAGTCCCCACAAAATCGAACCAGATTATGATATCATCATTGAACCTTATGGAAAAGCCAACATTGATGTTGATCGATCCATTGGACATAGAGCAATCACACAAATAAAAATGATACCACATCTTCATCAAATATTTTAAGTATGGCGAAATTCTAACCCGTGTTTAGCACGGATATCCATACTAGTACATATTATAGATACGATTTAAAAATTACACTATTTTACATTTGACATTTTTTTTTGACACAACAGTTGACATTTATTCAATGGCTCAATGGTGTTCATGGCATACGAAGAAACAAATGAAGATAATAAATGTGATTTTCAATTTTCCCTCATTGGCTCAATTTAAAATATTAAATATTTGGGAGGACAATGACATCTCTTGGCCCCAGTTTTAGCTCCGTCCTTGCGTACAAGATTTTATTGATGCAAATATCTTTCATATGAGGGTGTGATGTTTGTCATACGCTCAATAAAGCAATTGCGTTGAACCAAAGATGGTTTGAACAACAATAACCAAAAATGGTTTTGATGATAACAAGTTGGTTTGAAACTATTGATACTATAAGGACTACTCTGCTCATCTCAGTGAACAAAATGGAAGAAGAACGCTGTTATGAAATACTAAAAAACTGCAAACGAAAAATAAAACCGATTGCAAGCATGTTACATTATTTCCAGCACTTAGCAAAATCATAATAATCATAAGTGCCAAATTTTCATAATCTCTCGTTATGAAGAAAATTCCCAACTAATAAGTGAGAAACTTTGGGAACAAGTAATACATTACTTTGTGATTAAGTAATTCACATATTAGATCTAGTACAAAAATATATCAAGTGAGTACCAAAATATATTATATTGAGTACAAAAATATATTTCAGATCATGTATTAAAATATATTAGATTGCCTACCAAAATATTTCAGATTGTGTTCCAAAATATTCTAGATTGCATTCCAAAATATTTTAGCAAAACTTGGGGATTAAGAAAACACTTTCTAATAATGATTAAATTAATTATTTAATTTAACAATATATATATTTTTCTCTAGTGCTTACTTCGTTCACATAATTATGTACCTCTATTAAAGGTACACCCCCACTATATAAACACTACTAATGTATGTGATCCATCCGATGTGGGACTTCCACTTTTTTCAATTCACACAATACTAGTTCTACCCAACATGAGAATTTGTGTTTAGTCTTTTAACTCAATTTCCACACATGTTCTAACATATTGTTTACACCATCAATTGAGACATAAATTAAAATAGAAGTCTAGTCATTGTAATCTCACACTCGCAAACAAACAGTCTCACACTCGCAAAAATAGAATGATAGAAGCAAGCTTTGAATCTTGGCGGGACTCGTGAAGGTATGTTCAAGAAAATTTAAGACAAAATCAAAATGTGTGCTTACTTTACTTCATTATAGATTTCATGAGAGGAATAGAGTTGGTAAGTTGATAGTCTTTGTCTTTTCCATAAAAGTTCTTATTTTCCAATCTAAAAGTTCTATTTGTTTCCTAAGTAAGTAGTAACCTTGGTAATCAATATGCTAGGTAATGGTCAATGGATCATATAATAAAAACGTAACCAGATTTCTGCAGCCATGTGTTTTCTATTTTAGATGGTTCAGGTTCTACTTCATCAACATTATCCACTTGTAAAATCATCATATCTTTTATGTTCTCTGCTAAAAGAATTTAAGTCGCGTTGTAAGGCTCCGGGAAAGATCTTGCCATCATTTGAAATCACAGTATCATATCCTGATCCAAGTGTACTGCTGCAATGGTGAGTCTAATCTCTCAACATCTGATGTTTTTGTTTTGAACTGGTAACATCCGATGTGTGATCACAATCAAAGAATTGTTCGGCCTTGAATATCTACCCCGCAACTCTATCTTGCTTAATCATAGAAATTTAGATTCATTCCTCAATGTTAATTATCCGGCCCTCAGAAGATGTCTAATTTCAAGTTTTTTCCATCATACACATCAAGGAATTCTCTGTTTTAGGAAGGCGTCTATCGACAAGAATCTTTACTAATGTAGAGCAGTCACCACTAGAATGCTTGATAGCGTTTAAGGACTAGTGCGACTCAGATTTTCAGATTCTACCTCGTCATCATTATCCACTCGTAAAGTCATCAAGTGGTAGTAATACATAGAAGGCCAAAAGTCCAGTTCTAAGGCTCGAGAAAGAGCCTTGATTGACATCACGAATGAAACTTCAAGTGAAGCTAGTCCAAATAACTTGACCTATGTTCTTGAGATCCAATCCGGTAATGTTATTCCTTCAGGTAGTTTCAAAATTCCAGACTTATTGGACTTTCTAGATGGATAACAGAAAAACAATTGATAACGGCGGTCATATGTTGTAGCTTTCTCGAATCTCTGTGAAAATTAATGGAGTCTTTGTTTTGGAAATTCATTTTCTCTGCCGATGCAGATGTAGATGCAACTTGTGTCATAGTCTTAGGAAGGGATGATGTTATTACTTTCTCTAATCTTAATTGTTGTGGATTAAAAGTTAATTTTTCCATGGGACAACCATAGATTGAGCATTTAAATCGAGCATATAAGTCGATCCGATTAATTTGAATATATATGAAATTTATTGAAAATTTGTGGCTAAATTATTGAAAATAATTACAAACATGAGTATGTGTTATGGGACAATACATTGTGTATATACTAACATAATAGACAAAATAGAAAGGAAAGAAACAAATATAAAAACCCAATATATTTAAAACATATTTCACCAAGAAATTGAAGAAACAAAAATTAAAACATGTACAAAGAAATAATGTCATCAAGAAACATGAGATACGCTCTGACGACACATAGGGCATGTGTTCGATCTATCTAACCATTTCATGATACACTCATCATGGTAACTATGCGAGCAAGGCAACCGAACTGCTTTCGACCCAACCGAAAGCTCCACCAAACAAATAGAACACATCAAAGTTTCAGACTTCATTCCTTCTTCAATTTCGACTCTTGGAAGATTGTGATAAACATGTCTGACTCTACTTCTTCTACTGGTATGATTCTCGTTGATGTGGTTGATAACATTGAAAATATAGTGGCCATCAACATAAGGAGTAGTCGTTGTAGATCTTATGAAATTTCTTGCAAACCTTCTTGACGGATTTCTTGTAAGATTGTGATAAAAAGGAGGAGGATTCAGATCAATAGCATCCAAAATCATAACCGAGTCGTTGTCTTCGGTGGAGACACTTCTTCTTGTACGATGTTGATGATGCTCCATCGCTCTCAATTCTATAAAAAATAAAAACAAGAAAATACAGAAAGAAGGAACTATCAAGAAAAGAAGAACTAGTAATGGAAATTAAATTATTGATAATAATAGAAGAAAAAAAGAAAGTGAGAAAAATAGAAACCTTTAGGTTTAGGGTTAGGGCACAAGAAAGAAACAGAACAAGCGTGGGGCAAGTAGCAACAAAGGAAACCTTAGAGTTATCAGCACGACAAGACAACCTTAGAGAGCTATAGGAAGTAAAGTGTGTGACAGAACAACCTTATTTATAGCTAGGTTATGAGGTTGCTTCCTAGGTTATTGCTCTAACGGTAAAAGGATAGAATCGGAATTCCCGCTGCCTAGCGCGTATGAGTCGGTGAGTTTCATTCTAACGGTAATAATATTTTTTGCATCTATTATTTATTTTATTTTAATTTAGATTAAATATTAGGAAATCTTTTGCATTAATTATGACCTTTCTCTCTTTTACTCTCCATCTCATCATGGGTTGTTCGCTCTGCTTCTATAATTTTTTTTAATGATATAACTAATTAATTTGATATATAATTTGCTTTTTGATTGTCACGCTACTTTTTTATTGTCTAAAGACGCGAGGAAAATTTCATGTATAAGATGGTCAGATATGTACCGTAAGCCTAAGAGTGAAGGAGGATTGGATATCATAGATCTAAGATTGGTTAATCTTATCCTTTTGGGGGAAGTGGCGTTGGTGGTTGATCATAGAAGGGGAGATTTTGTGGAAAGATATTATTGAAGCGAGATATGCAAAAGAGTCTTTGTAGGATCATCGCAAGGAAACAGGCGATGGGTTTATGATATGTCTCAAACTGATGGAAACATATCTTCTTATTGGGAACATGTCAACAAGAGTCTACTGATCGTTCTGGAAGGTTAGAGATGGTCTATTTACAAATTTTTGAAAAGATCCGTGATTGGGTGCTATTCCTTTGAGAATTCGTTTCCCGAGTCTTATTCAAGTTTCTATCCAAAAAGAAGCAAAAGTGATTGATATGATCGTGAGAGAAATCTGATTGGGTCTGGGATCTTTTTGAGTGTGAATTGAACTTGTGATTTTGGAGGAGGTGGTCCAGACTTTAGAGTGCTCGACCTTCTCTGAATGTGTAGACTTTTGAATCTGGAGCAATGATTCATCTAACATTTATTCAGTGAGGCATCTTATAAATTCCTTCATATGAGAGTCAGTGTGGTGAATGTTTGTGCAACTTCTTTCAAGGTTGTGGGAGTCTTGGTCTCCTCTCAAGGTGAATGTTTTCTTGGCAGCTACTTCAGGATAGGATTCTGACTCGACATAATTATTTTCAAGAAGAATTATAGTTGATCCTCACATTTCTTGTGTTTTATGTAATGAGTTGTAGAGTCGGTTTGTCACATTTTTGGTAGATGTCCTTCTTTAGACTAAGTGTTGTATCATGTGTTTAGATGGTTAGGGTGGAAATTTATTTATCTTCAAATTTAACGAGACTTCTTTATATTATGTTAGACTTAGGAGTGGGGAAAAATGAAAGGTTATGTTTCTTATTAATCTCGAAAATTGTTATGTGGTCCTTGTGAAGATCCCGAAATTCTCACATCATTTGGAGGAAGGAGACGTTTGTGCTCTGGTCGGTGTATATGATTACATTCACCGCTTGGAAGTGTTTTTTTAGAAAAAAACATTATGGTCAACAGGGCCGTTCCTAACATTTTATGGACCCTAGGTCAAGGTTGAGAAAAGGGCCCCTTATATAATACATCGTAATTTTTTTTATTTTTTTTATAAATGATTAATGCGACATGCATTAATTTTGGGGGCAGACATCCAAACTATGTTGACACCAAGTCACTGTAATACGATGTTTTAAAATTTCAGTGATATTGACATTCTAAAACATGGCTTGCCGAATGCACCTCATCATATATATTATTAACAAATAAATAATAACAACAAAAAGTTTGGATGACAAACCGAACCGAACAAATCTAAGTAAAATAGTATGTAGGCATATCAAATGTATCTAAAAAAAAAGTCCTAATAAAACTAGGATATATAGACCATCATTGAGAATTTACAATTGTTTTAAATAAAAAAACTTCACTTTTATTTGGAAGTCGTAAGATTTCATTTCTTAGAGCTTTTTGAGATGCAAAATCATTTCAAATGTCATTAATTCTTCAAATTTATTTTTCAAATAAATAATTGTTATATCAACAACAATAAAAAAAATAGTCGATCATTATGAATTGTTGATCAAATAATTTGCTATAATAAACATTATGTTAATGTAAATGTATTATGAATTTTTTATCAAATAATAAAATGTGTCCAAATTTTGACAATATGTATTTTCTCTTTAAATTGTTACTTTCATTTATATCATTTTAATAATTTATGTCATTGTTTTGAAAAAACTAGTTAATCACAATTCGGATTATAAAATACAAAATTCACAAAATACGCTTCGAATCATAAAATTCAAACATGATAAAATGGTTAATTTGGAGGATGCTTGAGAAATGTGTAGGGTGAGAAAAGAAATTCAAAATAAATTAGGGAAATAATATTTAAAACTATGATGACAGGGCAATAATATTTAGGGAGCTTCTTTTCCTTTCTATTTTCAGTTATGTTTGTAATGAATTGTTTGTAATGGTGAACATGATGATATAAACATATTTCTTTATTTCAATTATCATTTTTATGTTACTTTTTCTCTCATATTCCTTTCACAAAATAAAAAATTAGTAGCAAAGTGACGCAGTCGGAAGCGAAGGATTGGCAAGCGCTAAACCTAAATTGAAAGAGACAAGTTTGCAAGTGACAAACTTCTGAAATTAGGATTCTGGAATCCACCAGAAATTAAGAAAACTCTCTAAAATATTATTGAATGAATAAAATTTGTTCTTAGGCTTCAACTGTTAAGCTTAAATAGAAAAATAAAAATAACAAAAGCCTAATGGGCCGAAAATAACAAATTGAAAACAAAACAAACAAATAATAAAATTAGACTGAAATATAAAATTACTAAGAGAACCCTCCTACATCACAAAGCTTATTTTCATAAGGGATTTGTGAAGTGAGTGCATAAAATCCTTCCTCAAGAATGGAACATGAAGATACTTCTCCCTTCCACCCATTTTTTATGGTGAAAACTACCAGGCTTGGCCTGTTAAGCTGTCAACATTATATCTTAAAGTCTTAGACATTTGGGGTGTTGTAGAAGAACATGATGTGGAGCCATTGCCGGAAAATCCAAAGGCGATTCTAATGAAGATTCACAAAGAAAAGAAGACAAGGAAGACCGAAGTTAAAGCATGCTTATTCCATGCGGTGTCAAGCACAATATTTACAATGAACTTGAAATCGGCAAAAGACATATTGAATTACATCAAAAAGGAATACAAGGGAAATAAAAGAACCAAAAACATGCAGATACTTAACTTGATTCGAGAGTTCAAGATTCTGAAAATGAAAGAGGGAGCAACCATAAAAGAGTACTCAAATCAGTTGTTGGTTGCTGTTAACAAAGTGAGACTGCTTCGTAATGATTTTTCTGATGCGAGAATCATACAAAAAATTCTGGTTTCAGTGTCTGAGACATATGAATCAAATATTTTTTCATTTAAAGAAACAAAAGATTTGCGGAGCATTTCCTTGGTAGAATAGGTGAATGCATTGCTGGAACAAGAATAAAGGCATATGATGAGAAACGAAGTGTCCATAGAAGGTGCTTTGTATGTGAAATCACAAAAATTCAGGACTCAACAACAACAGACAAAACAATGAGATTTTTCCACCACGTGCACACTGTAAAAAGACAAAGGAACCTCAAATAAGATGCTGGTGGAGGCCTGATGTTATGTGCAGAAAATGTGGCAACTTGGAACATGTAGAGAGAGTTTGCAAAAATCAGAGGAGGCAAATATATCCATGGAGCAGCAAGATGAATATCGCAATAGTTCAAGTGACTCCTGGTTAACTGACAACGGCTGCACAAATCATATGACCAATGATCATAAGCTCTTTAAAGAGCTTGACAAACCGTTGTTTCCAAAATAATAATTGGAAATTGTGATTTCATCTCATATAAAGAAAAAGGCACGGTTGCTATTGAAAGCTTATCTGATATGAAATATATTTCTGATGTTTTATTTGTGCCTGACATTGATCAAAATTTGCTGAGGGTTCCACAACTTGTTAAAAAAGGCTTCAAAGTCATATTTGAAGATAATGTGTACTGGCCAAAGATGTAAACAGGAAGAGATGTATTTAAGGTGAAAACTAGAGCTAAAAGTTATGCTCTAAATTAGCCAGCAAAGAAGGTGGTGCCAAAAACTTCCCAATATTCTAATGATGACATAGAGGATGTTCCAATTAGAAGAAGCAATAAGATCTTGGGGAAAGAGTTCAAGGCTGAAATACGCAAAGTATTTAAGATGACAGACTTTGCTTTAATACTGAATCAAATTTGTATGGAAGATTGCAAAAGCACTACCACTCCAATGAATCAAAATGGGACAAAGGCTTTACAAAAAGTGAGATGTGAAATATTAAAAGACAAACTAGGACTGTGCAGTAACTAAGGCATGGAGGAGATTTGTAGAAACTGCCTTAGTATTTTTAGTTATGATATTACTAATAAGTTTTTTAAGAGACTTTATTGAGTTGTTTTCAGTTATGATTTGATTTCAAGGGCAGTGATTTTTAGGGTGTTTCTTCTTCTATTTTCAGAAATGTTTCTTCAGCTCTATTTATAGAGCAATGAAGTGTTTGTAATGGTGAGTTTGATGATATAAACATACAAAAGTGGACTTATCTTAGGCATGACAGTTTTTCCAAACAGAAGTGTATAAAATCAATGCTTTTAATAAATGTTAATGGCTCCTAGAGTTGGGTGCTTGGTCATAAACTGGTGGAAGTAAAAATAGCTTTCCTTATTGCGTGGAAGATGGTGTTTAGACATGTTATAAATGACAGGACTAACACGACCAGTAGTAGGGCTTAATATGATAGTTTATAGTGAATTTTTGGATTCAAGGAAATTGATTTTAGCTATTGTCAAGTAACATAATGGTAATTTAGTATCCTCCACACATTTCGCTACACAATGGATCATACAAAATCCATCAGTTTTATTACATGTTTTCTTAACTACTCATTTCTGGATTTTGGCAATGAAGATACTATAGTCGTAGTAGTTAAATCTTGTTATATCGGGGATGTATGCGTTGGAAGGTTCATCATGAGTTTTATAAGGGAATCTTATTTGCTTTTGTAATTTTTGAATCTACAAAATAATCTGCTACTGAAATTTTACATTGTTATTATATATGTCTTGAAACCTTTTAGTTTGAGATATTGGTGGAATAATATAGATGATTTCTTCTACTGATTAGTTTACTTCTTCTGCTACATGAGGTTAATAGATGGATAAATAAGTTTTTAAGCCTACATATTAAATAGCCGGTAGATACCGGTGACTTCGATCTATCAGTTCAAGCTTCCTGATTCAGCTTGCGATTCCTCCCACACTCATCTACTTCGCTGCCAAATCCCACGATGAACCTTAATCATCTTTGCTTATCTTGGTCATATTCAACAACGACTACTTTGTGTCTCTGACGATTGTGTTTGGAGAGAAAATGCTTGCTGATGCGAGTAATGTTTTTGTTTTCTTGTTCTTGTTGTTTCTAATGTTAGAAAATGTTCATCATTGTTGTTTTTGTTTTCTTGTTGTTGTTTTCGGGATTGAACTTTGGTTTAATCCTAATGTTTGGAATGCTATGAAAATGATTTTATGCCGTTTATCGATGTATCATAATCATATGGCCATTTTAATTTCTTTGCAATTTGTTTACTTTAATTTTTCATTTCATTGCAAAACCATATGCCCATTTTCTTGTTGAGATAAACCTTTTACAAGATTGAAATGATAAATCTAAAATAGATTCTCTATTGTTCATGTTGAAGATAAGTTCTCTATTGTTCATGTTGAAGATATATCTAAAATTTGGCGCTTACAAGAAGGATAGGTTGAAACATTAGATACTCCTAACTTAGACAAACAACTTTTTACTCTTGATGCCTTCACATGATTTCAAAAGGGAATGCTTTTGAGTTTCAAAACACCTCAGTCATGTCCAAGTATCTTCTTTCATCATAAATATTCTAATGACAGTAAAACCCTGAATTTGGTGAATACAAGTGATCTTGCAAACTTAGTTGCCGCCAAGTTTTTATATACAGGTACGTCACATTAAATGGCAATAGAAAGGGCTATAAGTAGAGTAGGTTGGTAGACATAGCTCATCTTATGAAACAGAAATAGAAAAAATTAGTTTGGTTTTAGATTGAAATTGGCCTTAAGTATAATATATGCTTTTGAACCGGATCACTCCGACGTCACTGGTTGGGTTATGCAGCACCTGAACCTGGCCTTCCGGACTGCTGTCATGACCTCAATCTCGGCACTTTCAAGCATTGCTACAATTTGACCAAATGGTGGCCTAACATAAGGGTTTGTATCCCAGCACATTGTCATGATTTCACGGAGAACAGACAAACAATCATTGGGCAATATTGGCCGGACATTTTTGTTGACAACTGCAAATGCTGCCTGTACTGCTGTCTTGTTATGAAATGGAAGCATACCAGTGATGAGCTCCCATAGAACAATCCCAAAGCTTTATACACCAACTTTATGTGTGTTAGGCCTATGTTGGATCATCTCTGGAGCCATCCAACGGTATGTTCCAGTCTCGGGAGTCATTCCTTCCGTTTGCACCTCAATCCGTGCGACTCCAAAGTCAGCAATTTTGATTGACTTGTCACCAAAAATCAATAGGTTGTCAGATTTCAAGTCCCTGTGAATCAATCCCAGACCATTTACATAAATCATGCCTCTTGCAACATCCAAAGCTTGTTTCACAACTAGTTTGAGGGGAACTGATCGGTTTTGGCGCTTGGTTAAGAACTGTCGAACTAATCCGCCCTTAGCATACTCAGTAATGATGCACCAGATCACAGGCTTATGGCATCCACCTATGAAACAAACTATGTTGGGATGCTTCAATTCAATGTATCAAGCATCATAACGTCCTGCTGAAATTGTTGTTCCATCAACCGAACCTTTGCTACATCATTTTCCGGCCTCTGCAAGATTTTGATAGCAACATCCTCCCAACTGTAACTACGTCTATAGAGTTTACCCGAAGCTCCATGAGAAAAATCCTGACCCATATTTAGCTTCCTCAAATTAATCGTCCACTCTTTGAAATTTTCAAGCCCCTCCGTCAGAGAACTAATTGTCCTAGGGAAACTCTATTTTCAGTTTTTTTCTTTCATTTACAAATATTAATAAGATAGTTTTTTTTCTCTCCTAGGGTTTCTTCCACCTTTTTGCTTGTAGTTTCTTCAACCTCTTGTGAGAGCCTGTATCTCAATCTTTTTGATTCCTACACAAAACTGATTGTTTTTTGGGGGAGAAGGTGGCTCAGGTTTCTTAATCTTTAAGATCACAGTTTATGCAGGACTCAGGTCTGGTGAATTTAATATATCAATGGCAGCATTAGTTTTCGAAATATCAAGCATGGCTACACCAAGAGCTGCTGATCACTGCATCAACGTACCTAGGGTACATGGTTGGTGGTATTTTGCATATATTTTTGGCACATTGCAGCAGGTACGTAAGTTATCTCTTTGTTATTCCTGTGATACCGGTACCATAATCAAAGGCAATACCATGTGTTACTCTCAACATGTTCTTCTATACAGTAATTTTCGGAAATATTACATTCTGATTAGCAATAGAGAGCAAGGAGGAAGGATGGTCAGGTGGCGTCTTTATTTCTTAATATTGATTGTAATATATTTGTCATTCAATTACGAGATCATTGTGGAGTACTGACTTTCATATTTTGACACTATTTTCCCTACATTTTGGATGCACCAAAGAAGCAAATGATCATGAATGTTTATGAAAAAGATTTTTATTGCTTACTTAAAGGAAACCACTCTGTCAACTCTCAGGAACACGTTCAATATTTTTGTAAACAATTATTCATGCCAATGTATTCTTGGAAAACCGGACCACTTTGTTTCTATATCAGGTTCCGCAGTGGCAATAACAACTTTATTGGCATTGAAAAGTTTTTACTGGCTTTTTTACTCATCAAGCAAACTTCCTTATAAGTATTGGTGCAATAATTTGTTGGAGAAATATCTGGATGTATTGCAGGTCCGAAATTGTATAAACAGAGGCTGTGTGAAAGCTTGTTCTCATCACCAAATGCCAAACAACCTTGCTTGCATTACATCACAAAAATTATGTTTTTTCCTTGCTTTGCTAATCATCATGTCCACCTCTCACCGAAACATTGTCCCAAACAAAAAATGCTCAGAGAACACCTTTCAACCCTGACTTGATTACTGCCTTGTTGGCCGACTCCTCACTACCAAACCTGTCTGTTTCCATACTTTCAAAACTCGAATGACATCCCCATGGAAACCGAAGCATCAGGTGGACATAACCTTGATGGACCCTAACCGTTTCATGTTCCAATTTTTCAATTATGCGGACATGGAATGAATTGTGCAACAAGGACCTTGGCTTTTTGATAATTTCCCACTGATATGGAGCAAGGTATCTGTTGGAAGGGATCCATATACCATGTCTCTCAACACAATTGAACTATGGGGGCAGGGTCATAACCTTCCCTTCAGTTTTATGACTGATTCCATGGGAGTATTGCTGGGGAATCATGTAGGCAAGCTCGAGGAATATGACTATGAGAACAATTACGGTAACTGGAGGAGGTATATGAAACTAAGAGTTTCTATGCAGGTTAGAGACCTGCTGGTGAAAAGTTTTGAATTTCTTTTGGAGGACGCTGCTGCAGTAACAGGGAATTCCAAATATCAGAAACCAGACAACTTCTGCTATGTTTGCGGTCTGATTGGACATACATAAGTTTCTTGTTCCAAACGACTTGAAAGAGATTTTGTGGAGGGAGAACAAAACTGGGGACCCTATTTGAGAGCTGATTACATGGGGCCTGAAGGGGAAGAAAATGATAATCCTTGGCTACATGATAACAGAAGGACGTGGAGACAAGGAAGGAGAGCTGGAAACCGCAATGAAAACAATCTTCACCGCCTTTTCGGAAGGGTAAACATAGTCAAGGATGCTGTTACAAGAGGACTGGTTTTCTACAAACATGCAGGTACCCTTTACAACTTTGATGAATGGGTGCGAGTCAATGTTGAAAGTGCGGTGCACACTCTTGATGCCGCACAACTTTGGTGAATGGGTGCAGATTGCAGGTGCTTGAGTACAGCCTATTACTGGAAGGAGAAGAGGGACATATTGCACGACTAGTGCAAGAAGCAAGGCTCAAAAACCCGGTTATGATTGAGGCAACACCTCAAAATCCGCTGGAATCAGATTGCAATGTGAACAATCAACAATATGTTTCACAACTAGCTGCATCTTTGGCCCAAGTTATGCGCATGGGAATGCCTATGGTTGCTAATCCTCATGCAAATAATAATGGGGTAATGTCTCTCAACAAGCCTGATGGTCCAAAACAGGTGAAGAGGCTAAGGTTGGAGAATAGGGAAACAACTGATGAAGAGGGTGCAAGCAATGGTACGGAAATGAATAGGATAGACAGTAGTAATATTATAGAATATTATGATATTGTAATGAAATAGTCTTCTTTGGACGCAAATCCTAATCCAAGAAAAGTGAGTTTCATTAGTTGGAAATGTCGGGGTCTGGGTAGCCCGAGCATAGTTCCTAACCTTAAGTACCTTGTCCGGACTTATAAACCGGAAGGAATTTTTCTGTCTGAAAAAATGGCAGCCTTAAATAAAATTGAAGAAATAAAGTAAATTCTGTCGTTTGATTCTTTCTTTACCGTTGATAGAATTGGTAGAGGTGGATCAAGAATCAAATGACAAAATATACTTTAATTCTTCAATTTTATTTAAGGCTGCCATTGTTTCAGACAGAAAAATTCCTTCCGGTTTATAAGTCCGAACAAGGTACTTAAGGTTAGGAAATGTGCTCGGGTTACCCAGGCCCTAGCAATTCCAACTAATGAAACTCATTTTTCTTGGCGGGCTTGGTGTCCAGGTCCCTCCATTACATTAAGATTTGTTGCCGGAGCAGACTCTTTCATTACAATATTAGTAGATTCTATCATATTACTATTGTCTATCCTATTCATTTTCGTGCCATTGCTTGCACCCTCTTTAGCAGATGCTTCACTATTCTCCAACCTTATCCTCTTCAGCTGTTTTGAACCATCAGGCTTGTTGCCATACATTACCCTTTTATTACTTACGTGAGGATCAACAGGCATAGGCATTCCCATGCGCATAACTTGGGCCAAAGATGCAGCTAGTTGTGAAACATGTTGCTGATTGTTTACAATGAAATCTGATTCAAGTGGATTTTGAGCTGTTGCCTCAATCATAACCGGGTTTTTGAGCCTTTCTTCTTGCACTAGCCGTGCGATACGTCCCCCTTCAACTTCTAGCAATAGGTTTTCCTGTGCTCGAGAACCTAGAGTCTGCACATTATAGGTTGAAATTGTCCTTGTTTCGACAGGTTGTGCGTCATCAGATTTGTGCAGCACACTTTCAACATTGACTCGCATCAGTTGTAAAGGGCACCAACATGTTTGAAGAAAATCAGTCCTCTTGTAACAACATCCTTGCCTATCTTTAGCCTTCCGAAAACGAGGTGAAGATTGTTTGCATTGCGGTTTCCAATTCTCCTTCCTTGTCTCCCCCTACTTATGTTACCATGTAGCCAAGGATTTTCATTTTCTTTCCCTTCAGGTCCCATGTAATATGTAATTGTTGAAGACAAAATCCTTATTTGACGTTTTAAAGATCACAAACATTCTATACTTGTTTTTAACTTGTTATCTACTAATGTGTTTTGTGAGAAATGTTTCATATTAATGTTCTTGTTAAAGAGAAGAACATTTTAAGCTTACAAGTGAAGGAAAACATCCTCATCAAAACAAAAGAAGCAAAAAGACATGTATGAACTTTTTGCTACAATTCAACATTTACATCATTAAAATAAAAAAGCAAAATATTTCTTATGTCTCACCAAAAGAAGATATAAAGATACCTTTGACATATGACGCAAATAGAAGGAATCTCATGTGTCACAACAAGGCCTTGTATTCAAAGAAGAATCAACAATTGAATGGTTGAAGAAATTTGTGCCTTAAAAGAAAGAGGAAAACTAGATTACACAAGAAAAACGTTCTTGAGAATGTTCTGGTGAAACTACAAAGAGATATAAGTGACATCATCAATATGACATCATCATCTCTCATCAAACATCCACCAGATCACAGCTGGTCTACACCACACGTTTTTCTTCAAAATGCATGGAACAGAAAGAACGTTCTTGAGAATGTTCTCTACTTGGCAGAATTCACATTTTTGCATTCTTGCTCATCAAGCAACAAAGGACAGCAGATGCATCAATTAGAAGCGTGCCTAGCAGCTGTATTATGAAGTGGCCTCCAAGTCTTTCAGATACTATAAATACAAGAACATTTCAATGAAATTTGCAAGAGTTTTTACACATAAATCATCTCTTTCTCAAAGTGAGAATTATCACTACATTCAAAAGCTCTTCAAACAACAAACAAACTTCAACTATCTCACTATATTTGGATCATAATCATTCAAGTTTGTTTTATCATACTCTCAAACAAGTGTTGAGAAAACCGGATTCAACAAAAACTTTTCATCATACAAATTATATTTTAGTCTCAAGTCAATTTGTCATAATAGTTTGAGAAAGGATTGTTCCAACCTTTCTTGTGTGATCAGGAATTGTAGAAGCTTGTCGAGGTTGATAATACAGGGTGTAATAGAATGATTTGACGTGATCAAGAATTGTAGTGCTGTTAAGAATGTTCTGGTGGCTTGAAACAATAGTGGAAAATCTCACACGCAGTGTGGGGACTGGGCGTAGCTTGCTTTGGGTAAACCAGGATAAATCTCTTGTGTCATCTTCTAACCTTCTCTCTTTATTTGTTGAATCACTAAACACACGCCATCACTATCATATTACTTATTAATTAACTATCCACAACGTTCTGGTCCTTAACTTAAAATACTACTAATTGTGATCCAGAGTTCTCTGGTCCTTAACTAACCATTTATAGTTTTATCATTCAGCTTAAATAATTGCTTTATATTTATCTAGAGTTCTCTAGTCCTTGATTAAATATTACTTTATCATTCAGCATATATTTATAATTTCTATCCAAAATATTATGGTCCTAATATAAATTGTTTTACATTTATAATTTTCCAGAGTTCTTTGGTCTTTAATAATTATTAATATTGTTTTACTATTTCTGTCTAATTATTAAGGGTTAATAGGTCTTTACCCCCTGTAATATAGGTCATTTCCAGTTTTACACCTTGTAAAATTATTTTTTGATTTACCCCCCTGTAAAATATTTTTGTTTTGATTTACCCCCCTAATAGGCCAAACAAAAACAAAAATTTCATGAAAAATAAAATAAAATTGGTTTTTGTTTGGCCTATTAGGGGGGTAAATCAAAATAAAAACATTTTACAGGGGGTAAATCAAAAAAAATAATTTTACAGGGGGAAAAACCGGAAATGACCTATATTTCAGGAGGCAAAGACCTATTAACTCAATTATTAATTAAAGAATTATTATCCAGAACATTATGGTTGTTAATAAAACAATCATTTTACTAATCTCTCCAAATATTATTTGTCTAACCCAAGAAATTTTCTTAACTATATTTACTTGTTAAATTTTCAGAATTAAAATTCAAAACGGGTCACAAAGCACTCCAAACGCCGAAGGAGTCCACAAGAACCGATAAAACGAAGTATTGTCGCTATACTGAAGTCGGGGCCACGAAACGGAAGAGTGCCATCAGCTCCAAGATGCGATCAAATAATTGATAAAGAAAGGAAAACTAAGCCTTTTTACTAATAAGGGAAACCCACGGAATGACGAATGATGGGAGGGTTCTCCACGGAATGACGAATGATGTGATATAGTGTGTGTGATGTGTAACTTTAAATAAAGAGAGAGAGAAGAAGAATAACATAAGAGAGTTATCCTGGTTCACCGAATCCGGTTACTTCCAGTCCCCACACCTCGTGTGAGATTATCCACTATAGTTGTCTTGCTAACAGAAACTTCTGACTAACACTATAAGATCTTGATCACACCAGATCAGTCCGTTACACCTGTATTATCAACCTCAGCAGGCTTCTACAATTCTTTGCGCACTAGCAAAAGAAAGGTTGAAATTTTCTATCTCAAACTATTAAGCCCAATAGACTTGAGAAAAACAACACACTTTGTATAGTGAGATTTGTTTGGATCAAATAAATACTTAACACTTGTTTGAGTTTTACAATAGTAAATTCGAAAAAGAAGATCCAGGAGATATAGTGAGAGAGCTTGGAATTTGCTTTGTTGCAAAGAGTTTTGTTTGTAGTGATGATTTTCACTAGAGAGATGATTAGCTTGCAAAACTCTTGCCATTAACCTTCAAGACCACTTGTATTTATAGGTGAGGAGTGTCTTGGTGATCAAGGGAGAAAATAGAGTTGTTGGACACGTTTTTGATAGCTGTCCTAAGTCTCATTTGATTTCTCTTTTCTTCTTTAAAAATAGCCAGAACGTTCTCAGAATGTTTTATTTGATTTGCCTGGCTTTGAAAGCACTGTAGCTTGCTTGCGATTGAGAGAACCAGCTGCAATGAGCTGTATAACTTGTTGCCCAATTTTGATCATGTCATTGTCCTTTACTTTAGTGATGTCATGCCTTAATAAGCCATGTGCTCTTATGAATGAGATATTTTCTTCTAATGGGCTTAAAGCTTTTCCAAATGGGTCAAAACCTTTTCTTATGGCCCAAAAGATATCTTTCAAATATAATCAGCCATGTTTATACGTTGTGCAGTCTTGTTCATATTTGATGTACTGTTTTTATTTCTTCGAATATGCCAGAACGTTCTCAGTACATTCTCATGAAACAAATTCTCACAAAACGAATTAGTAGATAACAAGATTAAATAAATATAATATGTTTGTAATCTTTAAAACATCAAATAAGGATTTTGTCTCAACAATCAACATTGATATGGGTAGGAGAAAGATGGATACAGCATCAAAATTTATCGATTATTTTTAATAATTGTGAAATAACCTTAAATGTCACTTATTTTTGAACAATTATACTCTCTTTATTATAACAAATTATAAACAAATACGGTCTTAAAAGTCCAATGTATTTGGTCTCAATTTTAGGCTAAATATATTTGACTTTTAAGATAAATCAAAATTGTTTAATAGTATAATAATTACGTTCACATTGTCATAAATATGTTCACATTCAACCAACCATATATAAATACCCTTTATAGGATTATAGTTCTTGTGTCTCAAATTTAAACAAAAAAGTTCCTATGTTTCTTGTTGTATTCACTTTCTCAAGCATGCTTGAGGCCATGTACCAATATCATTTTCCTCATCCCACACCTTTACCATTTCAAATATCTACTTCAATTATTGCATTTAAAAATCTTCAAATCAAATCAACGAAATACCAAACAGTGCTACCACAATGTCATGTAATGGTTTCTTCCCTTCAACTTCATATACATATAATTTAATTTTCATATTTATGATTTGTCTAAATTATATCTGTGCATAAATTTTATACTATTTTGATTGATATTGAGCAATATATGGCTAATTTTTATTATATGTGCTTGTGCTTTAATGTAGTTCACGTTTCAATTTAGTTGTGGTACTAGTTCTTATATAAATTAAACAATTTCTACTCCATTCGGAGATTTGTATAAAACTATAGAAAAAAAAAATACTTTTTAATGGGCCATGTGCATTTGATGAATGTTGTTTTTGATCAACTTATCTACGGTTGCATAAGTTATTCAATTGACTTAACACAAAAAATCTTATTTGCACCACCAATGATAATTTGACATGAGCGTACTAGTATGTAGAAATATGTAAAAATCTTTTCTTTGTTTTCTTCTTCTTTTTTTGCTATTAATCAATATACTAACCTATTCCATTGATTCTGCAGATAATGATCTAAGGACGGATGCACGTTCTGATATGAGAGTGGGTGTGTTGCTCCAAAGAACGACTGGAGGTTGGATGTGCAAGCTGATTTAAGTTGGCACAAATTCTTCATATTCATTCGAAGGGAATTTGCATTAGGATATTGTTTTTTTGTTTTTGTTTTTGTTTTTGTTGTAAAAGTGATAGTAAACGTGGTAGTTGGAGAAAAATTGGATTTACTGAAAGTTATTAATGAAAAATCAAACCTTACAACCAAAGACATTTTTTTCCCAACTAAGAAATGAATGATAGAGGTAATTGGTAGCAAAATGTTCCCTAGAAACTCATACCTCATGACAATATTTTTTCATCTATAGTTGAACAAGATGGTGAAACATGATGGTCTCCCACAGTACACCATGATGTCCACCTCACCAACAAGATAAAAAAAAAACCAAAAAAAAAAAATGATGGTAACCTTATGTTTGAATAAGATTAAAAGGGCACTGGAGTAAGCTTTTGTGCGAGCACAATTAGACAATATCTCTTTTTAGTGGTAGAGAAAAGAGTAAGTGCAGGAGTAATTAACATAGTTAAAGAAACACCGACACACCTCAGGTTTCAATGGCGGAATCATATGTATGATATTAATAATATTTATTGATTATAAAGTATCTTTACACTGATAATATATATGAATTCAATCAATTCACTTATTTTTATTTTTAATCATTGAAATATGTCTTACCATCATCTTATTGTACATATATAGAACTCAGTCACCTAATGGTAAGAAGTTTATTTTCTGAAATATATAATAAGAAGTTAAGGAATGATCCAACCCTTAATATATGTGACCCAATAAAAACTACCCTAAAAAATGGTTAATCATACAAACAAATTATTATCAAACTTCGGGGTGATAATTTATCCAATAATTCATCATTTGTCCAATTCCACTCATTAATTGTTTGGATGCATTAATTTCATAATATGGATAAATCAATATATTTCATCTTTATTTTTAGTTCAATGGATCAACTAAAATCACAATATAAATGGATACTATATAAAAAAATTATTTTGTAAAATTAATATAAATTAATATTTTTTCAAAATATTAATAAATTTATAAAAGGAACTAGAAAAAGAAAAAGAAAAAGAAAAAGTTTAATATTTGAATTAGTTTTATTTAAATTAATATTAAAAATATGTATAAAAGTAAAAAAAAAAAATGAATATTTTTAACAAGAGTCAACCATAGTGGTCAACGTTGTTTGATATTTCATGAAACATTAATATTTTTTGAAAAAACAAACTGAATATTTATTATTTATTTTAATAGTATTTTTTTTTTGGTGCAGAAAATGACCCAGGGTGCATCATTTAGCATTCATTTTAAATAAGAAAGAAGTACATAAAAAGAAAAGGGGGACTAGGGATAGTATGCAACCAAACAAAAGTGTTCAGAGGTGATGTGAGTCCCATATTAGCCAAACCATCAACACATGCATTTCCCTCTCTATAAACATGAGAAAATGTGAAGTTTATGTTCTTGACAAACAAAGTAGAAAGTCCAACTTTAACTTCAATGGATATAGAAAAGGAAAGAAAGCTTATATTGCATGGGAGGACAATGGTAACTCATCCATTCTAAGTGATATGGATAATAGTGAAATTGCCGACCTATGTCTCATGAGACACAAGAATCATGAAGTAATCCTTTTCGACTTTGGATCCGAATATTATCCTTCGTATGAGGAATTACAATAAGCTCTTGTAGACATGCATGGTGATGCTATGAAAGCTTTTGAGAAATTAATTTCTCAAATGAAAATTATTCTAAAATTGGAAGTCGAGCATTCACAACTTAAAAATGATTTTGAATGTTTAAAAGACGAACATACATCTCAAGTAAATGAGAAAATTGTAATTCCATGCATTGAGCCACCTATGAAAATTCACTCAAGTATGTTCCAAATTGGATGAATTTTGCTAGTTGTGAAAGTTGTCCTAGTTTACACGTAGAGATTAAATCTCTAACACGTAAACTAGAACAAGCCTCTAAAGCTCCCATAATTTTTTCTTTGAATTGAAAAGATGAAATGACTCCTTTTATTAGACCTTACAAAAAGTACTCTTATGATAAAAACAACAAAAAACATAGCAAATTCCATGGACCTAATATTAGGTGTCACTATTGTGGAAGAAGTGGTCATACCACACCTCATTGTCACATTAGGAATGTTCAAGTTTCTAAGGGGGTAGTGATTTGGGTGCGCAAATTTTTTTGTTGCGCAAATAATCCCAAGGATCCAACATTTGTTGGGAACTTAAAGGCTCCAAATTGATTAATCCAAGATTGTCTTACAACCATGTAATGAACTTTTCCTTTAGGATTGTTCAAGGAACTTAATTGGTATGTATCCATGATTCCCTAATTTTTCATAAAAGGAATGTAGACACGTCTAAAAATTTACGCATCAATTATGGAGGTCCTTTGTTTTTACTTACTCCTAATATTTTGGGAAAAGTTATTATGTTTCTCTTGTTTTATAGGAATATTGATTAATGAAATTCTAGTACGTTAGCTAAAAGATGTTCTATGTGGTGTTCCAACACCTGATACAAAATTGCGGATGTTGAATGTAATGTTTAGAACATCGTGCTAACAGTTAAAAGCAAAAATCAAAATAATGAAAAACGTAAAAGACAAGAAAGTAAAAGGCACAAGAGAATTGTTGACCCAGTTCGGTGACAAACACACCTACTCTGGGGGCTACCAAGCCATAAAGGAAATCCACTAGTGTAGTCCTTATTCTAAGTTCTCAACAAACTCCAAGTTTACAACTCTAGACTTAGGACCTACCCGTCTTGACTTCAACCTAGGAACTCCTAGATCTGAGATCTCATCTCAATTCCTACCAATCAATCACAGGCCCTGTGATTGTACGATTACAACTCAATATGATGAAGTTACCTTCAAACACAAGACTTGAAGACTTACTCCAATAAATAGAACCTTCTCTTTGCTTCAAAGCTTTAGAGAGATTCACAATTAACAACTCAATAAAACACAGTCCTTAATCATGTATCAAGGTGATACAAAGACTCACAATTAACAAACGACTCAAAACCCTAAAAAGCTAATTCTTTGAAGACGACTTGAATAAATAATTAGGTCTTGAAGTTTTGTATATATACTCAAGCAATGTGGGATAAAACTTTGTTGGGCTTCAGAACATTGTAGAACCTTACGCTTATCCACATAACAAGAATCAGTAACAAATAAATCTACTCCTAAAATAAAGTCAATACTTTAGGAACAAATCTCACATATGATCTTGAATAAAAATATGTTACTTGGCCAACAAGAAATAAAGCGTGAATTCTTTAATAAGATAAAGTGCGCGAATGCCAACACATATAAACAAGGCACACTGAACCGTGCTAGGATGTTGGAACATCAAATCCAACATCATACAAGAATGTCGAACATGTTGGAACATCGTATCCAACAAGTATGAATATGAAAACCTTGATGTTCATGAGATCCTAATATTGTATTAAAATCTCAATTGTAACACCAAGTGGAAGCATAAACTGCAGTAAGACCAAAAATCTTACCTCCATCATCTATATGAATTGAGATTTGATAGTCATCGACATTGATATAGGTAGGAGAAAGATGGATAGAGCATCAAAATTTATCGATTTTTTTTAATAATTATGTAATAACCTTAAATGTCACTTACTTTTGAACAATTATACTCTCTTTATTATAATAAATTATAAGTAAATACAGTCTTAAAAGTCCAATGTATTTTGTCTCAATTTTAGGCTAAATACATTTGACTTTTAAGATAAATCAAAATTGTTTAATAGTGCAATAATTATGTTCATATTGTCATAAATATGTTCACATTCAACCAACCATATATAAATACACTTTATAGGATTGTAGTTCTTGTGTCTCAAATTTAAACAAAAAAGTTCCTATGTTTCATGTTCTATTCACTTTCTCATGCATGCTTGAGGCCATGTACCAATATCATTTTCCTCATCCCACACCTTTACCATTTCAAAGATCTCCTTCAATTATTGCATTTAAAAATCTTCAAATCAAATCGACGAAATACCAAACAGTGCTACCACAATGTCATGTAATGGTTTCTTCCCTTGAACTTCAAATGCATATAATTTAATTTTGATATTTATGATTTGTCTAAACTATATATGCGTATAAATTTTATACTATTTTGATTGGTATTGAAAAATATATGGCTAATTCTTATTATATGTGTTTGTGCTTAAATGTAGTTCATGTTTCAATTTAGTTGTTGTTCTTATATAGAATAAACAATTTCTACTCCATTTGGAGATTTGTATAAAATTATAAAATAAAATAAAAACTTTTTAATGGACCATGTGCATTTGATGAATGTTGTTTTTTATCAACTTATTTACGATTGCATATGTCATTCAATTGACTTAACACAAAAAAAATATTTGCACCACCAATGATAATTTGACATGAGAGTGTTAGTATGTAGAAATATGTAAAAATATTTTCTTTGTTTTCTTCTTCTTTTTTCGTTATTAATCAATATGCTAACCTATTCCATGGATTCTCCAGATAATGATCTAAGGACAGATGCGCGTTCTGATATGAGAGTGGGTGTGTTGCTCCAAAGAATGACTGGAGGTTGGATGTGCAAGCTGATTTAAGTTGGCACAAATTCTTCATTTTCATTTGAAGGGGATTTGCATTATGATATTGTTTTTTTTGTTTTTTTTTTGTAATAGTGATAGTAAACGTTGGTAGTGGGAGAAAAATTGGATTTACTGAAAGTTATTAATGAAAAATCAAACCTTACAACCAAAGACATTTTTTTCCCAAGTAAGAAATGAATGATAGAGGTAATTGGTGGCAAAATGTTCCCTAGAAAGTCATACCTCATGACAATATCTCTTTTTGGTGGTAGAGAAAAGAGTAAGTGCAGGAGTAATTAACATATGTATGATTTTAATAATATTTATTGATTATAAAATATCTTTATAATGATAATGTATATGAATTTATTCAATTCATTTATTTTTATTTTTAATCATTGAAATATGTCTTTCCATCATATTATTGTGTACATATATAGAACTCCGAGTCACCTAATGGTAAGAAGTTTATTTTATGAAATATATAATAAAAAGCAAAGGGATGATCTAACCCATAATATATATGACCCAATGAGAACCACTCTAAAAAATGGTTAGACATACAAAAAAATTATTATCAAATTTCAGGGTGATAATTTATCCGATAATTCATCATTTGTTCAATTCCACTCATTAATTGTTTGGATCCATCAATTTCATAATATGGATAAATCAATATATTTCATCTTTTTTTTTAGTCCAATGGATCAACTAAAATCACAATATAAATGGATACTATATAAATATTTTATTTGTAAAATTAATATAAATTAATATTTTTAAAAATGAATATTTTTAACAAGAGTCAACCATATTTGATTTATTCATGTTGTTTGATATTTCATGAAACATTAATATTTTTTTGCAAAAAATGACCCAGGGTGAATCATTTAGCATTCCATTTTAAATAAGAAAGAAGCACAAAAAAGAAAAGGGGGACTAGGGATAGTATGCAACCAAACAAAAGTGTTCAGAGGTTATGTGAGTCCTAGATTAGTCAAACCATCAACAACATTTCTCTCTCTATAATCATGAGAAAATGTGAAGTGTATGTTCATGACAAATCAAGTAGAAAGTCCAACTTTAACTTCAATGGATATAGAAAAGGAAAGAAAGCATATATTGCATGGGAGGACAATGGTAACTCATTCATTCTAAGTGATATGGATAACAGTGAAATTGCCAACCTATGTCTCATGAGACACAAGCATCATGAAGGTAATCCATTTAGACTCTGGATCCGAATAGTATCCTTCATATGAGGAATTACAACAAGCTCTAGTAGACATGCATGGTGATGCTATGAAAGCTTTTGTGAAATTATTTTCTCAAAAGAAAATTATTCTAAAATTGAAAGTTGAGCATTCACAACTTAAAAATGATTTTGAATGTTTAAAAGACGAACATACATCTCTAGTAAATGAGAAAATTGTAATTCCCTGCATTGAGCCACCTAATGAAAATTCACTCAAGTATGTTTTAATTTGGATGAATTTTGCTAGTTGTGAAACTTGTCCTGGTTTACACGTAGAGATTAAATCTCTAACACGTAAACTAGAACAAGCCTCTAAAGCTCCCATAGTTTTTTCTTTGAATTGAAAAGATGAAAAGACTCCTTTTATTAGACCTTACAAAAAGTACTCTTATGATAAAAACAACAAAAATCATAGCAAATTCCATAGACCTAATATTAGGTGTCGCTATTGTGGAATAAGTGGTCATATCACACCTCATTGTCACATTAGAAAGGTTCAAGTTTCTAAGGGGTTAGTGATGTGGGTGCGCAAAATTTTTTGTTGCACAAATAATCCCAAGCACCCAACATTTGTTGGGGACTTAAAGGCTCCGAATTGATTAGTGCAAGAGTGTCTTACAACCATGGAATGAACTTTTCCTTTTGGATTGTTCAAGGAACTTAATTGGTGATGTATCCATGATTCCCTAATTTTTCATAAAAGGAATGTAGACACATCTAAAAGTTTACGCATCAATTATGGTGGTCATTTGTTTTTACTTACTCCTAATATTTTTGGAAAGGTTGTTTTGTTTCTCTTGTTTTATAGGAACATTGATTAAGGGTCAAGTTGAGGATGACGCTCGACAATAAGCTCCATGGAAATATGAGGATATCATGAGTGGAAGTGTATTGAAGGCGTACAAGAGGATTACAAACAATTAACCTCACCATTGCTTTATAATGTTTGAATCGTCATGAGAGACCATTCCTTGAACATCATCCTAGAAGCATCGGAGAGAAATGAGTAAATTCTTGGTATTCAGTTTGTAATTTCTATAATTGGTCTAAATATGTTTTGGCTCATTATTAGAAATGAGGTATATGTCTTATTTCTCTACTAATTCCCATGTTTTAACTTCATGTGAATCATTAATTTGATTGTTGTTATGTGATTGTTTGATTGTTGCACTTCACCATAAGTTCTAGTTCTTATAAGTGCATTTACTTACCTTTAGATGCGTTGTTATGTTATTATGCATCACAATAGATATATATATGTGTAGAATCCTTTTAGTCATGAATCTTGCATTCCTTAACCGCAGTTGTGTGCATGTGTTTTGTGTGTATATATGTCTCATGTTCCATGCTTTCTCAGATCCAACGCGCTTATAATGCATGCTTACTTGTATTCGATTGCATACTTGTAGTTAGTTTTTGACATAATCCATGTATAGTTTCCATGAAAGTTGTTAATGTTGTTTGACAAAGGAGATTCCCTAGTTCTTCTATTGTTGTATCTCCCTTTTTGTTGGTTGATGTGCGGATTAGGCAAGTGTAACAAATCGTTTACCAAATAATAAAGTGATAAAGTAGAGTATTTTATTCACATGGATTGTTTACTTAATTTTCGTCCAAACAATTCACGTTACTTATTTTTTGTTGACAATAAAATAAAAGAGTTAAAGGTTAGAGATTTTCAATTTTTATATGTTTGCAACAAAGCAAGTTACCTGTTTTGGTTGCAGAAAAGTAAACAACGGTTAGGATTCTTCGAATCCCCCGTATTTATTATGTTGGATATTAAATAACAGTCACGTCGCTTTTGTATATTCTAGATAGACTATACAAGTGATGAAGTCGTTGAGACATTACTAACCTAGTTTGTCGTCATGTTGCATCTGTTGATCACACGGGGATCCTTACATGTGGGGTCTTACCACCTCAAAGGTAATTAAAAGCATAGACTTTATATTGGCTATCCAAGATTTTCCAAGGCAATGAAGGCCAAGGTTCATGTAGATCTACCCATCTATGAATCTTAGGACACTCATAGTGCACACACACTCTCTCTCTCTCTCTATATATATATATATATATATATATATATATATATATATATATCTTGGTAGTTCAACAAACGGGAAACACTATCAATGTCTACCTTACTAAGGGTTTAAGAGAATGGTTCTACTAGTCTACGGCTTATTTCCTTCAAGTAGACAATTGTTTCCTAAATTATAACTAGTTACCTCCTAGGTTCAACATATTTTACTCGATATTAGTAATGCCACCTCCTAAGTACTTATTACTAGGGTAAACTCTCTTTTGGTATCTTTCGCTAGCTATAGCTAATTACTTCCTAGACAAATATATATTAATGGCGAGATATAAATATCAAGATATAAGCATCAGGATAGCAATATCAATATTAGACCTTGTCACAACCTAAGTACGTAATCTAGGGTTGCGCTACTACATAAATAAACCAAATTCCTAATAAAATTAAATAGCGAACAAAGAATAAATAAAATAAAAACGACATTAAATTAAATAAATATTCAACAAAAAAAATAGAGGTTCATCAAAGAACTCTAACCTAAAAAGATTTAGTTACACATGGTAACTAAAGACAAATTACTAAAGGTAAAAACATACCCTAGATAATCAATGAGAATATAGAAACTCCTCCGAAGCTATAGAACTGTCTTCCTCTTGAACCGCTCTAGTACTGAACGAGAAATTTTGAATGAGGAAAACTAATATTTATAGTGAGAGTTTCTAACTGGTTTTGGAATAAAAACAAGGGCGTTACCCACAAAAAGCAGGAAAAAACGATAGCGCCACGAGTTTTTGGATGCTCGTGGCACATACACCATGCTCTAGGCGCATGGTGCAGCCATACGGGCCCAGTTTCTCCGATCTTCCGTCTTTTTAGGTCTTCGTCTTCAAATAACTTGCCGCGGGACTTAGGAGAGGAATTCCTCTCATTGTAAAGTCTCCTGAGGCCTCTTGAATCATCATTCTTGTTCTTCCCAATGTCTTCACAAGTTTTCGAATGTTCTTGATTTGCCAATTTGCATGATTTCTTCGTAAATTACTTCAAAACACCCATAAAATTGCTATATTTTGGGAAAACTAGAATTACATACTCAAATATAGAAAAAATTACAAAAGTCATGAAATCAGTGTTTAAAACCCGGACCGACCCGTCCGGTTGGACCGTGAACCGGAGGGTGCAGCGGTTCGGGCAGGCTACAGGACCAGATATGCAATTAGCCCGCTGAAACCCGGTATGACCCGACCGGGTCAGTGGACGGACCGCTGAACCAGTTTAGCCCACCCGACCCATTTTTCCATTTTTTTTAATTAAAAGGCAAGGCATATATAAAGACAAAAACCCTAGTAACACATACTCCCAACCCAAATGCCATTTAAACCGCCGTTCTCCTCTCGCATCTTAACCGCTATAAAAATTTAACTCCATGGGCATAAGTAGTTTATTGATTAGTAAATTGTTATAACTTATTTGAGTTTTTGTTTTTTGTTGACTATGTTTAGAACTTATTTGGGTTTGTAAGTCTATTATTTTTTTGTTGAATATGTTCAGAACTTACTTGGTTTTGTAAGTCTGTTAATTTTGATTTTCAACAATGTTTAGAACATACTATGTTTTAAAGATGGAATCTGAATTTGAACTTATTTGTGAGGTTTTTTATGCAGTACTATTGTTTAATGTATGAGCTAATTTTAATTTTGATTGGAATTAGCTTGAATTGTGCTGCAGTTAAGAAATTAACTTGCAAACTTGCAACTGTGAATATAATTTTTTTAATGTACGAACTTTAAATAGAAAAAAAATGACATGATTTTTTTTTAATCAAAATTTCATCCATAATGTAATTTTTTATCATAAATATTTTTATATAGACTATGTCAATAGTCATGCGGCCCGACTAGGGACCCACTGGTTCGACCAATGACCCAATGCCTTGACCGGGTCCATCACTGGTCCGGGTTTTAAAACATTGTATGAAATCATAGGCAATAGTTCTTATACTCCTCCTTTTTGCTTCTAAATCCTACTGAAAATGACTGAAAAACATGTTAAGAATAATGTAAGATGACCGGTCATCATTGGTGTCAAAGGGGGAGAATTGTGTGGCTTGTTTTTGTTTCTCTTATGCTAAGTTTCAGAGGGAGTTGTACTTTATGCTTATAGAAAAACTACTATATTTGACATTTTCAAAAAGGGGGAGAATGGAAGTTTTTTTTTAAGAAGTGGGGGGAATGAAAGTTTTTCTATCCTTTGATTACTTTTGATTAAGTAGTATGTTTTGATTAAGTAGTATTTTTTCTCTCAGTTTAGATCGCATACTCCGCACAAGTGTGTTGTTAGAAAGGTTGGGATGTTTGGAGTCAAGTTTAGATGTTCAATGTGTTCAAAATCCATTTTTAGTGATTTGATTTAATTCATATATTGGATTCAAGCTCTTGGGTGTTTGGTTCATGAAAAATAATTCAAAAACTATTTTTTTATTTTTTGAATTGATTCATGTATATGCTGAATCAATTCATTAAATTTCTCGGGTGTTTAGCTCATGAAAACTACATTTTAATAGATTCAAATCTGTCTTTGAAAGTTTTGATTTGATTCAGTGTTTTTATGTATCTATCATTTGAATAGATTCAAAGTTGTTACTATAAGTTTTGATTCGATTCAAATCTTCATCTTGAATTATTTGAATCGATTCAAAGATTCTCTGAATCTATTCCATCTTTATGACAACGCGGATTTTATATTTTAAACTATTGAATCGATTCAAGACTTTATGATTATTCAAACTCAAATTTTCAATGTTATTTTGGGCTAAAATTGTTAAACATATTACTCATTTATCAATTTATTTTAATATATGTAAATTAACCTTAAATGTCAAATGTATCTTGTCAAATGTATTTGATCTAAATTTAGACTAAATACATTTGATATTTAAGATAATCAAAATTAGTAAATATTACAATAATTACGTTCACATTATCATAAATACGTTCACATTCAACCAACCATATATAAATACCCTTTATAGGATTATAGTTCTTGTGTCTCAAATTCAAAGAATAAAGTTCTTGTGCTTCATGTAGTCATTTTCTCATCCATGCTTGAGGCCATGTACCAATATCATTTTACTCATCATGCACACACCTTTCCTCAACCATTTTCAAAGAACTATGTTAATAATTGCATTTACAAATCTTCAAATCAAATCGACGAAATACCAAACAGTGCTAGCATAATGTCACGTAATGGTTTCTTCCCTTAAACTTCATATGCATATAATTTAAATTTGATATTTATGATATGTATAAATTATATTTGCGCATAAATTTTATACTATTTTGATTGGTAATGAGAAATATATGGCTAATTCTTATTATATGTGTTTGTGCTTAAATGTAGTTCATGTTTCAATTTAGTTGTTGTTCTTATATAGAATAAACAATTTCTACTCCATTCAGAGATTTGTATAAAACTATAAAATAAAAAATTAACGGACCATGTGCATTGGATGAATGTTGTTTTTATCAATTTATTTACGATTGCATAAGCCATTCAATTGACATAACACAAAAAAACTTATTTGCACCACCAATGATAATTTGACATTGAGAGTACTTTATGTACAAATATGGAAGACATGTCCAACCGATAATCTTTGCTTTGTTTTCTTCTTCTTCTTTCTCTATTAATCAATGTATTCTAACCTATTCCACTGCTACTCCAGAGAATGAGCTAAGGATGGATCTGAATGCTGATATGAGAAATCTTCAACCTCCAAAGTCTGCTCCTCCAGTGAATGAGCAAGGAGTGGATGTGCATGCTGATTTAAATTGGCACAAATTCTTCATATACTTGCGACATCCAGTTTAGAATGTTGCATTCGAAGGAAGTTTGCATCAGAATACTTTTTTTTTTGTTTTTTTTTTGTTTGTAAAATTGATGGTAAACATTGGGAGTGGAAGAACAATTAGATTTACTGAAATTTATAAATGAAAAATCAAACCTTACGGCCGATCACATTTGTTTCCTAAGTAAGAAATAAAAGATAGAGGTAATTAGTAACAAAATGTTCCCCATAAACTCATACCTTACGACAATTTTTTTCATCTCTAATTCACATTACTTTACATAGTTAACATCTTTTGGGACAACGACACATCTCATGCTTCAACGGTGGAATCATCCGTAAGATTTTAATAATATTTATTGATTATAAAGTATCTTTACATTGATAATGTATACGAATTAAATCAATTTTTTTTAATCATTGAACTATGTCTTACTATCTCCTTATATAGTACATGTATAGAACTCCAAGTCACTTAATGGAAAGACGAAGTTTATTTTATGAAATATATAATAAAAAGTTAAGGGTTACTCAAACCCTTAACAAAGTCCATGCGTAAACTATTATATTTGACCCAATAAAAACTACCCTAGAAAATGATTAGATATATAAAAAAATTATTATCAAATTTCAAGGTGATAATATTGATAAATCACTATATTTCATATGCGTTTTTTTCCCAATCCAATCAATCAGATGCTTACAATATTCCAAGTGTTTTCCACCAGATGCTTACAATCAGAGTGCAATGTCCACATTTGCATAAATTTAAATTGAGATACAAAATTTACCTCACTGGTTTGAAATTCAATCATCAAAGGGAAATGGTTTGAGTTTTGCTTGGTTAAGGTTGAAACATTAAGGGATGAGCACATATCTAACCAGAGATTGTTAGAAATGGCTCTATCTAGCCTTCTCTATGTGTGTCTTCTTCCTTTCCTTCCATGACTTCAAGTGAATTGTGCCCATTTGGTAGGAAGATGAGTGAAGTTATTGTGACTAGTCCAGTGAACAAAATCATTCATTGGAGGCCTGGCAGGTGTCGTGTTTCCTCTATGTTCATGTGCACCAAGTATAGAGTTGAAGTCACGTACAAAACACCAGGGTAGTGGATATTGTGTATGGAGGTTTTCAAGGTCAAGCCATAATTGTTGTCTGGTTATGTGGGAAGTGGAAGCTTAAATGGCTGATACACCAAATTGCTTAGGGTTTTCAGTTAAAGTAAAGCTAACTTGTTGGTCTGTGGAGGATAAAATTGTTAGGGATAAGCTAAAAGAACATATGCACCAGAGATTAGGGACAACATTTGGTCTATTATTGAGGGCAAACAATTTAAAACCTAAACTTTGAAGCCAGTATTAAGGGAAAAGCTGAAAATCAATCCAAGGCTCAACTATTAGAACAAAATCAGGTTTGTGCTTTAACACTAACCTTTAAAGGGCTAATCTTGTAGGGGAGTTAGTCAAACTCCTTACATTCCAGTAGATGCCTTTTCATCTGAAAGGCTTTGAACTACCAGCCTTAGACCTGGTGGGATAAGGTTGCCTGCAACTGATTTACCTGGATTCTAAATTTTCTTCTTTGCTTTACTTCTCACAATTTGGAAGCCTGCATCATTGATATTTTGTTCATCCTCTTTCCTTAAAGCTACATCAATCAATCTCTGACTTTCAATCATAGCATCTTCTTGAGCTTTGTTTCTTCTATCAAGTTCTTCTTGCTCCTGATCAGCCAATTTTGCCCAGGAACTATTTAGAAACTCCATATCATTTTGAATCCTCTATGGGGTTGCCTGAAGTTGTCTGTCTTCATGATTAGAGTTGTTAGCCTGCTCCTCATCAAGTTGAGTGACCTCTACATACTCTGAAGCATCAGAGTTGTCATCTGAATTGGTGCTATAATTGTCATTGCCATTCAGTTCCCCTAAACCTTCAACTGCATCAGGGACCAATTGAGAGTGAACTGGCACAATATTATTAGCTTCTGCATCAAAAACCTCAGTACTTGCATTTTCTTTTTATGTCTCTCTTCTTTCATTTGTTTCATTTGGATTTACAATTTCTTTATCCGCATTATTCTGTCTCTCTTCTCCCATTCTTAGTCCGAACAAACACTTTCCTTGTCTCTTTAACTTGGTTTTTGGCCCCCAATTTTGCTTTTCTGGTGCAGTAGTCTCTTCAGGGCACACCTTTTGCAATAATCAATGTGGTGACCTATTGATTTGCAATATGTACAATATGCAAGTACATTCTCATATTCCAAATCTACATGAAAAACATAACAAGTCCTTTCTACAAGCAACTTATGCCTTAAAGATTGTGAGAGATCTACATCCACCAGGACTCTTGCAAATTGTCCAAATGTCCTTTCCATCATAGGTTTAGCAGTTTTACGATCAGTGCAAATAGGAGAACCTATTCCACTCAATATTGAGAAAAGAATGTTCTTTCTCCAATATTCTTGAGAAAGGCCAAATATCTTAACCCATATTTGAGTTGAATAGTTATTTAGGGTTTTAGGACTAAAATAATTTTGACCATGGAATAACTTAAGATAACCAGGGTTCAGATTCCACGAAGCTATGCACTGTCAAAAAAACGTAAATTCAAAAAAAACCCTTACCTAGATATTGAACACCCCATAATGATAGATCCTTCCAATATTGCGATAACTTAGCTTTCAAGGCATGCACTGTCAAAGGGTTGGAACCCTTTGGCCATATGACCCTTCCATGAAGATAATGCTTGCATGCTTTCATCCCTGCTGTGTAATAATCATCTGGTATCTTGATAGCAAGACAATCCCCTTTAATTACTGCTTGAGGGAGCTACGATGTTGGTATTTCACATATGTTTGAAACAGCCTGAGCAAAGGTTTTCTGGGTTTTGGGTTGTGGAATATTTGGTTTCGATGGTTCATAATCAAGGTATGTTGAAAGGTTTAATGGTGTTAAAATCAAAGGAAAAAAGTCGGTTTGAGAAGATTGGTGTTAGGTTCACGATGAACAGTGTAGGTTACAAGGTGCGTGAAATTTCTCCAGAATTTCTCTTTCTATCACTAACATCTTTCATATTGAATATGAAATGTTGAGAGAATCCATTTAGAAATGTCACATCAATTAATGTTCACTACTAAAAAAGCAAAATTTAGTGAGAAGGAAAACGTGAAATCCTTCTCTAATTCTGTCACTAAATTTTGCGACCAAAGAATTTGTGAGAGATTTTATTTTTTTTGCTATTTCTACTAGTGGTTTTTAATTTATATTGCAATTCTGAATGTTTTGATTCTATCATTAAACTTTATGCTTATAAGTGATTTTTTTTTTTTAAGAAATATGCTTATTAGTGATGTATTTAGTTTAAAGTGGGGGTGGGAGGGTTATTTTTATTTTGTAATATTTTTAATTTAATTAATAGAATTGAAAGGGTTATTTTGATTTTGATTTTTTTTATTGATAAATGGGTGAGATGTTGTGGTTTAGTGGAATATGCTTATGAGTGATATGGTTGGTTTAAAATGGAGTTTGGGATGGTTAACGTGGGTGTGGGAGGGCTACTTTCATTTTTAATTGAACTAATTAATGATAGAATTTAAGGGGTTATTTTGATTTTTAATCTAATTTATTGTAATAGAATCTATAGGATTGGAGTTTTTGGTGATAATATTTGGAAGGAAAAATCATTAAAGAATTTGCAATTAATAATATTTAGTGAGATACATAATTGATATAGGAAGAGAGTTTTTTAATTTAAGAAACCAAAATAAATATCAGTGCAAAGGCTCTGAAGTCAATAGTTGTAGGGACAAAATAAACACGTCGTCGGTGCTGGGAGAAGACTCTAAAGAGATGACTTTTGTGTGGACATTAATAATCAGATTTCAACTAATCATCTGCTATATACTGCTCCCTCCGTTTTAAAATATAAGCAAAAGTTACTTGTTAGGTTCATTCATTTAATGATGTACGTGGTTCATAATATGAACCACATACATCATTAAATGAATGAATCTAAAAAGCAAATTTTGTTTATATTTTGAAACGGAGGGAGTATACTATAGGCTATAGCAATCGACCAAAGCATAATCTGAACTGCTAGCTAAGAGATCAAGTCTGTTTGTTATTATTATTTTTACGATGTGATTAGTGCAGTGCATAAGTTGTAATGGCTATGCAACAAATGATAGGATCGTCTTCTTCTTTGGTGGCTTCGGGAAAATTCGATGTTTTTATTAGCTTTCGTGGTGAGGATACTCGTAGAAAATTCACAAGCCATCTTTATGAAGCTTTAAGGAAGAGAGTTACAACATTTATAGACGACAGTGAGCTTAAAAAAGGAGATGAGATCTCATCAACACTAGCCAAAGCCATTAAGGAGTCAAGTGCATCTATAGTCATCTTTTCAAAAGACTATTCTTCGTCAAAATGGTGCTTGAATGAACTTATCCAGATTCTTGAATGCAAGGAACGTTATGGACAAATTGTGATACCGATTTTCTATGAAATAGATCCATCACATGTGAGGTATCAGATTGGGAGTTACGGGGAAGCCTTTGCAAAGCATGAGCAAGATTTAAAGCACAGCAAAGACAAGCTGCAAAAATGGAAAAATGCTCTCACTGAAGCAGCCAATTTATCTGGTTGGGACTCTCAAAATTACAGGTAAATAAAATGAACTATCCACCTAATTTATTCATGTCTATTTTCAAATATCTAATGAAATTAACCACTTCATATCACAACGATGCATATTCAAGTAATATAAATGGGAACATAAGCCCGGGTATTTTTGTACCCAGTTGAAAGTTTATGTTATGAGTAGGGGTGACGAAAGAGATAGATTCAATGAATTTAAATTTGGATGATAATATTAGAAACAATTTATTAACAATCCGCTAAAATTTCATTTAAAAATTCCAATCTAATCTAATCCACGCATTTATAAAATTCGTTCAATCCGTTCATCCAATCCATTTGAACTATCAACTTCATAATTAATCTATTTTTTCCTTCTTTCTTCCTAAATCATGTTGGCACTAATTTTTATATAATTATAATCATTCGCACCACAAGAATGTTGACTATCTTTCCCCTCTCATTCATGTGTGGTAGGATTGAATCAGACTTCATTAAGGTCATCGTCGAAGATGTTTTGAAACAACTGAAGCATAGACACCCAATTGAAATCAATACGGAACTTGTTGGAATTGAAAAAAAGTATGAAGAGGTTAAATTGTTGATGGAAATTGAGTCAAATGATGTGAAAACCCTTGTATTATGGGGTATGGGAGGCATAGGAAAAACCACTCTAGCTAAAGATTTATATGCTAAATTGTGTTCTCAATTTGAACGTCATTGCTTCATTGAAAATGTAAGGGAAGAATCAACCAGGTCACCCAGTGTTGTACGTAAAAAACTTTTTTCCAAGTTGTTGGAGGTTGGTCTTGATGTGCCTTGTCCAGAAACCGCCAAAAAAACACTTGAACGTGCAAAATGTTTCATTGTGTTGGACGATGTTGCAACCCCAGGGCAAGCGGAAAATCTTAAAATTGGTTTGGGACCAGGCAGTAGAGTCATTGTCACAACAAGAAATATGGAGATATGTAGCCAATTTGATGAATGTGAAATATATGAGGTCAAGGAATTGAGCAAAAACGAATCTCTTCAGTTATTTTGTTGGAATGCCTTTCGGGAAAAACATGTTAAAGTTGGATATGAAGAGCTCTCAAAAAGTGCAATTGGCTATTGTAGTTACAATCCTCTTGCTTTAAAAGTTTTAGGTACAAATCTTCGTACAAAAAGCAAAGATGCATGGGAAAATGAATTGGAAAAGATAAAAGAGATTCCCGACGAGAGCATTTATAATGTGTTAAAATTGAGTTTCGATGACTTAGATCGTGCTCAACGAGACATATTTCTAGACATTGTATGCTTCTCCCACTTGGATTATTTTTACAATCGAGATTACCTAATGGTTCTATTGAATGCTTGCAATCTTTATGCGGTAAGTGGGATAGAAGTCCTTCTGCATAAAGCACTCATAACTTGTAATGAATTTAATGAAATTGAGATGCACGATTTGTTAAAAGAAATGGGACGAGAGATTGTTAAGCAAGAATCTCCTAAAGACCCTGGAAGAAGAAGTCGATTGTGGGATTTCGAGGAAGTTTATCATGTATTTAAACACAACTTGGTAAGTGGAAGAGTTAATTACTTCGATATCAAAATGAATGTATATATTTGATTATGAAATATAAGCAATATCAACATGTATGACAACCTTTGCTAATATTTATTCTAAGTTTTGCTTTTCAGGGAACTGAAGTTGTTGAAGTTATAATATTCGATACTACTGATACGGAGAAACTACGCTTGAGCTCCAAATTCTTTAAAAGCATGATCAACTTAAGAGTTCTTCAAATCACCAATAAAAAATTTCAACGTTCCCAAAAATGCAACAATGTGCAGCTCCACAAAGGTCTTAAGTGGTTGTCCGATAAGTTGAGGCATCTTTATTGGGAATCATTCCCACTTAAGTCTTTGCCATCAACCTTTTGTGCTGAAAGGCTTGTACAACTTAACATGACCTATAGCAAGCTTAAAAAGCTTTGGAATGGAGTTCAGGTACAAATTAATTGATGAGTTTGTATATACCTGTTATTGTTAGTTTGTCGAGGTGCCTTAGTATAAGCTCATTCAGATAGCCGGACAACAGCCAAGCTCTGGTCTACATATGCTTAATCATGTTTAGATTCTCTTTTAGTTAACAATCATTGCTGAACTTTAATGATTTCTGAACAATATGATATTTCTTTCTTCCTGCAGAAGCTCGACAACTTAACGATCATTAAACTTGATAACTCTGAAGACCTGATTGAGATTCCAGACTTATCAAGAGCACCGAATCTTCAAATACTATATCTTAATTGGTGTGTGAGTCTCCGTCAAGTCCATCCATCCATTTTCACTGCCCCCAAGCTTAAAGAACTATATTTAAGTGGTTGCAAAACCATTAAAAGCCTGAAAACCAACATTCATTCAAAATCTATCCAAACACTGTTTCTCAGTTATTGTTCATCTCTTGTGGAATTTTCGGTGACATCAGAAGAAATGACGTGTTTGTCGTTAAGTGGCACTGCTATAGATGAATTTCCATCATCGATTTGGCGCAATAACAAACTCACTCATCTCTATCTAAGTAATTGTAAGAAGCTTAACATTGTTGGGAAGAAGTTATCAAATTGTCCAGGATTGGAGTATCTTGACCTTACAAAATGCACACAAATCAATACATTGAATATGTGGTTCTTCCTTGATGGCATGCGATCTTTAAAAGAATTATATTTGAAAGGGTGCTACAACTTAAAAAATCTCCCTCTCAACATCCAAAACTGTTTAATGTTGGAAAGGCTTGATTTATGCCGGAAACTTAAGTCCCTACCAAAGCTTCCTTCGTCCTTGCAAAAATTGGCAGCCATAAACTGTACTTATCTGAACACTAACTCCATTCAACGAACAATGCTTCAGAATATGTTAAACCGACCCCACATCAACCACAAGGTTTATGATGAGTACTTCTCTTACCTTCCAGGTGCTCAAGTTCCTTTGGAGTTTTATAATCACACAACGGAGGCTTCAATAGTTCTTCCTCCTATTCCAAAATCTAACTTGTCTTATTTTGTGTTATGCGTCATTCTCTCTAAGGGTTTAGTTGTTGATTACAACAGTGTTTCTTGTATTGTCTATGAACACGGAAAAGAAGTGTTCCAATGGGATATAAGTGCTGATATTGGGGATGAGAAATTAAAATTAATTTCAGATCATGTATTGCTATACTGCTGGTCCGATATTGACAAGTTGGAGAATGGAAGTGGAGCTGATCATTACAACATTTCATTTGAATTCAAACACCACGACGATGATGATGAACATTACAAATTTGACGATGATGCAACATCAACTGAGTGGTTGTGGTCAACTGAGGGGATCAAGGGTTGTGGGGTCATCCCGGTTCATGATACAAGCAAAAGCAAAACAAAAATTGAAATTGTTGAATCACAATCCGGTGGTCAAGTCTCTGATAACGAGTCTGATCAACACCGCACAATTGGAGCTGAACTTAGAAGCTCTACATATGAAAATGAAGATGACCATCAACAACTTCTTAACCCCCCAGAGAAAAGGAGGAGGACTTGAATGATGAATGTTCTTAGGAATTTTTAATAGGTATGAGTTTTCACACACTTCCTAATGATGAATAATTTCTTTTTGTAATTATAAATTCTATATTCATTTTATTATGTGACACCCAGCTTTCATATAAAAATGTCAAAAAGTTTAAAATCCTAGTTAGGGATTTCATTCAATCTAACATGTATGAGTTGATTTTTGGACTTTTCATTTTAAAACAGTAATGCTAGATATAAGAGGTGTCTTTCTTAGGGGTATGCTATTACACGTTGAATAGAGTCACATACATTTGGTGATGATGCTTGGACCTGGCTCAGCTATAGTTAGATTCCAGGTAGATTCAAACCTTGTTCAAAGTTATTAAAATGAAAGGGGCATTTTTATTTCAGGTCTATATACAAATACTATAAAGTAGCATAGTCTATAAGAGCGTGTCTACAGATAGATCAAAACAAGTTTGAGCAAATAATTTTTATTTAACATGAAAATTTGAAACTATATAGTAGTTTTTAAACAGTACTTTGGAGTGGAGGGTGATCATCCCCAATATCTCAGGTTTGATTCTTCGATGTCAATTTGGATGGTAATTTAGCTTAAAAAAAATTGGTACTCTCCAAACCTAATTCTATCATCAGTCATTAAACTATCTCTCTATAATTTAGTTCTAGACATAATAGAGTTCGTTTGTTATAGTTTTTTTTAAGAAAAAAATCACTTTTTTTAAGAAAATAATAACTTTTAAAAGTTTTGCATCCGTTTGTTACAGATTATCTTAAAAATCAGAATCTAAAAAAAAAATCTAAAAACAGTTTTAAATGAGAACCTGTTAATGGAGTTCTTTCAAACGTTGTTATACGATATGCTTCTTTTTTCCTTTGGTTGCCAAAACAAGGAAATAAGTTGAATGCAATTTTTTTTTTTTTAAATTCGGTATCCGATCCAATGACCGATTAATTGAAGGGGACCAATCACACCGTCCATTTGCGGGGGCCCTGTTCTAAGCCAAAGCAAAGCTCTGTATGGACTTGCCCACCGAAATTGACACCAGAGAAAATCGAACCTGAGTTGAATGAAATATCTTTAGGAATTGTTGGAACTGAAATGGAAATTTTTGTAAGACTCAAATGCATTCAAAATACATATTAGAAAATTTTAAAATAATTTTATATCTCTATAAATTTTGTAAGACTCATTTAGACCCAAATCATAAAGGTGTTCTTTCAATCTTTCGAAACAGAATTTATATAACTACACTTACCCATAAAAATTCTTTCCAAATTCCAACAAGCATCAATGACAGAGCGTTTTTTCAATGACAAATCATTATCCTTTTCCAAATGACATCCATCTCTTCTCTTATTATAAAAGTTTATTAGGTTAAACTATTGATTAACCCTAACTGCTTTTACCTTTTCACTCCTTTAGTATCTTTAAAAACTTGCGCTACAGGCCAACCAACAACATTTACTGTGTTTTCAAATTGCAATTTCTCTCTCAATAGTATCTAACCTTTCATAAGCCAATTTTGAATTTTCATTTCTCTTCCTTAATGCAATAATAAATTCGACTCAAATCTCAAAGATGTTATTTTAATCTTCCTCGACAAAATTATTGTAGCTACGCTAGCTTACCCATAAAAGTTCTTTCCATATTCCAACACACATTAATGACATAGCAATTTTCCAATGGACACTCATCTCTTATTTTAAAAGCTTATTAGATTAAGCTATTGCAAACTCTAATTGCTTTTACCTTTCCATTGAATTATTGTGTTTTAAAATAGAACTCTTTTTCAAGAAAAACAACGCTTGGCCAGTGCGCATGCCTCTACGCATGAGTTGGATTAGTCGTATACCAATCAAGAGAGTGGCTATACAAATTTCTATAATGACTTATTTAACATCAATGGAAACATAAAATATAACTTATTGGTGCCTATTTTTGATAGTTAGGACCCGTGCGTCGCACGGGTCAAAAGTCTAGTTGTGAATAATGAAAGAAGTGTATTAATTAGATTAATGGAGTCATAATTTTGGTAAATGAGGACATTTTAAGACTTTGGAGACTAACTGTTTAATTTGTATTAGAGATTAAGAATAAATAAGATGAACTTCTAGCAAACCTAGTATACAAATTTAGGACATATTAACAACTCTTCATTTTAAATGTAAAATAAGGATTAAGGACATATGTAATGGATGTTTTGTTAAGCAAAATTTGTATATAAAAGTAGTAGCATGGGTATGATGACATGTCATCTTATATTATTCTTAACATATTTTTCAGTCATTTTCAGTATGTTTTACCAGTAAAACAGAGGGGTATTAGATCAATTGTCTATGATTTCAGGACATTTGTATTGTTTTCTATATTTGAATCTGTAATTCTATTCTTCCCAAAATATAGCAATTTTAGGGTGTTCTTGATGTAATTCACGAAGAAATCATGCAAATCGACAAAACAAGACATCCGAAGATTTACGTGGTCCTTGGGAAGATGAAGAATGAAGATTCAATAGGCATCAAAAGACTTTAAAGATGGAGAAATTTATGTTCTCAGGTTCCAAGACATCTTATATTGAAGCAAACACCTAAAAAGGCGAAGAAACATGCATTTCAACACACAGAATTTACACAAAAGTGCCCAGACGCACAGAACGAAGCGCCCAGGTGCCCAGAAGGAGTGTAGAAGCGCCCAGTCGCATGCAAGGAGGGCCAGACGCCTGGACCTGGCAGGCACATGCGCCTGGCGTATGGTCTAGGGTGCTAAGCGCCTAGTGACTTGCGAAAAAAGTCTCTTTTTGTGACTTTTTCTCCCCTAGAAGCCCATGTTTTTAGCCCAAGTCGGGTGGAAACTTTCTCTATTAACACCGCATTCCTCATTCATAATTACTCGTTCAAAACTGGAGCAGTTCAAGAGAGGAAGGCGATTCTAGGAGCTTCTGGAGGAGTTCTATCTTCTCTTTATCTTTTCAGGGTATGTTTTTATCTTTTTGTATGTTGTCTTAAGTTACCATGTGTAACTAGATATTTATAGGCTAGTGTTATAAGATGAACCTCTATTTATTTTGTTTGATAATTATTAAATTTAATGTCCTTTATTTAATTATTTTCTGCTTGCTATTCAGTTTTATTATGGTTAGTTTATTTAAAAGGAGCGCAACCCTAGTTTAAGTACTTAGGTTGTGAAAGAGCCTAATATTGATGCTTATATCTTGATATTTATATCTATCTATCCAGAAAGTAATTAGTTAGAAACTAACGAAAAATACCGAAAGAGAGTTGACTCTAGTAGTAAGTACTTGGGAGGTGACATTACTAATATTGAGTAAAATATGCGGAACCTAGGATGTAACAAGTTATTAATTAAGGAAACAAGTGATTTTGGGGAAGTAAAACCTAGTAGAACCATTCTCCTCAACCATTGGTAACGTAGACCTTGATACGGCTACCCGTTTGTAGAACTACCGAGAGTGAGATTGTGCTATGCGATACCTAAGATTCATAGATAGGAAAACCTTTAGGAACATCGACCTTCATTCCCATTGGAAATCTAGGAACACTAATTTAAGTATATGTTTCAATAAGTTTTGAGAGAGTAAGACCTCGCATGTAAGGATCACTGTGCGATCAGCAAGTGCAACTAAAAAAAAGAGGGATAAACCTAAATTAACAGAGGGAGTAATGCCCCGCACGTAAGGATCACCGTGCGATCAACAAGTGCAACTCAACAAACCGACTAGGTCAAATAAATCCCAACGGCCTCGTCACTTGTATAGTCTACTTAAGATAACAATACGTGACATGCATGTTATTTAATTCCAACAAATAAATAGGGGGGATTCGAAGAGTCATAACCGTTGTTACTTTTTTGCAACAAAAATAGGTAACTTACTATTTTAAAACTCATAAAAATTGCAATCTCTAACCCTCAACACTCTTTTATTTATTTTAATTATTCAAAAACAAGTAACGCGAATGGAGAAGAAAGCACTAAATAAAAGCAATATGACGGGGAAAGACGATAAGCATGGATCAGTCACAGTGTAAACTAATTACCACACTGTCCTTATCTATTACATACGGTAAACTAGTTTTTTACTGTCTAGTACTATTATTTTTTACTAGTTCAAATGTTGGTTAAAATGCGAGTTTTGTTGGGCGATCTGCTTTCTAGTTTATCCGAATTCCACACCAATTTGTGCATACCAATATGCCCCGCCTGAACTTCATGTGACTTAGTTAGTTTGTTGCCAGATTGGCTCTTGCTCATTATTTCCGATTAGTAGTTTGATTTTGTTGTTGCCCCTTATTGGTGAAAACCAGTGATTACAGATTGATTTGAATTGATTTTGTAACAAAATATCATCTGATTTGAATATTAAAATGACATGTTTAATTTGGTTTGAATAGTTTCATAAAAAGATCTTGATATGATCCCATCTAATTAAATGCGGTTTGTATTGAACCATTTCATGCATATTTTTTCTTTTTGCAAAGCCATGCATACAAATTGCGGGGAGGAGGGGTAATGCGGTTTGTAGTATCAGTTCTACATGTCCGCAAGCAGAGCAGGCATCAAGTGGAATGCAGGAGACATCTTTTGTGGCAGATGTATGTAGCATCTGTTGTGTCGTAGCAGAAACCTAGAATAATGAACAGGCTCTAATTTATAAACCGGAGCTAATGAGGATTGGTCTGAGAAATATGTTGTGCATGCTCTAATTTTGAATGCGCGGACCATTTATGAAGAAGGATTTCTTTGAGGTTTGTAAATAGTGCTTCAGTCATTAAATTGTTTAATATAAATGGTTTACAAGGTCTTGATTGTATGAAAATTTTACTCTTCATTCTTGGATCAATGGAGTGTCATAAGATTTATAAATATTTACATGTATCTATTTCAAATAAAAGTGCAATTCAGAATATTTTCAATATTATGTCATTGGTGTGCATGTGAAAGCATATTTTTGGCACAGTGAGTGTAAACTCGATATAAAAATTGTAAGAGAGAAGGGAAAAAATGCAGCCTTCGTTTCATTCAACATACTTCAAATGGTTCACAATACAGCATATAAACCTAAGAGGCAAAATAAACTCGCGTAAAATATGAATTGCAATAACATAAAAAATAACAAGCAGCAGCTATACTTAGCTAGAATATTTCTTTTGATAACACAGATGAATAACAAAGAGAAGATTATATGGTGAGTTCAATCACAAAGTATTACAAGCACAACAAGCATAGTGTGCACACATCCAAATGTGGGGCCTACAACTGGACCATGCTTGAGCTTTGTTGCGGTGGAATAAACAGGCAACAGCGACATTCTTCTGGTTGTGCCATTCATCTGGTCACGAATGAGAATGAATGGCAACAAAAGATCATGGTTTCAGGTTACATGTAAGCAGTCTGAAACACCTTTGCAGCTTATATCACAAACACCGTGCATTGTTGAACATAGAACATAGTATCTTAAGCATTATTGTTACTAGTTAAGAGAAAAATTACTAATGTTTGACAAGTGTAAACAGATTGGTGAATGTGGAGACCTGGCTACATATAACATCCGATCTCATCTCAGCTGCCAATCAGGAAATTGTTACATCAAGAATGTGATTAATTGTATGCCAACGCTCTCCTTTCCCCTTTTGGTACTGCTGCTTAATTAATGGACAGTCATGAATGGACAAAGTAGAAAGGGAGCTGGGTAGGCCCTCCTCTGGTAAGCTGTCAAGACAAGGGCAGTCTTCAATATATAGAGAATCAAGAGAAGTGATGTGGAGAAGACCTTGTAGTTTATTCTTCTTAGGTTGGAACAATTTATTAACTCAAGAGATGTGATGGTTGATGGCAGCAGACTCTCCTCCGGAAAGGACTCCAAGATTTCAAAATCATCACTAACGCTGAATTGTTTCAGAGAAGGGAGTTGGAACAAACCCCACTCCTCTCTTGAAGCCATCAATTTAGGACATCTTTCTACTCGGAGGCTACATAATTTGGAATGCAACTGCCTCCCAAAAAATGACTCCAGCCATGGACAGTCGTACAACGCGAGAGAATTAAGATTGGTGAACAAGTTCACTGCAAAAGGCAAGGAGGAAGAGTGCCAACCTGTTATAATGAGAGTGCGAAGAGAATTAAAGCTACACATTTCCATAGAGGACCATTCTAGATTTGGACCAAAGAAATCTTCAACTTCCAACTTTTCAAGAAAGGCACTGTTGAATAGAATTTTCTCTAGGGTTGATTCAATGACCCGATATCCACAAAGGATGACCCTTTTCAAGCTAGATGGAAATTCATTTATTAAAATGCCATCACATCTCTTTAGTTCTAGGTCACTGATATTATCAGCCTTGGGAATTGAAGCCTGCAACTCTTGGCAATCAATAATTTCCAATTTTTGCAAAGAAGGAAGGTGTTGAGGCAGGGAACTTTTCAACTTGGGACAATGTTTTATACAAAGTTCTTGAAGCAATGGGAAACCTTCAAGACATAACCATTCCTTCCATTCAGACATGTGCTCAAATCGCAAAGTTTCAAGGGATTTAAATGAAACATTTGATGAATTATAGCCGCAAAACTCTGTACCAATGATCTCTATTCGATCACAGCCTGAAATGGAAAGCTTCTTGAGAGAGGAGAACTGCCCAAATGGTGGCAACTGGGAACGGAGTTGACATCCCATCAATTCAAGAGATACTAAATTGGGTAAATGACGATCCCCAAGCCATCTTGGAAACCTAATGGCTCTGTAGTCTTTGATGGTGAGCCTCATGACGTTTCTGTTTGGTTGAAGAGCCTTTAAGACAGAGACATGTGCTTCAGTTATTGAGCCATTCATTTCCCTCCATTCATTGTATGACATACTTAATTCTTTTAAATGTTTCTTATCATTCAAATTTGCTGCCAAAGCATCTGCTGGATCAATGACATTTTCCAATCCTGAAATTCATAGCCTTCCTTGAAGTTGCTTGAGTTTTCCCAACTGCTTAATTTCAAATCCACGCTGCTCTCCCACAACAAAATTAGTCAGCATCTCAAGATTTTTTAACCCTCCTATCTTTGTTGGCATCTTCTTTAGATGAGTGCCTTCCAGATTAAGATGACGTAAATTGATGAGTTTGCTAAAATCTGAAGGGAGCTCGGTCAGTTTTATACAATCGTGCAATAAGAGTGTTTGCAAATTATACAGCATACAAATGGATTTAGGTAACCTTGCAATCTCAGTGTAAGAAAGGTCTAGATAGCACAGAAGCTTTAAGTTTCTTATCTCATCAGCTAGCTCTAAGAGATTGCAACCAGAGAAAGACAACACCTTCAAATATTTTAGTCTTGAAAACAAATTTTGCTGTACACTGGCGCCTATCTTAAAGCGTTGGTCACCATAGCCCTGTGCTTCTATCATCAAACTATGTAGTCCTTTAATTTTATGAATATGCTCTAGTTTTCTATCACCATACTTCAAATCAAGGTAGCACCAAATGTGACGCGTCCTTTGAGTGATATGTTGCAAGTCATAACCCTCTCTATTCGTAAGTGGGATTCTCCTGACACTGATTTTGCTAAATCACTGACAAGATCATTCATGATGAAGTAGTTTTTACCAGTCCATAATGGCATAGTTACTGATTGTTGGAAAAATGATATTGACACTAGATCATTGAAGAATTTATTACCCAATTCTCCTTCGTATTTGTCTCTTCCGCAACACTTCAACAAACCTTCTGCCATCCAAAGCTTGATTAATTCACCCTTCTCAAAGTCATAGCCTTTGGGAAATATAGAACAATACGCAAAACAACGCTTCAGATTTGAAGGGAAGTTGAGGTAACTCAATATCAGTACAGAGTTAATGTTGCTTTCACCCTTGGTAAACGCCACAAATCAGTCTCCAATATCTCAACCCATTCAGGTTCGGAAAATTTTGTTCTCAAGAGATTCCCCAATGTTTTCAAAACTACGGGCAACCCCCCACCCTTTTCTACTATTTTCTTGCCTATTGATTTACGATTTGGATATTCAAACACATTCCTACCTCGAAAAGCATGTCTCACAAATAAACTCCAAGAGTCACTCTCCTCCAATTGCTTCAAATGAAGTATCCGGGTGGGTCTCATGCTTGATGCTATTTCTTTGTCATGTGTAGTCACGATTATCTTACTTCCTGAATACGCGCATTTAAAAAGAAATCGTAAATACTCCTTCATATTCTCATTTATTTTCCAAACACCCTCTAGAACAAGCAAATATTTGTTGCCTGTAAGCAACTGTTGTAAATGATATTGGAGTATTTCCAAGTCTTCACTTTTTGCTGAACACTTAAATGACTTGGGTATTAATTTGGTGACACCAATAATATCAAAAGATTCTGGAACATTGATCCAAGTTTTAAGTGCAAACCGTTGCATGATCATCTGGTCATTGTAAACAAGCTGTGCAAGGGCTGTCTTACGGTAACCTGTTGTTACTATCATCATCACTGTCAGATAGTAAGAATTCAATTATTTCTTGTTTCTCATGCTCTCTACCATATACGATAGATTCATCTACCAAAGATATAGTTCTAAATTCTCTTAATAATTTCCGACCGACTCCACTTTCATAATCACGACTAGTTAATTCTTGAAGTCCTAATATATCCTTTTGATCTGCAAGAAACTCTAGCTTCTTTAGTAATACTTTAATCCTAGATTCAAACCGATTAACAGAACCTGAAAGAAAGCGCTGTATCTTGGCCTTTGGTTTTGCGTCAATATTTATCACATCCAACAGTTGGTCTACTTGGTATACCTCATGTTTGAGATCATCAAGCCAGTTCTTCACATTGTGGCTTTGGTACTGCTTTGTCTCCGCGTCATTTAGTACTTCGTTAATAGAATTCAATTTGATTTCAAGTTCGTTCACCAGCCCTTCGTCGAAGTAGTCTCTGAAAACTCTTGAAGCCAACCTCTCAAGAATGACTTGAAAGACAGACGAAAGAAATGCCCTACCAACATCCTCTGCCATGATATTAATTAACTTAAGAATCTCAGGTTTGAGCGTGGTTCACAACTCTGGCAGGCTATCTGCAATAATAGAGATGGTTATGTATTCTTCTCTATCCGGTATGAGTTTAGGATTTGAAAATGTGCAATATGCAAGTTAAAGTAACAAAAAATAGCAACTATTTATTGAAAACAACAATTATTTATTGAAAAGATATATTTAATAAAAAATGCATAAGTTCCACTACCAACATTTTTTTTTGAAGGAAAGTTCTACTACCAACATATTACTTTAAACTTTTTAACATGTGCAAATTTGCACATGATAGAAAACCTCGTTATGTGTTTATCTTTACCAATTAAGTTAAACTCACAAACACGCTTATGATTATAATCCTTGTTAAGAATACTTTAGTTAATAAATTGTAGAGTTAAATATGTTTTTTGTCCCTATAAAATTGAGAACTTTTAAGTTTATTCCATATCTAATTTTATTAGTTCTTTTAATCCCTACAAAAAAAATTGCACTCAACTATTCAATTCAAATTTGTTTAATTTATACTTAAAATCTTAAGTTTGTTATCAATATTTTTGCAGACGTGTTAAGAACAATACTAAAAGTTCATCCAAAAAAAATATAGCCAAAATATGATTTCTATGTCCAAATTTTGTTAATTTTACCTTTAACTTTTTTCGTTTTAAAAAAATTATGTTTAATTCGTTTCATGTTAAAAAATACTAAGTTTTAGTAAATGAACCTTTCATTAGTTCTTAATATGTCTTAAAAAAATCATTCAAAAATTTAAAAGTTTAAGGATAATTAAACAAACTTTGTTTTAACAGAGACTAAACTTATAAGTAAATTTTTTTTATAGGGACTAAAAAAACTATTAAAATTAAATAAGAACTAGACTTAGAAGTTCCCAATTTTATAGGAACCAAAAATATATTTAACCCTAAATTATATAAATAGTAATATGTCATCAATAGAATTAATTTCAAAAAAGAAAAATTGATCGATATATTTAAATAGTAAAATTACCAACAAACTTGAGCTCAAAATTGACAACAAATTATATGGATATATAATGCATTATAGATACGTGGTTAACAAGATTCAATTGATCGTAAATAAAATTTAAAAAGTGTTGCAAAATATTATATCTTCGAAATATGAGTAATTTGAAAGATGAACCATTATATATATATATATATATATATATATATATATATATATGTGTGTGTGTGTTGGAAATCAAGTGTGAATGATAATGTCCCACATTGATTAGAAATTGAGCAAACGTTGGATATATAATAGAAAAGACTCATAAACTTATTGCCTTAAGGTTTTGGGTAAGAGTGTGGTATCTCTCTCCTAGCAGGTCCTAGACGTTTCGCTCATTGCAGCTCACACTACTAAAAAAGCAAAAATTAGTGAGGGAATTTTAGAGAGGGAAAACGTGAAATCCCTCTTTAATTCCGTCACTAAATTTTGCGACCAAGGAATTTGTGAGGAATTTTATTTTTTCCAGTCACTAATTTCCCTCTCTAATTTTGCTTTTTCTAGTAGTGTCACAGCGTTTTCCATACTCCCCATCAAACTGGTATCAGAGCCTAGTTAGGTTTGTCGAGATCCTAGTTGGATCATCCCAGTGATGTGGATGAGTTACACTTGAGTGGAGAGATCGTTGATATCAAGTCTGATTGATAATGTCCCACATTGATTAGAAATGGATAAAACGTTGGATATATAAGAGAGAAGACCCATAAACCTATTGCCTTATGATTTTTGGTAAGAGTGTAGTGTCTCTCTCCTAACAGGTCCTAGACGTTTAGCCCATTGCCGCTCCTAGCGCCCCCTGACTCCCCCAACAATATATATATATATATATCCTTTTCATTTTCTCAAAATCAATTTTGCATAATATTCTAAAGCGATGAAAGATTTGAGACATGCTCAATTGATAAGAAATTGATGATGTAGTATCAAAAGTAAATATTTTTTTATTGTTTCTATAAGGACTAGTGCGATATTTAAGTCGTTCAACAATTGATATTGTTCTAAGTTATAGAATATTAAGGTGTTTCGTTTCATAAGCTAGAAAACTATGTAAATGTAAATGGTACGAGATTTATCAGAGAAATAAGTGTGTTGGGATTAAACATCATCAACCTATTTTACATTATTCTTATGATTGGTGTTACACATTCTAGTTACTACTCGATACTATCATATATTACTCGGAAAACATCATTTATGTCTAGATAATATTGTGGGTTTAATCGTATTAGTTAACCGACGATTTTTCAACCTATTATTAACCAATATGATATCATTAAAATTCAATATTTTTAGTGAATATTAAACCCAAAAGTTGTTTCTTTTTTTTTGGTACAACCCCTAGAGTTAATGTTTAATAGATATTTTTGTAAGCTAGATTCAAAGGTATTTTTCAATAACAATTGAAATCCATATGATTTAAATTTTAAAAGCAAGGATAACATCAATATCATGAATAACAAGAATCATGTAGTATCAAAATCAAAAGAAATATATACTAATAGAGTTAATTACATTTAATCCCAACAAAAAGGAAGTTTAGCTATTCATTGTCATGGAAGCTTTGCAAAGATGAGAAGAAAGGAGATGAATAGCCATCAAGAATTGATTTCTCAATGAATCTTGTGCATCTAGTTTTAATGCTTGTCCTTTGGGTGTTTATATGCGTTTCCCTGTTTTTCTCACAAAAATGGCATAATATCATGTTCTGAGTTTTGAGGATATTTATACAATTTCTTAATTTTTACATTTCGCTTAGCCACGCCAGAGCTTGCTTAGCGAGCTGGCTTTTCTTCCCCATTGAGTTTATGGCACATCATCATTGGCTTTTCTAACCTCACTTAGCCATGCACCTGTTCGCTTAGCCACACCATGGAATCCTGGTTTCCCTTGCTCTCTGACTTGCCTCACCTTGACCTCGCTTAGCCACGCTTCATGGCTCAAACTTCGCTTTGAGATCGCTTAGCCACGCCTCCAGATCCAGATTTCCATTACTTTATGACTTGCCTCGCTTTAGGCTCTCTTAGCAAGCTTCTTGACACATATTTCTTCCATTTTTATCTTAAATTCCATGGCAAGTGAACTTACCTACATAAATGGTTGGGATTAGGTATAAAATGCACATATTGCTATTTTTCGATTAATTTGGAGCTTTTACATGAGATAACTTGCAAAACAAGCTAATAAGTGCATTAACTATACATGTGATTTAACCAATTTCTGGCACTTATCAATTGTCCCCAACCTAAATCTTTGTTTGTCCTCAAACAAATGACTCAGAAAAGGAGATTTACATGCCTTGAAAAGTTGTTTGAATGCTAAAGTATGTTTAGAAAGATTTCTTTTTCTTTTTGTGAATCAGTCAAGTTTACATGAAAAATTAGAATGCATGATTCAATTGTGAATTGCACGGGCAAGTCCTGTGTCCCTCACTGACCTGGAAATGAACTACGAATGTGAAACAAATCGTAAACGCAAAATTCATGTCATCCAGTTCAAGTCAAGAACATAGCTACTCGTGAATCACACCTATCACACTTATTTATAAGTAGATAATGAAATATAATATAATAGCATGTGGGAAATGAACTCACATCCGACAATCCTACTAACACCCAGAGCAGGTTATGTGTCCATCAAAGCCTATAATTTTGAAAAGATGAAAGCATAGATCACTAAGGTCTTTTAAGGGTTGTAACTTAGTTTGGTTTCAAAAGAATACACTGAATTAGCAAATTACATATAGATCTCAATGAAACAAATATGTATAAGAATAATTACCATGGGATTTAGGTTAAAAGGGTTAAGAAGTATGGCCATAAGCAAGAAGATAATCAGATCATCTCCTTTAATATATAGTAGTCAATATATGTCTACATCTATCTATACGAATTGTGATGATGCGACATATTTAAATAAGCTCCATAACATCATTCTATGTCGAAACCTTCCCCCTTCATCTCAAAAAATTCTCTAATTTACACTCCAAACAACAACAAATTCAGTTTTAAAATTATACAATGAACAAAATAATGCAATGGAGTTTATAAATTAGAGCTCAAAATAAAAATCCTAAACATTTCCCCTTTAAGATTTAGAATTTAAGTCGGGATTTTTACAACAACGATATCTTAGTTTATCGAGAAGAAAATACATGTACCTAGCTAATTCTAATTAAAGTGCAATTCAGAATATTTTCAATTTGAAATTTCATAGAAATTATGCTTGGACCTTTGCCCACTACTTATCACTTTATACAATTTTGTCATTTTAGTCAAATTCTAATTAAAGTGCAATTCAGAATATTTTCAATTTGAAATTTCATAGATGTTATGCTTGGACCTTTGCCCACTACTTATCACTTTATACAATTTTGTCATTTTAGTCAAATTCAGCCACCTAGACATTTAAAATTTCCCCTACCCTCTCAAAAAAAAGTTTCAACGCAATGTAACTACAATGATATTTCGTTAATAACTACAACTATTTAGTCTTTAAATCGGTCTCCAAAGTGACCAACTATTTCCGGTCTCTAAATCGCTTACTAAATGGCATTTTTCTGAAATCAAATTTGCTTGAGCATCAATTTTGAATTGAAGGGTGTTCATTATGTCATTGGTATTCATGTGAAAGCATATTTATGTTACAGTGACTGTAAACTCCATATAAAAATTCTTAGAGAAAAGGAAAAAATTGGAGAGGGAAATGGAGCCTTCATATCATTCAAACATACTTCAAATGGTTCACGATACAGCATATAGTTATCTAGAATAACATAAAAAAGAACAAGCAGCACTATAGTTATCTAGAATATTTCCCTTCCTTTCAATAACAAACATAATCATCCATCCATGCTGGCTTCTTCGATGAACACTTGTCTGAAGTAGGGCTTCCTTCTTGCTTCTTAGATGGACTCTTGCCTAGGGTTGAGCTTTCTTCTCGTTTCTCGGATTTACTCTTGCTTGGAGTCGAGCTTTCTTCGTCATTTGTATTTGGTTCCTTTTTATTAGTTCCCTCAGCATGTACAATTGGGCCCTCAGTAGCTGGGTCGGTATCAATTCGATTGACGTTTTCGACAAAAATATGCAGGCCATCTTGAGCAGAAACAGGCAAAACATCACGAGTAGTCATTCTAGGTTGCACATAATTTGTTCCGAACATTCTGAATGGAGTGTTATTGAGAGAAACAGGAATGAAATCAAAAGCATCCATTATATCAAGAGCATCCAAAAATATTTCATCGATACTACCATCGTTGTCATGATTCCATGGTACAAGTGTGACTCCCAAAGGTATTAATCTTCTTGTATGATGATTTTGTTGATCCATTGCTTTGTTAGGTTTTTGCTTCTTCTTTGTGGGTAATGAAAAGAGAAAATAACGTAATGAAAAGAAAGAATTAAAAGGCCTGTGTGAAAAACAAAGTAGAAGAAAATAGATAATGGAAGAAAAGGAAATAGATGAAAAATTATAAACCTTTCTTTGAGTACTGAAAGCTATGACTTGGTAGCGTTAACGGCGAGTCGATGGCGCGGCAACGGCAGAACAGAATCGGAAGACAGAAAGAAAGATGTGAAGAAAACAAACAAGTTGTTTTGTATCAGGAACAAGACCCAAATTTATAGTTGCATTGAAGTTATATTTTTAGGGTTTGGTTCTAATACGCGCGACCTAGCGGGTATGAAAGAACGAGTGAGTTTCGTTTCAACGATAATATTTTGTGCATTTATTATTTATCTTAAGTCAATTATTTTCTTAGATAAATCTTGGTAAAAATCTTTATTATTTAATTTATTACACTCTTTTTACCAAAAAATAATTATTATTATTCTCTATCCCAATTTCATCACATATATTTTTTTTATAGGTTTAAATATAGTTTTTTATCCTTATTTTGTTAAAATCGAAATTTTGGTCGTGATACTTCTAATTGCAATATTTTTTTTAAAAGAAAAGATATTATAGAATTTCACTAATATTAATATCAGAAATACAATGAGGGATATGAAAATAAATAGTGAGACGACTAGCTTATAACACGGCTTCTCCAACTAAAGCATGAGGGCTACCGCATTTGAATGTCACCTATTGAACTCCATCTTATGAACGGCGAATGAAAGAGTTTGGCACCTTGATATGGCATGATATTTTTTTGAAACATCAGGGTTGTTGGAGTGAAAAGCGTCAGAGATTGTCTTAGAATCCATCACAAAGTTGACATTGACCATCTGCATGTCACTTAACCATTTTATAACATTAAACAAATCAAATGGTTCACCAACAGGAACAGAATATAAAGGAGTGAAACTCATGGTTTTGCCTAGAACAAAAGTTTCATCATCGTCGCGAACACATTTACCAATGTCTATACGATTCATTGTGTTTTTTTATCTAGAAAACATACACTTTTAAAAAGAGAACTTACCATCAAAGAGATTACTGGGTTGAGTCACGACCAGGTCGCTCTTTTTAAGACATTTCACGACACTACACAAAACCATAGGTAGACTATCAATTGTACCACCTCTAGGATAAAACAACTCAGTTCAAATTATATGATTACCTAATGCACCATAGATAGTCGTTCAAGAATTAACACCCTCAATATGGTATAAAACCACTTTGATATGGTACAAATACCACTCGAAACATAAAAGACTCGTCAACACAAGTCAAAAAGGGAGAGAGAAGAAAAATACTCGAAGTTTCAGAATATTTTTTGGTACACTGAATAAGTGAGGCGAGCTCTCCTTTTACTCTTCCAATGAGACTTGTGTTTACTCTTCCAACTTCCACTCAAATTTGACTAGTGTTCCGATATTCATATACTGCGAAATGGATGCATCAATATTGCACTTTAGACGACTAGGGATCGACCTTTGCCATTGCACATCACGGTCTGCAATTGACGAGGAATGTGGCGACATGGGAAGCGTCGTGTGTGAAGCCGGAGTGGTTTGATGATTACTACTCGCTATAAGAGTATTATTACCCTCATGCCAGTCTTCAATGAGGTAATGCGCTCTGTCAACTACGTTGGCATAAACTTCATTCTCGTTCTTCCAAAATTTAAGGTTACGATGCTTCCATAAAATTAAGCAATTGGTTACCAAACACTGAGCATGTTCATGAGATAAATTTTGTAACAAAGAAAAAATAGCATCTACGGCCGAGTTAGTGACAAGAAAAGCATAATACCCTTCATTTTCTATACTTGCATTGCAAAAGGTCATTCAAAACTATTTGAGCAAGATCTTCATGATTGAAATTACAACTAACACAATTTTTTAAACACTAGACTCCTTTGTCTTGAAGACGAACATGCATTGGCAAACAACCCCTACACATTCACCAAATTAGGTTCTTCGCCTTTGGAGGAATTTTTAACTGCCAGATGCTGGACCAAAACCCCGGGCGCCTCAAATGGGTTGTAACAACTAAATCTTCAACACATAACTTGTAAGTACTTCAAATAGAATACAAATCAACTTGTCATTAGCACCATGATTAAACAATGGCATGTGTAGAATAGAAGTAACTATGTCCTCACTAAAAACTTGTTTCATTAAATCATTATCTCAACTTTTGGAATTAGTATCCATTAAACTATCCATCGTAAAGTCATGAACAAAAATGTGACCATAAGATATTATCAACAATACAATCACCATTCAACATCCAAGGTTCATCAATAATGGAAAAAGAGGTGCTAGAACCAATACTCCACTATGATCTACCACAAACAATATATCAAGCACCTATAATACTACGCCAAACATAGCTAGAACTATGGTCCTGAGATTGCTTTTTGTCGGAAAGTACATTGTTCTAAAAATACGAGACATAAGAATTGTAGTTCTGAGAAAACTTTCCAACCTTGCTTACCTAAGATTGCTAGGTTAAAAGATGAGATGTCCTTAATTTCCATGCCACCATAGTTTTTATCCATCAATAGCTTCTCCCACAACATCCAATTGATTCCGCGACTATTGGAGCCATCATGCCCCCGCCAGAAAAAATTTATCATTTTCTCTATAGATGTAATAAGTGTTGTTGGTAACTGAAAGATGCTCATGACTTATGCTGGAATTGAATAGCCTGGAGAACTAATTTAATCATTAATTCCTTCCCCACATTAGAAGGGCATTTGCTACTCCAATAGTTGATCTTATGCCAAACTATATCTTTAATATGAGAGAAAGTTTCAATCCTATCCCGCTCTATCATAGATGGTATCCCCATATATTTTCATGTGCCAAGAACAGATTGCACTCCCAAAATGTTAGTAATGGTTAACTTCATGGAATCTGAGACATTCAAACTACAATAAATTTTCTATTTGGTTAAACTAATGGCTTGCCATGAGTCTGCCACATAAGTACTTAAAATGTCTTTCATTATTTGAGCTTCTTTGGCCTCATCTTTAAATAATAGGAAGCAATCATAGCAAAGAGAAGATAAGACACTAGTGGTGCACAAATAATGAACAAATACAGTGACAAAGGGTCTCCTTGACGCAAACCTTGCCCAGGAATAACTAGCTCCACTAGTTCATTGTTGACCATCACATAGTAGTCAAGCGACTCCACATATATACTCATCCATTGCATCCATCTATCATTAAAACCTATTTTTAGCATCACCTGCTTCAAAAAATCCCAGTTGATACGATCATACGCTCTACTGATACCCAGTTTCAGCACCATACACCCCTCACTACCACGAGTCTTTGATTTGATGTGATGGATTACTTCTATTGCAACCATGGTGTTATCAAGAATTGACCTCCTTGGTACATAGGCTAATTGATTATCAGATATACACTGTGGGAGAACAAGCTTCAACCTATTTACAAGAACTTTTGACTATATATGAGTAAATTTAAGAATATATTGCTATTTTTTTCTCCTGTGGATTGATATTTCTATTGTGTTATGGATTGTTTCTATTTTAATGAAAAATAGGACTCAAACATATGTATCTCCTTTATCTATTGTTATAGATATAGATATGTGATCATATACAATATTGCACATCTATACTATATATATATATATATATATATATATATATATATATATGGCATATCAAGTAAGAGGAGTTGTTATAATGAGAGATGAGAGGAATAAACCACAACCATTAGATCAAAATCAATGGCTCACATTAAAACTCTTATTGTAGTAACATATGTACTTTAGTATTGCTCAATTTCTTCATCATCCATTCCTTTACTCATTTCCAGTTTTCGGTTTTCTTCATCCCCTTCTTTACCGTATTCCTCTCCACTTGGTTCATCACTAAAATACATTTCTAATTGCTCTTTCATTAATTTAACAACCAAATAATCCAATTTAAAAAGTAATATGAAAATTTAATATTCCAAAATGGTCCAAAAAACAAACAGAACAGCGCGGACAAACTCCGGTGATTAGGAACACCGACAAACTCCGGCGAATAGTAAAACGGTGATGTTGTTCTGCTGCGAGATTAGTGCAGCGTTTCTGGGTTTTTTGATTGAACTCTCCCCCCTCTCCATCATGTCTTGTTTATGGTTTTTCTTTCTCTTTATCATTCAATTCTTGTTGGTCAGGAATGAGATCTAAATTTCTGAAGAAAATCAATGCAAGCGTAGATAGAGAAGATGAAAGAGTTTTTTTTTTAAAAAGTAGGGAATCAGTTTTTATTTTTCAACAATCAAAATTCATCATTACCCCCAATTTCTATCATCCCAAATTCTCTTCTATAATTTCATTCAAAAGTAGTGATTTTTTAATTAAAAACAAGAAAGGATAGAATTGATGCAACAACAAAAAAAATGGTAGATGGAAGGACCGGAAGAAGAAAGATAAATTGCTATTCATATAACCACATAACATAAACTGACGAAATGTTGTTACAACGGCATGATACTGATATTGTTATATTGTAAAACAAAGAATAAAAAAATAAAAAGACATTTAGTGATTCTGGAATCTTGGATTATAAAGGTAGATGTAAGGACAGGAAGAAGAGAGATGTGCGTAGAGACAATACAGAGAGCACACGTTATCTTTCTAATAAGTGAATTAATCATAACTATTTAATTTGCCTCTTTTGAGCTATCTTTTTCTCTTTACAAAATTACCCTCTACTTTTAATACAAATAGCACATATAGCAAATAGATATAAGTAAATTTAAATATTACAATAAAAGTGTAACAAACACAATATGAGTATTTATATATGCCCAGTTTTTTTTTCTTTTATTCCTTAAAAATGTAACAAACTAGATGAGTATATTTATACTTACTTTTCATTATCCTAATTATACTTTAAACAACTTTTTTTTTGTAATATCGTTAGTGTCATTGAAATAGATAATCATGATTAGTTTGATTTGTTATAATTTTAAAGCAAAAAGCATTTATATTTTTACTTTTAATCAAAATCAAAATTTCATAAAACAATAATGTTCATAATTTTCAAACGTTAATGCAATAAACTAGCGGAAATACGAGTACGTCTTTTCACCAGTGATGATAAATAAAACTGAAAAAAAAAATATTGTGTTGGCTTATTATGGACACGCTCATCAAACCAACATATTACAAACTTGAGCAATAAAGATGCAATCCTTTATTATTTATTTTTTAGGTATATTATTTTCATCAATACACGACTTGCATTACAATTCTCCAAACTCAATTTTCAGTTGTCAGTAATGGAGGAAATACTTGACATACGCACTCATGTTGAAAACAAGTAGTAACACCTCCCGGCGCTCTATTACACCCCGGGAGGGTACAATTAATACAATCACTGTCAGATTTGCAGGATGGACAATTGTCATTACCATTTGTATGACTCATAGATGATAAAATTTCACTATTGATTCGTCCTTCTACATAATCCATGCACATATCTGCACGCAAAAACAATACATGAAATTTAAAACAATGTTTCATGTAACATTTGAAATTTATATTTGATGGATCATGTGATGAAAAATAAATCAAAATATGATGGAAAACCTGATGTAATGATTATCAAAGCAACCAACAATGTAAACTTGAGAGTTGAATGTCTCATGGTAGTTTTCATCTTTGCTATAACACATGTGTTCTCCTCGCAAATGTTTATATAGGCAAATGGTTAGAACACCTTCTTTTTTTTAGTCATGATAAGTTCACCTTGTCTACTAACTTTTTTAATTTGTTAATCCTTTGAAAAATAATATAGAAGAGTAAATATAATATAATTGACTATTACAAATCTAGAATAAAAATAAAAATAGTTGAAGATGAGCTAGGTTCAATGTTCAACTTTTTTTTTTTAAGGAAGGTTCAATGTTCAACTTTTATTAGCGCTTTTTTGACAAAATTAATTATGATGTCTTAAACATAGTTAAAAAATAACATCTCAATTTCAGTTCATATCCATTTAAAATGTATAAGATAAGATGATATGGAACCTTTATCATTCTCATTTATCATAAAGGGTATATATACACATAAAGTGAGGCATGTATTGCCACAATGATCTCACACGGCATTATCGTATTGCCATACTCATATTGCAAAGTGGGTCAATGCAGATAATCACATAATAAATTAAAATAATTAGATTTAATGGTATAATAACATTGTCAAAGTCGGAATTTTGCTTCAGGTTGAAAAGAAAGAGCAAAATCTAAAATCGTAATATTGCAATCAAAATCGAACGATTTTACTCAACTACTTTTGTTGAATTGATATAAGAAGTCTTAAAATCGCAATCAAAATCGATGGTTTTACCAAAACAAAAAATAATGTTAAATATATGTTATAAATTGTATATAGTCATAAATGACTAAGTTTAAAGTGCACAAAATACTTTTACATAACAGACTAATATAAGTGGACATGATCCTTTGAAACCCTTCAAAATCCTGCGATGTTGTATGAATTTCACGATTTTGATGTGTTTTTACTAGAATTTTGCCAATTTTGAGATTTTGTTATGGATTTGAGTCGTTGAAGGTGAATAAAGTCGCAAAATGCTATATTTTAGGATTTAAGTCATGATTTTGACAACAATGTATGATATGCAAGTTATACGATTGGTATGTGCATGTTGTATAGGTTAATGAAAATCTGATAATTATGCAGAAGATATGACTCTTTTAAAAAGGAAAACCGGATTTGTACATAGATAATTGGCGCTAATATTTTCCGTGAAGATTGTTGGTGGTTAAGATAGTTTGATGCCAAGTTCAAACAAGAGTTGTTGCAACCATAATCATTCAATAGTGGTGAACCTGTTAACTTTTGGTCAATATTGTCACTTCCCCAATTAGCGTCGCAGAAGGTATTGAGGTCGATGGTAGGGGTACATTGAATATGCAAGGATTGAGTGAGAGTATGCTTGAGATATCGTAATACACGCTTAACTGACTGGCATGCTAGTTGTTGTAGGGTCTTGCATTTGTTGTGATAGTTTGTTAACTATAAAGTATATATTAGGGCGAGTAATGCACAAGTAGTTCAATGATCTAAAAGTCACCCATCACCATTGGATATGGTAAAGTCTGAGGTGAGAGGACTAGTTGTGGCCATTGGAGTACAAACAGGTTTTCCATCAAACATGATTCCTTTTTGTAAAATGTCTCGAATGTTATGATTTTGGGAAAGGAAGAGACCTATAGACGTGGGTAAGAACTCAAAACCAAGAAAGTGACTAAGTCTTCTGATAGAATGTTGGCAAGTGTACCAAATATTATTGAAGTGGTAAAAATATCGTTCCCACAAGGACTGGTTTTACTCTCAATAAGTCAAGTACGTTATTAAAATAGGATGTATAAAAGTTGTTTTGTTTTGCCACTAGGCAGTAGATTGGTTTGATTTCATAAAACTTAATAACAGAAAATTAAATTGGTTGTTAAGAATAAGAGAGAGATGAGTTTAAGTCTTTCGAGTCATCGATGTTTCCCTAATTGGTATATTGCACCTATTCTTATGAATGATTTTCTAGTTCCACGATAGTTAACAAAATAGTCCTAATCAATCCCTTGAGTTAGGACCCTCTTCTAGGATTACAGCCCCTAATTCCTTAGGTGGTCTAATAATCGTCAAAGGTTTAAGCACGTTAACCTAATATCACTAATAAAGAATTGTCCATTCCTATACTAACTATGTTTATTAGAACAATTCAATTAGGTCTAAGTCGAAAGCTAGGGTCAGTAGTCATTCGTTCTCACTAAATCATATATATATATATATATATATATATGTGTGTGTGTGTGTGTGTGTGTGTGTGTGTGTGTGTGTGTGTGTGTGTGTGATCAGGATATATAAAGCATTAAGAACAATTGAATTGAATAAAAACTAGATTGTCATTCACAATAAATAGAGTTTCACAACAACGTAGATCAATTAGGATTACAAAGACTCATCTCAGATCTAACCTCTAATGGATTTAGCTACTCATAATGGTGTTTATAAATAACATAATCATTAGAGGAAACAATACATACATGAATTGGTAAAAGAGTGAAGAAATCGCCCTTCTAGCCGTCTTGTAGTCTCAAAATCGCACTTTGCTCTTCTCAAATCGTAACCCTTGTTTTCAGAATAGCCTTCAGCAATAGGCACAGAAATTCACCTAAAATTGTGTCACGTTTTGGTTAAATCGTGACACATTTTTGCCTTGTGTAACAAACAACTTAATTAGGGTTTCCTCAAATCGTGTCACGTTTTGGTTATCGTGACACGTTTTTCCTTGGAAGAGAGCATGTTTTTGGTCTTGTCAAATCGTGTCACGTTTTTACCAAATCGTGACACGTTTTCCATATTTGTGTTTTCTTCAGATTTTCTGCTTTTCTTGCTGCTTAAGTTACCTTGTGAACTCTAAATTATGATCAAAATACATATAAAATTACGTAATGACAAGATGATATCATCTTCCCATGTCTTTGAGTGAGAATTTGTTAGCCAGGCTTATTTTGTAGGTGTTGAGAAAACTAGAGGATTTTCTTGTGAGAATTAGATCATCAACATAGACAAAAAAGTAGGCAACAATTTTATCTTTCTGGTAAATGAATAAGGTCGGGTCAGGTTTTGGTTTAAAGAAACCATAATTAGCTACAAATGAGTGTGACACATTGTACCATGCAGGAAAAGCTTGCTTGAGACCACAGAGGGGCTTATGAAGCTTGCAAACATAATTAGGATGAGCTTGATTCACAAAACCATAAGAATTCACAAATAGCCTCATTTTTTCATCGTTGAGTGAAATCTTCATTGGGGTCAGTTTCATCTTCAACCGAAGAAGTAGCCAAGGATGAGGAGGCTTTCAATGCAATGGACTTCTTTTCCTTCTTCTGGACACCTTCCTCGTTAGTTTTCATCCTTATGATGTCGTGTGCATGCTCTTTGAGTTTACAGAAAAGAGTGGTGATACCAAAAGTATTGATGTTTTGATATTCCTTTGTAGTTGTAACTTTGGGGTGCCAATCTCTAGTCATACACCTCAACATTTTGTTAGTGCAATATTGGTTGAAGTTTTCTTTTCCTAAGTTTTGTGATTTGTTAACAATGTGAGTGAACCTCCTTTACATGAAGGAGATGATTTCAATACCCTCAATGTGTAAGAACTCATATTGTTGGATGAAAGTATTGATTTTTTTTTATTTGACGTCGTCGACACCTTAATGGAGAGTCTCCAACATGTTCCATGAAGGTGAGAAAAACACAAGAAGGGAGAGGTTGAATTGTGTTTACATTTTCTGGTTTTTCTTTTTCCAAGTGTTACGAGCTGTTCAGAATTTGATGACTACAGAATCTGAGTGCAGCGGAATACATAACACAAAGATGAGAGAGAGAGAGAGAGAGAGAGAGAGAGAGAGAGAGAGAGAGAGCAGACACAAGCATTCTATAATGGTTCCTCCCACAAAAGATAAGTAGTCTGGTCCCCTTGCACTTCCAAGGAATTTCACCATAATCTCACATATTACAATTGCTCAAGGATTCTTCCAGGTGACTTCTCAATGTTCAAGCACACTTGCAAGAGACTTCTTTGCCCAAGCTCACTACCAAGAGACTTCCAATGCTCAAGAACAGCTCCGAGAGACTTCCAATGCTCAAGCACGCAGGCAGAGACTTCCAATGCTCAAAGGGCTTCACTAAGAGACTTTTATGCTTAATCACAACTAATTAAGGCTTCTGGTGCTTAAACATAGCTTACTTAGACTTTGATGCTCAAGGTTTCACCAAGAGGTTTATATTTCTCAGGCAGACAGGCAAGAGACTTATGTGTGTTTACAACAAATATAAACAAACTTATTCTTACACCGGATATAATAATTTTTGTTGTAAAATGAACAATGTGAACAGACTCTTTACAACTTATAGGATTTCTAAGATTAAATAAGGTGAAACAAAAATCCTAAGTGCTTATGAGCTATTTGATTTGGCAGAATAATGACACAGATAAAAAAGCAGATCTTGTTAATCTTCTTCATTCTTCAACTCCTTATCTAGGATGGGATTTTAGAGACGTTGGAGAATAATGTCAGCGCATAAAGAGTCGTTGAGAAGCTTCAAATCAAGGATGTTGAGCCATTTCCGGATATGGAAAGTATGTTGGATAATATCCTTTCATTATTATTTCCCTTGATGTTCTTTGTTTGTTTCTACACGTGGTCTGAAGAAGACAAAACTGTGATAAAATCCTTTGATATGGACAACTACAAAAGACGACAAATCTGATGCGGAGTGTAGATCCCTGGGATGCTTCTAAAGTCTAAAGGTCTTCCAAGTCTGAAGGGGTTTTATGTGTACGACTAGGTCTTCTGAGTCTGGTGATCTTTACAGAGTCTGATGATCTATTTGGCTTTTGAGATTTTCTTCTGATCCAGTGTGTTGACTTTTGGTTGACCTTTCTATAGATCTTTTACCAAAGTCTTTTGAGCTTCTCTTGTGCTTCTGATGTTTTCATACTTGTTCAATAGTTTATGGATATATTCTATGATCCTGCACACTTGAATAAATTAGTATATCCAATTGTTCTTCAATACTTTGTTATCATCAAAACCTTAGAGGAATTGTACAAGACCTTTTTTCTTCCAACATCCCACATTGTCTTAGCGGTCTTACAAATTGAAACGGAGTGATACTCAATCATGTCATGGGCAGAAATGAGTATGTTTCTCGCTTTCAAATCATATTAACCTTTTTCTTATCATCATCGGTCCAATTTGCCTTAGATTTGTTTTGCATGACACCATCAAATTCAACTCGAGGTTCAAAAAGCCCATTGATGACGGCATCTCAAAAATCCAGGTTGACCAATTGAATTTGTACGCTCATACACTCTTTTCAATAGTCATAATTTTCATCGTAAAAAATTGGAGCAATAATGTACGCCCCATTAGGCTCTTTGTTCGTAATATTAACTCTTCCGATAGTTAACCGTAAGTGAAGAGACCAAACTCTTGATGCCACTTGTTTGTCTATATGAAGAACTAGGAAGTGCGCTAGAGGGGAGTGAGGTGAATAGTGTTTTTAGTTTTTGAAATGGTTTTGCAAAATCTTTGATTACTAAAGCTATGACTATAGAATTTGTTTGTGATGATGATAACAAAATTAAGACAATGTATTACTAATAAGATTCAAAACTGAATTGAGAGTTTCAAATAATGAATCTTATGGAGCAAATCAATAATCAATACACATACATTAAAATTGGAAACCTGAACAATCTCAAATCAAACCTATTAACAAAAAATCACACTAACAAGTAAGGAACACAATGTATATGAATCAATTCCTTGAAGCTTACTTTCAACTTGATTGTGATAGATTGAATTTGATAAACTCTCAATTGAAGTAATTGAGATTAGGTTAAGTAAACAAAAGAATTCACAATCAATTCAAGATAAATTCAAGCAATGAAAACAAATACAAAAATAATGCAGAAATCTAAAAGGATAAAGAAGAAAAGAACATTGAGATCTATAAAGGCTCCCACTTTTGTCCTCGCTTTGGGGTACGTCATCTCTTCGTGATAGAAAACGTCTCTATCATGGTCTTTCAAACTAATGAAAAATGTTTACAAATTGTTGTCATTACAAAAGATTTATTTGATTCCCCAATCGTCAATCTTAAGAAATCACACTACCACCAATCCTCAAGTCCTCTTGAAATCGGAGATCCTCCAGGTTTTCAAAACTCAAGCTTCCATGCGATCCCTTAAATTTATTCCCGCGTATTCGTCTTTTCTATGTCTGAGCATAGATCCCCTTAAACCTATGAGAAGAATAGAAACAAGCCACAATTACCCTTGGAGATGGAAAAAGATCCCTATTTTCCTATAGACACTTGATCCTCAATTAAATTCCTTGAAAGAAATTGTAACACCTTAAACTCTAAAAAGCGATAAAACATGCAAATGATACAATCATATAAAGAATTTAGATGTTATTTCTTCTATAAATCCACATCATGCATAAATAATTTTTTAAAACATTGCAGCGGAATAATCCTCATAACATTTCATCATCAAATATAAAGAAACCTCCAACATAGCCATGTCATCAAAGTACATCATCAAATTATAAATTCGAATATCAACATAATAAGTATCATCTCATAAAAACATAAAAGGTAAACGACGACTACTGACACCCTAATCGGATTCGTAAAACTAAGACTCCAATGCAAAAGACGAGGTAGCTCCAAAGCGAGCCTCAAGCATACTCTCAGCAATCAAGCAACTAATCATGCACATCGTCTACCCATTCATATGAATAAGGTAGGCGGTCAACTAAACGACCACTGAGGATTAGATAACATTCCATAATAAGGTATAATCAAATGAAAGTAAAACAACATAATTAATTTCACATGATTAACAACACACCAACCCTACAACATATTATTCCCTCAAGTACACAAGTATAACATCACAACAACTACACTTTCACATCTTCACATGTTCACCAAATTTCACCAAGTACATAAATCACGAAGTTTCACCAATGCATATAATCACTGATTCACATTATCAAATATGACACAACTCGTTGATTATCAAGTCCATGCAATGTTCTAGACACTTCTAGATGCATGTGGTGCTAAGTTTTTGATTCGTGGTAATCTTACAAAAACTCCATACATAATCCCCTCCAACTGCGTATTACATAACTCCCTCCGGTTATGTTTCCCACCAAAAACTCGACGCGACAATGAATGTATGGACATACAAGTAAAGACCCGACAATGCAACCATAACATCATTATATTATATCATTCCTCTATCATATAATATTCCTACCAAAACCCGTCATTGCATTATCAAGAATTTACATTCACACAATCAAGAAGTCATGAACATTCAAGGAGTCATCATCATAAACTACATCATACATCACCATCAACAATTATCCACTTAAAAAAACAATACCGTTTCAATTTCACATTTGCACAAAAGACGGACAAACAATGTCACGATATTCATCATATTAAGAACCTAATCATCATTGATTCATTATCATTCCATCATATAAACATGAATACAATCCATTTACAATTTTTGGAAACTATAAATCCCAATTTAGGTAAAGTTCGTCTATTTTCTACAAAACACCGATTTTCAAGTTTTATTCACAAATTAGAGTTCCATAATCTTTCTTACCATGAAAAACATTCCTACATATTATCTAATATCTTAGTTTAGCAATCAAAGCAATCTGGTTTCACAAAGTTCATTTAATTTCGCAAAAACTCAAAGTTCGTCTCATTTTAACATGTTTTGGAATCTCTTTTTTTCCTCAAGAGTAAGCCATGTTAATCACCTAAATAAGTCCAATAAAACTCTATTCAAGTATGTTTAGGGGTTAGAAACTCAAAGTGATAATTTTGGAACCTTAAAAGTGCGAAAAAATGTCGTTCCAGACCACCCGAAGGACACACGGTCCGTGTGCTTCCTGAAGCAGACCGTGTGTTTTGCTTTGTCAGCAAAACAACACGTTTTCGTGTCATTCTCGCGAAGGGAAAGTTCGATTTTCGATCTGTTTTCAATTCTGATTTCACCGAGTTCGTTCCAAACACTTAAACAATACATCCTCACCCCAAAATATGGTTTTCTAACCCAAAACAACTTATTTAAAGTCTCAAAATGACTTACTTTGCAAAAGTGATTAAAACGACTTTTAGCTTAAAAATTCGATATCTCCCAAATGATTTCTCACCAAAATACAACAACCAAAAACAAAAATTCTTCTCAGTTCAATTCATCATAACAACTCAATTAATCCACTCAATTTCATCAAAAACATACTTCTCTGATTTTAACTCATTTTCTCAAAAACTCATCAAAACACAACAACTTGAATCACAACAACATAATTGGTGATACCTAAGGCATGAATCATCATCAACAACATTACTCAACAACAGTCATAACACATAATCATGATTTCACCAACAATTCACAACAACAACATTTCTCATCAAATTAAGCAAAAAAAAGGGGTCATATCATCATACTTTAACAATGAGAAACAAACAACAACAACAACAACAACAAGCTTAACATCAATTTAACATACCCAAACTTATCATCAATTAAAGAGCACGAAAATTGATATTAAAATTCACAAAAGTCATAACTCACCAATAATAACTTATACCCATAATTGAAAATATGATGTTTTAGCTTATTTGTGGTAAAGTCTAACCACCCTTACATCAAGCTTCAAAGATCCTAGCTATGCCTTCAATTTAACTCCTCTAACCTTAAGTCTCTAGCTTCCTTCTTCTCTTCAAGCTTTTCTTTTCTCTAACCCTTTTCTCTACTCTTCTCTTCTTTCTCTCTCTACCTCTTAATGTTTGTGAAATGAATAATGAATGGTGTTAACATAATTTCTCATAAGACTTGTCTATTTATATCACCAAGTGGGTTAGGTTAACTCTCATTCTAATTGGGGCTCAAAACTCTTGCAAACTATTTTCTAAAAAGTTAGCACTTATTAAACCTCTAAAACGTCGAATAATTACCACCGTTAAATAATTATCTCAACTCACTAGTAACTTAGTAAAAATAATGATTCTCATTAAAACATTTAAAATAATCATTCCAATAAAATTACCAATTTACCCTTACTTGCCAAATGACCAAAATACACTTAACCTCAAAAATGACTAAAATACCCTTCTAGACTAAAAATCCACTAATCCCCTTATAATTATACACCTAAGAAAATTAGCACGTATAAACACACATAAGCATATATACATAATAAATAAAATAATTGAAATAAAAATGGGTTGTTACAAAAACCAATGTACAAATCTTATAGAAACATAGCAACATAGCAATCTATGCCTCAATTTCTACAAATATCTTAGAAAAGGTGTTTAATCTCTAAAACAAGTAGAGAGAGAGGGTTGGAGACTCAATAGTGATATTTGCAAATTGATTCAGTGAGTTACAAGGTGTGTGCGTGTGGCTATATATAGACATGAGTGACAAGTGCTACTTTAGTTGCAAAAAGAACGACAAGATTCGGATCATCCTAAGTGTGATTTGATTTAGACTGAAGCTTTGAAGATTGATACGAATCAAAGAGCATGTGAATCGAATCAAAGATTTTTCAGATGAAGATTGATACGATTCAGGATTGTATAAACAAGGGAATGAATCGAATTACTGAAGCCCAAATGAAGATTGAATCAAATCAAAGAACATTGATATGAATCAACAAGGGCAAACACAAGAACAAAGCACATTATTGAATCGGTTCAAAGGTTTACAAAATAGTTTGATTCAAATCAAATATAATATGAACCAAGGTGTACATGATACAATTCAAAATCACACGAACAACCAAGAGCAAAACAAGAGAAATCTAATAAATTGAATCATGATTCGATTCATGTGGCTTGAAAGGAAATTTTTAATAAAGCTTGAGACTAACTTGATACACAAGACACAATGTAGGAACCAAGATCATTGATTGGTAAGTGCTTTAACATATTCTAACCGCTATAACCAAATGAACAATAAAGATCATAAAAAATAATGAGAACCTAACCAAATCAAAGATTTAAGCTAAGGAAAGCATAAGCAGCCAAATGTTTTAAAACTATATGGTGTAATTGGGTGAATGTTTGAATAGGATATTTTAAGGCGTGCTCATATTTAGCACAGCACTTAATTATGATGTCCTCAAGGAAAAAAATAAAAAAATAATATCTCAATTACAGTTGATATTCACTTAAAATATTTTTTATTATAATGTTTCTCCATCCTTTCTTTCCTGCAATAAAACATTCTCGTTAAGGGGCGAGGTTAAGAAGATTCCTTTTAGAAGATATTTCTTAAAGAACTTTTCTCAAAGTATTTCTTTATTAATCCATTTAACTATTTATAAGACAAGGTCAAGCTTGAGTTGAGCTATAAAAAACAAGAACAAATAAATAAAGAGACAAAAGAATAGAAAAAGACAAGTATGTTTATATTATACTATAATCCAACCCCATTTCAAGAACCAGTCTGCCAGTTGGCAATACTTTATAACTTTCAACTGTCAATATTCCAAGAGTTATGTACTGCTGCACTGCCATTTGAAAAAAGAGAAGGACGGTTATGAAGGTTTTTCTCAAGAAGTGAGATTGCTTAATTTTGTTGGGATCCTATTGGAATTGAGTTCCACTTATCATTCACAAACGAATGGGCAGACTAAGAAGAAGAACTGGTCGTTGGAAGACTTGTACAAACAAGTAGAGAGCATTGATATCCTTGGAATGATGTATGAGTTTACAAAGGTCCAAAAACATCCATAAAAATAGCGTTGATACAAAAACAAGTTGTATGTGTGGACAGCTTTATTATGAGCGTTGGTTTTTAATATTTTAGCAACTATTAGCGTTGACTTGCAAGTGGGGGGAAGGTGACATTCTTTTGCATGGCGTGTGGGAAGACACGTTTATTCAACCCTTGATCCATTCCTTAAAGGTGCCTCATCTATTTGGATGTTTCATTCATTTTAGATTTCATCTTTTCCATACTAATCTATCTTTCCATTTGCATGGTTTTGCATGGTGTGTGCAGCCTCTCAACCATTCCTTGGAAGAACTTCTTGTCACTTGGTTTGCTTCACACTAACCTATCTCTCTCTCTCTAAGTATATATTTTACTTTGTGCTTCTTTTTCCGTTGGTACACAAACGATTTAACTCTTACATAATTTTTTTAAATATATAATGTGTTATTCCTAGAATTATTCAACTTTAGGGACAAAAAGTAATTTTGTGAAAGCTTTATTTCACTTCATTTTAGAATGTTATATGCTCTTTGTACCCAAAAAAAAATACTATATGTTCTATGATAAAATCTTTAAATACCGTCCAAAGTTGGCTGGATTCCTCAATTCTCACTGTTTTAATTTTCAGTAGTTATTGCGCCATGTGGAATGGCATGTTTGTGGATGAGTTTTTCTTTCGGTGACAACTAGAGTATCTATGGAAGAGTGGTGGGTAATTTACCTCAACCAATGAACATTCACCTTTTTAGGTGGTACCCATGAACTATCTTGACCCCACCAATAAATAGCACATTTTTATTGGTTGGTGGGTAAATTAGCCACCATTTTTCAAAGGTAATCTAGAAAAAACCTTTTCGGTTTCATATGAGTTTGATTTAGATTTTTGTACAAAAAAATTATTCTATTTTTTCATAAAAAAAAACACTTTTTTATTATTTTTATGTGTAGACTAGGACTTTAAAAAAAATCATTATATTAAAAAAAACATTTTTGACTTAAAATGAAAAGCTATTAAGATTAACTTTTTCCAAAAAAAATAAATAATATTTTTAAATCAATGAGATAACACATGAACAAATTAAAAACCATTTTTTTAAAAATGATTTTTATGGATAGTAAACAAATAGAAATAGTTCCAGATTTTTTTTAAAAAAAACTCTAAAAAAATCTCTAGGTTTTCTTAACACAAAATCTATTTTCTTTAAAGCCTACACATAGGCACCCTAAAACAGATATGCATAATTCATGCTAGTAGTAAAACCCATTTTTGCTTTGAACAAATTGCATGTTTATATGACTGTTCCATCATTTTTAAATTTCGGAAAACAAGAGATAAACCAATATATTGTACTTGTTCTTCATTTGATTTTCAGGATATATCAAATTATTTTGGCATCTAAGTTAGATATGTTAACCTGTTATAGATCGATTGTCAAGGAAATAAATTAGTTAGACTAGGTCACACATAATTCATGCGTAAATAATTAAGTTGGTTGTAGCATGCATGTAGTAGAAATTCTTTGAGCATATGATTTAATTTGATCCTTCTAAATTACTGCAGAGAGCCTCTCATTATTGTGCATCACACTAATCTCAAATCTTGTTTTTCTTTTTATAGGTTGCCTTGAAGTAATTTCCCAGACTATATATTTTGATTAATCATGTGAAGTATATACCCCGATTCTAAAGTACTGTCATGGCAAAATTGCACGCTCTTACATAAAAGTGTTGACTGACTTCATCGAATTCGATGTCTTCTTCTTCATCATCGTCATCCTTCAATTTGAATTCTCATCAATGAATGTACGACATGTTCATAAATTTCAGAGGTGAAAACACACGTAAGAGCTTAGTTTCTTGACGTTGGCCAGTTCATCTAGAAAAAAAGAGGTAAGAACTTTTGAGCGCTGATAAATATTTTCCCTTTTGCAACATCTTTTTGGTAACATATGAAAAGAATTGTTACCGATTACACCTTTAACTTAAGAATTTTTTTACCCCCAGTTATGAAAGTTAAGGTATTTAAAAATATTGACATTTGATGAAACACGTTTACACAGTGATGGAGGACATCTAAGAATGAGATTGACATTTGATGATAAATTTTTCCCTTTTAGGTTTTTGTTCGAGATTTTGTCCCAAGTGCAAGTGCTCTAGCCTTTTTGATGAATGATGAGCCGGAAATAGTCAAGAACTTATCCTTGATTTATCTATATGGTCACTATCGACGTCCTCTCCCACGACCACCCCCACGGTTCCCTCTCCCATGGCCACTAAATACGGGTCCTTGCGACTTGAGCCCTAAGGATTGAACTCCCCTCTTTTTCCAGGGTTCCACTTTTTTATCTATATCATCTTCATTATTAACACCTCGTAGAATATTAGAGGATTGTCGGTCATCTTTGAGAGCTTTCACTCTGTCTCCCATAGGAAGTGATTGCTCATCTGCAATTGTTTTTCGGCTCCAAAATGCCTCTGCATGCTGCTCATCCTTAATTTCGTACATCCTACATTATCTGTGACAATGTTTCAGAAATCAACACTAAAAAAAAAATAAGATACTCCATTTTATTTCATTATTAAGCTTGCGGAAGGTGTGATGCCAGCTAGTTTCAAAGTCCTTCACAGACACTCTTATTGCAGATTTTGGCGAAAGGCAAATTGGAAGAGTTTCTCCTGTTGACTCGGGATTCTGGTGGATCATTTTGCTTTGTCCTTACACAAAATCTAAGGGGGGTTTAATTCTGCCTAAATCTGATAGTTATCAAAAAGGAATGAAACTTATATTATGCTTGTGAGAGGGGTTTGACACATTCCCAACTTTGCTCTTTGCTGATGGATGCTGCATGATTGATCGAAGAATGGTAAGGCATAATTTGCCGGTGTTTGTTAGCATGGAATGTAATTCATATTACTAATATTATCGAGTTATTAGAATGGTGCTTGTTGCATTCTATTGTTTATAACAAAATTTTCCATTCTATGATTTAAGGTTGTGCAAATGCAATTAGTTTTGCAATTTTTTTCCCATTCTATTGGGTGATTTTGAAGAACTTAAGTACTACATTAATTGTTCACTTCTTAATATTACATTGAACACAGGAGCATGTTCAATCGGTGGTTTAAGAATCGGCCAATTCTCTGTTGTAGGAAGTTGTCTTAACTCCACTAGAATCTTCACAGATTTATAGCACCTCACAACTAGAACGCTTGATTGCATTTCAGGTTCCATCATTATCCACTTGTAAAGTCGTCAATTGTTAGTAATACATAGAAGGCTCAAGTCCGGTTCTAAGTGGCGATGAAGCGCCTTCCATGACATCATGAATTAAAGTTCAAGTGAAGAGCAGCAAATGTTGTAACTTGTAAGCTAATTTCATCCATTTGCCAAGTGAAGAGCATTTGAATGTTGTTTATCGAATCTTGGGATATTTGAAGAAAAGAAATGATATTTGAGCATCCATTTTGTGGCAACTTTCTCTCTCCTACTCACATTATTTTTTACTTTATCTCTATTACTTTGGTTTTCGTGCAAATACTACTTTTTTTTTGTAAATTATGGATGTCACATAAGTTGTCGATCAAATGGTTGTTCAAATAACACTTCTTTATGAAGAATGTTCCAGTTGAAAGCAATATACAAGAAATGATCAGGATAAACCAAGATCTGATATCTATGGGATCTTGTTCCCATCAAGGAGAATATTGCTTGTTTTGAGATCTCTTTGTATGATTCTTAGTGTAGAACCTTGATGAAGGTACAGCAGCCCTCGAGCAATTCCATCATTTAAATCAACACATTCTTATTCTTAGTGTGATTCATCTGATTCCTTCGCCTCCTATTCAACTCGATTCTTAGTGTGATTCACCCGATTCCATCATTTGAGGATGAGAAAGCTAGGTATTCTCTCTGAACCCTCGTTTCGGATTCCCATTTTACCATGTTTACACTCACACTTCAGACCCCTATTTTCTCACTACAATACTATCGATTTATCTAATATAAATCATGTTGTTTCCACATTCTATAGCCTGCTCCAAATGCCACATACTCCATTCATTGAATAATTAAATAAGATATTAACACCACCTTTTGAGATCAGCAATTTCTTAACTGCTATTTTCCTTTTCCGACGAATGGAATTGTGCCAAATATTGTTACTTTTGACATCTTGATCAATTGTTATTCTCATTTAGGACAAATGAGTTTTGCCTTTTTCTGTCTTGGCCAAGGTAATAAAGATGGGTAATCATCCCAATGCCATAACCTTCAATACACTTTTCACAACGAAGTTGTTATAGAGGGGTTTCATTTGGATCAAGTTAGTTATGGTGCATTGATCAATGGACTATGTAAGATTAAAATGATAGAAGAAGTAATGAATATCTTCAAAGAAATGAAAAACAAGAAGATTTTTCCAAATACAGACAAGAGTCTTATTGATTGTTACTTATAGTATCTTGATCTTACAATAGTACATACTTGTGTCGAAACTAAGATGTGTCAAACACACCTTCAATTTGAATAATAGAAGCATCATAATCACATTGACTTCCACAACTCAAAACAACCATAACATGATCGTTTCAGGCGAAACTGAGTACAAATGAATGCACGTCAGATAAAATTGACAAGACCTTGATATCTACAATGGAGAACAAAACAATCTATAACTTGAAATACAGTTGTCCATAGTCAACTAAAGAATGAGGGCACAATTTATTTTCAATCTAAAGACTTTTCAACTATGAAACACGGACACAGACTCAACACAATTACTAATACATTGACACCAGTAATAAATTAGAAATATAACATAATTCAATGTAATCACATGTGTCGGTGTTGGAACACTCGGACACACCTTCAAGCAAAAGTGACAATGCTACAAAACTTTTCAAGCCATCAAATTTCAATTATTGTCCAAAAAAATGAGCATCAAAGGGAATAAAACTTCCGAGGAGTTTGAAATTGTTGAGAATATGTATAAAGAGTTGGAAAAAGGGAGCGGGGCTGCGGTTCTGCCTGTGCTACCTACGAGTACGAGCAGCAACAACATGAAACAAGTGCAATGAACAGCATATCCAGTCACCATGTGAGGAATCGTGTGAAAAGCGGTCTGGTGAGGGGAAACATTTACTGTACAATTGAGAAATAAGTTTCATATCTATAGTATATATAGATATAGATATAGAAATAAGTTTTACATTCCCAATCACCCCAAACTTTCAAGGTTACATTCCTCTTAGTCAAATCAACCCAATTCAATTAATACCACGATCCCAATCTTAATTCCAATTCTAACCCTAAACTTTCAAGGATTTCGTATACATTTTGCTCTGCGTTGCTTATGTCTTCATGTGTTACTATTCTTGTATCCTAATTCCAAATCAACCCTTAGTAATTGTCAAGTTAGATTGCTGGTGGTTTTAATATCCTCCACACATTTTGCTATATGTGTTGATCAATCTTTTCCCTGTTCTGTAGAGTTCGAGTTCGACAGCTCTAACTAATTGCTTTGTGGGTTTTTGTTATGATTCAAATAACACATGAGGAAATACACATGGCAAAATGTAATTGGTTGAGGTAAATGGACATGTGGCAAGTGATTGTGCATAAATAGGGAAAGGATGATCACTAAGGATTATGAACAAAAATGGTGAAAGTCTCTTCTCTCTCCCTTTGGTACTCTCTAGTAGAGTAATGGTTAAGTCTTAGACTTAATCTTCTTCTATCTTTTCTTTAATATTTCTATGTACCAAAACATCAATTTTAATTGAGTTCTAATCTATCAATTTTACCTTTCATTCTATAATCGATTCACAATTATCACATTCTCAAATTAGGAACCCTTACAGTTTTCAGATTCAGCCAACTGTAACGAAAACATCACAGAGATGGAGTTGTGCTTGTTCTGATAACTTGCATTTCTATCATCGGACAATGACAAATCTGCCTTGCTGAAAGAATTTAAGCTGTAATGCTGTAAGTCTTCCCTAATGGCTCCTACTCCTAATGTTAAGTCTGCCCCAAGTAGGTGTAGATCATGTTTTTGCACTAAAGCTTCGAGATTATGAATAAGTCTCTCAGTATTTAATGTTTGGCCATTTACTAATAATAAATTGAACACATGAGTGCAACGTTGATTATCCGGCCTTTAGAAGATGTATAATTTCATGTTTTTCTCATTTCAATATTCTTTACGGATTACGGATTAAAGAAGACGCTTTACGGATTAAAGAAGATAGAAAATGACTTCACGTATTCCATTGTACACCAGCACCTTCTGATCCCTATAAACAACCGCATTTGAAACTTTCCTTATGCTGCTTCTCCGTCTAATGATAAATGAGAAAGGTGATGATGGACTTGGTTACTTTGAATTTGATTTTCTTCAGCCCTTTCTTCGAAAATTAATTTTTCTAGTTTTAAAACATATTGCTGTGGAAATTTCTCTTGTCTTGCAATGTTCTTCCTTTGATGTTCAGGGAACTATTTCCTGTTGACATTGTCGGAAGTTTTCTGAAATCTTATGATGCTGATTCTGGTTATTTGACTTACATTTGAGGTCTGAAATGATGGGAAAACGAGGAAGTGGAATCATTAATAAGCACATCGTAGGTATTGGTATTGCCATGCTAACATAGCTTGTGATTTCGGTTCTGCTCTTTGTTGGGGTTAGATACTACGTGAATAAGAAAAAGTTACCTGAATCTGAGGGGAGAATTTCTTATAAACAAAATTTTCTTCCATATTTAACATTCGAACCGAACGTTAATAATACAAGGCGATCCAATTAATTTGAATATATATGATATATATTGAAATGTTGCGAAAATGTAATGGACAAAATAGAAAGAAAAGAAAAAGAATTTTTATATTCATCAACAAATACAAGAAACAAAAATTAAAACATGTAAAGAAACTACATAGACTAAGTCACATATTAGGAACAATCTGACGACACAAAGGGCAAGTGTTTGATCTACCAAGCCATTTCATAATACATCCTTCGTGATACAAATGCGAACACGGCAACAACGTTGCTTGCGATCCAGCCAAAACCTCCGCCAAACAAATAGAACAGATCATTGCTTCAGACTCTTTTCCTTCTTCAACTCTAATTTTTGAAAGATTCCGATAAAAATGTCGTCGGAGAGTCTCAATATTTCTTGTTGTAGTTTGAACCTCGTTGATGAGGTTATGGTAGCGAACAACAGAAGGACGCAAGAGGGTGAACCTCGTTGATCGATTTGTAGCATGAGTATGACGACGACGAGCAAGGTTTAGATCAACAGCATCGAGAATCATTACATGATCACTTCCTACATTTATAGAACTTCTTATATATCGTGGCTGTTGCTCCATAACTCCACTTAGAAAAAAAAAAATCACTGAAAATATAATAAAGAAATAGAAAATAAGAAAATAAGAAATAAGATATAAAAAGAAGAAAAGGTAATGGAAATTTAACGATTGATAATATGAAAGAAAAAATAAAGTTTGAAAAAATAAAAACCTTGTGAAGTTTTGGTTTAGGGCACTAGAAAGAACTAGTGTGGCGCAAGAACCTCAGTGCAAGAAGCAACACGGCAACCTTATTAGAGAATTATTTGGGTGAATTTATCGGACAACCTAATTATCGAACAAACCCTAATAAAGAAGCAAGAATGAGAGAGAGAGAGGAATACGTAGATAGAAAAGGAACAAGACAGTCTAATTTATATCTAGGTTTTGAGGTTGCTTTTTTGGTTTAGTGGACTACTGAGAAACAGAACAAGGGTGGTGCAAAAACCTTAAGAGTTATCGAAGAATAAGCACGAATGTAAGACAGAGAGAGTGTGACAGAAAAACCTAATTTATAGCTAGGTTATGAGGTTGCTTCCTAGGTTATTGCTCTAAAGGTAAAAAGGATAGAATCGGAATTCCCGCTGTCCAGCGGGTATAAGTCGGTGAGTTTCATCCCAACGACAATAATAATATTTTTCATTTTTTTTTTTACTTTAATAATATTTTTCATTTATTATTTTTATGATTTATTTATTTTAGGATAAATATTAAGGTTTCTATAAATATGAGTAGTATGTATTTATCATAAAAAACTACTAATTTGGGAAAAAATATATGTATACTTGGGAGACAAACTTTTTGGTAGGCTTATATACCTTAAGATACTTTTAAAAAGTCCCTCAATCCCTTACTTATGTTCAAAATTTTGGATTCTTGATCCAATTGCAAAAACTACCTAATTATCTTATTTCCCTTACGACGGAATAAGAAAATTAAGGAGCCTGTGGCTATCGGAAAAACTACAACTTCGTAAATTCCTTTCCTCTGTACTTGAGAGTTTCAGCGGTGCAATAATATCATACAAGATATTTAAATGAAAAATACCAATAAACATCTTTCGATTAACCTAGCCTCCTCCGTCCCTCAGGACCAACAAGGGGTGTGTCAGCCTTTCGGTATGAATACGTTTAAAACACGTTGTTTTTTAGTCAATTATACCATTAAACAAATTTGCCTATAAGATTGTTATATTGTTGTTGTCATTCAAATAAATAAGATTTTATACTATATTTGTTATATTGTTGGTGTCATTCAAAGATAAGTATAGTTTCTTAAAATATAAAAGTGCAAAATACTTATTTGTATTTATACTATATATATTGAAGGAAAATCGAATTAAAAGCAGAATAAAGCAGCGGATAAAATTTCGATTTTCTTTCCTTGGATCATTACGAATATGACATGAATCAGTGATTCGATTGTGACCTCGAAGTGTGGAATCTGGAATCACGATCGCGACTAAGAAAATAGCAGAGCCTCTAACAATTCCACACGAACGGTACTCCTCCAAAGCTTAGTGTTAGCCAACGAATCAGAAGTTTCAAAGAATTCGGGTTTCTCAAAAACATACAACTGAAACTTCGGCACAAGGGTTCTATTTATAGAACTTCTAGTGTGCTCTGCAAGTCAGAGATCACTATTGGGCTTCTATAAACCCAGTAACGAGTTTAGTCTTTTGCTAATTAATTAGTGTTATTTACTGAACACACTCATCATATAAGTCATACTTATATTTCTCTTTTAAACGTTCTTTGTGTGTGACCCAATAGGTTCTAGTCATGCTGGCAATAATATTAAATCTAATATTTCATATTATAAACAATGAGCGGTATCTAGCAACACATCATTGCTACCCAAGTGAAAAGAGTGTCAAGTGATCTGACTAAACTTTTTCCTTGATAATACTCACGTGTACAATGACTTGTCCTAATATCTATATTGATCACAAGGCATAGTTTTTGTCACCCTTGTATAGATCAATATTTATGTTTCTTAATCCCGAAATATTTTTAATAGCGAATAAGTCCAATATCTCATATTGACTTAGTTCGGCATGGCCATGCAACTTTACAGTCATATTTCATCAAGAGGCCTAAGATATATCTCCTTGAGGAAAGACAAATCTCATCTAGGGCACTCATGTCCCTCAGCATGATTCATCAAGTACTCATTAGCCAACATTATGATTATCCTTTTACAGACAATGTTAGAATGGCAATAAAGCACTTGAGTTCACATCTAGGGATCATAGTGGTTTCAGATATAAGAGTGATATACATTATTATCAAAGTGAGAATATATTATGCCATTTTCATAACATATTATGCAGTATTCTCACGGTGGGTCAATCCAGTATAAATATTGCTCCTAATATTTATACCTATGCATAGACTTAATATCTCATATATATGACACATGAGATGTGGTCATCAGTCTACATACATAATAGTCTCGATGCTTTATTATTATCCTAATTCATATTAAAGCTTTGACTACAAATCATTTAAGAATAGCGTTCTTTATGTTAATGTAATCTCATGATTAAGCCACACTGAATATATCATTTACACGAACTATCTATTCTAAGGATTTTATTAACATTACAACAATAACATAATAAAGAATGTCATATATTATTTGATAAAAAAAGTCATGATACATAACATAAGTTTATCATAAACTATGAGCCTCTAGGGCTTACACCAAAATATATAAGGAGAATAGAGAATTTTGGGGAGATTTTGGACTGGATTTTTTGTTATTCCAATTATACCCTTAAACAAATTTTAATATAAGAGAAATGCTATATTAATATAATAGTGTTATATTGTTGGTGTTATTAAAAATGATATGAGTTTTTGCTATATTAATTATTGTTGTCATTGAAAAGGATAAATATTTGTTGAGTTTGCTGCATTTGAAAGTCACAAATATATATACTTTTTTGACAAAAGATAGATATACTTATAATTTTAATCTATGTCAAAACAATTTATATAAAATATCGTTTGTAATTTACACGTAAAATTTCTATAAAATATCGTTGATAATTTACATGAGTTATCACAATAAAAAAAGCGGAAAGACAGCACGTGAGTGCTCGTCTTTCTGATTCGTATCGCGATTAGTGGCAAGTGTACCAACAGGGGTGTAACACCCCGAATTCCCAACATAAAAATTTCATACATTTAATCAGAGTATATCACATATTCGGGATGTCACATTTCATAAAAACTTTAAACAAAACGAATAATAATTTATTCTTTATTAATATTCAAAATATAGCAGCGGAATCATAAACGTCTCAAAATCTTAGAATAATTAATTCTTGGCACAAAAGCCTCATAAACATCTCAAATTCAAGCTACGTCGCAAACATCATCATTTAGTTCAACATGATACATAAAGGAATAGAATTTAACAAAACCTCATCCCGTTACATATCAGAGCATTTCCTATGACACCACAAGGACCTCTCACATCGTCGAACCTAAGCTTGGTCACCTGCACTTTCCCACAAGGCGGCAATTCCAACAGAAGGGGTGAGATTCACAACAATTATATTAACATATAATTCAAATAAATATGCTTAACAACAACAACTATAATCATCACATATAACTGAAAACATCTCAAACATCTACGTATAATAAAATCATCTTAGAACATCTTCACATAACAAACGTCTCATAACATCTCAGACACAAGACTCGACAAATGCAACTCTAACATCTTAACATCATGCTTGTGGTACCAATATTTTAGCTTTAATAAGCTTCACCGTCGCTTTGAGCAAATGTTCCACCGTCGCTTTGAGCAAAAGCTCTACCGTCTCAAATTATGCAAATGCTTGGACTCGACTCTTTATTCTTAAATAAGTTAACACAACGTCTTGACATCAAATACGACTCTTTATCGACACATGCAATTATACAATACATGACAGCAGCTCAGCACACTTAACATATATATATATACAGCACAAAGTTATCATCGCAAACATCATTTATACTTCATTCATAAAATTCACTTAATAAGCATTTAATCATAGATTAACGCCAACAATTAAAATCATCTTACAGCGTCATTACAAGTTATAATTTAGGTCTTAAACATCTCTAATACTATCCAAAGGTCTACCCTCAAAGCCTCGCTCAAAACAGAGTTATAAAACTCAAGTTATAGTGGTCTGAGACCACTTTGCTCGCTATGGCGAGTGGTTTTGCTCGCCACGGCGAGCTGCTGAATTTGCATTCTGCCAGTGCTCGCTACGGCGAGTGATGTTGCTCGCCTCGCGCGCACTAAAGGGGTCGCTCGCCACGGCGAGCTCAGCTGCTCGCCTCGCGAGTATTTACCTAACTGCTCGCCACGGCGAGCTATCGCAGACAGGTTACGGGTTCGCTCGAAACCTCGCCAAAACTCGTCCAATTCTCCATGTTCTGGCTCTAATCCTTCAGAATTATAATCCTAGTGATTAATCTAGGTTCTGTAACAGGTTTCTACATCAATATGCATCATTATAACATCAATTCATCAAAAATCTACAAAACCCTAACTTATGAAATCTCTCAAACTCTCTCCCAATTCCTTTGTTAATCACAAATAGATGAATTACAGTAAATACAATTGAAGCTAGGCTCACCCTTACTTGGTATGTTTGCAGAATTGGGGTTCCCTCTTCTCTGGCCACTTTTCTCCCTTTTTGCAAAAGTCTGTAACGTACTGACTGTTTCTCTCTAAACCTAACTTCCTTTTATACCTCTTACAAATCTCACTTATCCCCACAACTCTATCTTATTTATGAAAACAACCTCATCTCTCAAAATTATTGTTATTATATCCCATCTTAATTTTCATATAAATATATATATATATATATATTAACATCACATATCTTATTTTATTAAACAATAAAATAAGCACTACATCACAACATCATCTCATACGTCACAAACATCATCAAAATCATATAATGTATAATAATATACTATATACTCTAATAAAATAATTAAATAAATAAAGTTGGCGTTACAGGGGCGGTTTTTCTCGGGAGCGGAAGGTAGCCACGGCTCCCCCGGATTTTATTTTTTTTCATATACTACAACTGCAGTGCTCAGCCGGCCACCCTCTACAACTGTGAGCATCTTCTCTCTTACTAAGCTTCCTTCTCAATCACATGAAATGACTACATCAAGATCACTCTCTAACTCAGTCATGTGAAATGGTCGCGTCGTAAAGCCGCAACGCACAGCATCAACCACCGCCATGGCTAGAATGCACAGCATCGTCGACAACCGTCTTAAGAAGAAGACATTTATGAACCCCAAAGCACCAATCAATTTCAAAGAAAAACTCAAAAGCCCCTTTGCATATCTTCTTTTCATTCTTCGTTTTGTTGCAAGTTTGTTCTCTCAGCTACTGATATTTGCATGCCTTTGTTGCTTGTCTTGTCCTCTCCATTTGCCGATTAGATATCTTTGGCTTCTCTGTCTGTGTTTTTTCATTTTTATTCCCCAATATACTCTAGTTGTAGAGTGTGGACTCTGTTTACAAAAAAAAAAAAACTAGACTTTCTTATGCGTGGCTAGTGGGCAACTTGACTTCTGGAGAAAGCTTTCTACCTATTGTTTTTTATTTCAATGTATTATACATAAGATGATTTTTATACAATTAGATACTTTTAGTTTTAAAGTTTTTGAATTTGAGAATTTAGATTTAAATATGAAGAAGTGAGAGGAGAAAGGATATGAACATGATATGTCCACATAAATTTTCTTGATATTAAAATGTCATACACCTACTTTATGTTAGCGATGAAAGTATAATGTAACATGAAGCACCAATTCAAAAAATGAAAACTTAAAACAAATTTGGAAAAGGTCATACTTAAAAGACTGCAAATGTAATTTTACCATTTAAATATTTTATGTATGTACATTGATACAAAGTTTTGGATAATCTAATTTTTAACTATGACCGCTCCCCCTAACATTTTAAGCAAGATCCGCCACGGTGTACCAATCGTTAAACCAAGTAATAAAGTGATCGGTAAAGTATCGTATCCACATGAATTGTCGTTTCGTCCAAACAATCCGCGTTACTTATTGTTGTGGTTAACGGTATAAAAGTTTGGTTGCAATTCTTATATGTTTGCAACAGAGCAAGTTTATCTGTTTTTGGTTGCCGAAAAGTAAGCAGTGGTTAGGATTCTTCGCCCCTCTGTATATTTAGTGTTGGATAATAAGTAAAAGTATGTCGCTATTATTTATCTTAGGTAGACTATACAAGTGATGAGGCCGTTGGGATGTTCGTAATGAGGTAAGGCACCACCTAACCCAACTGTTTCTAGCTACTGGGTACCCATTAGGCTTTTCCCTCCGATGGCTAACTATACATGTTGATCGCACAGTGATCCTTACGTGCGGGGTCTTGCTAATTCAAAGGTAATTGAAACATAAACTTTATATTGGTTTTCTAGTGTTTCCTAAGGCAATGAAGGTCAATGTTCCCTTAGGTCTGCCCATCTATGAATCTTAAGACACTCATAGCACAATCTCTCTACGCTTTCTTAGTAGTTCTACAAACGGGCAACCCTAATCTACGTCTACCTCACTAAAAGTTTCAAGAAAATGGTTCAAGTAGGTTATAGCTTTAAGTCGGATAGTTAGATATTTGTTTTTCTAATTACTAACCAATTAATTTCTAGGTTTGGTAAGACACCACACGATTCAATGAGTATCATGGAATGGGTACCTACGTCTAGGGAATAAGATGATAATAGGCACATTGAGAATATGTATAGAATAAGATGATAATAGGCACATTGAGAATATGTATATAATAGGTATATTGAGAATATGTATGATATACTATAGAATAAGATGATAATAGGTACATTGAGAATATGTATGATATAAACTATTTCAGGTCGTGATTATCGGTATCTTACGATATATGCAATTGGTATCATTTTATACTCTTTTGTTCTAGTTTCTTGAAATGATCACACTTGAAATAGTCAAAATTTTATTGAAGTAGATGTTTAAAAAAAAAGCATACACTAATTGATGCAAGAAAGTTTCAAACAGGTAGCATCAAAGACGAAAAGCTGCCTCAACAATACTTTTTATGAATGGGATGTCAATGATTTGCAATTCAGTGCCTCTATTTCTCTCAACTTTGGTGGAATAACTGAAATTTCTTGAATGCGTCTTCAATCGAAAATGGTAATTCTTCTATGCGTCCATCTTGTGCATTATTTCAGAACCCCGCGAGTTTTGAGCACTCGGAGAAATAAAGAACTCTAAGGAAACAAACTTGAATATAAAATGCATCCAATGACGTGTCGTATTAAGACAACTCATACGTTTTTATATTCATTAATTGACGTAGCAACACATCAATAGTACCGAGGAAGATAATTTTGTCAAATGGAACAACAATAACCACTCTTGTGTCATCCTTAATGTTAGAAGTTGCTTGGGCCTCCTACAAGGACTAGTTATGGAGGAGTATTAAGAAATGATGCAGGTTTTTACTTGTCAGGATTCTCTAGCTACATCCAAAATTCTTCTGAAATTTTGTTTGTTGAATTCTACGCCATATATATAGCAGGGCCTCTTCCTGGTCAAAAATATGGGTATTGCTGATTTAGTTTGCTACTCTGATTCTCTTTATTGTATTGATTCAAGATATAAAAGAGTTATTGGAGCATGGAAATGTTGTGATGAATCACATCCTTTGGGAATTAAATTTTTTTGGCTAAGCGTGGTGTCTCATCAAATGTTGAATTTCTTTGTCATGAGTCTCCTCCGTCGAATCTTTTGAATCTTCTTCAAAGTAATGCAGCTGAAACTTTTTATTTGTGAGAGTAGCTCACTTTTTGTTTCTTTTGTTTTCCCTTTTTCTCTTTTATTTTAGTATTGCGCAACAAAAAAACAATATATTTACATACATTCCTTAAAAAAAAATAATGTGTACATATATTTCGAAGTCCTTGAGCAGCTAGAATAATCTTTACGCCTAACCAAACTAACCACATGCACATGCTCCTATATTCTTCAATCGATCCAACTTATCAACATCAATCAACATCATCAAGTTTCAAGAAATCTTTTATCTTGCAATTAACAGATGCTAGCAATTTGTTCTTTCACTTTTCAATGACCCTCTTTTTGAATTTGTTGATGATGATAATGATTATGCTCTAGTGAGGTTGAAAATTGGATATGCTACGTATAATTGTGACCACGATAATTTTTTATATTTCTAATGTGTCACTCTGTAATTCTATATGGTTGAACTATAGGGTATTTGTTTCTTTCCTTAACTCACATTTACGAGCGAACGAACGGCGGTCAATTACAGTTCAGCAGCGAACAGCAATTCACTTCCATTGAGAATATTTTCGATAGTTTGAGGTGTTTGCGAGCAATTGTTAGAAGTCTAAAGAGAAATTTCTAAAAATAAGTCACACAATGCAATGGGTTGGTCCAAGGCCCAAGTCATCAAGGCAAGGACCGTAACTCTCAAAACAATAAAAGAATGAAAATTGCTCTTCACACTCTAATTTTTGCTAATTAGATCATTACTAGATCATTACACTATTTCAATGTTTCAATTTTTTTGAGAGACTACACTATTTCAATGTTTATGAGAGACTACACTTTTTGTTAAAAAAAAATATTATATCAATAAGGAAGACAAGTATTCCACCATACACAAAGTTGTTTCAGTTATGATATCAATACGTCTTATCATTAAATTAATGAAATATAATATGATTTATTGATTCAGTGGTAGAAAATAGATTTGCACATTGGTGCATGAGTAATTTAGACATAATTTATAACTAGTACTTTTACTAGCTATACGGAGTGGCATCAACGAAAATCACTTTTCTATGGTAGAATCATTTTTCATCATGCATCTAAACTACTTGCCAACATAAAAAATCGTGTTTCACTTTACATATGTGGAACCAAACATAGTCTTTACCAAGTTTATAAAGTCAACAAATTAATCAATCAAACGTGAATAATTTTATATTATTGTGTGTTGTAAAAGTGATTTAAAATTGAAGAAATTGAGGCTTCTTGAAATTGCCAATTCAGGGCTAGAATGGTGTTGTTCGGGGCCCGAATTTGCACTGTTTTTTCAGTCTGGCAACGCGTGAAAAATCGGCGTCCGAATGAAGGAATTCGGGGCCCGGACTGTCAAAACAGCATAAAATTATTTCATATTTTTGGGCTGGATTTGTTCCAATTTTATGAGGGATACTTTTACTTTAAATATAGACTTTGTATCAAAGTAAACCTTGAGATAGAGAGGACTAAAACAAGGGTTTAGGAGGCAACATAAAACTAGGGTTTGTATAGAGGTTGCTCTTGGCAACAAACACTAGGGTTGAGGTTGATTCACCTTGGGAAACACTATTAGGATTAAGTCTCTTAGTTACGGGAAGAGATTAGGACTTTGGGTAGAATTAGGCGGGAGAGTTATTCTTGTAACACATTGATATCTCTTTTGTAAAGTTACTCATCATTATAGTGAAACAGATGGTTGCTCTCTCCCCTAGACTATGTCAGTTTTGGAACTGAAATAGGTAAATAGATTCTTTTGTGTTCTCTCTTTCTTTCTCTCGTTGTTTTCTACTTTTGTTTGTGATCATAACTGTTACTCATTTACATTATCCATTTATATTGGTTGTTTGATTATTACTTGTTCTACATATCAAGTATTTTATTGATGTAATTTTTCATCGAATTCACAACATTGTAAATAAAATAAAATGTTTTAATTATTAAACGACTATGATTAATCGACAATAGAAAACATCTTTATATCTTGACCAAACGGAAAAGAAAACATCTTTATATTATAGTCAAATCACAAGTCCAACTCTGATAATTTGGTTTCTCAAGGGTTAATATAGAAATATGAAAGCAACTTTTCAAAATGAACAGTTTTTCAGTATTCTTTAGGCAGTAAACTTTATTACGTTGTCAGTAAATCATTTCTTTGGCTGCACTGAACACTATTGCTTTCATATCATTACTTAATTGATGTAATATTTCTGCTGCACATGTTTGCCACTCCAGCTTATTTATAGCTGCAATGCAAGTTTTGGTGGTTTTGGTCATTTGCATTGCATGTTTAATGAGCAAATGTAATTAAGGCCACAATTTTACCTATAAAAATTTGAAACAACTCTCTTGGAGGCCTAAAATAGTGGGGCAACTATAATTTATATGTGTTTAGCTGACTATGTTATTTTCAAAATTTTGATTTTTTTTTTAAAATTAGTTGGGTTGAAATTAAGTTTGAAATAAAATAATTATTCATGTATGGATAAAATTTTACTTTCAAATCAATTTGTGTAAACCACGGTATGATTTTCACAGCCATATGCAAAAGCTATTTTTTATGATTTCTGATGAATATAGATTATATTTAGAGGTAAAATCAGTTTTATTATTTAGAACTAATTAATTGTCAATCTATATTTTTTTAACATCATTTTCATAATATATAAATTTGAATTTTGACTCATAATACAATATGTGTTCTCAGAATGGTCAGGTGGTATGGCTGTCAGCAGTTTGGACTCTTTGGATTAAAAAACAAATGTGTTTTTGTAGGGAAACTTTTTTATCTATATATATATATATATATATATATATATATATATATATATATATCATTTCTATAATATAGAATGTTTCTAATCGGATATCTACTATATTATTTATTTTCATTTTTTATAATATATTTTGATAATATTTTATTTCGATTACTCTATTATATTTATATATTCTAAAAGGTGATATCCATTTTTCCAGAAAGGGTCCAATAAAAAAGGTACAAATCTGAAGTCAAAGTTTTCCAAATTGGCAAAATATATATATATAGTTGTCCCTCCTGCATTCCTTGTATTAATTTTTCTCCATTTTGTTTTGACTTTTTCTGCCAAACCGTTAACTTTTTGTTGTTGAGTTGGCTTCTCACACAAACACAGTCCTACGTACGTACACAATAAATTAAAGAGTACGTACACAAACACAGTCCTAGATAAACGAATGTATTCGATTGCCTTCTTTTGGAATCCTTTACATACTCTTTTCTCACCCTCACTCTCATCATATAAAATTAGAGATAGGAATTGCAAGTTTTTTTTTGAAAGAAGGAAGTTGCAAGTTATAGCTTAGGATTAACGAACTAAAACATTACTTCTGTAGTTAGGAATCGACTTAAAAGATTACGAGGTTATGACTTAAAAAAGGGTTTGGAGTCAAGAGATTGATTAAAACTATTAAGTTAATCCGTCGTAAAGCTAGATTAACTTTGAGATAGAAGAGAATGTAAATCAATCATAGTGAGTAATAGAAGATTTGAAGATCTGATCATATCTGTTTTAATCTAATTTTCAAACTAATTTAATCATAGTACTTTTAAGTTTTATACAATCAATCCAACTGTCTATGACAACCCTGAATTTAATACATCATTTATGTTAATGATATTGTTGAGTAGAAGTTAACAACGGTCCTCGCGGATACGATCTTTATTATTGCTTCGATAGTTTTGATACACTTGTCAAAATCCTATCATGTTGAATTATGTTGTTAAAATCAATATATCTATGGTCACTTTATGTCACTTCTCCTAGAATATATCTATTTTTTTTTCTCTTCTTCGCACAAATTTATTTTTGTCTACACCAAAGGAACACATTGAAGAAATACGAAGAGAAAAGTTTTCTAAAGATCTTTATCACGCTGTCAAAAATATCTCCGCTGAAATTTACGCTTGAGATGTTCATTTAAACGCATAGATAAATAGGTAGAAAATACATATCGTCAGCATGTTGTCAAATATCTCCCAGCTGAACTGTATGCTAAAGATGTTCATTTAAACACATAGATAGATAGAATAGATAGATCTTCATCATGCTGTCAAAAATCTCTCCGATGAACTTTACTTTAGAGATGTTCATTTAAACACAAAGATAAATAGAAAATATAGATCTTCATCATGCTTCAAATATCTCTCCGCTTAACTTTACGTTAAATATGTTCATTTAAACACATAGATAAATAGAAAATATAGATCTTCATCATGCTGTCAAATATCTCTCTGTTGAACTTTACGCTAAAGATGTCCATTTAAACACATTGATAGATAGAAAATATATATCTCCATCATGATGTCAAATATACAAAGATATATAAGGTGCAAGTCAGATTCACATTATATAATCCGGACTAGTTCAACACAGGTTGTTTGTATGGTCCACATTGCACCGACAATTTTTATGGTCCAAGACACACATAAACTTCTATAGATAAATGTGCTTGGTTCATTTGTTGAAAAAACAACAGCAAAAAAACTCTGAAAAATCTTCTGAAATATATGAATACCAAAAGATTGTTATGAGCTAGATCTTGATGCATTGGCAATATACCTATGTTAGTTGGCAAGGCAACAAGATTTTACCCAAAACAATCATCTTGAAACACCTAATATTTCATCATTATGTTTGCAGATCTGATTCTGAAGAGGGTCTTATGAACTTGATCCAGTTGACCTGTCGATTGAAATATTTCATTTGGCAGGCCAACATGATCGAGTACAAAAGCACATCTTCGAACATCTTCCCAGAAGATACATCACTTATATGTTATTATGTTGTTTTAAACTGTTTAATTATTTGTGTACCTTTTTTAAAAAAATTATATGCCATTTGCCATGAAAACCTACCAAAAATTAAACTTGAACACAAACGGGTGTTATTCAGAATGTATAATTCAAAAAATTTAAGAAGGTTTCAGATTATATACTCTGAAACCTCCCATATTAGTTGGACTATTCAGCTAAGGTTTGGACAGTTTGTGGTGTGTTTAATGTATTTTTGTTATATTGGAGCAATGAAAATGTTTCTTTTGACTGTAGGCTATAAATAGCATTGCATGCTTCAACAATTTCATTCATTTTTCACTTCCCATCTTTTTCTTCATTTATTTAACCATTTTTTTAGTTTTTCAGGAGTGTTTATGGTGTAATGGTCACCGTTAACCGTTCATAGAATCCCTGCAATTGCTTTGTAATTGACGCGGAAATTCTACGACAGCCAACAGAGACTTTTGACATCAAGTACAACACAAACAAATTACAGTTCGTGTAGTTTCGGATTTTATAATCCAAAAATACCTAACAATCTTGTTCAAATTTTTGAGTCCAGACAAAAGGTAATTTCAGAAATTTTATAAAACGCGCGAGAATAATATAGGGTGTGGGAAAAATAATAACAATGAATGAATGCAATTGGTTGCCTTTTTTTCTTTTAATCCTTTACAAGGCCTCTACATGTTCACTTCTCACTCACATTCACGTCATAAGACACTGCTGCTTCTAGTTTCATATTTTTTGTATGATTTTTGATAAATATAGATTATATTTAGAAGTAAAATCAATTTTATTATTTAATACTAAAATGTGAATTTATACTTTTTAAAATCATTTCCATACGATAAATTTTAATTTTGATTCATAATACAATATGTCTTCTCAGCAAGGTCAGGCATCTAGTACGGCTGCCAACAGTTTGGACTCTTTGGATTAAAAAACACATGTGTTTTTGAAGGAAAACTTACTTATCTATTCTATTTAAGAGTATAGACTCCTATGTCCCAAAATATAAGAAAAATTTGACAACAAAAGCAAATGTTTTAATTATATTGACCATTTTTTCTTATATTTTAAGACAGATGAAGTATTTTTATAATTTAGAATATTTCTAAGAAAAAATATATAAGATTAACCCTCGTTGACAACAAACAGAGAGAAAGCGAGGAGTGCCGCCCCCAACCCCCTCAATTCAAAAGCTAGTGCAACCATGTAGCTACTACTAGGTGCTGGTGCGATGAGATCATCACTCCGCACCACCGTTCCACCCCGTCGAAGTAACTGTTAAAATCATTTCTTCAGGTGGCCGCCGTCTTTTTCTTTCACGTCGTCGCCTTCGTTTTCGTCTGATTTTCATATTGGTAGGTTTGATGGTTATTTTGGAGGGCGTTTAGACTTTGGGATTTTTGGTGTTTGGTTTTTATTGGTTTCGGGGCATTCAGTGGAGGGTGTTCTTGGTTTATTTGTAGAAGTTTGTATTTGATGTATGTGTGTTTGCTTGAGTATTCCGCATATATACGGTACACTTTTTCTTTGTATGTTGCTATTTAAATTTTCTAACCTAGCATTCCTCGTGCTAATTAGAATTCTTTACGTTGGAATAAATTTCATTTTACTTCTGACAAAAATGAATATTTCTAATAAGATGTCTACTATATTATTAATTTTCATTTTTTATAACTATTTTGATAATATTTTATTGCGATTATCCCATTATATTTATATGTATTCTAAACTGTGGTATCCATTTTCTTTGAAAGGGTACACATATCTCCATTATAAAAGGTAGAGATCCAAAGACAAAGTTCCTCTCCAGATTATGTTCTTTTTCTTTTTGTCATTTTCCTTGCATTAACTTTTCTCCATTTGTTTTGTCTTTTTGTGCCATAATTAACCTTAAACATTTTGTTTTTGAGTTGGCTTCACACACAAACACAGTCCTACGTAGTAGGTACACAATAAATTAAAGAGTGCCTTTAGATAAATGAATGCATTCGATTGCCATTTTTCACTCACATTCACATCATAACACACTGCTGCTTCTAGTTTCATATTTTGAAGGGTGGAATAAAAAAAAAAGGTCATCTACATATGTTTTAGTCATTGTTACAACATCTACAATGATAATAAATTTAAAATAATTTTTAAAAGAATTTCATTTATTTGTAACTTTTTAACAAAATTGCCGATGAAAGATTCAATGATTTTTGATGGTAGTAAACTAAAAAAAACCCTTCCCTAATATGTACTACTTTAATGTGTGTTTAAAAAATAAATACTTTTTTTAAAGGAACAAGAATCACATGAATTTGAGATGATGAAACAAACTATTTGTATTTAGTCCAAATGTTAAAATAGTTAATCCTAGTATTTGTAGTGTCCTGGATTTCATACACATACCTTCCATTTGTGTGTATGAGTTTCTTGTGCTACTTTTTTGCATTGTGTACAAAAAATACTAATATATTGTAAAATAAATGAACTGTAATTAAATATAATGATCTGGTTTGAGTTTCGAGTGATTGATTTTGAATGACATGAAGTTGATAGATGAAGCAACAAATGTCAAATTTGATTGATTTTGTTTGATTGTTATATGAACCAAATTAGTTCCTTTTAGTTGAATCTTTGGATTCATCACCTTAGAAGAAAAGTAGAAGAATTTGTTTTAGATTATTTTTAAAAATACCCCTTTTAAAATTCATTCGATAAAATTATTTTAGTTTTTTTATTCAAATTCATTTTAATTAATTTATAAATTAATGAATTTACAACAAGGTCCAATATTGTACCAAGGCCACAAGAAATGGATTCATGTGTAAAAAAAAAAAAAAGTTCCCGCTAAATATTGCGTAGGCAATATTTAAGGAATCTATGTATAAAAAACATTGTTTTGAAAATATAATTTTGATTAACTAATAATTTTATCATCTTTTTTTATAAAAAAAATTACTTGTTTCAGTTGCTTAATTGATATCTCGAAGCCATTATTTAGCATTCTCGATAACAAAAAAGCAATATTTTTTATTATTTTTCAATTTCAATCTACTCTTTCTTCCAGTTCCAAGCAAGAGAAGATTATATAGTACACAAGTTATATATAATCTCATTTCTAGAGCTTTTATTTATTCTTTAATTAAATTAGGTCTATTTTTTCTTCGGGACTAAAGTGGACATCACTCAAAATTTAATATGAGTCATGTTTATTTGTGTCATAATCAAATACACAATTTTCAAGATTATATGTGACACCGGCATTTTTGTACTAATATAAAGAAATTACTAACAAAATTTCTAAGAACATTTGTTAAAAAATTTAAGATAATAATTTTATTTTGAAAATTGTGTATTCAACAAGTTAAAACATTAAAAAAAATCTACATAATTTTTTTAATTATTTTGTTTTAATTTTTTTTTAATTAATATCACCATGGACATATACTCTCCTCCCACCAATCAAAGTCATTATCATCGTCGTCACCTCTTTTTATTATCTACAAGATAAACTTTATTGGGTTAAAATAAGTCTTTCTTATATGTTTGGTTTTAATTTTGAAAGTTGTAAACTGATTTTATTGTTTGGATGATTTAAAAAAGAATTGATTTTGTCTATATAATTAAAAAAAATTCAGAATAAAAAATGGAATATATTAACAACGACAATGGAACCTCTTTTGTACAAGGTGTACTAAAAAGACCACCCCAAGATACAATCAGTCAGTCATATAATTACAGTAGCAAAGGTCATTCGATACCCAAGCATAGTAAAGGGTCTGACCATCATCTATGAGAATCACACACAAAAATGACATTGTTAGCTTTCAGGCACCAATAAGAATTATATTTAACTTTGTTCATAAGCTATATGATGGGGTTCGAAGGTTATTGAAGAGCCTGCTATTACGTTCATTTCATACTAGCCAAACGCACAGAAGCCAGATAAGCTGAAGAAAAGATCAGCGAGTCTTCGAATGACCTATGTAGTGAGTAAACTGAATAAAATGATCACAAAGATTATGGGGATCAACTCCTGAAACGCCAATCCAAGACCCGATATGCTGTCGCAGTGAAGAAACAGATGAGATGCTAATTCGTCGTGCCCGCACCCCGCCACACACCTGATAAGCACCATGCATTGTGCAACCCCCCTCAATGTCGGGGTACCACTACTACCTGTCAGAAACGTCAGGCTGCAAAACAATATTGTTAAGTAAATGCCTACACTTCACTATCATCTCCTCCTCCCACGTCCACAACCTTCTCCTCCAACTCCACGCCTCACCCCCTTCCTCCCAACCTAGAGAGAACATATTAGCCACAATACTTGATTTATTCGCCGCTAAGTCAAATAAGAGGTTAAAACACCTACACAAAAGAACATCACCTAACCGCCTATCATACCAAAAGAAAGTGTTTGTTCCATCCCCTACCTTTCTCGGCACCCTCTCTGCAAACCAGCCCCCTTCATCGGCACCTACTTCGTCTATAATCTTCGCTATCTCCCTCCACCAAGAAGAAACACTCCGGCCCCCAACCTCCAACCTCTCAGCCTCCTCACCATACCTCGCAACCAGAACCATATACCAAAACCCTCCTCTATTAACCAACAACCTCCAACACCACTTACCTAACAATGCAAGATTAAATTGCCTCACCCTCAAACCTCCATACTCATTTCGTAAACAAACAGAGCTCCAAGTGATCCAGTGTATTTTCCTGTTATCCTCACTCCGTCCCCAAAAAAAATTAAAAAATAGATTCAATGGAAGAGATTATACCTGATGGAGCTTTGAAAAAGGAAAGATCGTAGACAGGCAGAGAGGTCAGGACGAACTTGAGAAGAACCAAACGGCCCCCAAAATTGAGAAAATGACTTTGCTACGCCGACAATCTAGACTTAACGGTATCCAAAATAAGCTCCCAAAACACTAATCTCTGAGGGTCGCCTCCAATCGAGAGGCCATAATACATAAACGGAACCTTTCCCACCTTATAATTCAGAATAAATGTCGCCTCATTCAACCAGGAATCCGCAATATTAATTCTAACCAATAAACTTTTATGAAAATTCACTTTCAGTCCAGACATCACCACAAAAAAGGACAAAACCGTGCGCAAGGCTCGCACATTGTCCCAACTCTTGACACCTAATAGTAATGTGTCATCTGCAAACTAAAGATGGGAAACCACATCTGAATTTGTGTTACCAACCCCAAAACCAGTAAATAAATTGTTCTCAACCATCAATGTCATCATTGCATTCAATCCATCAGCCGCCAGAAAAGAAAAAAAAAAGGAGAGAGATGGTCTCCTTGACGCAGACCTCTGTTTAGAGGAAACTCATATGTAGGGCTGCCATTAACTAGAACTGAAGCAGTAGTTGTAGTCACACATTCTTTAATCCATTTTCTCCATAAAACCATGAACACCATTTTACACATTACCACGTCCAGATACCCCCAGTCCACCGAATCGTAAGCTTTTCAAAATCAACTTTAAAAAGCATCAACTCCTTCTTAGACTTACGGGCTTCATCTACCACCTCATTAGAAATAATAATTCCATCAAGAATATGTCTATCTTTTACAAAAGCAGTCTCACTCTCTGAAATAACATTCCCTATAAAAATTCTAAGACAGTTAGCTAAAACTTTTGACAAAATTTTGTACAGACAACCAACCAAAGAAATTGGCTGAAAATCATTTAAATGTTGAGGACTGTTAACTTTAGGAATAAGAGCTATAAAAGTAGTATTTATACCTCCAGTCAATTTTCCATTCCTGTGAAAATTTGTGATAAATCGCAATACATCCTCTTTTAAATCTTCCCAAAACTCTTTAGTGAAACCAAAATTCACACCATCCGGTCCGAGACTTTTAAGCTATCACAATCCCAAACCGCGACCTTAACTTCAACAACTGGAAAAGGTTTGATTAAACCACTTCCCTCCACATAAAATAAAATTTAAAATGCTAAGTTATCGACACCCGGCCTGGTTGTAGTTTGAGCCGCAAAGTGGTCACTAAAATGGGAGAATACGACATTTCGAATAGGCTGAACCCCTTCCACAAGAGAGCCATTCACCATAAGCGATACAGTGGAATTACGTCTCCATCGACTAGACAAGACCGAATGGAAATACTTAGAATTAACATCTTCGTCCTTCAACCAAAGTAACCGCGACTGTTGCCAACTGATATTAGTACTAACGCATGACAAAGAGTGAATGTCATGTGTAATACCCCTCATTTCCTCTATTTCTTCGACTGACAACCCACCATCCTCTCATTTGTCGTCAAACTCAGATAACCGAGCTTTTAATGAATCAAGCTTTCCTGGAATATTTTTAGCATGTACTGAATGCCACTCCTTTAGAGTTGACTTAATCAATTTCAACTTCTCTTTAAGCAGATTGTCGCCCCATCCCTCAATCTGAAAGGAATGCCACTTATCTATCACAAACTGCTTGTACCCCGACATATCTTTCCAGCATTTCAATAGTCTTGAAGGACTAGGACCCCCGTTTTCCTCATCAACAGATAACTGAAGCGGAAAATGATCAGAGAGACCACGAAAAAGGGCTACTTGAAAATAATTATGCCATTGTAAACATCATTCTTTAGACAACAAAAACTGATCTATCATGCTCATTGAAGTACCATCTCCCTTAAACCATGTTATCTGCGACCACATAACGACAAATCTATCAACCCGTTGTCATCAATAAAAAGGTTGAAATAGGAGTTGTCATGCGCTACACCCCCCCCCCCCCCTTAAAGATCGTCTTTCCTCCACACATCGAATTGCGTTAAAGTCTCTACACACACCTTATGACCCCTTAATAACTGCAATCTCGCTAACAAAGATGCCCATAACTCTTGTTTTTCCCTTAACTCGCAAGGAGCATAAACGTTGAACAAGTAAAACTCCTCATTTGTCCGGATAAAACTGCCATGAATTTGGAGCACTTGTTCCTGACTAACAGAAGACCACACCTCCGATCTATCCCACACGGTTAGCAACCCCCCCCCCCCTGAGGCCCCACTGAAGGGCGATAAGAAAAATCATGAGTTGAATCTCCCCACAGTGAGGAACACACAAAATCGTCACACACCGTTAATTTTGTTTCTTTAATACAAAGAATAAAAGGTCGTTTCTCCCCCACCAACATCCTCACTTCCCTCCTCTTCTCCAACCCCGTAACCCTCGCACGTTCAAATAAACTAGCTTCATCTCACACACCCTCCTCGTCCCAACCCCAACACTAAACCGCCACACCTAAACACCCCCCACCACCGCACTTCCTACTTCCTCCACCCGCATCAACATTGGCCCTTTAGAAACCTGCTTAGAACGAGACAACACACTAAACTTGTTATGAGTGTCGCCTTTAATTGATACACCAATAGCTTCTCCTATACCTTGTATGTTATCTGTCGATGCCTCCTCATTCCCTCGTAACACCACTCAATTTTTCCAATCATTATTCACTGAGGCCAGAGATGAAGATTCATTGTTGGAACCTTAATTAACCACCTCCAAAGACTTTGTTACCCTCTCTCTCTTTGACGTTTTCGATTTCAAATTTTTTGTTTCAAGACTTTCATAACTTTTGAATTTTTCAAGACTTTCATAACCTTTTCTCTATCTTTGCTAGGTAACCTTGCCACCTTTTTCAGAGTAAGCACCAGATGTCAAAGCACCCCTCCCGCTTTCTTTTTGCTTGTGTGAGGTATGCTTCCCCTACCATTACTGCCGCCTTCCTTCAAAACCTTCTTCATACGTTTCTTTTTAGAGGAAATAAGACCGACATCACCTTGTTGAATATTATGTAACCACTCCACGCTCCATGGACCATACCGTGAAGACCGGCCATCATCTTGAGAGCATGATGTCGATTTAATTATTCGTTTCCTAGATACCACCACCACGTCAACGTTGTGAGCAACCGACAATTGAGCTAAGTTTCTTCCACCCAAAGCCGTCACACCTCCCTCCAAAGATACCTGAGTCGAAATAGTTTTTTCTGGCACCATATTCATTGCATCCTTTACTAAAATATCCACATCATTTGAAGAAGAAACATCCATCTGATTTGCAATCTTAGGACTATCAGGAGAACTAACTGGAGCACTTCAGCTGTGTGCTCCTTAATTGGCGCTGTACTCTCCAAGTTCACCTTATCACAGCTGTCTTCAGAAGTAAAATCATTATCTTCCACTTCTGCAAAATCTTTTACAATTCTATCAGCCAAGATCTTAACATTATTATTAGTTTCAAACTCATCATGTATCTCTGCATTATTAGGACAAGAAACGGATTTATCGTCCTTCTCGAACAAACAAGCGTCCTCCCCTAAATTAAAAGCTCAATCTTCAATTATTTTAATTTCCACAAGCACACCATCTACTAAAATTTGATCAGTCACATTCACCACATCTAATGACGACGTGGATATTAGCACCCTAGCAAAGTCAAACCTTTCTCGACTCAAAGAGCAATTGCCCGATCGCAAATACCTTCCACAATCAAGAACACATAACTTAAATAAACTTTCATTCCATGCATGTAATAGAATCTCATACACACGGAGCCATGCACCCCTCTGAAATGGCAACACCACTTTCTCCTAACAAACCAGGGAAGAGAATATAAGATCAAAAAATTGTTTTGCTTCCCCCAATATATCATAGACATTCACACCTAATAGAGACTAAACAAATACTTTATCAGTGCCGAGAGGAATAATATCAATATCCTTGAAACCGACATCCTCCGCTCTATTCTGAATTAGCGGTACCGACTTCCCGTTTATCACCGTGCCAACCAAACCTCATCTTGCCCACTTCAGGTCCTCCTCACAAGACCTATACATTTGCACCAACTTCTTAGACATAGTCTGCATGTTTGTGCTAACATTCCTACTAACCTCCCCCCTTCCCAAATTGACACTCTCCTTCCCTCCTTCACCCTCCGCTCCCGACTTCTCATTTCCCCCACTATCACCAAGATCGACCCCACTCTCATCTCTCCCGCTACACCCTCCTTCGTCCCCCCCCCCACCTTCGGCTTCCCCTCTCCTTCCCCTACAGTCAAAATTCTCACGCTTTTTTATCCCTCAGTAAGCTTCTCCCTTACCTTAGTAACACCACGTTTACCCTCCCCAACATCCTTCCTTTCAACCTTACCTCTATCACCCTCCCCCTCTCACACCGTCACCCCCTTCTTTGGCACCTTCTTATAAAACCTAGGTAGATTAGCACAGACATAATATTGACCAAAACAAACATTGTTTAATGATTTCAACAATTTATCCATGTCACGAACCTTGGCATAACACATAAAACCATAAACATCGCCATTCATATTGTTATTATTTGCCACAAAACATCTTCAAGAATGCCACACACTTCAAACTCCTTTCGCAAGAACAAAAAGTCGAAGCTTGTGGAGGAAAATTAGTAATGTAAAAAGTTATGAACCGTTTGAACGACGACTCAGTTTCAGTGCCCTTTCAATCCTCCACTGTCGCACGCGGAAGCTGTTTGTGAACAACAACAACCGCGCGCCTCTCCTTCTGTCTTATCCCAAACTGTTGTTATGGTGGAAGTTGCTCACCCTTCTGCCGTAAACTGTCTAATTCATATACATACTCATAAGAGTCACAATCGCCTCATAACACATACCTGCCATAAGAATTTTTTGATCCAGTATCAAAATCCCCATAATAACGCTCCTCATGTGATGCATACCTAACTCTAGACTGCTGAATATCGAAGTCGTCCCTGTTCTGAAGCCACTCGCAATCCTCAAATCTATCCTGACCAAGATACTCATGTCGCAACGCTTTCCTCAGTCGCGGTCTCACGTCGATCCAATCTCCCTCATCCTCCCCTTTTGTGGCACCATTCCTGGAACCCTAACCCCCCCCCCCCCCCCCCCCCCCCCCCCCTTGCTCCTCAACTCCGGAGAATGGTGCCGGTGCAATTGCCCGTGGCGATGTCGCTGGCCTTCGTGAGTCTCTCTCACTCCCCCTCTCATCGCTCATAGCTCTATCTAATTCGGTAGATGTCATATATTACATATATATAGCTTTTAACTTCGACAATTAATTTCATGATTAAATTTATTTAATGAGTTAAAGTAGAAATATTTAACTATAATTAGTGCATTTGAATTTAACATTTTTACTTTTGATTAATTGAATGCACAAAACTTAAGAAAATATTTCTATTTTTAAATTGCTTAACATGTGTCATACGAGCACGAGTTAGTACCACCCTTTACATAATTACAACTAAACATAACTTTCTCTATACTCTCTCAGTTTTAAAGTATATGACACTTTTGGAGAATAATTTTGTTTCAATTTACTCGTCACTTTCAAGTTTCAATGCAACATTAATTGTTGGTTTATTAATAATACCCTTATCTATTTTTTTTTTTTATGAAATACCCTTATCTAGTAATTGTAAAGAGATAAATAATAGAATGAAATAATAAATGGAAAAGGGTATTATAAAAAAATACAGAATTTCATCAAAAATAATAAAATTTATTTAATTCATTGGTATATATAATTTTCTACTCCCTCCGGTCCTTATTATAAGAAAAAGTTTATTTTTTAGGTTCATAGAATAATTAATGTATCTTATTGTAAATATAGACTAGATACACCACTTACACAATGAATCAAGAAAATCAATTGTTTCTTATAATAAGAACCGGAGGGAGTAAAACACGAAACAAATGGAGTTTCCCATAATCAATTCTTAACCGAAAATACCATTCATTTATCGGTCATAAATGAGATTCCTAGTAGATGCTATGTTAGGCGCTAGCTGTACCTTTTCCATTCTTTTTAGACCAGCAAGGACAAAACTTAAAAAATCAAAACAAGAAAATGTCACGTTTCCTATTAGTACTACTTTTGAACCAATCTTTGTTCTTATTCCCCTTTCCAAACGACAGTAGTTCCTTCATCATCTATCTTCTTTCTCTCTCCTCCCTCTTTTCTCTCTTCAACCTAAACTCGGCTATAAAAATTCTTGGTGTCTTAAACGAATTCATAAATTTGTATCATTTTAATTAAAAGAAGACTAACAACATATATTCTAATACACAATTCCCAACATGTCTTATTTGATTGGTTAAAATTTACATGGGTCCTACCAAATTATGTGGGTCCAATATAAATTTGGTGGATTCCATGTCAATTCTTAACCAAAAATACCCTTCATTTATCAGTCATAAATGAGATTCCTATTAGATGCTATGCTAGGCGCTAGCTGTACCTTCTCCATTCTTTTTAGACCAGCAAGGACAAAATTTAAAAAATCAAAACAAAAAAAATGTCACGTTTCCTATTAGTACTACTTTTGAACCTATCTCTGCTCTTATTCCCCTTTCCAAACGACAGTAGTTCCTTCATCATCTATCTTCTTTTTCTCTCCTCCCTCTTTTCTCTCTTCAACCCAAACTCGGCTATAAAAATTCTTGGTGTTTTAAACGAATTCATAAAGTTGTATCATTTTAATTAAAAGAAGACTAACAACATATATTCTAATAAACAATTCCTAACATGTCTTATTTGATTGGTTAAAATTTACATGGGTCCTACCAAATTATGTGGGTCCAATATAAATTTGGTGGATTCCATGTCAATTCTTAACCAAAAATACCCTTCATTTATCGGTCATAAATGAGATTCCTATTAGATGCTATGCTAGGCGCTAGCTGTACCTTCTCCATTTTTTTTAGACTAGCAAGGACAAAACTTAAAAAATCAAAACAAAAAAATGCCACGTTCCCTATTAGTACTACTTTTGAACCTATCTCTGCTCTTATTCCCCTTTCCAAACGACAGTAGTTCTTTCATCATCTATCTTCTTTTTCTCTCCTCCCTCTTTTCTCTCTTCAACCCAAACTCGACTTTAAAAATTCTTGGTGTCTTAAACGAATTCATAAAGTTGTGTCATTTTAATTAAAGGAAGACTAACAACATATATTCTAATACACAATTTCTAACATGCCTTATTTGATTGGTTAAAATTTACATGGGTTCCGCCAAGTTATGTGGATCCAATATAAAGTTGGTGGATTCCATGTAAATTTTAATCAATCAAAAAGAGTTTACTGAAAAGTGTTTCATAAAATATGTGTTGATAACATTTTTCTTTTAATTATTTGATTAAATAAAAAAAATCCTAATTATTTCATCGTCTTTCTTCTTGCATTTTTCATTTCAAAAGATTCATTTATAATCAAAACTCTCTAAAAACATATTTTCAACAAAATTAATCAAAACGAGTTAAAAAAATATCTATATAATACCACTTAACCATCAAGTAAAAATAACAGTTTTTCCTATAAAAAAAATGTAAAAATAACAGTTTTGATAACCTTAAAAATTTATCCTACAAAAATAAAAAGATAACCATAAAAATTTAATTTTATCCCATCGCTCCAATGCTCAGGGACTCAACTGTTTCCAAATATCTTTCAAACCAGACATAGTATTATAATTAAAACTATAAATTTTTTCTCATATATGTTAATTCCGACGATAAATATCGTAGCAACACACGACTCGTATGAATGCATGGGTCTAGTAAATTTATTCTCTTATATGTTGAATCCGACAATAATTATCTTGACCCGTGTGAATAGACACATGTTGAAAGCAACCGGTGTGAATAGACATATGTTAATTTCAATAATAATTATCGCGACTAATATAAATAGACATACGTTAATTACGACAATAGTTTTTACGACCAGTGTGAATGGACGTATCGCAACCCGTGTAAATGGACATATCTTAATTCCGACAATAATTATTGCGACGACCAGTATAAATAGACATATGTTATGTTAATTCCAATAATAATTATTGCGACGACCAATATAAATAGACATACATTATGTTAATTCCGACAATAATTATCGCGACGACCAATATAAATAGACATACGTTATGTTAATTCCGATAATAATCATCGCAATCGGTGTGAATGCACGGGTCTATTACTAATTATAATTAAAATAACAAAATAAGTTGGTCTAATGGACAATTGAATTCAAAGTATAAAGTCACATTTTCTATCTCTTTCTACTTTGTCTTTTTGTCCTAACTTGTTTACTAAGGTTCTCTCACATAATAAAATCAGAAACGCCACTCACTCACTCAATCACTCACACATTTCTCATTGCTACTCTTTCTTCTTCAAAATCATAACCGAAAATAAAAAACCCTTTTTTAGGGTTTCTTTCTCTCTCTCTCTGAGCAACAATGCAGCGAAGAAGAAGCAATGTTCATGGGGTAATGAATTCTTTTTTTCCTTTTCTGGCTAAATTTTTCTCTGTTTTATAGTTTCATACCATTTTTCTCTGTTTATTGTTCATGTTGGTTTTTTGTATGTTCTGTTTTCTGTGGATGAAGAAAGTTCTTGCATTTTCTTGTTTCCATTTTCGGTAACGTTTTTCTCTGCTGAGTTTTTAAGCTGTTTTTCGATTTTTAAGCTATTTTTTTAGTTGATGTTTGTGTTTTGTTTACTTCAGAATGATGATTGATGATTTTTCCCCTTTCACTTTTTTTTTTTCAAAATAACAATTTTTTATTTAGAATTTGTGGTTTCTGTTACTGATTTTTTGTGCTTTTTGGTCAGAATGGGAAAAGACATTTTTTTTTTTTTTTTGAGATAGTGGAGTATGGGGTATACACTTTTTTTTTTTTTTTTTTTTTGTGTTGAAATGTACTAGAATCTTGTAGGGTATGTTTGTGTATTTTTTGGTTTTATTGTTACTAGATTGATTTTGAAGTGATAAATGTTGTGTGCTTTAAATTTTGTTAATGATTAAATTAAAAAATTGAAGTAATAGTTGTAGTGACAACAAGCTTCTAATGTTGGTGATTAAACGGACAAGTGATTACAGATGGTTTTACTGTAGCACCGACACTTCTAATGGAAAGCGTTTTTGATGTTACACCAACACGACACTGACCTATGTGATTACATTGATTTAATTCATTTTTTCAAAGTTTTACCGGTTGAAGTGTCAGTGTAGTGTCAAGTGTATGTCTCTGTGTCAGTGCTTCATATGGTTTTAGTTTATATTTTGGTGAACCCATATATCTAGAGTGATTTGAACTGTATTTGTTTAGATTTGGTTTAAATTGAGGATGCTGTTACAGTACAAACGCTTCTATTGTGGTTAAATGTGGCTGCAATTGCTGTTAAAGTCGTTGCGGAGACATCTAAAACCATTCTCTTTGACCCTGATTTTATTGACACGTATTCATTAATTAAATGCTTCTACGTGTGCGTGCGTGTGTCAATATGTATGTAATAAATGCTTCTACATGAACGCGCGTGTGTCGATATGTATGTAATAGATGCTTCTACATGCGCGTGTGTGTGTGTCAATATGTATGTAATAAACGCTTCTACATGTGCGTGTGTGTCGATATGTATGTAATAGATGCTTCAACATGTGCGCGCGTGTGTGTGTCAATATGTAGGTAATAAACGCTTCTACATGCGCGCGTGTGTGTCGATATGTATGTAATAAATGCTTCTACATGCGCGCGTGTGTCTATATGTATGTAATAAATGCTTCTACATGCGAGCGCGTGTGTGTGTCTATATATATATATGTAATAAATGCCTCTACATGTGCGTGTGTGTGTCTATATGTATGTAATAAATGCTTCTACATGCGCGCGCGTGTGTTGATATGTAAGTGTGTGCGCACTCTTCTAGGTACATGTGTGTGTATGTGTGCGTATGCGCACATGTCTAGCTTTGTATATACATAGTTGACCCGGTGGCTCCATCTGCTGTGAGAATGAAATATTTCCTAGTTGTATTTTTGGGATCCTTGGTGGGAACTCTCAATGGAGTTGTTGCAGCATTTAAGCACCTAACATTGCATTTGAAGTTCTTGTTGAACTTGCTAATACAACAACATTTTCGTTAAAACATATTTTCCTCATTTACAAGTGTGTGTTTTGTCTATGGTGACTAAAATTGATTTTGATTACATTAATTTTGTATAATTGGTTCCATGTTTAAACTCGTGTGCCAACAAATTAGTTTTTGCAGTTGAGTGAGTGGATGGTTTGAATATACTGTTAGTTGACGTTTATGTGTTTATTATTACTTTGCAGGTTGAACCTTGTGACATATGTGGTAATGTTGGTTTTGGTGAAGTAATTGTTACTTGCTCTAAATGCAAAGTGAATCGTGAACATGTGTAATGTCTCTTTTCCTCTTCTTTTTTTGATTAACGCTGATAATTTCCTTTTATCTTATATTCTTTCTTATTCTGACTTTTTTCATATTCTTTCTTTTTCTGACTTTGATTTTTCTTGATAAATTACTTTTTCCAATTTATTGCATTAAATCTGAATGTCTTGTATATGTCACAAACAACTGTACAAATATATGCATACAAAGGCATAGTGTCTAAATTTCTAAACCTTAAGAATTGAAATCAATGGTTCTGTATACCCTTTTTTACTGTACTAGTGCAGCTTACAATTTTGTTCTCAATCCATGTTATTTCTGTCCCATTTCAGTTACTGCATGCAGATTAATCTCATGGAAGTTCCAGATTACTGGCTTTGTGAACCATGCCAATCCAACAATGGTTCAACTTCGCAATGTATAGCGAAGCAGGATTCTGCCTTGCAGGCTTCCAAAAGGCAACAATCTGCTAGAACAGGCCCAAGAGGGAAAGTGAAGTTCCTTCAAGAGGATGAAGTTATAAAGCTTTCTAGTTGTAATATTTCCACCAAACCTACTCCATCGAGCTTCAATTTGCCGATGACTAGGAAGGCTAATCCAGGAAGACCTGCGTTGTCGATGACCAGAAGGGGTCGTGTGGCATCCAAAAGTCTTTTTACAAAAATTCCACCCTTGACTCCGAAACCAAATCCTAGCATATCACCTATGGCACATGGGATGTTTCCTAGAAATGGAGGTCAGAAAAATCCAATAACTGATCAACATGCTTCATCATCAGCAGGTGAGAAACAAAATAATCTGAGATTGTGTTTTGCTGCAATCCCTATTATGTATTATCTTTAAAGTAGTATTATGTGATACTGTAAAAGGTTTGATAAAATGGTCCATAATCATGATCTAAACAGTGTAATATAATGTTTTTTGATATTTTTGTGACTGCAAATGAGTATGCGGTTTTCACATTTGACTGCGCTATTCTTTGCAATATTAAGGATCACGGCGCTATTCTTTGAGCTGATTTGAAGTAATTAAAATATTTTGAGCTGATTTGATGGAATTAAATTGTGCTTGCTGAAAAATTTGTTATTGTCACTGTTGTGATACTGTATGATATAGTTCTCTCGAAATAGGTTTGAAGATTAATAGAATGGCTTCATTGCTTTGAAGATTTTTTACATTTAGTGAGCTGGATTAAATTTTAATCCACTGAATTTGAAACTGACAGTGTAGGAGAATTACACTGTCAATGATGTTGAACCAATATGACTATGGGATAATAGTGTGAAGAAATGTTTAAAGCCTTTACTCGCACATTTTCCATGACATTTGTTTGGGATTTTTTTTTGAGATTGTTCTTATTGTAGGACCAACAAAGGAGCATAGACTTGTATCTGAGCAACGAGTGGGTCCACGTCCACCAATACCTAATAGGAAAGTTCAAAATGTCAATCGTCGTATAGAAAAGCCTACAAGAGAATCACCCTGTAATGATTTATCTGCTACTAAATCTGTACCTGTTGCTGGTTCAGGTAGGATACTTTTCTAGTTATAATGGACTTTTCGAATTGTCTCTGTTTTTTTTCTCGTAACATCTCAATATATATATGGTAAAGCATCTTGGTATGAATTGTGATATTGTCATTTGAGCCTGTCAGATTTGAACCAATCATCTCTAATCTTATTATTTTCCAATTATTCTCTGTTTTTTCTTTAGATGTTGCTGAATATAATGTACTTAATATGGAAAAAAGCAAGATTCAGAGTTTTGTTGAAAACTTCCCGCGTTATCAAAAATATTTGCCCTCTTCAATTCGTGCTTGGAGGTGTGTACTTTTTTTCCTTTGTCACAAATAACTTCTTTCTTAAATTGCCTTTGCTGGAAATCTGTATGAGTAGTGACTAGTGGGATGAAACTCTCAAATTTCCTTGAATTTTTATCTATCACTGTTTGAAATGGCATTACTCAAGTCCTCTCATAAAAAGGACATGTAAAGCCTACAGGGGTTACTGTAAACCTTTTAGGTTTACATGCATGAAATTTTGAACTATCTTTTCTGTGAGATATGATTACAGTTTGAAAAAAAAATATTGACCGTCACTTTTTGGTGATAAATATTAAGTCCCCATGAACAAATTACCACAAATTCAAAACATGGGTGCTTTTTGTTAATACATAAAGGGGTAATGGCTTAGGTTAAGTTACTCTAGAGGTGCTTATAGTTTCTCTAATTTTTCAAAAAGTATCAGTTTGAAAGTTTCTCATAGTTCTTTAGACTTTTGAAAATTTTAAAGCAATTTCATATTTGTTAATGGCATTGTGTTCCTAAAAGTTGGAATTGATGAACACTTGCAATTTTTCTCTATCTTTTATTGAGCTGAATTTATTTATTTTCATTGTATTGGAACTTTATGGAGTGAAATCATATTTGTCCTCATAATTGTAAGAGTTGGACAATTTAGCCCCTCAAATTTGCGAAATCACAATTTCATCCTTTCAATTTACAAACCCCATTCAAGTTAGTATTTTTTCCGACTTTAGCACCCCAATTTGAAAGGTTTTATATTTGAATTTAAGGATGCAAGAGAGGATTCAAAGCAATATGCAAGTCATTCATTGATCTGATGGATATTTTCAAAAGAGATATTTTGAATGGGGGGAGGACTAAATTGACTGATATTCTTCATCTTAAGAGTCTAAATTGTTATTTCATACTTTTGAGGGAGTAATTGTCGGATTCTTGAAATTCCAAGGACCAAAATGATAATTCACTCTTTTTGGCTGCACAATCACAGCTCCAGTCAAGAGACCATGGACAAGACCTTATTTATTTTTCTATTTTCAAAACAAAAGCAACTCTTATTGATTCTTGTTTTCATGGATTCAATCTTTGCATTTTCTGGGAAATGTTTTAGAATAAGGATGTTACAAGTCGGATCCTATTCTTCCCTATTTCTCTCTTTCCCTCTCCTAGCACTCTATCTCTCTCTTAATCCCCCTCTCACTCTTCATTTCAAAATATAAATATAATCAAGAGAGTAAGATTAAGAGAAAGATAGAGAGTCAGGAGAGGATTCAAGTCCATTCCATGACATTTACAGTTTTGTTAACATGAAATTTCATATGATGACAACCATTTTCTAGTGGCCAATTCCAAATTCTTCACGAAGCTGCATCTGGTGGAACTTATGACGGGTTTGAGGCCCAACCTCCATGCACTGTTAATAGGAAGGCATACAATCTTTCAAGCAAAATTCCCTCAGTCCTTCAACTGGAATCACTTCCTGCTTTGAATGTCTTGACTGATGAATTCCAGAATTATTCTCCAAGTCTTCAAGATATAGCGTTATATTTCTTTCCATCAGATAAAAATGAGAGGTCAGCTTTTTCGTCCTACGTTAATACTCTTTCTTTTGTTGTTGTTTGTGACAAGCTATTATTTGTTGTTTTAGCTGCTTATAAACCATGTTTTCAATTGATTATAGGTCCAGAAAGAACCTAAACAACCTCTTGAAGTTTATGAATGATGAAAACTTAATGTTGAGAAGTTTAATTAATGGAGTGGAGTTATTTCTATTCACCTCACATAAGCTCAGTGAGGATTCAAGGGGTACGTATATTTACTATATGTCCAAACATTCATTACACTGATTTCTATATCTCAATATTGTAATTTATGAGAAACTAGTTTAGTGTAAGGGTAATGCTAGCAACACTCTTTTGAATACTCTCTTTAATACTCGCTCTTTTATTGGTTTAAATTATTGTGGGTCTACACTTTGAAAATTGAAGCTACACAAAGTGGTGAGACATGTATTGATATACCTATATATAAAAGGGATACCAAATTTTGTCTTCTTTTAAACTATTTTATTTATAATCTTATCATTTTTTTTATAAACATCTATACCTGCATACAAAGTTGATACAAAGTTTTGCTGTAGTTTGTTTTTCTTCTAATTTTATCCTTTATTTAAATTATTTTATTTACAATTTTACTCTTCCTTAGTGTGGAATATCATTTCATTGCAAGTTGTTTGCCGACAACTTTGTACACCCTTAAGCTTTAAATGCTTTATATGACTCGAAATTTAAATACTGTATTTTACAATTCATACATGAGGGATACCGGATATGACAATTTTATTTCATTTTCAAGTGAAAATCACATGTTGTATAGGATGTAGATATTGTATCTTACGAATACAACTAAAAAATTTATATATCTTGTGAATAGAACTACAAATTTTATCTTCTTAATAGAAGAAAGCGTACTTACAAAATTCAATCACATTTTTTATATAAAAAAACATTTACTCTCACGTATTTCTGTTTGTGGGTTATGACATGAAAAAGAGTAATGCTATTAGTGAATAAAACTGAACCATGGAGAGAAGATTGAACTGAAAGGAATTTGAGAGAGAAATTGACATTGAAATTTAAGAGAGAAAATTTCATAACACAGTGAACTTCAATCCCTATTCATCAGTAATGAATATTAAAAATAAAATTTTGGGAGAACAGGTTGAGAAGATCCTTGATTCTTCTGACCTGGGGAATTTTGCTTAGATGAATTTGTTTGTCTTATTGCCTGCACGGTTATATCAGCATTTATAATTGCTTTCTGTGTCTTCATGAAGCTAACACGAATCAATCTCCCTTCAGGTACTATTGCTGCTCTGCATGAAGGATATTTCCTGTGGGGAGTTTTTCGCGCAAAGAAATCTGATACTGCTAACAAAAGATTACCTCCTGACATGGATCCCATTGATGATGATATGGATATGGATATTGATATGATGGGAGGAAATGATGTGGGAAGAATTGATAATGTTCTGAATGACAATCTCAAGAGTTCCTCTCAGTTTCCTTTGGATGGAACACCTTTTCAGAGCAGCACTTCTAAGAAGGTAAAAGAAAAGACCTCAACCCCTGCAAGCAATTTGAATGGTGGGGACATATCAATTTCATCTGAAGGCCTTAGAAAAAAGATCAAAGTTGAGCATTCTTCTGACCAATCGTCATGGAGTCCAGTCAAGAAGTATCGTAAAATGCACGAGATACTTGATGTTCCACCGGGCTTTCAAGCTCATGCTAAGAATTTTTCATTGTGAATCTTCTTTCATTAGAATATAACTAGACTAAGTCCTGCGCGTTGCGCGGGTGTAGAATAGTAAAATGGTAGATGTTCAAATGAATCTGTGATGTTTATAATATCTTAAAGGTGGAGAACGTTTTCTTATGGGAATATTAGTATTTTTTACATAATTTGTATTTTAAATTTAGCTTTTTAACAAAGAAAAAGTTGTTTCATATCAAGAATCAATATACTTTTTGTAGGGGTTGAATCAGCACACATGAATAAAATAATATCTTATCATATTTCATTAAGGGTTAAATATGTTTTTGGTCTCTATAAATATACCAACTTTTCGTTTTAGTCCTTCTAAAATTTTCCTCCGACTTTTAGTCCCTCAAAAATTCTCCATCTTCACTTTTGGTCCCTCTTTTAAAGTAAACTTATATGTAGAATTCATATTTTTGAATAAAATTTTGCAGAAAAATTCATAATATTATAAGAATCTCTCCCAAAAAAATTAGAATTTTTTAACAAAACATGAATTTAATATGATTTTTTATATTTTTTACGGTTAAAAATTCGTAATTAATTTATGTTTGTTAAAAAATTCTAATTTTTTTGGAGAATTTGTTTTACAATATTATACACATTTCTGCATAATTTCATTAAAAAATAAAAAAATTAACTTCAAAATAGGGACCAAAAGTAGGATTGAAAACTTTACAGGGACTAAAAGTTAAAGAAAATTTTTAGAGGGACTAAAACGAAAAGTTGGTATATTTATAGGGACCAAAAACATATTTAACCCTTTCATTAATGAAGGTTATAGTGAACACAAAAAACTATATAATGCCTTTACATGTACTCCAATTGCATGAAGTTGTTAACTTGAAAAATTTTAATGGCTTTTGATGTTGCCACTACCTTTCAAGACCGTATTCGAATGTTTTGGTTTCTTGCAATGTTTACCATAATTTTCATTTTAAGTTACCAAACCAATACGTGGATTGTTTTGGTTTCTGTCTTGTATAAATAATGATGCAGATAAACTATACTTTTTTTTTTTTTTTATATTTGAAAAAAATTACTTCAATCTTATCATGGATATTCTTGTACGTAACAAAAAAAAAAAGATGTTCTTGTATAATGATTTTGTGCAAAGAAATACACACATTAGAAGCATGCAGTAACCCACCAACAAAAGAAAGTTCATTGCTGGATAGAATTTATTGTTCATCTTTGAAGAACTTTTTTAATCTGGTTTCTTACAGTTCACGAATGCTCGAGAGGAAAATTCACCCCACACTTAATGTCATATACAATATAACACATTTACTCATTCAAGGTGAAGAATACAATTTGTGAACAATGTCAGGAAGAAAAAAAGAAAAAAAAAGGAAGCAACTCGACATCTTTTCGTTTAGTCGGGAGCAGTCGGCACTGAAAAATTCAATTTCTGATTGCAAGATGTTCCTGTAAAACCCCAATGCCAACAAATACATAAACAAATTTAAGCCTTTTATCATTATTTTGTGTATACAAAATTGAATTTGGAAGGAGGAAGAGAAGCTTTAAGGTTGTATAATTACCTTGATGTTGTGTATGCATCTGAATGATCATGTTGGGAAATATGAAGTCCCAAAAAGTTTCTATTGACAGAGGAATTGTTGCTCAATCTTGTTGGAAAAGAAAACACCCATGGTTCATAACAATACATTTTAGTGCTGTATTGGTTTTTTTTATGTTTTTTCTCTATCCTCACGTTGACCTACAATCTAACTTGGTTAAACCTGCAAGACCTTTGTAATATATAAAATTAAGTTGACCAAAGGTCTTTTTTTATCAAAAAAATATATACGAGTCTCACATATATAAATTCAGTTGACCTCCAATCTAATTCGAGTCTCACATAACTAAAAAATATATAAATTAAGTTCATTAATATTTTTTATCAAATAAAGGAGAATTGTAAATAGTAGTACATATCGTACCCATGTGTAAATATTGTGTACATAACATAACATGTGCATTTGTAATTGGTAAGGGGTGCGAGATGCTACCCCTATGCCAAGGCCTTTTTGAAACATTTCCAGGTAATGACAATTTCTTGTAACCTAACCTCATTATAACCTTTTAAAGACCATAATAAAAATTGAACTCACGTTTGAAAATTGAACCCACATAAAATGGTGGGATATACACATTGAAAATCGAACCCACATAAAGTAATGAGACATACATTAATTTAACCAATGAGAGAGTGATGTTAAAGAGAGAATGTCAAAAAAAGAGTGTTATTAGCATTCCTCTGTCAACAAATCTTTGTATTTGTAGATTGAGTTTCGTGTTCAAATTTTGTGTTTATAGAATGTGGACGCAAAAAGCAACATCTCAATAGTGAATTTATGTTGTACAATCTATATATATATATATATATATATATATATATATATATATCTTTGAATTTGAAATTTGAACTAATCTTAGGCTTCTATTGTGATGATGTGGCATCTCTAAAAAGCATCTTACTCTGTGCTAAAACCTTATACAATCACTCTTATACTTATTAGTCGATTAATATCTTTCACTAAATAAATTTAATGTTTATCCATCATTAATACAATAATTTCCCCATTCATTTTTCATCGGTTTCAAACTATCCAATATCCTGACTTCATGTATGTTGCATATTGAATCAAGTCCATTTTCTTAAAATCAATGGGTTGCTTTAATGTTTGCCACTCTATTCAGTTTCCCTATAAATAAATAAAAACTATGCAAAGTAGTTAACAGATTGATTTTTAGTGGTTGTTCTATTTATTTATTTTTGTAATAGTTTTAGTTCGCATCGGTCATTGCATTTCTATGTAACTAAAGTTGTCATTTGCAATTGCTTCAACCCCAATATCTTTTGTTCTTCATGAAATAAATAATAAAATAGATCTTATTGGTCGAAACCAATGAATTTGGATCAATTTAGTGACTATTTATTGGATCAATTTAGTAACTATTTATATTGTTTACTGCTATCGCATTATTCTTTTTATTTTACACCAAGCTATCACATTTTTGAACCTTCCATGCATTACCTTGAATTCAATATAACCATAAGTCATTTTTGTTAAAACTAACCGGTTAAAATTTCTTGGATTGATACATATTCATAACCATAGGTTAAGCTATTAAAAGGAGGACTAATTCTCCACTAAAAATTCATCACCTTGAATCAATCATCTCTTTAAAACTCTTAAAATAGTATATACACTATCCAAATCATCAATACTTAATTTCAATTTTACTATTGTGCTCAATATTTTTATCATATAAATTTTTTTAATTTTAAATTATCTTCACTTTCTCCAAACACCTCTTGAATGATACACTTCTATTTTGTAGTATGATTTTTGTTTCACTTTCACTTTTTACTATTCATTGGTTTTCGTTGGAGAATGGAGACTCAAGTTATTCAACAATACATATTTCTCAAATCCTATAACCCTACTCTTTTAACACCATCTTGCAAACAATCTATCTATCTATATATCTTGCAAACAGTGCCAGTAGTATTAATTGTACAATTTATTTTCTTTCACTTTAATGCTTTTTTGTTATGAAAAATAAAAAGTTCACTCTTTTTTTTCAATGAGACCTTTCATTTCTATGTTAGGTTTTAATTACACACCAACTTCTTAGTACACATATGAAAACCAAATGTTGTGATTCTTGTTCTAATTTTTCCCTCTACGTACCTTCCTTTTTTATTTTTTACCTATCTACCACATTCATTTCAAGAATAATAAGGTTGCTTTATTGATTGTCATAATTTTTTATTAAATCTATAATAGAAATCAATATGAATACTCATACTTCTAAAATATCATATTTTTTTGAAAATATAAATTGATATAATCATACTTACAATGATATACAAAAATTTGATCGTACACTTTCTTTGGGTTAGAAAGATTCGGAGGAGAATGAAGGAGGTCAATTTGTTTGAAATAACCATCCTCCATTGTTGTATCTTTGTAGAAATCCAGAGGTAAGCAATCATAACAATATTTCTTTTTAAGTTTCTCTTTATTATTTTCTATAGCATGACTTTCTATTATCCTTTAAAAAAAATATTATTTATTTGTTCTTACATCTAAATGATGAAGATTACCATATATAACATATCTCTATCTCATAGGATTTTGAATAACTAACATCAAGCACCATTGAAGAATCCATTATGACGAACATTAAAAACTCATTAGGAAGATTATGTCAAATAGCATATCTCTTATTTTAGATAGGTGCTCAATAAAACTAAGTTCATTTGTGGGATAAACTAATAGAATTAATGAGTCTCAAGTTCTTTTTGAAGAAAAAGAAAACTTATAAAGAGATCAAATGTCAAACTCGAATTTCTAAATAGAAGAGAAAAAATTATAATATTGTTTCCAAAAAATTAATTAATAGAAATCTTTCACTATAATCGTATTTTACCATATGAATTTTCAAAATATAGAACATAATATTATTCTAAATATTCAACTCAAAAGTATTTATTTATATAAGTTAAATGAACAGAATCTTAAACCCAAAAGTATTTATTTCAATAAAATAAATTAATAGAAACATTCTAATCAAACTTGTGCAACACACGGATTATATACCTAGTATCTCTCTCTCTCTCTATATATATATACACACACACACACACACACACACACACACATGTATTCTAAGCTACACTTTGCCTACATGTCATCTCACCAATGCCATCTTTCTAACTAATTTTCTAAGCATTCACCATGTGGCTCTCTCTCTTTTCTTTTTCCTTATTTTCCTTCTATTTATTGCTAAATATTTACATATACTCATGCTTATAATTCTTAAACATGTAACTGATAATTGTTTCACCTTTCAACTTCCAAAATGTAAAGAACTTTTATGAAACAGGAGTTATGCTTTAAATTCTAAATGCAAAAACATAAAATTATTTATAGTGTTGTATGGCCTAGGAGTTCCTAGGTTGAAGTCTAGATGGGTAGGTCCTAGGACACACAGATGATACAGGAAAGGCTCACAAATAAATAGAACTAAACTTGCATCAAACGATACAAAAGTAGAACACACAGACTCAAAACCCTAAAAGCTAAAACTTTTTAGAATGACGGCTTGAATACCTAATTAGGTCTTGGAATCTTCCTTTTATACTGAAGCAACATGGGCTAACAAACTTTGTTGGGCTTCAGTAACAAATTGTAGATCGATCTGATCTACAAGACAGAATCAGAGACAAATATGGAAAGTCCTAGAATGTAGGAACATCTTTAGGAACGTCCAACCATCTTCAAATATTCCCTTAAATATTCTTGCTCCTTCGGGAATAAAACCAAACTGATTCTGTACAGATATGAACGTTGGTCACCAAGTTAAGGAAAAGTTGTTTCCTTTTAAAGATAAAGTGCACATACAAATAGGCATGTACTTAGGCACACTGAACCGTGCCAGGATGTTGGAACGTTCTTTTCAACATCACATATGGATGCTTAAACCATGTTGGAACATAGTATCCAACTGCACATTAAATGGATATTTGTTTTAGCAAGAATGCAGCCAATACAAATACCCAACATATTTTGTTGTTAATAGAAGATTTAATTTTACCATATCTTAAATAAGTTCATTAGATAACATCCCTTGTATCTCTATCTCTTCGACCAAGGTGGCCCATTCAATATTTTCAACAAAGACATCTCCTTCCATCTCCCTTGATTGAAGATTGCTTTCCCTAAATTCAGAGGGGATCAGGCTGATGGTATCTATGATTGGCATGATGATGTTAGTGTCATAATTCAATAGAATATCCAACACTTAATCTTTATTGAATTCTAGATAATTGATTTTCTTTTCATCACCTCATTATGAGAAATCAACCTATGCAACCATAATTTCATACTTGGCTTCCTCTTGGAGGTTTGATAGGTGTTGAATGTAACATCCCAGAATGCTTTAAGTATTGCCAACTGACCCCAGAAACCAACACGAGTCTTTTCAACATGTTTTGTCCGCACTCACACACTTTTCAGGAAACTACCCAAAAGGTCACCCGTTCCAGAATTGCTCCAAGTCAAGCACGCTTAACTGTGTAGTTATTATGGAATGAACTACAGAAAAGAATATGCATCTTATTGATATAGGTAGTACCAAAAACATTCTTATAAGCCTTCCTTAAACTTTGCATAGAGGCCATCAGGTGCTGGACCACTCCCCACCCTTGTTAGCCTCAAGCGTTACATGTCCACAAGCTTCTGCTTGGTTCGTCCCCGAACCACATCATAATTAGAGAGGTTTGCTCTGATACCACTTATAACGTCCCATATTGTTTTAAGTATTGTCAAATGACCTAACAAACCAACACGAGTCTTTTCATCCTGTTTTGTCCTCATTCGACGTTTTTTGGAAACTTCCCAGAAGGTCACCCATCCCAAAATTGCATCAAGTCAAGCATGCTTAACTGTGAAGTTCTTACTGAATGGGCTACCAAAAATAAGATGCATCTTGTTGATATATGTATACCAAACAATTATTATTAGCATTAATTCAACCATGTAGTCATATACATGCACGGCTTCAGGATCCCTCTCATTATGATGTGATTCGATTTTTCCTAGAAGCTGTCAGGAGCCGAACCACTCCCCGCCCTCATCAGCCCTAGAGCCTGGACGTTACATGCCCACCAAGCGGAGGCGTTACATTGAGTGTCTTCTTTTATAGGTTTTTTCCTTAAAATCCTAGATCTGGGATGTGGACAACAACATCTTCATAAGTGTTTTTTGTACAATCTTATTTTCCTCATAAGGGGCCAATAACCCGACCATACCTTCATCAATGAGATATATCTTAATATATGTTGAGGGAAACACCTTATCGAGTGCTTACAACACCTTAGGCGATGGTATGTGTTTCTAACATTGATTATGGAGGCTTCATCGTTTAAATGGATCGATTTCTCTGATTCCTTCTCTTTTATGTGTGAATGCATGCTATTAATGACCATTGATGCATATTCAATACCAAGAAATTGTAATGAATATTTACCAACCATCTTTCTAAACCTTTCGATGTAGTAAGAATCTGGTTCATCCTTGTTCAAAAAAAAAAGAATCTGGTTCATTTATTGGTGTAATTTCAGGATAATGTCAATATAATCTGACAAGGAAATACCTTTCCACTAATAAGGAAATACCTTTCCATACCATGTAAATGCTATTCTTGTCAATGTCACAATAAAAAGATTTGATTCAAGGGCACGTGAATTAGTCGAAGACCAAAATTAATGAGATAATTTATTGAAAGCTACAAAAGACGCCTATAGGTAGAGGTAATGGTCTAAGTATTAGAATTCATCGTAAAGTAATAATACACAAATCACTAGTATTTCATTGCCGCCCTAGTATGGAAAGCCACAATAAAAGCTTGAGTTTAATTATATGTTAAATGTTACTAATAAGACTTGTTTTATTAACAAAATAAATTATGTAGAGTATTAGGAGCACTCCAATCCACTAATTATTTCAATTAAAAATGTTATATTGTTGGTTTTATTAAAAATGATAATATTATAGGTGGATTCTAGAGTAAGGGATCAATCAAGTCCCTTACCGGTGGAGCATGAAAAAATTACCATTAGATTTAAATAATGGTCTAGATCTATTGACTATAAAAATGAGAACATCCATCTATTTTCACACACAATTCTACCTACTCCATCTCTTTCCCAACCGCATCATCTCAAACTACCCAAGATCTTTTGGCATATACTTGCTGGATTGTTGGAAACCAATATTTTTCACTGTTAGAAATTGTTGAACGTAATATTTTATACATGATATATCAAATGAATCCAAACTCAAGAATTAAATTATTGCGGTCATGTAATTATAATGCCAAATTTTGCTTATGGCATTATCGTTCCTGGTTTTGCTTGACAATCGAGGTGCCAAATTATAAAACATCCCTTGAAAATAATTTAATGTTGATAACCACCAACTGTGCTTTTGTTATGATTTTTAACACACAAACAAAGAAATCAAGTCCTGTTCTTTGAATTCAACCGGTTAACAAAGATAGATCAAGAATAGAAAATTAAGCAATTCATCTTCTTTTTTTTCCAATTCACAGACGTTTGGAGTTTGAGAGGATGCAGTTGAAAAAATAATAAAGGAAGATAAGATTTAGTGTGGAAAAGTATAGATGTTATCAGTTTTATTTTCAATAGATCTAGATCCTTGATTAAATCTGACGGTAATTTTTTCATGCTCTACCAGTGAGGGACTTAATTGACCCCTCACCCTAGAATCCACCTATATTATATATTATATTTGTTGTGTTTTTGAAAAAGATAAGCATGATTTGTTGAGTTTGTTATACTTTGAAACTCACAAAGATCCAACTTTTTTCTCTCGATAGAATAACATCCAACTTTTATACATTTAATCAAATTAAAATTTCATAAAAACACCATTTATATTTTACAAGAGTTATCGCAATAAAAAGATTAAATTCAAGGGCACGTGAGTGCCCCTCTTTCCGCTAGTATATATAGAGGTAATCGACATATGTAGCATAACACAGATCCCTACAAAATTAGTTGAAGACCAAAATTAATGAGATAATTTATTGAAAACTAAAAAAGACTCCTATAGGTAGAGGTAATGGTGTAAGTATTAGAATTCATTGTAAAGTAAGAAAACACAACTCACTAGTAATTAGAATTCATCAACACAAATCATCATCTTGATCGTGCTTTTTATTCATGGAGTTCAGCCACAAGAGGCTCCAACACCTGATGTTGGAAAAGACACTTGTATCCCACTGTATTGCGCTAGACACGTTTTCCTCTATTCCACAACTTGGATCGTCAACAAGACCTGAGTTTCATTCATGGCATGTATGAGTCTTGTTGTGTCTTCTATGTATTACTACTAATATATATATATATATATATATATATATATATATATATATATATATAATCGAAATTGCAATGATAATTAATGAAATAAATTTGATAGTTTTTAATTCCTCCCATTCTTATTCCTTTTTTATTTAAGCTTCATAGATGCTCTCTCTCAATAATTTGATCATTTTTAATGTCAAACATATGCTAGATTATATTTTGTCACACAACAACTTTGAGATAAGAAAAATATACATTGTGCGTATTTGAATGTATAAATTGTGTGTGCAAGCGCGCGCATGCATGTGTTTTTTATATGTTGCCTACACTACTTAAAGTGTATGGGTTCGCCATTGAACATAACACAAATCACTGATTAGAAACTTAAAGTCATCAACACCTGTTAAGGAGTTGAAGACTTGAAGAAACATAACAAGACTCTACAATTCTAATTGTTCCATTACTTTTATTTGTAATCTTTTAGAAGTCTCTTTCAGTTGTGATTGAGCATTGAAAGTCTCTTGCTTGTGTGCTTGAGTATTGGAAGTATCTCGGCCGTATCCTTGAGCATTTGTAATCAGTAGTGATTATAGTGAAAATCCTTTGAAAGTGCAAGGGGATTGGACTACTCATGAATTGTAGGAGGAACTGATATAAATGATTTATGTCTGCTTTCTGTCTCTATATCTCTTTATCTTTGTGTTTGTTTTATTCGCTAGTATGAGACTCTGTGTTAGACTCTTAACTCATCAGACTCTGACCAGTGCTTGAACACTTAGAAAAGTTTGAAAAAGTCAATCTGATTCAACCCCTCTTTCTTGTGATTTTTTCACCTTCACTAACATACAACGCAATTAGAAACACTTGTGCCTAACACCCTATGTCTAACAAGATCACCCCGAGTCGACAACCTATCCTAGCGAAAATCATCTTTATTTTTATTCATTTATTAAGGGTAAAGTAAATGTTCTTTTAGCTTAATTTGAAAAATCAAAGTTAAGGTAATAGTTGTAGGACGAATGTATTAGAGGTGTACTGAGATTAAATTTTTGCCATTTCTTATTCTCAATTGCTCAAACCTTGTATGATTTTTGCATTTTATTCTTCCTCTTCTTATTACTCATTTTTCCAAATTTTACCAATTCAATAAACTTGGTGGCGACTTCCAATTTCTCTAAATCTTTTCATTTTATCTTTGTTTTACCATTTGTCATTTTTCCTTCATTATTTGGTGTGCAACAAGAGGTAAACTAGAACATTAATATACTTTAGAGACATTTAGTAATAATAATAAATTAATTAATGGTTTCATACAACTTCATTAGTGCTAAAAACCATTAAATTGAAATTAACGAATTATGGGATTTTATATTTATAAAATGATCAAACTATTTTATTTTTTATTTATAAAATGATCAAACTATTTTATGTTTGTTACATGAAAAGAAAAAAATGGTTATAATTCTCAAATTTATTTATGCTTTGATCATCTTGCTTTTCATAATTTTTGTTGCTAGAAGCGAGGGTAAGTCATTTTTTACACCTTTTTCAATTTTTCTTCTTTATCATCTACATATTTTTTATTATTATGATCTAATAACCTATTTGTTTTAAATGTAATTAAAAAAAATCTACACAATTTTGTAACTTATTTTTGTAACATTCATTTATTCATTTTTGGCATGACAGATGTTCTACCCTACATTACTGTATCTGGTGATCCTATTCATTGCATAAATGCCTACGATTGTCCAAACGTATGTGTTGACTTTTTGATTTCGCGATGCATTAACAACAAATGTTATTGCATGTGAGCATAATAATAAAGTTGAAATGTAATTAAATATTATTTCCAAACATATAGTTGCATTGTAACGTCATAATACAGATACTTTTGTAATTTATCTCACATTTCGATTTAAGTTTATGAGATATTTCAGTATCTTTGACAAGCTCAAAAACATATTGTCATATTATGCAAGTATTGTTACCTTTTTTTTAGTAGAGGTTGCTAGCCTTTATTATCTCTCAAATGATAACGATAACCACATCAATATTTTTGTATAGCTACTTGCGATAATAAATATTTTGTTGAATATTAATATATTACATTTCTACATTTAGTTTATCATTGCTGAGTTTTTTTTTCTCGATAAGCCAAAAATTATTTCAAAGAGTAAAAAGGGTGTTCTGACTCATGTGCAAGTCCATATAAATAGGACCGTCTTAACAAATTTGTTGACCCTGTTTTAGTTTTTAAGGAAGGAAAAAATTAATTAATTTTTGGGCCCAAAAAGACTAAATAAGGCACTAATATGAAAATTATTGATAAAAATCACTCTAGTGGAAGTTGAACCCAAGTCAAAACAATCAATTATAGGTAGGCAAACCACTAAAGCACTATGAGCTATTTGAAATATTTGCGCATTAACTCTATATAAATATTAATTAAGTGCCTTACAGATAAAAAAATATATGTTTTGGGCCAAAAAAATCGAGGCCTAGTGGCACAGGCCAGCCTCGACAGGCTATGGGTTGGCCCTGCTTACAAAAGAACTGAAAGACAGCATAATGGGTTACACATCCAATCAGAAAAGCAATAACCAGATCTACAACCCTCCATCCAAGTATAACAGTTCCAATAGGTTAGATTTACATGTTCGACAATTGTTGAGTGATACAAACAAAATTAAAACTAGGATTAATAGTGTTTTACCCCCTATAATATATGTCATTTTTGGTTTTACACCCTGCAAATATATATTTTTTATTTACCCCCTGTAAAAAAAAATTGTTTTGATTTACTCCCCTAATTGTTTTGAATGACCTATTAAAGAGGTAAATCAAAACAATTTTTTTTACAGGGCGTAAATAATTTTTTTTTACAGGGTGTAAAATCAGAAATGACCTATATTACAAGGGGTAAAACACTATTAACCCTTAAAACTAGTATGCCTGCATTTTTTAAACTGAAATTGCTTTAAACACTAATTAATATATAAAGAAATAAAATGACAATTTGTACAAAAAAAAAAAAGAAATAAAATGACAACTAGACAAATACAAAAAGTTATGCTAAAAGTATTGTAGATATGAAACTAGTATGTCTTCCCACCTTAAGTCGGATGGTGTGTTTTTTGTCCGGTCAACGTATGGCTACCTCTCAGAGACCCACCTTCAACCGTGAAGTAGAGTGGCTAAGTTATCTATTATCATGGCCTTGTTATAGAAGAGCGGGCCCTCCTCAAATGTTCAAGTCTTATCTGGAAGCTCCCACATGAGTAGATTCTGACTAAAGTGAATCTCCAAGGCTTTCTTCAAAGATTAAACTCAAATTCACATTACACTTGTACAAAACTCCCCAAATCATTGAGGCGAAACCCTCAATGGGGTATGCTCATAAAACTCACAAGAAATCTCAACTCAATTTACACGCACAATCTCTAAATTGAACGCTATCAATCTATAATTTGAATTCCACACCCAAAGTACGTAGTTGTTATTTTATAAAATGTTTGCAAACAAATATTGAGAGAAAATGAAGAGTGTTTGTGATTCTTTATAGAAGTAGTGAGTGAAAGTTAGCTTATATAGTTGATTTATAATGACTAAAAATAGGAATGTTCGTTAAATTCTTAACCAGTTTTATTAAAATTGCTAAAAAAACAACATGATTTATATACAAAGGACATCTGTATTGAAACAACACTTCTATAAACAAGGATCCGAAATTTGTTTAGTTGAATTGAGCGGCCAATTTTCAGCTAAGGTTTGTAGTCACTAAAGTTTTCACTTAATATCACCTTTTTCATAGATGAGCATGAGTGTTAGTTCTTAGTGAATTAAAGTTATGATTACTTGAGTGATGCTTATGCTCACCTCATTCCTTGTTGGAGTGTAATTTGTCCATACTCTTCTTTATTTATCGATTTAGCTTTTTCATGATTTCATATATTTCTTTTATCTTTGTTTTTGTGGTTAAATTTATCATGAGCCAAACCGCTTTCGGTGGTTTAGTCACGACGAGGTTATGATATTCTTTGCTTTAGATTTGAAGAGCTATAACTTCTGGCTTATTTTAAGCAAATTGTTTTAACACTAATCTTTAGAACTAAAACTTGATCACTTATATTTTTCTTTCCAAATCCATAGAACATGAAGGAGATGAGAATGAAAATGTTTGTTTAATATGAGTTACGTCCTTAAGTACTGGAAGGAGACGGGAACAAGAAATATTGCTTGAACTTAAAAGATCGTTGAGACACTTAGAGATGCACAAAGATCTATTTAGGATTATTGTCAAAGGCCACGTCTCATCCTCCCCCTAGACGAAGAGATATTGATGTCAAAACCTAATAATGATGCATGTTAAGTATTGTGATTGTACCCAAAAGGTATGTCTTCACATGTTTAACACGACGATTGAGTTGGAAAACCTCTAAGACCACCAAATAGCTATAGCAAGCTATAACTCTTTGTATCGTAATAAAGCTTGATTGTAACTGATTCATTGTTTAAAATATGTTTCTACCTTTGAGAACTAAGTCAAATTTAATGCTTTCATAAACAAGTTAAAACACTTTTTTTTTTACCTTTGTGACACCAAATAATTATTTATGAATCCGAGGGGTTTGAATAAGGTGGCATACTTGACGTGTTAAGATCTTCCTTGATATATCAGTACTGTAGAACATCATAGTTCTCCATCACAACCATAGCTAGCAAGGTGGCGTGTTGGTATAAGACCCTGTTTAACAAATCTTGATTGTAAAAGGAGAGGGTTGGACACTTTTTTCCCCTTGTGAATGCAGCCCACATCTCCCTCGAGTGGGGAAATAATTTATTTTAGATTTTGATCGATGGAATTACATGATGCTCTTTCGGCCATATGAATCCTCCTACGAAGGAATTTTCCGCCGAAAAGCGCTCTTATTTATAGCTCAACGTATTAGAGGCCATGATGATCGTAGGACAAATATTTCCTAGGTGATGTATACCTTTCCGGTGTGACTCGTCACAATAAAGATATCCTCCCAAGGACTCAACATCCCATACCTTCAGACATGGCATATTCCACTTGGAGCTCCTTCGAGTTTTTTTTTCTCTCTAATTTCTTCCATTCTGTAGGGATGTTAATGTTTTCAGCACTCATTTTAGGAGGTGGAGAAATCTGTTATGACTTGCAGTCCTTGGAACCACCTTTATCGTTGCAAATGTCGTTAGCTTCCTTTTTTGCAACATATCTTCTATAACTTTACTTAATTGAATGCAATCTTTGATTGTGTGCCATTGATAATAATGAAACCTATCGTAATTTGTTTTGTTGACTCTAGTGCGGCCACAACCCTTCTTAGGGGTACTTGATGCCTTCTTTTATAAATTTTCATTTAAATGTTATGTGAAGATGCGTTCGTAGAAATCATTAAGGGGGCATACTCATAGTGAAGTGATGGTCGTCTTCTATTGTCTCTATCTCTGTCATATCTAGCTACCTTCACGAACCTTCTAACTACATGACCTTCACTTTGACGACAATAATGGTTATGGACTTAGGATTTCCAAGGCGCGGATAACGATGTTAATTTCTTCAAGTTGGAAGACCTTATTCTATCGGATGCCGAAATCCATCAACTATCCCTCTAGACGGGGAACTTGGATTTTTTCCCATTTTCCATGCAGGCCAGGCGCTCATCTTGAGCCGTGATGATTTCCAATTAATGTTGAGCTGCGACGAGGGGATCTTAGAGGAGATTTTTTGTATCTAGGCCTCTGTTAAAGGGTGGAATTTTTTGGATCTTCAAGTTCTAGGCTGCGACTTTTGGGACAAGAGACGCAAAAGGTAGTATCATCATGGTTCCATCACGATATTGATTTTAGTTCTTGTTTATAGGAGATGATGAAGCTGCTGCTCCATCCATTCAGTGATGTCAAGCGTCGTTGGCGATGATGTTGGCTACCAATCAAAATGGAGTGTTGACCATTGAATCCCATTAAATTAAGGTAGTTTTATGGGTTTAATCCATAGTGAAGTCGCAAAATGATCTTTCAAGGCCAAAGATCTTCGTTCTTGTGGCGATCGAGATGACAATGGGTTGCTGATCTTCGATCAACAAGTTTCTTCTTCTTCGTAGGGAGTGAAGGGGGGGGGGGGGGGGGGGGGGGGGCGTAACCTTAAACACTTTGAAAATCAAGTCGAAATGCACCATATATGTGAGATTTTTAGGGTAGAAAAATGTGTACATGAAAAGAGGTCATGGGTTAGCCTTTATAGTGAGATATTATGGGTTTTCTAATCCTCTAAACCTTATTCGAGCAGTTGTCATGAGAGGGCACTTTTATCATACTAGGATAAGTTCGATCCATTATGGACGTTTCTCAGGGCTTCCTGCACGTTTGCCAGGGATTCCGCCCCGACAAATCGCCAGATATCTTGTAGTGAATTGGCTCACACGACCTTGATTTGGTGAATTTAGGGTCAAATACTTATCATGGTTGGTGTGAGCACTAGCAACTTGAGATGACCTCATCCGTTGAGTAAATGCACTTTAAATTACATATACATTGTTAACTTAAATTACAAAGATAACTTTGCTATTATCATTTGATTTAACAATTAGAATTCGTGGAACAAGAAATTGTGTGAAGCTTGACATTAGAAAAGTTTTCAAATAAACATTCAATTTAGTCCCTAAACGATCGCTATCTCGTCAATTTCGTCCCTAACCTTTTAAAATCAGCTAAAAGTTCCTAAACCATGAGAAATACGTCAATTTGGTATTTTCAATTGACTAATTTATGGACCAGATTGATCGATGAGAATATAATTTAGAGATTATCTTGATGTATTTCTCGTAGTTTATGAACTTTTTAAGTTGATTCTAATAATTCATATACAAAAATGACAATAATATAGTTTAGAGATTAAATTGATGGTTAAAAGAGAAATGATAAATGAACACAGTTTTCTTAACACAAAATAGACATCATGGACATTTTGGACTTTTCAACCTTAAAGAAGGGGCATTAATGTAAATCCACCATACCCCTCTTCTTCCTTTCTTCTATGCGTGTCATTTCTCTCTCATCTCACCACCACTTCTCATAACTCATTCTCCCACCGCCATTTTGGATTTTTCTTGTTTCTTTTCAACCTTTGGAGAACTCATTCCCACCACCATTTCTCTCTCATCTCACACCACCACCTTTTTCAACTGAATAAATCCCTCTCTCCACTGTCCAGCTCTCTCAGCTTTGTCCATTTCTCCCCTTCGTCTGTTGCCATTGTCCTCTCCTCCCTCTAGTCGATCACACACCTACCACGACCACCTTCGTTTCTTCCTCGCCGACCGTCGTCCTTCTCACTTGATGGCCGCTGAGTTGTTGCGCTTTTGTGGTTCAAGATTTGCGATTTTTGGGTTTGTCGGCTGTTGCACTTTTTGGGTTCAAGATCCGGTGAGGAGAAAGCGGTGGTTACCGCTGCCGGAAAGGAAAACGGTGGTGGTGTGAGATGAGAGAGAAACATCAGTAGATGGAGGGAGACAAGAGAGTAAGAAGTACATGAAAGAAAAAATAAGGAAAAAAAAGAAAAAAAGACAAATACCGTATATTGATTGAGTACATGTATGCTCCATTTTCCATTAGCTCCATTTAGTCCATTTAGGGTTATAGATTCATGACACGTGGCAAAAAAAGATCTAAGGGTTGAGATTAAAAATAAAAAACAAATATTTGTTTAATAAAATTTTTGTTATGTCTTTCCTGTTACGCGTTTCTTTCTCTTCCCCTCCTTTCATCGTCATCGATTTCCACCCACCATCGTCTATCAATGCTGATCTCCACCCCTCTCTCCTCTTCCTTTCACGGCCCTATCTCCTCTTCTTCCCACCATCGTCTCGCTGCCGCCGTTTCAAACTATCACTACTGTTATAGGTCAAATATTACTGCTCTCTTACTCTTGTTATTGCAACCTTTTCAAAACTGATTTGTGTTATTGCAACCTTTTCAAAACTCTGTGGCAACATATGTTATTTTGTTCTTTACAAAACTCTATGGGCGGCGTTCTGCGGCAGTTGGTGGAGAGAAGAGAGGACAAAGGAAGAAACATGTAACACCCCCTTTTTATTTAATTATTTTTAGTTAATATTTGAATACTTTTACATGATTTTATATTTGATAAGTGATAATATGTTTGTTATTTTGTTTAGAAATATATTTGTTATAAATATGTTTGTTATTTTGTTTAGAAATATATTTGTTATAAATATATTTGATATTTGTTATGGAAGTAATTTATCTATAATTTTAAATAGAATATTAAGTTGTGAGGCTGTTTTTGAATTAGTTAGAATTATGAGAGAATAAGTGGAATAAGATAAAACAAATAGAAGAGGTATAAAAGGTAAAACCTAGGTTTAGGAACAGACAGTACGTACAATCAGTTTTGAGAGAGTTCTTAAGATAGGGTTTGATTAATGATTCTCGAATTGAATATGTTGTTTCATGATGTTGTTCATAATTGATGAATTGTTGTTGTTAATACGATGTTATATGATATTGTTTATGACTGATGGATTATGATATTATGATGCGAAGTCGTTGTCGTTGTCATTGCCACTGTTGTCGTCAATGTCGTTAAAGTTTCAAGTGTTGGTCTAAGTTGTCTGAGTTGTAAGTGGTTGCTCCAAAGTATTGGAGTCTTATAAGTTGTTGACGTTGTCTATGTTGTAAGTTGTTGAGTCCATGCATACTCATTTCAGTTGGGGGCTTGATGCCCTGTGAGTTTTTACTCTACACGTTGGGGGCTTGATGCCCTGGAGCTTTAGCTCATTTGCGATGAGGGCTTGACGCCCTGGAAGTATATTAATACTTATTACGTTGAGGGCTTGACGCCCTAGATTGGTACCATATGCATGAATAAGAGGTCTAAGTTGCATAGTCGAGTTGAATTTGCGTAGTCGATGTCGAAGTTGTGGAGTTGTCTAAAGTTGTCGAGTTGATAATTATCAATGAATCGTTAATGAAGAGTTATATGTTGTTGTTTATGTGAAGTATCGTTGAAGATGATTTGAAGTTGATTGTTGTTTATGTTGCTTATATTGTTATATGAAGTATTATTAAAGATGAATTACGTGGTTATTTGTATTACTAATTGATGTTGTTATGATGATTACATGATGTTGCTTATGAGTTGTTAAAGAAGTACTATATGAAGAATTATTATTATTAATTGATGATGTCTATGCTGTTAAATGCATTTGATGAATTATATGCTAATTATTATTGTTTGTGAAATCTCACCCCTTCTGTTGGAATTGCCGCCTTGTGGGCAAGTGCAGGTGATCAAGCTTAGGTACGACGATGTGAGAGGTCCTTGTGGTGTCGTAGGAAATGCTCTGATATGTAACGGGATGGAGTTTTATTGAATTCTATTCCTTTATGTATCATGTTGAACTAATTATGATGTTTACGATCTATCTTTGAATTTTTGAGATGCTTTTGAGGCCTTGTGCCAAGAACTAATTATTTTAAGGATTTTTATGATGTGTGACATCCCATTTGTGTTATACTCTGATAATTATGTATGAATTTTTATGTTGGAAATTTGGGGTGTTACAAAACACGTTAAAGTGGGAACAATGTTATTTTGTTCTTTTTTTATTTTATTAAAAAAAATATGTTTTTTATTTTAATCTCAACCCTTAGATCATTTTTTTGCCACATGTCATCCATCTATAACCTAAATGGACTAAATAGAGCTCATGGTAAATGGAGCATACCTGAACTCATATTGATACGATGGTGTCTATATTGTGTTTGTTTTGAGTTCAGGTATGCTCCATTTACCATCAGCTCCATTTACCCCATTTAGGGTCTTGGATGAGTGACATGTGGAAAAGAAGGATTGAATGGTTCAGATTAAAAATAAACAAAACATCCTTTTTTTAATTAAAAAACAAAAGAAAGAAGAAACACGCGCATCTTTCTCTTATTCTCGTACGTACACTCCACTCTCCTTTAAGTTTCCCTCTGAATCTCTTTTTCTCGTCCGCTCTTCTGGTAACTGTTGTCTCGCCACCGTCGTTTCAAATCATACAATTGCCGTCATTTCAAACCGTGGTATGTGAATCTTATGTCGTTGCTATTGATTTGTGCATTATTTGGTTTGTGCACTACTGCTATGAGTTTTATATCGCTGCTATTGATTTGTTATGTTAAGACTATTGCTACTATTAGCTGTTAAGACTATCGCTACTATTGAAATTTGATTTGTATTTTTAAGCTCAAATTTGGTAAAGAGGATTATGAAGCCTAAACGAAGATGAATTTGACAAAATTAAGATGAGATTTCTGAATAAAAAAGCCTCTGCACTTTTTCATAAAAAAAAAAGGTTCTGCACTTTTGCAGTAATATATTAACACAATCTGAATAAAAAATGCTTATGCACTTTTGCATCGCTGCTATTTGGTTTATACATTTGCTGTTTTTTGCATCACTGTTATTGCTATTTCTGCTACTCCTACTATTTGTATTCCTGAGCTATTTATGTACTTTTCTTATTGCCCATCACAATCTCTGACACCAAGATTATGTACGTACTTTCTCAGAAAACATGGATTCATCATCAAAAGATAGGAAAATATAAGGTTCTTGACAAAAGACGTAAACCAACGGCGGAGTCTAGAGCAGAGACCAGAACATGATGCACATCGACACATATCTGAGGCACAAGCATCACAAATTGTCTTGGGAGATGAATTTGGCTTAAGACATTATGCAGCAATCAAGCAACACAATTTAAGCGACACAATTCTGAGCACATCTTCGTCTTTTTAGATTCTTTTTCAAGCCAAGATTTATAACGCCTTTTAGTCTTACGTGGACAATCCTTCTTCTTTATGCCTTTTGCCTTGCCAATGGTGTATATGTTGTTGTCGACTTCATCATTCGCAATTGATATAGATACATGAACCATTCCACTTGATTCTCCATCCAGATATTTTTTGGACAACATATCATTAACTATTTTGCTGGACTCTTCATAAACTTTGGACAAAAATGTGTAAGTTTCATGAGATTCTGAAGCTCTGTTGGTCAATTTAAGTAGCCGAGGACATAACTCATTGTACCGCTTCATGAAATGGGCTTTTTGGTCTAATTCAACCAAGTGAAATAACCATACGCGCTGTGCATCCTGTTCTGGTTTCTGCTCTAGACTCCGCCGTAGGTTGACGTCTTTTGTCAACAACTCGCGTACCCTCTTTGAAGCATGTGAATCTTCTCGAAGTCAAAACTACATCTATTCTGCTTTTATTTCCATATTCTCGATGAATACCAAATCCAATTCTTTTACTATAATCATTATAAAATTCATATGCTGCCGCCTCAGATTCAAACTTCATTCCCAAGTGAGGTTCACTATTGGCAATACTTTCTTTCTCGTGATGAACATTTTGTTCATGGATATTGTTCACCCATTTATCGACACAATCTGGAATTGATGATGAAGCCATGTTTTCTGAGCAAGTACGTACATAGTCTCGGTGTCAGAGATTGTGATGAGCAATAAGAAAAGAATAAACATAAAAGAAATGTTGAAAACAACAAACAGTTTAAAGAAACACATACAAAAAATTTCATCATATAAATTAGATAGCAAATATATTACTGCATTTTCTAGTGTCTTCAAAATGTAGCAAATCTATGTTTAAAACATATTGATAAAATTATCCTTCTTTCCCTATTCTAAAATTTTCATCCATATATCATTGGACTCACAAAGCCCTGAAGCTTACGCTTCCCTCCTCATATTTGGCTTTTAAATTTACACCTTCAAGTTGGTTATAGTCCTCAAGTTTGTCAAAATTAAAACCATATAGCAGATTTAATTAAGGTTTGAGATATTTGCAAGAAATGAAATCTAATAAACTGATAACAAATTTGGTCAACTATCTTTTTCTGCATAATTATGCAGCAAGTAAGCACCTGAAATTTCATACGTAAGCCTTAATAACAAACTTCATTTAGTTTCTTATTCACACTTCTGGCCAATCCCATGTACTCCCAGGATCCTATTATCAATACTCTTGTTTGAAATAGATTCACATATATCAGCTAATAATAGAAATAGTCTTAACATAACAAATCAATAGCAACGATATAAAACTCATAGCAGCAATGCACAAACCAAATAAAGCTCAGACCATATATGATTCACAAACCAAATAATGCACAAATCAATAGCAAAGATATAAGATTCACATACCACAATTTGAAACGATGACGATTTTCTGATTTGAAATGACGGCGACGAGACAACGATTACCAGAAGAGGGGACGATGCATGGAATGGAGAGGAGGATCCTGTTATTGAGAGATGAATGAACAACGGTGATTGAGATGAACGGCGACACAATCGGTGGTTGTTGGCGCTGATGAGAGGGGAGACGAAGAGATTATGAGGGAAGCTGAATAGAGAGTGTAACGTTACGAGAAGAGAAGAGAAGAGGAAGCGCGTGTTGCTCCTTTTAATTAAAAAAGATGAATTTTTGTTTAATTTAAATCTGAACCATTAAATCCTTTTTTCCATGTGTCATTCATCCAAGACCCTAAATGAGGTAAATGAAGCTCATGCTAAATGGAGCATACCCGGACTCAGTTTGTTTTTGTGTGTCACTTCATTTGTGTGGGGTCTTAGTACGTGGAGAGCAAGCATAAACCCAGACACCAAACCTGAAATTATTCAGTGAAAGTTCACTTCTCAACTCGATTCGCATTCTCAACTTAACAAAACCAAATAATCGCGTTCAACTTCAACGCGATTCATCATAATCACTTATTCAACATTCACAATGCTGATTCAGATTCCTCGCCTTACAAATTCTCTCAGAGACCCCTTCGACATCGACCAAGCTTATCTTCATCGCAAAACCGTTCTTCAAAATCGAAACACTCGCAAGTAATGAAATCTTAACCTATCCTTTTCAATTTCGTTTTTCGATTATTTTTCAATGAAATGAAAAGAGAAAGTGAATTTGGAAGTTTCGTTGCTGTAATTGTTGATTTTTTTTTTTGGAGAATGTATATGGAATTTGAGATGTTACTGGATTTTGATTTTGTTTTCTGTGATTTGAATGCTTGAAGTTTCTTTCTGCAATTTATTGAATGATTTGAGAAAATTCTCAGCCATGAAGAAAATGGAAAGGGAAATTAGAAGTTTCGTTGCTGAAATTTAGGAGTTATTATCGGAATGGATATGGAATTTGAGATGTTAGTGGATTTTGATTTTGCTTTCTGTGATTTGAATGCTTTATGTTTGTTTGTGAAATTTATTGAATGATTCCAGAAAATTCTAGGCGCGAAAGTGAAAAGTAGAAGAGAATTTAGAAGTTTCGTAGCTGAAATCCGAGAGTTTTTTTGGAAATAGATATGGAATTTGAGATGTTACTGGACATGCTTTAAGTTTCTCTGAAATTTATTGAATGATTCGAGAAATTTCTCAGTTTTGTTATTGAAATTGTTGAGTTTTTATGCAACTGGATATGGAATTTGAGATGATACTGAATTTTGATTTTGGTTCCTGTGATTTGAATGCTTTGAGTTCCTTTGTACAATTTATTGGGTGATTTTGTTTTTGAATGATTCAAGAAAGTTATCGGTGTGAAGATAATTTAGAAGTTTCGTTGCTGAAATTGTTGAGTTTTTTGGGAACTTGATATGGATTTTGAGATGTTACTGGATTTTGATTTTGTTTTTTGTTATTTGAATGCTGAGTTTCTTTATTCAATTTGTTGATTTTTTAATTTTGATTTTGTACTGTACTGTGGCATTTATTATCTTTCTCAATTGCGATTTCTCTTGTTTTCAATTCTTCGAAAAGATTCTCGGTTCTGAGAAAATAATAAGTAAAAGAGAATTTAGAAGTTTCGTTACTGATATTGTCGAGGTTTTTGGGAACTGGAAATGGAATCTGAGATATTATTGGATTTTGATTTGTTTTCTTTATTCAAATTTATTGAATGGTTTGGTTTCTGAATGATTCAAAAATATTATCGGTGCGAAAAAAATGAAAAGTGAAAGAGAATAAATTTTGTTGTTAAATTCCTAGTTTTCTGAGATTGAATATCGAATTTGAGATGAGATGCTACTTGAATTTGATTTTGTTTTCTGTGATTTGAATGCTTCAAGCTTCTTTGTGCAATTTTTTGATTTTTTTTTTTGGATTTTCTATTGTACGGTGGCATTTATTATCTTTCTCAATTGCGTTTTTCGATTCTTTAATGCTTCGAGAAGATTCTCAGCGCGAAGGCAATGTGAAGTGAAAGAGGAATTAGAAGTTTCGTCGTTGAAATTCTCGAGTTTTTGGGAACTTGATATGAAATTTGAGATGCTAGTGGATTTTGATTTTGTTTTATGTATTTGAATGGTTTTAGTTTCTTTGTGCAACTTATTGATTGTGTTTGGATTTTGTACTGTACTGTGCCATTTATTACGTTTCTGTTTGGTTCCGCTTTTCATGAGCTAAAATTGATTGTAGAGGTTTAGAATTGATTTTGACATGTTTGGTTCCTCCAGAGTAGATTTGATTTTGCCTCCAGAATTGATTCTACTTGAAGGTTGAAGCTAGAAATTGTAGCTTCTGATTCTCGAATTGACTCAAATTTATTGTTCAACTCACTTTTACATGAATGTATCCAAACATAAATTACTTTACCTTCAACTCTGTTAGCCAAATTAATTCAATCAAAGTCATTTTTTCTCACAACAGACCAAACATACATTAGTTTTAAGAGTTTGAGATGCTACTGGTTATTGCTTGCTTTTTAGTTTTGGTTTATGTGATTAGAGTGCTTCGAGTTTCTATATACAATTCATTGATTTATTTATTTTGTTTGGATTTTGTATTGTGGCCTTTATTGGGTTTCTATGTTTTAGATTTTAAGATGCCCCTGGTTTTTGCTTTTGTTTTCAGTGATTAGGATGTATCAAGTTTCTTTGTGTAATTTATTGATTTTTTTTTTCTTTTTGAATTTTGTACTGTGTGCATTGATCGAGTTTATTAGTGTTTGGATTTTTGAGATGCTTACTAGTTTTTGCTTTATAGTTTTGTTTTCTGTGAGTGTGATTAAAATGCTTCAAGTTTCTATGTGCAATTTATTGATATTTTTTTGGATTTTGTCTAGCAGCATTTATAGAGTTGATTTGTTTTTAGATTTTGGGATGCTACTGGATATCTCTTTTTGATATCTTTCTGTGATTAGGATGCATCGAGTTTCTTTCTGCAATTTATTGATGATATGTTTTTGCTTTGATCTTGAACTGTGGCATTTAGTGTTGCAAGCTCGCTTGATGAATCTGAACTCGCGCGGAAAATTGTATATGGTTGGGAAGAAGGTATAGTTCAAGTTTTAAGATCAATGAGTTACACTTTTTTTTCTTTCAATTGATACAAAAAGAAAAATGTAGTTAGTGATTGCATGTCTGCATTTGATAAATTGGTGAAACAGCTTCATCGGAGGTGCGGCAAGCCTACAAGCAGTTTATAGGAGCAGTAGTGGGCTTGGTTGATGGAGAAATGCGTTCTGAGGATTTCCATGAGGTGGCACTGACTGTGTACCGTCTTTTCAGCAGGCCAATTGACGAGGAGGATTCTATCGATAGAATTATTTATGATAAAAAGTAAGTATTGGCTTTCAAAGTTTTGATTTGGCAGTAGTTACCAGTATGAAGTGATTAAATAGTTATATGAAGGCATAGAGTTATTGTTCAACTACACATAGGTTTTTTTTTTTTGTTGAAAACACTACATATAGGTTTTGGAATATATGGAATATGATGAGCCTTTTTAAATGTCATTTAGAGGACTTGAATACAATGTTATGGAAATTCTCTAAATTTGTGTTGTCAGGTGCATATTACAGAGCGAATGCTATAATAAGGATTACATATTTGATTGGTTGTTATCTGAGTCTTGAATGTTGGTGAGACTATAGCATTTGTTCAAAGACTAAACTTTCAGTTTGTGACATTGGTGTGCAGGTTAGAATTGCAAAACCTTGTCGGTCATGCAATTGCTGATGCCAAGTTGAGGGAAGTTGCAGCTATAGCACAGAAGCTCTTAAATTTGCAGCCCAACAATACAAATTCTGTCGTGCCTTCGGAAAGAGATCATGATGTTGAGGAGGGTACGGAATTTGGAGATGATTTGGTTTTTCAAGCCCCAGCTCGTTTTTTGGTTGATGTGTCTTTAGATGATGGAGACATAATGGATTTCAAAAACACAGTTTCATTAGGATTTCAGAAAGAAGTGTATAGTCATACTGACCCAACAGACCATTTTGTTGTTGAAGTAGAAAAGTTCAATTTGACTTGGTTAAGTGATGCATGTGATAAAATTGTTAGGAATTGTAATTCACAGTTATCTCGAGATGAACTAGCAATGGCCATTTGTAGGGTTCTTTATTCAGAAAAGCCCGGCGAAGAGGTATTACTTGATGTCAATATTCTTTATAAGTATACATAACTAAGGTTTGCAAACATGAAACTTACACTGTTTCCTTCTCTTTGAAGATTGCCGGAGATTTGTTGGACCTTGTCGGGGATAGTGCATTTGAAACTGTGCAAAATCTTCTATTGGTGAGGATATGCTAGCTCCCTCTCTTATTTCTAAGAAAAGTCATCAGTGATTCTTTGTGAACTTCACTCTCCTCCATCCGTCTCCAAATAATGACTGCTTCATAAAAGTGTCAACTTTTGCTTATGAAAATTTTAAAGTTTTTCCTTTGTTTGAATAACATCTTCTATTGGTCAATGACTTTCACTTCAAAACAACATGGTTGTCAACTGTCTGACAGTGAAAGATACTTGAGTTACTTATGTATTTGTTTGAATCATAATTGATGTTTTGTGACCAATTGTAGCACCGGAAGGAGATTGTTGATTCTATTCAATATGGCTTATCTGTATTCAAGTCTGATAAAAATGCTTCAAATGCTCAGTCTCGCATGCCTAGTTTTGGGACACAGGTGTTGACCACGTTCTTTATCATCAATCTGTTCTTCTCTTGAATACAATGAAATGCAGACATATGTTGTATTATTTTAAAATATTGCCTTCCATAAGTAACTACTTTTCTTAGGTGACTGTGCACACAGAATCAGAAAAACAAATTGACAAGCTTCGGCGCAAGGAGGAAAAGAGAAACAGACGAGGAATAGAACATGCTGGAGATGGCGACTTGTCTACACTGGATTTCTCATCTTTACTTCAAGCAAGTGAGAGGAAACATTTGGTTGATGTGATGATTGGTTCTGGAGATAGGTCAATAGCTGTTAATGCTCTTCCAGAAGGAACTATCAGAAAGTATCGTGAAGGGTATGAAGAGGTTATTATTCCCCCAAAACCAACTGCGCCAATGAAACCTGGAGAAAAGCTGGTATATCTCTTTATTATGATTTGTGAGATGCTTTCAACTATTTAATTGGAGATTGTGATTCCTTTATGGTAGAGATATTTCCCTCATTAACATATGAAATAAGCACAATGAGTTTGATATATGGATTGCTGTTGCCTTGACTGTTAGAATTATTAGAAAACATCTTATAATATCTTTATATTATGTTAGTGCATCTTGATTTATCTCGTAGGGTTAGTTTGTATTCTTAGAGTATCTTAGATTATCTCCTAGGAAGATTAGTTTCCTGTTACCATATTAGAAAATATGTTATAATATCTTAATATTTTGTTAGAGTATCTTAGTTTATCATGTAGGGTCAATTTGAAATCTTAGAGTTTCTTAGATTATCTCCTAAGGCATTTTTTGACATTCTAACATTGACATAAGTGGTTATTACAAGATGATACCATGTTATCATGCTACAATAAAAAATTAAAAATCACATTTTGCATTTTATCTATCTCTTACAAAATATTGACAAATTGCATGCAACTGCTTCCTCCAGTCCCCTAAAACGGGTCATTTTAGTACTTGTTTGTTATGAAGTGGTGCTATTGATGCATATCTACTACAATTATGTACTTTCAGATTGAGATCCGGGAGTTAGATGACTTTGCTCAAGCTGCTTTCCGCGGTTACAAATCGCTAAACCGTATTCAGAGCAGGATATATCAAACTGTTTATGGAACCAACGAAAATATACTAGTGAGTGATCTGTGGTCTAGTTTAAAACAAAAAATAATGATCAAAGATGCATTTTATTTAACAAAGAGAAAAAACAGTTTGCTTTCTCGTTAAAAAGTTCTATTCTTGTGCTTGCAGGTGTGTGCCCCCACAGGAGCTGGCAAAACTAACATAGCTATGATTTCAATTCTTCATGAGGTGAATACTCACTTTATATTTAGCCTTCCCTGAAAGTATGGTTTATTTCTATGATTTGAAATAACGTTTTACTTTTTTTCTCCCCTTAACGATATCACGAGACGGAAAAATGTAGATGTACGAGCTATTTGCTTTTTTTATTTGTTACTGTATTCCTTGAACTTACATCTGCCTTGCAATTTAATTTTCAATTCATTTTCGTTATATTCATCACCATGTTGTTTTGTTGCAAATTACATGAGACAGTTTTGATTACACGCGTCACAATCCTGCAGGTGAATGTGGAGTTCTGTGAAAAGCCTTGTGGCCTAGTTATGCCCTTTTATGTCGATTTTATCCTCACTCTTCATTTGCAATTCATTTTTTGCTGTTTAGTTTCTGTATCTTTCTGATTTGAAAGATTGACAAGAAATCTAGACTGTTTGATCGTGTTAAACCTCTTCCAGTTGCTAAAAGTATGAATCAAGAAAAAGAAGAGGGTGATGGTGTATGAAGGAAGAAAAAAGTGGAACATTAAGGAAATGTTAAAATCTAGGAATAATACACATTAGGGTGATAGTGACCGCTATTCTAGTTTCGCCTATAGGGATTGTAGCAGCAGTAACAGAGCAAAGAGAGTTTAGTTTTTTGTTTTTGTTTTTTTCGAATTTGGGTTGGGCCTAACTCAACCTGTAGAAAATCGGCTTGTAAGGTAAGAATAATACCACTTAGAAACACATTGTCAGACCATATCTCATTCAATGTGGTATTTCTCAACACACCTCCCTCATGCTCAGGATTGGGCATCTTGAGCGTGACTTGATTGGCCCGATAGCAGGTGGCCCAACAGATTTTGGATAGGCAATGATACCATCTTTGATTTTTATATTTGAGCCTAATTCATCCTTACAATACCAACCTGCAAGGTGAGAGGGGTCACTCTTTATAAATTCAGGTTGGACTCACTCAACCCCTACAGAATTGGCTTGTAAGGGGAGGATTGCCTGCCACCTATAAACACATTGTCAGGCCACAACTCATCTACTGTGAGACTTAACAGTTTTTTAATAATAAAACTGAAGAGACATGTATACTGAATTTTAGAATTCCACCATTGATGAATGTTGAGAAAAGCTTGAAAGAGGAGAGAGAAGAGAGAGAAGGAAGATTGTAACATAAACTGTAACTAACTTGTATTTCACATTATGAACTATTACAAAGGGTAACAAGAATTTAATATTTACAGGCTTTGGACTTAGAGTGAGACAGCTGGCACACACAGACCTGCCAGCTGTATTCAACTCATCATTACTTGCTAACTAAGCTTATACTTGTAACTAGCTAGAATGCTATAACAGTTTAGATTCTATTCTCTAATACTGAAGAGTCAGAGTTTTATTGCTCCTATGATCACTCTAATATGTAAACCTCTCAACATGTATGTTGTGCTTTGCCTCCATTTCCTTTCAATATGTTGTCCTCCATTTCCAGTGAGAATGATAACTCTCAACTCAAGTTTCATAAAAGAGGCAGCATATGAGGTGCACATTACCTATTTTTAAACCTCTCCAGGAGTTTGACTGTACATCTTTATTGTATTCCTGTTGTTTCTTAATTGTTCAACTTGTTTGTGCCTTTTCATTTTTATGCTCTTTGAAGAGGATAGAGGATTTATTGTCCTTCACTGTGTGCTTTTTTCAATGAGAGAGCGCTTTTCATAAAGGATAACTTCTTTCCTCGATGATTTATTATATGCAGATTGGACAACACTTCAAGGATGGTTACTTGCATAAAGATAAATTTAAGATAGTTTATGTTGCTCCAATGAAGGTATCTTGATGCATATTTTTCTCTTATTGTCTATTCAATTTTTCCTTTTTTCTACCGTGCATTTATGTTTCATATCATATCTAAATATAGATTCCATTCCATGCTTTGCCTTTTGTTCCCTGCATCTGTGTTTCATTTCTAATTTTGCATTCTGGTCCATTCTAGGCTTTGGCTGCAGAAGTCACATCAACATTCAGCCAACGTTTATCTCCGTTGAATATGAGTGTCAGAGAGCTTACTGGAGATATGCAGCTATCTAAAAATGAACTAGAAGAAACTCAGGTTTGTGATGAAAATTTGTGGTTTTGGATTTCTTTGCCAGCATGCATATTAAGTTCCATTTTTAATTTTTTTTTCCATGGTTTAATTCAGATGATAGTGACAACTCCTGAGAAATGGGATGTCATAACTCGCAAGAGTAGTGACATGTCACTCTCGATGCTGGTGAAGCTCTTAATTATTGATGAAGTGCATCTGCTCAATGACGATAGAGGTCCTGTTATAGAAGCTTTAGTTGCTAGGACACTGCGGCAGGTAAGCCATGTGTTCAAGTGTGTTTCAACTTTTACGTGATTTTTGGTGAAAAGCACGCATGAGATATTTTTATATTTACTGAGTTGAGTTTACAAAGAGAAATCCAGACTGGCTTTTCTACGATGATGTTATTTCGGTTTGTTTTTCCCCAAATTTAAATGAAATCGATAATTTTGATTAGATCAGCACTTCTTTCTGGTGGATATTAGCTTGAATTATAGTTTTGTATGCAAGCAGAAGAGGCAAATAATGAAAGAAACCTGATTATTTTCAACCAACCTTTATTTTATTTTTTTATACTACGACTGCATTGACTCTACGACATTTTGTAGACTAATAGTGCATTCTTGTAAGTAAATGTTTTTATACCGATGACTTCTGTATATTATGCCCATGGTTTTCCTGTATTTTATATGATATGCTGATCTGTGCGATGGTCCTTTACCGTTTATGTTGTGGTGCCACAGTGCCACTACAGCCATTTATTTCTCCATGGGATAATTGGTTTCTAATTAAGGAGTTCCTTGTTGTTAATATCAGGTGGAGTCAAGCCAGTCAATGATACGCATTGTGGGCCTTTCTGCCACACTCCCCAATTACCTAGAGGTGTTCGGTCCAAATCATCTATACTTGTTTTTCTCTCTTTTCTGACTGAAGTTTTGTATGCTGAAGTATCTACTGTACCTAACCTACAAAATCTGACCATTCATTTTTCCAGGTTGCACAGTTTCTAAGAGTAAATCCAGACACAGGTCTTTTCTTCTTTGATTCAAGTTATCGCCCAGTGCCTCTTGCACAACAGTATATTGGAATTAGTGAGCCAAACTTTGCAGCTCGTAATGAATTGTTGAATCTTATATGCTATAGAAAGGTCTTGTTCCGTCTAAGTTCTTTCCAAATCGTTATTTACCTTGCACTGTTGGCTAATTTTCTATCTTTGGTTCTTTTGTTTGATTTAGGTTGCTGATTCTATTAGGCAAGGTCATCAGGCAATGGTATTTGTTCATTCACGAAAAGACACTGCAAAGACTGCTCAGAAACTGGTTTGTCATTTAAGAAATTTTATGTGGTCATGTTATTTGATCTGATATTCTTTATCCTTGTCTTGCTGGTTTGCTGAAACCATTATACTTTATTATATACTTCAGTCTATATGAACAGATTATACTATTTTCTGCCTCATGCTTTGCTTTCAGTATCATCATTTTTATGTATTGTTCAACAGACTGAACTTGCACGAGCGAATGATGACCTTGAACTCTTCAATAATGACACACATCCACATTATTTCTTTATGAAGGTTGTCGGTGTGAATTTTTATTCGGATTTTTATTGTGATATCTGTTATTCTTTTTAGTTCATAAATTTTCTGTTTTATGCATTCTAGAAAGAAGTTGTTAAATCAAGAAACAAAGATCTTGTTCAACTTTTTGAACTTGGCATGGGTATTCATCATGCTGGGATGTTACGTTCAGATAGAGGACTGACAGAGAGGCTTTTTTCTGAAGGACTTTTGAAGGTAGGGCTTATCTCACTAATTTTCAATCTAGATTTTCAGAATTTGCTTCTTGCTTCATTACGTATGCCTGATGGTGTTTTTAGGTACTTGTCTGTACCGCAACTCTGGCATGGGGAGTCAATCTACCTGCTCACACAGTTGTAATTAAGGTTTGTATTACGTATTACTCTGTATCATATTTGTTTTTATATATGTATGTATGACTTCCTTTTAGGAATTGGAAAAGGGAAAAGTAACCGAGACAGATTACAAGAAAGTGCAGTTAACTTGAGATATTCTGGGATATGTTATTATGACATTAGTCATGAATCATTTTGGACTTCAATCTATAGTGCACGAATTTTAGAATCTAAATAAGTGACACTCATATAGATGTTGGCTTCACTGTTAACTAAACCAGTGAAGCTTGGATAACTGTAGTTACTAATGTGACTTCAACTAACTAAGGTTAGTTGAGCCTATTCTATTTCTATCTCTAATAGTAAGTGTAGTCTATTATAAGCTTCATTCTGTAAACGATATATTTTAGAACCTTATATAGACGCTGGCTTCACTGTTAACTAAACCAGTGAAGCTTGGATAACTGTAGTTACTAACGCGACTTCAACGAACTAAGGTTAGTTGAGCCTATTCTATTTCTATCTCTAATAGTAACTTGTAACGCCCTATTTCTATTAAAGCGATAATACACGCGAATACTACAATATTCAAGAATTAGACGCTACAGTCTTCAACAGATTTCAAACAACATGCATATATAAAAATTCTCAACAGTCGCAGCGGATATAAATCATACATCACCAAAGTATACATGTTATAAGATCAATATACATCAACATATAAAATCTCCAAATCCCGACAGGTGGGTAAATCTCAACAAAAACAAATCCAGAATAACATAAACGAGAACATCCTAGATCAGAGCCTATCTAAGACGCTACGGATAAACAACAGAGGTAGCTTCCGCTATCCTCGAGCACTCACCAATTAAGCTAACAAACTAATCCTGCACGCCGCCTACCGTTGGTTATTTTTTAGGTTACTCATACAAGTTGTAGAGATATTAAAACAGGTTTTTGGGCTGCAGATAACACCTTCAGGTCTTAGGAGACTTTTACCTTAACATTAATATAGCCTCTTTGTGCAGGTGGTTAGATTTTTTATTCTTACTGCTGCTCTCATTTTCCGTAAATGGTGACACTTATTATGATGTACTTGTTCTCCATCCACCCTTTGCACAAAACGTTTGTGTTAGAGTTAAAACCATTTCAACGCACGCGAGATACTTTTGGTCAAGAGCAAATAAGATTCAAGAGAGTTGGTCTACCAGAGATACTTTTGGTGTTTTCCAGTACTCAGTAGCTTTTGAAATGAGTTTATAACAGTCCCTTGCTCCGGGGACCACTTTTCATAATTTTTAATAAGATTCACAAACTTGCTCTTTCCCCTAGGAACTTGATTTTGAAACAAAATCCTACAGCAGTGCTGGCACACAGTGCTGTAGTGGTCTTATAGCTCTAACACGTAAAACTTTTGTGTAGGTAGCTACTGATCATATTCTCTTACTTCCCAGCTGCTTAGTTTTAGATTTTTGGTTTACCAAGGGATTCTCTATCAAGTTATTACGTGCACTAGGTTCTTATGATCATTGAGTTGCTTTTGTCTTGTAATTTGGAAAATTATCTGAATGCTGTTGTTTCCAGGGAACTCAAATATATGATCCAAAAGCAGGTGGGTGGCGAGACCTGGGTATGCTTGATGTGATGCAGGTAAGACACTGGGTTTCCTGTATTAGGTCATATGAAGTGCTTAATTTTCTAATTAGCTAAGGTGCTGTTTCTGTTATATTAACACAGATATTTGGTCGAGCTGGGAGACCACAGTTTGATAAAAGTGGTGAAGGCATCATAATTACATCTCATGACAAACTAGCATATTATTTGCGATTACTGACAAGTCAACTCCCTATAGAAAGCCAGGTAATGATTGGGTAACTGCTGAGTCTATTCTGTTCATGTGTGTACTCTGAATCTTTGTCTGTTAATTGGATCATGCATAACATTTTCTTCATATATTTGGTATTCTATTGACTATCTTTGTTCAATACTTTGCAGTTTATTAGCTCGTTGAAAGATAATTTGAATGCAGAAGTTGCATTGGGCACCGTAACTAATGTTAAGGAAGCCTGTGCATGGCTAGGATATACTTATCTTTTCATAAGGATGAGGATGAATCCTTTGGCATATGGTATTGGTTGGGATGAGGTACCTACCTACAAACTTTTTCTTCATTAAACCAGTTCTATAATATTTTGGGTCTTGTAGCATAGGCACATATATGTTTGTGAACTTCTAAAAAAGGTGTATGTTAAAAAACGTAAGGGCAAATGCTGCATACCAGCACCTATTTCTGTTATCAACAACTGTATAACTGACAGCTAACAGAATGCAAAGTAAATGGACAAAAATAGGAGGCTGATTTAAGAAAGTGAGTTTTTTTTTTTTTTTGGCATGGAAAGGAAGATGTAGAGAGCCACAGGATTCCTGAAAAAGGTTGATAATTAACTTTTGCATGGAAACAATGTATCAATACTAATAATTTAAAATTGATGGTTGGTAATTTGTTGCATTTCGTAGATCTTCAAATGCGAAACAATGTATCAATACTAATTATTTATCAAAAGATTTTCTACTTATAATCTTCTATGTTTTAGGTGATGGCAGATCCTGCTTTGAGTTCTAAGCAAAGATCTCTTGTTATTGATGCTGCACGTTCACTTGATAAAGCAAAAATGATGAGGTTTGATGAGAAAAGTGGCAATTTTTACTGCACGGAGCTTGGTCGCATTGCAAGCCACTTTTACATTCAATATTCCAGTGTTGAAACATACAATGAAATGTTGAGGCGTCACATGAATGATAGTGAGGTAATTTTGATTTGTCGCCAACTTGGTTTTACTTAATGTAGAAAATATTTCTGAATAATATTTCAATTTTGAAAAGCGTACATATACTAATATGCTTACGTAGACTAAACTATAAGTAATAACTACCGATACAGCCATACATTTAAAACACTGTTAAACCGGTGAATGAATATTAAGTGTTCCTAGTTTGCAAGAAAGCTAGTTGGTCTATTTCAATGTGTTTTGTCTTGTCTTGCTGAACAAGATTTTAAGCAATACCAATAACCGATTTATTGTCACAAAATAACTTCATAGTTCATACTGTATCTTCAAGTCATCTAGTACAATCTTCATTCAGAATAGCTCACAGAGTCTTTGTGCCATACTAAATTCAACCTCAACATTTGATCGAGCCACTAGACTTTTCTTATTACTCCTCCACACAACAAGGTTCTCGCACAAGAATGAACAATAGCCTATAATGGACTTTCTTTAAGTATCATAACCTTGGTTGTTTCAAAGGAGACACCATCTAGTACCAAAAAAAAAAAAAGGAGACGCCATCTCCAATGTAGACAATTTTTGCAGCCTTCTGCCTCCTTTATTTTCATTTTTATCTCTTCTATATTTTTTATTTCTCTAAAATGATGCTATTATGCTATAAAAATGATGGTTTATATTTATACCATGATATACCTGATTTATGTGTGAAATTGTAAATACTGCACAATTGGTTAGTTGGTCATCTTATGTGTCTTAGCTCAGTTCTTTGTTGTTAGCATGTATAAAAACCTGTATACAGTCTGAAAACATTCTTTCTTATATAATTATGATTTTCCTTTTCATGTTCTTTTTACCTTTTTCGATGCTTTAGGTGATTAACATGGTTGCACATTCATCTGAATTTGAGAATATTGCTGTTCGAGAAGAGGAACAGAATGAGCTAGAGACGTTGGCACGCACATCATGTCCATTAGAAATTAAGGGTGGTCCTTCCAACAAACATGGAAAGATTTCTATTCTGATTCAGGTTTTGGTCTCAAGCTGTTGATTTTGTTTACCCTTTAGGAATTTAGAATAATTGCATGAATAAAATATAACCTGTTGTTTGCAGTTGTACATATCTCGAGGCTCTATAGATTCTTTCTCTTTGATTTCTGATGCCTCATACATAAGTGCAAGCTTGGCTCGTATTATGCGCGCTTTATTTGAGATTTGTTTACGAAGAGGCTGGTGTGAGATGTCTTTGTTCATGTTGGAATATTGCAAAGCTGTAGATCGCCAAGTTTGGCCACACCAACATCCACTTAGACAATTTGACCGGGACCTTTCTGCAGAAGTATGCCCTTCACTATTCTATTCACTGTATTTACTAGCTACATTTTATACTTGGGTGTGATAGTTCTTTTTTGTTCTTAGATATTACGGAAGCTTGAAGAGCGAGGGGCTGACTTAGATCACCTAATGGAGATGGAGGAAAAAGACATTGGGGCATTAATTCGTTATGCACCTGGAGGAAGGGTATGTACCTTTTAGTAGGAAGTGGTAAAAAGTTTCCTTTGGTGGTCACTTTAGATATTCAAGTTATGTTGATTATTATTTTTCCATCCCTGTTCATCTTAGTTGGTCAAGCAATACCTTGGGTATTTTCCGTCACTTCAGTTATCAGCAACTGTGAGTCCAATAACCAGAACTGTCTTGAAGGTAAGTTCACATTGAAGAATCCTTTTCAGACTGAGATTCCAATTTTTTCATTTATTTCATCACAGGATATAAGCCTTGATATCAAATTCTACATAATCAATCATTATTTTCAGATTGATCTGGTCATAACACCTGCTTTTATTTGGAAAGATCGTTTTCATGGTACTGCTCAACGCTGGTGGATTTTGGTAGAGGTGAATAGATTTCTAACAATGATCAAGCATTATAATTGTTTATTTTTTGTTTTTGTTATCTGCTTACACACACACACACACAAGGGAATCTTAGTTAGATAAGGAATCCTGCCAATTCCTCAACACATCTGTTTGTGAAACCCCATTGAAAAAACAATGCTCCGTAGAAAAAATATACATTTGACACCTTATCTTTTTCCAATATACTAGAGTTGCGCTTCAACCAACTGCACCAAATTTTAGTTTATTACAACAGATTAATACAAAAAGTTGGACTATACAATGAAAACTAATCATCAAGAATTGGTTCAGGGACCTAGGGCTCACACAACTTTCACTGGAAACTGTGGAATGCCCTTGGGGTTTGGTTGCTTCAACTAAGAGGAGGTGAGGGGATGGATTTTAAAATCTCGTGTCTGGTTCGACGAGGGCAGGGAAGGAATTTTAATGGAGCAAAAGTGTAAATTTTTTTTTTTACCATTCTAATATTTAAGGCCACATTAAATAAAAGGGGTATTTAAGTCCAAAAATGTAACAAGTAATCTCTCCCCTCCAAATCCCCCCACTTTTGGACGAGAGCAAAAATTGGCTTAGGAGTGATTTTGCTACCCTCACTTTCCTTGCAAATAATTGAACCAAGCAACTTAAATTTAAAATAATCCCTTCCCTCAAACCAAACCCACCCTTCTAGACCACATCCGAACAAAGTAAAAACAGGTAAGGATCAGATTCTGAGCAAGCACTACACACTGCATGTATATAAAGGGAAAACAACCTTTGCAGTCTATGGTTACACACCTGCTGTAATTTATTAGTATTAACTGTGTTAGTACTACTGTCCAAATTAAAGGCCTGGCCTAAAAGATTGATTGGATTTTCACAATGATTTATAAAGAAAAGATTATTTTTAATCAATGAATGAGAAATTTAATAAGATTTATAGGAAAATGCCAAGGGTCAAGGCCCAAGGGACCAAATCCTTTTATCCAGGTGTGGAGAGTAGTAAATGCAGTAAAGGTGGTCCAAAATGTACCCTCCAATCCTTACCTGTCATCGTTATAAGACTCGTTTTATATTTGCTGGAAGATACTTTGCCTCTCATTATATACTGATATAACGATGTCAGTTCTGCTAACTATTTTATAGCTAAAGTTTATGTTTGGATTCCACTGATTCTTGTATCAGGTTAGAATAAATCACTAAGTATGTAAAAGCTGGTATTGTAAGGGTGAAAAGAATAAAATTACAAGGAACTGGTTGATTAGAGATTTTCATAATGAAAAAATTGGCAAAAGTAAACAGGGAGAAACCATAGGGAAAACTGGCGTAGTCAAGCCAATAAGCTAACATCACAAATTTGCTCAGAGACAAAGATACTTTACAAGTTGGCTGCATGGTTAGGTCATGTCCAAATGTTGTTCTTACAGAATCAAATAGAAGGATGAACTGAAACTAATGAAAATTATATTAATAGGAAAAAATGGAACTGTAAATGAATTAAGGGTTAATATGTCTTTACCCCCTGTAATTTGGGCGAGTTCTGGTTTACCCCTGTAAAAAAAAAAAAGTTTAGATTCCAACCTTATAATATGAAGATTCTCCACAAAACACCCCTGTAATATGAAGATTCTCCACAAAACACCCCGGACCCCATCATGACGTTGACGTGGCATGCCACTGTATAATAATTATTTTTTTTATTTTTTTAAAACCTGACACGTGTGTAATGGACGCTGACGTGGCACGCCACTGTGTAATTATTTTAATTTTAATTTTTTAAAAACCTGACATATGTGTAATGGTTTGAAAAATTATATTTAAAAGATAAAAAATAAAAAAAACTGAAAATTAATTTTCAAAAAATTTTAAAAAAAGAATTTTTTTTTTAAAACGAAAAAAATTTGGATTTTTTTCAAAAAATAAAAAAAATCAGAAAAAAATAAATATTCAAAAATTAGCTTTTGTTATTTTTTCGAATATTTTTAAAATTTTAATTTAATTTGGATTTTTTTAAAAAAATTTCAAAATATAGTAAGTTTAGAAATTTTTGTATTTTTCATATAACTTTTTGGGAAATATATATATATATATATATATATATATATATATATATAAAGGAAACACATCGTAAAAAAAATTCTGAATTTTCTTAAATTTGTATCCAAATTTTTAAAAATAAAAATATTTTCCAGATTTCTTTTTGTTGAGAAAATTTAAAAAACTTTTTTTTCGAAAACAAATATCTGTTTTAAATTTCGGAAAATATATATTTCCAAATTTTCGAAAATAATTTGAATTTATTTTTTTTGAAATATATATTTCAAATTTTTTTTAAAACATTATGGAAAATTAAAAAAAATTGAAATATATATTTTTCGTGAATTATAAGTTTTGGAAAATATTTTTCGTAATAAAAAAAAATCCTGAATTTTTTTTATTTTTACAAATTTTTAAATTTTTTTTAAAAAATGAAAAACAAAATTAATTATACAGTCAGCATGCCACTCAGCTAGCCACGTCAGCAATTCTGCACAGTCACATGAGTCAGGGGCTAAAATCAAAGAATCTTATTTTACAGGGTTGGAATCTAAACTTTTTTTTTACAGGGGGTAAACCGGAACTCGCCCAAATTACAGGGGGTAAAGACATATTAACCCATGAATTAATGAACAATGGATGGAGATGAATCTCCTTGCAAACAATGGAACAACTTTTCAAAAGAACAATGGAACAATTTTTCATCCAATACTTAGCTCCACTAATTCCCATTTCACACTAACATGTTCTCCCCATTTTTTAAGGGATTATGCTATTTCTTCTACTTCACATTAGTAATAGGGGCCTATCATCAATTGCGGGACTAACATGTTCCTTTTGAGACTCAACAGTAGCACCGATTGATCTATGTAGAAGCTCTTACCTAATGGGATAAGTAGAGCTGTCAAAAAAAAGGGCCGGGCTAATGGGCCGGCCCCATTAGCCCATATTTTGGGCCGGGCCGGGCCTACAAAGCTAGCCTAAAAATGCACTCGGGCTTTTTTGGCCCTAGCCCATTTGACCCATACAAAAAGTGGGGCCGGGCCGGGCTGGCCCATTATCGGTATTTCATTTGATTTTTTTAAAAAAGACGGTATATTTTTTTTTTAAAATTATTAACTAATTTAAAATTTATTAATGAAAAAATATTTAAATAAATAAACTTAATAAATATGAATGAATTTAGCTTAAAGTTTTAAAATTTTAAAGTTTATAAATTTTTAATTTGATTTAATTGAAGGAATAATCTTAAGTTTAATTATTATTCAATGTTAATGTTAAAATTATTTACATTTTTATGTCCATCCAATCATATTAAATAGTGGTGAGTAACTAATACATAAAAAAAAGAGCGAATAAAATTTAAAAATAAAACATAAACGGGCCGGGCTCTAGAATTTACGGCCCAATTATAAATGGGCTGGGTCGGGTTGACCCATTTATATAGACAGGTCTCTCGGGCCGGGCCAGCCCATTTGACACCTCTAAGGATAAGTGAGTTATTTTTGTTATAAGTATTTGTAGATAGTCATATTCTTTTACTTTAAAACTTTGAGTTGCCTGTGTCTCATTTTCTGTTTGATATCTTATTGATTTATAGTGTAGGTGTTTGTTTTGCCTATAGAATGTCCAATGTGTGTCTGAAAATGTGCCGCATGTGTGATATTGCCACAACTAATTTGTAGTTAGGTATGACTTGATAATTCCTAACGCCAAATTGAATGCATGGTCAACTATTTCGAACAGGACTCTGAGAATGATCATATTTACCACTCGGAACTTTTGACCCTTACAAAGCGGATGGCTAAGGGGGAACCTTACAAACTCTCCTTCACCGTGCCTATATTTGAACCTCATCCACCGCAATATTACATTCATGCCATCTCTGATTCATGGCTTCATGCAGAGGCATTCTACACTATTACCTTTCATAATTTACTATTGCCAGAGGTAATACATGTCCATTTAATTTTCTTTTGGTTTCTAGAGCTATTGTATGGAACTGGCTCCTTCCCAGTTTATGTCTGACACTTGGATATACCTTTGCCAGGTCCGTACTTCTCATACAGAACTCCTTGATTTAAAGCCTCTTCCAGTGTCTTCTCTTGGAAACATTGATCATGAAGGGCTGTATAAATTTTCACATTTTAACCCAATACAAACACAGGTTTTTGGTTCATCTTCTCTCCAGATTTTTTTTTTTATAAATTATACACTGTTGTTTTACAGACTTAACAAATATATGTATATTGTTCTATTTTTACTTGGGCAGACTTTCCATGTCTTGTATCACACGGACAATAATGTTCTATTAGGAGCTCCAACTGGAAGTGGAAAAACTATATCTGCTGAACTTGCTATGCTCCGGCTTTTCAACACCCAGCCTGATATGAAGGTTTGTTCTTAAATTTATTAGTGCAGTTTGTGAAAGAGCAAGAGTCCTGAATAAAAAAATTATGAGATATGATAGAGTATACATTTTATATGAAAGAAGTTAACTCTCTGCAGGCTGGTTTGCTAAGATGCTTAATGATATCGATTTACTCTCTCCACTTGGTGAAAGAGCAAACTGCATAGAAAATTTAATATATCCATTTCTGTGAATAAATAAAGAAACCTTGTTTACACTGTAATATTTTTTGTCATGCATTCATTATTGCTTAGAGAAATGACTTTTCTGTTACCTATAGTACATCTTTTTATGAACTGTGTAAGCTTAAGCTTGCAGGTTATTTATATAGCACCTTTGAAGGCTATTGTTAGGGAAAGAATGAGTGACTGGAAAAAGCGTCTTGTGTCTCAACTGGGGAAAAAAATGGTACTTATCTTTGAATATTGAAAAAAGTATACATGCACTACATATTGTACTAGTGCTAATTATATATGCATTTAATTAGGTTGAAATGACCGGAGACTATACTCCTGATTTGATGGCTCTCTTGTCTGCCAATATCATCATATCTACTCCTGAAAAGTGGGATGGTATAAGTCGTAATTGGCATAGTCGTAGCTATGTCACAAAGGTGAGTTCATACTTGTTTGAGTGTTTGTAGGACTTTAGTATTTTATATATCGAAATCATTTATCTATTTAAGTTATCAATTTCATATTCAAATCTTGCTGCCACTGATCAATAGGTTGGACTTATCATATTGGATGAAATTCACTTGTTGGGAGCTGATCGTGGGCCCATCCTTGAGGTATATGATTGAACTATGACATACTACCGACTCATTGTCATGTTTATTATATTTCTGAGTAGAGTTGACTTTTGCACTCTGTTTTAAGCCCAAAATTGGGCTTGTTAGTGATAAGACCATTAATGAGCTTTGTGACTTATATAATGTATACCTTTGGGAGAGTTGGTTTTATTTAACAAGGACAAAAGAATTAGGAAGGAAAAAACCATGAATTGAAGAAGACTAGCATCCGATCTGAAAAAAATTTTGCTGAATGTTATCTTTTGATGATAATGTTGCCGAAATTATAATGCCAATACTGTTATATTTTATTCATAAGTCAAACGACTTCCTATTAAAGAGATCAATAAATTCTCAATGAGAATTTTAGGAAACATAAATAGGCAATTTATAGGGAGAATGGAGATATGCATTGACTAAAAGAATCATGTGGATTCTTCTAGATAACACAGATTCCAACACCCCTCCTCAAGTCGGTGCATAGATATCAGCAATTTGTTGACTAGAAGTCACAAAAGGTAGACATATAACTCCAGCATCAAATTTCTCCTTTATGAAATGATCCTCAATCTCAATATGCTGATGGAGGCTTTACTGGCAGAATTTAATTTCAGTAGAATCTAAATTTTTATCCTATGTTCCTCGATGACTTTATAGATCCATAGACCTTCACAAATTCCCTGAGCCATAGTGCTAAACTTGGCTTCTGTAGATCCATCTTCCTACAACTCCTTGCTTTTTCTCCATGTCACGAGATTTCCCCTGACATTTGTACCATATCTAGAAGCTGGTCTTCTGGCTGCGACGGATCCTGCCCCGTCTGCATACGTAAAAATAGAAACATTTCATTCACTAGTCTTAAAGAATAGACCTTTCCGGGGGTGGCCATCAAATATCTCAGTATTCTATAGACTGCCTCATGACGTTGAGAGTGCGTAAATTGAGTCACGACACTGATTGAGATGGCAATGTCAGGTCTAGTCCAATGTGAGAAAACGCTTGATGTGATCTTGCATTTTCTGGTCATGATACATCCACCCCGATGCTAGGCAAGAGCTCCATCTTGACATCATTAAACTCAATTCTTCACGTATCCTTAGACAAAGTACCAGAAACAATAAAATTAAAGGGTAGTGAACAAAGTCAAGGCTTGAAAGAAGGTGATTTACTGCTTGCTAAGAGAATCAATGACTGCTTGTAGACCAACCGACTCATCTTAACGAATGGGTAGGGACATTATCATCTACAGGTGGGATATCTGGACAACAGTACTTAATGCACATATAGCTAATTTTTTTTTGGGGAGGGGTGTCTTTTAATAGGTTATCGTTTTTTCTCGTGTACTTTACCCATCTATTCTCAAGTAATACTGCAAAAGGTTACACTTTCCTACTATTAACTTTCTAATCATATTATATACGTTATTTGTGTTTCATAGTTGCTGTTTGAATGCTCAAATGAGGAAATTTCTGTTTTCAGGTTATTGTCTCTAGGATGAGATATATATCATCACAAACAGAGCGTCCAGTACGGTTTGTAGGCCTTTCTACAGCTCTGGCAAATGCTGGGTAAGTTTATTTCATTTTTCTCCATGTTTCTTAAAATAGTTATTTTAATTTTCTTTCCATATCTTCTTCACTACACTATTATTCGTGTATGTTTTTTCGTGTCCGCACTCTCTAGTCTCTCCCAACTTAGGGAGAGAGAAAGAGAGTACAAGATAAGAGTCTGTTCTATCACTGTACTCCTTATTTTTTCCCTTCTATTTGTAGTGATCTAGCTGATTGGTTAGGTGTGGAGGAGATCGGACTCTTCAATTTCAAGCCAAGTGTGAGGCCCGTACCTTTGGAAGTTCATATCCAGGCAAGTGGATATGTTAAGGAATCGAGGAATGAAATTTCGAACGCATATATACATATCTACGTTAATTCTCCATATAAACCTTTACCCGTGTACTCCTATCAAGCAACCCCTAAGTGATGCGTAGTCTTGGAATAATATCATTACAAATATGCTAACTACTTGATCTTCTTATAGGGATATCCTGGAAAGTATTACTGCCCACGGATGAACAGTATGAATAAACCAGCATATGCTGCAATATGCACACATTCACCTGCGAAACCAGTTCTTATATTTGTCTCGTCACGGCGCCAAACAAGACTTACTGCACTAGATCTAATTCAGGTACATACCCAATCTCTTTTGGGAAATATTATTTGATTCATTATGGTTAACTGCTAATTATCTTTCTCTGAATGAAGTTTGCTGCTTCAGATGAACATTCAAGGCAATTTCTTAATATGCCTGAAGAAGCATTGGAGATGGTTCTGTCTCAAGTCTCTGACCAAAACTTGAGGCATACTTTACAATTTGGCATCGGTTTACATCATGCAGGCCTGAATGACAAAGACAGATCTCTTGTTGAGGAACTTTTTGCAAACAACAAGATTCAGGCACCATTTATTTTCTTTAAAAATTTAAATATCTTTCTTTTGTCTTAAAAAGTAAGGTAAATATTCATATTTTATGGCATACCTTTTACTGATTAGCTGTATAATATCAATGTAGGTATTGGTTTGTACCAGCACATTGGCTTGGGGTGTGAATCTTCCAGCTCATCTAGTAATTATCAAGGTAATGTAATTGTTGTAATGTTTTCTTTTTGCAATATATTGGCTTTCATTTTCTCCTCCAGAAGTTCCAGGAGAAATAAACAAAATTTCTTTCTTGGGTAAGGTTGAAATTGATTGTGTATTTGTCTTGCTTGGTTTACATTTTATTGGACCTTAAACTAATCATTCACGAGAGATTCTAGCTGCTGCAACTTAGCTTTTAATATAGTTAATATTGGACTTGACTCGGACAAGGTATTGTTAACTAAGGTAATTTAATGTTGTTGGTTGAACATATATTAAATTGAAAAAACCTCAAAGGCATTTTAAGTTAGAACCTAATACAAGTTTGTCAAAGTGAGTTATTAAAAAGTTTCTGATTTGCAGATGTTGTATAACACTGCTGCAATAATGTAAATAATTACAAGTTTTGGCCGTTTCTGTGAACTATTCTCTTAACATAATTTTCATTTTGCCCTTTTACATCTTTAGCCTGTCTCCATTATTATACATGCGTAATTGTAAGTTGAAATTTATTATATTTTACGTGTACGGAGTGATGCAATGGCTGCAATGCAAACTGTGTCTTTTCATGACAAAACATATTCAACCCATGGTTAAACAAACCAGGGTAGGGGTTATGTTTAGGTGTTTAGGTCTTGGCTGGAATGAGGTTACGTCTCAAATCCAACCATGGTATAGGTCCATGCCTACCCCAACTGCTTTTGTAGTTACATCTTGTTAAAGAGTCCCACATTGGTTAAGAGATGATTGACAATGTGTTTATAAGTGGGGGCAATCCTCACCTCACAATCAGGTTTTGTGGGGTTGTGTTAGGCCCAACCATGAAATCCAATGGAAAAACCAATATATTTTGAGATTATGGAAGATTGAGTTATGAACTACCAGATAGCATTGAAATTTCCCACCCCACACACACACATTATCATTCTCCACAAAACCATTCATCTGAACAAAACTTTGCCAGTATGCTCCAAGCTTTGACTTATTCTTATCATCCCTGATCTTCCTCAAAACATCACATGGAACCTCAATGCCTTAAGGTCCATAGAAGACTACTTGCCTATACCGTGTACTTTGAATGTAATGTCCAAAATCTGGACTTAGTTTTTGTGTAGAAAATATAATGTATTAGTCTTCTAGACAGGAAAGGAACTTACGAAATAGATTACCAACTGATTCCTAGTTGCAGCCAAATTAGTCAAAGTGACTTCAAAATGTTTTGGTTTTTCCATGGCCCTATGAAATGAATGTTCATATGGCAATCTGCTCAACCCCATAGATTTCTTATAATGGACACTGACAAAGAAAAGGTTATTTCCAAAATATGTAAAGAGCATTACCCTGTTACCAGATATTTCAAATACATCCCTTACACAGAGCCAATTTTCGGTCATCAATGGATGTCCCATATTTTTGTTAAATTTAACTTCAATTCTGTGATTGTAACCATCCCTCAATATAAACGTGTCTCCCAATTCTTCATAGAAATCATAAACAAAAGCTTGTGGAATCTCTCCATAAGTCTAGAAATTTGAGTTAATATATAAAAACAATTATAACTGCAAAGAGTAAGAATCTACTATATAAAAAGATAAGTCAGAAGGAATTTAGGAGAATGTTTGGTGATTAATTTTTTTTCTTTTCATATTTATATGAAGGAATCTAATATAAAAAATGTGTGAACATAAATCTAGAAATTTGAGTTAATATATAAAAACAATTATAACTGCAAAGAGTAAGAATCTACTATATAAAAAGATAAGTCAGAAGGAATTTAGAAGAATGTTTGGTGATTAATTTTTTTTCTTTTCATATTTATATGAAGGAATCTAATATAAAAAATGTGTGAAATTATAAACTGCATGAAAAAATGTCTTATAAGTTTGTTTGAGAAGTTTGTTACCTCATTCAATATGTGAGCACTCAAGAACCCTCCCCTGTTTTTCTGACTAAGGTAACTATCAAGTATATCCATTGTTTTTTATTCTTCGACAAAATTGGGTTGTGATGAGAAATGATTAGTTGGATTGTGATAAAATCTTTTGGTGGTTATATATAGGTAGAGTCTGAGATATACATTAAGTTAGAACTTGTCACATAGTAGATATGAAGTTATTGTAATAAACAAAGACTAGTAAGATGAAACATGTGTCATCTTACTAGTCTTTTTTTATTACAATAACTTCCTTATCTACTATGTGGCAAGTTAATTTATATCTCAGACTCCTATATATAACCACCAAAAGATTTGATCACAATCATACTAATTATTTCTCATCACAACCCTATTTTCTTGAAGAATAAAAAACAATGGTTGCTCTTGATAGTTACCTTAGTCAGAATAACAAAGGAGAGTTCTTGACTGCTCACATATTGGATGAGGTAACAATTGGTTCAACCTTCTACTTCATATTATAGATGACAATGTTTCAAACTATAATCATAATATTATGTCTATTACTTTTTATGATTAACATCAGCAGACTAACCTAATTCCTGCAATCATACATATATAACTTCTCAAACAACTTTATATGGCATTTTTTCGTGCAGTTTATAATTTCACACTTTTTTTATATTAGATTCCTTAATATAAATATGAAAAGAAAAAAAAATTAATCACCAAACATTCTCCTAAATTCCTTATGACTTATCTTTTTATATAATAGATTCTTACTCTTTGTAGTTATAATTGTTTTTATATATTGACTCAAATTTCTAGACTTATGGAGAGATTCCACAAGCTTTTGTTTATGATTTCTATGAAGAATTGGGAGACACGTTTATATTGAGGGATGATTACAATCACAGAATTGAATTTAAATATAACAAAAATATGGGACATCCATTGATGACCGAAAATTGGCTCCGTGTATGTATCTGGAATATCTGGTAACATGTTAATGCTTTTTACATATCTTGGAAATAACCTTTTCTTTGTCAATGTCTATTATGAGAAATCTATGGGGTTGAGCAGATTGCCATTTGAACATTCATTCCGTAGGGCCATGGAAGTACCAAAGCATTTTGAAGTCAATTTGACTAGATTGGCTGGGTATCAGTTGGTGATCTATTTTTGGTTCGTTAAGATCTTTTCCTGTCTAGAAGACTAATGCATTATATTTTCTACACAGAAACTAAGTCCAGATTTGGACATTACATTCAAAGTACACAGTATAGGCAAGTAGTCCTCTATGGACCTCAAGACGCTGAGGTTCCATGTGATATTTTGAGGAAGATCAGGGATGATAAGAATAAGACAAAGCTTGGAGTAGACTGGCAAAATTTTGTTCAGATGAATGGTTTTGATCATTGAATTTTCTATCATAAATCATTTCTCTAGCCAACCATTGTCCTCTATTGAATTTGTGTGTCTAAATCAGACCACCCAGACCTCCATTTAAAATAGCATGGTACAATAAATGATAATTGATATGATTTTTAAGTTCAAATCATGATCTATGATTGTAATCCTAATAATAAATACATGCATTTTGTTAAGAGTCCCACATCGGATAGGAGATGGCCTGACAATATGTTTATAAGTGGGGGCAATCCTCACCTCACAAGCTGGTTTTGGTGGGTTGTGTTAGGCCTAACCACGATTTCTCAGACATTTGATTCATAGTCTAGCAATCTCCAAATCGTTCTTAATAATTTCTCCTATAGATTTTCTTGGTATTCTTCGCCTCTGATGATTAGGCTACACTTCATATATGATCTACTCAGCTTACTACAAAACCCATAGGTTTGTTTTGCACATGCCCAAACTCTCTAAGTCGAGATTCGGCCATCTTTATATATAGATGCTACTCTATCTCTTTCTAATGTTCTTAATCCTATCTCATCTAATAATTTCACTCGCCAAACCAGCATTTTCATCCTTGTCACACTAAATTTATTTGTGTTGCATTATTTTTCCCTTTAGCTCGAACAATACCTTGATAGCACATAATATATATGTGGTTCTCCTTCATTTCAACCACCTCGCTTCAATCAGATGATTTACATATACTATTTCTTTTTTGTTTTGTATAATAGACCCATGGTTTTCAAACAACGTGACTTGTGGAATGATGTGCTCTCTAACTTTCACTTCTAGCCTAGGAGTGTTTTGCATTTTGCTAAACTTACATTCCATATACTTTGTCTGACTTATACTCAAATAGGCATAAGCTTCCAAAGTTTGTTTCCAACTCTCGAACCTCCGATTTATTTCCTCTCCCGACTCCTTGTGGGTCTATGACTTGCGGAAAAGCATGCATCACTTTTCTGGATCTTGACCAATTGACCGTGCTCTGTAAGTGCATCCAAGACTGAGGTAAAAGTGATAGGGGCTTAAAGTTGAGTCTTGGTGTAGTCCTTTAGTTTTAGGGAAATCTTGTGGCCCCAGCTTGCATGCTCAGAATAGTCGTGGTCCCCTCATACATATCCTTCAGAATCCATTTCTTTTCTATGGCTTTGCACAAAATCGGTAACTTTTGTTGCTCCCTCTGATATTGCTTAATCACTACTTACATCAAGTAAATTTCTTTCTTGGTATTAATGAAATTTAAATGTTAATTACTTCAGGAAAAGACTTTCGTAGTTGAGGGTACACGAAAGGAATCATAAATATTTGAATCTAACCATGTATTACCAAATTAAAATATTAATTTTTTGTTTTAACAATAATTTGGTTATCTTTCAGGGGACAGAATACTATGATGGAAAAACAAAGAGGTACGTTGATTTTCCAATCACTGATATCTTGCAAATGATGGGTCGAGCTGGACGGCCTCAATTTGATCAACATGGGAAGGCAGTGATACTTGTTCATGAACCCAAGAAGAGCTTCTACAAAAAGGTGAAAATTGGAAATGAGAATTATATTGAACTTTGACACCTATTGTGCTGAGATCTGTACTGATTTCTCTTTTATTTTGCAGTTCTTGTATGAACCCTTTCCTGTTGAAAGTAGTTTGAGGGAGCGGTTACATGATCACATAAATGCTGAAATTGTTTCTGGAACAATCTGCAATAAACAAGATGCAGTGCATTACCTTACATGGACTTACTTATTCCGTAGACTGGTAAGTATGTTTTGATGCTTCTCAAGAAAATCAGAAATAGTAGTTGGTGTTGGTTCAAGTGTGTTTTAGAGATAAGTGAAGTGGAAGAGAAACGATAAAGACTTTGAATTGTGACTTTGATTTTATATTAATAACAGACTTCTAATCCTTATTGAATAAGAAAACTAACTGTGACATTTACTCCTAATCTTAAACTAAACAAAGATACAAATGATTAATATAACGTCATGTGGAAACTAATTCTAAGAGATAATCTAATGATTAACATACAATCCAAATGTTATATGTTTTCTATGTACTCCAACATTCATGGTAAATATTTACTGAGGGATAGTTTCCATTAAACCTGACTTGGAAGGCAACTCAAGGATGTCTGATACATTAGAGAGATAATGACGGACTGCTCTTGGAGCTGATTGAAAAATTTGAGGAATAGTATTTTGTCTGAAATTTTCCCAAACAACATATGTCCCAAAGCAGCGTGAATGTTGGATTTTTTTAATTTGTATTTGTAGATTTACCCATTGTTATTCATAATAACTATTTTTTGACAGATGGTCAATCCTGCGTACTATGGATTGGAGAATGTAGAACCTGAGTTTTTAAGTTTGTTCTTGTCTAGGTAATGACATGAAATACCAAAACACCATGTTTTTAGCAATGATATTCTAACCGACACTTCTCTTTTGGCAGCCTAGTACAAAGCACATTTGAGGATTTGGAAGACAGTGGATGCATAAAGATGAATGAGGATGCGGTGGAGTCGGTGATGTTGGGGTCAGTAGCTTCTCAGTATTACCTCAGCTACATGACTGTGTCAATGTTTGGTTCAAACATCGGTCCAGATACATCACTAGAAGTAAGACTTATAATATTTCAGTTCTCATATCGTTTTTCCATCTTGGTTTGAAAGATTGTTTCTTTTAATTATTCAAAATCATTATGCTAAGAGTTTTTGTATGTAGGTCTTTCTGCATGTCTTATCTGCTGCTTCCGAATTTGATGAACTTCCTGTGCGTCATAATGAGGTAACTGTTTTATTTTTTATCACTGAAAGTCAATTATTTTCTTGTAAATTGAGTATTATTCATTTTTATTTAGTAATTTTTAATTGATGCATTTTTCTCAACAATCTAGTTGATCTTATTGTAATGCATTTTTCCTTTCTGATATAGTGATGATTATAAGTTTTTCTTTTTAAATAAGAAATTGTAGTCTTGGGGTGCCAACATAGTTGGGTTGCCATTTCTATCATGTGATGCTTTTGCATTCTAATTTTGCATAAAAAAAAAAAATAGCAAATGTTTCAGTACGTAAGTGAAATCCGAGATAGTGACACGATGGTGTTTGGCAAACTCAATGTTCGACTATGACATTAGATCCTGAACTACTCTTTACCTCTTACTATTATGGATAACAGACTACATACAATGAATACATAGTACTCTGGAATGGACCTTATATTAATAGGGGAAACCCACTCTTTTAACATTTGAATATCCAACCATCTAAGTTTGACCCTTTATCTTTACAAACAAGGCCTTTCAACAATCTCATTTAATGTATTCCAAGTTATTTCATGGTTTTGACCCTCCACTTCCCAAAGAAAAAGACTTGGTAAGTTAGAGTTTAGCTCGGAGGTAACTAAAGTCAGTCCAATGATTGTTCCAGTGAGGGGATCAAACTTGGGTACTACCAACTGAATCGACTTTACCTTAAGCTCATTAATCCCTTTATGAATCAATGCATCCATGTTATAAAATGAGCAATCAGTGTCATTTAATACTTTCTTTTTCTATGAAGTTAAATCCTAGTTTTATAAACACAAACTATTGTCCTTCATCTAATAATTTGCTTTTTGTTTCTACAATTCATGTCATGTCAAAATCAGTCTTGCTCCAAAATGAAGTTTTTTCCATGAAGTCATTGACAATATTCTGTTCCTTTGTCGTAGGAAAAATACAATGAAGCATTATCGGAGAAAGTTAGATATCCAGTGGATAAGAATCATTTGGAGGACCCTCATACCAAAGCAAATCTTCTATTTCAGGTCAGTAATTTTAACCACTAATTTTAGCATAGTAGACTTTCTATTTTATTTTTCTTTATATCTTTATATAGCACCAGATTACCTCTTTCAATTTTTCTTTGTTTATATTTGTGATCATAAAATTATTCTGAATGCAGTCTCATTTTTCCCAATTGGAGTTGCCAATTAGTGACTATGTCACAGACTTGAAATCAGTATTAGATCAGAGTATACGCATAATCCAGGCCATGATTGATGTATGTGCAAATAGTGGTTGGCTTTCGAGCTCTATAACTTGCATGCATCTTCTGCAAATGGTAATGCAGGTAATATTTTATTCTGCACATGACCTTTCTTCTTTCAGGGCTATTGTATAATTTGAATACAACCAGCAAGTTCAAGTTAGTTCTGATTATCTCACATGAAAAAAAAAAACTGTCGTGGATATTTTGATAATATAGTATCATAACGTCCTGTTTTGGGAGCTTTGAAATGTCAGTATGTGAGTGGAGAGTTCGGAGAGAAGCCTTATAGAATGAGAAATGAGTATCAAACTCAGTTGAACAAGATAGATAAACTCCATAGTGTACAGATGAGGGCGATCGCAACGCCCGCGTATGCCAACTCATAATGATGTTGACAGGAATTAATGTAGTAGAAGGCCAGAGTCGACATTTTTAATTCCGCTCACGAACAAAACACACAGGTGGTAGTGTTTTAATGTCATATGATCGTGGTGGAAATTAGCTTGATGTCCCGATTTTTGGGGTCTCAAAATACTTACAGCAAGGGTTTCTTAAGCAATTTGGTATTGTTATGGAGGATTGTGTTAAATTCGAGTTGATGTTCGCTCTGGTTAAAGATGCAACTAAAGTGATATCAAAAGAAATTTTTTAATGGGTTGCAAACCGGTGTTGCAAATCAAATTGAAGTTGTAAAATTCAAAATTACCATCAGAAATCATCGACATGACTTTATTCTTGGATGTTAAGAACTAGGCATTTAAGAATATGGATCTGTAATGAATGCTAACAGAAAAGGATGGTAAAGAGCCTTCATCTTTTGGGGCCCATTAAGTGCAAAGAAGGATCAACTTGAATCAGTCATTTAAGGCATGGGGTACAATTTGTTAGAAGCAAGTGTTGGTGCTAGTAGATTGCAGAAAAACTAGTAAATTCTCTCAAGAGAGCTAGTACAGTAGTTGAACCTTCACATTGAAGACTCTCCATAATACAATACACCAATAGTGGTACTAGTGGTCCGGAGGTTGTTCGCCGTAAGCAATAAGCCTTACTCTGCTCATTATACCATGTTATGGTTGAGAGAATTCAGAGAAATAAAGAATTGATTAACTCTAGAGTTTTTAACTAAATCTGTTGGTGACAGCTGTCAGTATCTGCCTAACTTGCTAAGAGAGGGGACATGATTAGTCTATTGTAACAGTGAAGGACACGTTGGATGTTATGAGATTAAGAGGATCTCTTAGCTAAACAGTTATTGCATTGTTTTGTCAAAAATTATGGTAAAATAGCTTGGCCTCCCAAGCAACAGCTGAAGGACAGCTTTATTTAATGGAAGTAGGCTCGATATGATTTTGTAAACTTAAATGTAATCGGATGCTTCAGATAAATGAATAGGGGCCATACTAATGCAAAAAGGAAATATATATCTTACATTATTCAAACCTCAACTAATATTTATACAAGAGGGAATTGTTGGATACCACTTTAAGACGATTGTCTGGAACAAATTTCAATCAAAGGGGAATTACTTTATATCCACTCTTCATTTTATTTGATAGTACCACTAAATAAATTACAAAACATAATTGCTGGGCTTGTTAGATCTAATGGTGAGAAAACAAACCCTGGCTTCATTAAAATTGTGCATATATAGTTCCTAAATCTAGACGCACACACACGTCTGGGATATTTCCTACATTTCACTCTTAAAATATTGTGTCCTGGTTTTAGGGTTTATGGTTGGACAAGGACTCTTCGTTGTGGATGCTCCCATGCATGAATAATGATCTTATAACTTCACTAAGCAAAAGAGGAATTTATAGTTTACAAGAGTTGCTAGATATTCCCAGGGCAGCGTTGCAGACTGTCATTGGAAATTTCCCGGCTTCGAGATTGTACCAGGTAAAGATTCCTTATAACTTCATGCTTTAATGCTTGTTTAGATTCTTGTTATTTTCTTTTGGAGAGGAAATTGGGGAACATGGGTACGCTGAAGAAAAATGGATGAGCACATGCTTGTTTAAATTAAGTGCTTGAATCTATGTCTTTTAGGGATAATTGTGTTACCTTATTTTGTTAGAACCTTATTTTTGGAATTTATCATAGCATTAATTGGGGTTAGTGTACCATATCTATCTACTATTATTATAAGTCTCTTTTGTCTTCTTTTCTTCACCCTTTCCTAAAACACCTCTGAAAATAACAAGGTGTTAGCCATTGGTCATGCAACAACATAATTTATATTAAATAAGTAATTAATTATTATTTCACGTATTAATACTTTATTTATCAGGAAGGCATTTTACCTCTTTTAGTTTAAACTTAATACATGTTTGTTTCTTTGTTTGTTTTTCTTTCTTTGACCAGGATTTACAGAACTTCCCTAATGTTAAAATGAAATTAAAGCTTCAGGAGAGGGAAACTGGTGGTGATATGTGCTACATATTACACATCAGATTAGAAAAGCTCAATTCTAGACGACACTCATCTAGAGCATTTGTTCCTCGATTTCCGAAGGTATGTTTTCAAACACACACATGTTTGAGTGTGTATCTATGTTACAAAAAGTTAATCAATTCTTTTTATGAATCATAAGACAGATGATAAAAAATAAGTGACATGTACAAAAACAAGTTGATATATTATGTACGAATCTCAATATTTCAAGATTGTCAAAATGACAAAAGAAAAGTGACTTGGTAACAAAACTGACAAAATAAATTCGCTGGTTACATAAAATTACGTGGCAAATTGCATTCGTCATATTAAAACAAGACTGATTTGGGGTTCACGCTCAAAATAAATACCTAGAGGGATTCATATTGTTTGGGTTCAGTTTTGTTTTGAATCTAGATGACTCACATGTGTCATAAGTTTTGTTTTTGACCATGGTTAAAAATAGTCTATAACCACGGCGTTTGTTTGTGTGGATGTATAAAGTGAGATGACTACTTTTACGAGACCATTAAATTTTAACCATGGTGAGTGGAGATTTAGTTCACGCTACATGACCCCCCACCCATCCACCCACCCCCCTCTCTCTCTCTCTCTATATATATATATATATATATATATATATGTTTGTTATGATTTGTTGTCTGTCATTTGAACATAAATAGTTTACAATCTGTGGTTACAGATAAAAGAGGAGCAATGGTGGTTGGTTCTTGGTAATACCTCTACGTCTGAGCTATATGCTCTGAAAAGAGTTTCTTTTTCGGATCACTTAGTTACATCAATGAAGTTGCCTATAACTCCAGCTAATCTTCAGGTAAAAATTACTCGCATCTATATAAACTTGGTTCCCTCTCAGCTCTTGTACAAGAAGCACAATACCTCCTACTAGTGTTTTTTTGGTAACAGTGTCTGCCATTTACATTCCATCACTTAAATAGATTTTTTCAGACTAATAAAATAGGATACTGAAGTTGACTTATATAGCCTTGGGGCTAACATTGTTTACAAAGGTGATTAAGTTCTTTCCATGTGCTCGTTTGGCTAATATAATATCAGTTCTTGAAGCACAAAGAATTGGACACTAAATTTATAAGATGAAAGCTTTTTTCACTAACAGAAGAATCTCCTGCTTCCGAAATTGCCCTTGGAGCATAGCAAGCTGAGTTTGCTGTTCTGCTTGCTTACAAACTCCTTTGTATTTCAAATTCTTTACTTACTTCCAAATCAATGACTTCTCTCATATTTCTTTCAATTGTGGAATGTCTGGAAAGTTTAGATTAGAGACTTGCTAGAGTTTATGCATCCCAAATGTGATAATTAATCATGGAAAGAAAATGTTCATTTTAATATATTTGTTTTGACAAGTAATAGTTTAGGCTGTCAATCAATATACTTTCTCTTTTACATTTTGCTTTAAGATCTGTTTTACCGTCTTGCAGGATGTAAAAGTGACTCTAGTCTCCGACTGTTACATTGGATTCGAACAAGAGCATTCAATTAAATAACTTGTTTAATGTCAGCCAAAGTCTTTGGGCAGAGGATTTGTATGTACTGTATAAAAGGATCATACCGACTAACACTGACTTGGTATACCTTCAAATCAAAGATTTCTTCAATCACTATGTTCTACCTGCCACACAAGCAAATCAGAATCTGACTATTTACACTGCACATATCTAATTATGCCAGCAGGACATTTGCAGCTACAGAAATATATACTTTATTTTAGGGCAGCTAGATAAATATGTCTGCTGATACTTTATTGAATCAAAAGTTAAAAAACTGTTGTACTTCAGTATTATTATTATTTTTTACTTAATTTAGTTCTTCCCTGGTATATATTGGTATGATGTACTGGTTGTAAATATATTTGACATTTGAAAACTACTTAAACTCCACTTCGGTCCCTAGAAGCTTTGAATCAATTGTAAATTCAAGTGCCAAGTTTTTCTTGGGTCCAAGTTAGCCTCTTTATAATATATATATATATATATATATATATATATATATATTCTGTGTTGTCTAACTCAATGTTTTCATCGTAAACTAGGTTTTCTATTTGAAAAAAGATTAATTGTCGTTCATATTAATTTGGCTTAATTTTAGTTTTGGTGGGTATAAAAGAAGTTTACTTGTGTTCGATATGAGTTTGAATTTTTCTGTAATTGTGTTTACTTATTCTTTAGGTAGTATGAAAAGATTTAAATTTTTAAACTAATCAAGTGTATTTCAACCATGTACAATAAAAAAAGAGTATTTTAATTGATTAAATGTTGGGCTGAAACAGAAAACTAATTTGCACAGTAGCTGAGATCAACTTGTATCCTTTCACATTTGAATTTTGCTCTTCCCTTGCACAAAACACTTGCGTCCTACAGTCATTGCCAAAAATACCTTTGCGTTAGTTAACTAACGCAAGTGTAAAACCATGCGTTAGTTAACTAACGCTGCGTTATTAAAGTTACGCAAGTGCAAATCATTGTGTAAGTTAACTCACATAGCAATTAACACATTCGTGAGTTAACTCACGCCCAGTCAACAAGCTAGAACTGGCAGAACCTCTGTATTCCTTAAATTTTTCGGTCCTTCTTTCATACATTCATTCATTCACCCATTTGCATATATTTTTAAGCATTCATTCAAGTATTCATTCAATCAAGCATTAACTCATAATTAAATTACGAAAAATAACGGAATAAAATAACGAAAATGTCATAAAAACACCCAAAAGTGCAAATGTAATAGGTTTACAACCAAATCCAACAAAATGTCATAAAAAAACTACAAAAGTCATAATGCTCCATCCCGTTGACTCCTACTCCTCCTCTGCGGAGCCGGAACCTGGTCAAACACGGTATATTTGTGTTTATGTGGTGTTGTTAAATGATTTACGTCACGCAGCGTGACTTAAGTCACGCAGAGAACACAACTTGTGTGAGTTAACACGTTGTGTGAGTTAATTCACACAGGGACAAAATTGGAAATCCTGCAGGGCACGAGTGTTTTGTGCAAGAGGAAGAGCAGAATTCTTCACATTTTTGTGCGTAATACCTGTTCTGAGGTTAGATTGATTTAAAGGCAAATAGCAATACACATTATCAACATGAGAGATATTAGTTAACTATTCCCCTTAAATCCTACTGTCACGACCCAAAAAATATAACCGTGATCCGCGCACATATCTATACTATATATCCCCTTTCAGCACACTTTTAGGTTGGATTTTTCTTTCCAAAAATACCATTAATTTTTAATTATTATTTTAAATACAAATAACACATGTAACAAATAAATAAGAATAAATTTAATTTAAGGAGAAAACTTACACACGATTCCTTATGAATTATTCTTACTGTTCGCCAATTATAAAATAACATGTGGATTAGTAATCCATGTCACTAATCGTCTCTATTAACTCTCTTTTACCTCCGTTAACCACAGATCAAACTCACATAAAACTAGCACAAAATAAAAACCCATGTTACTTTTTTATCAGCCGATTTTATGTTGTACATCTGCGTTGTTCCCCTCAATACAACTGAAAAAGATTGCCAAGTATTTTCATATCCCTTCCACAAAAAATAATATTTCCATATTATTTTATTACTTCCGCAAAAAACAGTTTTCCATATTATTTTATTAATATAAGTTACTCTTCTTTAGCCTTTGATCAATTATAACAAACATGAGCAAAAAATAATGGTAAAGATTGAACTTTAAATCCTCTAAAAAAAGATTAGTAACAAACGTGAGCAAAAAATAATGTTAAGATTAAACTTTAAATCATCTAAGGAAAAAAATAGTAATAAACGTGAGCAAAAAATATTGTTAAAGATTGGACTTTAAATCCTCTAAAAAAATATTAGTAACAAACGTGAGCAAAAAATAATAATGTTAAAGATTGGACTTTAAATACTCTAAAAAAAAGATTAGTGACAAACGTGAACAAAAAATAATGTTAAAGATCGATCTTTAAATATTCTGATAAAAAGATTAGTAACAAACATGAGCAAAATATAATGTTAAAGATTGAACTTTAAATCCTCTAAAAAAAATAATAAGAAACGTGAGAAAAAAATAATGTTAAAAATTAAACTTTAAATCCTCTAAAAAAGATTAGAACTCAAAATATTTTAGAAAAAGATTTGTTAGCAATATATTAAATATTAATAAGTACGGTTCTCACAGTTAATAGTTCGTTCCCGCATTGTTTAGTTCTCAACCCTCTCCATCAGAATTTAGAACTAACCTGTTTAGTTTTTTTCTTTTTCTTTCATGTTACAACTAATCAAAGTCGATTAATTTTATGGATTATATATTTGACTTTGCTGGTTTATATAAGCGATTATGATTCAAATTGTTTACAATTAATTTTAGGCTTAATTGCAATTTTCCCCCTATCTTTTGCTAATTGTGCGATTTTGCACACCCTCTTTTTTTTGAGCGATTTTGCACCCCATCTTTTTGCTCCCTTTCTGATTTTGCACCCCATCTTTGTGTTTAATTGCACTTTTGACCCTATCTTTTTGCCAATTGTGCGATTTCGCACCTTGTTTTTTTTTGTTTTGCGATTTTGCACCTCTTCTTTTGCCCCCTTTCACCTCTTTTAATGATGATTTTGAACAAAACACAATTGACAAAAGATGGGGTGCAAAATCGCTCAAAAAAAGGAGGTGCAAAATCGCACAATTAGCAAAAGATAGGGGGAAAAGTGCAATTAAGCCTTAATTTTAAGAATTATTTGACTTTGACGGTTTATAATTGCTTATTAAAAACTATGATAGCGTGGTTTTTTTTATATATATAAAGAGAACCATGGTTTTTTTTTTTTAATTATTAAATAAAGGGAAATAAGCAATAACATCCTGTGCTGTTAAGCTCATTTCACTTACGTTTAAAGGAATAACAACATTGTTTTTCTCTTTGTGATTCCAAACGTTCTGCATATATACAATTGATAAACTGCTCCCATGACCCCTATCCAATATCCAACAAAATACAGTAAAATCAAAGTGTTAAAACTATTTAAACAATTCAAAATTGTTAAACGATAATCGCACTCATGTTACCAACAACTAAAAACAGAAACACTAGAAAGCTTCAAACCAATATCTTTCGTTTTTGGTTACATTCAAATCACCATCTGAGAGACCATAAAAAGAGAGGACCACTAAGAAGTATGGATACGAACACCGACATCAGATACAAAACGGATACTGACACGTCAATAACATTGATAATTTGAGAATATCACATAATTTAGGGTAATTATATTTGTGGATGTAGATGCAACACGTGTGCAGACACGTCTACTATGAGGAGTGTATGTGATTCATATACGAGGAGCAATATCATAATTCATATATATGGTCGAAAGAGCCTTAATTACACCTACAAATGATGATGTTCAAAAATTGAATGACATAATTATCAATTAGTTTTCAGGAGAATAACATAATTTGTTGTCATTTAACGATGTTGAAGGGGATACTCATAAATTATATCAACATAAATTCCTAAACTCAACTACTCAAGGAAGTATCCCATCACATATTTTAAAGGTAAAAACGGTGCACCTTTGATGTTGTTGCGAAACATAGAGTCTAGATATGACATGTGTAATGGAACACGATTGTTATGTCGTGGTTTATTTAAGAATATGTTGGATGTGAAAATCCTTAGAGGAAGTAATGTTGGAAAATAACATTCTTGCCCAGAATTAAATTAAAAACAAATGCGAGTTTCTGATTTCCCTTTGTGCTTAGTAGAAAACAGTTTCCCGTTAGACTAAGTTTTGCTATTACCATAAATAAGTCACAACTGACCATTCCCAATGTCGAAATATATCTTCTACGATATGTTTTCAGCCATGATCAATTATAAGAGGAGTTTCTCAAAATTCAACAAAAATTCTCATTAAATAAGGGAAAATAGAAGGAGAAGATGGAGACTTTACGAAAAATGTAGTTTTTAAAAATATTCTTTTATTGCAATCGCAATGTTTCTTTTACATAACATGTCATTTATACATTTATTTATGATGTTTCTTTACACAACACACACATTTATGTTATGATGTTACTAATTACTATTAGAATAAGCAATAAATGATCATTATTTTACCTTAATTTTATATGCAGGCAAACTAAAATATGTTGAGTTCAAAAATAATTTTCTTATATGCCTTGACAACATTTTGTTTATAAATCAATATATTAATAATTTCCATAATATTTAAAAATTTAAAATTTATAATTAAAATTATACAAACAAACATAATCAAATAAGCACTCAACGCAGTGTCCGTCTTTCCGCTATTCATAATAAAAAGTTTCATATCGGTCTTGTAGAATACTATGTATTTGATATATTTCAAAGTTGTTAATAGAGAACAACCACTAATATACATTATTTACAACATATCTCTAAGACACAACCACAATCATGAGCTCCATTCAAATCCAAAATAACAAGAAAAAGCATGAGTCAGATAGCCATAGGAGAGGATCTTGACTCGTCTTGTATAGCCTGCACCTGCTTGTAGTGCTTTCACATTTTTTTGTGTACCTGACAAGTAATGGATAAAGTGATCTGTATTATCTAGGACAAAACATTACATTGTGAATACAAGTCATAAACCCTTGAGATGCAGTTTCCTTTCTAGAATGAGTAAATGGCTACAAGGTTACTGCATAGATTTGTTTAACCAATATTGAATAATGTTGAAACTGAACGAAAACATCTATCTATAAGGAAAATTCTATAAAGCAAATTAAGTGATCCCACTAGCCCTATTATGTTGGAAGTTTATTCTTCAATCCTCATTACTAGGGAAAATTCAACTTGTATAGGACCAACACCGTAAACACCCATGGTTTTGAAACAAAATAGTTTTGTATGGAGGGAATACCGTCCTGTGAATACATACCTTGGAAATAACTTCAACAAGGGCAGTCTTATAGAAATTGTGCATGGCTAATCTTTCAGCATTTCTTGCCTCTTCTCGAGCTAATTTCTTTTCCTCTAGAGCTCTCTTGATGCAAGATAAGGAAAGCAAATTTAAATAGGTAGATGCAGAAAAATAAAATCGGAGATTACTCTAGTTTTTGTTCATCCGAACGGTGATAAAAAATTCATGGTTAAAATAAATGTTAGTCTCTCTAGTTTCCACTTACTTTCAATTTCGTTTCTGCAATTTGTTTTCTTTTCAATTAAATTGTCACACAAGAAGAGGTTTTAAACAAAGGGTGAGATTGTTACATAGAGGTGCCACATAGGCAAGTTTGTTTTAGATATAGATAGATAGATAGAAGATAGATAGATAGATATAGATATTACTATTATTAAATAGGGATGCCAATTAATGAGTTTTTGACGAGACGAGTAACCCGAGGAGTAGCCCGAACATTGTCCTCTTTCAACTGTGTCTTGTGCTTATTTTTTGACCATGTCAGACGTAACCTATTGTTTTAAGGAAATGACATGTTATTGGAGCAAGAGTGTGAGTTCTTGAGCAAGAGTGTGAGTCCTTGAGCAAGAGTGTGAGTTCTTTTGCAACTTCCAAATTTGATTATTCAATATCAACCACTCAAGACAGTAGAAGATCAAGAAACCAGTTCCAAGCCATATTCTTTGCGTTATAAATCAGAAACTTGCTCAACAAAATACCCCACTTGTTTTTAATGTCTTGAATGGTTGATTTTGAATGATCAAAATAGAAAGTTGCAACAGAAGGGAAACTTAGGGGGCTGAAATGTTTTTTTTTTTCTTAAATAGGGGGCCAAAATCGCAACTAGTGTAAAGTTAGGGGGCCAAAACTGTGTTTAAGCCTAACAAAATACAACAACCACTTTACTGTCAGACGTAGGGACAATTGACCATACTCGGTGATCAATTGCTTGTGTTGTGTGCTCTTATTTTCTGTCTTAACATATTCATTCTAAGAAAAGTTTTTCCCTAATGACACATGACAAAATTTCACTCATCTATTTCGGTTATTTTTCCCACATTCATGCAATCTCACATGGATCGTTACTAGTAAGTATATAAATCTACTTCAAGGAAATATTGTGAAGTAATAACTTGTTGTATAATTAGTTTTGGTTAAAGCACTTTCAACGACTCTGTTTCTATTTCAATGTACTACTGTAATGTGCAGGAATGAATCAGAATATAAATTTATTGGAAAGATAGTTGACGAGGTCTCTATAAAGATCAACCGTATTCCTTTGCATGTTGCAAGCAAACCAGTTGGGTTGGAGTCTCAAATTTTAGAAGTGACATGTCTACTTGGACTTGAATCTGATGAAAGCGTCAACATTATAGGCATTTATGGGATCGGTGGAATAGGAAAATCAACAACTGCTCGTGCTGTGCATAACTTGATTGCTGATCAATTCGAAGGTGTGTGTTATCTTGCTGACATACGAGAGTGGGAAACTAATCATGATCTTGCACAGCTCCAAGAAACATTACTTTCTGAAATACTCGGGGAAAAGGATACTAAAGTGGGAGATGTTTACAGAGGAATTTCAATAATTAAGAGGAGGCTCCAAAGAAAGAAAGTCCTTTTGATTCTTGATAATGTTGACAAAGTGGAGCAATTACAGGCACTTGCAGGAGGAACTGATTGGTTTGGATTCGGCAGCAAGATCATAATCACTACGAGAGACAAGCATTTGCTGGCTACTCATGGCATTGTGAAAGTTTACGAGATTAGACAGCTAAAAGACGAAAGTTTACTCATGGCATTTGCTGTCCTTCGTAAAGACATCCATGAAATTCTGAAAGTTAGCTATGATGATTTGGAAGAAGATGAGAAGGGTATTTTTCTAGATATCACATGTTTCTTCAATTCTTATAAAATAGGCTATCTCAAAGAAATACTATACTTACATGGTTTTCATGTGGAAGATGGCATACAAGTTCTAACTGACAAGTCTCTCATTAAAATTGATGCCAATAATTGTGTGTGAATGCATGACTTGATTCAAGGGATGGGCAGAAAAATTGTGAGGCAGGAATCAACGATGGAGCCTGGAAGACGCAGTAGATTATGGTTTAGTGATGACATTGTTCATGATTTGGAAGAAAACAAGGTATGATAGTGTTAATATTTATACATTTTGATTAATATGTATTAGTTTATAGGATTGTTAGTTTTCAATTTTCATGTACAAACGTTTAATGAAGTTTATTACTACTAGCAGAAAAGAATTTCATAATTTAGAAGTTTTTGAATACAACACAGTAAGTAGATGATTAATTCTCAACATTTAATTTGTGTTTGATTTGTTATTTGAAAATCATAGGGAACTGATACAATTGAAGTCATAATCGCCAACTTGCGCAAAGACAGAAAAGTGAAATGGTGTGGAAAAGCCTTCGGGCAGATGAAGAACTTGAGAATTCTAATAATTCGAAATGCAGGATTTTCCAGAGGTCCTAAAATTCTTCCAAATAGTTTGAGAGTGCTTGATTGGAGTGGTTATGAATCATCCTCCTTACCATCTGATTTTAATCCCAAGAATCTTGTAATACTTAGCCTGCGAGAAAGTTGCCTTAAACAGTTCAAATCACTCAATGTATGTATTCTTTTCACACACACAAAAGTAATACCTGAACATGTTTTGTTGGCCTTAAACTAATATTTGTGTCCAGTTGAAACCCAATAATTTGATTGTCTATTTTTTGTGTGTAGGTTTTCGAGACATCGAGCTTTCTTGAATTTGAAGACTGCAAGTTCCTAACTGAAATACCTAGCTTATCTACAGTGCCAAATTTGGGGTCATTATGTCTTGATTACTGCACTAATTTATTTAGAATCCATGATTCAGTTGGGTTTCTCGACAAGCTTGTGTTATTAAATGCTAAAAGATGCATCCAACTAGAAAGTTTGGTTCCCTGCATGAACTTGCCATCTCTAGAGATATTAGATCTTAGAGGTTGCTCGCGTCTTGAGAGCTTCCCAGAAGTACTAGGAGTGATGGAGAATATAAAATATGTTTATTTAGATAGGACTAACCTATACCAATTGCCTTTCACAATTGGAAATCTTGTTGGGCTCCAACGTTTGTTCTTGAGGAGCTGCCAAAGGATGATTCAGATACCAAGCTACGTATTGCCAAAAATTGAGATAGTAATATCGCATCATCGTAGGGGAGTTCAATCATCGAATGATGCAGAAAAGGTGAGTTCAAAAGTGTCTTCAAATGCCATGTGTGTTTATAATGAATATGGGAAGTCCTTTCTTAACGTGTATTCTCTTAATGTAAGTTCCAACAATGTCATAGAAATATGTAGGCCTTCGTGGAATCAAGACGGGCATAAGCACAAAAATATTGGCTATCGTCTCTTTTGTCACCCGATTCATCGTGGGAGAGTAGTTATGGATAAGGTTAGAAGCAACGAATCGCCAGTGCATTTTTGGTTTCGAAAAAAATTACCCAAAATAGCTCTATGCTGTTTAATTGAAATTGGAGAGCCGTTTTACGACGCGGTGTTGGATTTCAAGCTGAATGTACTCATCAATGGCACTAAGCAACTCTCTACTTCATGTGAATACATATATTATACAAAAAGAAAGACGCACCAAAAGCTTTGTTGTGATCTACAATGCAATACGGATGATATATTCTCAGAGAATGAGTGGAACCATGCGGAGATTTTATGTGAGATTGAACATCGCATGCCCTACTTCTATTGGACCACTAAGAGGATTCCGAAGTGGTCTGTGATACATGTCTACAAAGAAAACAGTGAGGATGATTTCAATTTAGTTGAGAATCTTGATTTTGCTCTGTCATCTTAACAAAAATTTGAAGAGATGCAAAGAAGACTTGAAAGGTTACATTTTATCCAACTCCATTTTCATCAAATTTGAATGAGCATGTTACTAGATTTGTGCTAGAACCACATGGTAATTTACAATGTTTTCCACGGTAAGATATGCAGAAAATTGGGAGCCTACAGTATCTCGTCCTTTGGACGAGCATGAAGGATTTTGATGGCTGCAATATTAATGGTGTTCCAATGTGTGAATGCTTGAAAGGTTTTACACCAAAATTTCAAGCTAAGTTGGATTTATCAGATTGGTCTAGTTAGTTTGTACTGCGTGGATTGGAATGAGTATGGGTCATCTTCTCCAAACCTTGTAGATTGGAACACACATTACTTGCTTATGAAGGCATATTAGATGTCGATTTAACACGTGAATACCAAGAGGCCTGTTCGAGTGAGGAGAAACTCAGTAGTCTCATGGATTAAAGCACGTGAAGAAAGTTGTGGGATGAACTCAGAAATTTCATTGTTATCGAAGAATACTTATTGAAGCTTAGATATTTTTTTCTAGATACTTAGTCACTTTGTTAGACGATTTCATTTCCTGTTTGTAAATTGAAGAGGAACAGTTTCCATTTGGTACCGTGTCCATAGCTATGAAGCCCGGATACTCCAAAATAGAGTTGTACCTGTATGTATCGGATACGTATCGGATATACCGATAGCATTAGGATACCTCCAATGTCGATATATTACAATTTACAGGTGAATTGATGAATAAAAATACAGAGAAGAAAACTGCTTACCTCGCCAGTAAGAAATCTTTATAGAATTAGTAATATAAATCAAGATTCTATTTTTTCTCTTAATTTGTTCTGTTCAATTCTATGTGAAGTGAAAGAGTTTTCATGTATAGACTCTTTGAGGTGTCACAGTGACTAAAGTAAAAGTAGAAAATAATCACTTTAGTCTCTGAAACGAAAATTAATATCCCCAAATTGAATCTCAAATCCCTAAATCCCAAATTCAATCCATAAATTTCAAAATATATCACATATGATGAGTGTTTGGTGCAAACTCGTACCAACAAAGTGTTGTTCTTCGTCAAGAACTGGGTCATCTTTCCCAATGAAATCAATTTGTGGTTGCAGGAGACTTGTTATTAGGTCTCTGATTGTGCATACTTACTATCAGTTAGGTCGGTAACCGTAAACACTCACTATCGCTAAGGTCCCTAACAGTAAAAGAATACTTCCTATTTATTTTAGATACAATCAGTATTTATAAATGGTCACTTTAGATGCAAATGCAAGGCCTTTTTAATCATGTCCCAACTAGTTTCTTAATTATTACTGTCTTACCTTTCCATTTCTCTTGGTGTGCATGCGTGAGTTCAGCACACTAGTATAGTTACCAGCGTTTTTTGTGTTTTGTAATCATGAATGGGAAGAGCTCCTTGATGTGAGAAGATTGGTTTGAAGAAAGGAAGATGGACTGTTGAAGAGGATAAGATCTTGACTTATTATATCCAAGAACATGGTGAAGGATCTTGGAGATCTTTGCCAAAGAAGGCAGGTAAATGATTAATGATTTTGATTTTGGAGGATAAGTAATTGTAAAGGGATTCAAGGTTTCCTTTTACAAATACCGATTGTATCTAAAATAAACAGGATGAATTCTCTTATTGCCAAGAACTTTAGTGACAATAAGTGTTTTCTGTCAGAGACATAATTGATAGTAAGTATGCATAGTTAGGAATCTAACAACAAGTCTCCCGTAACTACAAAACAGTTTTATTGAGGAAGATGACCTAGTTCTTGACGAAGACCAACACTTCGTTGAGTTTGCATCAACATCCATCATCATGTGATTCAATTGTGGTGTTTAATGAAATATTTGATTTTGAACAGAAGAGAGAATTATGTGACATTTAGGGATTTGAGATTTATGGATTGAATTCGGGATTTAGGGATTTGATATTCAATTTGGGGATATTGATCTTCGGTTCAGGGACCAAAGTGACCATTTTCTACTTTCACTTTAGTCTCTGTGACACCTATATGTCATGTCAACATAAAACATTTGCTACATCATCAATTAAAAGGTTATTTAATGTTAGAGACTAAAGTGATAACGAAAATGCACATTCAGAAGCTACTTTATATTTAAGCGAGATACAGAGTCAGAGACCAAAGGAACAATGTACTCAAAAATCAAAGTTACGAGTGAATGGACTTATTGCTGCTTAATTTTGTACTAATTATTACGAGTGAATGAATAGACAATATTCAATTGTAAATTGGTTGATTGTAAAATCTAAGTACAGTACAAATCAAAGATAAGAGATCGAAGAAACATTAATTTTTGTTATTCATCTTTAAACAACTGTACAACTTTTTATCTTGAATATTAGTTGTTTTAATTATTAAAATAGTCTTTTGTCAATCAAACATCATATAAGACAAATAATAGTTTCATTTCATAAAAGTTTGTTATGTTGTTCTGTTTCATACTATGTTTTTAACAAAATATGAATTAATCGTGAATTTTTAAATATTAAAAACTTAAAATATTTAATTCATTTCTTCTTAAAAAATCTAAACATTTGTAAGAGATAATTCTATAATGTAATAAATATGGCTGCAAAAATTAATTCACAATATCGAAGGACAAAGATTTTTGAGGATAAAGACTATTTTTAATTTTATTTTATACACTCTCTTAGACTTATCCATCACTCATTTTTTATTTCGAACTTCAATCTCACGTTGTCATTACCGCCACTCATTGCCTCCTATGACCCAGCCTCATGTCGTCACTTCTAGAACTCGTCCTCACATCGTCGCAAATTGTTGTGATGAATATGCATGGTTAATTTTGTCCATATATAATACAAAATATTAACTACTCCCACCGTCTCATTATAAGTGAGCCATTTAAAAAAAAAAATATTCTCCTAAAAAATTGACTCATTTCACTTTTCAATACAATGTTAATTACTTTTTCCTAATTATAACTCTAATTAATAAGCTTAATTACATAAATGGTCCCTCAACTTATTTGTTGTTTTCGATTTGGTCCCATAACTCTAAAAATTTCTCGTTTGGTCCCACATATACATATCCGTTAGTTAATTGACCATTGTATGTAACCATAGTTTTGAAACTCGGCTCGGACCGGCCGGTCGGACCAGGACCCGATGGTCAGACCAGTTCGAGCCAATATTCGGATCGGTCATGCAGTTAACTCGGCGAGAACCGGTCAAAACCCGGTGACTCGGCCGAGTTGATGGTCAGACTGGTTCTTCCTTTTTTTTTTTTTTCTTTTAGCTTTTTCTTCAAGTTTGGACTTTTGTAGAAAAATCTGAAATATGAAAAAGTTAGCGACAAGAGGAATCGAACCGTGAACATTAAAATGAATGTTTGGAAGCTTAAGCACTACAACAACTTCTAATCATTGTTACAAATTGAAATATATTATATATGTAAATATAATACATTTAAATTTTATAAGAGGAAATAACACATCATTTTTGTTTTAGAAAATCTACATATTATATTAATTTAATATATTTCCTATCAACAAAATATAGTTGTACAAAAATTAAAATACATATTACATGTCAGTTTTTTTAGTTTTTAAGTGAACAAGTCATCGATTAAATCCGATTAAATCCGGTTAAATAGTTATATAAATTTAATCTCAAGACCGAGTTATCTAACCGAGTCATCCGAGTTGATCCGGTTCAGTCATGCGGTTCGACCAATGACTCAGTGGTTCGACCATTGACCCAGTGACCCAGTACCCCAACCGAGTCGATGACCGAGCCGAGTTTTAAAACTATGTATGTAACGGTACACCAACACCATTTTTTTTTTGTTTTTCTTCATCATCCCCCCTCATGTTCTTCTTCATCTTCATCAACAACAATCAACAACAACAACAATTCTTCAATCCATAAATCCAACAACAACATCAACAAATTCAAAAATTCAGAAATCATCAACAACAGCAATCCTTCAAACCCGAAATTCATCAACAAGATTATCATCACCACAATATCATGACTACACCTTCAATTCTATAAATCTAGAAATTTATCGACAACAAACACAATCAACGCAACAAGAATAACACACTCTTCTCTCCTCCTTTGAAAATCAAAACAGAAACAACATGGAAATTCGAAAACAGAAACTACATGGAAATCAAAACATAAACAACATTGAAAATCAAGACAGAAACAAGAAATTCGAATTCAAATTTTTGGGCTCCGAACTCGAGTTGTTGATGTTATTTCTGGGCTCCGAACTCAAGTTTTCCAGCGCGGCTGCAACAATATCTGGTACGATGGTCGCCGGTGAAAGTTCCTTGATCATGAAATAAATTGAGGGGTTTGGTAGTGGCCATCATGGAAAAGAATATTATCAGTTTCGTTTTTCAAAAAGAGTCTCATGGTGGCCAAAAATTGAGAGAGAAAGTGGTGATTGGGGAATTTCAAACCCTCACCAATCTAAAAATAAATTAGTGGTTATTGAAGAGAGAGAGAGAGAAGAGATGAATTCATTGGTGATGGTGGGGTTTTCAAAGGAGGCTGCACAAAGGAGTTATGGTGGCTGGAAGTTTGTGGTGAAAAAGGAAGAAAAAGAAGAAGAAGAAGAACGTGAAAAAGGAAAAAGGAGGGTAGAAGATGATGAAAAAGAGAAAAAAGTTACGTGTTGATGGTTCAGTGTAAAATACGATATGCCTATAGGATCTAGCCGTCCCCTTTTTGAAAAAAAAGATCAAAGGGATGAAATTAAAATATTAATAAGATCTACGGTGGACCACCTACAATGTTGGTCCACCTAATACATTTGGGGTTAAAGTTAACTGATATGGATCAGAATGACTGACAAAGCATATTTAAAGGACCGAAAAAGAATTTTTTAGAGTTATGAGACCAAATCGAAAACAACAAATAAGTTGAGGGATCATTTATGTAATTATAAGCATAATTAATACTACTTTCATCACTCCCAATTCAATATATTCTACTTTACATTTATGATAAAGAAAAAATGCATCAATACTTAACAAAGACACTCAAAACTATTTTTCTCTCTCTATTTCACTTATATACTTTTTCTTAATATATGTGAAGTGAGGAAAATGCTCACTTATAATGGAACGGAGGGAGTAATTTGTATCACAATGTTGCTTCTACTGTTAACTAGTTGGTAAGATTGAGCTACTTTTAATTATGTTCTTATTTCCTCAACTACTTTTGATTATGTTGTTTCATATGATGCATGGTTTATTTATTTACTTTTAAATGTATGTATTGGCAATTTGTCTTTCGACAAACCCAATCATGTCATCGTATTGCCATGTGTTTGTTCGACCTAAATCATTGTAGGTTTTATCGGATTCATGGATGAATTTGGGTTTAAAAATTGGTTTAATATAATGTGAGGATCGGATTCGGGCCACATACAACCCGATTTAAACCATGGTTTATAAACCCCTAATATTCATATCATCAACTACACCCAAATTATATAATTTTTTTTGAAAAGACAAAGATACTGATAATCATAATAACTACACCCTAATAAACGTGTAAGGATGCAACATTACAAAGCAGAACATAACAAATGTAGTTTATCTAACGAAAGTACAAAAACTCTAAATAAATTAAAATTAATCACCAAAACAAAACTTACTTCCCCATAATACTATTTTCATGCAGCCACCCAAAACAACACATCACAAGGCTTAAACAAACTTATTCTCGTGAGATAAAATCAGCCACCTTGGTTCAAACAAACAGAACTGTAGAAAAAACTGATATTTAATAAGGAGACAACTTCTACATGATTACACTAATATGAAAAGAGCAACTAGTATGAAATTTGCAAGGCACATAGATAAAAGTTGAACACATCATTAATACTACTATATTATTAAATTATAGTATAAAAATCAAGCAGCATTGATGAAGTAGTTTTGTCACCTAGCAACCCTGATCGATCCTTTCATGACCAATACACTTTAGATCCTCTTCTTGAAGTGCTGCACTTATCATACACTTTTTTGGTTACTGCCATCACACTGTGAGCCCCTTGCCTATAGTTGAACACTGGACAAACTTACAAAAAATTATATCCCCCCACAAGGTGGAGAATGATAAATGTTAAGCATTCCCATCTTGAGTATAAGAGTATGAAAAGGTTGAGGAAGAAGAGGTTTTGTGAAGAAATCTGCAAGTTGATCCCGAGATGACACATGGAAGAATATTCATGATACCTGCTTGCAGCTTTTCCCTAACCTAGGGACAATCAATCTGAAGGTGCTTAGTCCTTTCATGAAAAACTAGATTGACAACAATGTGTAATGCACTCTGATTATCACAGTATAGAACTGGAAGTTTAATGCTGGAACATGTAAATCTCTTAGCAAATAAAGCAGTCATTGCAACTCACAAGTTGCTGCACCCAAAGCTCTGTATTCTGCTTCAGATGATGATCTAGAAATAGTCAATTGTATCTTAGTTCTCTTGGATATGAGTGACTTGCCAAGGAAGAAAAATTGTACTGAAATGGATCTCTTAGAGTTTAAGCAACCAACCTAGTCAGCATCTGAAAAGCATGATAAACACAAAGAAGAATCTCTTTGAAAGAACAAACCCTGACCATGACATTTCTTCAAATACCTCAAAATTCTAGTAGATGCAGTGAAGTGTTTTTTCAGTAGGAGAAGAAAGAAATTGACTAAAGTGCTGAGTAGCAAAGATAATGTTTGGTCTTGTGTTTGTCAGAGAGATCAATCTGCCTATCAATATTCTATATGAAGGTACATCGGTATAATATGCGCTGGAATCATTATGTAACTTGCATGAAGGGTCAGAAGGAGTAGAGACAAGTTTAGAGGCTAGAAAACCTAAATTAGTGTGAAGGTCAAGGCAATATTTCCTTTGACATAGAGATATCCTTTGCGAGGAATGAGCCACTTCCAAACCAAGAAAATACTTCAATTGACCAAGATCTTTTATCTTGAAAGATGAATGCAGGATGGCTTTGATGTTCTGAAACTCGTGTAAAGAATCACTAGCAATGATCAAATCATCAACATACACTAAAAGAACTTTTAATGTATTAGCAGTCTTTTTGATGAACAAAGAGTGATCAAAGGTTGATTGAGTGTATTGGTGATAAAGTAGAAGAGGTGTGAGCTTCTCATACCATTTTCTACTTGCTTGCTTAAGTCCATATAAAGATTTAATGAGCTTACATACATGATTAATTTTGGATGGAGTGATACCTTGTGGAACAAGCATGTACACATCTTCTTGTAAGATACCATGCAAGAATGCATTGTTGACATCAAGTCGATGAATGTGCCAGTGTTTGGTAGAGGCAAAAGCAATGACAGTTTTGACCGTTGTAAGTTTAGCAACAGGGGAATAGGTGTTAAAGTAATTGAAACCTTCAATTTGATTGCAACCTTTTGCAACAAGGTGTGCTTTGTACCTTTCAATGGAACCATCTGCATTATGTTTGATTTTATAGATCCATCTACAACCTATAGGTTGTACATTAGGTGGCAGGTCAACTAGGATGCATGTAATTTGGATCCATCTAAGGGAAAGTTTGGATCTGTGTGATTGAAGAGTAGTTGAATAACAAAAAGAGGCAAAAAAATTGAAGGATGTAATGTCTGGAATATGATTTTGAAGAAGTTGATGAGGTGACTCTATTGATGATAAAAGTAGCATGTAAAAGAGTATATGACCAATAGGATGCAGGTAATTTAGATTGATATAAGAAGGATTTGCCTACATTCAATATATGTTGGTGTTTTCTCTCAACTCTCCCATTTTGTTGAGGAGTTTATACATAGGATCTATGATGCAAAATACCTTTGTAAGCATAAAAATAACTAAGCAAGAATTCAGGTCCATTATCAGTTATAATAGCTTTGGGAGTGTTGTGAAATTGAGTTTCTATGAGAGAAATGAAGTTCTTAACATGTAGAGAAACTTCAGATTTAGACTTTAAAAGCACAATCCAAACAAATCAGCTATAATCATCTAATATAGTAAGAAATTATCTATGGTTGTGAACAGAAGTAATGGACAATGGACCCTAAATATCAAAATGTAAAAGTTCAAATTTGCTACAAGCAACAAAAGTACTGGAATTGAAAGGTAATTTTCTTTGTTTAGAAAAATGGAAAATATCACAAGTTGCATGGTGATCAAAAGTGAGAACAGGATATAACTAAGACATATGAGACAATCTTTTATGAGAAACATGTCATAGCCTAAAGTGCCATAATGTAGAAGATGGAATGGTTAAACATTTTTATTGGTGGGATATGATTGACAGAAAAACTATTGCATAAAGGAAAAGTGAAAAAATCTAAAGCTAATCTATACTCTATAAAGACCTTCAATCTGATCACCAAACCAATCATCTTCTGGGAGTGAAGTTCATGTAACAAACAATTATTATCATGAAATATGACATGACACTGTAAAGAGTGACAAAACTTGGAAATTGAAATCAAGTTTATATTTAATAAAGGAGAATATAACACATTTTCAAGATAAAATTGAGGTGAAAAGTGTATAGTTTCAGCATGTTGAACTAATACATAAGTACCATTAGGCAAATTAACAGGTTTATGTGTGATTTTGTGAAATGAAGTGAATCAATTTGTGGAAGAAAAAATGTGTTCATTAGCTCCAGAGTCGAAAATCCAAATATTAGACTTAGAAGAAATGGAGCAAGAGAAAATGGATGATATACCGGAGGATGAAGGTGAATTTGTAGTAAGAGGAGTCTGTATATGGTTGACACTAGCACCAGAAGAAGCCACATATGTTGCAGGAAGAAAATTCACTTGTTGGACCAAGCTAACAAGTTGATCATATTTGTCTGAAGAAATATTGGAACTAAAAGAAGATGCATCAATGCAACTTCCTGCTCTAGCCTCATTTCCATCAATACTACTTGAGGCATTAACAGAAGAATTTTTCTTCGTAAAGTTGGGATGTTCATGCTTTTGGTAGCATAAATAAATAGTGTGATTATTTTTGCCACAAAAGATGCAATGGCTAGGAGGTATAAAACCAGTAGAATACCCCCTTCCTATTCCTTGAGGCTTGTGTGAATCAACATCATTCACAAGCGAAACAAATTCATCAATAGAAGAAGCCAATGAGTGATTATTTCTTTCTTCCTGAATAAATAATGAATAAACCTTATTGATAGAAGGAAGAAGATCCATTACAAGCACCCGAGTCTTAACAACATCAAATTAATCATTCAAACTAGTCAAAAACTAGATAACTTGATCTTCAAGCCTGTAATCAAGAGCTTCTCTCATGGCAGCGCAATGACAAGGATGAGGACAAGTGCAATGAGGCATACGACGATGAGAGTTCAACTCTTCCCATAACGTTTTCATCTAAGCGAAGTAATCTAAGAAATTTTTCTATCAATGACAATTAGTTCATCAGCGAGACTTTTGACAGAAAAGTGATAATCAGTGATGAATTTTTCGCCTCTGGTACAATGCTGAATTTGATTTTTAATGGACATGACATGAAATCGAGAGGTGTTTGCATATTTGGCTTCAATGGCATCCCACAAGGTTTTAGAAGTGTCATAAGAGGCAAATGATATACTATCTGCTTCTGTCATAGAGGAGAGAATAAGATTGATGATGAGTTGGTCAATAGTGAACCAATTTGTGTATTATGGATTTGGGGTTGAGACACCAGCAATGAGAATGGTGGGAGATTGAGAAGGTGTGGTTCCATCAATATGGCCAATGACTTGGATGCCAGAGAGAAGAGAGGTCGCCTGACGTTTGCAAGAATGATGACTGGCTTGAGAAAGCTTAAGAGTGATGAAAGCATGGATAAGAAGACTTGTTTCTGATGGGTTTGTGGTGGCTGCCATAGTAAAGGAGATATGGATCGTGAGATGTTGTTAGGCTAAGGCTAAGGTTGATACCATATACATCATTTAATGAATGAATCTTTTTTTTTTTGACAAGTAATGAATGAATCTAAAATCTTGATTTTTGCTTATAATAGTGACCGCAGGGTGTGTGTGTGTGTATATATATATATATATATATATATATATATATATATATATTTACACAGAGAGAGAGAGAGCTGTGTTGAATGCTTGATTGATTTGATATAACAAGGTTTACATTTATACGAACGATAGCATGGATCAAGGCTGTACTATAGCTGATCTATTTGATCAAAATTATAAAATGAGAGACAACACTAGTAATTACAGTGAATGGTAATAATTACAATGAATGAGGAAATAAAATAAATTAATGAATGTTGTAACTAGGTAGATGTCGTTGCTTGATTTGTGTCGTATTTATTTTATTCCTTTGACTTGAGATATTGGTGTAACAACCTTGCTTCAAGTTTTTGATATTGGATCGAAGTGTAGCAATACGAATATAATTAGCTTTTGAAAAACGATCTCTGAGATTTGACCAAACATCAATAGCGTTTTCATAGAAAACGAGAGTTTGAGCAATTTGAGGCGAAACTAAGTTGATAATCCAAGATTGAATTAGATGATTACACCGTTCCCAAGCTTTTTGATTAAAATCATCTTCATCTTGAATCTCCATGGATCCATCAATAAACTTCAATTTGTTTTTCGCGCCAAAAGCATGAATCTTACAACTACTCCATCCAAGATAATTCGATCCATCCAAAGGAGGAGCAACAAGAACTGAATTCAGTCCTTCACTTGGATGAATGTAGAAGATGGATTCAGTATCAGGTTGTCTTTGACGAGGAATGATAATCACGAGAATGAAGCAAGAAAAAGCAACAATTTGCAAGAAGAACAACGCAGATTCAAGGATAATCGCAAGAAATTCTATGTAGAATCAAGGAAAATGCGAGAAAATCTGCGAGAAAAAGGATGAAGATTCAAGAAGAAATGAGTTGTAACTAACTTCTAACTAACTTTCTTCCTGGAAGTGAGAAAAAAAGCTCTAGATACCATATTATGGAAAGTGAAAGAATGAAAAGTATCTCATTTCTCATAGAAGAAATTCATAGTACATTGGATATTTATAAGAAAAGCATGAAGTACATAATTCCTAATAACATGCTAATACACTAGATTAAGCTAATTAATACTAGCTAGCTAGTCACGAGTAAACTTGGTGAGTTAGGGTTTATTATTGTAGCTTGTGGAACAATCTTCTCTTCTTTCTCTAATACAAGCAATCAAAGAACTCTCCTCCAAAAACATTTTAACTACTTGACTGTTTAGCGATCAATCTAAAACATTGTTTTGACATTCAAAATGACAGGTTATAAAATTAAAAACCCAACAAACTCAAACATTCAAAATGCCATTATTTTGAAAAGCACAATTCAAAAAAATTACATTAATTTCCCCCCTCAAACTCCTAGAATGTTGCCATTTAGCTATTATGTATGTTGCCAATTTTTGTGTTTTAATTTTCTTTAATTTCTTATTTTAAGTATAATTGGAACCAACTAGTCCAACAGAGAGGAGACACGTCAATTTAATATGCCATGCCAACTTGTTAAAAAATAGGAAAATGCTATTTATCTAGAAAAATAGCATCAAGAATTTTTCAAGACACAGTTGGTAAGTTTTAATTGCATGATTTATTTGTTTACTTCCTATTTTTCAGCCACACCTCCTTGAATTGTGGTAAATAGTGCATTGTGATTGGCTACTCCTTATTCTTGAAGAACTTTTGATGTTATTTTTCTTGAGATATAGCATTGCTCTAAAAAATATGCCACGCCTATGAAGTAAATTAGAGAGTTAAAATCGCACAATTAGAAAATTAATGGGTCAAAACTATTAAGCCTGTTAATTTTAAACATAAATAAATTTAGGATCATACTAACTTCTAACTTGTGCCCTTAGACGCACGTTAAACATTAATATCATTATATTAAAGGTAAGAATTTATTGAAAAAAAATTAATATTAAATATTTTGAGCAATAAATTAACATAATTTCAAATACATAATTTCTATTAGTAGAATTCTTACAATGTACCTTAAGAGCTCAGGTTAATATTTTCCATAAAAATTTAACTCCTAAATTTACTTCCCAGGTGTACATAAATAAAAACATATAATTCCACATTATAGTTTGAACTACAAAGACTTACCAACTGATCATCACACTCACACACTAGTATACTGCAAACCTGTTTATTCAATTTTATAACAACACATAGGAAAAGGGAAAAGGGAATGAAACTTGCATAAAAGCAAATTTCAAAATCAGAAACTTGACGAGTACACATGTGGCAAGAGCCTCGGTTTAGGGTGCACTAATAATGGCACAGCTCTCTGAATACCTAGGCCATAAGCTTCATCCATGTTTATGTTTTTTGCATCTAGTCCATTTTCAAGTTCCCAATTAAATGAATGAGCCAAGGTAGCAATTTGAAGTTGGACCATTCGAATTCCTAGATTCAACCCCGCACATATTCTACGTCCAGCGCCAAAAGGTATAACCTCAAAATCATTTCCCTTCACATCAACATCACAATTCTCACCACCTGGTAAGAACCTTTCGGGTTTGAACTTTAATGGATCAGTCCATTTTCCTTGGTCACGAGCTATAGCCCATACATTTACCAAAAGAGTCGAACCCTTTGGAATGTGGTACTCAAAAATCTCACAACTTTCAGATGCAATTCGTGGGAGGGAAAGAGGTGTTGATGGGTGCAAGCGAAATGTTTCTTTTACCACTGCTTGTAGGTAAGGTAGTTTAGGTAAATCCTCTTCTTTCACGTTTCTGTCTCGGCCGACTACAGTCTCCAATTCTTGTTGGACTTGGGCTAGGATTCTTTGATTCCGGAGCAACTCAGCAATGGCCCATTCTATGGTGATTGATGTTGTCTCTGTACCAGCTACAAACATGTTCTGAACGAAAAATCAAACAAAGCTGTAAATATGTCTTATTATAAAATTTGGTCAATGTCAAAGTTTATTTGGATTGAAGTTTACGAGATTAAATTTTAGGCTAAATACGACTTTTGGTTATTTAAGTTTGACAAAATTCTCAAATTAGTCCTTTAAGTTTCAAAAGTTTCAAGTAAGTCCTTTTAGTTGATAAATTATTTCACTGTTACTCATGTTATCAATCTTCATTTAACTGATGTTGATGTGGTCGTTAAGTTGCTGACTTGAATCAAAACAATTAGTTTTAAAGACTCAAGGGTGTCAAAATGCTGTTTTTGAAGGTCACAAATGATCATTTATAGGGCTAGAAAGGAAGTTCTTGTTGTCAATAGTTGTCTTTCTAGCCCTATAAATGATCTTTTGTGACTATTAAACGCAGTTTAGACACCTTTTCTTTCTATATCATATACTATACAATGAATTTTGTTGTGTTGATATGAAATAATAGCATATTTTAACATGTAATTATAAAATTTAATGAGTTTTATAACATAGTCAGGTAACATGGTAAATTTTGACTCTAATTTCACCAAAATTGTTTGAAACGTCAAAATAAGATACCAATTTCAATATTTTCATTTGTGATTCAATTTTCCAAAGAGTATGTAACATACCATAAGTAGTCCTTTGATCTCAATATCACTGAGTTGATTTCCATCCTCGTCCGTTTCCTCTTGTGACAACAAAGTACTCAACAAATCCTTATGTTTCTTACTCTTAGAAATAGAAGTCTTATGTTCCTCAATAATATTTGTTAAAAATGCATCAAACCTCTTGTGTAATTTCTTCATTTTAGCTTGAACTCCTTGAAGGTCTAGCCATTCTAATGATGGAATAAAATCACCAATGTTGAAAACTCCACCTAAAACCATCAACTCATCAACCATATCCTTAAAATCACCGGCTTTAGGATCAAAATCACCATTTCCTTCATTAAATACTCTCCTTCCTAACACAGCCCTAGCAAGTGCATTGGTGGTACATACATTTAATAATTGTCCCAAGTTCACAGCTTTTGGGTTTGAATGATTACTTGCCAAATTGTTGACCAATCTTGTTACCTCTTCCTGAAAATGCAATTGATTAGGTTGAACTTATTGAATAATGTCATTTGAAAAATAGTGAAAAACCAAACATTCCCTCAACTACCTCTTAATTAACTAATGGGATTATAATATTAATTGGCACCAATTATATTATATATTGGGATAAATATTAGTTTTCACTCCTTGTAAAAAAAATTGTTTGTTCAACGTATCTAGAAGCTTCTGAAGATGTGATGACATGTGCATATCAACCATATTTGACGTGAAGTAAATAGAAGTGCTGATTGGCTTGCTAACATCAGCATCACTAAGGATCATTTGATTTTGCTTGTTTTAGAGACTCCGTCTAGTGAGCTTCAAAAGCTCATACTTGATGATGTTTCCGGGGCTTGTATGCCTAGGAATATCCGTTTAGCCTAGTTTTTTTTTTCCTTCTTCTTGAGCTTTGTCCTCTTTTGTAAAAAAAAAAAATTGTTGGTTTGCAATCCATACAAATATACAATTTTTTCCTTTTAGGTCTTGTTGTTTCATCTTAGACTATATGTATTAGGCTTAATTACTCTTTTGGTCCCTTAATTTATTTGTTGGTTTCGTTTTGGTCTCTTAACTATTAAAAGTTTCGTTTTGGTCTCTTAACTTATTTTTGGGTTTTCTTTTGGTCTCTTAACTAGTAAAAGTTTCGTTTTGGTCCCTTAACTTATTTTTTGGTTTCGTTTTAGTCCCTTAACTTATTTTTTGGTTTCGTTTTGGTTCCTTAACTCTAATACATTCATCCTAACATAAAGGACCAATGTGGTTGACAGAGGAAGAGTTAAGAGACCAAAACAAAACCAAAAAATAAGTTAAGGGACCAAAACGAAACTTTTGATAGTTAAGGGACCAAAACAAAACCAAAAAGTAAGTTAAGGGACCAAAACGAAACTTTTAATAGTTAAGAGATCAAAACGAAACCAAAAAATAAGTTAAGGGACCAAAAGAGTAATTAAGGCTATGTATTATTCATTTTTAGTTCTTATGTAGTTCATATTGTTGTTGTTTCATCTGACAGGGTACCTACCAGATAGATTGCTTAACGGGTCATGCATCCCCTTGGGATGGTCATGTGTTTGGATTGGAGGAAACACAAATAACACAAGCAATGATGCATGATGACGTTTTATTTTGTTGACAAAATACATGGATGAGTTTTAATCCAACTAAACATCAACGTGTCACTTGCTACATCACCCACTTTAATATTCCAAATTAACAAGTGAGAAAAATTCTTATATTCTGCTAAAAAAAATAATTCTTATACATTTATTACCAAAATTACAGATTTGAAAAAATAGACCAAACATCATTTTTTTTTCCAGATTTGAATATCAGATCTTGCATATATTATGCATTGTTCCTACTAACCGAGCTAAGCTCACGAGGACAGAGACCCAACATCATTAATGATGTATAATAAGGGTGCAAATTTTTTTTAAAGTAAAATTTAGTTTTTAATTTCATTAATTTTGGGAGAGAAATCGTGGGCTAATATGTGGCGTTTGGCTTTTTGGGAACTACTTTTATCCGAATTCTCTCTAGACTGTCAAGCTGGAACTCTAAACATTTATCCTTGGGTGGTCGTCTGATCTTACTGAAGTATGTCCTGTCTTCTCTGCTTGTTTACGCGCTTTCTTTCTTCAAGGCTCCCTCAGGTATCGTTTCCTCTATTGAGTCTATTTTAAATTGTTTTTTTTTGGGGGGAGGGGGGGGGGGGGGGGGGGGGGAGTGATGACCACAGAAAAATAACATGGGTTGACTGGACTTCGGTCTGCAGGAGTAAGGAGGTTGGTGGTTTTGGGGGTAAAGAGAATTAGAGAGTTTAACACTGCTTTACTTGGGAAGTGGTGTTGGCGGATGGTAGTGAAGAGGGAGACTTTGTGGTTTAGAGTGTTGTCAGCTAGGTATGATATGGAGGATGGTAGGTTGAGGAGTAGGGGGCGCGACGCTTCGTTGTGGTGGCGTGATGTTCATTGTTTGAGCAGGGAGGAGTGGTTTACAGATAACATTTCTCAAGTTGTTGGAAATGGGCAAAAACTCTTTTTTGGTCGGAGGTTTGGGTAGGTGATGTGTCCATTCGAGCCAAATTTCCTAGATTATTTGATTTGTCGGAGTATAAGGGGGTTTCAGTGTTTGATATGTGTCAATTAGGATGGGGGGTAGATGGTGGTGGGTGGTTGTGGAGGACGAGACTGTTTGCGTGGGAAGAAGAGTTGTTGGGGAAACTTATTTATTACTTCACAGTGTGTCTTTGCAAGTTGATAAAATTGATAAATGACATTGGAACTTAGAGACGTCTAAGGTGTTTTCTGTTCATAATGCCTACAATTTGCTTGCTTTTCAGCTCTCTACGGTAGATGTGTCATCTCTGTGGAACAAGGATGTCCCTCTCAAGGTCATTCTGTTCGCACGGCGTCTGTTTCGTGACAGGTTACCAACAAAGGACAATCTTTTTTCATCGTGGGGTGATTTCTTTTGACTCCCGTTTGTGTGTTACTGGTTGCGGTTCAGAGGAAAATAGTGCTCATTTATTCTTACATTGCAATATTTTTGGTTCGGTTTGGAACAATATATATAATTGGGTGAACACTTCGGCGACTAGTCCTTTTAGGGGTGGTCAACCATTTCAATCAGTTTGCTTTTGGTGGTTTGCCCAAGAAACATCGAGAGATCTTACAGGTTTGGTTTGCAACTACGTGGGGAATATGGAAGGAAAGAAATAATAGATTATTCAATGACAAAGAATGTACAATAGCTCAGATGGTGGATAAAACTAAGTCCCTCGCTTTTATGTGGTTGAAGGCGAAGCACATTAATCTTCCCTTCAATTATCATGGATGGTGGCCTAGTCCATTCACCATGTTGGGCGTAGGCTAATAGTTGTTTCTTTTCAGTTCTTCTATCTTTTGTTTCCTTTGTAAATATTGACTTGACTTTGGTGTTTCTCCCTGATACATATTGTGCTAGGGAGGCCTTTTGATGTGGTAATATATTTCATTTTATCCTCTTCAAAAAAAAATCTTTTCTTCTTCAATAGAATGTAATAGAAAAGGGAAAATTCATGTGTATGTGATTTTGTAGTAATTTTCATGTGTTAAGACAAGAAAGTTTGGTCCATTTGGTCGTATATACTCCATCCGTCCCTTAATAAGTGATTTTTTTGTTGTGAAAAAACATATTCTCTTAAAATAACTGATCAATTTCACTTTTCAATACAATATTAATTACTTTTTTCCTAAAATAATCAGACTAAAATAATGTTTCTCTTATTTTGCTAAAAATAACTTGCATGTGGTAAGATAGAAAGATATTTTTATTGATGTTGAAAATGGAAAAACCATTCAAAATTTTCATAATATGAAAATTCGTAGAGGTCAATTATTAATACATAAATTTTTTATATATGATGCCCCCATTATTAAAAAATCTTGGATCCGTCCCTTTAAATTATATATTTTTTTAGGAAGTTTCAAATATATATTTTTGGAAGGCATAAAAGTTTTTTTTTTGGTTGTACCAAACACATGTAAGGAGTGGTTTCTATTTGTTTTTTGGTTTTAATAAGCAAAATGGTTAATTAATTGGACCAAACACAGTACTATGTTGTCGGTTCATTCACATGCTATGTCTTCTTCAATTAACTCCTTTACATTTATCTCTTCTGTTGGGTGATACTACATTATATTTTAGGAAAGATATGTTATAAACACTTCTCTATAATACTGCATTATTTTTAATCTTTAACACAGGTGATTAGAAAAAGGATAATATGACACTGGTGTATGATTCGTGAGAGAACTTTTATTATATGACACTGATTAAAGGAGTACGACTGAAGAGGACTTAGCCTGTGAATGAACCGACAACATAGTACTGTGTATGGTCCAATTAATTAACCATTTTGCTTATTAAAACTAAAAAACAAAGAGAAACCACTCCTTACATGTGTTTGGTACAAAAAAAAAAAAGAACTTTTATGCCTTTCAAAAATATATATTTGAAACTTCCTATAATAATATATACTTCAAAGGAGGAATTCAAGATTTTTTAATAGTACGCGTACCATATATAAAAATTTATAGGATTAATAATTGATCTCTACGAATTTTCATATTAATGGTTTTATCATTTTCAATATCCATAAAAATATCTTTCTAAATATATATATATATATATATATATATATATTTTAATCTTTCTATATATAAATAACTAAACTAAACAATCATTTAATCCTTCATCTCTCATTCCATTTTGCATCAGATTTTTAATAATATTCATACCATCAAGAAATTTTTTGAGATCTATGATGAAAGTGTGGACCAAAAGAGAAGTGATTTGTGAATAAGTGTGAACCATATGGTCGAAATATAAAAGTATTGGTACATTATATTACCTAAAAACAAGTTTCTAAATTTTTTGTGAAGGCACAAGCACACACTTGCAGCAACATAGATCCGTCCCTGTTCAACTTATACTTTCAGACACATTCTTGAATTTTTAAGAATAGTTGAAGGAAAAATAAACTCTAAATTTTTGTCTGGGGTGCAAAAACACTTGGACTACAAAAAATTAATAACTTTCTTTTTGACAAAAAAAAGGAACAAATATAAATAATTATGATATTTTTTGAGAAATAATTAATTAAATAAGATATTTTCGGTACGCCAACTGAAAACGCAAGGTAGGCAAGCATAGATAGATGTCACATTTTTGAAAAAGAGGTACCGTTATAAGTAGTGTGTGTATATATATAGGAACGTCACATTTAATTTTTTTTGACTAAATAAACATTATTTACATTTTAAACTTTAAATATATTTAGGGCTCTGCCCTCTTTTTTGTACCAAAAAAAAACTTTAAATATATTTTATCTATAGAGATAATCTTATAAAAAAATCACATTAAACTTTAAATATATTTTTCCTTATTCGAGATATCTTGAAAATTAAATATACTATTTTTTATTTGAATTTAAACTTTGATTGACATATTATAAAGGTTTAGTATCTTCTAATAGACTTAATCTCATTGGTTATCCTTTATGTTCAACAAAAGTGATCGATCAAACTCTCATAACGTGATGAATCAATGTTCGAATTCCGTCTAAAAGATGTATTCAAATTTAATATCCATTACGTACCGTCTATTGCAAGAATTTTTGCTAACAAAGTAGAATACGGTTCTTTTAAAAAAAGAGAGAGTAGAATACGGTTAAAATTAGATGATAAAGAGTGTATTGATTTGTTTAAAAAAAAAAGAGAGAGTAGAATACGGTTAAATTTAGAAGATAAAGAGTGTATTGATTTGTTTTTTAAATTGAAGATCTTTGTACTCATGGTATAGACTAATCCTTTAAGTTGGATAGAACAATAATATGTGACAAAACTATTCTTCAATAGATTTAACACTGTTGTATTTTTAGAGTTGGATTCAAACTCAAAACCTCTTGTTAAAGTGAAGAGACCTTTTACAATCACATCTAATTGCTCTAGTGTATATAGAGTTGTATTGATACACAAATTTATGCTAAAATTGAGAAAAGGATCGGGGCCAGCCCTATGCAAGTGCATCAAGGGCTTTGACACATGGCTTAAAATTTGAGAAAAGACTTATCTCCGGACAAAATATGTCACTAAATGTCATTTTTCCATTGATTAAAGTCTGGAAGATAACAATTTTGAATTTTGTTGTCAATTATGCTTTAGCTATAGGTAACTGTCTCTTTACTGTAGGTAAAAGCAGTCACGTTTGAACAATTGCTTATATATCTTTCAATAACGTAGTGTGTGTTTGATTTCAAGTTTTCTACCCTAGAATCACGTTTTTTGCGGTTTCCAAAGTATTTTTGCCACGATTATGAGAAGCTCCAAATGGTAGCTTATGCGTTGAAGTGAAAAGTTGTCGTGATTTGGTTCAACGTGATGTTTTACCAAACACATACGTTGTTGTTTGTTACTATAAATGGCTTTGGATTTTTTTTTAATTCATTTTAAATAAAAATTGTCAAGACAATAATAAAACCTCTAAATTGTCAAGACGGCCCTGAAAAAGATGTTTACTAACCTGGCGTAGGTGTTTAAATTCATCCAAGGATTGGTTGGAGAAGAGATGAACAGTAGTGATTTTTCTGAGCAGTCGCCACCTTGGGCCATAAGGACCAAACACAAGGTCTTGATAATTATAACCTATGTACTTAGCTCCGGCGTTGGGTGGCCGGCTACTAAAGTTAGCATCATGTACCTTTAAGAATTGTTCCGCCACGGAGGCCGAAGCCGCCACGATCACATCCACCGAGCCTAACTTGAGATGCATCAAAGGGCCATAGGTTTCAGCCATGGTTGCAAGAGATTGGTGTGGTGCAGGGCCAAGGTGTGGAAGGTTACCTATTATTGGCCATGGTTTTGGTCCAGGTGGGAGTGGTAGTGATGAAGTTCTTGTTGCAAACTTCAGAAAACGGTATATTAAGATGGATAATATGCAACTAGAGATTGCAATGAGCCATAGAGACATGATTACGAAGATGATCTAGGACAAAGATATGTGGTTGTGTAAAACAACAACAATCTATATTGAATAGTTGTCTGGTCTTGTTATCTCGTTAAGCTAAGCCTCGATGCTTGCTATATATAATTTATAAAGGAAAGGAAACGTTTCCCTGACGGTGCAATAATATTAGAAAATTATTAGTAAATTCTTTTATATTTTTGTTATAGTATAAATTTTCAACATGAGTCTAATGATATATTGTCAATACTTCTAAAAGGTAATGTCAATACTTTTTTATGAATAAATGTCAAATGATTAATGCGTGGCATATGATTCCCTACAAAAAAAGTACGAGGCATGTGATCACTATTTAAAAAATAAAACGTTATTCCCCTGAAAAGATAAAATGTTATTTTTTTTCTTTACAAACTTATTTCATTTTCGATCTACGTATCAATGAAACTTCCGAGGGTATACATCCGCATGGGATATATAAAACTTAGGAATATATTCATAACTATTTTTTTTTTTAAAAGTCTATGATTCTTTCAAAAAAATAAAAGTCTATGATGTACTGTAATATAAAAAAAAAAGTCTATGATGTACTGTGTTTTTATTGTTTTGAAGGAATGATGTACTGTGTTTGAAATTTTTAATTTAAAAATAAAAATACCTCCTCCGTCATATCTAAGTACTTTTTTAACTAAAATTTTGTCTCTAAAATATCTTTTTAATTTACTAGATGCATTTATTATTTTTTCCTAAGCATACCCTTAATTAATACTATTAACTTATTTTGAAATATAAAACGTCAAATTTAATACACATATAAATAAAAGAGGTTAGGATCAAATGACACCATGGTGTTAACCTAAGTTTGACACCAAATCTTATCCATTCATTTTATTCAATCAAAAGGTTTAAAACTATCACCAAATTTATTAACATACACCAAATACTCTCTATTACCTAATTAAGAAACATATCTATCATTATTAATTCATAATCAAACAATCATTTCTTGTTTTTGGTCGATTCAAACCGTTTTTATTTCCCCCTAAATGGTTTCCTTGGGCCATAAGCACAAACTCAAACATTTTAATTTTTATAAAATCATGATAAATCTTAATTCAGTTAAACATGAGACATGATGACTCCTCTAAAAAAAATTAGACCTATGAGTGACAAAATAATCTAGTTAGCATGAACAATTCAAGAATCATTTGGATGATTTGATGATATCTGCTATTGATAATTTAGTTTAGCTTGTTGTTTTTTTTAGTACAATTTACTTAATTATTAAAAAAAATAAGTATATGAGATAAAGGCAAATAAATATCATCGATGATGATGATGACTCAAACAACCAAAAATATGAGTTCTACAATTCATTTTATAAAAGAGTTTAGAAAAGAAGTTTGAGTATGATGATAGAAATTTGGGAAAATAAATAAATATGGGTGGAATAAAAAAGGGAATAAATAAATCTGGGGAAATAAATAAAAATGGAATGCATGATTAAAAATTAATGATGATAGATATGTTTCTTAATTAGGTGATAGAGAGTATTTGGTGCATGTTAATCAATTTGATGATAGTGTTAAGCCTTTAGATTAAATGAAATGAATGGAAGAGATTTGGTGTCAAAGTTAGTTTGACACCATAGTGTCATTTGATCCTAACCCAAATAAAAGACAATTTAGTAATATTAACACACAAAATAAAAACATTAACTACACTAACATCTTTTCTTAAGAATTGTGAAAAATGCAAATGATGCTTACATACAAGGACGAAAGGAGTATTACGTTATCACGAGTTACTGTAAATAAATAGTCAACTCTACGTAGTTCGCTTTTTTAGGGCTCATCTTTTCCTTAAAAAAAATAAAATCCTAAATCCTTATTTTATTTATTTATTTTAGTTTTGGATGTATTTATGGAACATACTTAGCACCGAGATATGTGTTTTTTAGTAAATGATGTAGTCTTGTTTTGAGAGTTGATATAGCGTATGTCTGCTAGTCTTAGAAGTGTTTGGCTTCCGTATGAGTAGAAGTCGGGTAGAGTATATGAAATTAAACTTCAACAAAATATGTAGTAGTCCGACCTTGGAGGTAAAACTTTAGGATCATATCATAACTTAAGTTACACGGTTTAAAGGGTCCATTGAAAAAAATGACAGAGAAATAAAAGTAGATGTAAGTTATCGTATTCAAAGTGGTTGATTGAATAGGGGAACAACCTTAAGTGTTTTATGTGATAAGAAAGTACCACTTAAGCTAAAAGGAAAATTCTATCGGACAATTGTCAGACCAACGATGCTATATGGTACATAGTGTTAGGTGGTTAAAAACCAACACAAGAATAAAGTAAATGTAACGAAGATGAGGATGTTGTGTTAGAGAGAGTTATAGGTAACAGTTATAGTAGAAAATATGCTTTGGTGGTTTGTGGATGTAGAGAGAAGACTTCCGAATGTTGTAGTAAGAAGAGTAGATCATATATATGAGAGTCAAATCAAAAGAGGTAGAGAAAGACCTAGAAAAACTATAAAAGAAGCTATTAGAATTTTTTTAGAGATTAATAAATTTGATCCAAATATGGTTTACAGTGGAACAACATTATGACATTTTTTTTAAACAACAAAATTTATTAGATAATGAGAGAAGTGCATAGAGTACTTGACCCACAATTCAAGAAAAGTACAGGGGGAACTCGCCCTGAAGAAAAAAAAACACCCAACATCAAGAGTTAAGATAAAGTAAAGGGTTCGAAATTCATTCGTAATACAAACAGGGACCCTCTAATTTTCTAGCAATAAACAATTTTCAAGAGGTGATTTTGATGGCTTCTAAAATCTCATCCGGCTCCAAAGTTTTAGAAGAAAAAATAACCCTATTCCGAGTATCTCAAATTTTCTAAATTGTTGTGTGCCAAATAAAAGTAAGCCCTTTTCGATGTTTTTTGCCAAAAAAAGATGAGGACAAATATTCAAGGAGTGAAACAATATTACCGGGTAAAATACCCTGTTCCAATCCATTTAAAAATTGCATACCTAATCCTTCCAACATAGCTACTTCTACAAAACAAGTGTTCTTCCACCTCTTGAATATTCAAGCAGCACACACAATCTGAAATCACACCAACCGGAAAATCTCCTTTACGAGATAGGTTTGAGTGAGAAGGAAGTCAACCAAGAATTAATTGTTAAGAGAAAATTTGCAATTTTTGGGGAGCCAAACTAGTCCAAATTCCCCTTAGCCATCTTCTACACACCGCACTTAAATCCGTCAGAAGAAGAATTTTACCGCTTAAAGTGACATATAAAGATTTCACTCTAAAGACGTTTGTAGATTCAAGGACCCAAATCCATTTATATTTCTCCTTTTTAGCTCAAGTAGCATAGAGAATATTCAAAAGCTCCCCGAATAAGTGCCCTTCCCTTCCAAAAAGATCCCTTCTCCACTCAATGCCCTGACTATACTCTTCATCAACCTATCGACCCATTTGTCTAACCTTGTTGTTCTTTTGAGTAGATAATGAAAAGAGTCTTGGAAAATTGGAGAACAAATATTTACCCACTATCCAAATATCATGCCAAAAGAACGTTGCTTCCTCATGACCAATATTTTTCTTCGCAGACTCTTTAAACCAATATTGGGCATTTTCCAACGCCTTTCCTAAGACACATAAATCCTTCCACCAAAGGGACGGATGTTTGAACTTTTACTTAAAAAGACGATTTGAAGGATATTCACAATTTCCGGCATATTTTGCCATCAATACATCTTTCCACAAAACCTTATCATCACTTAACATTCTCCATCCCCACTTTGCAAGAAGAGACAAATTGAAAATTTTAAGGTATTTGATACCTAATCCCCTTGTAAAACCCCATTTTTTTAATATATATTAGTTTATTAATATTATTATTTGATAATATTAGTATTATTGTTATTATTAGTATTTGTTGTTAGATAATATTAATTTAATTATTCGTATTTATTGCGAGAATAGTTAGGAGAAAGTAGATGGTTGGTTTGTCAGTTGAAGAGAAAATAATGTTTAGGAGTAAAATATAGTTTTTAGAGAGAATAATATGTTGGAACAAAAAGGGTCCTGTACAATTCCTCTAAGGTTTTGATGATAACAAAGTATTGAAAAAAAATTGACATTACTAATATTTATTCAAGTGTGCAGGATCATATAATATATTCATAAAGTATTGAACATGTATTACAACATCAGAAACACAAGAGAAGCTCAAAAGCCTATGGTAGAAGATCTGAAGAAAGGTCAACCAGAAGTCAATTGTTTGGATAAGAAGAAAAGGACACCCTCATAAGCTGAAGAGGTCACCAAACTCTGTGGATATCATCAGACTCATAAGACTTATCCAAACACAGAAGACCCCATCAGACTTGGCGGACCTTCAGACTTCAGAAACACCCGAAGGACCCAAACTACACATATGTTTTGTAGTCTTCTGTAAGTTGTCCATTTCAAGGGATCTGAGCACAATTTTGTCTTCTTTTGACCTCATGTAGAAACAGGCATATACCTTCAAGGGAAATACGAATGAACGGATACTTCTTGTTTCAACATTAGATTTTCGAATGACTATCCAACATAATTATCCATATCAGACAATGGCTCAACGCCCTTGATTTGAAGCTTCTCAACGACTCTTTTTACGCTGACACTCTTCTCTAATGTCTCTCAAATTCGTACCTATATAAGGAATTGAAGACAGTGAAGAAGACTAACAAGATTCTACTATTTTAACAGTGTCATTACTCTACCAAATCAAATAGCGCGAAAAAAGTTAGAATATTTGTTTGAATTGTTGTATCTTAGAAATCCTAGAAGTCTAAAAGAGTATGTTCAACATGTTCAATTTACACCAATAAACTTACAAATCCGGTGAAAAGAACAATTTTGTTTATTATTTGTTGTAAACAAATAGAATTCTCAAGTGTGCAAAGCTTGAGCAACATAAGTCTCTTGGTGAAACATTGAAACAGTGTCATTACTCTACCAAATCAAATAGCGCGAAAACAGTTAGAATTTTTGTTTGAATTGTTGTATCTTAGAAATCCTAGAAGTCTAAAAGAGTATGTTCAACATGTTCAATTTACACCAATAAACTTACAAATCCGGTGAAAAGAACAATTTTGTTTATTATTTGTTGTAAACAAATAGAATTCTCAAGTGTGCAAAGCTTGAGCAACATAAGTCTCTTGGTGAAACATTGAGCACCCAAGTCTCGGTCAGTTGTGATTGAGCATAAAAGTTTCTTAGGGAAGCCCTTTGAGCATTGGAAGTCTCTTTGTAGTGATCTTGAGCAAAGAAGTTTCTTGCAAGTGTGCTTGAACATTGAGAAGTCTCTTGGAAGAGTTCTTGAGCAAATGTAATATGTGAGATTATAGTGAAATTACTTGAAAGTGCAAAGGATTGGACTACTCATGTGTTGGGGGGGACAATATAAATTTCTTGTGTATGATCTCTCTCTCTCTCTCTCTCTTTGTACGTGTGTGTGTGCGCGCGCGTGCGCACAAGAAATTTATATTGTCCCCCCAACACATTAGTAGTCCAATCCTTTGCACTTCCCAGTAATTTCACTATAATCTCACATATTACATTTGCTCAAGAACTCTTCCAAGAGACTTCTCAATGTTCAAGCACACTTGCGAGAGACTTCTGTGTGTATATATATATCTTTGAGTTTCTGTTGTATCCGCTGCACTCAGACTCTGAACCATCAAAATCTAACAAGTATCAAACACTTAGAAAAAGAATTAGTAAAATCCAAGACAATTAAACCCCATCTTGTGTTTTTCTCACCTTCATAAGAAAGTAGAGCACCGACGAATGTGGATTAGTAAAATTTGGTAGAAAAGAGGTGTAGTTAGTTAGTTGAGTAGTGTTTTAATGATTTATGCAAAGGGGATGTGAATATCAAGGCAGTGTAGTTACAGAAAGAATAGTAACATAATCTAGAGGTGCAAATAGTAATTTGAAAATATTAGTACAAACCTAGAGGTATATATAGTAATCTGAAAAGATTAGTAACAAGATAAAAAAAGGTAAAAAGGAGAAATTAAAAATGATAAAAAAGGATATTTGATCAATTTTAATTGATTTTTTTTTAAAAAACTCTAAAACTTATAATTTTTCATCTATTTATATCATTTTTAATACATCTCAGAAGTACATTTATTGAAATTCTATTCAAGTATTATAATTTTTCATCTATTTAAATTCTCTTTAATTTGGTTGAAATTTCTCTGGTTGTTTTTGGTATTCATTCCCTCCTCTTATTTATATGATTGATGAGGTAAGGAGAGAGATCATTGTCTAGAAAAGTGTAAGTAGTAGATTGAGGGGTATGTAGCTTCACATAGGGAATGGCAGACTCATCAAACAAGACATGACTACAAATGATCATTTTGTTGGTTGTCATATTAAGACACTTATATCCACGATGGTTTGACGAATATCGAAGAAATACACCTGGTGTGGAGCGAGGTTGGAGTTTGTGGACAGTACTTGAGGTAAAAAGGGGAAAGCATAAACAACCAAAGTCCAAAGATGCGTAAATGTGAGTATGATGGGTTTTTGTTATATAACATGTAGAGGGGTGACTGAAAATTAATTGATTTGCTGGGTAAAATGTTAGAAATATATGTGGCCATTTCTAGAGCATAATGCCAAAATGATGGAGATCGGGATGTATGAATTAATAAAGTTCGAATAATGTCATTAATGTATCATATTTTTCGCATGACTTTACCATTTTGAGGGGAGGTATAAGGACAAGAGAGACGAAAAGATATTTTCGGAAATTATTAGAGACATATTCTCCACCATTATCACACTAATTGTTTTGATTTCCTATTGAAATTTTGTTTTGATGTAAGCTCGTAGTTTTTGAAAATGGGATAAACTCGAATAGTTATCTAAGAATAAAACATAATATTTGTAACCTATCGAGCTAAAATGGGAGATGTCAATACGTCACTACGTAGAATATCAAATGATAACACGCTATTATTAAGAGAATTTGTGAAAGACAATTTAATGTGTTTACCAAAAGGACATGAATGACAAAAATGAGAATGCAATTTACTAGATTTATTACATTCAATCAACTTATTTTTGCTAAGAAAAAACTAAACATGTTCGCGCAGATGTCCCAGACGATTACGCCAAATAGATGATGACAAAGCTGCAAACGTGGATGGATGCTTGGCCTTGTTTGTGGTATTGTGGTTGGTGATGGGGTATAGATCACTTTGTCTTTCACATCTCATGACAGGCATCCTTGTCTGAAAATCCTTCACAGAAAAACCAAACAGGTCAAATTCAATTGAGACTTTATTATATGTAGTAAATTGACGAACATACACTTAATTTTTAATTAAATTTGGAGCATGAAGAACATTGTTTAAGATAAGAGTTTGATGCGGGGTTTCTAAATGTGTACTACCAAGACCATGAATTAGAACAAAATGACCATTTCCAACATTAATTTTATTATTTTTGCTTAATTTAAAATAAGACGAAAGATTACCTTGCGAGGATGTCATGGGAGAGGTGGCTCTGGTGTTCATGTACCATGAGGGGTGTGGCTGAGCAAGGTTAAGGGTGTTAAAAGCATTTGCAATTTCAATTGGCTAGTAGTGTTGACACTGAAAGCATCCTATTGAGGTTTAGGCCAAAGAATTCTATCTATTTGTGTATTAGGCACACTATTAGGTGTGTTCCAGTTTGAGGTTGGGTAAGGGCACAATGGGTAATTCCAAGGACTCCATTGTTGCCAATGTGGGATATTCCATGACTGCAACTGTTGTTGATGCTGTCTAAGGTTTCCTCTCCCTGAGTTGCTGCCTACACGATTATTTCTCTTGCCTCTGTGACCATGATTGTTGAAATAGGATGGTGTTGGGTTGGGAGAAGATGATGGTGGTGTGAACACATGTTCAGTTGAAGGGGCTTTGGCCATGATTTATGTTACTGAACTTATTCTCCAGTTGCACGACTTTGGACTGTTTGTTGTTATTGAATATTGCGGCGATGTGATTCTGTCATTCTTCAGCGGATTCATCAAAGATTAGTATTGATTGAAGAATATCCGGTGAGACAAGTATTGATTCCACATATCGGAAATCGTTAGCCTTAGGGTTAGTCGAAGCTTTGATGGCCTGTTCATCCAACGGCGGGATGATGTGGTTAAGCACTTTGTGAATGCTTACCTGCACCTTGAAGAGAACATACCAGGATAGGTAGAGGTTATAATCATTTTTCAACGTCACCGGGATAATGGTTTTGACATTATTGATAGCGAAAGTGGAGTGGAATTTTGTTTCCGCTGTGGGATGAGGATCATATTTGGTGGCTAATGAAGTTACATCAGAAATTTGAGTAGGGGAGATTGTTCCTGCCATGGTAGAGCAGATAGAAAGCAGCGGCGGTGTGAAATGTTAGGTTAGGTTAGGATCGGAACAGATGATACCATGTAAGAAAGGAATCCCTTGATTTTCATTGATCTGATTTGCCATAATATACAAGTAAGTCAATGTCTAATGAGTTGTATTTTATTGTGTCAGATTTACCATTCATTGTGACAGATTATGTAAATGAACTAGTCAATGAATTAGAGCTATTATAATTTATTTTGATTTACTGTGTTTGAATGTATAGTCAATTAGATTTAAATGATTTCCTAAAATAGAGCCTTGACCTCTCTTTTGTATGGCTATATAATCATTGTAAATACACAGATAAATTTAATTGAATAGAAACATTCTCTTTTTTTATCTCTGTTTCTGTCATTTCAATATGGCATCAGAGCAAGTTTCTGATTCAGATAGTGAAAGTATCAATATTGAAAATGTGGAGAAGAATAATACCTCCAACAATACAAAATCGCCTTCCGTTATTACAAACACATCACCATAATACCTTGGTTCCTCGGATAACCCAGGAACACCACTTGTGGCTGTGACACTCAAAGGCGAGAACTACCGCAATTGGGCACGTTCCATGAAGACAGCATTACGAGCAAAAACCAAGTTAGGTTTCATTGATGGATCAATCAAGAAATCTGCAAGAACTAACCAAGATTTCTACAGTTGGGAAAAGGCTGATTCAATGGTCATGGCGTGGATCACTACTGCTGTAGATCCGGTTTTACATGGCAGCATCTCTCATGCATCCACTGCGAGAGATATCTGGGAAGATCTGGAGGAGCGTTTTGCTCAAACAAATGCTCCTAGAATCCATCAGTTGTGGCGTATGCTATGTCTGATGGAGCATGAACCGAACATGACAGTGACTGAATATTACACCAAATTCAAGAGTCTCCTTGATGAACTAGGAGAATTGAAACCACTTCCAGAATGCACATGTGGTGCATCTAAAGAAATTATGCAGAGAGAAGGAGATCAACAAGTGCATCTCTTCCTCGGAGGCCTTAACAATGAGCGATTTGAACATGTTAAGGCGGTTGTGCTGAATACGGAACCTTTGCCATCTCTCCGACGTGTTTTCAACCATGTTCTCAGAGAAGAATCCCGAATCATGGGTGAAAAGGAAAGGATGGCTGCAACCAAAGTAGAATCTGGAGGATCCGCCTTTTATGCCTCCAATCAAAATAGACAAAGGAAAAGAGATGGGCCAAAGCCAAAGTGCGATCATTGTGGCAAGACTGGTCACATTAAAGCTAAGTGTTTTGAGATTATAGGGTACCCAGAAAACTGGGACACAAGAAGGACACAACGCTACTCCAAAGATGATGGAGGACAGTCTAGTGCACATCATACACATGCAACTGACGAAGCAGTGCAGGGGCGTGCATTTCATGGTTCTCGTGTGATGAATCAACATTTATTTGAATCTGGTAAAAACATGTCTTACAAAGATCTAGAATGGGTCTTGGACAGTGGTGCTTTGCACCACATGACTCCTCTCTTATCCTTGATGAGAGGGGTGACCAAGATTGAGAAACCTTTCTATATCACTATTCCTACGGGGAGTACAGTGCTAGTAGAAAGGATGGGGACTATTGATCTTAACAAAGACATTACTTTACAAAATGTTTTACTTGTTCCTGAGTTTGATTGCAATTTAATTTCAATATTTCAATTGACTCATGATTTAAATTGCTTTGTGACTTATTATCCTAGTCATTGTATGATACATGACCTTGCCACGAAGAAGAAGATTGGCTTAGGTGATGTACATGGTCGGGTTTATGTGCTGAAGCAACAAGTCGAAGGATCTGCTTTAACAGCTCATCATGAAGATAAAACTGCTCTCTGGCATGCACGCATGGGACACCCTTCACCTCAAGTTATGAAACGCATATCTCAGCTAGTGAAATTTAATTTTTGTTCAAACGAAGTTCGTTGTTGTGACATATGTCATAGATCAAAACAATGTAGACTTCCCTTTCCTATAGGTTATAATAAAGCTGAGAATCCTTTTGATCTTATACATTGTGATTTGTGGGGAAGATATCGTACTAGCTCGCATAGTGGTTGTCATTATTTTCTTACGATTGTTGATGATTTCTCGCGTGCAACATGGGTATACTTGTTAAAAGAGAAAACCGAAGTTCTGAGAATTTTAACAAGTTTTATCCACATGATAAGTACACGATTTAATGGAAAGATCAAAAGGTTGCGAAGTGACAATGGGACATAATTTACTAACCATGCATTTCAAGGAATCCTTCAACAAGAGGGAATTCTACATGAGACTTCATGTGTAGGAACACCTCAACAAAATGCAAGGGTAGAGAGAAAACATAGACATATACTCAATGTGGCGCGAGCCTTAAGATTCCAATCAAACTTGCCCATCTCATTTTGGGGGGAATGTGTCTTGGCAACAACCTACCTCATCAATAGAACTCCTACCATGATTAATGGTGGATTGACCCCGTATGAGAAGTTACTAGGAAAGCCCTCGTCATATGAACACATTAAGACTTTTGGATGCTTATGCTATGTTAAGAATTCAAGCAAGCAACAAGATAAATTTGATTATAGAGCAGAAAAGTGTGTGTTTGTGGGGTATCCTAAAGGCCAAAAAGGTTGGACAGTTTACAACCTTAAGACACAAGAGATCTATGTATCAAGAGATGCGGTGTTCTATGAAGACATTTTTCCTTATGCGTCTCAAGAAAAGGAAAGCAGTAGAGAAAATACTTCATCAACATTTGCTCTTGAATCATGTTCTGTTAGAGAAGAAGCTATATCGAGCAATGATGAGCAGCAAGATCCAATTATCATATCCAATGAAGAAATTGAAGAGCAAGTAATTGAAACAAATTCTGATGTGGTCAATGAAGGAGAAGAATCTCATAATGAGGGGGAGAGTGAATCCACGACAAACATAGATTTGGGGACAAGGAACAAACACCCACCCAAATGGCTTGGTGATTATCATTGCTACTCAGCTGAGAAAACCCACACATGTACATCGCCGAAGACGTCGACTTCTTCAGGTATAATTTATCCTATATCAAACTATATAAATTATGATGATTTTTCACAAAAACATCAAGCTTATCTTGCAGCTATTGAAAGCATTGAAGAGCCCCAATCATACAAGCAAGCCATTCGTAGACAAGAATGGAGAGATGCCATGTCGCAAGAACTTAATGCCTTGGAAGAAAATAAAACATGGGAAATGGCAAGGCTTCCTAAAGGAAAGAAAACGGTGGGTTGCAGATGGGTATACAAGGTTAAATACAAATCGACCGGTGAAGTTGAGAAATACAAGGCTCGACTCGTGGCGAAAGGATACGCACAAGTTGAAGGGGACGACTTCAATGAAACCTTTGCACCCGTTGCAAAAATGACCACCGTGAGGTGTTTACTTACTGTTGCAGTGGCCAAAGGATGGGAACTTCACCAAATGGATGTGAGTAATGCTTTCCTACACGGAGAATTAGACGAGGAAGTGTATATGGAGGTCCCACCAGGTTACAAAGTTTCCAATAAAGAGATGGTGTGTCGCCTAAGAAAGTCATTATATGGTCTTAGGCAAGCCTCACGTAATTGGTATTCAAAATTGTCCCAAGCATTGGTAAAGTATGGCTTCCAAGAATGCGAGGCTGATCATAGTTTGTTTACATACTCTCATGGTTCAATTTTCATAGCTGTATTGATTTATGTTGATGATCTAGTTGTGACTGGAAATGATGCAGAGTCATCTGTAAAATTTAAGCAATACTTGAACAAGTGTTTTCACATGAAGGACTTGGGAGAGTTGAAATATTTTCTTGGTCTAGAGTTGGCCCGTGGCTCCTCTGGATTATTTGTATGTCAAAGAAAGTATGCTTTGGACATTCTAAATGAATGTGGAATGCTAGCTTGCAAACCTTCATCCATCCCTCTTGAACCAAACCATAAGTTAGCATTGGATTCAAGTCCTTTATATGAAAATCCTTCACAGTACCGTAGGTTGGTGGGGCGGCTTATTTACCTTACAATCACTAGACCAGAATTAACGTATACTGTCCATATTCTAAGTCAGTTTATGCAGGAACCTCGCCAGGGGCATTGGGACGCGGCCATGCTTGTTTTGAGGTACTTGAAGTCTTCACCGGGGCAGGGAATTATCATTCCAAGAGATAATGACCTCAAACTAGTTGCGTATTGTGATTCAGATTATGCATCATGTCCAGTAACCCGAAGATCAGTATCAGGCTATGTAATGAAATTGGGAGCAGCTCCCATATCATGGAAAACCAAGAAGCAAACTACTGTATCAAGGTCCTCAAGTGAAGCAGAGTACAGAGCAATGGCTCATGCCACAAGTGAAGTCATATGGTTACGAAGATTACTTGCGCATTTACAAGTAAGATGTGATTCTTCTACAGTCCTACATTGCGACAATCGTGCTGCTATACATTTAGCTTCGAATCCGGTTTTCCACGAAAGAACAAAACACATTGAAGTAGATTGTCACTTCATTAGAGAATTTCTTGTAAAGGGAGTTATCTCTACTGTTCACATACCAACAAAATCACAACAAGCAGACATCTTCACAAAATCTTTGGGAACAAAACAATTTCGAGAACTATCAATCAAGTTGGGATCTCATCATCCTCAATCTTCAACTTGAGGGGGAGTAATGAGGTGTATTTTATTGTGTCAGATTTACCATTCACTGTGACAGATTATGTCAATGAACTAGTCAATGAATTAGAGCTATTCTAATTTATTTTGATTTACTGTGTTTGAATGTATAGTCAATTAGATTTAAATGATTTCCTAAAATAGAGCCTTGACCTCTCTTTTGTATGGCTATATAATCATTGTAAATACACAGATAAATTTAATTGAATAGAAACATTCTCTTTTTTTATCTCTGTTTCTGTCATTTCAATAATGTCTATATTTGAATGCTAATAATATACAATTCTGACTATACTAAATGTAAAGATATTCTAATATTTTTTAATAGGTTCTATCGGGGTAGTTTGCTAAATATGTTTTTTCTGAAGAGACTAAGGTTGTTAATAAGTTTACTATTCTTAGGGTTGATGTTTTTTTCCTTTATGTTTGTATTTTGATTTGATGGTTGTAAAGGGTTACTGTTTGTAATTCTAGATGCCAATTGCTAATGAAATCACTATGATTTTGGAAATATACGGTGAAATTCTTGTATTGATGTGCTTTTTGTTGTGGCTTTTTAGGGTTAAGGTGTGAAAATATGTCAAATATTTAGGGAATAAAAAATACTTTTTCCACCTTATCTGTTTCACTTGTGCCCTATTTTTTTTTCTTTCAAAAAATATCTTTTGTTCAGATTTTAGAATATGAAACAAATTGTTATCTTTTTCGGATTATATAATCTAAAATCTGCTTTGCCTAGATTTTTAAAGAGAGTGGTTTATATTATTTCAATGACATACATATAAATGACAAAAACATAAAATAAATGTAAATATAAATAAAATTAAAAGGACAAAATGATACAAACAAACTTTTATTTTATTAATATATCAATACATTTACAATAAAATAAAGCTTAAGCTTAAAGCTTATAACTTAAAATATTCAAACCTAATGTTAACCAATTAAAAACCTAAAACTAAACATGTGATGCAAGAAAATGGTGGGGGAAGCAGGAGGTGGAAGGAAAACAAGATGGATTGGGGAAGGGGGTTGGAGTAAGGTTTGTTTCTTTTCTAGGAAGAAAGAGACATTGATGGTCAACCTAGCACCCAAACAGACCAACCTCACACCCAAACAGGCCGTGTTCAGCGTGACACCACCCCCGTTAACCGTTTATACAATATCTAGATTTTCAAAGTAGCTTATTTTTATGAAAGACCAACGATGGAAGCACATTGTTGCAGAAGGAAGTGGAGGAGAGAGTGTGAGATGATGGTTTGAGAAATGGTGAAGGTTTGAAGTGTATTTATAGAGTAAATTTGTGAAGATTTTGGTTCATACAGTGTAACAACTCTTAATTATGAGTCAAAAAACGTGTTCAAAGCGTTTTACCTGCCATTAAAGATGGTAAAACCATTTGAAAAATGTGTTCCATGAGTTACTCTTGCTGTCCAAAACTTTGATTTGTTTCGAATTATATAATCCGAAAATTATCAAAGCTTTTTGGATTATATGATCCAAAATTCTTAAATAAAGGGTGAAAATGAAAGAAACTTCACACTTTATAGGGTGAGAGATATTTCAGATTATACAAGTGGTTGCTATGAGCTAGATCTTACTGCCTTGACAATTTAAATATGTCAGTTGGCAAGGCGACAAGATCTAACTCAAAACAATCCTCTTGAAACACCTTGCCTTTTATGATTATGTTACATATCTGATTCTGAAGGTTCTTGTGAACTTGATTCAGTTGAACTACTGATGGAAATATGTTAGCTGGCAGGCCAGCTGGATCTAGTACAAAAGCATATCTTCAAACATCTTTCTAAAATATTCATCATTTATGTTATTCACCACGAAAACCCTAAAAACAATCAAACTTAAACACAATTTGGTGTTGTTCGGATTGTAGAATCCGAAAATATGTAGAGCATTACATATTATATAGTTTGAAACTTCCCAAACTAGGTGGACTATATTGTTTCACCCAAGATTTGGACGGTTTGTGGTGTGCTTCATGTATTTTTGGTCGGTCAGAGCATGGAAAACGTTTCCTTTGAATGTAGTTACAGTCTAGGACATAATTAAGATTGTAAATAGCCTTGCATGCTTCAACGATTTCATTCATTATTCACTTCCCATATTTTCTTATTTTTTTCTTAAACTCTTTTTAGTTTTAGGAGTGTTTATGATGTCATGGTCACTTGCTTACTGTTCATAGAATCCATGCAAATAAAAATAAAAATATACAACAGACTATGATTTTGTTGTTTTTCTTTGACATTTCAATCCCTGATTAAAGTTTGCTTCATCGTTTGTTATTACATTCTTGTCTATAGCAAGAATGGGAGAAGAACACATGACATTTACAATTTTTCATGTCATGGTTTTATTAAAGGTGCATAAATTGTTTGTCAATAAGAAAAATGTACCTTTGAGCAACAACAATTGGAATATTCAAGCTATACAGTTTGAGCTACAAATGAAGAAAGTCGATCCTAAAAGATTGAATTATGACGATGAACTGTTTCATACCAAAAGATATCTAAGCATTGAGAGGTTTCTTGGGTCTTTGTGGAAGTGGGATATTATAGAAGAATTGTGAAAGATTATTCGTAGATTGCTAGATTTTTTAATTACCCAGGTTTTAAAAAAAAAATGACAATATTGTTTCGAATGATGAAGCACTGGTAGCCTTACACATTAAAGGTTGAATTCCCTTTATTTACAAGTAAAATCAAACTTGGGCTATCTACATGAGTGAGTGTTGTTATTTGTAAATGTTACATGTTGTAACAAAGGCTGTATTTTTTTTGGTTACATAAGAGAAGAAAAACAAAAAAAAAAAAGAGAACAAAAACTAAAACTAAGTCCTAATAAAGGACACTCCTTGGACGTCCGCTAGAAGCGCCAAAGATAGATTAGGAAAAGATTCATTAACCATAATCAAAGGATCTCCATAGTTAGCTCCCATCTTTGCAAAGATATCCGCACAAGCATTCCCTTCACGAAGAGTATGTTTCAAAACAAAATTCCATTCCTTCTTCATGTAATCTTTGATAATCTCAACCATATTAGCATAATGGTGATATCGATGTGTTCCCATAGTCACCAACTTGATCACATGACGGGAATCAGAGTGACAAATGACTTTTTCAAAACCATCTTGCCAAAAAAATATGATGCCAATTAATAGAGCTTGAATCTCTACATGTAACACATTCGACCAACCAATACTCCCATAAAATCCAGAATGGAATTTTCCCTCACGATTTCTCACTAATCCCCTGAATCCCGATTGTCCTGGATTAGTAACGGCACTACCATCAACATTTAGAACCATAACATCTTGGTCACCACTTTTGCAACACACTTGAGTAAATATAGATGCTATGAGTCGAGAAGTAGGAAGGGAATGTTTTCCAAATGCTTGAAGATTTATTTACAATTGAGTTAATATAGACGCTATTAGCGAAACTTTCCTCGATTGAATATCATCAAAAATATACTTATTACGAGAAATCCAGACATTCCACATAATCAAAGGAGCAATGACCCCGAAATCAGATCCTATTGAGATCAATCTCGATGTATTCTCCGGACCAACATTATGACAGGGATTCAGAAGTTCATGAAGCCCACAATCTGTCCAAATATCACCAGCTCTGGGACAGAAAAACAAACAATGGAAAATAGATTCCTCCTCATTAACACAAAATGGACATGTCGGAGAAACATTAATCCCTCTATGAAAGAGAATAGATCTTGCAGGTAATAAGTTATGACAAGTTTGCCAAATAAAGAACTGCACACTAGCAAATATTCGCATTTTCCATATCCAAGACCATGCATCTAAGGAGGTTGCTGGATGATGACGAGAAAGGAGCCAATTATATCCATCCTTTGTTGAATATTTCCCTTTCAAACTCAAACTAGCTTTCCAAACCCAAGTGTCTTCAATGGAGTTAACAAAACAAGGAGTTACCTCCTTAATAGCCATAGTAACATTTGGCAGAACAATAGTAGATAAAGTATCATTTTTCCAGCCCTTACCATCCCACAAATCACTAATTTTAAGACTTATATCAGATGGAGCTATATCTTGAACCATGTTACACATAGGTATCTTCTAAATCCACGGGTGAAACCATATATTTGTATCACCATCCCCTATCTTGAAATTGAAATCGTCTTAGTAAATTCAAAGTTTTCAAAATAGCCTTCCAAGTAGAAGAACCTGTGGATGTCTTTTCTAGAAATAACTCTCCCTCCTTTAAATATTTATCCGTTAAAAGAGAGACCATAGTTTATTATCATTCTGCAATATACTCCATACCAATTTACCCAACAATGCCACATTTTGATGATGCGCCATACAAATTCCTAATCCACCCACTTTCTTAGGTTGAGTAATTTTTTTCTAGCTCACCATGTGAATGGATTTATCGTTAAAACCACGCCAAATAAAATTTCTAACTGTACTATCCAAAATTTTACATGCATATTGGGGGAACCAGTGTATTTGCATTCTATAAGAAGGTAGAGCAGTAAAGACATCATTTTCCATGGTCATTGTACCTGCTTTATTGAGAAGTTTTCCTTTCTTGGTCGCCAACTTTGATGCCACTATATAAATGGAAATCCTCTTTCTTGGTTCTCCCATAACTTTTAAACCTGAAAAGGAACAAAATATATTTAAAAGGTTTGAAATAAAACACGCATGGGATGGAGTAGCCTTGGCAAAATGTAGCACATCATTAGCGAAGAAATTGTGGGAAATCCTTGGACAATCCCTCATGAGTTTTAATGGAAGCCAGTTGCCCTCATGAACAGCCTGATTAATCACGTGCCCTAACCTTTCCATACAAAGTACGAAAATATATGGTGATAAAGGATCACTTTATCTAAGACCTCGCATGGGTTGGAAATTCTCAATTCGACTCCCATTCCAAATAAGAGAAATAGAAGTAGATTAGATGCTACTCATAATAAGGGAAAGAATATTGGAAGGAAAGTCAAAATAGTGCAAGGTAACGTAACAATCCGTTTTTCGCTAGAATTATTTTAATTGTTTATTATATGTGTTTATGTGTGTGAATTATTGTCTCTTTGTGTATTTTATTTGGGATTAGTGAATTTTGGCTTAAGAAAGGTATTTTAGTCATTTTAAACTCAGGCGTATTTTAGTCATTTGACGAGCAAGGGTAAATTACTGATTTCATTAGGAGGGTTATTTTGGTGTTTTAAGTGGGAATGATTATTTTTACTAAATTACTATTGAGTTGGGGGTAATTACTTAAGAGACGGAATTTATTTGTTATTTTGACGGTTTAAGTGTGTAGTAACTTTGGTAAATTAGTTGGTAAGAATATTGAGCCCATTAAGACAATTAGAAACTTAAGCTCATTTATGTGGTGACTATATAAACACAACCCTTGTGAGAAAATTATGAAAATTGCTTTTATGACATGAATAACTTCCTAATAACACATGAAAAATATGATTTTGCCCCCAACGGTAGTTAACTACCGTTAGTCTATCCGGCAGCAGTTAATAACCGCTGACCTAAGCTTCATGAAATAACGGCAATGCTTAAAGTTGTCTAAGATGTTACAAACCTGCTGCTAGATAAGATTCTTACGTTTCTTTTAATTTTTCTTGTAATAATAATCATATGGATAAATAATTTAACATCAATATTAACCAGATGAGCTTGAAGTTTTAATGAATAAAAGCAACGGTGAAGCTAGAATAATTTTCACAAGGGGGTCAAATAGAGAGAATTTTTTTGAGGCAAATAAAAGTTAATTTTTAAAAAAAAATTATATATTAAATTTAACAGTTAAATATGTTTGATCTCTATAAAATTAGGCTTTAAGAAGTTAAATAGATTCGTAATTGAATATTTGCTAAATAGACTAACAATTTCACTATAGTTGTTGTAGAGACCGGAATGTCATAATATAAAAGACAAATGAGTGTATTAATCAAGTGATAATTTCTTATCTTTTAACTTATGCTAACTATTTGCAAATGATTTTATTTGAGGTAACTAAAAATATATTATTATTAGAGTAGCTAGCTATATTGATATACTTGATCATTTAATAGAAATAAAAATATTGGGGTAGCGAAAGCAACTCCATCACTACAAAATGATTTTCCCCTAAACAAGAGGATATTTAGAGAAGGGAAATCTTAATGGGCTTCAAAACCTATGTTGATTTTGAAATTAAATACAAAATCTATGTGAAATAGAGTTGTAAAAATTGCTCTTATACCAAAAGGTAGGATATTTGGAATTAAATACACCTTCGTACTATTGGTGACTTGAACTCATGTTTGGAATTTCCCTATTGGTAGGATATTTATTATAGATTCTCACTATGTTTAATAGTTTTCTTTTTTGGTTACATGTTTAATGGTTTTCTCTTACCTCTCCTATTTTTTTAATTAAAACAAAAGATGAATTATTGTTCATAATAAATTTAAAATTATACCTTTCAGCCCCGAGCAGGTTAAGTAGACGGTGTGGGAATATGATAGTTTCAAGAGTTCAAGGCCAGATGATATCAACTTTGGCTTAACCAAAGATTTTTGGGTAGATGTTAAGGATGATTTTATGCGCTTCATGTCCGAGTTCCACCAAAATGGGAAGCTACCCAAACATGTTAATAACACTTTTAAAATCTTATTTAAAAAGTCAAAATCCCTCAACAACTTCTGGATTTTAGGTCGATTTTCAAGGTAGGCAGCATGTACAAATTTCTATCAAAAGTGTTACCCAATAGATTGAGAAAAGTAATAGGATGTGTTGTCTCAGATTTTCAGTCAATTAGGCAAGACATATCCGAGGAAGACATATCTTGGAAGGTATTTAATGTGCTAATTAGGCAAGTGTACCAAATTGTTTACCAAGTGATAAGTAGAGTATCATATCCACAAGGATTGTCGTTTCGTCCAAACAATTCGCTTTACTTATTTTTAGTTTACAATAAAGCAAAATATCAAAAGGGTTAGAGATTTGCAATTTTTATAGTTACCTGTTTTGGTTGCAGAAAAGTAAGCAGCGGTTAGTATTCTTCGAATCTCCCCTATTTATTATGTTGGATATTAAATAACAGTTATGTTGCATTTATTTATTCTCAGTAGACTATACAAGTGATGAGGTTGTTGAGACGTTACTAACCTAGCCATTCGTCAAGCTGCACCTGCTGAACACACGGCGATCCTTACTTGTGGGGTCTATACTATCGAAGTTGACTAGGTCTATCCCTCCTATGTTTGGTTGCACCTGCCGGTCACACGGTGATCCTTACATGTGGGGTCTTACCATCCCAAAGGTAATTAAAAGAATAGACTTAAATTGGCTTTCCAAGATTTCCCTTGATGAGTCGACTAGGACACTCATAGTGCACACTCTCTCTATCTCTCTCTCTCTCTCTCTCTCTCTCTCTCTCTCTCTCTCTCTCTCTTAGTAGTTATACAAACGGGAAGCCCTATCAGCGTCTACCTTATCAAGGGTTTAAGAGAATAGTTCTACTAGGTTTAATCCCCGGAATTGTTTGTTTCCTTAATTACTAACTAGTTACATCCTAGGATCAACAGATTTTGCTCAGTATTAGTAATGTCACCTCCTAAGTACTTACTACTAGGGTCAAATCTCTTTCTGTATCTTTCACTAGTTACTAACTAATTACTTCCTAGACAGATGGATTTTAATATGCAAGATATAAGCTTCAAGATAATAATAACAATATTAGGGCCTGTCACAACCTAAGTATCTAATCTAGGGTAACGATCCTTTGAAATAAATAATTTATAATAAAACTTAATAGCGAACAAAAAATAAATAAAATACAAACGACATTAAATTAAATAAATGAGGAAGACTGGTATTTATAGTGAGAGTTTTTACTTGAGTTTGGGCTAAAAGTGCGGGTTTTACCCACAAAAAAACACAAAAAGACGCTTGCGCACCGCGCTTTTCAGATGCACGGGGCACATATCACACATGCTAGGCGCATGTGAGTCCCCTAAAATCCATGGCCTAGGTGCATGGATGATTCCCTAGGCACATGGCTTGCAAAATCCATGCCCTAGGCTCATGGTAAATTCTCTAGGCGCATGGCACAGCTTCACGGGCCTAGTTTCTATGATTTTTCGTCGTTTTAGGTCTTCGTCTTCAAATAACTTAACTCAAAACTTGGGAACAAAATTCCTCCCTCTTGTAAGTCTCCTTAGGCCTCTTGAATCTTCATTCTTGGTGTTCCAAAGTCTTCACAAATCTTCAAATGTTCTTGATTTGCTAATTTGCATTATTTCTTCGTGAATTACTTCATAAAACCCCCCGTAAAATTGCTATGTTTCGGGAAAACTTGAATTACAGACTCAAATATAGAAAACATTACAAATATCCTAAAATCATAGGCAATCGTTCTAGTACTCCTCCTCTTTGCTGCTAAAACCTATTGAAAATGACTGAAAAATATGCTAAGAATAACGTAAGATGACATGTCATCACAACCCCAAACTTAAATTGTTCTTGTTCTCTAGTAACGAAAGAAAAAAAAATTTGCATTTTTTTTAGGAAAAAGCATACCTTTCCGGGAGTTGTGCTTAGGAATCATTCATCACGTTTAAAGCATAGAAGCAACTAATTTACCACACTACCTTCAAACGGGTCGGGCTAGGCGAAAGTAACCTATATTCTCAGTCATACTCTTTTATATGATACACATACGTATCTCCTAAAGCCAGTAAAGCTGGTCACGACATTTGACCACTCCAATCGTCATATTAATGTACCTTACTCTAAATTTGAAACATTTCTAAACAGACATTTAAGTTAAAATTATTCACAATCTTTGAGTACTATCAGGGTTATAACTTGGCTTAGTTTAAGGGTGGATATATTTGGGAAAGTAGGCTAATAAAAGAACTTGGAGTTAGTTTACTAACCTAGGGATTCCTACTAAACTATGATGAACTTCTAACCTTCCATCCTTGATTCAAACAAGATGGGTAAAACAGTAGAACTATTTGTCTTTTTATTTTTTGACAGAAACATACATTCTTTTTGAAGAGACCAACATTTCTGTCTCATGATTTTTTTCTTTTTTCTATATTTTTTTTTTAGATCCATGGTCATCTATATTTTTTATTTCATTTTTTTCTGACAAAATATGTTCTACCCTTACCCCATCCCAAACTTAAAATGTTTCTAATTCCAAAGAGCAACCTCAAACTTAACTTCAGACCGTACTCAGTCAATAAAATATCGAATTTAACTCCAAGTGAAATCAAATAGGGTGTATTTAAAGATTAGGACTGTGACATGACTCGTCACTAAGTAACATGAAAAGAAATTTTGTCTGGAGGCTTGATGTAGTATTTTTGCATCAAACAAGATAAGTATTTATAAATCGTCTCCTCAGGGACTAGTGCGATATCATGGACTGTTCGACACGAAATACCATTCTAAGTTAAAAGATTGATTGTTTGTTTGTTTAACTACATAAACTAAAGCGTAAAAGTAAATGTTGAGAGTAACAAGGCGAAGAAACATTGGAATTAGGGTTCCCTGATTAAGCGTCAAACATAACCTAATAATCACGTATAATGACTCTAGCGTTTTACCGATATTATCACGTATCGCTCAACAAGATTATTCGTGTCCAAATAATCTCTTGAAACCAATTGTATTCTTCAATAGTTGATTTCCCAAACTATTGAACAATCTAATTGTCGATCGTATCGTTTAATCGACGATTTCTCAATCTATTCAACGATCCGAAAGTTTTACATTCCGATACTTTGTGTGATTATCAAAACATCAATCCTATGTCTAGAATTGTTGTATTGATAGATGAATATTCTAGACATAGATTCAAAGTTACTTTTCAATAACAATTAAATCAAAGATAGGAATTGGATTGCAAGAATAACTTCAATATCAAATAAATTGCTAGAATCATGTTATACAAGATCAAAGGATTACATTTTAGGCTCAATCAAGTACCTCTAATCCCAACTAAGAAGAATTAGCTCATCATTGTCATGTGAGCTTTACAAAAGTGGAAGAAAAGTTGTGAATCCATGCCAAGACTTTGATTTCTCCAAGGATCTTGATGAATTCTCACTCAATCACTCTTGCTCTATGAAAACCCAAGATTTTCGCCCTGTTCTCTCTCTAAAATATGTGACAACCTGTTTCTGAAATGAAAGAGGAGGCTTTTATAGAGTTTCTGATCTGCATGTACTCGCCTCGCGAGCAGAATCACTCGCCATGGCGAGTTGCGCTTTCTTCGCCTATGGGTTTTTGCCACGTCACCTCTGAAGAGTTTTGGCCGCCCTAACTCGCCTCGCGAGTAAAATCATGCGCCATTGCGAGCTCTTCTCGCCTCTAGTTCGCCATGGCGAGTTGAAAGCGAAGGGAGAAAAACTCTCTGCCATGTGCTCGCCTTGGTTTCGCCGTTGCGAGTTGGTGGCGAGCTGCTCGCCTTTCCTTGCTCGCCGTTGCGAGTTGATGGCGAGTTGCCATGATCTTTGCCTCTTTTTTCTTGGTTCTTTTCCTTCCTTGCTTGGTGTCTTGAGCTCAATTCCTGCACAAAAGGGATAGAGTAAGAGAAATAAAGAGTAATAGGACAATTATCATTTATCTCTCGGCTTTTCCTTAGATTACTTGTAAGATAAGTAATAAAAATGCATTAATTCAAAGATGATTTTAACTACTTCACGGCACTTATCAAGGCTCAAAGTGGTTTCACAAAGAATATTAAGAATATAAAAGGGTGGCTTAAAAGGCTCAAGGTACCAAAGAAAAATTGCCTCATGTGTATAATACTCTAACCGACCAGCCATAAAGAACGGTCGTAAATTAAAGTAAAAATAGCATTCGTATGGAACACTCGTAATTGGAAATATTTAAGTATCTAACAACCTAGAATGAATATGAAAATATTTGGCTCTGAATCTCACCGGTTATGCTATTCGGAAAAGTGATGGTGTTCCTACAACTATCTTCACTAGCAAGTCCCAAAAAGTATCAGGCTCTTGAATGTAAGGGTAAACTAGCCTCCACCGTAAATGCTTTCAAATGATTTCCTAAGACTAAAACAAGTTTAAGCATAAAAGGAAAGGTTGTATATGTAAATGCAAAAGAAATAAAATTTTATATAAAAATACTTGAGGGTTAGTAATAGAAAAAGAAATAAAGTTGATTAGAAAGGAAAGATCTTAGCTTAGCTTATTGAAAGGGAAATTACAAAACATAAACTTATGGGTTGCCTCCATTCATCGATTCTTTTACATCTTGAGCCTGATTGTTTCCATGGGTTGCCTCTCATGCAATGCTTCATTTAACGTCTAGTAGCTCGACGTCTCAATCCTGCTAGGGTGGCTTGTATGAACGAAAGAACACATCATCCTTCCTCTTTCTCTTATTCGGAAGGAACTCCATGAATTTGGAAAGGAGAATTAAGTGTTTCCGTGCTCCAGTCTTTGCTTTTCAGGAATATGTGCTCGTTCTCCTCAAGTGACACTGAAATTCTTGCAGCAAGTGATTCTTGTTTTCAGTTTCTGATGTCACAAAGTTTGATGAAGTATTTTCTTCTTGCACCACTACGTCGTTCATCACTTCATATGAATTTTTGATTGATCTATTTGCAAGTGTTATAATGATAGTTGATGGTTGTACCTGAATATTTTCGAGCTTTCCTAACATCCATGTTGGAGTCAAGTTTATGCCTTCACCTAAACTACACTGAGCTTCTTTTATGTACAACTTCCCAATATAATTGAAATTTCCAGGGTCCTTCTTCTTTAGAGGTAACCGTCCTTGGGCATGATCCATGCGTCCCAAGCATTTGAAATGTGAGGGACGTAGGCGTAATGTATGTATGCTCTAGTTTCTCCAATTTTCTTTCATTTTCCTCGCTCTTATAAGTCTTCTGAGGCCTATTGAATCTTCATTCTTGGTCTTCCCAAGTCTTCACAAATCTTCAGATGTTCTTGACTTGCCGATTTGCATGATTTCTTCATGAAAAATTTACAAATATAGAAAACATTACAAATATCCTGAAATCGTAAGCAATCGTTCTAATACTCCTCCTTTTTGCTACTAAAACCTACTAAATATGACTGAAAAATATGATAAGCATAAGGTAAGATGACTTGTCATCAATATTCTTATAGCCAAGGAGATAGTGGATGATGACCAGAAATTAAAAAAAAATATTGTCGTTATTCAAAGTTGAGTTTTAGAAAGCGTTTGATTCGGTTTACTGGCATTTTTTAGAAGCAATGTTGGTTAAGAGGAATTTTACTACCCTCTAGCGGAAATGAATCATGGAATGTGTTCTACAACTACCGCTTATGTTCTGGTTACATCTACCCTGTAGCGAGAGTCCAACCAATAAGTTCAAATTTGAAAGAGGTCTTCGTCAAGACGGCCCTTTGTTACTGTTTCTTTTCTTAACACCTGCCGAAGGTATTAATGTCTTGATGAAAGAAACTATTGCGGGTGGTCTATTCACTGGTTGCTCTGCCGGTCAGTCAAATAGATTCTCAGTCTCAGACTTATAATTTGTGGACGGCACTCTTCTGGTGGGAGTAAAAAGTTGGGCTAATGTTCGTTCCTTGAACGTTGTTCTCTTCCTTTTCGAGGCCATTTCTGGCCTCAAGGTTAATTTCAATAAGAGTATGTTGGTTGGTGTTAATGTTGCTGCTTCTTAGTTGGTTAAGGTGACATCTGTTTTAAATTGTAAATCTGGGAAGATGCCTTTCCTTTATCTGGAGCTTCTTATTGGTGGAGATTCTCGTAAGTTGATTTCTTAACAACCGCTCCTTGACCGTATAAAATATAGATTGTTGAGTTAAAAGAGTCGAAATTTATCTTTGGGTGGCTGATTGGTTATGTTGAAGTATGTCTTGTCCTCTCTTTTGGTCTACTTTTTTTCTTCATTAAGGCTCCCACATGTATCATTTCTTCAATCGAATCTATTTTCATTGTTTTAATTTTGGGGAAAAGTGATGAAGTTAAGAAAATGACTTGTATTAAATGAGACAGTGTTTGCTCTAATAAGGATAAAAGAGGTTCGGGAGTTAAAAGATTAAGGGAATTCACTATGGCATTTTTAGGTAAATGGTGATGGAGGTTGAAGGAAGAACATGGTCGATTGTGGTGTAGAGTGTTGGCGGCAAGGTTTGTGATGAGTAGCCATTTTGTTAAAGCTGACAGTAGAAGGGGTTCTGTGTGGTGGTGTAATTTAGTAAGTAATGGTCGTTGTGTTGGTACAACTATATGTAGTTGGATTGACAATAATAATGTGTGTGAGGTGGATCATGGTAATTCCTTTTTATTTTGGTGGGTTATGTGGATAGAAGGTGTGACTTTGAAAGACAAGTTCAATCGTCTTTTTGTGCTTTCTAATAATAAGATGGCTGAAATGGAGCACTTAAGGTGGGGTGAGAGTGGAGAGGCTTCAAAGTGGCGAAAACCTTTACGGGCTTGGGAGATCGGAACGTATGCATGTGTTAGCTTGTGTGGGCTTATGCCTGCATAAACTATTTAGAGTTTGTTTTTTAGTAGTACTCCCTCCGTCCATATATCTAAACACACATTTAACTTTATTTTTGTTCTTAAATGTAAACTCTTTTTCAAATTACTAGATGCATTTATTATTTTTCCTTAACATACCCCTAATTAATACTACTAACTTCTCTTTAAATATGAATAGTCAAATTTAATACACATACCATCAAAGGACAATTTAGTAATATAAACACACAAAACAGACACATTAATTACACTGACAACTTTTCTTAAGAAATGTGAAAAGAGCAAAGGGGGGCTTATATACAGGGACGAAAGGAGTATAATATACTAATAGTTAATATTTTGACCAAATGACCCACACCTCTCACCCAACCTTTCTCTCTTGGTTCTCCCTTGTTTTGACCAAATAAAAAAAATCATTCGATGTTTGTGGAATATGGACAACTTATATATATGGTGCCCCCACTTTTCAAAAATTTTGGATCCGTCACTGGTGGGAGGAGGATAAGTTGAGGGAGTGCAGTGCTTGTTTGAACTCTATTATTTTGCAGGATGATGTTACTGACAGGTGGCGGTGTGATCTTCACACTTCAAAATCTTACACTGTTAGCAGTGCTTATGATTTTCTTCAATAAACTACTACTCAACATATCAATGAAGATGAATTTCATGTTTTTTGACACAAAGATGTCACTCAAAGAAAATATTTTTGTGTGGCATCTCCTTCTCAACCGTTTAACAACAAACGACAATTTAGTAAAGAGATGGGTGCTCTCGGATACTTATCAACATTGTGTGTGGGGGATGTGGCTATCTAGAGGACGCCACTCATCTTTTTCTTCATTATGATATTTTCAGTCAAATTTGGTTTGATGTATATGATTGGTCAGGCTTTTTCGTGGTTACGCCGTTTAATATTTTAGATCATTTAACTAAGTTTGGTTCCGTCAAAGGCTTTTCTAAATGCAAGAAAGACACTATTTGTTTAGTTTGGTTTTCTTCAGCTTGGATTTTATGGAAAGAAAGAAATGCAAAAAAATTTCAAGAATTCCCAAATGCTATTCACCACTTGTTTGACAACATAAAGACACAATCTTTTGGTTGGTTTAAAGCGAAACACAAAAATCTTGATTTTGACTACCATTCGGTGGACTAATCCTTTAAGTTTCTTATAAGGGTTTTTTATTTATTTTCATTGAGGTGTTCCTTACATGTTTATGATGTAACTTGAGTTTTCTATTTGCTTCCTTCTAGCACGGGCAAGTAAAGAGGCTTGATTATTGAAATTCCATTTTAGCTTATTCAAAAAAATAATTAAAAGAATCAAACTCTTATATTTATTTCACAAGTTACAACAGATAAAAGTGTATATATTCAAAATGTTGAAACACAAAACTTAAACCAACTAACGGTACACTTTGACCCTTCAATATCTTTAGACACCATCATACAACATATCCCATTTATTCACATACATTATTATTAAACTATGAAAAGAAAGGGAAGTGAGGGTGCTAATAGAAAGAAAAGAAAAGTTCACAAACACAAACTTAAAAATCATAAACAAGATGAGTACACATGTGGTGAGAGTCTGGGCTTAGGGTGCACCAATAATGGCACAGCTCGTTGAAGTGTCAACCCATAACCTTCATCCATGTTCATTTTTTCAGCATTGAGCCCATTTTCAAGTTCCCAATCAAATGAATGGGCCAGGGTAGCTGTTAGAAGCTGGACCATGCGAAGCCCAAGACTCATCCCAGCACATATTCTACGTCCAGCACCAAAAGGTATAACTTCAAAATCATTTCCCTTAACATCAACATCACACTTCTCACCACCTGGTAAGAATCTTTCAGGTTTGAACTCTAATGGATCAGTCCATTCTTTTGGATCACGAGCAATGGCCCATACATTAACCAAAAGAGTTGAACCCTTTGGAATGTGGTACCCAAAAATCTCACAACTTTCAGATGCGATTCGTGGGAGTGAAAGAGGTGTTGATGGGTGCAAGCGAAATGTTTCTTTTATCACTGCTTGTAGGTAAGGTAGGTTAGGTATGTCATCTTCTTTCACGTTCCTATCTCGACCCACAACATTGTCCAATTCTTGCTGTACTTGAGCTAAGATTCTTGGATTTTTGATCAATTCTGCAATGGCCCATTCTGTAGTACTTGATGATGTATCTGTCCCAGCTGCAAACATGTTCTAGACCAACAATCAATCGTATTAGTATATGCTCTATATATTTTTGTCAATGCCAAGATACATGTGTTATAAAACTAGTTTGTTGATTTTGCATGTCATGTGATGTAGTTCAATTATAAGAGTTAGCCTTGTGATCTTCAAGGAACGAAATTCAAATCTTTTAAAAAAACAATTGTAAAATGAGACGTAAGCTTGATTATAAAAGTGCTACCTTACTTATTAATAACTTTTCCGTTCCTCTATTTCTTTTAACCGAAAAGTACGTTTGATTTCGATTTGAATTTAAAGTAAGAAAAAAATATATACATTGCCCAATTCACCTTTACCACATTTAATTTTGATAAATTAGGTCTATTACAAAGTAAAATATAATTAGGCCCAACCACCATTTCTAACATTAATGTAACATTTTAAATTGAGAAATGTATGTCTTCAATTTGTATAACTCTTTTTCAAGTGAAATGGATTTTGTTTTGAAGGATATGTAATGGGTTTTTAATACCCTTGTAATCTTATTAATAAATTTGCTTGTACAAAAAAAAAAAATGATAAAACAAGTCATACCAATATCATTGGCACCCATTATTTTACTTCACAAGAGGGACAAGTGGTCAGGAAGAAAGTATAACCCCAAAAAACTTTGCAAGTGGACTTTAAGATGAAGAGGACTGACAGTTAAGTTTGGACAAAAAATATAGGCTTCTTTACATGGATTGATTTGTTTGAAATTCAGTCCTCAAATAGTTTTTTGGGATGAGTTGTGAGTGCAACCGTTAGGTAAGAATTAAAAAAAAAAACTAATAAAAAGTCCAATGTCTCTTGAATAAAATGATTGAACTGCAGGTTGATTCTTTATAAAATTGGTATCAACTAGGCTTTCAGGTGTCAATGTTAGAGTGTTAGGTGAGAATTGAAAAGGGCAAGTATGCGTGTATTTGGAGTTATAGAAGAATAGGTAACTTACCAAAAGTAGTGCTTTGATTTCAATATCAGTGAGTTTGTTTCCATCATCATCTGTTTCCTCTTTTAGTAACAACAAAGTACTCAACAAATTCTTATGTTTTTCACTCTTAATATTAGATGTCTCATGTTCCTCAATAATATTTGTTAAAAATGCATCAAACCTCTTGTGTAATTTTTTCATTTTAGATTGAACTCCTTGTAGGTCTAGCCATTCTAATGAAGGAATAAAATCACTTATATTGAAAACTCCAGCTAACACCATCAATTCAAGAACCATAGCCTTGAACTCATCAGCTTTAGGGTCACAACCACCATTGCCATCATTGAATACTCTTCTTCCTAACATAACCCTAGAAAGTGCATTGGTGGTACATACATTCAATAGTTGTCCCAAGTTCACAGCTTTCGTGTCTGAATAATTACTTGCCAAATTGCTTGTCAATCTTGCTACCTCTTCCTGAAAATTACAAGATTAGATTCAATCGACTCATACATTCTTACGAGTTTAACTCATATTAAAATTTTCCTACAAGTTTAGCAAGTTAACTCAATTTCATATATTGCAAAAATTCGAATTTGCTAACGAACAAATTGAAAATTGTAGAAGGACACGATGACACTAGTTATAAAACCAGAATTTAACGATCTTAGACATTCTTTAAAATAAAACACCTCTAAATACAAATATGTGCATTTTTGTAAAAAGCAAAATACATAAAAGTAAAAGCACATGTACTAACTAACCACTTCTAATATTGTGTAAAAAAAACACTTAATATATTAATACAGAGAAAAAGAAGTTTATATATTATTTCAAAAATGTAATCTATTTTTAAACAGAAATTGAGGTTGTCATGTGCTCTACGTGTGGAGGACTATTCCTGTGGTCCAAAGCACCTATAACTCAAGGTAAAATTTAAAGTCAATGCATTGAGTTGTTTTGTGTAAAATATTCAATTAATTCGTCGGGTTGACGCAACTATGTATCCCATTTTCTTATGATTTTTTTCTTATCTTTGTCCCTTTCTAACCAATAAAAGTTCAGCTTTGTCCTGATAGAATAGGATGGACGGGTGGGTCCCACATTCTAATGACTTTTTCTTCTGCTTGAGAGACTTTCTAATGGTTATTTATTACCCTAATTTTTTTTTTTAAAGATTTTATTACCCTTATTGTTTTTCTCCTTTTGGACCAAACACATTCTCGGTGATTTTTCCTTTTCAGGAAGGTTTGTTCAACCAGAAAAATATAGAGGATAATTTTCATTTAGTGACCATGTAAATTATTTTTTCATTCAATCAAATGAAATGACCGATCACACCAAATAAATATTTGTTAAAATATTTTGAAATTATATATGTAAAATTTTTTAGAAAATATACTTTGAACTACTCTTTTTCTTTGGTGTACTTATTGTTGGTTGGTTAAGACATGTATTTTTCATTGGTTTACTAGTTTTATAAGGTTAATACAAACAATTGATTGGTACAAGCAGGAACAGATTTGGGTTCCTAGAATAAATATATAGTAACTAATATTTTTATGTTTGTTGATAAATACTTTTATTTAATTTTTTTTGTGTAGTACTATAGTAATACTCATATATTTTTTTGTCAAAATCATGTATCTATTTTTTAATAAATATTTTGTACCTAACCCTTCGAGGAGGATAAATATTTCAACCAATGGTCATCTTGGTTTACCAGTAATTATACCTATGGGTCAAATGAGATGATTGCTACAAATTATCAAAATGTGACTGCATGAAGATTTTTTCAGTTTATGAATATTTTCAAATCCTTTGAACTAAATTAGCATTAAAAGATAAATCCTTTAAATCAAATTGTTCCTTGATATGATAATCTAAGTATTTAAGTCATCATGTAATACACTGATATTGTTATAAGCAAATGATATTGATAGTGCAATTATATGTTGAAATTGAGAAAATGATGTTAATTAACTAACCTGACGCAAGTGTTTGAATTCTTCCATGACTTTGTTGGAGAAGAGATGAACGGAGGAGATTTTTCGGAGCATTCGCCATCGCGGACCATAAGGTGCAAACACAAGATCTTGATAGTTATAAGCTATATATTTAGCTCCGGTGTTGGGTGGCCGGCTACTAAAGTTAGCATCATGAACCTTTAAGAATTGTTCCGCAACGGAGCCCGAAGCTGCCACAATAACGTCCACAAAACCTAATTTGAGGTGCATCAAAGGGCCATGAGTTTTTGCTAAGGCTGCAATAGACTGGTGTGGGGCAGGACCCAAGTGTGGCATGTTACCTATTATAGGCCATGGTTTTGGTCCAGGTGGAAGTGGTAGTGATGAAGATCTTGTTGCAAATTTCATAATACGGTATATGAGGATGCATAATGTGAAACTAGCTAATGCAATGAGCCATAGCGACATGGTTAATTAATTTGTGTTATGAAATATATGTGATGATGATAAAGGATTAAAGATATAAGGTTTTGTACGTACAACAACAGCAATCTATTTGAATAGGGAAAAACAAATTAACTAGTTGATGTTGTGTTGTTGTCTCATCAAGCTAAGCCTCAATATGCTTGGTATTTATAAGGAATCGTTTCTCTGAATTTACACGTTTCTATGACTTTATACGATTCGTTCATATTGGGACGTACCTTGTTAGACATGGTGGTCACTTGTGCAAGGTTTGACACGGTATTTATTATAATTTATTTAAAAAATTTAATGATTATTTTATGAACAAATTGTTCATGATTAACTTATTAACTTTAGGCACATAAGTTCATAACTTTGTTCAATTAGTAGAGATATTGTATAATATATGTTGGATCATGGTTCGAATTTCGGAAACCTCACTTCTTCACATTTAAAATATGTGATCTTCAGCAACTAAGCTACTTAACAAACAAAAAAAAAACATTAGAAATGTAATGATCAACCCAAAGTGGTCCACTAAAGAAGAATCGTTTAGGAAAATTCGTGTTCAATTTTTTTCATAAAACAATTCTCGATCAAATTATATTTATCTTTCCAATTCTGAATTACTAAGCCTTCTATTGCTAAAACCTGGAGGGTTCATCTTAGATGATTCTGAATACTTTTTTATTCTAATGTTTATAAACACATATTAATAAATACGTTAGGATTAATTTCAAGAGGGTTCACATTCAGCCATAGGAATACAATTAAAAAAATTCAGGAATATTTTTATCTTTTATTGCGATCGTAACAAATTTGAGAAATTAATTTGTGTAGTTGTACGTCAAAGATATCTGATTTAGTCACACACAAAATATTTGTAGATGCATGCATGACAGTGGGACGGTGTGAAAACGAGTTTTACCTTCCCCGTATTCATATCCTACTTCCATATACTTACTCGTTATCTTACTCATATCCAGCGCAGGGATGAGAAATCGAATCTCATCAATGTCTCCGACGGGTTTGGGTATCCTCTCACCATCTCCATCCCCGCATTGGATAATTTTAAAAAAAATAAAAATAGACGTATTTTTTAGACCTGAGCGCAATGTTGTAATGCATTATCCAACAAAGAGATGTTGGTGATCGATGACTATGGTGAAGGAGAAGAAAGAGGCCGAGAGTGTGAGATATGGAAGGAGAAAAGAGAGAAATATTATAAGTGATTGTAATTTCAAAGACTGAAACTCTGACTGTATGAGTGAAATTATTTAGGGTAGGTTTCTATTTATATAAAAAGGGTAATAAATTGATTTTTTTACATTCAAGACGGATTTTAGGTATGAGTTCGAGGTGGGTACCTATATCCCCGTTACCCGTCCCGTACGCATGTTTTAAAATCGGGAAAAACTCAAACTCATACCCAAACCCAATCAGAACGAAAAAAAACTATCAAATTGAGTTTGGTTCGGGCATATACATGCGGAAATGTGTTTCGTTGCCATGCCTATATAGATGAGGGGTTTCATTGGAGGAGACGTAAAAATCATGCATGGATTTCTTTTGATTTTTTTTTTTATTGCTTTAATAGGATTTTATTTAAAATAATTTTATTTTTCCCTTTTATACCTTCTTTTGATAATATATTAAAGTTGGCCCGAGAGCATATCTAACTTGGTTGGAGCATTGCAATATTCATGAGTGTTGTGAATTTGTTAAAAATCACACCAATAAAATACTTGATGTGTGGAGTAAAATAATCAAGCAACCAATATCAATGTGGGAACAATTATAAACACGAGCAAAAGTAGAAAAACAGTGAGAGAAAGAAAGAGAGAACACACAAAATTTGTTTACCCAGTTCGATCCAATACTGACCTAGTCTGTGGAAGAGAGCAGCCCTCCATTCCACTATAATGATGATTAACTTTACAAAGAGATATCAAAGGGTTATAAGAATAAGTCTTCAAACTTAATTCTACTTAAAGTCCCAATCTCTTCCTGTGACCAAGAAACTCAATCCTAATAGTGTTTTGTTCAAGGTGAATCAAACAATCCAAACCCTAGTGTCTCCCGCTTAGAGAAATCTCTCTAAACCCTAGTTTGTTGTTTGTTTACAAACCCTTGTTTTTAGTCTCCTCTCTCTCAAGGTTTACTCTGATACAAGGTCTATACTTACAGTAAAAGTATCCTAAAAAAACTTGAACAAATCTGAGTCCAAAAATACGATTCTGTTTTTTTTCTGCTGGCAAAATCAAGCACCAATTTTTGCTCTCCGGCCACCAAATTTTCACGTATGAAAAGGCTGAAAAACACTGACAAAATCGGCCACCAATTTTACCAATTCGGGCCCCGATTTTGACAGTTCCAGAAAACCCCAATTTTGAGTCACTTCTACAACAATCTCCACCTTGACTTTTAATTAGTTATGATGCCAATTTAACCATCAACCACCATTGCTGCTCTTTCCCCTTGCTTCCCACTACATCATGTAGCTCCACAAGTTTCCACCCAACCTCTTCAACCATCAGAATGCCTTCCGCCTTCTTGAAGATTCTTGCATCCAACTACACTAGGAATTTTAGGTAGTTCCACAAGTCTACACCATAACCTCTTCAACCACGGAACATCTCTCGCTTCCTTGAAGATCTCCTTGCATCCAATCACCCTTGGTCTTTTAGGGTAATCCCACAAGCCATGCCATACATTCTTCAAACTCCGGAATGTCTTCCGTCTTCATGAAGAATTCCCTTGCTCACAACTAGAGCATAACACCCAAGGTCTCCATAGTCGTACCATTCCCGTGGTGTTCAACTCCACCTCAAGTTGAGCTTTCTCTACCTCAACTAGCAAATGATACATCCCACTACGTCTTTCACCTTGTAAATCCACCTCAAAGGTAGATCACAAGTATTCTTACCTCTGCCTCTTCATACTGACCATGAGTATTCTTACCACCGCCTCTCCAGGCTGATGTTGAGTGTTTAACGTCTCTCTAGACGACCAACGCTCCACTAGGCATCATTCCCAAGGTGAGAAACATCACCTTCTTCATCCTCCCAACAAGACACCACCAAAGCACCCGCATCCTCATAACCCTAAGAGACAATTTGTGCGGAGTTACCATTGTTCTCCGAACAATCCTTCTTGAAGTGACCCATCATGTTAAAGTTAAAGCATTTAAAATTTGACTTGTTACCACTTTTTCGCTGGTTACCTCTACCACTACCATTCCCTCTTGAAACACTTAGGCCTTCACCGTTTTCATCAGTTCTCATGCCCTTGGACTTGGTCAAAATTATCATATATTAAACCAAACATTTGAACTCAAGTGATTATTAATGAGCTCCATCAATGATAAATTGTTCAGGAAATTTGTGTTTGATTTTTTGCCAGACTTTACTTCTTGACCGAACTTCAAATTCCCAATACCCATTTCCTCTTAGAATCAGACGATTAAGACGGAAAAAAATTATCGTCTATAAATGATATGTAAAAGATGAATTAAGAGAATTAAAATGTGAGAATAACTAATAATAGGAGGTATAATAGAGAAAAATGATACTTATACTTCATTGATATTGTAAAGATATATAAATTAAAACAAATTATTTTGACTATATATATACATTGCGGGACGAATTGTAAACTTTAAAGGTAAATGATGATGAGTTTCTCCGAAATACTCTTTAAGCATATTAAAAGTTATAATAGAAATTTGTGTATTCAGTGCATTGGAAATTGAATTGTTTATCTTTGTTGAGGAATAATTTTTTACTTTGAAGTTCTTAAAGAGTACTCCATCCGGTCACTATTACAAACAAAATTTCACTTTTTAGATACATTAAATAATGAATGTCAAATAATTATTCAATGTATCTAAAAAGTAGAGTTTTGCTTGTAATAGTGACCGGGGGAAGTACACCCATACACTCGTTAGCAACAGGGTCGTTCCTATAAAATTGAAGGCTCGACTAATAATAAAAATAGGTCTCTAATAAAATAAAATAAAATTAATTTTTTTCAAATAACAAATTTTTATTTAACTTCAAACGAATATAAAAAAGATACAAAAAAGATTCATATTATAATCAATAATATAAAAATACAACTTCAAAAATATCCTTATCACATTTTAGGTTGTTATTTTCCTAAGTTAGTACAGAGGCAAAATAAAAGTTTATGCTTTATTTAGAATAATTCTAATTTTTATAATAAATTATATAATGTAATTATAATGTTTCTTGTTAGAGCGTTGCCGTTTCATAGAACAAATATTGGCAAAAAAAATTACAAGAACTGCGCTAAAAAAATTATATTGTGTTTTTATTAAAAAAATATATTAATTATTTATAAAAAAATTAAATTAAACAAGAAAAGAAAACTAAAATCTTTCAACCCAAGACCATTGCTAATCCAGCACAAAAGACTACCACTAGGCCGCGCATCTATAGTGTATATATTCCTTTTTACTTGTATTATATATTAAAAAACATTGTTTGAGCTTCAAATTTTGAAGACCCAACTCCATAGAACTTTTTGCACTTCAAGAAACGGCATGGTTAGTAAGCCCTAAAATTAACTTAGTTTCTTTAATTTGTGTACAATAGCTAAAGTTACATTATTTTGCAACGAATAGAGTGCGAATTGGTCTTTACAATCAATTTGAATGTACTTTAGTCTTTACAATTTTAATTAAAATATGACTTTTTATAGTTAAACGGATGGAGTTATGGGAGAAAGGATGGTCTTGAAAATTAATGGTTGTTTTGAAACTTCGCAATGGACTATAGCAAAGAGATTGTAATGTATGTAACTGGTACGTAAGCACTTCTTGAATTATATATGGTTGAATGAAGGCTTGGTCTTCATCTCTTTACTACTCACTGTTCTGTTTGGTCCATATTAATACAGTAGCTAAAAGCCTAAAACTCAAACTAATTTTCGTTTATTAATAAATAATATAATTTTTATTTCCAGAAATAATTGGAGTATAAAAACATCATTATCTACAATTAATTAATCTACTATTAAAAAAACACGGTTAATTAATCTACTTGAATTGTTGATTTTGTTGAAAAATATTCTATACAGCCGTCTTAAATTATACTATTCTCTTGAAAAGAAAATCTTGTTTATTTTTGAATATAATAAAGACTATTTGAAGGAAAACAAAATTGACAAAAAAGACTACTTGAAAAATGTCAACTGCGTTATTTTTTGTTTTTTGGAACGTTTAATAAATATCCTAGCTGGTTTTATAAATAATAAGAAACACAAATCGTGATGATGTTAAAATTTTGGCTATATATGGACTTTTGCATAGGATTGAAATGTATGCAACTTGTGTTGTGTGGATGAATGAAGGCTTGGTATAATCTTTCTACACTCACCTCTGTTTGGTCCATATTATCTAGAGTAGCTAAAACTCAAACTAAAGTTCGTTAATTAATCTACTTTTTATTTCCATAAACTCAAACTAAAGTTCAATAATTAATCTAATTTTTATTTCCATTAGTAATTGGAGTATAAAAACATCATTATCAACAATTAAACAATCTACCTTTCGCTTTTGCTTGTAAGCTATTTCGTTCTCTTTTGATCTTATCGTTGCTTGCATTCGCTTCTTCGGAGGGTTTTGGCTTTAGTCCCCCTCTCTCTTTATATTTGTTTTTCCTTTCTTAATATATGATTTAGGTGTTGCATCAGGTAATCTCTCTACCCCATCTTTTGCTTAAAAAAAAGATAATCTACCTTTCAAAGAAAATACAATTAATTAATTAATCTACTTTAAATATTGACTTTGTCTAAAAAAATATTAGCTATACAACCGTCTTTAAAATTTTATTTTTTTTGTAACCCTAATAATTCGTTTTAATGAAAACTCATTCACACCTGAAATCAATCACTTAATTAAATATATGATTCTCTTGAAAAATATGGTCTAGGTTTTAAAAATGTCAACTACATTTTTTTCAACATTTAATAAATACTCTAACTACTAGTTTTATACGGAAGAAGACAACACAAAAATCTTCAAGATCAATGAGTTTCATTCAATGTGTATATAAGAATCATTTGAGCAATAAATAATCCTTATTCATTCTAGTCTCTAAAAAAATATTAGTAACTTTTAATTCATGAGAAAAATAAACCTATACAAGTTAGTTTCCGTCCTCTTTAAAATTTATTTGACCAAAGATGGTCGATTTTGCCAATCAAACATGATTTAAGTTACTTCCCTTGACATCATACTATGCTCAGGCTAATGGTCAATTGAAGTTGTCAATAAGATTATCATTAATTTGATTAAAAAATATGTAAATCATAGACCAAAAAATTGGGATAAAACCTCAGATCGGATTTTTTGGGTTTGTCGAATTTCTCCTAAAGAATCAACAAATTCCACACCATTTCGATTAACCTTTGGGCACGATGCATTTTTACCAGTCAAAATTTCTTTACAATCAACCAGGGTGCAAAGACAAATGGAAATTCCAACATATCAATATTGGAATATGATGTTGGGTGAGATGGTTTATGTAGATGAAGAAAGAGTAATGGCATTGAAAGTTCTTTTGAGACCGAAAGAACTTGTTTGCAAAAGCCTACAATAAAAAGGTTAAGTCAAAATCCTTCAATATTGGGGATTATGTGTGGACAAAAAAGATAGAGTCTTAGACAAATGGTCTCCAAATTGGGAAGGACCATTTAAAATTTTACGAGTATTTTCAAATGGTGCTTATGAAATTGAAGAAGTGGATATTGTTATGTTACAAATTGTCATGACAACACCAGAATGAAAAAGGAAGTAAAAAAGTAAGACCAATTTGCATAAGAAATCGAAATGGCATTTGATTAAATTAAAAAGAAAAAGCGAACTAATAGGCCAAGATACATTAGCGTCGAAGTACTGATAAAACCATTATAGTTCATTCGGCAAACATATTACAAACGACGGCTTCTTAGCCTTGAATAGAAATGATAACCTAAAATATTGCGTCGTCTAAACAATGAAAATGGACAAGAAACCAGGTGATTTTGACATGAAAACGGCATAAGAGATAGAGATCCTTCATGGAATACTCATCATCTGAGCCTGGAAGTGGCCAAAAGATGTTGGATCTCCTTCCATCACCTATACATGTCTTGTTCGAAGTGCAAGTGAACATGTATTCCAAGCTTGGGAGTAAAGTGCTCATCCAGTAATACCCCTATAAGGAAGGAGAACCTTTGACATTCATGATGACTCTTTTGCAGTCAGCAAGTTGTTGGCGGTTGAAAAGGTCTTTGAAGATGGGAAAGACCTCATCCATCAAAAAACCATCCTTGGCCAACACTTTAAGCATAAGCAAAATGTATTTGGCCCCATCAGATCCATAAGTTGTTGCATTTTGTAGAATATGCTTTATCTCCTCCAGATCGGGACGTCTTTCTTGAATCAATTGGGCCGCCATCACCACACAATATGATGCATGTCCACTACGAGAGATCTTCTGCATGAAAATGTGTTTTTTTTGCACAGGGTCAGTGGTCAGAAAGGTACCACAATCAATCTCTTGGTAAATCCCTAAGCACCACCTTCTTGTTGGCAAGCCTCCGGTGAAGAACACAGGTGGCTTTAAACCTGAAATTTTTGAGTTCCAAAAGCCGCAACCTTCTTGACGATGATGAGCAAAACGTCTTATGGAAGTTTTTCCATTTTTCATAGAAAAAGAGAGAAGAAGGAAAATGCAGGTTTTCAGAAATGGAAGATGAGCTAAGAAGTGAACATGAAAAGGGTTTTATAAGTGTTGAAGGTAGTTGACAAGACAAACTCTTCGTTTTCCCCATTCAGTAAGCGCCACGTGTCTTTGTAAGAAATGGTAGTTTTTAAGTTGGTGGGAAGTTGGGAAGTTTTTGAGAGAAACATGCCCCACAAAATCTACATAAGGTGGCACTGTAACGATGAAAACTAGGGAAACATTTTAAAGATGACATCATCTTGGAAAGTTGGTTTCTAGCTTTTTAGATGAGTTATTTTTTATTTGTTGGTGACTCTTTGTTTTCCAGAGTAGTGGCGCTATAATGGTGGGATTATGAAAAGTGACTATGAAGAGTTAGTTATCGAAATGTTGCATTGGAATCGAAGTGACGTTATTTCTTTCTAAAAACATTAATCTTTGAGAATAACACGTTCTCCTCGTTTAAAAATGGTGTAAGTATCCTGTTTCAACAACAATTAGAAATTGGCATTGAAAATAAATTAAGATTATTGATAAAAGGGTAAATAACATAATAAGAATCAAAACATTGCATTTAATGCCAAAATATTGTCGAGATGATAACTGCAAAGACTAAAGTATTACAAATCCCAGAATAAATGCTAAAACCTATGAATGTCAAAGTGCAAGGTTGGTTTTTAGCCTTTTGATAACACTCTTGGAAAATTCTAACCTAGTGTTGGTTTGGGTTTCGTTGTCAGTTAGTTGCTTAATTTCGACTTTATAAACATTTGCTTTTTCAAGATGCTTGATAGCCAGGTTTGCTTCTTCTTGAAGTTCAGATTCGATAGTGTCAAGACATCTCCCTCGAATAGAAGCCTTTTTCTCTTCCTCGATTGCAATTTTGGACTCCAAGCTCTTCCTTTGCTACCTATATTGAGAAATAGCCTCAACACATGCAGCCACTTCCTTGTTGTATTGAGTTACTTAACTTTCTAAAGAAGATCTTTTAGTTGTGCACTTTTCGACTACATTGAGTTCCAAAGTATAGGTTTTGTTCGACTGGCCAAGCTAAAAGCATCATCTTTTTTCTTTGGATATCCTTCGAAATTCTTTCTAACAAAGGTTCAAATTCGACTAAGAAACCCATAAGAGAATTGTTGTTATACTTTGTATTCAATTTATAAATTAAGGTTTTGATGTCGAAAGTAGTGAAAGGATTTTGTTCAATATCTTTGAAAAGATCAACTTCAAGAACCTTAGTTCGAAGCTCTTGGAGAAAGTCTTGCGAGTTTTCAGTTCCTCGATTGATTGGGTCAAGGATCCTTGATTGTATTCACTTCAGGGGGGGGGTTTTTCTCTTTAACATAAGCTTAAAAGCCTCAAGTGGATTTTTTATTTTTAACTCTTCCAGCTCTTCATGACTAACAGTCGTGTTGATCGAATGAATAGGTTGTTTTTGTTTAGCTACTTTGGGGGATTCATCTTCACCTTCTGAGTTAGGGGGAAAATCTGAAATGGTTTCTCTTTGCATATCTTCTTGCTGTCGAAGAGCTTCCTCTTTATTGATGATTGACATTTTGTTTGGTAGTTGAATATTTATCTTGCAAACACATACACCAAAATTAGTTACTTAAAAGAATGAAAGTGATTGGTGTTGAAACAAAAGGTCAATTTCTTACCTTTTCTCCTCCAGGACAAGAGTTGGCATTCTCTAGTTCTTCGGTGTGATGGCTTGTTTTAGACTTTTTAGATTGAGATGAAACTGGAGTATTTTCATATTTATCTCCACTAGATTTGGTTTCTTCCTGCTTTTTCCTCTTTTCTAGGCCAGAAGAAGCATCTTCTATAGATTTGCCTTTGTTATTATGTCTTTTGGTGCTTTCGACATAATCTGTTTCATTAGTCCCACTTGTGCTTTTAGGTTGAATATTTCAAACACAAAAGTTTAAGAAGGAAATATAAAATACATATGAGAAATGTCGTGTCGAAGCTATAAGAAAGTTACCTTTGGATTTTTCTTGGTTTTTGAAGTGGCTTCTTTCTTTCTCTTCTTGTTAGCTACATTTGAGTCAGAATCACTTGTTCTCTTTCGACTTTGAAAGGAGAATGATGGAAATGTTTAATTATAGTTTAAACAAACTCTACGGAAAAAGGCAATTAAACTTACTTGTTTTGGTTGAGCCTTCACTGCTGGTTCTGAACTTTCTGGTGTGCTTCCTTGTACTATGGTGCTTGCTTGAGCTTTTTGTCGAGGTAAAGATATAAAATGGATAAAGAAACAACACAAACACACACACACACACACACATACACACACATATATATATATATATAGATATATATAAATGGGAAACATGTGGTTAAAATGGAAAAAATAAAGAAGTCATGAGTATCGCCTGCTGGAAGATCAATTTCCATACAATTGACGCGAACTTGGTGAAGACCATAATGTAAATTTTTGGGTAGATATGTAAACGAAATTTAGTCCAATTTACCCTTTGTTTTCTAGGTTTCAAGGCATTTTGAATGGCTTTATAGCCAAAATGAAACCAAGAGGGAAAACCTGTTTCAAATGCTAGAGTAAAGTCTACACTAGGTAATATTGTAAATTTTACACAATGAAATGCTAATGCAATTTTGTCTTTATCTTGTGCATTATCTATGTAAGAGGGAAATGTTAAAGATGGAACTTTATCAAGTACCTTTTGTTTTAAAACTAGTGCAGCTTAAATTACAGTTTTTTCGACATTCATTGGGTTATACATAACTTCAAAAAAATTATGCATAGCTTGAATTTCTTTGACATGCATATCTTTTCTTTTCTTGGGTTTGCTCTGCAAAGAAGTAAAGGCATTTGTCAAGTTGGTGAGAAAATTTACTTCATCGACAAGGTTGGAATAATAATAAGTGTGCTACCATAAACAAAACTCTTAAATGCACTCATAAGAAGCCTAGAAAGAGACAGGAAAATAGTTTCAGGTTCGACCAACAAAGAATTGGAGACATTGTTGATAGTGAACTTCTGAGATCTTGTTAAAACCAGTATAGATGTCTTTTGAAAATTTAGTTATGGAAGGTTGACTCAAACTAAATTGCCTTGCCACCAAGTGTGGATAATAGCCAATCATTCCGTAATCAATTTTGCCAGTAGTTGTTTTTATGGAATGAGAGTTGGAGTCAAAAATATCTTCCTCACTTCAATATTGTCCTCTAAAAACTCAGGGTTTTCTGTTGGAAATTCCTTTTAGAACCATTTACGGCCTAGTTTTCTATTTGCAAACGGGGCCATGGTTGGGTCGACAATGTCACAGTTGGAGAAAACGTTGAAATAATCTAAGAAGGTTTCGACGGCCGAACAATTAGTTAACCTCCTTGTGAGATAAGCTACTCTAACTCCTTATATTCTTCGACCATTAATCTCGTCATCATGGACTGGAGGGGTATAAAATTTCAATCGTTTTTCAAAAGTGGTGACTAAGTATCCATAGTTTGTCAAAAAGAACGAGGGTTCTTCCTTTATCCCAAGTATCCATAGTTTGTCATCCATTTCATATAGCTTCATATAAGTTTCCCAAGAGCAATTTTCTTAGATTAAACATATGACCTTCATGAATTTGAATGGCCATTACAACAAATTTCTTGGCCATTTGGAGGGAACTAGAGGAAAAAACATAATTGAAAAGCCAAAATGCGAGACAAGCAATATGTTCTTTGTCAGAAACTTCAGTGGTGTCCTTATTAAAATGTTCATTCATGTAATTCGCCAAGTAGTTGTGTCGAAGTTGAATTGTGTTTCGCTTTCTAAGTTTGGGTCATAGATTTCACCAGTTGATGGGAGTCCAAAAATGGCAGCTATGTCGAACAACGTGGGGGTTAGCATGCCACATTTAAGCTGCAAGGTGTATGTGAAATCTTCCCAAAAATGAATAGCAGCCAACAACAGGGTTCTGTCATAGTTTAAACCAATCTTAGAAAGTTGGATAAGGTTAAAAATTCCTAAGTTTTTCCAAACCTAAGCCTTTTTGGCTTCAACCTTTTATCCATTTTAAACAGGTTGAAGTGTGAAGATGTGGAGGGGCTGACCTAAAAATTCTTTGATTCATAAAAGACATGTTATGTTGTCCAGTCAAAAAGATCCTAGGCTTTCGATTTTCACGGCCTAGAAATGTTTTTTCAATCTCCTTGGGATCTAGCTTAGAATCTGGAAATGGCCCTAAAGAAGTGTATGTGGTGGCAGAAACCAAGTAAGGGTTTATTACATGAAATTGCTAGATTTTGGCCTTTTTCAGCATCCAATTGAGGTTCTAGAGCATGAGGTTGCATGTTCTTCACTGGAAAAGAATCAATAGTAGCAGGGAAAGGGATTTCCTGGTTTTTTCTAGATTCATATGCATGTCCACTAGAAGATTCCAGGTTGAAGTTCGTTTTCGAAGCAATCTGAGGGTTAACAGTGGAGGTTAGGGTTTAGGGTTTCAGAGAATAAGAACAAGAGAGAGAATTTTTTTCGAATAAGTAAATATGGGGAAGAAGGTTGACTTTAATAAGGTCAAGAGAGAGAAGAATATTTGGAGTCCTGAACCTTTTAAAAGTTGCTACATGGTTGAGATTTTTGTTTTAGTGGAATTATGAAAGGTTTGTAAGTGACATTTGGTTCCCCAGGGTAATAGAAAGACTCTACTAATTTTTCAACTACAAAGTGGAGGCCCACTTAATCTTAAAGTTGCACAGTCAAGTGGAAACTGAAAAGATCATTTTTGAAAATGGTAATTAAGATGATGTCATTTTTTTTTTAAGAAATATGTGGAATCTTAAAAAATACCATTTCTCTCCTTCATATTCCTCAGTCGAAAATGTTATTTTTGGGGGGAAATTTGTTAGACCATATTTTATCTTGTCTATTCTCGACAGGTAAAAAAGGTTCAAAGCTGCAAAATTCTCTAAGTCCATGATTGGAAGTTTCTAGGATCAACTGATGCTGAGATCATTCGACAAAAGCCACGATTCGACAGGCAGTTAATTTAGTGAAGAAGTTTGTTTGAAGTGTCCAGGACGCCGAACACAGGTAGTTTCTGGTCGAGGGAACATGGTTCTTAGCATTTTAAGTTTTACAGTTATTTCTTCTATGTATAAATAATAGTTTTTCATAGAAAATTGGGTCACAAATCATTGATAGAATTCTAGCATTCGAAGTACTAGCGTCTAGAGAAAAGAATAACAGAATATATGTATCTTGATTTGTCGAACCACCTTTACATTCAAATGCAATTCAATTTACATTTCTTTAAATTTCTGCGTTTAAACTTTTAAGTATTTTTACTTGCATTTTCTTTATTACTTTCTGTCGAAAGACATTATCTTCATACAAAACACAATTTTACTTTATCTTGTTCATAAAGAAAACTATGAATATGATGAACATTCATTTTTTTTCTGGAAAAAGATTGCACAACATGTCCTTAGATTTCTGGTTTGATCCTGCTTGTAATAATCAAAACTAGTCATGCTGTTTATCAAAAACACGTGTTAACAAATGGGAAACTTTTTGATGATGATCTTGAATTCATGATCCTTTTAAGTTACGTCATGATCCTATCAATGGCACATCGGTGTCCCAACATTATCTAGTACATATGCATAGTATCTCAATTTCAATAATTATCTTTACTTCATTAAAGTTCTTCATGTATAGATTTCCACAAACATACAACAGATATTTTCCACAACATGAAAAATTATAAATTATGATAAAGAATTTATTCACATAATTATAAAAACAGTGCAAACTTTATTCTCGAATATATGAAACTACAAGATTCTCAAATTTATCAAAGAGAAGCAAATTCATGAAATTGATGCATATAAATTTGCTCTTCTAATTTCACACTATTTAAAAGATAGTACCCCTACTATTTTCTCAGTTTAAACTAAATTGTTTTCATGAACATCTAAGTCATTTGAATCATGACTATATTTTATGTTTCCTTTTTTTCCCACTTAAATCAATAGTATATGAAAACAACGTTACGGTAAAAATCATCCTTCAAAGCAATGAAGCATTTTTAAAACATTAACATGACAAGAAACATTGATTTTGATAGCCAATGAGATAGTGGATGATGCCCAAGAATTAAAAAGATAATTGTTGTTATTCAAAGTTGATTATGAGAAAGCGTTTGATTCGGTTTACTGGCATTATTTAGAAGCAATGAGGGTTAAGATGAATTTTACTACCCTCTGGTGGAAATGAATCATGGAATGTGTTGCTACAGCTACTGCTTATGTTCTGGTTAACGGGAGTCCAACCAATGAGTTCAAATTTGAAAAAGGTCTTCGTCAAGGCGACCCTTTGTTACCGTTTCATTTTCTTAATACATGCGAATGGTATTAATGTATTGATAAAAAAACAATTGCGGGTCGTCTATTCACTGGTTAATATGTCATCCAGTCAAATAAAATCGCAGTTTCACGCTTACAATTTGCTAATGACACCCTTCTAATGAGAGTCAAAAGTTGGGATAATGTTCGTTCCTTGATGTTCTCTTGCTTTTCGAGGCAATTTTTGGCCTCCAAGTTTGTTTCAATAAGAGTATGTTGGTTGGTATTAATGTTGTTGCTTCTTTGTTGGCTTATGCGACTTCTGTTTTGAATTGTAAATCTGGGAAGATACCTTTCCTTTATCTGGAGCTTTCTATTGGTGGAGATTCTCGTAAGTTGATTTCTTCGCAACTGCTCCTTGACTGTATAAAGTCTAGATTGTCGAGTTAGAAGAGTTCAAATTATCTTTGGGTGGCTGATTGGTTCTGCTGAAGTCTGTCTTGTACTCTCTTTCAATCTACCTTTTTTCCTTCTTTAAGGCTCCCACATGTATCATTTCTTCTATCGAATCTATTTTCATTGGTTTTTCTGGGGGAGAGTGATGATGTTAGGAAAATGACTTGGATTAAATGGGAAGGTGTTTGCTCTAATGTGGATAAAAGAGGTTTGTGGTTAGAATATTAAAGGAATTTACTATTCATTTTTAGGTAAATGGTGATGGAGGTTGAAGGAAGAACTTTGTAGTTTGTGGTTTAGAGTGTTCTCAACAAGTTTGGGAAGAGTAGCCTTTTAGTTAACGTGGACAATATGAGGGGTTCCGCGTGGTAGTGTAATTTAGTAAGTAATAGTCGTGGTGTTAGTACAACTATAGGTAGTTGTATTGACAATAATTGTGTGTGTGAGTTGGGTGATGGTAATTCCTTTTTATTTTGGTGGGATATGTGAATGGAGGGTGTGACTTTGAAAGATAGGTTCAATCGTTTTTTTAGCTTTCTGATAACAAGATGGCTACGATGGATGAAATGGAGAACTTAGGGTAAGGTGAGTGGAGAGACTTGGAAGTGGCGCAGACATTTACGGGCGTAGAAGATAGGGACAGAAGCATGTGTTAGCTTGTGTGGGCTTATGCCTACACAAACTATTTATAGTTTGTTATTTAGTAGTATAATATAGTAATAGTTGATATTTTGACCAAATAACTTACACCTCTCACACAACCTTTCTCTCTTGGTCCTCTCTTGTTTTACACCACTTTTCAAAATTTCAGGACCCGTCACTGTTGGGAAGAGGATAAGTTGAGGGAGTGTAATGTTTTTCTGAACTCCATTATTTTGCAGGATGATGTTACTGACAGGTAGCGATGTAATATTCTCACTTCAAAATCTTACATTGTCAACAATGTTTATGATTTTCTTCAATAAACTACTACTCAACATATTAATAAAGATGAATTTCATGTTTTCTGGCACAAAGATGTCCCTCTCAAAGCAAATCTTTTTGTGTGGCATCTCATTCTCAATCATTTACCAACAAAGGATAATATGGTAAAGAATTCCCATGGATAGTTCTCAACATTGTGTGTGAGGGATGTGTCAATCTAGAGGACGCCAGTCATACTTTTCTTCATTACGATTTTTTTAGTCAAATTTGGTTTGTTGTGTACGATTGGTAAGGCTTTGTCTTGGTTACGCTGTTTAATATTTTAGATCATTTAACTCAGTTTGGTTCCTTCCGAGGCTTTTCTAAATGCAAGAAAGACATTATTTGTTTATTTTGATTTTCTTCAACTTGGGTTTTATGGAAAGAGAGAAATGCAAGAATCTTCAAGAATTCCCAAAATACTATTCACCACTTGTTTGACAACATAAAGGCACAATCTTTTGGTCAGTAGAAAGCGATGCACAAAAATCTTCATTTTGACCACCATTTATTGTGGACTAATCCTTTAAGTTTCTTGTAAGGGTTCTTTTTATTTTCAGTCAGCCGTTCCTTACATGTTCATGATGTAACTTGAGTTTTCAATTTGCTTCTCTCTAGCACACCTTGTGCAGGGCATGTAACAACCCATTTTTAGCTATAATTATTTTAATTAATTATTAAATGTGTTTATATGTGCTTGTGTGTGATTATTTGGCTATGTGTGTATCTGAATTGGGATTAGTGGATATTTAGCCTAGAAGGGTATTTTGGTCATTTTTTGAAGTTAAGGGTATTTTAGTCATTGGGCTAGTGAGGGTAAATTAGTGATTTCATTAGAAAGATTATTTTAGTGTTTTAACGAGGATCGTTATTTTTACTAAGTACTAGTGAATTCGATTAATTAATTATAGTTGGTAATTATTCGATTTTAACGGTTTAAGTGAGCAGTAACATTTGTAAATTAGTTAGTATAGATGTTGAGCCCATTATGACAATTAGAGACTTGGGCCAATAGGTTGGTGGTATATAAACATAACACTTAAGAAAAGATTAGGTCTTTACTCGGGGTCGATCCGGACAGTTCCAAACTGATTCTTTTGATGTAATCAACTGTAATTATGCTTTCAAAACTCTTGGAAACACCAAATGAATTAGATTGGACTTGGTTTTGTGAATTGAATCAAACTTTTGAAAAATGTTCAAGAACACATAATTTTCCGAAACTCGTTTTCTTAAGGGAAAAGGATGGGGTTAAGGTTGTTTACGTATTGACGATTTTTAAAATTTATTATGGATCGTTTTCTTGAACTTTAACTCGGTTTTTCTTTGATAACGAAAATCTTTTGAAAAGTGATCAAATGAGACGAACTTAATGAAATTTTGAAATCAAATGGAATAGGCATATGTGATAAGTCAATAATTACAGGTTTTTAAGTGTTTATTTTAATAGAATTCTGTGAGTTTTAGTTTCTTTTTAGAACTATTTTACTTCAAATCGTTTGTTTTAATTTCAGGATCTAAAATGATGGATGATCAAGTCTTTAAGCAAAAAGAATGGATAAAGATGCATGATTTAAGCTTGTTTGAGAAGAAAGCTAAAAAGAGGGAAATTATGCCACATTTATGTGCTGATTTGGTACATATTTATGTGTTGATTTGGTGCATATTTATGTGGAGATTTAGTGCAATTTTATGTTCCGATTTGGTACAATTTTCTGTTTCGATTTGGTGAAAATTTATGTTCCAATTTAGTGCAAATTATGTTGTTCCTCTTACTATAAATTGAGGAACCATCAGACTTGTAAAACATCTTTTGTTTTTGGGAATTTTCTGTGACAACTATTTCTTTGAAATAAAAGTTCTTATTTTCTTGTTCTTATTTTCTCGCCCTTTAAAATTCTTCACTTTTATTTCCATCTATTTACTTTCATATTCTTCTCCTTTTCTTTAATCTCCTTGTCTAAATTGAACATGAGTGAGTAGACTTCTTTGTCTTGGGATTGTTGGATGAGTCTAATGACGTAATCCTATCAAGCCAAGCTTAGAACCCTAATATTATGTAACGTTATTTTCTAATCTAATCTCACCGTTTTTAATTTTTATTTCAAATAATAATTGAAGTATCGAAAGAAGAAGGTTAGTATTGGTCGTGTGAGATTAGACAAGGATTACGAAACATGAGAATAGTCTAGTAAACCTTGAGACCTTAAAGTTTTGTTCTTAATTGGTTTCAATAACGATCAACCATGAGAATAGGCGTGATTGTTATTGAAACATACTCATTGATTCCAAGAGGAACCTTGGTATGATTTAGAGAAACCAGTCTTTAGAAATAGGTCTAACATAAGATTTAGTTATAGGTTTGGATTGGGAATGATTTGTCATTATGATGAACCAATAATTTCGAGGCACTTTTTATTATTCTTTTATATCAATCAAAATCCAAACTTTTAAAACCTTTAATCTTTCAGCTAATCTTAATTAAAAGGAGAATCATAATTACAACAACTCCTGTTGGAACGATATTTTTACTACTGATTAACTTTTAAAACTTTTTATTATTCTTTTATACACATCAAGTTTTTGGCTCCGCTGCCGGGGAGTTAAGTAATACTGATTAACTTTTTAGTATCGGCTAGACTGAAATTTTTCTTTTTCTTTTTCTTTATTTTTCTACCTTCAACTACTTTGATCGAGGACATGACTCAAAACCACTAATAATGGACAAGTGAAAGAGCCATCACCGTTGTTGCTCCTTCACCCTCTATAAAAGAGGCAGGTATGTGTAACACCCCGAAATCCCGACTTAAAAATTTCATTCAAATGATCAGAGTATACTTCAATAAATCAGGATGTCACATTTCATAAAATCTTTAAAACAAAATGAATAATAATTTATTCTTAAACAATGCTCAAACATAGCAGCGAAATTCATAAACGTCTCAAAATCTTTAAGAAATAGTTCTCGGCTCAAAGCCACATAAAACATCTCAAGTCAAGTTACGTCGCAAACATCATTATTAGTCAAAACAATACAAAGTTACGTCGCAAACATCATTATTAGTCAAAACGATACATAAAGGAATAGAAACAATTGATAAATCCCCATCCCGTTACGTATCAGAGCTCCTAAGACTCCACAAGAACCTCTCACATCGACGAACCTAAGCTTGGTCACCTGCACTTGCCCACAAGGCGGCAATTCCAACAGAAGGGGTGAGATTCACAACAATTATATTAACATATAATTCAAATAATCATGCTTAACAATAACAACATTATTCATCACATAGAACAGAAACGTCTCAAACATCCACATAAACAAATCATCTTAGAACATCTTCATAAAACAACCGTCTCAAACATCTCAGACACATGACTCGACAAATGCAACTCTAACATCTTAACATCATGCATGTGGTACCAACTCTAACATCTTAACATCATGCATGTGGTACCAATATTTTTAGCTTTAATAAGCTTCACCGTCGCTTTGAGCAAATGCTCCACCGTCGCTTTGAGCATAAGCTCCACCGTCTCAAAATATGCAAATGCATGGACTCGACTCTTTAATTCTTAAACAAGACATTACAACGTCTTAACTTCAAATACGACTCTTTATCGACACATGCAATTATACAATACATGGCAGCAGCTCAGCACACTTAACATATATATTTACAGCACATAGTTATCATCACAAACATCATTTGTACTTCGTTCACAAACCTCACTTAATAATCATTTTAATCATAGATTAACGCCAATGTCTTAAAATCATCTTACAGCGTCATTACAGGTTCTAATTTAGGTCTTAAACATCTCTAATGCTATCCAAAAGTCTACCCTCAAAGCCTCGCTCAAAACAGAGTTCTAAAACTCAAGTTATAGTGGTCTGAGACCACATTGCTCGCTGTGGCGAGTGGGACTGCTCGCCACGGCGAGTTACTTAAATTGCGTTCTGCCACTTGCTCGCTACGGCGAGTGATGTTGCTCGCCTCGTGAGCACTAAAGGGCTGCTCGCCACGGCGAGTGGTGTTGCTCGCCTCGCGAGTTAAACTGTTCTGCTCGCCCTGGCGAGTAGGTCTGCTCGCCACGGCGAGCGGTCGCAGAACAGGCTGCGGGTTCGCTTAAAACCTCGCCAAAACTCGTCCAATTCTTCGTTTTATGCTTCTAATCTATCAGAATTATAGTCCTAGTGATTAATCTAGGTTCTGTAACAGGTTTCTACACCAATTCACATCATTCTAACATCAATTCATCCAAAAATCCCCTAAACCCTAGTTTATGAAATCCCTCAAATTACCTCCTAATTCCTTCGTTAATCATAAATAGATGAATTACAGTAATATAATTGAAGCTAGGCTCACCCTTACCTGGTAATATTGCAGAATTGGGGTTCCCTCTTCTCTAGCCACTTTATCCCTTCTTACCAAAAGTCTGTAACGTACTGACTGTTTCTCTCTAAACCTAATTTCCTTTTATAATTCTTTCTATTCTCACTTATCCCCACAACTCTATCTTATTTATGAAAACAACCCCATCTCTCAAAATATTTGTTATTATATCACATCTTAATTTTCATCACATATTTTATTTTATTAAACAATAAAATAAACGTCACACCACAACATCATCTCATACGTCACAAACATCATAAAAATCATATATTATATAACTATATACTCTAATAAAATAATTAAATAAATAAAGTGGGCGTTACAGTATGTATGAAGTCTCTGCCCATGATCACTTGAATGCTAAGGTGGACGCACTTTTTCAAAAATTTGATAAGTTAACTGTTAGTGTTGTCACACCTGCCTCTGTTTTACCAACTTGTGAAGTTTGTGGAATATTTGGTCGTACTGTGTTGAATGCCAACTAGATAGTGCTGTTGAAAGTCTTGAGCAAGTAAACTATGCTCAATATAATCAAGGAATGAGGAACAATAAAAAAAATTATAATAAAACCCCTCAAAATCGTTTTGGACAACAAACAACAGCACCCTGTTTTGCAAACAATCAAAGAGGTCCTCAAAAATCAAACTTGAAACTTTTGCTAGAAAATTTAGTATTAGGTCAAACTAAGAAAACCCAAGAACTTAAAAACCAAACTGGATTTTTGAATGAATCTCTCGCTATGCTTTCATCAAAAGTGGATTCTATTTGTACTCACAACGAAATGCTTGAGACTCAAATCTCACAAGTAGCCCAACAAGTGGCCACTTCCTCACAAACTCCCAGAATCTTTCCAGGCCAACCTGAAGCTAACCCAAAAGGCCAAATGAATGCTATTACACTTAGAAATGGTAGGAAATTAGAGGACCTCGTTGTGAAAACCAAGACAAATGAGGGTGAGATAGAGAGTGAAAAGCCACTAAGTGAGAAATCTGTAGTAGGGAGTGAAAAGCCAAATGTCCCACCACCATATAAGCCAAAAATTCCATTCCCACAAAGGCTTACTAAGTTTAAGTTAGATGAGCAGTTTAGGAAATCTGTTGAGATGTTAAAGAAACTCTATGTTAGCATTCCGTTTCCAGAGGCACTGTCACAAATGCCCTCATATGCAAAAAAAATTAAAAGAAATTATTTCTAACAAAAGAAAAATTAAGGAGGATGAGACGGTGAACCTTACGGAAGAATGTATGGCAATTATCCAAAACAAATTGCCACCTAAACTTAAGGATCCGAGGAGTTTTTCCATACCATGTGTCATAGGATCCGAGACTATAGAAAAAATCATGTGTGACTTGGGAGCAAGTGTCAGTTTGATGTCATTGTCCCTTTGTGAAAGTTTGAGTATAGGGTAGAGAAACCTTTTCATCGTCTAACTAATGACGTTAAAAGAGCGCTGCGTTGGAGGCAACTCACGGGTTAATGTTATTCTTTTTTTTCTTCTTTGGTTTATGTTTTGCAGAATAATAAAAGAAGGCCACATAAAAGAATCAACAAATTCCACATGCAATAGGTGCAACACCTACTACAATAAATTGTGAGCTTTCCTTTTTCCTTTTTCTTTTATTTTTCAATTTTCTCTTTTTGTTTCATTGAGGATAATGTTTAGCCCAAGTAGGGGGGAGACAATAAAGTGTCTTGTCTAGTAAGTGTCGTTGTGTTTTGAACTCCCTTAAATTTTAATTTTTTTGTTTTGTTTTAATGTGAAAGGCATGTGCAAGCAGCTTGTTTTTGCTGAGATTATGTGATATAAAAAATAATTCTTCCAAAATGGCTATTTAAGGATGATTATGTACATGAAAATAAAATCTTGTGTTTTGAGTGTTCATGCTATACCCACATCATATTTCAATGTGAAAATTCTCTCTTTGAGAAAAACACAAGGTTGCAGTCTTTGAGTAATTATTTAGCTAGGTCTTTTAAAGAGCACTTTCTAACTTTAATGGTAAATCAACCCTCAAAAGTTTTGAGAGTAAAAGTAGTATAAGTTAGTGTGGGGAACAACAAAATGACTGTAAAGAAACCGGTAATGGTTGGCCAAGACATCAAAAAGGTGACCGTAAAGAAACCGGTAATGGTTGGTCACCAAGACATTAAAAACAATCAAGTGCCTAAAACCGGTTGATTATTAAGAGGGTCGGATGCAAATATATTTATAAGGGGACATCATTGACTTTGGGGGGTAGTAGCTGCCCTCACTAGCCTCCCAGGGAAGATTTTTTTATTCTGAAAACTAAAAGTAGCTTCGGTAATTCCTTCTTTCAAATAAATGTCAGATGATGAAAAAGACTTAATTCCCACCTCTCTTATATGAAATGAAGAAAGAGCTTTTCTCAGTTTGTTTAGTGTTAAGGTTAGAATCTGTTTCCTCATAATACCTCTTACACATGCGCAAGAAAAAGTTGGACTCCACACATTCACTCACTTGAAATTTGTTGTTGGGTTGAATAGGTTCATGAGAAGCACTTGAGTTTGTGATTAGTGTACGCAGAAAACAAATCCTTGGAGAAAGCAAAAGTTTTTAATTTATGTTGTTGTTAATGCTGCTAATGTTTATGTCTTTTGCTTGAGGACAAGCAAAGATTCAAGTATGTGGGAGTTTGATAAGTCAATAATTATAGGTTTTTAAGTGTTTATTTTAATAGAATTATGTGAGTTTTAGTTTTTTTTAGAACTATTTTACTTCAAATCGTTTTTTTAATTTCAGGATCTAAAATGATGGATGATCAAGTCTTTAAGCAAAAAGAATGGATAAAGATGCATGATTTAAGCTTGTTTGAGAAGAAAGCTAAAAAGAGGGAAATTATGCCACATTTATGTGCTGATTTTGTGCATATTTATGTGCTTATTTGGTACATATTTATATGCTGATTTGGTGCATATTTAGTGCAATTTTATGTTTCGATTTGGTACAATTTTATGTTTCGATTTGTTGAAAATTTATGTTCCAATTTAGTGCAAATTTATGTTGTTCCTCTTGCTATAAACTGAGGAACCATCAGACTTGTAAAACATCTTTTGTTTTTGGGAATTTTATGTGACAACTATTTCTTTGAATCAAAAGTTCTTATTTTCTCGCCCTTTAAATTCTGCACTTTTATTTTCAGCTATTTACTTTCATGTTTTTCTCCTTCTCTTTAATCTCCTTGTCTACAATGAACATGAGTGAGTAGACTTCTTTGTCTTGGGATTGTTGGATGAGTCTAATGACCTAATCCTATTAAGCCAAGCCTAGAACCCTAATCTTATGTAACCCTATTTTCTAATCTAATCTCACTGTTTTTAATTCCTATTTCAAATACTAACCAAAGTATCGAAAGAAGAAGGTTAATATTGGACATGTGAGATTAGACAAGGTTTACGAAACATGAGAATAGTCTAGTAAACCTTGAGACCTTAAAGTTTTGTTCTTAATTGGTTTCAATAACGATCAACCATGAGAATAGGCGTGATTGTTATCGAAATACACTCATTGATTTCGAGAGGAACCTTGATATGCTTTAGAGAAACTGGTCTTTAGAAATAGGTCTAACATAAGATTTAGTTATATGTTTGGATTGTGAAAGATTTGTCATTATGATGAACCAATAATCTCGAGGCGCTTTTTATTATTCTTTTACATCAATCAAAATCCAAACTTTTAAAACCTTTAATCTTTCAGCTAATCTTAATTAAAAAGAGAATTATAATTACAACTACTCCCTGTTGGAACAATAATTTTACTACTTCTGTAAAATCGTGCACTTGCGGATTTTACACATCACTCTGATGTTTATATGCATATGCTAATGTGATCATATGTGAGTAGTGTATATGCTTAGTTGAGGTGTTTGAACATGTATACCTTGTTTTGTCAAATTACTTTGAAAATGGTAAAAGTTGTGAAAATAGACGAACTTTATTAAAATGTGGTTTTATAATCGGATGACTTGTAATTGAATTTGTATTCATGATGATATGATTAAATAAGAATAAATCTATGATGGTTGAGTGATGAAGAGGTTGATTTCCATGATATGGTTAAGTGTCCGTCTTTTGTGTGAAGTGTAATTTTGAAATTTCTTGTTTCTTTGAGTGGATGTTGATGATGATTATGAAGACGATTATGATGATGTTTTCTTTGGTGATTTTAACTAGATAAATTGATGATGATTTGTTGAATTGTGACTATACATTTGTATGGATGTGAGTATTTGATAATGCAAATGTTGGCGAAAAACATAATTTGTGATGATTATTATGTGTGTGTGTGTGTGTGTGTGTGTGTGTGTGTGTGTGTGTGTGTATATATATATATATATTGGTGAGTTATGCATTGTCGAGTCGTTACTTGAAGTCCATGCATTCATAGTCATTTTAAGGTGAATTCAAGAATGTAATTAGTTATGTTTATTACATAGCTTATGTAGAACATAATTGGTGATGTTTATTATGTTAGTGGATTCATTAACAGTAAAATTTTCTCCGGAATCCAATTGGTACCACATGTATATAGAGTTGTTTCAAGGCGCATAACATACATTTGATAATTGATTAAATGTTTCATACTTGCTTATGTGCTCGATGAATACTTGTATTGGGGTAACTTGGTGAATACGTGTAAATATGAAGTCGTACTTGTGTGTTATTATTATATGCTTGATGGATGTTATTGAATGTTGAATAACTGTGGGGTTGTTGTAAATGATTTAATTTGAATGTAATTAATCATGTGAAGATAATCATGTTATTTACTTTCAATTCTTTATGATTTAATTAATTTGAATGATGTTTGACCCCCAGTGGTCGTTTGATTGACTGCTTGCCTTATTCTTTCGAATGGGTAGACAATGTGTAGGAATAGTTTGCTTTGCTTGGTGAGTTGTTTAAGGATTGTATGGACGCTAGCTCGTCTATCACTTTGATGTCTTAGTATTTAGGCTCTGATCCGGGTCCGAGTCGGTGTTTTTATTTTATGACCGTTGTTGAGATTTGAGACTATGTATTGATGACATATATATAGTATGATGACATGACATTGTGGAGATTTATTTTATTATATGATGAAATGTTGAGATGATATTTATTTCGCTGCGATGTTTTGAAAATTTAGTCTGCACGTTTAAGAGTTTATTGGAGAAGTAACATCTAAATTCTTTATAAGATTGAATCATTGCGTGTGTTATCGCTTTTAGAGTTTAGGGTGTTACAGGGCAAGTAAAGAGGCTTGCTTATTGAAATTTGATTTTAGCTTCTTCAAAAAAGAAAGAAATTAAAAGAATCAAACTCTTATATTTATTTCACAAGTTACAACAAATAAAAATGTATATATTCAAAAGGATGAAACACACAATACTTAAATCAACTAATGTTACACTTTTCCACATTTTGGGATCTTTAGACACCATCATACGACATATCTCATTTATTCACATACATTATTATTAAACTAAGCAATAAAGTAAAGTGAGGGTGGAACTAGAAAGAAAAGAAAAGTTCACAAGCACAAACTTAAAATCAGAAACAAGATTAGTACACATGTGACGAGAGTCTGGGCTTAGGGTGCACCAATAATGGCACAGCTCGTTGAAGTGTCAACCCATAACCTTCATCCATGTTCATTTTTTCAACATTGAGCCCATTTTCAAGTTCCCAATTAAATGAGTGGGCGAGCGTAGCAGTTAGAAGTTGGACCATACGAAGGCCTAGATTCATCCCAGCACATATTCTACGTCCAGCACCAAAAGGTATAACTTCAAAATCATTTCCCTTAACATCAACATCACACTTCTCACCACCTGGTAAGAATCTTTCAGGTTTGAACTCCAATGGATCAGTCCATTCTTTTGGATCACGAGCAATGGCCCATACATTAACCAAAAGAGTTGAACCCTTTGGAATGTGGTATCCAAAAATCTCACAACTTTCAGATGCAATTCGAGGGAGGGAAAGAGGTGTTGATGGGTGTAAGCGAAATGTTTCTTTTATCACTGCTTGTAGGTAAGGTAGGTTCGGTATGTCATCTTCTTTCACGTTCCTATCTCGGCCCACAACATTGTCCAATTCTTGCTGAACTTGAGCTAAGATTCTTGGATTTCTGATCAATTCGGCAATGGCCCATTCTGTAGTACTTGATGATGTATCTGTCCCAGCTGCAAACATGTTCTAGACCAACAATCAAACGTATAAGTATATGCTCTATATATTTTTGTCAATGTCAAGATACATGTGTTATAAAACTAGTTTGTTGATTTTGCATGTCATCAATGATAAGAGTTAGCCTTGTGATCTTCAAGGAACGAAATTCAATTCTTTAAAAAAAAAAAATTGCAAAATGAGATGTAAGCTCAGTTATAAAAGTGCTACCTTACTTACTAAACAAAAATTAATAAAAAGTCCAATGTCTATTGAATAAAATGATTGAACTGCAGGTTGATTCTTTATAAAATTGGTATAACTAGACTTTCAGGTGTCAATGTTAGAGTGTTAGGTGAGAATTGAAAAGAAAACGATAATGTAATTTTTCAAATCTTTATGAGTTTTAGAAAAAGGGCAAGTATGCACGTGTATTTGGAGTTATAGAAGAATAGGTAACTTACCATAAGTAGTGCTTTGATTTCAATATCAGTGAGTTTGTTTCCATCATCATCTGTTTCCTCTTTAATTGACAACAAAGTACTCAACAAATTCTTATGTTTTTCACTCTTAGAATTAGATGTCTCATGTTCCTCAATAATGTTTGTTAAAAATGCATCAAACCTCTTGTGTAATTTTTTCATTTTAGCTTGAACTCCTTGTAAGTCTAGCCATTCTAGTGAAGGAATAAAATCACTTATATTGAAAACTCCAGCTAACACCATCATTTCAAGAACCATATCCTTGAACTCATCAGCTTTAGGGTCACAACCACCATTGCCATCATTGAATACTCTTCTTCCTAACATAACCCTAGCAAGTGCATTAGTGGTACACACATTCAATAGTTGTCCCAAGTTCACAGCATTCGTGTCTGAATAATTACTTGCCAAATTGCTTGTCAATCTTGCTACCTCTTCCTGAAAAATACAATTGATTAGATTCAATCGACTCATAAATTCTTACGAGTTTAACTCATATTAAAAAAAATCTACAAGGTTAACAACATAACTCGATTTCAATTCCATTATAGCGAAAATTTGAATTTGCTAACAAACTAATTGAAAATTGATACAGAAAGACTAGATGGCACTAGTTATAAAACAAGAATTTAATAATCTTAGTCATTCCCTTAAAAAAAAAAACTCTAAATATAAAGAAGTGCATTATTGTAAAAAGCAAAATACAAAAAAGCACAGGTACTAACCACTTCTAATAAATGTGTAAAAAAAAAACTTTTAATATATCAAGATCAAAAGAAGTTTGTTTATTTATTTTTTGAAAATTGTAATCTATCTTTAAACATAAATTGAGGTTGTCATATGCTATACGTGTGGAGGACCACTCCTGTGGTCCAGAAGCATGTATCATTTAAGAAAAATGTTAACCAATATCTTAAGAGCATTTGTTAAGCATCTAAAATAAATTAATTTTAAAAAAAAATGTGTAGTTATTATTTAATTAAAAATAACATTTATATTCGCAAGACAAAAAATTTATTTGCATATCTTTTTATCAATACTCTCATGGTACTGATTAGCGAGACTCATGTTTTAAACTCAATGTAAAAAACCCACACACTTGAGTATTTTAATGAACAATTTAAAGTCAATGCATTAATTAGTCGGGTTTTGGCAACAATGTATGACATTTTCTTATGATTTTTTTTCCTCTCTTTGTCCCTTTTTAACCAATAAAAGTTCAACTTTGTCCTGATACAATAGGATGGATAAGTGGGCCCCACGTTCTATTGATTTTTTCTTCTCTTTGAGAGACTTTCTAATGGGTTATTTAATACCCTTACCATTTTTCTCCTTGTGGACCACACACATCTTTGGTGATTTTTCCTTTTAGGGAAGGTTTGTTCAACAAGGAAAAACAGGATCATTTTCATTTAGTGACAATGTAAATTATTTTTTTCAATCAAATCATCAATCACATAAAATAAATTTTTGTAAAAATATTTGAAATTAATTTTTAAAAAGTGGTATTATTTGATTGAAAATATGTAAATTATTTTATATTTTTCCATACATACAAATAAAATCCAAAAATATATATCGAAAAAACTTTAGAATAGATACTAAAGTTTATTGGTGTACTTTGAATTGGTAAAAGACATATTTTATATATAAATTTAATGTCAAATAATATACCATAACTAAGGGTCCGTTTGTTTGAAGTTATATATATATATGTAGATTTCGGAGAATAAAATGATAGAAATATATTTGTCTATGTTTCCTACAAATTTATTAAATTTTATTCTTGGGTATAAAATGTTCTTGGAAATAAAAGTTCTCATGAAGATGTATGGGAATAAATTCTTGAGTAAACTACCTATTATAATCCCTATTTTTAAGGTTTTTGCGAATATCATAATGTTAGTCAAACATCTTTTTTCTAAATACTTTAAAATAAAATTTACATCTTTATATTCCAAGAAATGTTATTCCTAAGAATAAATTTGACAAACTTAAAACAAACACACCCTCCTAAATGTTATTTTTTAATCAAAATCATGCATATATTGGAGGATAAATATTTCAACCAATGATTATTTTGCATGAAGATAAATCATTTCAACTAAATTAGCATTAAAAGATAAATCCTTTAAATCAAATTGTTCCTTGATATGATAATCAAAGTATTTAAGCCATCATGTAATACACTGATATTGTTTTAAGCAAATCCTTTGAAGTTTCTGTGCAGTACAAGAAAACCCTAGAGCAACCTATTTCTCATTTTTCTATTCAAAAAGTGAATATATAAATTAATAATAAAGCATATGTCCTTTAAACGAAAAACTATACATAAAGTTAAGTAAGTAAAATGAAATTTAACTAGCGGAGAGAGTTTTTTTTGAAGAAACTAGCGGAGAGAGTTATAAGCCATAGAAATGATATTGATAGTGCAATTATATGTTGAAATTGAGAAAATGATGTTAATTTACTAACCTGACGCAAGTGTTTGAATTCTTCCATGACTTTGTTGGAGAAGAGATGAACGGATGAGATTTTTCGGAGCATTCGCCACCGCGGACCATAAGGTGCAAACACAAGATCTTGATAGTTATAAGCTATATATTTAGCTCCGGTGTTGGGTGGCCGGCTACTAAAGTTAGCATCATGAACCTTTAAGAATTGTTCCGCAACGGAGCCCGAAGCCGCCACAATAACGTCCACAAAACCTAATTTGAGGTGCATCAAAGGGCCATGAGTTTTTGCTAAGGCTGCAATAGACTGGTGTGGGGCAGGACCCAAGTGTGGCATGTTACCTATTATAGGCCATGGTTTTGGTCCAGGTGGAAGTGGTAGTGATGAAGATCTTGTTGCAAATTTCATGATACGGTATATGAGGATGCATAATGTGAAACTAGCTAATGCAATGAGCCATATAGACATGATTGATTAATTTGTGTTATGAAATATATTTGATGATGATAAAGGATATAAAGTTTTGTACGTACAACAACAGCAATCTATTTGAATAGGGAAAAACAAATTAACTATTTGACGTTGTGTTATTGTCTCATTAAGCTAAGCATCAATATGCTTGGTATTTATAAGAAAACGTTTATTTGACTTTACACGTTTCTATGACTTTATACGGTTCGTTCATCTTGGGAGTACGATTGATACTGTTATATTTGTGTTCGTTGGATAAATATGAAATCAGTACCCTATTCATATCTGCATGGATATTTAGCAAGAAATCTACTGATTTTGAAGTATACGCGAGTTTATATAGATAATCATGGATAACATTTATAAAAAAAAATTGTTAATTTTTTTAGCGAAATTTAAAAATAAAAGTTTATCAAATGCATTTTTTTTAGCAAAACATAATATTCATACATTACAATAACAACAAAGATTTCTGACTCAACAAAAACATAAATAAAGTTCCTTACGTTTAATAAAAATAAAATTCTTTCATTTAACAAAAGTATAAATAAAACTTACCATATTCAACAAAACAAAGTTTCATGCTTCTACAATCCCGACCACTTTCACTTCTTTTTAGAAGAGCGTAATTCAAATTTGAACAGTCGTGTAATAACTAGGTTTAAATGTGTGATTAGTCCCTGCACTTTCACCCAATTTTGGCATTGGTCCCTGCACTTTTTTTTTGTTTGGCTTTAGTCCCTGCACTTTATAAAAAATTTGACATTGGTCCCTCTGTTAACTTTCTGTAAAAAAAAAAAAAAACAAATCTAACGGGGTGCCACGTGGTCCAATCATTTTACGACATGTGGCACACTAAAAAACAAAAATTCAGAATTAAAATAAATTAAATAAAATAATTGATTTTTTTTAGCAAAATAAAATGATTGATTGTTAACTAGTATTATCATTATTTCATTAGAAATAGACATTGAAAAATTAAAAAGACAATATCAGAGCCAATGAAAAAGGTGGCCTTTGAGAAAGGGGAAGAAATGAATTTCTTATTCAACTTGATCTAACATTGCGATTCAAGTTTCGTTCTTGTTACTGTTTTCGTTACTGTCTGCGATTTTGATCTTGGCCGTGATACCGCCTTTGTTTTTTGTTTTGATCTGCCATTCCATCACCAATTTGTTGTTTAATGGTTCAATTTCTATTTTTTTCTGTAACTTTTTTGTTTATGCTATTTCAACTTCTGTTTGTTTCTATTATGTTAAATGGTTTAATTTCTGTTTTGTTTCAATTTATGATGAATTTTCATGCCAACTATATGTTGAATCTGATGAAATTGAAGTTGGTGTTGATGGATTATGAATTAAAAGAGAAGAAGGTGAAATTAGAGTTGAGTGTTGATGGAGATAGGTGAAGAAGAAGAACATACATGGTGTTAACCATTGATGGTAGTAGTGATGTCTCGTTAATACCTCTTTGTAGAAGATTTTGTTTTTTTTTAATTAATTATGAATAAGGAGAATGCTAATTATAAATCAATTATTTTATTTATTTTATTTAATTTATTTTAATTTTGAATTTTTGTTTTTTAAAGTGCCACGCAGTGTAAATTGATTGGATCACGTGGCATTCCGTTAGTTTTGTTTTTTTTTTAACAGAAAGTTAACGGAGGGACCAATGCCAATTTTTTTATAAAGTGCAGGGACTAAAGCCAAACAAAAAAAAGTGTAGGAACCAATGCCAAAATTGGGTGAAAGTGCAGAGACTGATCACACATTTAAGCCTAATAACTAATAGTACTCACAACACCGACGTGTTTTGCTTAGAAAATTGAAAGGTATTAAGGTTATTTGTGTAATTTACTCAGTTTAATAACGAGTATGGATATCTGCGGGCAGATGCCATTAAATCCGCATTTGTATCCATTAATTAGCAAGTAGTTTTTTTTTTCCGACTTAATCATGGGATGATGTTATAACCACTAAAATACTTGATCAAATAATAATAATGAAAGTCATGTAATATGAGCAATAAATTCCAATTAAATTTGAACAATAAATGATATTCATTCATTCAAATTGATATAGGACATCAATACAGTACAAATACAAAGTTGTCAACAACAAACATGATAAAACGGCAATATAACTATATTCAAGTCTCGAAAATACCTATGTTCCTGGATTTGCAATGTTGATGACGTGATAGTCATTTCATTTGATTTGCACTTTTTAAAGCAAAATAAACATTGGATTAAGACGATAAATAAAAAACACACCACGCTAAGACGAGAAATCAAAATAAACAAAATCTTGCTAAGACGACGAAAAAACAAAACAAATGAAAAATTGAAAATGTGCGAAAATTACTTATTTAATTAAAAGAGGAAAAAAATTAAAGAGGTAATTTCGGATCAAAATTGACTTTAAATCACATCTCTTCGGTGGTAGATCAATAAGAAAAGTCTTGACTGTAGGGTTTTCAAAAGGAAAAAAAGACGAATGTATTTTGTGAAAGTATATTAAGGTGTTTTTTTGGTTCCCCATTTTTTCTTAATTATAAGACTTGTTAAAAAAAATCATTTTTTACAAAAAATAATAAAGGTTGTCCATATTTTTTACAAATGTGCATTAATTGAAACGGATGGAGTAGAGGGAGAAATGGTGCTCTTGAAGATCTGGTCTTGAAAATTAATGGTTGTTTTGAAACTTCTCTATGGACTCAGCAAAGAAATTGAAATGTATGTAACTGGTACGTAAGCACGTCTTGAACTATATATGGTTGAATGAAGGCTTGGTCCATATTAATACAGTAGCTAAAAGCATAAAACTCAAACTAATTTTCGTTTATTAATTTTAATAAATAATCTAATTTTTATTTCCAGAAATAATTGGAGTACAAAAACATCATTATCAACAATTAATTGATCTACTTTTAAAAAAATACGGTTAGTTAATCTACTTTAATTGTTGATTTTGTTGAAAAATATTCTATACAGCCGTCTTTAATTATACAATTCTCTTGAAAAGAAAATCTTGTTTATTTTTTAATATAATAAAGACTATTTGAAGGAAACAAAATTGACAAAAAAAACTATTTGAAAAATGTCAACTGCATTATTATTTTTTTGGAACGTTTAATAAATATCCTAACAGGTTTTATGAATAAGAAGAAGAAACACAAATCACGAAGATCAATGAATTTCGTTCAAAGTGATGATGTTTAAAGTTTTGCTATATATGGACTTTTGCAAAGAGCACGTAAGCACGTCTTGAACTATATGTATGTTTTTTTTTTTTTTTTGTGGTGTAACTATGGTTGAATGAAGGTTTGGTCATCATCTTTCTAAAACTCACCTCTCTTTGGTCCATATCATCTAGAGTAGCTAAAATTCAAACTAAGTTCAATTAATCTACTTTTTATTTCCATAAACTCAAACTAAAGTTCAATGATTAATCTAATTTTTATTTCCATAAGTAATTGGAGTATAAAAACATCATTATCAACAATTAAATAATCTACCTTTCAAAGAAAATAGAATTAATTAATTAATCTACTTTAAATGTTGACTTTGTCTAAAAAATATTTGCTATAGAACCGTCATCAAAATTATATCTTTTGTGTCTTTTGCATCAACTTCCCCTTATATTTTCTCTCCTAAAAGCAAATTAAAACAAACTTACTCGATAAAACACAATAACTTAATCTTTTTTTTTTTAAGAACAAACAAACTTAATCTTAATCTCAAACAAAATAAATTTTCCTATAATTTAACTTCTAAATATAAAGAGTTAAAAAAAATTTCAACGTTCTATTCTCTAATTATGAAACTAATGTCTACAAAAAATACAATTTTACCCCCTCTTAATTTTTTGATACGTCGTCAAAATTATATCTTTTTGTGTTTTTTATTCAACTCCCCCATATTTTTTTCTTCTTAAAAACAAATTAAAACAAACTAACTCGATAAGAACAAAAAAAAATTAATCTTTTTTTTAACAATCAAACAAATTTAATCTTAATCCCAATCAAAACAAATTTTCCTATAATTCAACTTTTAAATATCTAAAGAGTTAAAAAAATTACAAAAAATTTATTACAAGGAATATACCTACATTTTAAAAAAATTACACACTTCCAAGATTGTTTCTTTTCTAAAAATAATTTTCCTTTGTTTTTTCTTTATCTTTTTTTAGTCAAAAGAACAAATAAATTAAATAAAAAGAAATAGATAAAGAGACTGAGAGCATTAGAGCTAACTCAGGTACAACAAAAAAAAAACAGGGATATCACGCAATAAACCAGACCAAGTAGATCGACCCAAATATATCCTAACAAAAATTCACTAATCAACAAGTGAATCTATACACGCGCGCGGAACCATGTTAAAAAAAATGAAAAGCTAACCTCTGTGAAAAACAATTAATGGATTGACCGTCAACACGGTATCAAAATCCAAGTGTCAATAACTCCATAAACAAATCAACAAGCATAAAAGCTCTTTCGAGCTTGAAGTATCAGAGTGTAGACAAAAAAGACACTTCGAAACCTACATATCTCAACATATTTGAAAACAAGAAGGAATCAAAGAAGTCAGGCCACCATGTCATATTATAATTTTTTTTTTATTGTTGTAGATTATTAATTATTATATCTTTTAGAAAGATGACTATAAAAAACATTGAAAACATGATAAATGAGTCAATAAATAATATTGTTGTACATTTCATACACGAGAATCATAACTGCATCTTATCAATAATGAAATCTTTACTATTTTAAATATTTCTACATAATATTACACTAACCTCCCTTGAGGTCTTCTAAAATGACACAAATATCCACTCTATTTTTTAACTAAACACTAATTTCCCCCTTTTTCTTTTTTCTTTTTATGAAATTGACAAACACTTCTCTTATAATATAACACGGTTTAAACTTTGTTGATTCAATTTATTTTGAGCAATTAACTTATTCATATGAGTATGAACTCATTTAATTTTCTACTATTTTTTCTTTCCATTTTTCGCTTGGTGATTTTTCTCAACTTATTGTTCCTCAGTCAAAGTGGTTTAATTTTTAAACTCTAATATAAAACGGATATATCGAAGATTATTTCCTTTTCATTAATAAACCACAATATCCATCCACCAAAATTCTTCTCATTTTTATATTCTCTTGTGATCTCTTATGTAATTGGAGATGTTTGATTCTATTTGGTGGTAAAAACAAATGTTGTTATTGTTTCTCTATTACGAGAAAAAAAACCTCATTTAACATAATTTTGAAAAGAGAAAACAGATACAGACAAATCAAGAAAAAAAATAATATAATTTAACTTAACGGTGAAAAGAGAAAATAGATACAAATAAACTAAAATGACTGAAATTAAATTGTATATTTACAAAGTTATTGAAATAGATACAATGAGGGGAGATTGATGTCTTCGAAAAATTAGAAGGAGTGCTTGTGTTATTTAAGAAAATCTCAAGGAAAGTTAAAGTAAGTTGTCTTTTCATCATTAACGTCGGCTTTATCATTAGTTTTTTTTCTTTCTCAATTCATATAGTATTGCAATGCGCTTTGATGCATAACCCTCACTTCGAATTAACCTGTGCGGAGCACGGGCCCGTGCTTAGTACAGGTTTGTTGCTAGTTTATTTGATTGGTAAAAACAAAACAAAGTGAAAATAAGAGATTATTAAGTAGTTTGAGATGAAAAAAAATCAATGAAAATTATGATTGAAAAGAAATATGAGTACAAAATATAAAATTAAAATTAATGAAAAAAATTGAAAGGCTTAAATATGTAAAAGGTCCCTGTAAGTTCGCATGTTTTTGTTTTTCGTCCCTGTATCTTTTTTTGTTCTAAAACAAACCCTGTAAGTTGTTACCTTTTTGGTTTTGGTTCCTAACATTAACTTCTGTTACAAAAACGCTTTATTGGCAAACAGAAGGACACGTGTCACTCGCTGACGTGGCAAAACACTCTTCGGTGGCTTGACATATGATAAGTGGTATGATTTGAGGGACTAAAACCAAAAACACAAAAGAACATAGGGATGAAAGTTAAAAAACGTAAACATCAAAATTTGAATTGTTTAAAACTAAAGGACTTCATCATCTGCTTCATCTCCCCTCTGCCAAATTCTTCATCTTCTTCACCATGCATTTTTTTTATGTTTTTTTATTGGCAATGGTATGTAGGGGTGAGGGGGTTAGATATATATTGATGGAGAATTTGTGATGTTCACTGGAATAGGAGTTTATTTGGAAGAAAAAGTTGTAGCAAGATATCATCAAAGGTAGCAACATACTACTCCATAATGATCATATGCCCCTAATAATTTGCTTTTATAAAATAAACTAAGCTTCGATCAGTACTTGCAAATACTATTGAAAGGAGTAGTTTTTCATTGTTGACAGAAACTATGAGTTATAATTCAAAGTTTTGTTTTTTGTACCAAAGAATTATAGTTAGCATGTTGTAAATGTATATAATTGCACAACTTAAATGGAACATTAGGGGTTAGTATCATTAATATTACCAATTGTATGTATCTAGATATCCATTTTAACCAATACATTTTAATATCTGGATGATGAAGGCGATGGAAAATATATCTGAAGATACATTTTAGTATCATATGATTGAGCAATGGAATGAGAAGACATTGTTTAAAGGAAGTGAGTTTTTTCCGGGGGTGCAAGAGATGAAGGATTTGGCAGAGAGGAGATGAAGAAGATGAAGTCCTTTAGTTTTTAACAATTCAAAATTTTGATTTTTTTCATTTTTTCACTTTCATCCCTATGTACTTTTGCGTTTTTGGTTTTAGTCCCTCAAATCATATAACAAATAACTTATCATCTGTCGGGCCACATAAGCGTGTTTTGCCATGTCAGCTTATGACATGTGTGCCTCCATTTGCCAACGTTAGGGACCAAAACCAAAAAGTTAACAACTTATAGGGTTTGTTTTAGAACAAAAAAAGATACAGGGACGAAAAGCAAAAACACGCGAAATTACAAGAACCTTTTACATATTTAAGCCAAATTAAAAAAAAAGAAATATTGAGACACGCATGTGTTAGGGCAGCACGACCTAAGAATCACCAAAATTGCCAATAGTGAGTGGAAAGGAAAACTGTCTTGAGTTTAATTACTTCTTTTAAGCAACATGTTTATTTTCTTTGCTATTTTAATTTGTTGATTATGTTTGTGTTATATTTATGGAAACTACTTGTATAACATTGAATTTTGATGACATTGTTGACTTTGTTATATTTTGATGAGAGAGAATGATAAATGAATGATTAATATAAATTATTTTTTTATGAGAGAATGATTCATTAGGAGAGAGATGATGACAAAGTAACCGATTAGTGTCACCAAAATTCAATGTCATCTAAACGTAACCGTATATTTACCATGGTTATATTTTTGTTTTACATTGTCTAGTTAGTTATATTTAATTGTGATTTAATGAAATTCTTAATTAATTTTCAGATTTTACTACATATTAACCCTTTCATATGCAAGAATTTTGAAGATGCGATCACGATTTTTTGTCTCGTCTCCTATTTAGTCAGATTTGACAGCTTGTTCGGAACATGCTTTCCGTTTACTCAGCGGATCCATATAATATTGTTGATCATTTTTATCACTTTGGTCGTAGTTCTAGTTGTGCCAAATCTAGGTGCTCCCTAATGCATTTGGCTTGGTTTGCTACTGTTTGGGTGCTTTGGAAGGAAAGAAATGGTAGGGTTTTCTATGGTAAAGAGAACTCTCCAGTTCAGCTTCTAGAAAAGGTGAAGTTACTATCATTTTGGTTGGTTAAGGCTAATTCTATAGTGTTTCATTATAGCTTTCAAAATTGGTGCCAAAACTCATTCTTATGTGCGGGTATTGGTTAATCTGTACATTTTGCTATTGAACTTTTGTTGTAAATTTGATAAGTCGTAGTTTTATGTTTTTTTAGCATTTTAATTCAATAAGATTTCGTAACTTTAGTTGTATTTCTTAAACTATTTTACAACAAAAATATATGATTTTCATCTCAGGTTGAAGCAAAATGGTTTGGTGGAAGCTTAGGCAAGAAAAGATCAAGAATGAAGGATGAAAAGGAGCAAAACAAGAGGAAAAACCAAACCGTGCGTTTTAGCGTGCTGTAGGACCAATCAGTGCGTATAAAAGCGCACGTTCCAGAGAAAAGAGCACATGACCGTGCGTTTTAGCCCTAGACCGTGTGGTTTAGCGTTCTGCTGGGAAAGGGACCGTGCGTGCCTTGTATGGAGAATCTGAAAAGTGCACGGTCTGGACATCAGACCGTGTGTTTTTGCTGTCAGCTATAACTGTTACAAAACTCTTAGTTTTCCTTGATTTTCAAGGTTGTAAATTCGTGGTTAATGCCTTGTCTTGAGACTTTAGACTATAAATAAGTCCTCTATCAGACTTGTAAACCATATTGGATCATTGGAAATTTGCTTATTATTGAAATACAAAGTTATTTTTGTTCTAAGTTCTTGTTATTCTAATTTTCTGCACTTTTACATTCTTGCTATTTACTTTTATGTTCTTTACATTTCCAGCACTTTACATTCAGTCATTTCGTTTCCCAGGGGCTTTAGGCACTTAGGGATGGGTAGTCATGCCTTTTGGCTTAATAATGTTGGTGCTACATACCAAAGAGTAATAAATTCAATATTTCATGATTTTATCGAAAAATTTATGCAAGTTTACATTGATGGTATCGTTGTAAAATCTTCGTCGAAAGATAATAATTTAAAACACCTTTGATTTTCATTTGAAAGAATAAGAAAATATGGATTGAAAATGAATCCACTAAAATGTGTTTTTGGTGTAGGTGCATGTGATTTTTTTAACATCTGATTCAACTATTGGAAGTATGTTAGCCTAAAAGGATGATAATGGTGTTGAAAAAGCCATATATTACCTTAGTAGAGTTTTGAATGATGTTGAAACTAGGTATAGTCCTATTGACAAATTATATTTATGTCTGTACTTGTCATGTGCTAAACTCGAGAAATATATAAAGCATGTGGTTATTTATGTTTATTCGCATTTTAATGTTATTAAACATATGTTGTCGAAACCAATTTTACATAGTGGAATTGGAAAATGAGATTTAGCTTTATCTGAGTATTCACTAACTTATTAACCATTGAAAGCTGACCATTCTTTGGTCGAAGCAATTCAAAGTCGTTGAAAATCAACCATGAACTTTATATTTTGAAAGTTCTAGCCATAAAATTGGTACTGTAGTTGGTATTTTCATAATTTATCCATTGAAGATACCAACAAAGTTCAAATATAAATTTAATGGTACTTGTTCTAACAATGAGGCTGAATATGAGGCCCTGATAGTGGGATTGGAAATTATGCTAGAACTGGGGGCAAATAATGTTGAAATCAAAGGTGATTCTAAATTGGTGGCGAAGCATTTAACAAAAGAGTAAAATTGCATAAGTGAGAATTTGATTGAGTATTTTGTTTCTGCTAATTCTTTACTATCAAACTTTAATTCTGTCAATATTCAACATGTGTCTCGAATTGAAAATCAAGTGGGAAATGATTTGGCACAAGTTACCTTAAGGTACAAAGTTTCTAAAGAGAAATTAAAAGAATTGATTGAAATCAAAGACAAGTTGGTTCCCATTGATTTTCTTTAACATAATTGTCAAAGCCAAAACTTATAGGGCAGAAGGAATATCAAATGCTAACAATTCTTATTCTTATCCTGATTATTCTCATCCTAAATTTTTTTAAATTTTTCCCGTTGACAATTTATCAAACAATGATTGCAGGAAACCAATTGTTGAATATCTGTAGAACCCAGCAGCCACAGTTAGTCGAAAGACTAAGTATAGAGCCATAAATTGTTGGAGTAAGCCCTAATAGTCAATCTATATTGATTGAGTTTGGCTTTGTATCATGATATTGATATAAATATATATTGTGAATATATAATAATAATAAGACATTTCTTTGTTGATTTTGTTTTGTTTCAAAATAACAAAGTCCCTAGAATAGTTAGTCCGTTTAATGGAACATTAATTATAACTTAATTGTGAGACTCCATTAAACATAAGGACATTATTCTTAAAGTATTTATAGTCAAGCTTTATTGTGAAGTGGGATATCATTAAAGCATGGAGACTATTATGTGGATAGATTGATGATCACATCTCACAGATCATGGATAAAGAGTTATCAAGTCTTCACATAGATATAAATATTAGGAGTAATATTTATATTGGATTGACCCACCATGAGAATACTACATAGTAAAAGTTATGAAAAGTGTCATAAAATATTCTCATAGTGATAGTGGTGTATTCCACCATTTGACCTGAAACCACTATGTACCCTAGATGTTGGAGTCGAGTGCTTTGTCACCATTCAAACGTTGTCTCTAACAAGATGACTATAAAGTTGGTTGATGGGTACTCCACGAATCATGCTGAGAGACATGAGTGACCTAGATGAATTTTGCCCCTCCTACATAACAGGAGAAATGTCTATGGGCCCAATATTGGACAAGGGTGACATGCTATGCCTTGTGTTCAATACAGACATGAGGGCAAAAGGGTAATTATACACATGAACATTATCACATAAAGGTTTCGTCAGATCACATGACATTCTCGTCACTTGGGTAGCAGTGATGTGTTGCTAGATACCACTCACTGACAGTAATATTAAATATGTGATTTAATATTATTGCCAACGTTACGGGAACCTATAAGGTCACACACAAAGGACAGATAGATGAGAGAAATAAATAAAGAAGACTTATTTATAAAATAATAAGTGAGACTTATTTATAAAATAATAAGTGAGACTTATTAGTAATTAAATAATTAAATATGACTTTATTATTTAATTTACAAAAAAATAGAGAAACGCGGTCCACCGTAAGGTACGATGTACTTAAGTGTTGTCTTGTTGACCACACAAGTGATTCTATAAATAGAACCCTTATGTTGAATCATTACTAACTTTTTGTGAGTGCTTAACCTAATTCAAAAAAGTTGTGAAACCTAGCCGCCGCTCTCTAAACCTTGTTCTCTCTTAATCTCCGTTGGAATTGGCTAGCACCAGTCATCGGAGAAGTTCTGTTCGTGTGGACTAAGTAGAGGCATCGTTACTTTGCTTTGTCTCCGTTGGAATTGGCTAGCACCAGTCATCGGAGAAGTTCTGTTCGTGTGGACTAAGTAGAGGCATCGTTACTTTGCTTTGCTCGTGATCAGAAACAATTCTACTACAAAGGTTCTTCTCTTCAAGAGGTAAACACATGAATCCTTAAATTGTTTAAGTATGCGTTCAATTTGTGATTAATGATTTAATCAAGATCCGTTTCAATTAGATTTCTTCTGCAAAGAGGATTAAAATTTTGAAAAACCCCTCTTAAAATCCCTATAGTGGTATCAGAGCATGGTTTTGATTAAATTATTGAATGCGAATCTATTGATGTCTGCTGCCTGTCATGGTTAGATTTCACATTTTATGAATATGATTCAGGTCGGTTAACTTTGAGTTCAATTTTACGATAGATATGATTTAATTTTTTGAATAGGATTCAAATAGATGCGTATTATAATATTTGGAATCAAACTGTTTGATTTGCTATTATATGAATTTTGTGTATGTCTGTTTGACATTTGAATATGTTTCATATATGATGGATATTTTTCTTTTGTTACCCGTGTTTGTGGAGCATACACTGGACACATGATTTCGATAGCAAGAAGCTGTTCTTGTTTTCAATTTAAATTAAAAGGAATCATGAATTCCATCATGAATATTAAAGTAGAGTAGCATGAAATCTAATAGCCGCACACTATTTTTTTCATCATAGAACAGGTTTCAAATATCTTTGGTATAAACTGAGAAAATTGTTTCTTTATCCATAATAAATCAATAGCAAATTTGATTTCCTTTAATTAATGTGGAATGCAAATCCTAATGATAATAATATTAAGTGTTAATATTTTATTATTTAAATAATAAGAGTAAATTAAAATTGATTGATCAATATATGTTATCATATATGTGATATATGATTCTAATACAACATCATTATATGATTCTAATACAACATCATATATATGTGATATTTGATGATGTCAGTCGTTCAACGTTCAATAGGTTTTAATTGATTGTGAGATTGAGCTTTGATTACCGATTCTGGTGAAGCATCAAAGATCTGGTTGTCCATACTGAACAAACCATTTTTAAAACTATTAATGTTTGATTGTCATATTAGGGTATCTAACTATACAAGTATTATTATGGTTGATCAATTGTTTATAAGAAGATTGTGTGACTTTGAACAATTGGTGAGATTGAGCTTCGATATCTGAATCTAGTGAAACATCAAAAATCCGGTTGTTCATGCTAAACAAGCAATTCTTGAAATTATTTATTCTTAATTAATTTATTCAAATTGGAGAAAGATAGTAAATTTAAAATATCATAATTTTGAAAGAGTTTCAATATCAAATATGATTTTTTTTATTGAATTTGGTAATTAAAGATTTTCATATCTTTAGCTTAATTTATTTCTTATTTAAAAGAATCATGATTTTGAAGAAGTTTCAATATATTCTTTGAATTTGGTAATAAAATATTTGCTAAATTTTAGTACCATAATTTGTTTTGGAAACAAATTGGTCGTGTAAATAAAGCAAAGCGGATTTAATTATAATAATTATTGAGTGTCAATATTACTATAATTAATTACTATAATTAAGTAAATAAAAATTCTACCTTATGGATTGTGGATTGTCTTTCAAAAGTAGTTTGAAAAGGTAATAAACGACCTAATTTGTTTTTAATTTAAAAGGATCGTGATTTTGAAAAGTTTCAATATCATATATGATCTTTTGGATTTGATCCTAAAATTTACATATTTTAATTTTATTTGTCATGACCCGATTGACCTTGAAAATAGTTTATAAAGGGATATATATATATATATATATATATATATATATATATATATGAAACAGTTTTATATGACATATATCTCGGTCAAAATATTATTTCCAAACCTTGATTGATTATAAAATTGTTTAAAATAATAATAAATAGTTATTATTATTTATTTTATGGTATATGGTTATGACCTTAGTTTATTTTGGTGTTTGTTCATTTATTTAAATATGACCTACGTGTCATAGTTTATTTTGGTGTTTATGCGAAGAATAATGTTGATTAATTGTGAAATTGTGATGCGAAGTTGATGTTGTTGTTGTTGCATTTTAAGTTGTGTCATTGCATAAACATTGTTAAGCGAAGGGGGTTGTAGCCTGTCAAGCCGAATTACAGCATTAGCGAAGGGAGTTGTAGCTCAGTTGATTCTTATGCGAAGGGGGCTGTAGCCTGTCAAGTCGAATTGCGACATTAGCTAACTGAGTTGTAGCTCTGTTGGTACCACATGCATAATTTCATTGCATTTGTTGAGTCGTTGTTGTTGCATTGTTGAGTCGTCGTAGTTGCATCGTTGAGTCGTTGTTGTTGCATTGTTGAACGAAGTTACTTGATGATTGTAGTTGGAATTATATGAAGCATTGTTGATGATGAATTGTTGTTGATGATTGTAGTTGGAATTATATGAAGCATTGTTGATGATGAATTGTTGCTGTTTTATGTTGATTAATTCTTTTATATGAATTGTTGCTTGTTATTACTGAATGTGAAATCTCACCCCCTTCTGTTTGAATGTTGCCTCTACGTGGATAACATGCAGATATCTAGGAGTAACTGCTGATGTGAGTTGTGTTCTTGTGTCGTTGATGTTGTTGATGTTGAGGCCTTAGTGCCAAGTATTGCCTAAACATTTACTATTTTCCGCTATGACATTGTTTTAATTATTGAAAGCAGTTGTTTTGAATAAATAGTGGAATTTAACTCTATTTATGATTAATGTTATTTTGAAGAACGAAATGTGACATTTTATATGTTGGGAAAACAGAGTGTTACAAAGTGCCTTAATGAAAATGAGGCTTACTTAGCCATTTCTGGTGTGCATAGTGGGTCATGTGGTTCTCATCAAGCATGTCGTAAAATGAAATGGTTAATATTTCGACAAGGATTGTATTGGCCATCTACGTTGAAAGATTGCACTAAGTTTGCAAAAGGGTGCCAAGAGTGCCCGAAACATGCAAAAATTCCACATGTACCTGCAAGTGAATTATATTCCATAATAAAACCTTGGCCATTTAGAAGTTGGGATTTAGATATAATTGGTGAATTCATCCTTCTTCATCTAGAGGTCATCGTTTTATTGTAGACGGAATAGATTATTTTTCAAAATGGACTCAAGCCATTCCTTAGTCAAACGTTGATCAAGAGGCTATGATTAGTTTTATCCAAAAACATTTCCTTTATAGGTTTGAAATTCCTAAAACTATCATTACGGATCAAGGTTCAATATTTATTGGGCGAAAGATGGTCGATTTTGCCAATCAAACAAGATTTAAGTTACTTATTTTGACACCATACTATGCTCAGGCTAATAGTCAAGTTGAAGTTGTCAATAAGATTATCATTAATTTGATTAAGAAACATGTAAATCATAGACCAAAAAATTGGGATAAAACCTCCGATTCTTTGGGCTTGTCGATATTCTCCTAAAGAATCAACAAATTCCACACCATTTCGATTAACCTATGGGCATGATGCATTTTTACCAGTCAAAATTTATTTACAATCAACCAGGGTTGGGTGAGATGGTTTATGTAGATGAAGAAAGAGTAATGGCATTGACAGTTCTTTTGAGACGGAAAGAACGTGTTTGCAAAAGCCTACAATAAAAAGGTTAAGTCGAAATCCTTCAATATTGGGGATTATGTGTGGAAAAAACTTTTGCCTATCGACAAAAAAGATATAGTCTTAGGCAAATGGTCTCCAAATTGGGAAGGACCATTTAATACGAGTATTTTCAAATGGTGCTTACGAAATTGAAGAATTGGCTTCTGATAGCGAAATATTCAGAATAAATGGCAAATATTTGAAAAAATATAAACCTGTTTTGCAAGAGGTTAAAATAATACAAGAGTAATTTCAACATAAAATGAAAACATGGCATTTCAATTAAACCGAAATAATGCCAAGAAGGTGATTGTCGAAGAAAAAGACTTGGTCGAAATATTACAGTAAGTGGATATTGTTATGTTACACATTGTCATGACAACACTAAAATGAAAAAGGAAGTAAAGAATTAAGACCAATTTGCATAAGAAATTGAAATGACGTTTGACTAAGTTAAAAAGCAAAAGCCAACTAATGGGCCAAGATACATTAGCGTCGAAGTATCGATAAAACCATTATAGTTCATTCGACAAACATATATGAAAGACGACTTCTTAGCCTTGAATAGAAATAATAACCTAAAATCTTGCGTCGTCTAAGAAATGAAAATGAACAAGAAACTAGGTGATTTCGACATGAAAACGACAGAAGAGATAGAGATCCTTCATGGAATACTCGTCATCTGAGCCTGGAAGAGGCCAAAAGATGTTGGATCTCCTTCCATCACCTTTACATGTCTAGTTTGAAGTGCAAGTGAACATGTATTCCAAGCTTGGGAGTAAAGTGCTCAACCAGTAATACCCCTATAAGATAGGAGAACCTTTGACATTCATGATGACTCTTTTGTAGTCAGCAAGTTGTTGGCGATCGAAAAGGTCTTTGAAGATGGGAAAAACCTCATCCATCGAAAAACCATCCTTGGCCAACACTTTAAGCATAAGGAAAATGTATTTGGCCCCATTAGATCCATGAGTTGCTGCCTTTTGCAAAATATGCTTTATCTCTTCCAGATCGGGATGTCTTTCTTGAATCAATTGGGCCGCCATCACCACACAATATGATTCATGTCCACTATGAGAGATCTTTTGCATGAAAGCGTGTTTTTCTGCATAGGGTCAGTGGTCAGAAAGGTACCACAATGAATCTCTTGGTAAATCCCTAAGTACCTCCTTCTTGTTGGCAAGCCTCCGGTGAAGAACATAGGTAGCTTTAAACCTGAAATTTAATTGAGTTCCAAAAGCAGCAACCTTCTTGACGATGATGAGCAAAACATCTTTCAAAGTTTTTCCATTTTTCGTAGAAAAAGAGAGAAGAAGGAAAATGCAGGTTTTCAGAAATGGAAATTGGGCTAAGAAGTGAACATAAAAAGGGTTTTATAAGTGTTGAAGGTAGTTGACAAGACAAACTCTTCGTTTTCCCTATTCAGTAAGCGCCACGTGTCTTTGTAAGAAATGACAGTTTTAAAGTTGGTGGGAAGTTCAGAAGTTTTCGAGAGAAACATGCTCCACAAAATCTACAGAAGGTGGCGGTGTAACGATGAAACTGGGGAAACGTTTCAAAGATGACATCATCTTGGAAAGTTGGTTTCTGGCTTTTTAGATGAGTTATTTTTTATTTGTTGATGACTCTTTGTTTTCCCTAGTAGTGGCGCTATAATGGTGGGATTATGAAAAGTGACTATGAAGAGTTAGTTATCGAAATGTTACATTGGAATTGAAGTGACATTATTTCTTTCTAAAAACGTTAATCTTTGAGAGTAACACGTTCTCCTCGTTAAAAAATGGTGTAAGTATCCTGTTTCAACAACAATCAGAAATTGGCATTATAAATAAATTAAGATTAATGATAAAAGGGTAAATAACATAATAAGAATCAAAACATTGCATTTATTGCCAAAATATTGTCGAGATGAAAACTGCAAAGAATAAAGTATTACAAATCCCAGAATAAATGCTAAAACCTATGGATGTCAAAGTACAAGGTTTGTTTTTATCCTTTTGATAGCACTCATGTCAAATTCTAACCTAGTGTTGGTTTGGGTTTCGTTGTCAGAAAGTTGCTTAATTTCGACTTCATAAACATTTGCTTTTTCAAGATGCTTGATAGCCAGTTTTGCTTCTTCTTGAAGTTCATATTTGATAGTGTCAAGACATCTTCCTCGAATAGAAGCCTTTTTCTCTTCCTAAATTGCAATTTTGGACCCTAAACTCTTGCTTTGCTCCCTATATTGAGAATTAGCCTCAACACATGCAGCCACTTCCTTGTTGTATTGAGTTCCAAAGAAGATATTTTAGTTGTGCACTTTTCGACTGCATTGAGTTCCAAAGTATGGAGTTTTGTTCGAATGGCAAAGTTAAAAGCATCATCTTTTTTCTTTTTGATATTCTTCGAAATTCTTTCTAACAGAGATTCAAATTTGACTAAGAAACCCATCAAAGAATTGTTGTTATACTTTGCATTCAATTTATAAATTAAGGTTTTGATGTCGAAAGTAGTGGAAGGATTTTGTTCAATATCTTTGAAAAGATCAACTTTAAGAACCTTAGTTCGAAGCTCTTGGAGCGAATCTTGCGAGTTTTCAGAGCTTTCCTCGACTGAAGGGGTCAAGGATCCTTGATTGTATTCACTTGAGGGGGTTTTGCTCTTCAACATAAGCTTAAAAGCCTCAAGTAGATTTTTTTATTTTTAATTCTTCCATATTGGGGGATTCATCTTCACCTTCTGAGTTAGGGGGAAAATTTGTAAAAAATTTTCTTAACATATCTTCTTGCTGTCGAAGAGCTTCCTCTTTATTGATGATTGACATTTTGTTTGGTAGTTGAATATTTATCTTGCAAGCACATAAACCAAAATTAGTTAATTAAAAGAATGAAAGTGATTAGTGTTGAAACAAAAGGTCAATTTGTTACCTTTTCTCCTCCATGACAAGAGTTGGCATTCTCTAGTTCTTCGGTGTGATAGCTTGTTTTAGACTTTTTGGATTGTGATGAAACTAGAGTATTTTCAGATTTATCTCCACCAGATTTGGTTTCTTCCTGCTTTTTCCTCTTTTCTAGGCTAGATGAAGCATCTTCTATAGATTTGCCTTTGTCATTATGTCTTTTGGTGCTTTCGATAGAATCTGTTTCGTTTGTCCCACTTGTGCTTTTAGGCTGAATATTTGAAACACATAAAAGTTTAAGAAGGAAATAGTGATACATATGAGAAATGTCATGTTGAAGCTATAAGAAAGTCATCTTTGGATTTTCTGGGTTTTTGAAGTGGCTTCTTTCCTTCTCTTCTTGTTAGCCACATTTGAGTCAGAATCACTTGTTCTTTTTCGACTTTGAAAGGAAAATGATAGAAATGTTTAGTTATAGTTTAAACAAAAACGACGGAAATGATATGTGGCCCAATCGAAAAGATCCTAGGTTTTCGATTTTCACGGTCTGGAAATGTTTTTTCAATCTCCTTGGGATCTAGCTTAGAATTTGGAAATTTCCCTAAAGAAGCGTAAGTGGTGGCAGAAACAAAGTAAGGGATTATTGCATGAAATTGCTAGATTTTGGCCTTTTTTACATCCAATTCAGGTTCTAGAGCATGGGGTTGCATGTTCTTCACTGGAAAAGAATCAATAGTAGCAGTGAATGGGATTTTCTGGTTTTTTCCAGATTCATTTGCATGTCCACTGGAAGATATCAGGTTGATGTTCGTTTTCGAAGCGTTCTAAGGGTTAACAGTGGATGTTACTATTTAGGGTTTCAGAAGATAAGACAAGATAGAGAAAGTTTTTTCGAAAAAGTAAATATGGGGAAGAAGGTTGACTTTTATAAGGTCAGGAGAGAGAAGAATATTTGGAGTCCTAAACCATTTAAAAGTTGCTGCATGGTCGAAATGTTGGGTTTAGTGGGATTATGAAAGGTTTGTAAGTGACACTTGGTTCCCCAGAGTAATAAAATATGATGAACATTCATTTATTTTCTGGAAAAAGATTGCACAACATGTCCTTGGATTTCTAGTTTGATTCTGCTTGTAATAATCAAAACTAGTCATGTTGTTTATAAAAACACATGTTAACAAATGGAAAACTTTTTGATGATGATCTTGAAATCATGATCCTTTTAAGTTACCTCATGATCCTATCAATGGCACATCGGTGTCCCAATATTATCTAGTACATATGCATAGTATCTTAATTTCAATAATTATCTTTACTTTATCATAGTTCTTCATGAGTAGATTTCCACAAACATACATAAGATATTTTTCACAACATGAAAAATTATAAATTATGATAAACAAGTTATTCACATAATAATAAAAACAGTGCAAACTTTATTCTCGAATATATGAAACTACAAGATTTTTCAATTTATCAAAGAGAAGAAAATTCATGAAATTGATGCATATAAATTTGCTCTTCTAATTTCACACTATTTAAAAAACAGTACCCCTATTATTTTATCGGTTTAAACTAAACATTGTTTTCATGAACATCAAAGTCATTTGAATCATGACTATATTTTATTTTTCCTTTATTTTTCCACTTAAATCAATAGTATATGAAAACAACGTTAAGTTAAAAATCATTCTTTTTTTCACTTAAATCAATAGTATATGGAACATCAAAGTCCTTTGAATCATTGGGATAATGTTCGTTCCTTGAATGTTTTCTTGTTTTTCGAGGCAATTTTTTGCCTCCAAGTTAATTTCAATAAGAGTATGATGGTTGATGTTAATGTTGCTGATTCTTTGTTGGCTTATGCGACTTCTGTTTTGAATTGTAAATATGGGAAGATACTTTTCCTTTATCTGGAGCTTCCTATTAGTGGAGATTCTCGTAAGTTGATTTCTTAACAACCGCTCCTTGACTGTATAAAGTCTAGATTGTTGAGTTAGAAGAGTCGAACTTATCTTTGGTGATTGATTGGTTCTGCTGAAGTCTGTCTTATACTCTCTTTCAATCTACTTTTTTTTTCCCTTCTTTAAGGCTCTCACAAGTATCATTTCTTCTATCAGATCTATTTTCATTTGTTTTTCTGGGGGAGAGTGATGAAGTTAGGAAAATGACTTGGATTTAATGGGATAGTGTTTGCTCTAATATGGATAAAAGAAGTATGGGGGTTAGAAGATTGAGGGAATTCACTATGCATTGTTAGGTAAATGGTGATGGAGGTTGAAGGAAGAACTTTGTAGTTTGTGGTTTAGAGTGTTCTCAGCAAGTTTGTGAAGAGTAGTCTTTTTGTTAACATTGACAATATGAGGGGTTCCGCTTGGTGGTGTAATTTAGTAAGTAATGGTCGTGGTGTTAGTACAACTATAGGTAGTTGGATTAACAATCATTGTGTGTGTGAGGTGGGTGGTGTAATTTAGCTTTCTGATAACAAGATGACTACGATGGCTGAAATGGAGAACTTAGGGTAATGCGAGAGTGGAGAGACTTGGAAGGTAGGGACGAATGCATATGTTAGCTTTTGTGGGAATATGCCTGCACAAACTATTCATAGTTTGTTATTTAGTAGTATAATATAGTAATAGTTGATATTTTGACAAAATAGCTTACATCTCTCACACAACCTTTCTCTCTTGGTCCTCTCTTGTTTTGACCAAAAAAAAAATCATTCAATGTTTGTAGGATATGGAAAACTTATATATATGGGTCCTCCACTTTTCAAAATTTTAGGACCCGTCACTGTTGGAAGGAGGATAAGATGAGGGAGTGTAATGCTTGTCTGAACTCCATTATTTTGCAGGATGATGTTACTGACATGTGGTGATGTAATATTCTCACTTCAAAATCTTACACTGTCAGCAATGTTTATGATTTTCTTCAATAAACTACTACTCAACATATCAATAAAGATGAATTTTATGTTTTTTGGCATAAAGATTTCCCTCTCAAAGAAAATCTTTTTGTGTGGCAACTCCTTCTTAATCATTTACCTACAAATGATAATTTGGTAAAGAGAGTGGTGCTCACGGATAGTTCTCAACATTGTGTGTGGGGGATATGTCAATCTAGAGGACGCCACTCATCTTTTTCTTCATTACGATTTTTTCAGTCAAATTTGGTTTATTGTGTACGATTGGTAAGACTTTGTCTTGGTTACGCTGTTTAATATTTCTTATCATTAAACTCAGTTTGGTTCCTTTTGACGCTTTTCTAAATGCAAGAAAGACATTCTGTTTATTTTGATTTTCTTCAACTTGGGTTTTATGGAAAGAAAGAAATGCAAGAATTTTCAAGAATTCCCGAAATATTATTCACCACTTGTTTGACAACATAAAGGCACAATCTTTTGGTCGGATGAAAGCGTAGCACAAAAATCTTCATTTTGACTCCCATTTATGGTGGACTAATCCTTTAAGTTTCTTGTAAGGGTTCTTTTTATTTTCATTCAGGCATTCCTTACATGTTTATGATGTAACTTAAGTTTTCTATTTGCTTCTCTCTAGCACACCTTGTGCAAGGCATGTAACAACCCATTTTTAGCTATAATTATTTTAATTAATTATTATATGTGTTTATACGTGCTTGTGTATGATTATTTGGCTATGTGTGTATTTGAATTGGGATTAGTGAATTTTTTTGGCTAAAAGGGTATTTTTGTCAGATTAAGGGTATTTTAGTCACTGGGCTAGTGAGGATAAATTAGTGATTTCATTAGAATTATTATTTTAGCGTTTTAGTGAGGATCGATATTTTTACTAAATTACTAGTGAATTCGGTTAATTAATTATAGTTGGTAATTATTCGATTTTAAAGGTTTAAGTGAGTAGTAACATTTGTAAATTAGTTAGTATAGATGTTGAGCCCATTAGGACAATTAGAGACTTAGGCTAATTGATTGGTGGTATATAAACATAACACTTAAGAAAATATTAGGTCTTTACATTCATTAACTTCAAAATATTTTGAGAGAGGTAGAGAGAGATAGTGGATCTAGACTTGAAGAAGGGGAAAAGAAGAGAAGGCTAGAGGGAGATCTTGGGGTTTGAAGATCTAGGAGCAAAATTGAATCTTAAGCTAGTGGAATCAATATCTAGAAGTAAGGGAGCTATAATCTACATCAATTAAGCTTTAACTCATTCTATTCAATTATGTGAATAAGTGCTTATTTTATTAATTGTGAATTTGTGAATTGTTAGTAGACATGGCAACGGGGCGAATCGGATGCGGGTTTAAGCATCCCCGTCCCCGCCCCTGCTTCCATGCACCCGCCCCGCCCCCGTTCCCAAACCATATCGGAGGTAAAAATTGAACACCCAACCTCGTCCCCAATGGGGACGGGTCTCCCGGCCCCACCCTCACCCGTGAAAACTCTATTTTTTATAAAATATATAAAAAATGTATATTTTTTTCATTTTTCATAGCGACAAGAAACAATAATTATGTTAATAATTAAATATCTAATAAACTTTTTTCAAAAGAGCAAAATAATTACAATAAATGTGTTTTTGATTTGTAAGAGGTATGTAAACTAGTAAACACGTTTTGGGAACGAATTTGGGGTCAAGGGGATCAAAAATGGGATTTTGGGGTGGAAATTGAGGAGTTCCCGAGAGGGAACAACCAAGAACGGGGTGACCAATTCTGGTGCAGCTCGCTGTGGCGAACTTCACGGAAACGGACACCCATGTTTGGGTCGTTACGGGCACTCAGAGTCGATCCGAACAGTTCCAAACTGATTCCTTTGATGTAATCAACTATAATTATGCTTCCGAAACTCTTGGAAACACCAAATAAATTAGATTGGACTTGGTTCTGTGAATTGAATCAAACTTTTGAAAAACGTTCAAGAACGCAAAATTTTCCAAAACTCGTTTTCTTAAGGGAAAAGGGTGGGGTTAATGTTGTTTACGTATTGATGATTTTTAAAAATGATTATGGATCTTTTCCTTGAACTTTAACTCGGTTTTGCTTTGAAAAGTAATAAAATGAGACGAACTTAATGAAATTTTGGAATCAAATGGAATTGGCCTATGATGCTTATATGAATATGCTACTGTGATCATATGTGAGTAATGTATATGCTTAGTTGAGGTGTTTGAACATGTATACCTTGTTTTGTCAAATTACTTTGAAAATGGCAAAATTTGTGAAAATAGACGAACTTTGTTAAAATATGGTTTTATAACCGTATAACTTGTAATTGAATTTGTATTCATGATGATATGATTAAATAAGAATGAATCTATGATGATTGAGTGATTAAGAGGTTGATTGCCATGATATGGTTAGTTGTTCGTCTTTTGTGTGAAATGTAATTTTGAAACTTGTTGTTTCTTTGAGTGGATGTTGATGATGAGGATTATGAAGACGATTATGATGATGTTTTCTTTGGTGATTTTAACTTGATGAATTGATGATGATTAGTTGAACTATGCCTATATGTTTGTATAGATGTAAGCATTTGATAATGCAAATGTTGGCGAGAAACATAATTGGTGATGATTACTATGTTGATATATATACATATATTTATATATGTTGGTGAGTTATGAATTGTCGAGTCCTTACCTGAAGTCCATGCATTCATAGTCATTTTAAGGTGAATTGAAGAATGTAATTAATGATGTTTATTACATAGCTTATGGAGAACATAATTGGTGATGTTTATTATGTTAGTGGATTCATTAACGGTAAAATTATCTTCGGAATCCAATTGGTACCACATGCATATAGAGTTGTGTCAAGGCGCATAACATAAATTTGATAATTGATTAAATGTTTCATTCTTGCTTATGTGCTCGGTTAATACTCATATTGGTGGAACTTGGTGAATACGTGTAAATGTGAAGTCGTACTTGTGTGTTTTTATTATATGCTTGATTGATGTTATTGAACGTTGAATAATTGTGGGGTTGTTGTGAATGATTTAATTTGAATGTAATTAATCATGTGAAGATAATCATGTTATTTACTTTCAATTATTTATGCTTTAATTGATTTGAATGATGTCTAACCCCTAGTGGTCGTTTGCTTGACTGCCTACCTTATTCTTTCGAATGGTAGAATGTGTGTAGGAATAGTTTGCTTTGCTTGGTGAGTTGCTTGAAGATAGCATGGATGCTAGCTCGTCTATCACTTTGATGTCTTAGTATTTAGGCTCATATTCGGGTCCGAGTCAGTGTTTATTTTATGACTGTTGTTGAGATTTGAGACTATGTATTGATGACATATATATAGTACGATGACATGACATTGCTGATATTTATTTTATTATATGATGAAATGTTGAGATGATATTTATTTCGCTGCGATGTTTTGAAAATTTAGTATGCACGATTAAGAGTTTATTGAAGAAGTAACATCTAAATTCTTTATAAGATTGAATCATTGTGTGTGTTATCGCTTTTAGAGTTTAGGGTGTTATAGGGCAAGTAAAGAGGCTTGCTTATTGAAATTTGATTTTAGCTTCTTCAAAAAAAAGAAATTAAAAGAATCAAACTCTTATATTTATTTCACAAGTTACAACAAATAAAAATGTATATATTCAAAAGGTTGAAACACACAATACTTAAATCAACTAATGTTACACTTTTCCACATTTCGGGATCTTTAGACACCATCATAATCAATAAAGGAAAGTGAGGGTGCAACTAGAAATAAAAGAAAAGTTCACAAGCACAAACTTAAAATCAGAAACAAGATTAGTACACATGTGACGAGAGTCTGGGCTTAGGGTGCACCAATAATGGCACAGCTCGTTGAAGTGTCAACCCATAACCTTCATCCATGTTCATTTTTTCAACATTGAGCCCATTTTCAAGTTCCCAATTAAATGAGTGGGCGAGCGTAGCAGTTAGAAGTTGGACCATACGAAGGCCTAGATTCATCCCAGCACATATTCTACGTCCAGCACCAAAAGGTATAACTTCAAAATCATTTCCCTTAACATCAACATCACACTTCTCACCACCTGGTAAGAATCTTTCAGGTTTGAACTCTAATGGATCAGTCCATTCTTTTGGATCACGAGCAATGGCCCATACATTAACCAAAAGAGTTGAACCCTTTGGAATGTGGTACCCAAAAATCTCACAACTTTCAGATGCAATTCGTGGGAGGGAAAGAGGTGTTGATGGGTGCAAGCGAAATGTTTCCTTTATCACTGCTTGTAGGTAAGGTAGGTTAGGTATGTCATCTTCTTTCACGTTCCTATCTCGGCCCACAACGTTGTCCAATTCTTGCTGAACTTGAGCTAAGATTCTTGGATTTCTGATCAATTCGGCAATGGCCCATTCTGTAGTACTTGATGATGTATCTGTCCCAGCTGCAAACATGTTCTAGACCAACAATCAAACGTATAAGTATATGCTCTATATATTTTTGTCAATGTCAAGATACATGTGTTATAAAACTAGTTTGTTGATTATGCATGTCATGTGATGTAGTTCAATTATAAGAGTTAGCCTTGTGATCTTCAAGGAACGAAATTCAAATCTTTAAAAAAAAACAATTGTAAAATGAGATGTAATCTCAGTTATAAAAATGCTACCTTACTTGTTAAAAAAACAATTGTAAAATGAGATGTCTCTTGAATAAAATGATTGAAATGCAGGTTGATTCTTTATAAAATTAGTACCAACTAGACTTTGTGTCAATGTTAGAGTGTTAGGTGAGAATTGAAAAGAAAATGATAATGTAAATTTATCAAGGGCAAGTATGCACGTGTATTTGGAGTTATAGAAGAATAGGTAACTTACCATAAGTAGTGCTTTGATTTCAATATCAGTGAGTTTGTTTCCATCATCATCTGTTTCCTCTTTAAGTGACAGCAAAGTACTCAACAAATTCTTATGTTTTTCACTCTTAGAATTAGATGTCTCATGTTCCTCAATAATGTTTGTTAAAAATGCATCAAACCTCTTGTGTAATTTTTTCATTTTAGCTTGAACTCCTTGTAAATCTAGCCATTCTAATGAAGGAATAAAATCACTTATATTGAAAACTCCAGCTAACACCATCATTTCAAGAACCATATCCTTGAACTCATCAGCTTTAGGGTCACAACCACCATTGCCATCATTAAATACTCTTTTTCCTAACATAACCCTAGCAAGTGCATTAGTGGTACACACATTCAATAGTTGTCCCAAGTTCACAGCTTTCGTGTTTGAATAATTACTTGCCAAATTGCTTGTCAATCTTGCTACCTCGTCCTGAAAAATGCAATTGATTAGATTCAATCGACACATAAATTCTTACGAGTTTAACTCATATTAAAAAAAATCTACAAGGTTAACAACATAACTCAATTTCAATTCCATTATTGCGAAAATTTGAATTGGCTAACAAACTAATTGAAAATTGATACAGAAAGACTAGATGGCACTAGTTATAAAACAAGAATTTAATAATCTTAGTCATTCCTTAAAATAAAAACTCTAAATATAAAAAACTCTAAATATAAAGAAGTGCATTATTGTAAAAAGCAAAATACAAAAAAGCACAGGTACTAACCACTTCTAATAAATGTGTAAAAAAAAAAACTTTTAATATATCAAGATCAAAAGAAGTTTGTTTATTTATTTATTTTTTGAAAATTGTAATCTATCTTTAAACATAAATTGAGGTTGTCATATGCTCTACGTGTGGAGGACCACTCATGTGGTCGAGAAGCATGTATCATTTAAGAAAAATGTTAACCAATATCTTAAGAGCATTTGTTAAGCATCTAAAATAAATCAATTTTTATAAAAAAAAAATGTGTAGTTATTATTTGATTAAAAATAACATTTATATTCGCAAGACAAAAAATTTATTTACATATCTTTTTATCAATACTCTCAGTATACTGGTTAGCGAGACTCATGTTTTAAACTCAATGTAAAAAACCCACACACTTGAGTATTTTAATGAACAATTTAAAGTCAATGCATTAATTAGTCGGGTTTTGGCAACAATGTATGACATTTTCTTATGATTTTTTTTCCTCTCTTTGTCCCTTTTTAACCAATAAAAGTTCAACTTTGTCCTGATACTGATACAATAGGATGGATAAGTGGGTCCCATGTTCTAATGATTTTTTCTTCTCTTTGAGAGACTTTCTAATGGTTATTCAATACCCTTACCATTTTTCTCCTTGTGGACCACACACATCTTTGGTGATTTTTCCTTTTAGGGAAGGTTTGTTCAACAAGAAAAAACAGGATCATTTTCATTTAGTGACAATGTAAATTATTTTTTCATTCAAATATTCAATCAAATCATCAATCACACCAAATAAATTTTTGTAAAAATATTTGAAATTAATTTTTAAAAAGTGGTATTATTTGATTGAAAATATGTAAAATATTTTATATTTTTCCATACATACAAATAAAATCCAAAAATATATATCGAAAAAACTTTAGAATAGATACTAAAGTTTATTGGTGTACTTTGAATTAGTAAAAGACATATTTTATATATAAATTTAATGCCAAATAATATACCATAACTAAGGATCCGTTTGTTTGAAGTTATATATGTAGATTTTGGAGAATAAAATGATAGAAATATATTTGTCTATATTTCCTACAAGTTTATTAAATTTTATTCTTGGGTATAAAATGTTCTTGGAAATAAAAGTTCTCATGAAGATGTTTGGGAATAAATTCTTGAGTAAACTATCTATTATAATCACTATTTTTAAGGTTCTAGCGAATATCATAATGTTAGTCAAACATCATTTTTCTAAATACTTTAAAATAAAATTTACATCTTTATATTCCAAGAAATGTTATTCCTAAGAATAAATTTGACAAACTTAAAACAAACACACCCTCATAAATGTTTTTTTTTAATCAAAATCATGCATCTATTGGAGGATAAATATTTCAACCAATGATTATTTTGCATGAAGATAAATCCTTTCAAATCCTTTCAACTAAATTAGCATTAAAAGATAAATCCTTTAAATCAAATTGTTCCTTGATATGATAATCAAAGTATTTAAGCCATCATGTAATACACTGATATTGTTTTAAGCAAATCCTTTGAAGTTTCTGTGCAGTACAAGAAAACCCTAGAGCAACCTATTTCTCATTTTTCTATTCAAAAAGTGAATATATAAATTAATAATAAAGCATATGTCCTTTAAACGAAAAACTATACATAAAGTTAAGTAAGTAAAATGAAATTTAACTAGCGGAGAGAGTTTTTTTTGAAGAAACTAGCGGAGAGAGTTATAAGCCATAGAAATGATATTGATAGTGCAATTATATGTTGAAATTGAGAAAATGATGTTAATTTACTAACCTGACGCAAGTGTTTGAATTCTTCCATGACTTTGTTGGAGAAGAGATGAACGGAGGAGATTTTTCGGAGCATTCGCCACCGCGGACCATAAGGTGCAAACACAAGATCTTGATAGTTATAAGCTATATATTTAGCTCCGGTGTTGGGTGGCCGACTACTAAAGTTAGCATCATGAACCTTTAAGAATTGTTCCGCAACGGAGCCCGAAGCTGCCACAATAACGTCCACAAAACCTAATTTGAGGTGCATCAAAGGGCCATGAGTTTTTGCTAAGGCTGCAATAGACTGGTGTGGGGCAGGACCCAAGTGTGGCATGTTACCTATTATAGGCCATGGTTTTGGTCCAGGTGGAAGTGGTAGTGATGAAGATCTTGTTGCAAATTTCATAAAACGGTATATGAGGATGCATAATGTGAAACTAGCTAATGCAATGAGCCATATAGACATGATTGATTAATTTCTGTTATGAAATATATTTGATGATGATAAAGGATTAAGGATATAAAGTTTTGTACGTACAATAACAGCAATCTATTTGAATAGGGAAAACAAATTAACTAATTGACGTTGTGTTATTGTCTCATCTAAGCATCAATATGCTTGGTATTTATAAGAAAACGTTTATTTGACTTTACACGTTTCTATGACTTTATACGGTTCGTTCATCTTGGGAGTACGATTGATACTGTTATATAATCAGTACCATATTCATATCTGCATGGATATTTAGCAATCTATTTATAAAAAAAAAATTGTTAATTTTTTTAGCGAAATTTAAAAATAAAAGTTTATCACATGCAGTTTTTTTTTTAGCAAAACATAATATTCATACATTACAATAACAACATAGATTTCTGACTCAACAAAAACATAAATAAAGTTCCTTACGTTTAATAAAAATAAAGTTCTTTCATTTAACAAAAGTATAAATAAAACTTACCATATTCAACAAAACAAAGTTTCATGCTTCTACAATCCCGACCACTTTCACTTCTTTTTAGAAGAGCGTAATTCAAATTTGAACAGTCATGTAATAACTAGGTTTAAATGTGTGATTAGTCCCTGCACTTTCACCCAATTTTGGCATTGGTCCCTGCACTTTGTTTTGTTTGGCTTTAGTCCCTGCACTTTATAAAAAATTTGACATTGGTCCCTCTGGTAACTTTCTGTTAAAAAAAACAAAACTAACAGGGTGCCACGTGGTCCAATCATTTTACGACATGCGGCACACTAAAAAACAAAAATTCAGAATTAAAATAAATTAAATAAAATAATTGATTTTTTTTAGCAAAATAAAATGATTGATTGTTAACTAGTATTATCATTATTTCATTAGAAATAGACATTGAAAAATTAAAAAGACAATATCAGAGCCAATGAAAAAGGCGGCCTTTGAGAAAGGGGAAGAAATGAATTTCTTATTCAATTTGATATAACATTGCGATTCAAGTTTCGTTCTTGTTATTGTTTTCGTTACTGTCTGCGATTTTGATCTTGGCCGTGATACCGCCTTTGTTTTTTGTTTTGATCTGCCATTCCATCACCAATTTGTTGTTTAATGGTTCAATTTCTATTTTTTTCTGTAACTTTTTTGTTTATGCTATTTCAACTTCTGTTTGTTTCTATTATGTTAAATGGTTTAATTTCTGTTTTGTTTCAATTTATGATGAATTTTCATGCCAACTATATGTTGAATCTGATGAAATTGAAGTTGATGTTGATGGATTATGAATTAAAAGAGAAGAAGGTGAAATTAGAGTTGAGTGTTGATGAAGATAGGTGAAGAAGAAGAACAAACATGGTGTTAACCATTGATGATAGTAGTGATGTCTCGTTAATACCTCTTTGTAGAAGATTTTGTTTTTTTAATTAATTATGAATAAGGAGAATGCTAATTATAAATCAATTATTTTATTTAATTTATTTTTATTTTGAATTTTTGTTTTTTAAAGTGCCACATGTTGTAAACTGATTGGATCATGTGGCATTCCGTTAGTTTTGTTTTTTTTTTAACAGAAAGTTAACGGAGGGACCAATGTCAAAAAATTTATAAAGTGCAGGGACTAAAGCCAAACAAAAAAAAGTGTAGGGACCAATGCCAAAATTGGGTGAAATTAAAGTGCAGGGACTGATCACACATTTAAGCCTAATAACTAATAGTACTCACAACACCGACGTGTTTTGCTTAGAAAATTGAAAGGTATTAAGGTTATTTGTGTAATTTACTCCGTTTAATAACGAGTATGAATATCTGCGGGCAGATACCATTAAATCCGCATTTGAATCCATTAATTAGCAAGTAGTTTTTTTTTCGACTTAATCATGCGATGATGTTATAACCACTAAAATACTTGATCAAATAATAATAATGAAAGCCATGTAATATGAACAATAAATTCCAATTAAATTTGAACAATAAATGATATTCATTCATTCAAATTGATATAGGACATCAATACAGTACAAATACAAAGTTGTTAACAACAAACATGATAAAACGGCAGTGTATATATGTCTGCAAATATAACTATATTCAAGTCTCGAAAATACCTATGTTCTTGATTTGCAATGTTGATGACGTGATAGTCATTTCATTTGATTTGCACTTTTTAAAGCTAAATAAACATTGGATTAAGACGATAAATAAAAAACACACCACGCTAAGACGAGAAATCAAAATAAACAAAATCTTGCTAAGACGACGAAAAAACAAAACAAATGAAAAATTGAAAATGTGCAAAAATTACTTATTTAACTAAAAGAGAAAAAAAATTAAAGAGGTAATTTCGGATCAAAATTGACTTTAAATCACATCTCTTCCGTGGTAGATCAATAAGAAAAGTCTTGACTATAGGGTTTTCAAAAGGAAAAAAAGACGAATGTATTTTGTGAAAGTATATTAAGGTGTTTTTTTTTGTTCCCCATTTTTTCTTAATTATAAGACTTGTTAAAAAAAATCATTTTTTACAAAAAATAATAAAGGTTGTCCATATTTTTTACAAATGTGCATTAATTGAAACGGATGGAGTAGAGGGAGAAATAGTGCTCTTGAAGATCTGGTCTTGAAAATTAATGGTTGTTTTGAAACTTCTCTATGGACTCAGCAAAGAAATTGACATGTATGTAACTGGTACGTAAGCACGTCTTGAACTATATATGGTTGAATGAAGGCTTGGTCCATATTAATACAGTAGCTAAAAGCATAAAACTCAAACTAATTTTCGTTTATTAATTAATAAATAATCTAATTTTTATTTCCAGAAATAATTGGAGTACAAAAACATCATTATCAACAATTAATTGATCTACTTTTAAAAAAAATACGGTTAATTAATCTACTTTAATTGTTGATTTTGTTGAAAAATATTCTATACAGCCGTCTTTAATTATACAATTCTCTTGAAAAGAAAATCTTGCTTATTTTTTAATATAATAAAGACTATTTGAAGGAAACAAAATTGACAAAAAAGACTATTTGAAAAATCGTTATTATTTTTCTGGAACGTTTAATAAATATCCTAGAAGGTTTATGAATAAGAAGAACAAACACAAATCACGAAGATCAATGAATTTTGTTCAAAGTGATGATGTTTAAAGTTTTGCTATATATGGACTTTTGCAAAGAGCACGTAAGCACGTCTTGAACTATATGTATTTTTTTTTTTTTTTTGTGGTGTAACTATGTGGTTGAATGAAGGTTTGGTCATCATCTTTCTAAAACTCACCTCTCTTTGGTCCATATCATCTAGAGTAGCTAAAATTCAAACTAAGTTCAATTAATCTACTTTTTATTTCCATAAACTCAAACTAAAGTTCAATGATTAATCTAATTTTTATTTCCATAAGTAATTGGAGTATAAAAACATCATTATCAACAATTAAATTATCTACCTTTCAAAGAAAATAGAATTAATTAATTAATCTACTTTAAATGTTGACTTTGTCTAAAAAATATTAGCTATTTGAACCGTCATCAAAATTATATCATTTTGTGTCTTTTGCATCAACTTCCCCTTATATTTTCTTTCCTAAAAACAAATTAAAACAAACTTACTCAATAAAACAATAACTTAATCTTTTTTTTAAAGAACAAACAAACTTAATCTTAATCTCAAACAAAATAAATTTTCCTATAATTCAACTTCTAAATATAAAGAGTTAAAAAAAATTTCAATGTTCTATTCTCTAATTATGAAACTAATGTCTACAAAAAATACAATCTTACCCCCTCTTAATTTTTTGATACGTCGTCAAAATTATATCTTTTTGTGTTTTTTATTCAACTCCCCCATATTTTTTTTTCTTATTAAAAACAAATTAAAACAAACTAACTCGATAAGAACAAAAAAATTTAATCTTTTTTTAACAATCAAACAAATTTAATCTTAATCCCAATCAAAACAAATTTTCCTATAATTCAACTTTTAAATATCTAAAGTGTTAAAAAAAATTACAAAAAATTTATTACAAGGAATAAACCTACATTTTAAAAAAATTACACATTTCCAAGATTGTTTCTTTTCTGAAAATAATTTGCCTTTGTTGTTTCTTTATCTTTTTTTAGTCAAAAGAACAAATAAATTAAATAAAAAGAAATAGATAAAGAGACTGAGAGCATTAGAGCTGACTCAGGTACAACAAAAAAACAGGGATACCACACAATAAACCAGACCAAGTAGATCGACCCAAATATATCCTAACAAAAATTCACTAATCAACAAGTGAATCTATACACGGGCGCGGAACGAGGTTAAAAAAAATGTAAAGTTAACCTCTGTGAAAAACAATTAATGGATTGACCGTCAACACGGTATCAAAATCCAAGTGTCAATAACTCCATAAACAAATCAACAAGCATAAAAGCTCTTTCGAGCTTGAAGTACCAGAGTGTAGACAAAAAAGACACTTCGAAACCTACATATCTCAACATATTTGAAAACAAGAAGGAACAAAAGAAGTCAGGCCACTATGTCATATTATAATTTTTTTTTATTGTTGTAGATTATTAATTATTATATCTTTTAGAAAGATGACTATAAAAAATATTGAAAACATGATAAATGAGTCAATAAATAATATTGTTGTACAATTCATACACGGACTCATAACGACATCTTATCAATAATGAAATCTTTACTATTTTAAATATTTCTACATAATATTACACTAACCTCCCTTGAGGTCTTCTAAAATAACACAAATATCCACTCTATTTTTTAACTAAACACTAATTTCCCCCTTTTTCTTTTTTCTTTTTATGAAATTGACAAACACTTCACTTAAAATATAGCACGGTTTAAACTTTGTTGATTCAATTTATTTTGAGCAATTAACTTATTCATATGAGTATGAACTCATTTAATTTTCTACTATTTTTTCTTTCCATTTTTCGCTAGGTGATTTTTCTCAACTTATTGTTCCTCAGCCAAAGTGGTTTAATTTTTAAACTCTAATATAAAACGGATATATCGAAGATTATTTCCTTTTCATTAATAAACCACAATATTCATCCACCAAAATTCTTCTCATTTTTATATTCTCTTGTGATCTCTTATGTAATTGGAGATGTTTGATTCTATTTGGTGGTAAAAACAAATGTTGTTATTGTTTCTCTATTACGAGGAAAAAAACTCATTTAACTTAATTTTGAAAAGAGAAAACAGATACAAACAAACTAAAATGACTAAAATTAAATTGTATAATTTACAAAGTTATTGAAATAGATACAATGAGGGGAGATTGATGTCTTTGAAAAATTAGAAGGGGTGCTTGTGTTATTTAAGAAAATCTCAAGGAAAGTTAAAGTAAGTTGTCTTTTCATCATTAACGTCGGCTTTATCATTAGTTTTTTTTCTTTCACAATTCATATAGTATTGCAATGCGCTTTGATGCATAACCCTCACTTCGAATTAACCTGTGCGGAGCACGGGCCCGTGCTTAGCACAGGTTTGTTGCTAGTTTATTTGATTGGTAAAAACAAAACAAAGTGAAAATAAGAGATAATTAAGTAGTTTGAGATGAAAGAAAATCAATGAAAATTATGATTGAAAAGAAATATGAGTACAAAATATAAAATTAAAATTAATGAAAAAAATTGAAAGGCTTAAATATGTAAAAGGTCTCTGTAAGTTTGCATGTTTTTGTTTTTCGTCCCTGTATCTTTTTTTGTTCTAAAACAAACCCTGTAAGTTGTTACCTTTTTGGTTTTGGTTCCTAACATTAACTTCTGTTACAAAAACGCTTTATTGGCAAACAGAAGGACACGTGTCACTCCCTGACGTGGCAAAACACTCTTAGGGTGTGTTTGGTAAAAACAAGCTATAAGCTAGCTGATAGCTGATAAGCTAGCTTATAGCTGAAAAGCTAGCTTGAAGGTGATGACTGATAGCTGATAGCTTATAGCTGAAAAGTTAGCTTATTTAAATTAAAAGTGTTTGGTAAAATTAGTTGTTTAAGTGACTGATAAATATAAAATGACATAAAAAGACATGCTTGTTTAATTTTTTTAATATCATATATATATAATATTTATTACTTAACACATTTATTTTTAAATATTTAAATATATTTCAAATTATTTTCATCTTCAAAATGATAAATGTATTTATAAATTCAATCCAATTTTTTTATTTAACAATTTTTATTTAATTTTTATGAATTTAATTTAACTAAACTAAACTTTCTTCACTATTTATTGTAAAATTTTTAAAAATTAAATATTATATAAATTATGAGCAAGGTCAAAAAGATAGAAAAGTGAAGAAGAAAATTTAAACAGCCATACCTATATGTGAGAACATGGTAACGTGGGTTGGAATATGGGTAGTTTTTTATTATAAAAAAATAAAATAAAATTAAGAAAAGGTTAAAATTGGAAGAAAGTATAAAAAGCTATAAGCTACAAGCTCAAAAGCTACTTGGATTAGCTTCTTAAAAAACGCTATAAGCTAGTGAGAAAAGCTTTTTACCAAACACTTCACATTCTATCAAAAGAAGCTTATAAGCTAGTCCAACAAACTATAAGCTAGCTTCTTTGTGTTACCAAACACAGCCTTAGGTGGCTTGACATATGATAAGTGGTATGATTTGAGGGACTAAAACCAAAAACACAAAAGAACATAGGGATGAAAGTTAAAAAACGTAAACATTAAAATTTGAATTGTTTAAAACTAAAGGACTTCATCATCTGCTTCATCTCCTCTCTGCCAAATTCTTCATCTTCTTCACCATGCATTTTTTTTATGTTTTTTTATTGGCAATGGTATGTAGGGGTGAGGGGGTTAGATATTGATGGAGAATTTGTGATGTTCACTGGAATAGGAGTTTATTTGGAAGAAAAAGTTGTAGCATCACTCAGCTCTTTGAATCCCTTGATTTCTATAGAGATATCATCAAATGTAGCAACATACTACTCCATAATGATCATATGCCCCTAATAATTTGCTTTTATAAAATAAACTAAGCTTCGATCAGTACTTGCAAATACTATTGAAAGGAGTAGTTTTTCATTGTTGACAGAAACTATGAGTTATAATTCAAAGTTTTGTTTTTTATACCAATGAATTATAGTTAGCATGTTGTAAATGTATATAATTGCACAACTTAAATGCAATTAAAAATATATACTCACTTATCTATGGGTGTTTTTAGGTCCCTTTGAAAAATTACTCGAAGTACAGAGGTGAGAACACTAGAAGGTAGTGAATATATGAGAAAGGTGTCAGAAAATTGCATTGCCCATATGAAATCTGAAGGAACATATCGCGATGCAGAGGAAAAAGACATATTCAAGAATATAGAGAAGCGTTCAAGGATCAATTTTTTCCACCAGGGACTGCTGCTTTCTACGGACAATCCACCAAATGGAACATTAGGGGTTAGTATCATTAATATTACCAATTGTATGTATCTAGATATCCATTTTAACCAATACATTTTAATATCTGGATGATGAAGGCGTTGAAAAACATATCATGAAGATGATTGAGCAATGGAATGAGAAGACATTGTTTAAAGGAAGTGGGTTTTTTCTAGGGGCGCAAGAGATGAAGGATTTGGCAGAGAGGAGATGAAGGATTTGAAGTCCTTTAGTTTTTAACAATTCAAAATTTTGATTTTTCATTTTTTTCACTTTCATCCCTATGTACTTTTGCGTTTTTGGTTTTAGTCCCTCAAATCATATAACAAATAACTTATCATCTGTCGGGCCACATAAGCGTGTTTTGCCATGTCAGCGAATGACATGTGTGCCTCCATTTGCCAACGTTAGGGACCAAAACCAAAAAGTTAACAACTTACATGGTTTGTTTTAGAACAAAAAAAGATACAGGGACAAAAAGCAAAAACACACGAATTTACAAGGATCTTTTACAAATTTAAGCCAAATTAAAAAAAAAGAAATATTGAGACACGCATGTGTTAGGGCAGCACGACCTAAGAATCACCAAAATTGCCAATAGTGAGTGGAAAGGAAAATTATATTGAGTTTATTTACTTTTTTTAAGCAACGTGTTTATTTTCTTTGCTATTTTAATTTGTTGATTATGTTTGTGTTATATTTACAGAAAATACTTGTATAATATTGAAATTTGATGACATTGTTGACTTTGTTATATTTTGATGAGAGGGAATGATAAATGAATGATTAATATAAATTATTTTTTTATGAGAGAATGATTCATTAGGGGAGAGATGATGACAAAGTAACCAATTAGTGTCACCAAAATTCAATGTCATCTAAACGTAACCGTATATTTACCATGATTATATTTTTGTTTTACATTGTCTAGTTAGTTATATTTAATTGTGATTTAATGAAATTCTTAATTAATTTTCAGATTTTACTACATATTAACCCTTTCATATGCAAGAATTTTGAAGATGCGATCACGATTTTTTGTCTTGTCTCCTGTTTGGTCAGATTTGACAGCTTGTTCGGAACATGCTTTCCATTTACTCAGCGGATCCATATAATATTGTTGATCATTTTTATCACTTTGGTAGTCGTTCTAGTTGTGGCAAATCTAGGTGCTCCCTAATGCATTTGGCTTGGTTTGCTACTGTTTGGGTGCTTTGGAAGGAAAGAAATGATAGGGTTTTCTATGGTAAGTCGTAGTTATATGTGTTTTTAGCATTTTAATTCAATAAGATTTCGTAACTTTAGTTGTATTTCTTAAACTATTTTACTACAAAAATATATGATTTTCATCTCAGGTTGAAGCAAAATGGTTTGGTGGAAGCTTAGGCAAGAAAAGATCAAGAATGAAGGATGAAAAGGAGCAAAACAAGAGGAAAAACCAGACCGTGCGTTTTAGCGTGCTGCAGGACCAATCTGCGCATATAAAAGCGCACGTTCCAGAGAAAAGAGCACATGACCGTGCGTTTTAGCCCTAGACCGTGTGGTTTAGCGTTCTGCTGGGAAAGGGACCGTGCGTGCCTTGTATGGAAAATCTGAAAAGTGCACGGTTTGGACTTCAGACCGTGTGTTTTTGCTGTCAGCTGTAACTGTTACAAAACTCTTAGTTTTCCTTGATTTTCAAGGCTGTAAATTTGTGGTTAATGCCTTGTCTTGAGACTTTAGACTATAAATAAGTCCTCTATCAGACTTGTAAACCATCTTGGATCATTGAAAATTTGCTTATTATTGAAATACAAAGTTATTTTTGTTCTAAGTTCTTGTTATTCTAATTTTCTGCACTTTTACATTCTTGCTATTTACTTTTATGTTCTTTACATTTCCAGCACTTTACATTCAGTCATTTCATTTCCCAGGGGCTTTAGGCACTTAGGGATGGGTAGTCATGCCTTTTGGCTTAAAAATGTTGGTGCTACATACCAAAGAGTAATAAATTCAATATTTCATGTTTTTATTGAAAAATTTATGCAAGTTTACAATGATGGTATCGTTGTAAAATCTTCGTCGAAAGATAATAATTTAAAACACCTTCGATTGTCATTTGAAAGAATAAGAAAATATGGATTGAAAATGAATCCACCAAAATGTGTCGTTGGTGTAGGTGCAGGTGATTTTTTAGGATTTGTTGTGCACAAAAAAGGCATTGAAACCAATCAGAATAAAACCAAGGCTGTATTTGAAAATAAGACTCCTTCGACAAAGAATGAACTTTAGTCTTTGTTGGGAAAAATTAACTTCTTGAAAAGGTTTATTTCCAATCTAAGTGGCAAGACGCAAGAATTTTCACCACTACTTCGACCGAAGAAGGAGGTCAGTTTTAACTTGGGGCAGGAACATCAGAAATCTTTTGATGCAATCAAGGACTATTGTCAAAGCCTCTAATTTTATTGCCTCCTATTAGGAATAAAAGTATGAAATCATGCATTTCAACATCTGATTCAACTATTGGAAGTATGTTAGCCTAAAAGGATGATAATGGTGTTGAAAGAGCCATATATTACCTTAGTAGAGTTTTGAATGATATTGAAACTAGGTATAGTCATATTGAAAAATTATATTTATGTATGTACTTGTCATGTGCTAAACTTAAGAAATATATAAAGCATGTGGTTATTTATGTTTATTCGCATTTTGATGTTATTAAACATATGTTGTCGAAACCAATTTTACATAGTGGAATTGGAAAATGGGATTTAGCTTTATCTGAGTATTCACTAACTTATCAACCATTGAAAGCTGACCATTCTTTGGTCGAAGCAATTCAAATTCGTTGAAAATCAACCATGAACTTTATATTTTGAGGGTTCTAGCCATACAATTGGTACTGGAGTTGGTATTTTCATAATTTATCTATTGAAGATACCAACAAAGTTCAAATATAAAATTAATGGTACTTGTTCTAACAAAAGAGTAAAATTGCATAAGTGAGAATTTGATTGAGTATTTTGTTTCTGCTAATTCTTCACTATCAAACTTTAATTCTGTCAATATTCAACATGTGCCTCGAATTAAAAATCAAGTGGGAAATGATTTGGCACATGTTGCCTTAGGGTACAAAGTTTCTAAAGAGAAATTGAAAGAATTGATTGAAATCAAAGACAAGTTGGTTCCCATTGATTTTCTTCGACATAATTGTCAAAGCCAAAACTTATGGGGGCAGAAGGAATATCAGATGCTAACAATTCTTATTCTTATCCTGATTATTCTCATCCTAAATTTTTTTAAATTTTTGCCGTTGAAATTTATCAAACAATGATTGCAGGAAACCAATTGTTGAATATCTGTAGAACCCAGCAGCCACAATTAGTCGAAAGACTAAGTATAGAGCCTTAAGTTGTTGGAGTAAGCCCTAATAGCCAATCTATATTGATTGAGTTTGACTTTGTATCATGATATTGATATAAATATATATTGTGAATATATAATAATAATAAGACATTTCTTTGTTGATTTTGTTTTGTTTCAAAATAACAAAGTCCCTAGAATAGTTAGTCCGTTTAATGGAACATTAATTATAACTTAATTGTGAGACTCCATTAAACATAAGGACATTATTCTTAAAGTATTTGTAGTCAAGCTTTATTGTGAAGTGGGATATCATTAAAGCATGGAGACTATTATGTGGATAGATTGATGATCACATCTCACAGATCATGGATAAAGAGTTATCAAGTCTTCACATAGATATAAATATTAGGAGTAATATTTATATTGGAATGACCCACCATGAGAATACTACATAGTAAATGTTATGAAAAGTGTCATAAGATATTCTCATAGTGATAGTGGTGTATTCCACCCTTTGACCTGAAACCACTATGTACCCTAGATGTTGGAGCCGAGTGCTTTGTCACCATTCAAACGTTGTCTGTAACAAGATGACTATAAAGTTGGTTGATGGGTACTCCACGAATCATGCTGAGAGACATGAGTGACCTAGATGAAATTTGCCCCTCCTACATAACAGGAGAAATGTCTACGAACCCAATATTGAACTAGACAAGGGTGACATGCTATGTCTTGTGTTCAATATAGACATGAGGGCAAAAGGGTAATTATACACATGAACATTATCACATAAAGGTTTCGTCAGATCACATGACATTCTCGTCACTTGGGTAGCAGTGAGGTGTTGCTAGATACCGCTCACAGACAGTAATATTAAATATATGATTTAATATTATTGCCAACGTTACGGGAACCTATAAGGTCACACACAAAGGACAGATAGATGAGAGAAATAAATAAGGAAGACTTATTTATAAAATAATAAGTGAGACTTATTAGTAATTAAATATGACTTTATTATTTAATTTACGAAAAAATAGAGAAACGCGGTCCACCGTAAGGTACGATGTACTTAAGTGTTGTCTTGCTGACCACACAAGTGATTCTATAAATAGAACCCTTGTGTTGAAGCATTACTAACTTTTTGTGAGTGCTTAACCTAATTCAAAAAAGTTGTGAAATCCTAGCCGCCGCTCTCTAAACCTTGTTCTCTCTTAATCTCCGTTGGAATTGGCTAGCACCAGTCATCGGAGAAGTTCTGTTCGTGTGGACTAAGTAGAGGCATCGTTACTTTGCTTTGCTCGTGATCAGAAACAATTCTACTACAAAGGTTCTTCTCTTCAAGAGGTAAACACATGAATCCTTAAATTGTTTAAGTATGCGTTCGATTTGTGATTAATGATTTAATCAAGATCCGTTTCAATGGGATTTCTTCTGCAAAGAGGATTAAAATTTTGAAAAACCCCTCTTAAAATCCCTATAGTGGTATCAGAGCATGGTTTTGATTAAATTATTGAATGTGAATCTATTGATGTCTGCTGCCTGTCATGGTTAGATTTCACGTTTTATGAATATGATTCAGGTCGGTTAACTTTGTGTTCAATTTTACGATAGATATGATTTAATGTTTTTGAATATGATTCAAATAGATGCGTTTGGAATCAAACTGTTTGATTGACGTTTGAATATGTTTCATATATGATGGATATTTTTCTTTTGTTACCCGTGTATGTGGAGCATACACTGGACACATGATTTCGATTGCAAGAAGCTGTTCATGTTTTCAATTTAAATTAAAAGGAATCATGAGTTCCATCATGAATATTAAAGTAGCATGAAATCTAATAGCCGCACACCACTATTTTTTTCATCATAGAACAGGTTTCAAATATCTTTGGTATAAATTGAGAAAATTGTTTCTTTATCCATAATAAATCAATAGCAAATTTGATTTCCTTTAATTAATGTGGAATGCAAATCCTAATGATAATAATATTAAGTGTTAATATTTTATTATTTAAATAATAAGAGTAAATTAAAATTGATTGATCAATATCATATATGTGATATATGATTCTAATACAACATCATTGTATGTGATATTTGATGATGTCATTCATTCAATAGGTTTTTATGGAATTGATTGTGAATTTGTAGACAATTTGTGAGATTGAGCTTTGATTACCTATTCTGGTGAAGCATCAAATTTATTCAAATTGGTGAAAGATATGTTTTTTTTTTTTTTTCTGAATTTGGTAATTAAAGATTTTCATATCTTTAGCTTAATTTATTTCTTATTTAAAAGGATCATGATTTTTTGAAAGAGTTTCAATATCAGATATGATTATTTGAATTTGGTAATAAAATATTTGCTTAATTTTAGTACCATAATTTGTTTTGGAAACAAATTGGTCTTGTAAATAAAGCAGATTTAATTATAATAATTATTGAGTGTCAATATTACTATAATATAATTAAGTAAATAAAAATTCTACCTTATGGAAAGTAGTTTGAAAAGGTAATAAACGATCCTAATTTGTTTTTAATTAAAAAGGATCATGATTTTGAAAAGTTTCAATATCATATATGATCTTTTGGATTTGATCCTAAAATTTGCATATTTTAATTTTATTTGTCATGACCTGATTGACCTTGAAAATAGTTTCAAAAGGGATGTTAAAACTATTGATGTTTGATTGTCATATTAGGGTATCATCTAACTAAACTATACTAGAGTTGTTTGTATTATTATGGTTGATCAATTGTTTATAAGAAGATTGTGTGACTTTGAACAATTCGTTCGTGAGATTGAGCTTCGATATCAAATCTAGTGAAACATCAAAAATCCAGTTGTTGATGCTAAACAAGCAATTCTTGAAATTATTTATTCTTAATTAATTTATTCAAATTGGTGAAAGATATGTTTTTTTTTTCTTCTGAATTTGGTAATTAAAGATTTTCATATCTTTAGCTTAATTTATTTCTTATTTAAAAGGATCATGATTTTGAAAGAGTTTCAATATCAGATATGATTATTTGAATTTGGTAATAAAATATTTGCTTAATTTTAGTACCATAATTTGTTTTGGAAACAAATTGGTCTTGTAAATAAAGCAGATTTAATTATAATAATTATTGAGTGTCAATATTACTATAATTAAGTAAATAAAAATTTTACCTTATGGAAAGTAGTTTGAAAAGGTAATAAACGATACTAATTTGTTTTTAATTAAAAAGGATCATGATTTTGAAAAATTTCAATATCATATATGATCTTTTGGATTTGATCCTAAAATTTGCATATTTTAATTTTATTTGTCATGACCTGATTGACCTTGAAAATAGTTTCAAAAGGGATATAGATATGAAACAGTTTTATATGACATATATCTCGGTCAAAATATTATTTTCAAACCTTGATTGATTATAAAATTGTTTAAAATAATAATAAACAGTTATTATTATTTATTTTATGGTATATGGTTATGACCTTAGTTTATTTTGGTGTTTGTTCATTTATTTAAATATGACCTACGTGTCATAGTTTATTTTGGTTTTTATGCGAAGAATAATGCTGATTAATTGTGAAATTGTGATGCGAAGTTGATGTTGTTGTTGTTGCATTTTAAGTTGTGTCATTGCATAAACATTGTTAAGCGAAGGGGGTTGTAGCCTGTCAAGCCGAATTACAGCATGAGCTGTAGCTCTGTTGATTCTTAAGCGAAGGGGGATGTAGTCTGTCAAGTCGAATTACGACATTAGCGAACGGAGTTCTAGCTCTGTTGGTACCACATGCATAATTTCATTGCATTTGTTGAGTCGTTGTTGTTGCATTGTTGAGTCGTCGTAGTTGCATCGTTGAGTCGTTGTTGTTGCATTGTTGAACGAAGTTAATTGATGATTGTAGTTGGAATTATATGAAGCATTGTTGATGATGAATTGTTGTTGATGATTGTAGTTGGAATTATATAAAGCATTGTTGATGATGAATTGTTGCTGTTTTATGTTGATTAATTCTTTTATATGAATTGTTGCTTGTTATTACTGAATGTGAAATCTCACCCCCTTCTGCTCCAGAAGTAACCGCTGATGTGAGTTGTGTTTTCGTGTCGTCATAGGAGTCATGTTGTGATACGTAACGGGATGAAGATATTTATGTGTTTTCTATTCCATTGTTACGTATCTTCTCATAATTTGATGTTGGACCACTTTTAGGTGGATTTTATTATGTTGTTGATGTTGAGGCCTTAGTGCCAAGTATTGCCTAAACATTGAATATTTTCCGCTGCGACATTGTTTTAATTATTGAAAGCAGTTGTTTTGAATAAATAGTGGAATTTAACTCTATTTATGATTAATGTTATTTTGAAGAACGAAATGAGACATCCTGTTTATGATGAACTCTGATTTATTTTATATTATTTATATGTTGGGAAAACGGGGTGTTACAAAGTGCCTTAATGAAAATGAGGCTTACTTAGCCATTTCTGGAGTGCATAGTGGGTCATGTGGTTCTCATCAAGCATGTCATAAAATGAAATGGTTAATATTTCGACAAGGATTGTATTGGTCATCTACGTTGAAAGATTGCACTAAGTTTGCAAAAGGGTGCCAGAAACATGCAGAAATTCAACATGTACCTGCAAGTGAATTATATTCCATAATAAAACTTTGGCCATTTAGAGGTTGGAATTTAGATATAATTGGTGAATTCATCATTCTTCATCTAGAGGTCATCGTTTTATTGTAGTCGGAATAGATTATTTTACAAAATGGACTCAGGCCATTCCTTAGTCAAACGTTGATCAAGAGGCTATGATTAGTTTTATCCAAAATCATATCCTTTATAGGTTTGAAATTCCTAAAACTATCATTACGGATCAAGGTTCAATATTTATTTTGTGCGAAAGATGGTCGATTTTGCCAATCAAACAAGATTTAAGTTACTTACTTTGACACCATACTATGCTCAGGCTAATAGTCAAGTTGAAGTTGTCAATAAGATTATCATTAATTTGATTAAGAAACATGTAAATCATAGACCAAAAAATTGGGATAAAACCTCAGATCGGATTCTTTGGGCTTGTCGATATTCTCCTAAAGAATCAAAAAATTCCACACCATTTCGATTAACCTATGGACATGATGCATTTTTACCAGTCAAAATTTATTTACAATCAACCAGGGTGCAAAGACAAATGGAAATTTCAACAGATCACTATTGGAATATGATATTGGGTGAGATGGTTTATGTAGATGAAGAAAGAGTAATGGCATTGACAGTTCTTTTGAGACGGAAAGAACGTGTTTGCAAAAGCCTAAAATAAAAAGGTTAAGTCGAAATCCTTCAATATTGGGGATTATGTGTGGAAAGTACTTTTGCCTATCGACAAAAAAGATAGAGTCTTAGGCAAATGGTCTCCAAATTGGGAAGGACCATTTAATACGAGTATTTTCAAATAGTGCTTACGAAATTGAAGAATTGGCTTCTGATAGCAAAACATTCAAAATAAATGGCAAATATTTGAAAAAATATAAACCTGTTTTGCAAGAGGTTAAAATAATACAAGAGTAATTTCAACAGAAAATGAAAACTTGGCATTTCAATTAAAGTGAAATAATGCGAAGAAGGTAATTGTCGAAGAAAAAGACTTGGTCGAAATATTACAGTAAGTGGATATTGTTATGTTACACAATGTCATGACAACACTAAAATGAAAAAGGAAGTAAAAAATTAAGACCAATTTGCATAAGAAATTGAAATGACGTTTGACTAAGTTAAAAAGCAAAAGCCAACTAATGGGCCAAGATACATTAGCGTCAAAGTATTGATAAAACCATTATAGTTCATTCGACAAACATATATGAAAGACGGCTTCTTAGCCTTGAATAGAAATAATAACCTAAAATTTTGCGTCGTCTAAGAAATGAAAATGGACAAGAAACTAGGTGATTTCAACATGAAAACGACATAAGAGATAGAGATCCTTCATGGAATACTCGTCATCTGAGTCTGGAAGTGGCCAAAAGATGTTGTATCTCCTTCCATCACCTTTACATGTCTAGTTTGAAGTGCAAGTGAACATGTATTCCAAGCTTGGGAGTAAAGTGCTCAATCAGTAATACCCCTATAAGATAGGAGAACCTTTGACATTCATGATGACTCTTTTGTAGTCAGCAAGTTGTTGGCGATCGAAAAGGTCTTTTGTAACACCCCGCTTTCCCAACATTAATAATTAACAAATTAAATCAGAGTTTTTCCACCAAAACGGAATGCTACATTTTCATTCAAATAAAATCTCCGAATGAATAAATGAATAATTATTCTCCATAAAAATAGTCAATAAAAATTAACCTTCAAAACTTCGCAGCGGAATTAATTTAAAACAACAAAATAAGTCTTTGGCACGCAGGCCTCATCAAAATCTTATAATTCAAACAATACGTAAGGAAAGAGAAACAAGTAATAAGATTCCCATCCCGTTACGTATCAGAGCCCTAAGACACTTGAGCCGACATCTCTACTAATCTTCGTTACCTGCACTTGCCCACAAGGCGGCAATTCCAGCAGAAGGGGTGAGATTCACAAACAACAATAGATATTATAATTCATCAATTAATTCAACAACAACAGTATAATGATAATCAACTATCAGTTTGTAATTTAAACAATTCAACAACATCATCAACTACGACACCGACGACTCAACCAACAACGACAACAACGACAACAACTACAACGACAACAATGCGACTAATGCAAATGCATGTGGTACTATTTTACGCGCGTTGAATGCTAAGCATTCCGGGGCATAAGCCCCCAACGGTTGAATGAAATAACATTCCAGGGCATAAGCCCTCAACGGTTGAGTGATAAACACTCCAGGGCATAAGCCCTCAACAAGGTATGAGTGTGAAATGGACTCAATAGTGTATATCTACATACAACTCAACAACAGCAATGACAACTATAATATGCATAATCAACTATGACATAAGACTCCAACTTAATCAATAGGACACAACGAAAGGACACAACAAAGCTTCACAACAAAAATTCAACAATTAGGCATGTACAGTATTACTCGCCGTGGCGAGCTACTTACTCGTCGTGGCGAGTTCAAGAATTTGAGCTACTCGCTATGGCGAGTTGGGGGCGAGCTCAAGGCGAGCAAAAGTGGTTGCTCTCGGCATTTTTGACATTTTTCACCTAAAATCTTCATTTTTAAGTTCCCAAAACCCAAATTTGATTCTGTAAAAAGGTGTCATTCATCCCTAAACATATTAAGGCACTCAAATTGATATAAAAATTGACCTAAAAACATCATTAAGGCAATTAACGACTTTTAATTTAAGCAACTCGCCGTGGCGAGTGCATCTGCTCGCTGTGGCGAGCGTTAAGGCTTCACTACTCGCCTGACGAGTGGGTTTACTCGCCGTGGCGAGTGGCGATTGACAGAACCACGAATTGTACGAACATACTTCTCCTTTTCAACCCTAAACCCCAAATTTAACACCTAAAGGCTCAATTTTGATGAATTTCATCACTCCTATGCATTCTAACATCAGAACAGCAATAAACAACAACAATTACATGAATTCATCAAGTTATTAACATCAATTCATCTTTAACCTAATTCAATTCATCAACCCTAACAACCCTACATTAATCAACGAATTATAAGACCTAAAATTGAGAGTTAGTCTCACCCTTACCTTAGATTATTTCCTGAATTCAAGCTGCGTTCTTCTCTCCTCTTGCTTCTTCTCTCTTGTTCGAGGTTTTCTCCCTTTTTCTCTGTTTCTCACTGTTTCTACGTGAAAACTGTTTCTCACTTTTCTTTCCTTCTAACTCCTATTAATACCACTTAATTCCTCCTTAACTCTAATTAACTCCTATTAAATATTAAATAATTCATTTTAATCCCCAATCTTCTAATAATTATAATTCTCACCTATTTTAATTAAATAATCAAAATAATCATATAATAAAATATAACACACCATAAAATCAACATAAATTATTTAAAATCATAAAAACTTATTAAAATCAACTGAAATTAAATAATTAACAACTAGGGCGTTACATCTTTGAAGATGGGAAAAACCTCATCCATCAAAAAACCATCATTGGCCAACACTTTAAGCATAAGGAAAATGTATTTGGCCCCATCTGATCCATGAGTTGCTGCCGTTTGCAAAATATGCTTTATCTCCTCCAGATCAGGATGTCTTTCTTAATCAATTGGGCCGCCATCACCACACAATATGATTCATGTCCACTATGAGAGATCTTTTGCATGAAAGCGTGTTTTTCTGCATAGGGTCAGTGGTCAGAAAGGTACCACAATCAATCTCTTGGTAAATCCCTAAGTACCGCCTTCTTGTTGGCAAGCCTCCGGTGAAGAACATAGGTGGCTTTAAACCTGAAATTTAATTGAGTTCCAAAATCAGCAACCTTCTTGACGATGATGAGCAAAACATCTTCTCGAAGTTTTTCCATTTTTCGTAGAAAAAGAGAGAAGAAGGAAAATGCAGGTTTTCAAAAATGGAAAATGGGCTAAGAAGTGAACATAAAAAGGGTTTTATAAGTGTTGAAGGTAGTTGACAAGACAAACTCTTCGTTTTCCCTATTCAGTAAGCGCCACGTGTCTTTGTAAGAAATGGCAGTTTTTAAGTTGGTGGGAAGTTGGAAATTTTTCGAGAGAAACATGCTCCACAAAATCTACAGAAGGTGGCGGTGTAACGATGAAAACTGGGGAAACGTGTAAAAGATGACATCATCTTGGAAAGTTTGTTTCTGGCTTTTTAGATGAGTTATTTTTTATTTGTTGATGACTCTTTGTTTTCCCTAGTAGTGGCGCTATAATGGTGGGATTATGAAAAGTGACTATGAAGAGTTAGTTATCGAATTGTTACATTGGAATCGAAGTGACATTATTTCTTTCTAAAAACGTTAATCTTTGAGAGTAACACGTTCTCCTCGTTAAAAAATGGTGTAAGTATCATGTTTCAATAACAATCAGAAATTGGCATTATAAATAAATTAAGATTAATGATAAAAGGGTAAATAACATAATAAGAATCAAAACATTGCATTTAATGCCAAAATATTGTCGAGATGAAAACTGCAAAGATTAAAGTATTACAAATCCCAGAATAAATACTAAAACCTATGAATGTCAAAGTACAAGGTTTGTTTTTATCCTTTTGATAGCACTCATGTCAAATTCTAACCTAGTGATGGTTTGGGTTTCGTTGTCAGAAAGTTGCTTAATTTCGACTTCATAAACATTTTCTTTTTCAAGATGCTTGATAGCCAGTTTTGCTTCTTCTTGAAGTTCAGATATGATAGTGTCAAGACATCTCCCTCGAATAGAAGCCTTTTTCTCTTCCTCGATTGCAATTTTGGACTCCAAGCTCTTGCTTTGCTCCCTATATTGAGAAATAGCCTCAACACATGCAGCCACTTCCTTGTTGTATTGAGTTCCAAAGAAGATATTTTAGTTGTGCACTTTTCGACTGCATTGAGTTCCAAAGTATGGAGTTTTGTTCAAATGGCAAAGTTAAAAGCATCATCTTTTTTCTTTTTGATATTCTTCGAAATTCTTTCTAACAGAGGTTCAAATTTGACTAAGAAACCCATCAAAGAATTGTTGTTATACTTTGCATTCAATTTATAAATTAAGGTTTTGATGTCGAAAGTAGTGGAAGGATTTTGTTCAATATCTTTGAAAAGATCAACTTTAAGAACCTTAGTTCCAAGCTCTTGGAGCAAATCTTGCGAGTTTTCAGAGCTTTCCTCGACTGAAGGGGTCAAGGATCCTTGATTGTATTCACTTGAGGGGGTTTTGCTCTTCAACATAAGCTTAAAAGCCTCAAGTGGATTTTTTTATTTTTAATTCTTCCATATTGGGGGATTCATCTTCACCTTCTGAGTTTGGGGGAAAATTTGAAATTGTTTTTCTTAACATTTCTTCTTGCTGTTGAAGAGCTTCCTCTTTATTGATGATTGACATTTTGTTTGGTAGTTGAATATTTATCTTGCAAGCACATAAATCAAAATTAGTTAATTAAAAGAATGAAAGTGATTAGTGTTGAAACAAAAGGTCAATTTGTTACCTTTTCTCCTCCATGACAAGAGTTGGCATTCTCTAGTTCTTCGGTGTGATAGCTTGTTTTAGACTTTTTAGATTGAGATAAAACTGGAGTATTTTCAGATTTATCTCCACCAGATTTGATTTCTTCCTGCTTTTTCCTCTTTTCTAGGCTAGATGAAGCATCTTCTATAGATTTGCCTTTGTCATCATGTCTTTTGGTGCTTTCGATAGAATCTGTTTCGTTTGTCCCACTTGTGCTTTTAGACTGAATATTTGAAACACATAAAAGTTTAAGAAGGAAATAGTGATACATATGAGAAATGTCGTGTTGAAGCTATAAGAAAGTTACCTTTGGATTTTTTGGGTTTTTGAAGTGGCTTCTTTCCTTCTCTTCTTGTTAGCCACATTTGAGTCAGAATCACTTGTTCTTTTTCGACTTTGAAAGGAAAATGATAGAAATGTTTAGTTATAGTTTAAACAAAAACGACAGAAATGTTATGTGGTCCAGTCAAAAAGATCCTAGGTTTTCGATTTTCACGGCCTGGAAATGTTTTTTCAATCTCCTTGGGATCTAGCTTAGAATCTGGAAATTGCCCTAAAGAAGCGTAAGTGGTGGCAGAAACAAAGTAAGGGATTATTGCATGAAATTGCTAGATTTTGGCCTTTTTTGCATCCAATTCAGGTTCTAGAGCATGGGGTTGCATGTTCTTCACTGGAAAAGAATCAATAGTAGCAGTGAAAGGGATTTTCTGGTTTTTTCCATATTCATTTGCATGTCCACTGGAAGATATCAGGCTGACGTTCATTTTCGAAGCGTTCTAAGGGTTAACAGTGGATGTTACTATTTAGGGTTTCAGAAGATAAGAACAAGAGAGAGAGAGTTTTTTCGAAAAAGTAAATATGGGGAAGAAGGTTGACTTTTATAAGGTCAGGAGAGAGAAGAATATTTGGAGTTCTGAACCATTTAAAAGTTGCTACATGGTCGAGATGTTGGGTTTAGTGGGATTATGAAAGGTTTGTAAGCGACACTTGGTTTCCCAGGGTAATAAAATATGATGAACATTCATTTATTTTCTGGAAAAAGATTGCACAACATGTCCTTGGATTTTTGGTTTGATCCTGCTTGTAATAATCAAAACTAGTCATGTTGTTTATAAAAACACGTGTTAACAAATGGAAAACTTTTTGATGATGATCTTGAATTCATGATCCTTTTAAGTTACCTCATGATCCTATCAATGGCACATCGGTGTCCCAATATTATCTAGTACATATGCATAGTATCTTAATTTCAATAATTATCTTTACTTCATCAAAGTTCTTCATGACTAGATTTCCACAAACATACATCAGATATTTTTCACAACATGAAAAATTATAAATTATGATAAACAAGTTATTCACATAATAATAAAAACAGTGCAAACTTTATTCTCGAATATATGAAACTACAAGATTTTCAAATTTATCAAAGAGAAGAAAATTCATGAAATTGATGCATATAAATTTGCTCTTCTAATTTCGCACTATTTAAAAAATAGTACCCCTACTATTTTATCAGTTTAAACTAAACATTGTTTTCATGAACATCAAAGTCATTTGGATCATGACTATATTTTATTTTTCCTTTATTTTTCCACTTAAATCAATAGTATATGGAAACTACGTTACGTTAAAAATCATTCTTTCTTTTTTCACTTATATCAATAGTATATGGAACATCAAAGTCATTTGAATCATTGGGATAATGTTCGTTCCTTGAATGTTCTCTTGTTTTTCGAGGCAATTTTTGGCCTCCAAGTTAATTTCAATAAGAGTATGATGGTTGATGTTAATGTTGTTGATTCTTTGTTGGCTTATGCGACTTCTGTTTTGAATTGTAAATATGGGAAGATACCTTTCCTTTATCTGGAGCTTCCTATTAGTGGAGATTCTCGTAAGTTGATTTCTTAACAACCGCTCCTTGACTGTATAAAGTCTAGAGTGTTGAGTTAGAAGAGTCGAACTTATCTTTGGGTGACTGATTAGTTCTGCTGAAGTCTGTATTGTACTCTCTTTCAATATACTTTTTTTTTCCTTCTTTAAGGCTGCCATAGGTATCATTTCTTCTATCAGATCTATTTTCATTTGTTTTTCTGAGGGAGTGTAATGCTTGTTTGAACTCCATTATTTTGCAGGATGATGTTACTGACATGTGGCGATGTAATATTCTCACTTCAAAATCTTACACTGTCAGCAATGTTTATGATTTTCTTCAATAAACTACTACTCAACATATCAATAAAGATAAATTTTATGTTTTTTGGCATAAAGATGTCCTTCTCAAAGAAAATCTTTTTGTGTGGCAACTCCTTCCAATCATTTACCTACAAACGATAATTTGGTAAAGAGAGTGGTGCTCACGGATAGTTCTCAACATTGCGTGTGGGGGATATGTCAATCTAGAGGACGCCACTCATCTTTTTCTTCATTACGATTTTTTCAGTCAAATTTGGTTTATTGTGTACGATTGGTAAGGCTTTGTGTTGGTTACGCTGTTTAATATTTCTGATCATTAAACTCAGTTTGGTTCCTTTTGGCGCTTTTCTAAATGCAAGAAAGACATTATTTGTTTATTTTGATTTTCTTCAACTTGAGTTTTATGGAAAGAAAGAAATGCAAGAATTTTCAAGAATTCCCGAAATATTATTCACCACTTGTTTGACAACATAAAGGCAAAATCTTTTGGTCGGATGAAAGCGAAGCACAAAAATCTTCATTTTGACTACCATTTATGGTGGACTAATCCTTTAAGTTTCTTGTAAGGGTTCTTTTTAATTTCATTCAGGCATTCCTTACATGTTTATGATGTAACTTAAGTTTTCTATTTGCTTCTCTCTAGCACACCTTGTGCAAGGCATGTAACAACCCATTTTTAGCTATAATTATTTTAATTAATTATTATATGTGTTTATATGTGCTTGTGTATGATTATTTGGCTATGTGTGTATTTGAATTGGGATTAGTGGATTTTTAGCCTAAAAGGGTATTTTTGTCAGGTTAAGGGTATTTTTGTCACTCGGCTAGTGAGGATAAATTAGTGATTTCATTAGAAATATTATTTTAGCGTTTTAGTGAGGATCGTTATTTTTACTAAATTACTAGTGAATTCGGTTAATTAATTATAGTTGATAATTATTCGATTTTAAAGGTTTAAGTGAGTAGTAACATTTGTAAATTAGTTAGTATAGATGTTGAGCCGATTAGAACAATTAGAGACTTAGGCCAATTGATTGGTGGTATATAAACATAACACTTAAGAAAATATTAGGTCTTTACATTCATTAACTTCAAAATATTTTGAGAGAGGTAGAGAGAGATAGTGGATCTAGACTTGAAGAAGGGTAAAAGAAGAGAAGGCTAGAGGGAGATCTTGGGGTTTGAAGATCTAGGAGCAAAATTGAATCTTAAGCTAGTGGAATCATCATCTAGAAGTAAGGGGGCTATAATCTACATCAATTAAGCTTTAACTCATTCTTTTCAATTATGTGAATAAGTGCTTATTGTGTTAATTGTGAATTTGTGAATTGTTAGTAGACATGGCAACGGGGCGGATCAGATGCGGGTTTAAGCATCCCCGTCCTTGCCCCTGCTTCCATGCACCCGCCCCGCCCTCGTTCCCAAACCATATCGGGGGTAAAAATTGAACACCCAACCCCGTCCCCAATGTGGACGGGTCTCCCGGCCCCACCCTCACCCGTGAAAACTCTATTTTTTATAAAATATATATAAAATGTATTTTTTTTTTCATTTTTCATAGCGACAAAAAACAATAATTATATTAAAAATTAAATATCTAATAAACTTTTTTCAAAAGACCAAAATAATTACAATAAATGTGTTTCTAATTTGTAAGAGGTATGTAAACTAGTAAACACGTTTTGGGTAGAATTTGGGGTCAAGGGGATCAAAAATGGGATTTTGGGGTGGAAATTGAGGAGTTCCCGAGAGAGAACAACCAAGAATGGGGTGACCAGTTTCGGTGTAGCTCGCTGTGGTGAACTTCACGGAAACGGACACCCATGTTTTGGGTCATTACGGGCACTCAGAGTCGACCCGAACAGTTCCAAACTGATTCCTTTGAAGTAATCAACTATAATTATGCTTTCGAAACTCTTGGAAACACCAAATAAATTAGATTGGACTTGGTTTTGTGAATTAAATCAAACTTTTGAAAAACGTTCAAGAACGCAAATTTTTCCGAAACTCGTTTTCTTAAGGGAAAAGGGTGGAGTTAATGTTGTTTACGTATTGATGATTTTTAAAAATGATTATGGATCTTTTCCTTGAACTTTAACTCGGTTTTGCTTTGAAAAGTAATAAAATGAGACGAACTTAATGAAATTTTGGAATCAAATGGAGTTGGCCTATGATGCTTATATGAATATTGTGATCATATGTGAGTAATGTATATGCTTAGTTGAGGTGTTTGAACATGTATACCTTGTTTTGTCAAATTACTTTGAAAATGGCAAAATTTGTGAAAATAGACGAACTTTGTTAAAATATGGTTTTATAACCGGATAACTTGTAATTGAATTTGTATTCATGATGATATGATTAAATAAGAATGAATATATGATGATTGAGTGATTAAGAGGTTGATTTCCATGATATGGTTAGTTGTTCGTCTTTTGTGTGAAATGTAATTTTGAAACTTGTTGTTTCTTTGAGTGGATGTTGATGATGATTATGAAAACGATTATGATGATGTTTTCTTTGGTGATTTTAACTTGATGAATTGATGATGATTAGTTGAACTATGCCTATATGTTTGTATGGATGTAAGCATTTGATAATGCAAATGTTGGTGAGAAACATAATTGGTGATGATTATTATGTTGATATATATACATATATTTATATATGTTGGTGAGTTATGCATTGTCGAGTCCTTACCTGAAGTCCATGCATTCATAGTCATTTTAAGGTGAATTGAAGAATGTAATTAGTGATGTTTATTACATAGCTTCTGGAGAACATAATTGGGGATGTTTATTATGTTAGTGGATTCATTAACGGTAAAATTATCTCCGGAATCCAATTGGTATCCCATGCATATAGAGTTGTGTCAAGGCGCATAACATACATTTGATAATTGATTAAATGTTTCATACTTTCTTATGTGCTTGGTTAATACTCGTATTGGTGAAACTTGGTGAATACGTGTAAATGTGAAGTCGTACTTGTGTGTTTTTATTATATGCTTGATTGATGTTATTGAACGTTGAATAATTGTGGGGTTGTTGTGAATGATTTAATTTGAATGTAATTAATCATGTGAAGATAATCATGTTATTTACTTTCAATTATTTATGCTTTAATTGATTTGAATGATGTCTAACCCCCAGTGGTCGTTTGCTTGACTGCCTACCTTATTCTTTCGAATGGTAGAATGTGTGGAGGAATAGTTTGCTTTGCTTGGTGAGTTGCTTGAGGATAGCATGGATGCTAGCTCGTCTATCACTTTGATGTCTTAGTATTTAGGCTCATATTCGGGTCCGAGTCGGTGTTTTTTATTTTATGACTGTTGTTGAGATTTGAGACTATGTATTGATGACATATATGTAGTATGATGACATGGCATTGTGGAGATTTATTTTTTTATATGATGAACTGTTGAGATGATATTTATTCCACTGAGATGTTTTGAAAATTTAGCATGCATGTTAAGGATTTTATTGAAGAAATAACATCTAAATTCTTTACATGATTGAATCATTGTGTGTGTTATCGCTTTTAAAATTTAAGGTGTTATAGGGCAAGTAAAGAGGTTTGGTTATTGAAATTCCATTTTACGTTCTTCAAAAAAAGAAATTAAAAGAATCAAACTCTTATATTTATTTCTAAAGTTACAACATATTAAAGTGTATATATTCAAAAGGTTGAAACACACAATACTTAAATCAACTAATGTTACACTTTTCCACATTTCCGGATCTTTTAGACACCATCATACAACATAACCCATTTATTCACATACATTATTATGAAACTAAGCAATAAATGAAAGTGAGGGTGCAACTAGAAAGAAAAGAAAAGTTCACAAGCACAAACTTAAAATCAGAAACAAGATTAGTACACATGTGACGAGAGTCTGGGCTTAGGATGCACCAATAATGGCATAGCTCGTTGAAGTGTCAACCCATAACCTTCATCCATGTTCATTTTTTCAACATTGAGCCCATTTTCAAGTTCCCAATTAAATGAGTGAGCGAGCGTAGCAGTTAGAAGTTGGACCATACGAAGGCCTAGATTCATCCCAGCACATATTCTACGTCCAGCACCAAAAGGTATAACTTCAAAATCATTTCCCTTAACATCAACATCACACTTCTCACCACCTGGTAAGAATCTTTCAGGTTTGAACTCTAATGGATCAGTCCATTCTTTTGGATCACGAGCAATGGCCCATACATTAACCAAAAGAGTTGAACCCTTTGGAATGTGGTACCCAAAAATCTCACAACTTTCAGATGCAATTCGTGGGAGGGAAAGAGGTGTTGATGGGTGCAAGCGAAATGTTTCCTTTATCACTGCTTGTAGGTAAGGTAGGTTAGGTATGTCATCTTCTTTCACGTTCCTATCTCGGCCCACAACGTTGTCCAATTCTTGCTGAACTTGAGCTAAGATTCTTGGATTTCTGATCAATTCGGCAATGGCCCATTCTGTAGTACTTGATGATGTATCTGTCCCAGCTGCAAACATGTTCTAGACCAACAATCAAACGTATAAGTATATGCTCTATATATTTTTGTCAATGTCAAGATACATGTGTTATAAAACTAGTTTGTTGATTTTGCATGTCATCAATGATAAGAGTTAGCCTTGTGATCTTCAAGGAACGAAATTCAAATCTTAAAAAAAAAACGATTGTAAAATGAGATGTAATCTCAGTTATAAAGGTGCTACCTTACTTAAAAAAAAAAAAAAACGATAATGTAATTTTTCAAATCTTTATGAGTTTTAGAAAAAGGGCAAGTATGCACGTGTATTTGGAGTTATAGAAGAATAGGTAACTTACCATAAGTAGTGCTTTGATTTCAATATCAGTGAGTTTGTTTCCATCATCATCTGTTTCCTCTTTAAGTGACAACAAAGTACTCAACAAATTCTTATGTTTTTCACTCTTAGAATTAGATGTCTCATGTTCCTCAATAATGTTTGTTAAAAATGCATCAAACCTCTTGTGTAATTTTTTCATTTTAGCTTGAACTCCTTGTAAGTCTAGCCATTCTAGTGAAGGAATAAAATCACTTATATTGAAAACTCCAGCTAACACCATCATTTCAAGAACCATATCCTTGAACTCATCAGCTTTAGGGTCACAACCACCATTGCCATCATTGAATACTCTTCTTCCTAACATAACCCTAGCAAGTGCATTAGTGGTACACACATTCAATAGTTGTCCCAAGTTCACAGCATTCGTGTCTGAATAATTACTTGCCAAATTGCTTGTCAATCTTGCTACCTCTTCCTGAAAAATACAATTGATTAGATTCAATCGACTCATAAATTCTTACGAGTTTAACTCATATTAAAAAAAATCTACAAGGTTAACAACATAACTCGATTTCAATTCCATTATAGCGAAAATTTGAATTTGCTAACAAACTAATTGAAAATTGATACAGAAAGACTAGATGGCACTAGTTATAAAACAAGAATTTAATAATCTTAGTCATTCCCTTAAAAAAAAAACTCTAAATATAAAGAAGTGCATTATTGTAAAAAGCAAAATACAAAAAAGCACAGGTACTAACCACTTCTAATAAATGTGTAAAAAAAAAACTTTTAATATATCAAGATCAAAAGAAGTTTGTTTATTTATTTTTTGAAAATTGTAATCTATCTTTAAACATAAATTGAAAAATGTTAACCAATATCTTAAGAGCATTTGTTAAGCATCTAAAATAAATTAATTTTTTAAAAAAAAAATGTGTAGTTATTATTTGATTAAAAATAACATTTATATTCGCAAGACAAAAAATTTATTTGCATATCTTTTTATCAATACTCTCAGGGTACTGATTAGCGAGACTCATGTTTTAAACTCAATGTAAAAAACCCACACACTTGAATATTTTAATGAACAATTTAAAGTCAATGCATTAATTAGTCGGGTTTTGGCAACAATGTATGACATTTTCTTATGATTTTTTTTCCTCTCTTTGTCCCTTTTTAACCAATAAAAGTTCAACTTTGTCCTGATACAATAGGATGGATAAGTGGGTCCCACGTTCTATTGATTTTTTCTTCTCTTTGAGAGACTTTCTAATGGGTTATTTAATACCCTTACCATTTTTCTCCTTGTGGACCACACACATCTTTGGTGATTTTTCCTTTTAGGGAAGGTTTGTTCAACAAGAAAAAACAGGATAGTTTTCATTTAGTGACAATGTAAATTATTTTTTCAATCAAATCATCAATCACATAAAATAAATTTTTGTAAAAATATTTGAAATTAATTTTTAAAAAGTGGTATTATTTGATTGAAAATATGTAAATTATTTTATATTTTTCCATACATACAAATAAAATCCAAAAATATATATCGAAAAAACTTTAGAATAGATACTTTCAATTACTCCTTTTATTGGTGTACTTTTAATTGGTAAAAGACATATTTTATATATAAATTTAATGTCAAAGCATATACCATAACTAAGGGTGCATTTGTTTGAAGTTATATATGTAGATTTCTGAGAATAAAATGATAGAAATATATTTGTCTATGTTTCATACACGTTTACTAAATTTTATTCCCGGATATAAAATGTTCTTGGAAATAAAAGTGCTCATGAAGATAGATGGGAATAAATTTATGAGTAAACTATTATAATCATTATTTTCAAGGTTCTTGCGAATATCATAATGTTAGCCAAACATCTTTTTATAAAATACTTTAAAATAAAATATCCATATTTATATTCCAAGGAATGTTATTCCTAAGAATAAATTTGACAAACTTAAAACAAAGACACCCTAATACTAACAATTGACCGTACAATCGGGAACGGACTTGGGTTCCTTAAATAAATACTTTTGTTTGATTATTTTTGTGTAATACTAGTAATACTCATAAATGGTTTTTTTTTAATCAAAATCATGTATCTATTGGAGGATAAATATTTCAACCAATGGTTAGCTTGGTTTACCAGTAATTATACCTATGGGTCAAATGAGAGGATGGCTACAAATTATTAAAGTGTGATTGCATGAAGATTTTTGCAGGTTATGAATTTTTTCAAATCCTTTGAACTAAATTAGCATTAAAAGATAAATCCTTTAAATCAAAGTGTTCTTGATATGATAAATCTAAGTATTTAAGTCATCATGTAATACACTAATATTGTTATAAGCAAATTCTTTGGAGTTTCTGTGCGGTACAAGAAAAACCCTAGAGCAACCTATTTCTCATTTTTCTATTCAAAAAGTGAATATATAAAATAATAATAAAGCATATGTCCTTTAAACGAAAAATTATACATACAGTTAAGTAAGTAAAATGAAATTTAACTAGCGGAGAGTTATAAGCCATAGAAATGATATTGATGGTGCAATTATATGTTGAAATTGAGAAAATGATGTTAATTAACTAACCTGACGCAAGTGTTTGAATTCTTCCATGACTTTGTTGGAAAAGAGATGAACGGAGGAGATTTTTCGGAACATTCGCCACCGCGGACCATAAGGTGCAAACACAAGATCTTGATAGTTATAAGCTATATATTTAGCGCCGGTGTTGGGTGGCCGGCTACTAAAGTTAGCATCATGAACCTTTAAGAATTGTTCCGCAACGGAGCCCGAAGCTGCCACAATAACGTCCACAAAGCCTAATTTGAGGTGCATCAAAGGGCCATGAGTTTTTGCTAAGGCTGCAATAGACTGGTGTGGGGCAGGACCCAAGTGTGGCATGTTACCTATTATAGGCCATGGTTTAGGTCCAGGTGGAAGTGGTAGTGATGAAGATCTTGTTGCAAATTTCATAAAACGGTATACGAGGATGCATAATGTGAAACTAGCTAATGCAATGAGCCATAGAGACATGGTTAATTTGTGTTATGAAATATATTTGATGATGATAAATGATTAAGGATATAAAGCAATCTATTTGAATATGGAAAATCAAATTAACTAGTTGATGTTGTGTTGTTGTCTCATTAAGCTAAGCCTCAATATGCTTGGTATTTATAAGGAATCGTTTCTTTGACTTTACACGTTTCTCTGACTTTACACGGTTCGTTCATATTGGGACGTATGATTGATATTGTTGGTACAATTTGTGTACAATTGCTAAAGTTACATTATTTTGCAAATTGCAATGGATATAGTGCGAATTGGTCTTTAAAATTAATTTGAATGTACTTTAGTCTTTACAATAAATGTGCATCAACTGAAATTTTAATTAAGATATGACTTTTATGGTTAAACAGATGGAGTTATGGGAGAAAGGATGGTCTTGAAGATCTGGTCTTGAAAATTAATGGTTGTTTTGAAACTTCGCAATGGACTTTAGCAAAGAGATTGAAATGTATGTAACTGGTACGTAAGCACTTCTTGAACTATATATGGTTCAATGAAGGCTTGGTCTTCATCTCTCTAATACTCACAGTTCTTTGGTTTTATGGACCGTCAATATATTCATAAGGGCCTAAAAGCCTTCTAGAAATGTTTAGACGTCTTTCAGAAGGACCCCTGATGCCTAGGCGCGTCCTTCTAGAGATGGCGCCTTAGCCAGCTTCTAGAAGCATCTAGAGCTGGGTAAAAAGACACAAGGCCCACTCAAGTCACGTTGAAATAAGCCCAAGAAGGGCTATAAATACCTTTATAAGAATCATTACAAGGGATCACAAAAACAGACTAACCCTAGTTTCTAATATTGTACTCACTGCAAGTACGCCTAACTTTTGTTTCTCCGGAGGTCCTATGAGATTATTTTCAGTAGTTTGGTCAACTACCAGGGTTACCGCGATTCACATATTCTTTTCTAAAATTAATCTGGCTTGCTTGTGTGAGATTATTTTCAGTAGTTTGGTCAACTACCAGGGTTACCGCGATTCACATATTCTTTTCTAAAATTAATCTGGCTTGCTTGTGTCTGGGTTATTGGGAAGGAAAGGAATAATCGCGTTTTTAATCAAAAGACATCGGTACATCAGTTGACAGACAAGGTAAAACAACTTTCCTTTTAATGGTTAAAGACATGTTTGTCAACCTGCTCCTTCAACTATCATGAATGGTGGAGACATCCTCTACTTTGCATGGGAGTTTTACTGTAACTTTGTTGTTTTTCTTCTGGTTATTATTATGATCTGTTTTTTGAGACTCTAGTGAATTGACTTTGTACAAACTTTGAGGGGTTATCTTTTGCATGCCTTGTGCGAGATAAACCACTCATTTTGATATATTAATTCCATTTTAGCTTGTTGAAAAGAAAAAAAAACCTAACAAATTTCCGTTTATAAATAAATTATCAAATTTTTATTTCCAGAAATAATTGGAGTACAAAAACATCATTATCTACATAATCTACTTTTATAAAAATACGGCTAATTAATCTTCTATAATTCTTGATTTTGTTGAAAAATATTCGATACAGCCGTCTTTAACTTATATATTTCTCTTGAAAAGAAAATCTTGTCTATTTTTGGATATAAAGACTATTTGAAGAAGATAAAAATTGACCAAAAAGACTATTTGAAAAATGTCAACTCCATTATGTTTTTGGAAAGTTTAATAAATACCCTAGCTGGTTTTATATATAAGAAGAAGAAACACAAATCATGAAGATCAATGAATTTTATTCAACGTATGATGTTAAAAGTTTTACTATGGACTTTTACATATATAGAGATTGAAATGTATGCAACTTGTGTTGTGTGGTATTCCACTGGTACGTAAGCACGTCTTGAACTATATTTTGTTTGGTCCATATTATCTAGAGTAGCAAAAACTCAAACTAAAGATCGTTAAGTATTCTACTTTTTATATAAACTCAAATTAAAGTTCAATAATTAATCTAATTTTTATTTCCATAAGTAATTAGAGTATTAAAACACCATTATCAACAATTAATTAATCTACCTTCCAAAGTAAATACAATTAATTAATTAATCTACTTTAATTGTTGACTTTTTCTACAAAATATTAGCTTTACAACCGTCTTTAAATATATTTTTTTAACACTCCGGCTTCTAGGAAAAAATGACCCTAATAATTTGAAGTTCAATCTGGAGGTAACTAAAGTTTGATCAATAATTTTTGTCACAAGAATCAAACTCCGGTTCTTCTTAATAATTCTTCTTAATGAAAACTCATTTAGCACCTGGGACCAATCACTTAGTAAAAATATATGATTCTCTTGAAAAATATCGTGTAGGTTTTAAAAAATGTCAACTACGTCCATGAGTCCTAACTCAACTGGTAAAATGCCGAAATTATTAAATCGGACGCCATGACCGAGGTTCGAACCCCCATGACCGAGGTTCGAACCCCAGTACCTCCACTTATGTGTGTGAGTTTATAATGGTTTTACTATTTCGCCTATAAAAAAAATATGTCAACTACATTTTTTTCAACGTTTAATAAATACTCTAACTACTAGTTTGATACGGAAGAAGACAACACAATCATCAAGATCAAATGAGTTTCATTCAATGTGTTTATAAAAATCATTTGAGTAATAAATAATCCTTATTTATTTTAGTCCCTAAAATAATAAAAGTAACTTTTAATACTTGAGAAAAATAAACCTATACAAGTTAGCCTCCGTCCTCTTTAAAATTTATTTGGTTGGTAAAAACAAAATAAAGTGAAAATAAGAGATTATTAAGTAGTTTGATATGAAAGAAAATTAATGAAAATTATGGAGTAAATCATCAAATTCGTTTATGAATTAACATGGACCAGCCAAATTCGTCCTCGAATTTATTGAATTATCAAACTCGTCCCTGTATTTAATATATGTCCATCAAATTCATCCTCAGCCAAATATCTCTGTTAGTGATGTTGAGGTGTCATCCTACATGATGTAATGTGTTGTACATGTGTCATCCAGTCAGCTACATGTACAAGGATCAATTTGATAGAAACACAACAAATTTCAGCTATAACTTTTCACTTTAAATTTTTTCTATTTTTTCAATTTTATCCCTCTTATTAGGGATTGATTTGATAGTAAACTAAAAAATTTAGGGACTGATTTGATTGAAAATTTTAGAAATTTAGGAAATGATTTGATTGATTTTATTGCAGAGAGTGAATACAAGTTTAGGAAATGATTTGATTGATTTTATTGCAGAGAGTGAATACAAGGAGGTATGGCATGAGAGGGCCAGTTATTTCAACTGACAGGTCTAAGCAAACACTAGTGATGGGTCTTGCTCCACCACATCCAACTGTTCCTCGAGTTATTAGAGTGTCATATCCAAGTTATGGGTCATCCGGTTCTACTCAACCACAATTCATGAATTTTATCTCAACCCCACGATTTCCAAAGAAGTAATGTTTAATGTCTGATTAAATTATGCTTTGGAAAATGTAATATTTAGACTTGTTTAAATATGCCCCCTAGTTGGGTTTCTTTTTGGATATGTAATATTTAAGAACATGCAATGTATGACTTATGACATGTTAATGTCCCATAGTTAGGTTGTTTTTTGCCTATGTAATATTCCTGCAATTGTAGTGTAATGACTGAATTATGACTTATTTGATGGTATAATCAAGGATCAAATTGTGTCACTTTCCTTTTTTACCTTATATATTTTGCACATATATGCATCAAGGATCTCATTGACATCAGTTTAAATAATTCAAGGACTTATTTGATGGTATTTTTATATAATGTAGGGATCGATTTGATACTTAGGTAAATATTTTAAGGACGAATTTGAAGGAAATATTTCGATTGAAAGGTTGTATTCATTCATCTTCAACCTCTTTTCATTACAACATTACACACACCTAGTACAATGCTCCGTCTGTCCCAAATTGTAAGCAAAAAAAATATCACACTTATTAAGAAAACTAAAACATAAGAATTTGAAGTATAGTTTTTTGTGTTTTCATTGGAATAAGTTTTATAGGAAAATGTAAAAACAATTTTCATTGGCTATTGATTATGGAAAAAATGAAAGAGAGCGAAAATTGAATGTAATGTGCATTCAATTTCATGAAAATAAACAAAAGTTTTTCTTGAAAAAGATGGCTTTTTAAAAAAACAAGATTAAATAAGATAAATGTTTGTCATTTTTGCTTACATTTTGGGACCAAGAAATTGAGTTTTTTTTTGCTTACATTTTGAGACGAAAAGAATACAATATCATGTTAAACAACTCAAACAAGCAATTTATGACTATCAAATACTTAATCAATCTAAGCTCACTTCCACATAGTCAACTTTGTTCATCAACTTTGCCCTTCAAACCTCTTTATTGCAACTTTCCTTAGGCTTAACCATGAACTGAAACTTCTCCATCGATCTTGCCTTTCTTCCATGACCAGCACCAATTCCATTGTTTTTAAAGTAACCTAGTTCTTCAGCTTCATCAACTCAGGCAAAAAATTCACAATTTTCAACATCATCTTGTACAAATAAAATTCAGAATAAGTAGAATTTAAACAAATCATTCTGACATCACACAATAATGGTTAAACAAACCTTTGACAGAGGCAAACATATAAAGACCTTCCTGAGTTTTTGACAGTGTTGACTTTTTTTACGACACAAATTATGGGACACAAACATTCAAGAAAACTCATATCACCATTAAACATGGAGCCTGAAGATGAAGATCGACTTTGATGATTGTTTTTACCTATACACCCACCACCCATCATTTTGAATTCAACCTGAACACCAAAGCTTAAAGAAATTTTGGGGATTTTTGGTTTTTGGATTCAATCAAAAAAATAGGTTTTGAAGTTTTTAGAATTAGGGAAGAACGTTGTCATCAATTAATAAAAGAAATTTTGGGGATTTTGGACTCTAGATTACATATTGTAAAATTAGGTTCCAATTTTATAGATTTGGGAAAGAAAGAGTCGTTGTATAACGACCATTTTTCTTGCAAATCAGGATTTCAATTTTCTGCAAATTAATCAATTTCGTCCTTGGCAATTTTGTCCCTTACAACCAAATTAATCACTGCTTGTGTGACATCTGACATGGCAAACCTTATGAGAGGTTAATAGACCGCATCAGCACCATTAACAACACAACTTGATGGAGGGAGTAAATTGATTGTCATTTGACAAATTTAGAAATTGATGTGATATTTCGACAAAATAGGGGACAAATTTGACAGGTACTTACAAATTCTAGGACGAATTTGATGATTTACTCAAAAATTATGATTGAAAAGAAATATGTGTACAAAATATAAAATTAAAAATAATATTGAGACATGCCTGAGTTAGGGCAGCACGGCCAAAGAATCATCAAAATTACCAATAGTGAGTGGAAAGGAAAATTGTTTTAAGTTTATTTTTATTTTTTAAGCAATATGTTTATTTTGTTTGCTATTTTAATTTGTGGAGTATGTATGTGTTATATCTACGGAAAATACTTGTATGACATTGAGTTTTGGTGGCAGTGTTGATTTTGTTATATTTTGATGAGAGAAAATGATAGATGGATGATAAATATAAATTATTTTTTACGAGAGAGAATGATTGATTAGGATAGAGTTAATAACGATGTCACCAAAATTCAATGTCATCCAAATGGAACCTTATATTTACCATGATTATCGCTATAGGTAAGGCTAAGAAGGATCTTATGTCATAATGATTATATTTGTTTTAGTTATATTTGGATCTTAATTGTGATTTAATGAAATTCTTAGAAATGATATTGATAGTGCAATTATATGTTGAAATTGAGAAAATGATGTTAATTAACTAACCTGACGCAAGTGTTTGAATTCTTCCATGACTTTGTTGGAAAAGAGATGAACGGAGGAGATTTTTCGGAGCATTCGCCACCGCGGACCATAAGGTGCAAACACAAGATCTTGATAGTTATAAGCTATATATTTAGCTCCGGTGTTGGGTGGCCGGCTACTAAAGTTAGCATCATGAACCTTTAAGAATTGTTCCGCAACGGAGCCCGAAGCCGCCACAATAACGTCCACAAAACCTAATTTGAGGTGCATCAAAGGGCCATGAGTTTTTGCTAAGGCTGCAATAGACTGGTGTGGGGCAGGACCCAAGTGTGGCATGTTACCTATTATAGGCCATGGTTTTGGTCCAGGTGGAAGTGGTAGTGATGAAGATCTTGTTGCAAATTTCATAAAACGGTATATGAGGATGCATAATGTGAAACTAGCTAATGCAATGAGCCATATAGACATGACTGATTAATTTGTGTTATGAAATATATTTGATGATGATAAAGGATTAAGGATATAAAGTTTTGTACGTACAACAACAGCAATCTATTTGAATAGGGAAAAACAAATTAACTAATTGACGTTGTGTTATTGTCTCATTAAGCTAAGCATCAATATGCTTGGTATTTATAAGAAAACGTTTATTTGACTTTACACGTTTCTATGACTTTATACGGATTGTTCATCTTGGGAGTACGATTGATACTGTTATATTTGTGTCCGTTGGATAAATATGAAATCAGTACCCTATTCTTATATGCATGGATATTTAGCAAGAAATCTACGGATTTTGAAGTATACGCGAGTTTATACAGATAATCATGGATAACATTTATAAAAAAAAATTGTTAATTTTTTTAGCGAAATTTAAAAATAAAAGTTTATCACATGCATTCATACATTACATTAACAACAAATATTTCTGACTTAACAAAAACATAAATAAAGTTCCTTACGTTTAATAAAAATAAAGTTCTTTCATTTAACAAAAGTATAAATAAAACTTACCATATTCAACAAAACAAAGTTTCATGCTTCTACAATCCCGACCACTTTCACTTCCTTTTAAAAGAGCGTAATTCAAATTTGAACAGTCATGTAATAATTAGGTTTAAATGTGTGATTAGTCCCTGCACTTTCACCCAATTTTGGCATTGGTCCCTGCACTTTTTTTTTGGCTTCAGTCCCTGCACTTTATAAAAATTTTGACATTGGCCCCTCTGTTAACTTTCTGTTAAAAAAAACAAAACTAACGGGGTGCCACGTGGTCCAATCATTTTACGACATGTGGCACACTAAAAAACAAAAATTCAGAATTAAAATAAATTAAATAAAATAATTGATTTTTTTTTAGCAAAATAAAATGATTGATTGTTAACTAGTATTATCATTATTTCATTAGAAATAGACATTGAAAAATTAAAAAGACAATATCAGAGCCAATGAAAAAGGCGGCCTTTGAGAAAGGGGAAGAAATGAATTTCTTATTCAACTTGATCTAACATTGCGATTCAAGTTTCGTTCTTGTTATTGTTTTCGTTACTGTCTGCGATTTTGATCTTGGCTGTGATAACGCCTTTGTTTTTTGTTTTGATCTGCCATTTCATCACCAATTTGTTGTTTAATGGTTCAATTTCTATTTTTTCTGTAACTTTTTTGTTTATGCTATTTCAACTTCTGTTTGTTTCTATTATGTTAAATGGTTTAATTTCTGTTTTGTTTCAATTTATGATGAATTTTCATGCCAACTATATGTTGAATCTGATGAAATTGAAGTTGGTGTTGATGGATTATGAATTAAAAGAGAAGAAGGTGAAATTAGAGTTGAGTGTTGATGGAGATAGGTGAAGAAGAAGAACAGACATGATGTTAACCATTGATGGTAGTAGTGATGTCTCGTTAATACCTCTTTGTAGAAGATTTTGTTTTTTTAATTAATTATGAATAAGGAGAATGTTAATTATAAATCAATTATTTTATTTTATTTATTTTAATTTTGAATTTTTGTTTTTTAAAGTGCCACGTGTTGTAAATTGATTGGATCACGTGGCATTCCGTTAGTTTTATTTATTTTTTTAACAGAAAGTTAACGGAGGGACCAATGCCAAATTTTTTATAAAGTGCAGGGACTAAAGCCAAACAAAAAAAAGTGTAGGGACCAATGCCAAAATTGGGTGAAAGTGCTGGTACTGATCACACATTTAAGCCTAATAACTAATAGTACTCACAACACCGACGTGTTTTGCTTAGAAAATTGAAAGGTATTAAGGTTATTTGTGTAATTTACTCAGTTTAATAACGAGTATGGATATCTGCGGACAGATACCATTAAATCCGCATTTGTATCCATTAATTAGCAACTATTTTTTTTTTGACTTAACCATGGGATGACGTTATAACCACTAAAATACTTGATCAAATAATAATAATGAAAGCCATGTAATATGAGCAATAAATTCCAATTAAATTTGAACAATAAATGATATTCATTCATTCAAATTGATATATGACATCAATACAGTACAAATACAAAGTTGTTAACAACAAACATGATAAAACGACAGTGTATATATGCCTGCAAATATAACTATATTCAAGTCTCAAAAATACCTATGTTCCTGGATTTGCAATGTTGATGACGTGATAGTCATTTCATTTGATTTGCACTTTTTAAAGCTAAATAAACATTGGATTAAGACGATAAATAAAAAACACACCACGCTAAGACGAAAAATCAAAATAAACAAAATCTTGCTAAGACGACGAAAAAACAAAACAAATGAAAAATTGAAAATGTGCGAAAATTACTTATTTAACTAAAAGAGGAAAAAAATTAAAGAGGTAATTTCTGATCAAAATTGACTTTAAATCACATCTCTTCGGTGGTAGATCAATAAGAAAAGTCTTGACTGTAGGGTTTTCAAAAGGAAAAAAAGACGAATGTATTTTGTGAAAGTATATTAAGGTGTTTTTTTGGTTCCCCATTTTTTCTTAATTATAAGACTTGTTAAAAAAAATCATTTTTTACAAAAAATAATAAAGGTTGTTCATATTTTTTACAAATGTGCATTAATTGAAACGGATGGAGTAGAGGGAGAAATGGTGCTCTTGAAGATCTGGTCTTGAAAATTAATGGTTGTTTTGAAACTTCTCTATGGACTCAGCAAAGAAATTGAAATGTATGTAACTGGTACGTAAGCACGTCTTGAACTATATATGGTTGAATGAAGGCTTGGTCCATATTAATACAGTAGCTAAAAGCATAAAACTCAAACTAATTTTCGTTTATTAATTTTAATAAATAATCTAATTTTTATTTCCAGAAATAATTGGAGTACAAAAACATCATTATCAACAATTAATTGATCTACTTTTAAAAAAAATACGGTTAATTAATCTACTTTAATTGTTGATTTTGTTGAAAAATATTCTATACAGCCGTCTTTAATTATACAATTCTCTTGAAAAGAAAATCTTGTTTATTTTTTAATATAATAAAGACTATTTGAAGGAAACAAAATTGACAAAAAAAACTACTATTTGAAAAATGTCAACTGCATTATTATTTTTTTGGAACGTTTAATAAATATCCTAGCAGGTTTTATGAATAAGAAGAAGAAACACAAATCACGAAGATCAATGAATTTCGTTCAAAGTGATGATGTTTAAAGTTTTGCTATATATGGACTTTTGCAAAGAGCACGTAAGCACGTCTTGAACTATATGTATTTTTTTTTTTTGCGGTGTAACTATGTGGTTGAATGAAGGTTTGGTCATCATCTTTCTAAAACTCACCCCTCTTTGGTCCATATTATCTAGAGTAGCTAAAATTCAAACTAAGCTCAATTAATCTACTTTTTATTTCCATAAACTCAAACTAAAGTTCAATGATTAATCTAATTTTTATTTCCATAAGTAATTGGAGTATAAAAACATCATTATCAACAATTAAATAATCTACCTTTCAAAGAAAATAGAATTAATTAATTAATCTACTTTAAATGTTGACTTTGTCTAAAAAATATTAGATATATAACTGTGATCAAAATTATATCTTTTTGTATTTTTTGCATCAACTTCCTCTTATGTTTTCTCTCCTAAAAACAAATTAAAACAAACTTACTCGATAAAACACAATAACTTAATTTTTTTTTAAAGAACAAACAAACTTAATCTTAATCTTAAACAAAATAAATTTTCCTATAATTCAACTTCTAAATATAAAAAGAGTTAAAAAAAATTTCAATGTTCTATTCTCTAATTATGAAACTAATGTCTACAAAAAATATAATCTTACCCCCTCTTAATTTTTTGACACGTCGTCAAAATTATATCTTTTTGTGTTTTTTATTCAACTCCCCCATATTTTTTTTTCTTCTTAAAAACAAATTAAAACTAACTAACTCGATAAAACACACTAACTTAATCTTTTTTTTAAAGAACAAAAAAATTTAGTCTATTTTTTAACAATCAAACAAATTTAATCTTAATCCCAATCAAAACAAATTTTCCTATAATTCAACTTTTAAATATCTAAAGAGTTAAAAAAAATTACAAAGAATTTATTACAAGGAATATACCTACATTTCAAAAAAATTACACATTTCCAAGATTGTTTCTTTTCTAAAAATAATTTGCCTTTGTTTTTTCTTTATCTTTTTTTAGTCAAAAGAACAAATATATTAAATAAAAAGAAATAGATAAAGAGACTGAGAGCATTAGAGCTGACTCAGGTACAACAAAAAATGGGGATACCACATAATAAACCAGACCAAGTAGATCGACCCAAATATGTCCTAACAAAAATTTACTAATCAACAAGTGAATCTATACACGGGCGCGGAACCAGGTTAAAAAAAATGAAAAGTTAACCTCAATTAATGGATTGACCGTCAACACGGTATCAAAATCCAAGTGTCAATAACTCCATAAACAAATCAACAAGCATAGAAGCTCTTTCGAGCTTGAAGTACCAGAGTGTAGACAAACAAGATACTTCGAAACCTACATTTCGTGTAATTGATTCTTTGTAACTTTGTGTCGTTTCTTAGGCACACCTTGTGCTTGGGAACTGCTGTTTGTTGTGGTATCTAATTTCATTTTGATTTCTTCAACAAAAAAAAAAAAATCAATATTATAAAATATTTTTTTTTATCGTTGTAGATTATTAATTATTATATCTTTTAGAAAGATGACTATAAAAAACATTGAAAACATGATAAATGAGTCAATAAATAATATTGTTGTACAAAGACTCATAACGACATCTTATCAATAATGAAATCTTTACTATTTTAAAAATTTCTACATAATATTACACTAACCTCCCTTGAGGTCTTCTAAAATAACACAAATATCCACTCTATTTTTTAACTAAACACTAATCTCCCCCTTTTTCTTTTTTCTTTTTATGAAATTGACAAACACTTCTCTTATAATATAGCACGGTTTAAACTTTGTTGATTCACTTTATTTTGAGCAATTAACTTATTCATGAGTATGAACTCATTTAATTTTCTACTATTTTTTCTTTCCATTTTTCGCTTGGTGATTTTTCTCAATTTATTGTTCCTTAGTCAAAGTGGTTTAATTTTTAAACTCTAATATAAAATGGATATATCGAAGATTATTTCCTTTTCATTAATTAACCACAATATCCATCCACCAAAATTCTTCTCATTTTTATATTCTCTTGTGATCTCTTATGTAATTGGAGATGTTTGATTCTATTTGGTGGTAAAAACAAATGTTGTTATTGTTTCTCTAGTACGAGAAAAAAAAACCTCATTTAACTTAATTTTGAAAAGAGAAAACAGATACAGACAAATCAAGAAAAAAATATATAATTTAACTTAACTGTGAAAAGAGAAAATAGATACAAATAAACTAAAATGACTGAAATTAAATTGTATATTTACAAAGTTATTGAAATAGATACAATGAGGGGAGATTGATGTCTTTGAAAAATTAGAAGGGGTGCTTGTGTTATTTAAGAAAATCTCAAGGAAAGTTAAAGTAATTTGTCTTTTCATCATTAACGTCGGCTTTATCATTAGTTTTTTTTTCTTCTCAATTCATATAGTATTGCAATGCACTTTGATGCATAACCCTCACTTCGAATTAACCTGTGCGGAGCACGGCCCTGTGCTTAGCACAGGTTTGTTGCTAGTTTATTTGATTGGTAAAAACAAAATAAAGTGAAAATAAGAGATTATTAAGTAGTTTGTAATGAAAGAAAATCAATGAAAATTATGATTGAAAAGAAATATGAGTACAAAATATAAAATTAAAATTAATGAAAAAAATTGAAAGGCTTAAATATGTAAAAGGTCATTGTAAGTTCGCATGTTTTTGTTTTCCGTCCCTGTATCTTTTTTTGTTCTAAAACAAACCCTGTAAGTTGTTACCTTTTTGGTTTTGGTTCCTAACATTAACTTCTGTTACAAAAACGCTTTATTGGCAAACAGAAGGACACGTGTCACTCGCTGACGTGGCAAAACACTCTTAGGTGGCTTGACATATGATAAGTGGTATGATTTAAGGGACTAAAACCAAAAACACAAAAGAACATAGAGATGAAAGTTAAAAAACGTAAACATCAAAATTTGAATTGTTTAAAACTAAAGGACTTCGTCATCTGCTTCATCTCCTCTCTGCCAAATTCTTCATCTTCTTCACCATGCATTTTTTTATGTTTTTTTTATTGGCAATGGTATGTAGGGGTGAGGGGGTTAGATATTGATGGAGAATTTGTGATGTTCACTGGAATAGGAGTTTATTTGGAAGAAAAAGTTGTAGCATCACTCAGCTCTTTGAATCCCTTGATTTCTATAGAGATATCATCAAAGGTAGCAACATACTACTCCATAATGATCATATGCCCCTAATAATTTGCTTTTATAAAATAAACTAAACTTCCACTACTAGAAAAAGCAAAATTAGAGAGGGAAATTAGTGACGGAAAAAATAAAATTCCTCACAAATTCCTTTGTCGCAAAATTTAGTGACGGAATTAGAGAGAGATTTCATGTTTTCCCTCTCTAAAATTCCCTCACTAGTTTTTGCTTTTTTAGTAGTGTTGGATCAATACTTGCAAATACTATTGAAAGGAGTAGTTTTTCATTGTTGACAGAAACTATGAGTTATAATTCAAAGTTTTGTTTTTTGTACCAATGAATTATAGTTAGCATGTTGTAAATGTATATAATTGCACAACTTAAATGCAATTAAAAATATATACTCACTTATCTATGGGTGTTTTTAGGTCCCTTTGAAAAATTACTCGAAGTACAGAGGTGAGAACACTAGAAGGTAGTGAATATATGAGAAAGGTGTCAGAAAATTGCATTGCCCATATGAAATCTGAAGGAACATATCGCGATGCAGAGGAAAAAGGCATTCAAGAATTTAGAGAAGCGTTCAAGGATCAATTTTTTCCACCAGGGACTGCTGCTTTCTACGGACAATCCACCAAATGGAACATTTTAATATCCATTAATATTACCAATTGTATGTATCTAGATATCCATTTTAACCAATACATTTTAATATCTGGATGATGAAGGCGTTGGAAAACATATCATGAAGATGATTGAGCAATGGAATGAGAAGACATTGTTTAAAGGAAGTGAGTTTTTTCCGGGGGCGCAAGAGATGAAGGATTTGGCAGAGAGGAGATGAAGAAGATGAAGTCCTTTAGTTTTTAACAATTCAAAATTTTGATTTTTCATTTTTTCACTTTCATCCTTATGTACTTTTGCGTTTTTGGTTTTAGTCCCTCAAATCATATAACAAATAACTTATCATCTGTCGGGCCACATAAGCGTGTTTTGCCATGTCAGCGAATGACATGTGTGCCTCCATTTGCCAACGTTAGGGACCAAAACCAAAAAGTTAACAACTTACAGAGTTTGTTTTAGAACAAAAAAAGATACAGGGACGAAAAGCAAAAACACACGAACTTACAAGGACCTTTTACATATTTAAGCCAAATTAAAAAAAAAAGAAATATTGAGACACGCATGTGTTAGGGCAGCACGACCTAAGAATCACCAAAATTGCCAATAGTGAGTGGAAAGGAAAATTTTCTTGAGTTTATTTACTTTTTTTAAGCAACATGTTTATTTTCTTTGCTATTTTAATTTGTTGATTATGTTTGTGTTATATTTACGGAAAATACTTGTATAACATTGAATTTTGATGACATTGTTGACTTTGTTATATTTTGATGAGAGAGAATGATAAATGAATGATTAATATAAATTATTTTTTTATGAGAGAATGATTCATTAGGAGAGAGATGATGACAAAGTAACCAATTAGTGTCACCAAAATTCAATGTCATCTAAACGTAACCGTATATTTACCATGATTATATTTTTGTTACATTTACCATGATTATATTTTTGTTTTACATTGTCTAGTTAAGTTATATTTAATTGTGATTTAATGAAATTCTTAATTAATTTTCAGATTTTACTACATATTAACCTTTTCATATGCAAGAATTTTGAAGATGCGATCACAATTTTTTGTCTTGTCTCCTGTTTGGTCAGATTTGACAGCTTGTTCGGAACATGCTTTCCGTTTACTCAGCAGATCCATATAATATTGTTGATCATTTTTATCACTTTGGTAGTAGTTCTAGTTGTGCCAAATCTAGGTGCTCCCTAATGCATTTGGCTTGGTTTGCTACTGTTTGGGTGCTTTGGAAGGAAAGAAATGATAGGGTTTTCTATGGTAAAGAGAACTCTCCAGTTCAGCTTCTAGAAAAGGTGAAGTTACTATCATTTTGGTGGGTTAAGGCTAATTCTATAGTGTTTCATTATAGCTTTCAAAATTGGTGCCAAAACTCATTCTTATGTGCGGGTATTGGTTAATCTGTACATTTTGCTATTGAACTTTTGTTGTAAATTTGATAAGTCGTAGTTTTATGTGTTTTTAGCATTTTAATTCAATAAGATTTCGTAACTTTAGTTGTATTTCTTAAACTATTTTACTACAAAAATATATGATTTTCATCTCAGGTTGAAGCAAAATGGTTTGGTGAAAGCTTAGGCAAGAAAAGATCAAGAATGAAGAATGAAAGGAGCAAAACAAGAGGAAAAACCAGACCGTGCGTTTTAGCGTGCTGCAGGACCAATCTGCGCGTATAAAAGCGCACGTTCCAGAGAAAAGAGCACATGACCGTGCGTTTTAGCCCTAGACCGTGTGGTTTAGCGTTCTGCTGGGAAAGGGACCGTGCGTGCCTTTAATGGAGAATCTGAAAAGTGCACGGTCTGGACTTCAGACTGTGTGTTTTTGCTGTTAGCTGTAACTGTTACAAAACTCTTAGTTTTCCTTGATTTTCAAGGCTGTAAATTCGTGGTTAATGCCTTGTCTTGAGACTTTAGACTATAAATAAGTCCTCTATCAGACTTGTAAACCATATTGGATCATTGGAAATTTGCTTATTATTGAAATACAAAGTTATTTTTGTTCTAAGTTCTTGTTATTCTAATTTTCTGCACTTTTACATTCTTGCTATTTACTTTTATGTTCTTTACATTTCCAGCACTTTACATTCAGTCATTTCGTTTCCCAGGGGCTTTAGGCACTTAAGGATGGGTAGTCATGCCTTTTGGCTTAATAATGTTGGTGCTACATACCAAAGAGTAATAAATTCAATATTTCATGATTTTATTGAAAAATTTATGCAAGTTTACATTGATGGTATCGTTGTAAAATCTTCGTCGAAAGATAATAACTTAAAACACCTTCAATTGTCATTTGAAAGAATAAGAAAATATGGATTGAAAATGAATCCACTAAAATGTGTTTTTGGTGTAGGTGCATGTGATTTTTTAGGATTTGTTGTGCACAAAAATGGCATTGAAACACATCAGAATAAAACCAAGGCTATATTTGAAAATAAGACTCCTTCAACAAAGAATGAACTTCAGTCTTTGTTGGGAAAAATTAACTTCTTGAAAAGGTTTATTTCCAATCTAAGTGGGAAGACGCAAGAATTTTCACCACTACTTCGACCGAAGAAGGAGGTCAGTTTTAACTTGGGGCAGGAACATCAGAAATCTTTTGATGCAATCAAGGACTATTGTCAAAGCCTCTAATTTTATCGCCTCCTATTAGGAATAAAAGTATGAAATCATGCATTTCAACATCTGATTCAACTATTGGAAGTATAGCCTAAAAGGATGATAATGGTGTTGAAAGAGCCATATATTACCTTAGTAGAGTTTTGAATGATGTTGAAACTAGGTATAGTCCTATTGAAAAATTATATTTATGTCTGTACTTGTCATGTGCTAAACTTAAGAAATATATAAAGCATGTGGTTATTTATGTTTATTCGCATTTTGATGTTATTAAACATATGTTGTCGAAACCAATTTTACATAATGGAATTGGAAAATGGGATTTAGCTTTATCTGAGTATTCACAAACTTATCAACCATTGAAAGCTGACCATTCTTTGGTAGAAGCAATTCAAAGTCGTTGAAAATCAACCATGAACTTTATATTTTGAGGGTTCTAGCCATAAAATTGGTACTGGAGTTGGTATTTTCAAAATTTATCCATTGAAGATACCAACAAAGTTCAAATATAAATTTAATGGTACTTGTTCTAACAATGAGGCTGAATATGAGGCCCTGATAGTGGGATTGGAAATTCTGCTAGAACTGGGGGCAAATAATGTTGAAATCAAAGGTGATTCTGAATTGGTGGCGAAACATTTAACAAAAGAGTAAAATTGCATAAGTGAGAATTTGATTGAGTATTTTGTTTCTGCTAATTCTTTACTATCAAACTTTAATTCTGTCAATATTCAACATGTACCTCGAATTAAAAATCAAGTGGGAAATGATTTGGCACAAGTTGCCTTAGGGTACAAAGTTTCTAAAGAGAAATTGAAAGAATTGATTGAAATCAAAGACAAGTTGGTTCCCATTGATTTTCTTCGACATAATTGTCAAAGCCAAAACTTATGGGGGCAGAAGGAATATCAGATGCTAACAATTCTTATTCTTATCCTGATTATTCTCATCCTAAATTTTTTTAAATTTTTGCAGTTGACAATTTATCAAACAATGATTGCAGAAAACCAATTGTTGAATATTTGTAGAACCCAGCAGCCACAGTTAGTCGAAAGACTAAGTATAGAGCCTTAAGTTGTTGGAGTAAGCCCTAATAGCCAATCTATATTGATTGAGTTTGGCTTTGTATCATGATATTGATATAAATATATATTGTGAATATAATAATAATAAGACATTTCTTTGTTGATTTTGTTTTGTTTCAAAATAACAAAGTCCCTAGAATAGTTAGTCTGTTTAATGGAACATTAATTATAACTTAATTGTGAGACTCCATTAAACATAAGGACATTATTCTTAAAGTATTTGTAGTCAAGCTTTATTGTGAAGTGGGATATCATTAAAGCATGGAGACTATTATGTGGATAGATTGATGATCACATCTCACAGATAATGGATAAAGAGTTATCAAGTCTTCACATAGATATAAATATTAGGAGTAATATTTATATTGGATTGACCCACCATGAGAATACTACATAGTAAAAGTTATGAAAAGTGTCATAAGATATTCTCATAGTGATAGTGGTGTATTCCACCCTTTGACCTGAAACCACTATGTACCCTAGATGTTGGAGTCGAGTGCTTTATCACCATTCAAACGTTGTATGTAACAAGATGACTATAAAGTTGGTTGATGGGTACTCCACGAATCATGCTGAGAGACATGAGTGACCTAGATGAAATTTGCCCCTCCTACATAACAGGAGAAATGTCTACGTGTCCAATATTGAACTAGACAAGGGTGACATGTTATGTCTTGTGTTCAATACAGACATGAGGGCAAAAGGGTATTTATACACATGGACATTATCACATAAAGGTTTCGTCAGATCACATGACATTCTCGTCACTTGGGTAGCAGTGATGTGTTGCTAGATACCGCTCACTGACAGTAATATTAAATATTATTGTCAACGTTACGGGAACCTATAAGGTCACACACAAAGGACAGATAAATGAGAGAAATAAATAAGGAAGACTTATTTATAAAATAATAAGTGAGACTTATTAGTAATTAAATAATTAAATATGACTTTATTATTTAATTTACGAAAAAAATAGAGAAACGCGGTCTACCGTAAGGTACGGTGTACTTAAGTGTTGTCTTGTTGACCACACAAGTGATTCTATAAATAGAACCCTTGTGTTGAAGCATTACTAACTTTTTGTGAGTGCTTAACCTAATTCAAAAAAGTTGTGTAACCCTGGCCGCCGCTCTCTAAAACTTGTTCTCTCTTAATCTCCGTTGGAGTTGGCTAGCACCAGTCATCGGAGAAGTTATGTTCGTGTGGACTAAGTAGAAACATCGTTACTTTGCTTTGCTCGTGATCAGAAACAATTCTATTACAAAGGTTCTTCTCTTCAAGAGGTAAACACATGAATCCTTAAATTGTTTAAGTATGCGTTCGATTTGTGATTAATAATTTAATTAAGATCCGTTTCAATGGGATTTCTTCTGCAAAGAGGATTAAAATTTTGAAAAACCCCTCTTAAAATCCCTATAATGGTATCAGAGGATGGTTTTGATTAAATTATTGAATGCGAATCTATTGATGTCTGCTGCCTGTCATGGTTAGATTTCACGTTTTATGAATATGATTCATGTCGGTTAACTTTGAGTTCAATTTTACGATAGATATGATTTAATGTTTTTGAATATGATTCAAATAGATGCGTATTATAATATTTGGAATCAAACTGTTTGATTTGCTATTATATGAATTTTGTGTATGTCTGTTTGACATTTGAATATGTTTCATATATGATGGATATTTTTCTTTTGTTACCCGTGTATGTGGAGCAGCATACACTGGACACATGATTTCGATTGCAAGAAGTTGTTCATGTTTTCAATTTAAATTAAAAGGAATCATCAATTCCATCATGAATATTAAAGTAGCATGAAATGAAATCTAATAGCCGCACACTATTTTTTTTCATCATAGAACAGGTTTCAAATATCTTTGGTATAAATTGAGAAAATTGTTTCTTTATCCTTAATAAATCAATAGCAAATTTGAATTCCTTTAATTAATGTGGAATGCAAATCCTCATGATAATAATATTAAGTGTTAATATTTTATTATTTAAATAATAAGAGTAAATTAAAATTGATTGATCAATATCATATATGTGATATGTGATTCTAATACAACATCATTATATGTGATATTTGATGATGTCAGTCATTCATTCAATAGGTTTTTATGGAATTGATTGTGAATTTGTAGACAATTTGTGAGATTGAGCTTTGATTACCTATTCTGGTGAAGCATCAAAGATTCGGTTGTCCATATTGAACAAACAATTGTTAAAACTAACTATTAATGATTAATGTTTGATTGTCATATTAGGGTATCATCTAACTATACAAGAGTTGTTGTTGTATTATTATGGTTGATCAATTGTTTATAAGAAGATTGTGTGACTTTGAACAATTCGTGAGATTGAGCTTCGATATCCAAATCTAGTGAAACATCAAAAATCCAGTTGTTCATGCTAAACAAGCAATTCTTGAAATTATGTATTCTTAATTAATTTATTCAAATTGGTGAAAGATATGTTTTTTTTTTTCTTCTGAATTTGGTAATTAAAGATTTTCATATATTTAGCTTAATTTATTTCTTATTTAAAAGGATCATGATTTTGAAAGAGTTTCAATATCAGATATGATTATTTGAATTTGGTAATAAAATATTTGCTTAATTTTAGTACCATAATTTGTTTTGGAAACAAATTGGTCTTGTAAATAAAGCAGATTTAATAATAATAATTATTGAGTGTCAATATTACTAGTAAATAAAAATTCTACCTTATGGAAAGTAGTTTGAAAAGGTAATAAACGATCCTAATTTGTTTTTAATTAAAAAGGATCATGATTTTGAAAAGTTTCAATATCATATATGATCTTTTGGATTTGATCCTAAAATTTGCATATTTTAATTTTATTTGTCATGACCTGATTGACCTTGAAAATAGTTTCAAAAGGGATATATATATATATGAAACAGTTTTATATGACATATATCTCGGTCAAAATATTATTTTCAAACCTTGATTGATTATAAAATTGTTTAAAATAATAATAAACAGTTATTATTATTTATTTTATGGTATATGGTTATGACCTTAGTTTATTTTGGTGTTTGTTCATTTATTTAAATATGACCTACGTGTCATAGTTTATTTTGGTTTTTATGCGAAGAATAATGTTGATTAATTGTGAAATTGTGATGCGAAGTTGATGTTGTTGTTGTTGCATTTTAAGTTGTGTCATTGCATAAACATTGTTAAGCGAAGGGGGTTGTAGCCTGTCAAGCCGAATTACAGCATTAGCGAAGGGAGCTGTAGCTCTGTTGATTCTTAAGCGAAGGGGGATGTAGTCTGTCAAGTCGAATTACGACATTAGCGAACGGAGCTATAGCTCTGTTGGTACCACATGCATAATTTCATTGCATTTGTTGAGTCGTTGTTGTTACATCGTTGAGTCGTCGTAGTTGCATCGTTGAGTCGTTGTTATTGCATTGTTGAACGAAGTTAATTGATGATTGTAGTTGGAATTATATGAAGCATTGTTGATGATGAATTATTGTTGATGATTGTAGTTGGAATTATATGAAGCATTGTTGATGATGAATTGTTGCTGTTTTATGTTGATTAATTCTTTTATATGAATTGTTGCTTGTTATTACTGAATGTGAAATCTCACCCCCTTCTGCTCTAGAAGTAACCGCTGATGTGAGTTGTGTTTTCGTGTCGTCATAGGAGTCATGCTGTGATACGTAACGGGATGAGGATATTTATGTGTTTTCTATTCCATTGTTACGTATCTTCTCATAATTTGATGTTGGACCACTTTTAGGTGGATTTTATTATGTTGTTGATGTTGAGGCCTTAGTGCCAAGTATTGCCTAAACATTGAATATTTTCCGCTGCGACATTGTTTTAATTATTGAAAGCAGTTATTTTGAATAAATAGTGGAATTTAACTCTATTTATGATTAATGTTATTTTGAAGAACGAAATGAGACATCCTGTTTATGATGAACTCTGATTTATTTTATATTATTTATATGTTGGGAAAACGGGGTGTTACAAAGTGCCTTAATGAAAATGAGGCTTACTTAGCCATTTCTGGAGTGCATAGTGGGTCATGTGGTTCTCATCAAACATGTCATAAAATGAAATGGTTAATATTTCGACAAGGATTGTATTGGCCATCTACGTTGAAAGATTGCACTAAGTTTGCAAAAGGGTGCCAAGAGTGCCAGAAACATGCAGAAATTCAACATGTACCTGCAAGTGAATTATATTCCATAATAAAACTTTGGCCATTTAGAGGTTGGAATTTAGATATAATTGGTGAGTTCATCCTTCTTCATCTAGAGGTCATCGATTTATTGTAGTCGGAATAGATTATTTTACAAAATGGACTCAGGCCATTCCTTAGTCTAACGTTGATCAAGAGGCTATGATTAGTTTTATCCAAAATCATATCCTTTATAGGTTTGAAATTCCTAAAACTATCATTACGGATCAAGGTTCAATATTTATTGTGCGAAAGATGGTCGATTTTGCCAATCAAACAAGATTTAAGTTACTTACTTTGACACCATATTATGCTCAGGCTAATAGTCAAGTTGAAGTTGTCAATAAGATTATCATTAATTTGATTAAGAAACATGTAAATCATAGACCAAAAAATTGGGATAAAACCTCAGATCGGATTCTTTGGGCTTGTCGATATTCTCCTAAAGAATCAACAAATTCCACACCATTTCGATTAACCTATGGACATGATGCATTTTTACTAGTTAAAATTTATTTACAATCAACCAGGGTGCAAAGACAAATGGAAATTTCAACAGATCACTATTGGAATATGATATTGGGTGAGATGGTTTATGTAGATGAAGAAAGAGTAATGGCATTGACAGTTCTTTTGAGACGGAAAGAACGTGTTTGCAAATGCCTAAAATAAAAAGGTTAAGTCGAAATCCTTCAATATTGGGGATTATGTGTGGAAAGTATTTTTGCCTATCGACAAAAAAGATAGAGTCTTAGGCAAATGGTCTCCAAATTGGGAAGGACCATTTAATACGAGTATTTTCAAATAGTGCTTACGAAATTGAAGAATTGGCTTCTGATAGCAAAACATTCAAAATAAATGGCAAATATTTGAAAAAAAATATAAACCTGTTTTGCAAGAGGTTAAAATAATACAAGAGTAATTTCGATAGAAAATGAAAACTTGGCATTTCAATTAAACCGAAATAATGCCAAGAAGGTAATTGTCGAAGAAAAAGACTTGGTCGAAATATTACAGTAAGTGGATATTGTTATGTTACACAATGTCATGACAACACTAAAATGAAAAAGGAAGTAAAAAATTAAGACCAATTTGCATAAGATACATTAGCGTCGAAGTATTGATAAAACCCTTATAGTTCATTCGACAAATATATATGAAAGACGGCTTCTTAGCCTTGAATAGAAATAATAACCTAAAATTTTGCGTCGTCTAAGAAATGAAAATGGACAAGAAACTAGGTGATTTCGACATGAAAACGACATAAGAGATAGAGATCCTTCATGGAATACTCGTCATCTGAGCCTGGAAGTGGCCAAAAGATGTTGTATCTCCTTCCATCACCTTTACATGTCTAGTTCGAAGTGCAAGTGAACATGTATTCCATGCTTGGGAGTAAAGTGCTCAAGATTGACATTCATGATGACTCTTTTGTAGTCAGCAAGTTGTTGGCGAACGAAAAGGTCTTTGAAGATGGGAAAAACCTCATCCATCAAAAAACCATCCTTGGCCAACACTTTAAGCATAAGGAAAATGTATTTGGCCCCATCTGATCCATGAGTTGCTGCCGTTTGCAAAATATGCTTTATCTCCTCCAGATAAGTTTTGATTTCTTAATCAATTGGGCCGCCATCACCACACAATATGAATCATGTCCACTATGAGAGATCTTTTGCATGAAAGCGTGTTTTTCTGCATAGGGTCAGTGGTCAGAAAGGTACCACAATCAATCTCTTGGTAAATCCCTAAGTACCACCTTCTTGTTGGCAAGCCTCCGGTGAAGAACATAGGTGGCTTTAAACCTGAAATTTAATTGAGTTCCAAAATCAGCAACCTTCTTGACGATGATGAGCAAAACATCTTCTCGAAGTTTTTCCATTTTTCGTAGAAAAAGAGAGAAGAAGGAAAATGCAGGTTTTCAAAAATGGAAAATGGGCTAAGAAGTGAACATAAAAAGGGTTTTATAAGTGTTGAAGGTAGTTGACAAGACAAACTCTTCGTTTTCCCTATTCAGTAAGCGCCACGTGTCTTTGTAAGAAATGGAAGTTTTTAAGTTGGTGGGAAGTTGGAAATTTTTCGAGAGAAAGATGCTCCACAAAATCTACAAAAGGTGGCGGTGTAACGACGAAAACTGGGGAAACGTGTAAAAGATGACATCATCTTGGAAAGTTGGTTTCTGGCTTTTTAGATGAGTTATTTTTTATTTGTTGATGACTCTTTGTTTTCCCTAGTAGTGGCGCTATAATGGTGGGATTATGAAAAGTGACTATGAAGAGTTAAAAGCCTTGATTGTATTCACTTGAGGGGTTTTGCTCTTCAACATAAGCTTAAAAGCCTCAAGTGGATTTTTTTTATTTTTAATTCTTCCATATTGGGGGATTCATCTTCACCTTCTGGGTTAGGGGGAAAATTTGAAGTTGTTTTTCTTAACATATCTTCTTGCTGTTGAAGAGCTTCCTCTTTATTGATGATTGACATTTTGTTTGGTAGTTGAATATTTATCTTGCAAGCACATAAACCAAAATTAGTTAATTAAAAGAATGAAAGTGATTAGTGTTGAAACAAAAGGTCAATTTGTTACCTTTTCTCCTCCATGACAAGAGTTGGCATTCTCTAGTTCTTCGGTGTGATAGCTTGTTTTAGACTTTTTGGATTGAGATAAAACTGGAGTATTTTCAGATTTATCTCCACCAGATTTGGTTTCTTCCTGCTTTTTCCTCTTTTCTAGGCTAGATGAAGCATCTTCTATAGATTTGCCTTTGTCATTATGTCTTTTGGTGCTTTCGATAGAATCTGTTTCGTTTGTCCCACTTGTGCTTTTAGACTGAATATTTGAAACACATAAAAGTTTAAGAAGGAAATAGTGATACATATGAGAAATGTCGTGTTGAAGCTATAAGAAAGTTACCTTTGGATTTTTTGGGTTTTTGAAGTGGCTTCTTTCCTTCTCTTCTTGTTAGCCACATTTGAGTCAGAATCACTTGTTCTTTTTCGACTTTGAAAGGAAAATGATAGAAATGTTTAGTTATAGTTTAAACAAAAACGATGGAAATGTTATGTGGTCCAGTCGAAAAGATCCTAGGTTTTCGATTTTCACGGCCTGGAAATGTTTTTTCAATCTCCTTGGGATCTAGCTTAGAATCTGGAAATTGCCCTAAAGAAGCGTAAGTGGTGGCAGAAACAAAGTAAGGGATTATTGCATGAAATTGCTAGATTTTGGCCTTTTTTGCATCCAATTTAGGTTCTAGAGCATGGGTTTGCATGTTCTTCACTGGAAAAGAATCAATAGTAGCAGTGAAAGGGATTTTCTGGTTTTTTCCAGATTCATTTGCATGTCCACTGGAAGATATCAGGCTGATGTTCATTTTCGAAGCGTTCTAAGGGTTAACAGTGGATGTTACTATTTAGGGTTTCAGAAGATAAGAACAAGAGAGAGAAAGTTTTTTCGAAAAAGTAAATATGGGGAAGAAGGTTGACTTTTATAAGGTCAGGAGAGAGAAGAATATTTGGAGTCCTGAACCATTTAAAAGTTGCTACATGGTCGAGATGTTGGGTTTAGTGGGATTATGAAAGGTTTGTAAGCGACACTTGGTTTCCCAGGGTAATAAAATATGATGAACATTCATTTATTTTCTGGAAAAAGATTGCACAACATGTCCTTAGATTTTTGGTTTGATCCTGCCTGTAATAATCAAAACTAGTCATGTTATTTATAAAAACACGTGTTAACAAATGGAAAACTTTTTGATGATGATCTTGAATTCATGATCCTTTTAAGTTACCTCATGATCCTATCAATGGCACATCGGTGTCCCAATATTATCTAGTACATATGCATAGTATCTTAATTTCAATAATTATCTTTACTTCATCAAAGTTCTTCATGAATAGATTTCCACAAACATACATCAGATATTTTTCAAAACATGAAAAATTATAAATTATGATAAACAAGTTATTCACATAATAATAAAAAAAGTGCAAACTTTATTCTCGAATATATGAAACTACAAGATTTTCAAATTTATCAAAGAGAAGAAAATTCATGAAATTGATGCATATAAATTTGCTCTTCTAATTTCACACTATTTAAAAAATAGTACCCCTACTATTTTATCAGTTTAAACTAAACATTGTTTTCATGAACATCAAAGTCATTTGGTTCATGACTATATTTTATTTTTCCTTTATTTTTCCACTTAAATCAATAGTATATGGAAACAACGTTACGTTAAAAATCATTCTTTCTTTTTTCACTTAAATCAATAGTATATGGAACATCAAAGTCATTTGAATCATTGTGATAATGTTCGTTCCTTGAATGTTCTCTTGTTTTTCGAGGCAATTTTTGGCCTCCAAGTTAATTTTAATAAGAGTATGATGGTTGATGTTAATGTTGTTGATTCTTTGTTGGCTTATGCGACTTCTGTTTTGAATTGTAAATATGGGAAGTGTCGCGTCATTTTTCGGAGATCAAGGCTATTTGATTAGCGTTTGACTCACTATTTTATTTCACGACTGAACATTTAATTTTTAAAATAAAGTGGAAAAAAGTTCAAACACCACTTTAAAAGATTTAGGGTTCGGGGGTTGGTTACATAAAGGGAAGGTATTAGCACCCTTTATGTCCGTAGTACTCTATGGGAACCTCTTGGTTTTATCTAATTAATGTGCTATAAACTTGCTTGCTTTTTTTTGAAAATAGATTTAAAGTGATAAAAGAAAAAGAAAAAGAGAAACCTAATATCTACATTTTTTATTGATTTGGAAGGACGAGTGTCCTTTGCCTATGTACCCGTGAGGGATCAAAACCTCGTAGTTCGGGGTAAAAATTGACGTTTGATTGGTTGTGTGTTTTTTATTAGTTTTGAAAAAAAGTTTTAAAATGTAAAAGGCCGAAGTGGTAAAAGGAATTTGTTTTTGTTTTTTAATAGTAAAGAAGGTGATATCAAAATAAAGTTAAATTGATTTGGCATTTGATTAAGAAAAATAAAAAAATAAAAAAAGGATCACTTGATTTAAGATCAAGGTTTATTATGAAAATGTTTTTTTTGTGTTTTTGTTATTTGCAACGTTTTTGTTTTTTTTTTTGAACAATTAAACGAAAATTAAATCTAACGGAGCAAGAAAGTAAAACGTAGGTTTTTTGTAGTGACGTTGGATCACTGCACAAAAACATTTACCCTAAACTAGAAACAATAAAGATAAATCATGCACACACACGCACACATGCACATGCACCTAAGCTATTACAAAAAAACCTATTAATACATTCTACGGTCTGCGATAAAGATAAATAAATTACATTAGAGAGCCTATTTACATTCTAATACCCTTGCTTAAAAAATAAATAATGAATAATAAAAAAACTAAGCTAAATGAAAATGCATGAGAAATAGAAATAAGATGCTAAAAAAATAAAAATGCATGAAAGAGTAAAAATAAAAGACAGGACAGAGGGTGCAGGCAATAACTAGGGGGGTGTAGAAATGGAAGAAAGTTGAAGATGGGCTTTGGGACAAGCCAAGGGGTGCTGGGTTGTGGATCGGTTCGGGAATACCCTGCTAGGTCGGTTTTTCTGAACCGGTTTGGTTTAATAAATGGGTAGTATAAATAAGGGTGGCTGTCTTTTTTTTCATTTCCCTTCCCTTTTTCTCTCTCTTCTTTTCTTCTCTCCTACAACTCTCTCTTCTCTCTCTTCCCTCTCTCCAATTCCATCCTTCTTCTCCGGCTGGCTTAGCCGGCTCCGACGCGGTGGCCGGCGAACCACAGTGGTAGCGCCGCCGCGCCAGAGTAATAAAAACTCCCTTTGTTTTATTTCTTTGGTTTTTTCGGCTTCTTTCTTCTTCCTTTACACGTTTTCAAACTCAAAAATTCCAAAACTAAACCCTAAAGCCCTAGATCTAGGAAATAATAAAATGATAAAAACTACCTTTTTGGTTCCTTCTATGAATCTGGTTGTGTCGTTCGTTGCTGTTGGAACTCGATGGTAGTGACGTTTTGATAATGGCCGTGACTGTGGTTTCGTGAATGGTTCGGTGGAACCGGTTAATGCCGATTGTTCTATCTGTAATATTTCGCAGGTTTTTTTGTTGGGAATTGCGGCCGTCAATTATTTTTGTTTCTGTGAATTTCGATCCTGATGAATTTGCCGTTTGTGCATTACTGGGTTCTTGTGGTGAAAGGTTTCAATGGTATTATGAAACTGTGAATTGTGTTAGAAAATTTGCAGCCCCCTGTGCAGTGTGTGCTGGGTTCTATTTATAGGGCCTGGATTCTGGCTAGGGTTTGTTCATGATGCAGAGAAAAATTTGTGCCTTTTGGATTGGAATGAAAAAGGATCGGGATTGAACTGGATTTGAACTTTTGGATTGGCACTGAAATTGAAATTGCCTCAGATGAGACGTGTGCTCGTGATTTTCGGGTATCAAAATCATTGATTGGATTTGAACCTTTAATCATTGAACTCTCAACTTTTATTCGCGGGAAGGGAAAAAGTGAGTAAAAACCCTTATAAGACCTTGGATTCGGAGGTTGGTTTCGATTGGAGAAGGTGTTAGGCACCCGAACCGACTATGGTATCCCATAGGAACCTTCTACCTATTCTCTAATCTTGCGCTAAATTAATTTTACCTATTAAAAAAGTTTAAGAGTTAAAGTGAAAGAAAGGAGAAAGATGAAGTATGTTTTTGGTTATTTTTATTGATTTGGAAGGGTCGAAACCCTTTGCCTACTTACCCAAATAAATCGGGATCAAAATCAAGTAGTTCGGCTAAAGAACTTATTTGATGAGTTGAATTGATTTTAACATTTTTTGAAAGAAAGATTTTAAGAAGAGATGAGAGGCCTCAAGGCATGAGAAGAAAATACGATGAAATTGGTTAATTTTAATTGCACGAAATCCATGTCTAATGTGGATATTAAATCAATTAACATTTGATTAAGGAAAATAAAAGGAAAAACACTTGGGTTACAAGCCAAGGTTTACTTAAAACAAATTTGAATTTGATTTTTTTTTGATTTTTTTTGAAGAAAATATTTTTCTAAACTAACGACGAAATCGCGTAACGACGGAACATAAATAAACATAAAGCGATAAATAAAGTGATAAAGTGTCAGTGCATGTGTCAGTGCGTGTGCCGGTTACATATTACATACCCTAAGAACATTCTATGGTCTCAAAAAAGAAAAAAAATGCGTAAAATAAATTACATCAATTCCTAATTACAAACTAAACCAAAAATAAAATAAATGACAAGAAATTTAAATATGCATGCAATATTTCTAATGAGCATTATTTCCATAAACTAAAATGCAATTTAAACGAATCAGAACAACATGACAATAAAATGCAAACATACGAAATAAGCAAAAATGCAAAGTAAACAAAATTAAAAGAAACAAAAATGCATGAGAGGATTTTTTTAAATGCTTGAATAAACGAAAGTTATGTGATGTAGAAACTTAACTATTAAATAAACCAAAAAATGCATGATAAAAAAAATGAAAACATTGATTAAAATGCATGAAACATGGTTTAAATATGATATGAAATCAAAAAATAAAAGCATGAAATTATATAAGAAAGTTACTAAACAAAATATGCAGGGAGGTGCAAGCAGCAAGGATAGGGGTATAAACAGCAAAACAGTAGCAACAAAAGGGCTGGGTCATGGATGCAAGAGCTGAGACAGGTACTGGGTCAACCCATGGGTGACCCGCCCCAACTCATTAATGAGTATAAAAGGTTTTTCATGTGTTTTCTCCTTCATTTCTCTTCTTCTACCTCTCTCTAAAAAAATAACATGAAAATATTGCTCTCCCCTCTCTCTAACATGAGTCCGCCGGAGAAGAAGGAGGGGGAGGTGGCCGGACGTGCTCCGGCGCGGTGGTCGGCCGGAGGGCCGCCGCGCCGGAGCGTTCAACTTGTTTTTTTTTAAAAAAAATTTATGCCAACCTCTTCTTCTCTTTCTCCTCTTTGCAAATCCGCTCTTAGTTTTTCAAAAGCCACTCACAATAACTCTAGATCTACACTTTCAAGTTCATAAAAAACATACAAAAAAGCATGAAACTACCTTCCTTCTTCTCTTCTTGGTTCGGATTTCTTTCTTTTTCATGTTCCTCTTCCTTTTGATGTTTGCGGTTCGGTTTCCTTTCTTTTTCACGTTCCTCTTTGAGTTTCGGCCTTGTTTGGTTCCTTTTGGTTCGGATTTGGTTTTGTATTGGTTTGGCCGAAAACGATTTTTGGGGTATGGATTTGGTTTGTGGTGTTTGAAAGTTTGGATTTGTGGTGTTTGGTTCGGATTTGGCCGAAAAAGTTTATGTTGGTTGATGATTTGGCCGAAAAAATGGTTGTTTGTGAAAGTTTGATGTTGATTTGAAGTTGTGGTTGTTGTTTGGTTGATTTTTTGTTGCTGGAATTTTTAGATGTTCATGTGATATTCATGTGATATTCATGTGTTCTTGAGTATTTTGTGAATTTGATCCAAAATTTTAGAAAGAGAAAGTAACTTGGTGTTTTTTGATGATTTTCGACTGATTGTGACTTTTCTGACACTTGGGGGACCATTCTGACGCGTGAACAGTACTCTTATAGTACTGTTCTCTGATACACTGACAATGACAAAAATACCCCTGCTGTTTCTTGGAGAAAAAGTTGGACAGAACCAATGACAAAATGACAAGTGTACCAAATGACTTAAAAAATAATAAAATAGATAAATAAATAACAATAAGTAAATAAATGGAAAAAGAAATAATTAAATCAATAATTAAATAATAAAAAACGAAAATTAAATAATAAATATAAAAAAAATGTCCCGTCGGAACCAAAACATGAGGTATTTTAAAATACCTCTCTGCCAAAATTTCGTCTGATACGACTGAGATACGCGGCTTTTTTACGCTAATTAAAACGACAACGTGAATAAAATGAACTTTAAGAACGCAAACGTTACGCTACACTAAAATACGCACAAAACGTGAGTAAAAATTACGAAATTAATACGCGAGCGACATTAAAAAATAAACGACGAACGAAAAATAAATACGACCACAAGTACGAACAAAAGCAGATATTACGGGAATTAGCGCGCGAACGAAAGACTAAAAACGATCAACGTACGAAAAAATAAAAAAATAAATTGGTCAAAAATTAGGGTACGACAAGGCGTGACATATTTTTTGGATTTTTTGGACATTTAAAAAAAATAGAAAAATGGTAAAATACAACTATTGACCTGTTATCTAAAAAATAAATAAATAATAAATATATATAAATTAACATTAAATTAATTAATTAAATAAATAAAATAGAAGATAAAAGATGGAAACAAATTAAAATTAAAAAGACTAAAAGAAGTGAGACGAGGGCCCGACTCGGAACCAATTCGGAACCAATAAAAATGATGTATTTTAAAATACCTCTCTGTCGAAATTTTTACCGAAAAGTCAGCGACTGATCATGATCGAACGACATACGAGTGTAGGGTCAAATGACACGTGTCGGTGGTGTCTTAGGTAAAAAATTGGGGTATGACAGGAAGATACCTTTCCTTTATCTGGAGCTTCCAATTAGTGGAGATTCTCGTAAGTTGATTTCTTAACAACCGCTCCTTGACTGTATAAAGTCTAGAGTGTTGAGTTAGAAGAGTCGAACTTATCTTTCGGTGACTGATTGGTTCTGCTGAAGTCTGTATTGTACTCTCTTTCAATCTACTTTTTTTTTCCTTCTTTAAGGCTGCCACGGGTATCATTTCTTCTATCAGATCTATTTTCACTTGTTTTTCTGAGGGAGTGTAATGCTTGTCTGAACTCCATTATTTTGCAGGATGATGTTACTGACATGTGGCGATGTAATATTCTCACTTCAAAATCTTACACTGTCAGCAATGTTTATGATTTTCTTCAATAAACTACTACTCAACATATCAATAAAGATGAATTTTATGTTTTTTGGCATAAAGATGTCCCTCTCAAAGAAAATCTTTTTGTGTGGCAACTCCTTCTTAATCATTTACCTACAAACGATAATTTGGTAAAGAGAGTGGTGCTCACGGATAGTTCTCAACATTGCGTGTGGGGGATATGTCAATCTAGAGGACGCCACTCATCTTTTTCTTCATTACGATTTTTTCAGTCAAATTTGGTTTATTGTGTACGATTGGTAAGGTTTTGTCTTAGTTACGCTGTTTAATATTTCTGATCATTAAACTCAGTTTGGTTCCTTTTGACGCTTTTCTAAATGCAAGAAAGACATTATTTGTTTATTTTGATTTTCTTCAACTTGAGTTTTATGGAAAGAAAGAAATGCAAGAATTTTCAAGAATTCCCGAAATATTATTCACCACTTGTTTGACAACATAAAGGCACAATCTTTTGATCGGATGAAAGCGAAGCACAAAAATTTTCATTTTGACTACCATTTATGGTGGACTAATCCTTTAAGTTTCTTGTAAGGGTTCTTTTTATTTTCATTCAGGCATTCCTTACATGTTTATGATGTAACTTAAGTTTTCTATTTGCTTCTCTCTAGCACACCTTGTGCAGGGCATGTAACAACCCATTTTTAGCTATAATTATTTTAATTAATTATTATATGTGTTTATATGTGCTTGTGTATGATTATTTGGCTATGTGTGTATTTGAATTGAGATTAGTGGATTTTTAGCCTAAAAGGGTATTTTTGTCAGGTTAAGGGTATTTTTGTCACTCGGCTAGTGAGGATAAATTAGTGATTTCATTATTTTAACGTTTTAGTGAGGATCATTATTTTTACTAAATTACTAGTGAATTCGGTTAATTAATTATAGTTGGTAATTATTGGATTTTAAAGGTTTAAGTGAGTAGTAACATTTGTAAATTAGTTAGTATAGATGTTGAGCCCATTAGGACAATTAGAGACTTAGGCCAATTGATTGGTGGTATATAAACATAACACTTAAGAAAATATTAGGTCTTTACATTCATTAACTTCAAAATATTTTGAGAGAGGTAGAGAGAGATAGTGGATCTAGACTTGAAGAAGGGGAAAAGAAGAGAAGGCTAGAGGGAGATCTTGGGGTTTGAAGATCTAGGAGCAAAATTGAATCTTAAGCTAGTGGAATCATCATCTAGAAGTAAGGGGGCTATAATCTACATCAATTAAGCTTTAACTCATTCTTTTCAATTATGTGAATAAGTGCTTATTGTGTTAATTGTGAATTTGTGAATTGTTAGTAGACATGGCAACGGGGCGGATCAGATGCGGGTTTAAGCATCCCCGTCCCTGCCCCTGCTTCCATGCACCCGCACCGCCCCCGTTCCCAAACCATATCGGGGGTAAAAATTGAACACCCAACCCCGTCCCCAATGTGGACGGGTCTCCCGGCCCCACCCTCACCCGTGAAAACTCTATTTTTTATAAAATATATATAAAATGTATTTTTTTTTTCATTTTTCATAGCGACAAAAAACAATAATTATATTAAAAATTAAATATCTAATAAACTTTTTTCAAAAGATCAAAATAATAACAATAAATGTGTTTCTAATTTGTAAGAGGTATGTAAACTAGTAAACACGTTTTGGGAACGAATTTGGGGTCAAGGAGATCAAAAATGGGATTTTGGGGTGGAAATTGAGGAGTTCCCGAGAGGGAACAACCAAGAATGGGGTGACCAGTTTCGGTGTAGCTCGCTGTGGCGAACTTCATGGAAACGGACACCCATGTTTTGGGTCATTACGGGCACTCAGAGTCGACCCGAACAGTTCCAAACTGATTCCTTTGAAGTAATCAACTATAATTATGCTTTCGAAACTCTTGGAAACACCAAATAAATTAGATTGGACTTGATTTTGTGAATTGAATCAAACTTTTGAAAAACGTTCAAGAACGCAAAATTTTCCGAAACTCGTTTTCTTAAGGGAAAAGGGTGGGGTTAATGTTGTTTACGTATTGATGATTTTTAAAAATGATTATGGATCTTTTCCTTGAACTTTAACTCGGTTTTGCTTTGAAAAGTAATAAAATGAGACGAACTTAATGAAATTTTGGAATCAAATGGAATTGGCCTATGATGTTTATATGAATACTGTGATCATATGTGAGTAATGTATATGCTTAGTTGAGGTGTTTGAACATGTATACCTTGTTTTGTCAAATTACTTTGAAAATGGCAAAATTTGTGAAAATAGACGAACTTTGTTAAAATATGGTTTTATAACCGGATAACTTGTAATTGAATTTGTATTCATGATGATATGATTAAATAAGAATGAATCTATGATGATTGAGTGATTAAGAGGTTGATTTCCATGATATGGTTAGTTGTTCGTCTTTTGTGTGAAATGTAATTTTGAAACTTGTTGTTTCTTTGAGTGGATGTTGATGATGATTATGAAGACGATTATGATGATGTTTTCTTTGGTGATTTTAACTTGATGAATTGATGATGATTAGTTGAACTATGCCTATATGTTTGAATGGATGTAAGCATTTGATAATGCAAATGTTGGCGAGAAACATAATTGGTGATGATTATTATGTTGATATATATACATATATTTATATATGTTGGTGAGTTATGCATTGTCGAGTCCTTACCTGAAGTCCATGCATTCATAGTCATTTTAAGGTGAATTGAAGAATGTAATTAGTGATGTTTATTACATAGCTTCTGGAGAACATAATTGGTGATGTTTATTATGTTAGTGGATTCATTAACGGTAGAATTATCTCCGGAATCCAATTGGTATCACATGCATATAGAGTTGTGTCAAGGCGCATAACATACATTTGATAATTGATTAAATGTTTCATACTTTCTTATGTGCTTGGTTAATACTCGTATTGGTGGAACTTGGTGAATACGTGTAAATGCGAAGTCGTACTTGTGTGTTTTTATTATATGCTTGATTGATGTTATTGAACGTTGAATAATTGTGGGGTTGTTGTGAATGATTTAATTTGAATGTAATTAATCATGTGAAGATAATCATGTTATTTACTTTCAATTATTTATGCTTTAATTGATTTGAATGATGTCTAACCCCCAGTGGTCGTTTGCTTGACTGCCTACCTTATTCTTTCGAATGGTAGAATGTGTGGAGGAATAGTTTGCTTTGCTTGGGGAGTTGCTTGAGGATAGCATGAATGCTAGCTCGTCTATCACTTTGATGTCTTAGTATTTAGGCTCATATTCGGGTCCGAGTCGGTGGTTTTTATTTTATGACTGTTGTTGAGATTTGAGACTATGTATTGATGACATATATGTACTATGATGACATGGCATTGTGGAGATTTATTTTTTTACATGATGAACTGTTGAGATGATATTTATTCCACTGCGATGTTTTGAAAATTTAGCATGCATGTTAAGGATTTTATTGAAGAAATAACATCTAAATTCTTTATATGATTGAATCATTGTGTGTGTTATCGCTTTTAAAAATTTAAGGTGTTATAGGTCAAGTAAAGAGGTTTGGTTATTGAAATTCCATTTTACATTCTTCAAAAAAAGAAATTAAAAGAATCAAACTCTTATATTTATTTCTAAAGTTACAACATATTAAAGTGTATATATTCAAAAGGTTGAAACACACAATACTTAAATCAACTAATGTTACACTTTTCCACATTTCGGGATCTTTTAGACACCATCATACAACATAACCCATTTATTCACATACATTATTATGAATCTAAGCAATAAATGAAAGTGAGGGTGCAACTAGAAAGAAAAGAAAAGTTCACAAGCACAAACTTAAAATCAAAAACAAGATTAGTACACATGTGACGAGAGTCTGGGCTTAGGATGCACCAATAATGGCATAGCTCGTTGAAGTGTCAACCCATAACCTTCATCCATGTTCATTTTTTCAACATTGAGCCCATTTTCAAGTTCCCAATTAAATGAGTGAGCGAGCGTAGCAGTTAGAAGTTGGACCATACGAAGGCCTAGATTCATCCCAGCACATATTCTACGTCCAGCACCAAAAGGTATAACTTCAAAATCATTTCCCTTAACATCAACATCACACTTCTCACCACCTGGTAAGAATCTTTCAGGTTTGAACTCTAATGGATCAGTCCATTCTTTTGGATCACGAGCAATGGCCCATACATTAACCAAAAGAGTTGAACCCTTTGGAATGTGGTACCCAAAAATCTCACAACTTTCAGATGCAATTCGTGGGAGGGAAAGAGGTGTTGATGGGTGCAAGCGAAATGTTTCCTTTATCACTGCTTGTAGGTAAGGTAGGTTAGGTATGTCATCTTCTTTCACGTTCCTATCTCGGCCCACAACGTTGTCCAATTCTTGCTGAACTTGAGCTAAGATTCTTGGATTTCTGATCAATTCGGCAATGGCCCATTCTGTAGTACTTGATGATGTATCTGTCCCAGCTGCAAACATGTTCTAGACCAACAATCAAACGTATAAGTATATGCTCTATATATTTTTGTCAATGTCAAGATACATGTGTTATAAAACTAGTTTGTTGATTTTGCATGTCATCAATGATAAGAGTTAGCCTTGTGATCTTCAAGGAACGAAATTCAAATCTTAAAAAAAAAACGATTGTAAAATGAGATGTAATCTCAGTTATAAAAGTGCTACCTTACTTAAAAAAAAAAAAAAACGATAATGTAATTTTTCAAATCTTTATGAGTTTTAGAAAAAGGGCAAGTATGCACGTGTATTTGGAGTTATAGAAGAATAGGTAACTTACCATAAGTAGTGCTTTGATTTCAATATCAGTGAGTTTGTTTCCATCATCATCTGTTTCCTCTTTAAGTGACAACAAAGTACTCAACAAATTCTTATGTTTTTCACTCTTAGAATTAGATGTCTCATGTTCCTCAATAATGTTTGTTAAAAATGCATCAAACCTCTTGTGTAATTTTTTCATTTTAGCTTGAACTCCTTGTAAGTCTAGCCATTCTAGTGAAGGAATAAAATCACTTATATTGAAAACTCCAGCTAACACCATCATTTCAAGAACCATATCCTTGAACTCATCAGCTTTAGGGTCACAACCACCATTGCCATCATTGAATACTCTTCTTCCTAACATAACCCTAGCAAGTGCATTAGTGGTACACACATTCAATAGTTGTCCCAAGTTCACAGCATTCGTGTCTGAATAATTACTTGCCAAATTGCTTGTCAATCTTGCTACCTCTTCCTGAAAAATACAATTGATTAGATTCAATCGACTCATAAATTCTTACGAGTTTAACTCATATTAAAAAAAATCTACAAGGTTAACAACATAACTCGATTTCAATTCCATTATAGCGAAAATTTGAATTTGCTAACAAACTAATTGAAAATTGATACAGAAAGACTAGATGGCACTAGTTATAAAACAAGAATTTAATAATCTTAGTCATTCCCTTAAAAAAAAAACTCTAAATATAAAGAAGTGCATTATTGTAAAAAGCAAAATACAAAAAAGCACAGGTACTAACCACTTCTAATAAATGTGTAAAAAAAAAACTTTTAATATATCAAGATCAAAAGAAGTTTGTTTATTTATTTTTTGAAAATTGTAATCTATCTTTAAACATAAATTGAAAAATGTTAACCAATATCTTAAGAGCATTTGTTAAGCATCTAAAATAAATTAATTTTTTTAAAAAAAAATGTGTAGTTATTATTTGATTAAAAATAACATTTATATTCGCAAGACAAAAAATTTATTTGCATATCTTTTTATCAATACTCTCAGGGTACTGATTAGCGAGACTCATGTTTTAAACTCAATGTAAAAAACCCACACACTTGAATATTTTAATGAACAATTTAAAGTCAATGCATTAATTAGTCGGGTTTTGGCAACAATGTATGACATTTTCTTATGATTTTTTTTCCTCTCTTTGTCCCTTTTTAACCAATAAAAGTTCAACTTTGTCCTGATACAATAGGATGGATAAGTGGGTCCCACGTTCTATTGATTTTTTCTTCTCTTTGAGAGACTTTCTAATGGGTTATTTAATACCCTTACCATTTTTCTCCTTGTGGACCACACACATCTTTGGTGATTTTTCCTTTTAGGGAAGGTTTGTTCAACAAGAAAAAACAGGATAGTTTTCATTTAGTGACAATGTAAATTATTTTTTCAATCAAATCATCAATCACATAAAATAAATTTTTGTAAAAATATTTGAAATTAATTTTTAAAAAGTGGTATTATTTGATTGAAAATATGTAAATTATTTTATATTTTTCCATACATACAAATAAAATCCAAAAATATATATCGAAAAAACTTTAGAATAGATACTTTCAATTACTCCTTTTATTGGTGTACTTTTAATTGGTAAAAGACATATTTTATATATAAATTTAATGTCAAAGCATATACCATAACTAAGGGTGCATTTGTTTGAAGTTATATATGTAGATTTCTGAGAATAAAATGATAGAAATATATTTGTCTATGTTTCATACACGTTTACTAAATTTTATTCCCGGATATAAAATGTTCTTGGAAATAAAAGTGCTCATGAAGATAGATGGGAATAAATTTATGAGTAAACTATTATAATCATTATTTTCAAGGTTCTTGCGAATATCATAATGTTAGCCAAACATCTTTTTATAAAATACTTTAAAATAAAATATCCATATTTGTATTCCAAGGAATGTTATTCCTAAGAATAAATTTGACAAACTTAAAACAAAGACACCCTAATACTAACAATTGACCGTACAATCGGGAACGGACTTGGGTTCCTTAAATAAATACTTTTGTTTGATTATTTTTGTGTAATACTAGTAATACTCATAAATGGTTTTTTTTTAATCAAAATCATGTATCTATTGGAGGATAAATATTTCAACCAATGGTTAGCTTGGTTTACCAGTAATTATACCTATGGGTCAAATGAGAGGATGGCTACAAATTATTAAAGTGTGATTGCATGAAGATTTTTGCAGGTTATGAATTTTTTCAAATCCTTTGAACTAAATTAGCATTAAAAGATAAATCCTTTAAATCAAAGTGTTCTTGATATGATAAATCTAAGTATTTAAGTCATCATGTAATACACTAATATTGTTATAAGCAAATTCTTTGGAGTTTCTGTGCGGTACAAGAAAAACCCTAGAGCAACCTATTTCTCATTTTTCTATTCAAAAAGTGAATATATAAAATAATAATAAAGCATATGTCCTTTAAACGAAAAATTATACATACAGTTAAGTAAGTAAAATGAAATTTAACTAGCGGAGAGTTATAAGCCATAGAAATGATATTGATGGTGCAATTATATGTTGAAATTGAGAAAATGATGTTAATTAACTAACCTGACGCAAGTGTTTGAATTCTTCCATGACTTTGTTGGAAAAGAGATGAACGGAGGAGATTTTTCGGAGCATTCGCCACCGCGGACCATAAGGTGCAAACACAAGATCTTGATAGTTATAAGCTATATATTTAGCGCCGGTGTTGGGTGGCCGGCTACTAAAGTTAGCATCATGAACCTTTAAGAATTGTTCCGCAACGGAGCCCGAAGCTGCCACAATAACGTCCACAAAGCCTAATTTGAGGTGCATCAAAGGGCCATGAGTTTTTGCTAAGGCTGCAATAGACTGGTGTGGGGCAGGACCCAAGTGTGGCATGTTACCTATTATAGGCCATGGTTTTGGTCCAGGTGGAAGTGGTAGTGATGAAGATCTTGTTGCAAATTTCTTAAAACGGTATATGAGGATGCATAATGTGAAACTAGCTAATGCAATGAGCCATAGAGACATGGTTAATTTGTGTTATGAAATATATTTGATGATGATAAATGATTAAGGATATAAAGCAATCTATTTGAATATGGAAAATCAAATTAACTAGTTGATGTTGTGTTGTTGTCTCATTAAGCTAAGCCTCAATATGCTTGGTATTTATAAGGAATCGTTTCTTTGACTTTACACGTTTCTCTGACTTTACACGGTTCGTTCATATTGGGACGTATGATTGATATTGTTGGTACAATTTGTGTACAATTGCTAAAGTTACATTATTTTGCAAATTGCAATGGATAGAGTGCGAATTGGTCTTTACAATTAATTTGAATGTACTTTAGTCTTTACAATTAATTTGAATGTACTTTAGTCTTTACAATAAATGTGCATCAACTGAAATTTTAATTAAGATATGACTTTTATGGTTAAACAGATGGAGTTATGGGAGAAAGGATGGTCTTGAAGATCTGGTCTTGAAAATTAATGGTTGTTTTGAAACTTCGCAATGGACTTTAGCAAATTGAAATAAGCCTAAGAAGGGCTATAAATACCTTTATTAGGATCATTACAAGGGATCACAAAAACAAACTAACCCTAGTTTCTAATATTGTACTCACTGCAAGTACAGTCCATATTATTACAGTAGCTAAAAGCCTAACTTTTATTACAGTGGTTAAAGACATGTTTGTCAACCTACTCCTTCAACTATCATGAATGGTGGAGACATCCTCTACTTTGCATGGGAGTTTTACTGTAACTTTGTTGTTTGTTTTTCTTCTGGTTATTATTATGGTCTGTTTTTTGAGACTCTAGTGAATTGACTTTGTACAAACTTTGAGGGGTTCTCTTTTGCATGCCTTGTGCGAGATAAACCACTCATTTTGATATATTAATTCCATTTTAGCTTGTTGAAAAGAAAAAAAAACCTAACAAATTTCCGTTTATAAATAAATTATCAAATTTTTATTTCCAGAAATAATTGGAGTACAAAAACATCATTATCTACACAATCTACTTTTATAAAAATACGGCTAATTAATCTTCTATAATTCTTGATTTTGTTGAAAAATATTTGATACAGCCGTCTTTAACTTATATATTTCTCTTGAAAAGAAAATCTTGTCTATTTTTGGATATAAAGACTATTTGAAGAAGATAAAAATTGACAAAAAAGACTATTTGAAAAATGTCAACTCCATTATGTTTTTGGAAAGTTTAATAAATACCCTAGCTAGTTTTATATATAAGAAGAAGAAACACAAATCATGAAGATCAATGAATTTTATTCAACGTATGATGTTAAAAGTTTTACTATGGACTTTTACATATATAGAGATTGAAATGTATGCAACTTGTGTTGTGTGGTATTCCACTGGTACGTAAGCACGTCTTGAACTATATTTTGTTTGGTCCATATTATCTAGAGTAGCAAAAACTCAAACTAAAGATCGTTAAGTATTCTACTTTTTATATAAACTCAAATTAAAGTTCAATAATTAATCTAATTTTTATTTCCATAAGTAATTAGAGTATTAAAACACCATTATCAACAATTAATTAATCTACCTTCCAAAGTAAATACAATTAATTAATTAATCTACTTTAATTGTTGACTTTTTCTACAAAATATTAGCTTTACAACCGTCTTTAAATATATTTTTTTAACACTCCGGCTTCTAGGAAAAAATGACCCTAATAATTTGAAGTTCAATCTGGAGGTAACTAAAGTTTGATCAATAATTTTTGTCACAAGAATCAAACTCCGGTTCTTCTTAATAATTCTTCTTAATAAAAACTCATTTAGCACCTGGGACCAATCACTTAGTAAAAATATATGATTCTCTTGAAAAATATTGTGTAGGTTTTAAAAAATGTCAACTACGTCCATGAGTCCTAACTCAACTGGTAAAATGCCGAAATTATTAGATCGGACGCCATGACCGAGGTTCGAACCCCTATACCTCCACTTATGTGTGTGAGTTTATAATGGTTTTGCTATTTCGCTTATAAAAAAAATATGTCAACTACATTTTTTTCAACGTTTAATAAATACTCTAACTACTAGTTTGATACGGAAGAAGACAACACAATCATCAAGATCAAACGTTTAATAAATACTCTAACTACTAGTTTGATACGGAAGAAGACAACACAATCATCAAGATCAAATGAGTTTCATTCAATGTGTTTATAAAAATCATTTGAGTAATAAATAATCCTTATTTATTTTAGTCCCTAAAATAATAAAAGTAACTTTTAATACTTGAGAAAAATAAACCTATACAAGTTAGCCTCCGTCCTCTTTAAAATTTATTTGGTTGGTAAAAACAAAATAAAGTGAAAATAAGAGATTATTAAGTAGTTTGATATGAAAGAAAATTAATGAAACTTATGGAGTAAATCATCAAATTCGTCTATGAATTAACACGGACCAGCCAAATTCGTCCTCGAATTTATTGAATTATCAAACTCGTCCCTGTATTTAATATATGTCCATCAAATTCATCCTCTGCCAAATATCTCTGTTAGTAATGCTGAGGTGTCATCCTGCATGATGTAATGTGTTGTACATGTGTCATCCAGTCAGCCACATGTACAAGGATCAATTTGATAGAAACACAACAAATTTCAGCTATAACTTTTCACTTTAAATTTTTTCTATTTTTTCAATTTTATCCCTCTTATTAGGGATTGATTTGATAGTAAACTAAAAAATTTAGGGACTGATTTGATTGAAAATTTTAGAAATTTAGGAAATGATTTGATTGATTTTATTGCAGAGAGTAAGTACAAGGAGGTATGGCATGAGAGAGCCAGTTATTTCAACTGACAGGTCTAAGCAAACACTAGTGATGGGTCTTGCTCCACCACATCCAACTATTCCTCGAGTTATTAGAGTGTCATATCCAAGTTATGGGTCCTCCGGTTCTACTCAACCATAATTCATTAATTTTATCTCAACCCCACGATTTCCAAAGAAATAATGTTTAATGTCTGATTAAATTATGCTTTGGAAAATGTAATATTTAGACTTGTTTAAATTATGCCCCCTAGTTGGGTTTCTTTTTGGATATGTAATATTTAAGAACATGCAATGTATGACTTATGACATGTTAATGTCCCATAGTTAGGTTGTTTTTTGCCTATGTAATATTCCTACAATTGTAGTGTAATGACTGAATTATGACTTATTTGATGGTATAATCAAGGATCAAATTGTGTCACTTTCCTTTTTTACCTTCTATATTTTGCACATATATGCATCAAGGATCTCATTGACATCTATTTAAATAATTCAAGGACTTATTTGATGGTATTTTTATATAATGTAGGGATCGATTTGATACTTAGGTAAATATTTTAAGGACGAATTTGAAGGAAATATTTCGATTGAAAGGTTGTATTCATTCATCTTCAACCTCTTTTCATTACAACATTACACACACCTAGTACAATACTCCGTCTGTCCCAAATTGTAAGCAAAAAAAAAATATCACTCTTATTAAGAAAACTAAAACATAAGAATTTGAAGTATAGTTTTTTGTGTTTTCATTGGAATAAGTTTTATAGGAAAATGTAAAAACAATTTTCATTGGCTATTGATTATGGAAAAAATGAAAGAGAGCGAAAATTGAATGTAATGTGCATTCAATTTCATGAAAATAAACAAAAAAAATTCTTGAAAAAGATGGCTTTTTAAAAAAACAAGATTAAATAAGATAAATGTTTGTCTCTTTTGCTTACATTTTGGGACCGAGAAATTGTGTTTTTTTTTGCTTACATTTTGAGACGGAGAGAATACAATAGCATGTTAAACAACTCAAACAAGCAATTTATGACTATCAAATACTTAATCAATCTAAGCTCACTTCCACATAGTCAACTTTGTTCATCAACTTTGCCCTTCAAACCTCTTTATTGACACTTTCCTTAGGCTTAACCATGAACTCAAACTTCTCCATCGATCTTGCCTTTCTTCCATGACCAGCACCAATTCCATTGTTTTTAAAGTAACCTAGTTCTTCAGCTTCATCAACTCAGGCAAAAAATTCACAATTTTCAACATCATCTTGTACAAATAAAATTCAGAATAAGTAGAATTTAAACAAATCATTCTGACATCACACAATAATGGTTAAACAAACCTTTGACAGAGGCAAGCATATAAAGACCTTCCTGAGTTTTTAACAGTGTTGACTTTTTTTACGACACAAATTATGGGACACAAACATTCAAGAACACTCATATCACCATTAAACATGGAGCCTGAAGATGAAGATTGACTTTGATGATTGTTTTTACCCATACACCCACCACCCATCATTTTGAATTCAACCTGAACACCAAAGCTTAAAGAAATTTTGGGGATTTTTGGTTTTCGGATTCAATCAAAAAAATAGGTTTTGAAGTTTTTAGAATTAGGGAAGAACGTTGTCATCAATTAATAAAAGAAATTTTGGGGATTTTGGACTCTAGATTACATATTGTAAAATTAGGGTTCCAATTTTATAGATTTGGGAAAGAAAGAGTCGTTGTATAACGACCATTTTTCCTGCAAATCAGGATTTTAATTTTCTTCAAATTAATCAATTTCGTCCTTGGCAATTTTGTCACTTACAACCAAATTAACCACTGCTTGTGTGACATCTGACATGGCAAACCTTATGAGAGGTTAATAGACCGCATCAACACCATTAACAACACAACTTGATGGAGGGAGTAAATTGTTTGTCATTTGACAAATTTAGAGATTGATGTGATATTTCAACAAAATAGGGGACAAATTTGACAGGTACTTACAAATTCTAGGACGAATTTGATGATTTAATCAAAAATTATGATTGAAAAGAAATATGTGTACAAAATATAAAATTAAAAATAATATTGAGACATGCCTGCTTTAGGGCAACACGGCCAAAGAATCATCAAAATTACCAATAGTGAGTGGAAAGGAAAATTGTTTTAAGTTTATTTTTATTTTTTAAGCAATATGTTTATTTTGTTTGCTATTTTAATTTGTGGAGTATGTATGTGTTATATCTACGGAAAATACTTGTATGACATTGAGTTTTGGTGGCAGTGTTGATTTTGTTATATTTTGATGAGAGAAAATGATAGATGGATGATTAATATAAATTATTTTTTACGAGAGAGAATGATTGATTAGGATAGAGTTAATAACGATGTCACCAAAATTCAATGTCATCCAAATGGAACCTTATATTTACCATGATTATCGCTATAGGTAAGGCTAAGAAGGATCTTATGTCATAATGATTATATTTGTTTTAGTTATATTTGGATCTTAATTGTGATTTAATGAAATTCTTAGTTAATTTTTGGATTTTACTACATATTAACCCTTTCATATATATGCAAGAATTTTGAAGATGCAATCATGATTTTTTTTTTTTTTAAATAAAATTTTATAATAACATACAAGACTCAATAACATAAATCATTAACACTTTACTATGTTTATAGCTATATCAAAATTAATCACATGTTTTAATACTTCCTTAGATTGCATAATTTAGCAGTTAATCATCAAGATTCAAAATTGTTTGTACCTAAAAATAATTACCCACAAGGACCTCAATCAAGTACAGGATAGGTAAAATTGGAGCAGCCAAGCGAGTGAGCTGATTCATTCTCAAGGCCACTAACTCAGAATGTGGGTCGTCAAAGATTCAAAACTAAGTCAAAGACATAGTAGGTCTGGTCAATGGCGCTTACCCATAATCCTAACTCTTAACACCAATAAACGTCTCGAGAAACTAGGGGAAAGACAGAATATGTCGTGGAGTTGCATACAAAAGGATCTTGTCTATGAATCTTGTCGAGGAGAGGAAGTTAAAATCAAACGATGGGTGCCACGATCCCATTATTGAGGGAGTTATCATGCAACACAGTTGATAATTAGCCGAATAGGGCATACCCATTGTAGGCCACATTGTTTGGCTAAAGGGAGTTAGGTTTGCTCCAAATACTCTTTTCATACGTTGTAATTGACACATTCAATCAAACAAGATTATTTTCACAAAGTCATCCCACTATCTTTTTTATTTTATTTATGCATTTCTTAGTTAGCTCAAAACCTAAAAATGATTGTACCTCATCTGTCCGATGAGAACGGTTGAGTCGCAACGGTCGTGTAGAATGCTCCGATGATCGGTAACTGCTTCCGACACGGTGACAAAGCGTCTTCTATAGTGGAAAAAAGGGTGCTTGAAGGTATGTTAGCACTCCAACAATCAAGTCAGTATGGGAACTGAGAGAAAAGTCTTAGGAGAGTTGTGAAAAGTGTTGTGTACCTTGACGGTGAAGCAAGTTCGCCCTTATATAGGTGCTCTCTGGGCATAACCATCTCCGGGTTATGCGGCGTATGATTTGGAGTGGGAGTGGACACGTGTAGCGATATCCCGGTAAGGAGGTGTGCTCCAATATGGAATGGCGCAGGCAAGTTGGTGTGCTCCTTTGAGTGTGAAGCCTTGAGGCGGTGTATAATGTACATGTGTTGTTGTGTGAGTGGTCCAGAACAGTTGCCCCCAAGTCGTTGATGCCTTTATGACTCAATGGCTTTATTAGAGAGGGAGGCGTTCAATCAAAGGCGCTCGACGACGGCTTAGTCCGGTGGCCTTCGATGCATTATGTCACGAACTGAAGCCCCCCGCAAAGAGTGTGGCGTCTATTGTTGAGCTAAGCCGAACGACCCTTGAAGCATTTTACTGGTGAGTTTTGATTCTGTCCGTGAGTAGGAGGCTCCCCTCTATGAGTTAGTAGGAGTAGTTGGTGATCAAATGCTTGAGATGGAAGTTTGGCGATGTGATGGTCGTTCAGTTCTTCTTTACACGTCTTTTGTTCGTGTATTGTACTCGTTCCGGGTTTCGGGCCACACGCGCGCATCACTTAAGTGCTTTACTTGATTTGTGGACGTATCTCAGTCGTTGAATCGTGAACCATTGGGTTCCCTTGTTTATAACTGTTGATTTTTTGGCTTTCGGGGTTTATAAAAACAGGAAGGGTTCCTTCGTCCATCTTTCTTTAGAGGTTCTGATCATTCCCCTTCTGCTCTTCCTGAGAATTCAGTTTTCTTCTCTCTCTACCTTTTGCGAGATAATCGATTTGTTTAGTGTTTTTATTTCCGGGGAAGTTCTCCGTTCTTTTTGTAAAGGTATTTCCATTAATTTCTTTCCCTCTTGCTTTTTCCATCCAGTTTTTTGGGTTTCGTTGAGTATGAGCATCTTCTCGGAGACTCATGAGAATATTCTGGACTTGTTATCGAGCGGTTATTCTCGTTCGATCGGTTACGAAGAATGTCGCCGCCTTCGGTTGGGGTTTGACCTGCCCTCCCCGTTGTCTGTTTCGAGTTGCTCTGTCGTCAGTGTTGATCCTGGGGGTGGTGTTCTGTATGGTAAAGTGAGGAGATCCCTTGTTGTTCTTTTCCAACGCTTTCCGTTACACGAGGATATAATAGAGTGGTTGGAAAAATGTTATAAAGCTCACCATCGAGGTTTTCATTATCTTTTCAGGAAGGACGGTTTTATTTTGATGGCTGAGAAGAAAGATCCAAACGTTCATCTTGACAATGAAGTTGTGGATGCTCTGCCTCTTCCGTTGGTCGACGCGGAAAACCCATTGCAAGAGTTGGTGTCTCTTCAGGAGTGGTTGAACAAGGATGTTTTAGATGAGGAATCTTTTTTTGATTCGGAAAACATGAAATATAAAAGAAAAATGTAAAAGGAAAATCAATGTTCATCAATAACTTCCTTCAACCCAGAAAAATTCAATATTCTCTGGAATCTTCTCTCTTCTTTTATTCTCAAAAAAATTCATTATTCTCATGAATTTTGTGATTCATCTATAATTTTGAGGTGCTAATTGCCAAATGAGATACTTATAAACGTTTCTTTCCATCGCCAACGATGAGGATTTAGCCAACATATCAACAAAATCGATATTGAAAGTTTTACCTAATCTATCATCTTTGTTGTTCAGTGTTAGTTTGTTTCCATCCAGATCTCCTCATACCTCCGCTGGATTTCTGATGAGCGATGTTTGATGCCCTAGTTCAATGATTTTTTAAATGCTGGATCAAAGATTCAAATGAAAATTGAAAGTGTTGATGTTGATGCGGTTTTCGAGATGCATGAGTAGGCAGATGCATCACTATAATCAATGGAAGAAGTTGATGTTGATGCGGTTGTGAGCGAAGAAGAAAACGGTTATCACGATTGAAGACGGTGAAGGGAAAACAAGTTGTGAGTGATAAAGTTAGAGTTTTGAAGGTGGTGAAGAAGGAGGAATATCAGGAGAAGAAGAATCTGAAACTCGATGGTGGTGAGTTTTCTACTGAACTTGGAAAAAAGTTGAAGAAGGAGGCAGTGGTGGTGGTGGTGGTGGTGGTTATGGAGGTGATGGTGGTCATGGAGGTGGTGGTGTCGAAGTGAATGATCATGATAGATGTGGTGGAGGAGAAGAGATTTTGGGATTTAGTGCGAGAATTGAAGAAAAATGATGGCGGATGAAGGGGTTGTTGAAGAACGAAAAAGATAAAAGAGATAGAAATAGGGTGTGAAAAGCTTTGCTGGGTTTCATAAGCTTATGAATTATTATTTTTAATTTAATTTCCACATCAACATTTCCGCGTGTTTAAATGAGTGTCCTCATCACTGTTGACTAGTCAAAATTAAGAGGGGGTCTAGCTTTTGCAAAGGGGTGAAACTTGGGTATCCAAAAGTGCATTTTAGTAGGCTTCAAATAAAAAATTGCATTTTAGTCTTAAAAAAATGTATATTTTGTAAAGAAATCGTTTTATAATATTTTAATCATTCTTTAAAAAAAATCATTTTTAAGTTTAAAAATTTAAGGATAAATTTAAATTTAATAGGGGTTAAAACCCCGTGTTGAATTTTTTTTATAATTTGTGTAGGTCTAAATTAGTAGTAATAGCCGTCATAATTTTGTTGATAAAATGAAATTCATTTACTGAAATATTCTTATAAGTTGTAGTTAATTAAATAGTTAATTGTATGGTGTAATTAATTAAATAGTTAAATGAGTTTGGAATACAATAAATAGAAATATGTTATCGGAAGAAATTATTTTAAGTAGACTAAATATTACATATATTTGTAAAGGTTAATAATGCCCCCTTGTAATATGAGTCATTTTCGAGATTTTTTGGTTTTGTAGACCTTCATGAAATTTTTTGCCCCCTATAATTTGAGGAAATTTTGGTTTACCCCCTGTAATTTGAGCAAATTTCGATTTACCTGATAATTTGAGCAAATTTTGGTTTACCCCCTACCATATCATCATTTTGTACGGTCAAAATTTATGAAGGTCCAAAACCAAAAAACTTCAAATTACAAGGACGGAATTCATAAAGAAAATTTTACAGAGAAAAAACCGAAAATTACCTATATTACAAAGCTAAAACACTATTAAGCATTAACCCTATTTATTATGTGATGCAGAGTATATTAAAGCCGAATTTAAAATGAGCGTGCATACTGTTTTGATTCACGTATTCAGAAAATAAAAGGATATGGATATTTTGTACAAAAAAAAAAAGATATGGATATTTTTCTGAAGGAGTCAACCATTATTTTTGTCAAACTTCCCATTATTGTTTGTAAGAACGTTCGAAAATCATTGGTCAAAAAAATAAAATAAACGATTGGAAAATTATACAGACGAGTTCTACATTCATTATCTTGGTCCTCATGGATGAAGATAAAAATAAATGTTCGCTACCCATTAGTTTTCTTTGGTTTTACATTATTTTTTGACTGGTACTTTGGTTTTACATGTCGATTTTTTGGGTAGAATAGTAATTCCGTACAAAAATTAAAAGAATAGTCCATATATACCAAAAAATATTAAAGAAGAATAATTATCCTTACTTTGATTTTCATATCCTTGGAGGAAATTCAAATTAAGTTACATTAGCTGGGTCATTGACACAGCCCATCCATGACCAGCATTTTGAGTTCGGATATTTTAACTAAGTTTTGAGTTCAAATTATTATAGAAAGAAACAAAAACTTGTGTGCGTATATTTAGAGAGATCTGCTCCATTCATTTGATGATGAGGTTTTTTTTTTCTAATAGGTAAAAATGAAATTTAGTAACATGCGGAAGTAGATCTGTTCAAATTATAATAAAAAGAGTTCTGAGGTTCAGATGTACATGTCATTTATTTATAATTATCAAATAAAAGTATTTATTGTGTACTCAATAACTCCAATGATACTATTTCTAAAAAAAATAATCCAATGGTACTAAATTAAAAAGAATCCTTAATTAAGTTGCCAATTGCGCATTTAAAAAAAAAATTGAAAAGAGAAATGAATTTAAGAGGATAGGACTAACTTTTATTTACTTTATTTCCTATTTTAATTGTGGAACCCGTTAGCTATTGAATAGAGAATCCTTATATAGTTACCGGTAACTAATAGGTATCACTTTTTTCTTCCTTCAAAAAGGGCCCTTAATAGTTTGATGACCTTGTTAAATAAAGGACTCCCCATTGGAGTTGCTCTTAGCCTCTTATATATTATTCATAAGGAAATAAAGCTCTTTTTTTTAAGGTAAATGAGCTTGATTTAACCATGTGATCTTCGAGAATCATCCGGAGAACAAAACTGAGTATGGAAATTTTATTTTATTTTCATAACGTTTACTAAGATTGAAATATATGTATTTACTATCTTGTTATGGTTGTATTGTGCTTAAACTAGATATTAGCAAGGCGTATGATCGAATGAATTGAGACTAGTTTAAGGAGGTCATGATTAAGATGGATTTTAATAATCAGTGGATTCATTGGATGTTTATGTACGTCGAGACGGTTGATTATTCAATTCTTTTTAATAATTAAGTGGTGTCTATTATTTTGGGTCGTGAATTTAGACAAGGAGGCCCTCTCTCTCTCCATGTGCTTTTATCATTTGTGTGGACGGTCTCTCCTCTCTTATCAAAAGTATTAAAGCCAGAGGATACCTTATGGGTATGGCCATTTGTGGAGGTGCGTCACCAATGTCTCATTTAATGTTTGTTGACGATTGTTTCCTTTTCTTTAAAGCATAAGAGCACTAGGCTTGGGTGATGCAAAATATTCTCACAATGTATGAAGCAACCTTTGGTCAAGCCATTAGGTTGGCTAAGTCCGAGATATATTATAATAGAAATATCGCAAATGCTTTAAAAAATTCTATAAATAATATAATGGAATTTCATATTGTTCTTAGTACCGGGAAGTACTTTAAGTCTTCCTTTGATGATCGGGATGGACAGTACGGTGGTATTTTTTAATATCAATGATTGTGTTTGACAGAAAATAAATTCATGGAGCGGTAAATGTTTATCTAAATCAGCTTGTGAGGTCATGATCAAATCCATGTTGTCGAATATCCCCTCGTATGTTATGATTATCTTCATATTAACTATTTATGTTACTTCTACTATTGAGAAGACGATGAACTCATTCTGGTGAGGTCAAAGGGCCCCAATAATCGATGTATCCATTGGATGACTACAACAGAGAAGTAAGTGAAGTCATCTGACACAGTTGAATCTAGGGTGGAGTGAAGAAAATACGTAAGTATAGTATGGACAAATAATATCAGTTTCCAAATATCATACGCTGTATTGAGTCGTTGTTAATGATTTCCATGTGATGATTTAAACTAGTTTACAATATCACAGATAAGTAATGTGCATTAGAACTGCTGCAGATCAAGAAATTTATGAAAAACATATTTATGAGAAAACTAGACTGAAGAAACTCGCTGATAGCCAAAATTTCGCTAATAGCGAAATTGCTTCAGAGCATTTTGCTAATAGCCAAGCCTGGGGAAAAAATTTCAGTATATCATAAAGTTGTCAGTTAGTCCCTAGAGTTTAGAGTGGCTATCGGGGGTCGTCTTCGCGGTATTTTATACTACGAAAACCCTTTGTGACATCAAGTATTGGATGCATATTACATCTTAAGGTTTTTAACGAGAAAACGTGGACAATCATTAACGAAACCGGTTCAGATTAAGGTAACATTGGGAACTGGAGTGTCAAGAAGTAAGATGAGGCTCGGACCAGAAGTTTCGAAGGTTTTGGCATATGGGAAGACGTTGCAGATAGTAAGATGTGTGGTAGAAAGAACAAAAATGATAAGCCGTACGCCTCCACGATTAGTAATTTCTGCAAGATGTTCGGCGACTGAGAATTCTTCGCTTCAAGAGATAAACGAGACTGTGGAGATAAGAGTTCTGGTTGTAAGGTTGCAATTCCTCCTCGAATTTATGTCTTTGCTCGATTAACCTACTAAGGCTCGCTATGATGATAGTTTTAAGGCTTAAATGCATTTTTCACCCCTTATGTTTCAAAAAGTTGCGATTTGGCCCCCTTTAAAAAAATGGATATTTTGACCCCCTAACTTTTGGCCCTCTTTTGATTAGCTGATTTTATGCCAATTTCTCAGTCTCTGATGGTGTAAACTGGCATGGGGTTAGAAGGATGCTGATAAGTGGAGTCCAAACTTGCATGGTGTCCAAACTGACATAATGGAGTCCAAACTGATAAGTGGATCCTTCTTTAGGGGGGCCAAAAGTTACACCATGTCAGTTTGGACTCCATTTATCAGCATCCTTCTATCCCCATGCCATTTTACACCATCAGAGACTGAGAAATTGACATAAAATCAGCTAATCAAAAGAGGGTCAAAAGTTAGGGGGTCAAAATATCCATTTTTTTTAAAGGGGGCCAAAATCACAACTTTTTGAAACATAGGGGGTGAAAAGTGCATTTAAGCCTAGTTTTAAATGTCTATAAGATTTCAAATATCGATACATGCATATGAGTAATTGGAGTTAGTGTTTTAGTTTAAATGTGAAGTCTGCAGGTCCTGGTTGTTACAACTCGCTTGAAGTGGGATGAACTAACCTGGAGCGAGATTTGACAACACAGTTGTCGTGTCAACTCGTTCTGTGATTTAGTAGTAACCTACAGGGCCCAAATTCACTATAAACTATGCGAAAAGGAACTATCAACGCCAATGACTCATGTGCGAGTATCGTGAAACTTACTTTGAGGAAAAGAAATCAACGAGCAAGTATTGGTATGATCAAGCAGAGCGTAATACACGAGGATGTGGATGTGCCTACGTTAGAAAGTGGATGGTTCGGAGACGAACTTGAGTAAGTGTACCCCCATATCAATATAAGACGAACTTGGAAATCGAAGTTTATTTTAAAACACAATATCTTTACATCTCTGAAACTAATGAGACACGTCATAAGCGAGTAGACTCACTTAAGACGTGTATACTCAGAACCATCTCGTAGTTGGCGAGGGTGGGGCAAGCTACTAAACTTTTCTAAAATGCAATAGCTCGTCCTGTGGTTCAGTGGTACCGATATAGAATCAGTTTCACGATGTTCATTTAAAAGTTATGCACATGTTATTCCAAGGATCCATGTATAAATGTCTAAAGTTTCTTGAAAGCACAGTGTCAAGACAAGTATCGTTACCACCTAACAAGGTACGACATTTGAAGAAGTATGCGAAACCCAACGACATGACTTTGGAAGTTATCTATCGTAAGGTGAGTTATCCTGTGATTTAGCTTCAGCTGAAAGAGTTTGAATTTGAGCAAGGTAAGGGACAGTGCTTGCCGAGATATCGTACGGAATAAACGGTTTCTCCCAAGAATATTCAAGTGATCTAAGTTTGAAGTTTCATGAGTATGAAGATCGAAAGACTGTTTTAGTGGTTATCAGATGTTTTGGCGTATTTGATTTCAGTTACTTCAGTTAGAAATATGTGGATGTTGTCGAGATGTGTTAAGTATGTGTAGGAATAGAAATATACTTCAGACGTAAGTGAGCACTACAGGGCAAACCTGGAATCCGGTAGGACTCTAGTAGAAAGGCAAATCATGAGTGCTCTTGTTGGAATTAGACCGACAATGTGAACTATTTCAGAATATGCTACGTGTTTTCAGTGAAAAAAGTAGTCTTCAGACCCTTTTGATTGTGTAGAATCAGACGTTGTGTAACTGGAACCAGAGATGATAAGAAATGATTGTCACAGTTGTTAAGGAATTTCTAAATTTTGAGGACGAAATTTCTTTTAAGGGGGGTAGAGTGTAATATCCCACTCATCAGTTATCAGAAAACTATCAGTCGAAGTGCATGAAGACGAGAGAATGTGGTATTTGAGTAAGCTGAAAGATACTTCGATGACATTATCAGTCAAGAACGAGTGTATTTATCAGTGTCAGTATAAAACAATTAAGAAGAAGGGCATTTTGGTAATTGCAAACGAGGAGTATATAAGTGTGTTTTGTCTCAAAACACTTCATTTTGTTGGAGCATCCTCTCTCTAGAATAGAATTCATATTTTTGCTCTCTCCCTTCTCTCTACCTCACGCCCTCCCTCTCTTCTTCAATTCATCAAGAGCTATTCCAGTCATGATTCATGTCCTAACAAGGTTCCTACAAGATCATTGAAGTATTGGAAGCTTGGATTTTAATTGTGGATCATTCCATTCCTCATGTGAAGAGATCAAGAGTTAGGGTTTTGATGTTGGGCAAGATGGTTTTGAACTTGAAGTTTCTATAATCATCATGTGAGTTCTTTAGTTAGATTTCCCACCTAAGAATGTGTGTTTGCTTGAGTTTGAAGATTGAATCTTGATATTATGTTTGATTCAATTATTGCCATTGATTGTTGAAGTCCTTGTTGTTTACTTGCCATGCAAATTGATCTATCAATGTTTTAATGTTTTTTGGGTGAAATGTGGTCATTGTAAGCTTGCAATTGAGGTTTTTCAGTCAAATTATGAATTCTGCAAGTCTGGAACGATGAGTACTCGCTCAAGCGAGATTCTGCAGGCAAGAACATGATGAAGGTTCGCTCAAGCGAGAAGAATCTCGCTCAAGCGAAATCAATGTCGAACCAACTTAAAATTTCGCTTGGAATCTCGCTTGTGCGAGATTCCGCAGCACAGCAAATTTTTGGAAAACTTTTATGACTCAGATATGTTGATAACGTCCTTTCTTGCAGTTCTTTTAAACCTAAGCCCCTCAAATTCCGAGTAATTGATCACATTACATCTCAGGATACTAAATATGAATTTCATGAGTAAACAAATAGCAAATTCGATGACAAATTGGTAGTCGAGAATGTAACACTCCGTTTTCCCAACATAAAAATAACATAGATTAATCAGAGTTTTTCAACGTAAACGGAATGTCACACTTCTTTTCATAAAATCACAAATGGAATAAATAACGATTTATCCTTCAAAATTCATTAACATAAATTTTTTCAAAAACTTTGCAGCGGATTTAATTCAACAACTTTTAAAGTCTTGGCACGGAGGCCTCATCATAAATGTCTAATGAGAAATCTTAAAACACCTCTTAGTTCAAGTCCAACTACATAATCATAATTCTCATAAAAACAACACGTAAAGGAATAGAAAATGACAACAAAGTTCCCATCCCGTTACGTATCAGAGCACCTAAGACACACGCGAGAGATACCTCACACAACGAACCTATGCTTGGTCACCTGCACTTGCCCACGAGGCGGCAATTCCAACAGAAGGGGTGAGATTCACAAAACAAAACATTAAACATATAATTCAACAATTATATTTAACAACATAACATCATCAACTAATAATAGTCATTCTTCATATAGTATTTCTTTAACAATACTTCACATAAACAACATAAGCACCAAATACATCCATAGCAATAATCATATTACATCTCAACATCAAAATCATCATCGTAACTCAACATCATAGTTCGACTTAATAGTTTGACTCGACAATGCAACTTCGACTCGACTTATGCAACTCCGACTCGACTTATGCAACTTAGACATCTTAATCATGCATGTGGTACCAATCTAGGGCATAAGCCCTCGTCGCTATTGAGTATAAATATACTCCTAGGGCATAAGCCCTCGTCACTCCAGGGCATAATCCCTCGTCGCTATTTGAGCATAAAAATACTCCAGGGCATAAGCTCTCGTCTTTAAATGAGTATGCATGGACTCAACATCTTATATCTTAGACATCATAGATGACTCCAATAACATGGATCAATAACTCATAATCTTAGACTGACACATGCGGCTTTTAGTCAATAATAAATAGCAACATGACAACACATCAAATATTTCAAGATATGACAATATCATAAACAATCACTTAGTTCATCGCTTATAGTTCTCAAAAGGCATATACAATTATATATGTATCTCAAATTATTCAACAACAATATTCATATTAATTCAGACTCACTGAAAGACAATACAATTATAAACAACTTCATGTAACATCATATTCATCAACTTATACATTCATATAATAATTCATCAATCATGAACACATCATATAACATCAACATATACATTCATATACTAATTCATCAATCAGGAAAAACATCATATATTATCATCAACATATACATTCATATAATAATTCACTAAAGCCTCCTTGGAGTATTTTCATCATAACTCAAACATCAAAAATCATTTTCAAGTCAAACCAAAGCCAACAGACAGCTAACACAATTATCTACAACTTTCATGTTTACACCAAAGGCCAATTCTGTACCTATAAATATCAGTTTTCATTTCAAATTCGGGAAAGGTTGTGCTGAAATTCATAAATATTCACTGTGACCTACGTGCAGTAATATGACCATAACTCAAGTTCTATAAATCATTTAGAAGTCAAACCAACGGCATTAAGAACAATTTTCACTCCAAAAACCCAATTTTTGATCCCTTAATCACCCAAAATGATTTACAATGATGTTTACAGGTCAAATAGGCAATATAGAAATCAAAACAACATAGGAACATGCATCAAACAACACAATTCATTGATAATTATCAACTCGACAACTTAGACAACTCGACAACTCTATCATCTAATCATCAATTCATCCCTTTTTAACCTAATTCTTAATTCTTAATCTCCCATGAAATACTCCTAAACATGTTAACTATAATCATGAATCATAAGCTTAATGTAATTGCAGTGCTAGGCTCACCCTTACCTGGTAATATTGCAGAATCGCGGGTCTCTCCTCTCTAGCCACTTTTCTCCCTTTTTCTCCAAAACTCTGACAACGCTTACTATGTTTTTCTTAACCTAATTCCCTCTTTATATAACTTTTCTCCACTTGTCTTATTTTTCCACTAAATCCTCAACTTCTCTAAAATTACATAACAACTCCTCCTAATGAAATATTCTATTTTATTTTACTTCACTAAACTCCCTTATAATAATATTACTACGTACCTCTCTTAAATATATATATATATATATATATATATATATATACGCAACTAAGCCAAATAATACTTATGCTAAAAATAATAAATCAAATAAATATCAAATATATTCTTAAACAAAATAACAAATATTTCTTTAACAAATAACAAACATATTTATAACAAATATATTTCTAAACAAAATAACAAACATATTATCACTTATCAAATATAAAATCATGTAAAAGTATTCAAATATTAACTAAAAATAATTAAATAAAAAGGGGGCGTTACAGAGAATGTTAGCTAGCATGGCACATAGTGCGAACCAAGATACAAGTAAGATGTGGGTAATTAAGTATGTTTAAACCGTGAGTTAGTTTATAATCAATTCGCACAAGATTTAAGAATAATATGTAAGTACCTTACCGTAGTCGGACCCTTGGTAAACAAGTATAAGTTAAGCCTCCTAAGCATGTTTATTAATGTATACGCATAGATCACGGACTCGTGGTAATAATAAGTTAAGACCATTTATCAGTTTAACCAAAGTTTATCAGATAAATTATATGACTATAATAAGAAAGTGTAGGTATCGCGTCTCTTGTTATCCACGCCAGGGGGATGCAAGGGGTTCACGCCAGGTGAACGGGACAGCCTGCATGTCTTTGAGGGAGTCCGATGTACCTCAGATAGGTTTTCATCGATTTATCAGAGATTGTACTCGGGGTTACTCCACCCGATACACTACGTAAAACGAATCAAGATTAACTTGTTTGTTCAACGCTAACATAATTAACATAAATGAATTATACAGTAAGTTTACAAGCTATGCTATATTATCAGACGAGCAAGTTGATACAATATATAGTTAAAGAGTTACGATACGTATATATCATATTGTTGAGCATGAGTAAGTTATACAGTAATCAGAGCAGAGCAAGAGATATACCGTTGACGAGTTAGGTTTCCCTTATCGTCCGGTTTAGAGTTGTGTCATGATTGAGTTGTTTAGACTATGATGCGGTCGCCATATCGTAGCATAGCGGTATTAGGTTCCCTTGAGACCGCCATGACAGATATAAGTTGAGAAACCTATAACTTAGGTTTAGAGTAATCTATGACGGACTCTAGTGTGCACAACCGTCTAGATGAGCATGGCCACACACGTATAAACAACCGGCAGGTTGCAGTATAGACACGTGGTGACCCTAGGTTTTCCCCGAGGTTACCATACAGCCTAGGATTAGGTAGAACTCACTGAGACATTATGTCTCATCCCAATCCTTATTTGTTTCAGATCAGTTAAAGGTTTAGCGGGATGCAGCAAGCTTGTAGCCAGATGAATATTCAGCAAGTGATCATTTGTACCCGCTGCAGGAGGATGTGGACTTTAGGATGTTTCTTATATTTGGATAGTTGTATTGTCTTTATTGATGTACGAAATTGATTTTGCTGTAAATGATATTCATTCGAAGTAATAAAGTTGTAAATTTTAATGTAGCCAGTATCAATTCTAATGCACATACTAAACTTTCTAGATATGTTTAGTGTGGGCGTTACAATTGGTATCGATGCATACAAACTATGTAGGCATGGGATTCAACGATTTGATTGCTTTCAATCTGGATATGTTAGGGAAACAAGGTTGGAAATTTTAGACAGGACCTCATTCTCTTGTCTCTCTTATTTACAAGGTTCGATATTTTCCTTCCAGTAGTTACGGAAAATTTGGGTCACAATCCTAGCTATGCGTGGAGAGGTATTTTGAAGGTGCACTTCATAGTGCGCGACGGGGCGTGTTAGTGTATTGGTATGGGTCACTCTCTATTTATACTTGATGAACCTTGGTTGTTGAATGGGGATCACATAGATGGAAATATTATGGGGACATTCATGAGGGATATTTGTGAGTAGTATAATGAATACCTCGATGAAGGGTTAGAACCAGAAAGTGATTCAACAAGTGTTTAGTCATGATATAGCCGACTCTATTCATCGAACATTGTTACTTGATCAGGTGGTGGATGGAAGGCTAATATAGAAAGCTATGAAGAATGGTTTGTATTCCGTCAAGAGTTCTTACAGATTGTGTGTGGAGTAATTGGTACTTGTTTCTTACCTTCAAAGGTCAGGATTGCGGTATGGTATTTGGAGACATAATGTGCCGCCAAAAGTAAATAATTTGATTTGGTGAATGTGTCGTGGGTGTTTATCTACCTGAGTTTGGCTTCAAGATAAGGCAGTCCAATGTCCCACAAATTGTGTGAGTTGTGGTGGTCTGCATAAAGAACTTGCTCATATTTGCTTTGAGTGTCCTTTTATTGTGCATGTTTGGTATATGATTGGTCTTTGGAATGTGGTTCATGAGGCATTTCTTGAAAATAATTCAGCAATTGATTCCATTTTCAAATCGTTGCATCAGCTCTTGCGAGAATTTGGTCAATGATTTGCAGTTGTCTTCTCGAGCCTTTGGAAGCATAGAAATCTCAAGTTTTGACAAGATGCCACGAAAACATGTGCTCATGTCGTAGATCGAGCCTGTAACCTTATGGGGGATTGGTTTGTAGCTAACGCTACTATCTTGACAGCTAATCAAAACAACATTTCAACAAATTCAATTCGTAATGATAAGATAACAACAACAACACTAGTAAGACAGGGCGATTCAAGTACAACTTGTTTTTCTTCTGCTACAATTTGTCGCCTTTCATGTCGACTTGGATTCCAAGATTACAACAGACGCCTTCCACCATCATCAGGTTGATGTTACATAGTTTGGACAAGTAATTTAAGCATGTCGGAGTCTCTTTTCAACACACACTTCTCAAACTTTAAAGTTGAGTTCAACATATGACAAGCAAATGAGGTAACTCACACCTTTTTTGAGGTTTCCGCATTATCCGCTAATTCCACTATTTATTATCATCTACCTTGTTGTATAAACTCTATTATTATAATCAAATACTATAAACATACTCTTTTCCGTTAAAAAATAAAATAAAATTATAGCTCTTTTATAACTACCTCCCAAGAGAAATCCTGATATTGCCTCCCTATAGAGAATTACAACTACCTCCCTAGACAGATCCTGGTATTTCACTCTCAAATGTTTAAAAACAGACTAGGATTTCCTGTTGTAACTGTGTCCTGCAGTAATAAATGGCAGCCATCCGATCAAATTAATGGCTGAGGTTATTTTATTGTGTAAAATTGAGTTGAAATCTGAGCTATACGATCTAAAATCAACGAATGTTATTTATTACAGCGTGAAAATGTGTGAAAACATTACAGCATGGAAACCTACTCCATTACAAACACGATGTTTCTAATTGCTCTGTAATTATGATTTCTTTCTACCCTCATTATCTTCTTTCTTTGATTTTGTCTTTTATGTTTGTGGGATAGGTTTTACTCACATAGGGATTTAAATTTATGACTTAAATATGTTATTGGTCCCTGCATTTTTTCTAAATTTTGACATTGGTCCCTGTAAAAAAAGAAGGAAACCTAACGGTGTGAAAGTGATCCTTATGTTTTGGTCCCTGTACTTTTTGTTTCTTTTTTTTTTTTAACTTGGAATTAACAGAAGGATCAAAGCCAAAAAATTTACAAAGTGTAAATGCAAGGATCAATGTCAAACAAAAAAAAAAGTGTAGGGACTAATGACAAAATCTAGTAAAAGTACAAGGACGAATGACATATTTAAGCCTAAATTTATTCTATTATCATATATCAATTTCTTGAACAAAATGTTATGAATATTTAAAATAATCATTGTTTTGTTTGTGACCAAATGACCAAATACAAGAATAGTGATTTAGGTAGTAATATCATTGCTGGTTCCTCTAGAAAAAATTTCATTAACATAAAAGCTTTTAGTGGATTTGTCAACACACTTCAGGTGGGTCTTCTTGTGTTTCATTTAAAGACAAAAAAAAGAGATAATTGATCACCATTGTTTGGTATTCGCAGTGAGCATGCAGTCTGTCAATTGAAGCCCGTAATGATAGAGAAATTGATTAATGGTAAACGCAAAGTTAATAATTTTTTGATGCAGATATGAGATAAAAGCTATTTTGGTAATAATATTTTGATTTAATGGAGGTTAATTAATTTTTAACAAAATGGGGGTTAATTAATAGTAAACGGAAAGTTAAAAATTAGATAAAGTATATAAGAAATCGTATTTTGAGGGAGGATATTGCGTGTTTTAAAACAAGAGGGAAAGAGATTATAATGTAAAGATCTCTATGAATGAGGAGATGATTTTTTTTTTTTAGGCTTAAATATGTACAAGGTACGTGTAAGATCACGTGCTTTTGCTTTTTGTCCATTTTCTTTCAAAACCACTTTTAAATTAATAACTTTTTGTTTCTCGTCCCTCCCGTACGCCTTGCTGGCTAACGATGCGTGACGTGGCGGATGCTGACTTGGCTAAACACGCTTATGTAGACTGACCGATGATCCCTTGCTATATTATAGGGACCAAAAACAAAAAGGTACAGATGGACGAAATTAAAAAGCCCTAAATAACAAAATTTGAAATTTAGGTGGCCTTCCAGATGGACTATATAACAGGGACCAAAGCCGAAAACAAAAAATTACATAGGGATGAAATTAAAAACTCCGGTTGTTACCATCTTCTTCCTGTCTCTCTGTCATATTTATCTTCTTCCTTTTACATATTTAAGCATTTTTTATTTACATTAAAAACACACGATGAATGAACAAGTAATGACCACAAGTTTGTGGTTAATCCCAATAAACATTAAATGATTAACACACGAAAACGACAATATTTTAACCTTGTCGACCAAATGGGCGGTTGTTTTCTCATTTTGTTGAAAACAACAATAACTTCTTTCCTTCCAAATCATCCAAACACAAGCTATGCATGTAAGATTTTTTTTTTTTATAACAGCCCCATAGCGCACGAAATTGAAAAATATGATTTTCCAGGTGTGATGGGTTGGTTAAATGAATGTATACCCATCCAAAATCGCATTGAGGCCTAAATTCTACTAAAAGTCTCACAACCCATTGACATATAAGTGGTTCATATTATTTTTAAGGCGACAACCACCAAGACATACATTCATAAATGGTTGAATAATTTCACCCCTTACTAAATTGTCTTTTATAGGGAGACGACTCCTCAAAAGTTTCCAAGATAAAATAGGCACTTTTAATGGTAGAAATTTATTCAATATAATTTCCTAAAATTTGTCTCGAATTCGTTTTTACCCTTTGTCTGGTGTGAGTTGTCAATTCCACCTATCTTCCACACTAACCTGAATAAAAATGTTAGATGAAAGCACACAACACTCCTTCAACATCTCCTCCTCCCACACAAATAATCAATGCCACCATTTCCATGCTTCCCCCTATCTGCAATCTAAAGAAAACATCTCATAAACTATAACCATCTCGTTCTCATCTAAATTAAATATTTTCCTAAACCTAACACCACCCACCTCTCTCCATCCATACATAGGACCAAAAATATCATAGCTCTTTCACCCATCGCCCTCCTTAGTCCTTACATGATCATCAAACCACATATCCAAAGTCTGACTCCACCAAATTGATCTTAACCTCCCACCATCCCTCACATGCCCACATATCCAAAGTTTTACAAATTTCAATCAAAATCTAATTAATTTCATAAAAAAAATATTTTTAATAATTTACGTGCATTATCGCAGTAAAAAGAAAAGACAGACGGTGCTTGTCTATTCATTAATAAAATAAATTTATAAAAATAAATTATTTACTCTAACTTTGTTGTATGCATGAAGATTCATATTAAATATATTATACAATTATATTATTCTTAAAACAAAAATAAATAATTAGATTATGTTTGTTTAATTTATATATTTTGATCAGAGGATAATTTTTATTTTTTTAGGATGATTGACGATAGTTATAAAATGATTCTCCTTTTGTTTTATATTACGTAATAAAATTGACTCCGTCACACTTGCCAACACACAATTTTAATCTTAAATCAACAATCTATTAGAAAAAAATTATGAAAAATTTAACATGTTATTTGATGTATATAATTTGTCTTTGTATATTAATAAATAAATATGATAAAAATATGTTATGTAAAAAGTACATATTTTTAAATTAGGTAATTTAAAATGGAATGGAGAGTAGAATAAAACAAATCATCGCTATTTGTTCACTTGTTCTCTTCCTTATTTTCAATATTCAAACACGTGTTTATTTCAAACAAATTATTTGCATCGATGTATCCATGAAAGGGTTCCACGGATGACGCAGCTAGTTTAATTTCCATTATTACCATCGTCAGAATCAGAACTATGACGTGCATTAATATGAACACAACAAATGAAAGTTACAGAGGTATACTCTTCTACGTATGATATGACATAAACGTGATGGAACCAAGAAAAAACATAGCAAACGGATCATACATATATTGTGAAGATTATTATTTATTGGGTCAAAAAATCATTATTTGACAGGAAGATGATGAAAGATGAAAATGGATTCTTCTTCAGCGATGAGTTAAGCTATTGACCGTTACTATTTCAATGAATGCAGTGTCATTTGTTGAAATTGTACCCTAGTTTTTCTCGAACTTTCATTATTCAAAATTGAATGCCCTAAAAAAAATATTTAAAGTTGAATAAAACCAGTACAATTATTTGACAAGAAAAAAACAAGTACAATCTTTTTTTTAAGGGATGACACTTTTTCTTGAGAATGATCAAGGGATAAATTAAAATGGAAAATTGTTGTTCACACTTGTGGTAAGGCTGAAAAACACCACAAAACTATGAAGCACAACTATGGACATTGGACACAACACTGACACTAAAACACCGACACAACTAATAATTTGAAAAAATCACATAATACAGTGTGATTACAAGTGTCGGTGTCGGATACGACACGTGTTCAACACCGGGACACGCCTGATCCGGAGAGTGTCCGTACTTCATAGCCACAAAAAGACCCAAATGCTCCGGCGGCAGTTAAGTGCCGATGATGCAAAGAACCGACGGTAGTTAACTATCGCGGCATCCATCAACAGTTAACTGCCGCTGTGATCCTGATACAAATTCAAGTAGAACCATCATTGCTCTCTCATCCATTATTACTCTCAACTCAAAATCTCTCTATAAATCTCATCCAAATTTATTCAACAAAATCACAAGTAATCATAGTGCTATTAACATACATATTAGTTGTTATAATTATTTTTCTTTTTTTTATAATTTTAGTTTTAGGTTGATTTAAATTTTGTTGTTTTTCTTTTTTTATAATTTTAGTTTTGGAGTAGATTTACATATTACGATTCATTTTTAGAGTAGATGTAAGTTGATTAATTTTGTTAAAATGTTTGCATGTTTATGTTATAGTTATAAGTTTTAGGTTAATTTAAATTTTGGTGTTTTTCTATTTTTATAATTTTAGTTTTTGAGTAGATTTACATATTATGATTTATTTTAGAGTAGACTTAAGTCGATTATTTTTGTTAAAATGTTTACATGTTTATGTTATAGTTATGAGTTTTAGGGTTTATGTATAATTTGCACTCCAAGTGTTTGATGAAATATTTGAATGAGTTTTCCATTGATTGTTTAATTTCTTATGGTGTAGATTTGAAATAATTGATTGTCATTTGTTCAGAGCTCAAGTACGTTTCAACGGTGGAAACCGTTATTTGTTCAAGGTCCGGGTCGATATCACACTAAAGGATCTGAAGGATCAAGTGAACGAAATCAATCAAGGACTCAACCCCGGAGACACAAGAATGCTGGAGGACATTTGATATGCACGTCCCAGTTATTTGCACACCGTAAAGATAATGCTGACAGACGATGACTGTGTAACATCCTGTTTTTTGCTAGAATTATTTTTATTATTATTTATATATATTTATGTGTGTTGATATGTGCTTATTTGCCTTTGTTTTTGATTGTGTGGGGATTAGTGGATTTTTAGCCAAGAAGGGTATTTTGGTCATTTTGGAGGCTAAGGATGTTTTGGTCATTTGGCAAGTGAGGGTAAATAAGAATGTTAGGAATAATATTAGATATACATTTTCAAAAATAGAATGTTTTTAGGAAAACATTAACTTTTTTTTGGTAGTGTAAGAAAACATGAACTAGTCCTCGTGAGCTTAACTCAGTTTGTAAAGACAATCTAAAATATATGCAAGATCTGGAATTCGAATCCTGACAAAAAAAAACATGAACAAAATATGCATTTTCAAGCGCAGAAAACATAAAAAAAAAAAAAAATCAAATTCATGTTTTGTTACATATTTATAATGTTAATTAGGAAATTCTTAAAATATTCTAAACATTTCTGATAAACTATATTAAAAAATATGAAGGCTACACAAGAGTTGACATAAAATTAGGAAATAAAAGTGGCAATGGAAATATTTTGATGGACTAAAGTCAAAGAATTTTTTTAGAGGAACTAACACAAAAAGTTTGTATATTTATAAGAACCAAAATGTTTAACCTTGAATAGTTTAAAAAGACAAAAATATTCAAATTATTTGCATGGGAAATGCTATTGGTGCTCTTAGGGCATGAGCAATGGAGCACCTGGTTAAGGTGTTTAAACGGTTTCATATGTACATGTGTCACTCATTTTAAATTAAGATTTAGTAAGAAACGAATTACTCCATCAAGGTCTCAAGTTTGATTCTACTCGATACTAATTTAGGTGGGTTAACTTAGCTTCTTCAAAAATCAATTGAAATTCAATTCAACATTGGAGCACCTCATTTAGGTGTTTAAACGAGTTTCACATATACACGTCAACAGATTCTGCTGACTAATTTAAATGAGGGACCAATAGTGGAGGAATATGAAATAATAGGGACATAATCTATTTTTTATAATAGGTACTAAAACTGGAACTCGATCATATTACAGAGACCAAAAGCGGCATTAACCCTTAATTGTTTCTTATTTCATGTATGCTTCCATACAAAGAAAAGAAGTAGAAGTTACCACTCAACGACGCAAGAGATTATCCTTATGAGGGATCCTTTTCAATTGATAAAAATTGTCAACGTTAAATTGATCAACCCACATCAAAATATGATAAGCAACTTTGACGGAATTATCATCAGAACCAAATCCAACGATCAAGAACCTTATCCTGCAAAAAAATACATTATCCAACAAAGAAACATATTGCAAACTGCTAACCATACACGCCTCACCCTTCCCTCAACAAAGTGGCTACTGTAACATTACTATCCATAGAAAGGTCAAAAAGACATTTAAACCTTGGCTGCAATTGCAAATACCCACCCTCCAACCACAGATCACAGCAAAACAATGTACTCTCACCAACACTACGCCCTACCCCCTCTTTAAAACAACTCTCTACCCCTCCTACTTCACCATCTCCCCGATAACAACTAGAGCCTTCCACCACACCGACGCAATTAATCCACCTTTAGCAACACACCCGTCTGACACCCAATCAGGGTCGTACGATAGGCCAGCCTATAGGGACCTACGGTCTAGCCTACGATAGGCCATACCAAGCCTTTTTCTTAAATAGAGAAGACTTAGGCCTATTTAGCTTAAAAGGTCGGACCACATGCTTCTCAAAAAGTCACTTAAGCCTTTTAGGTCGGCCTATTTAAGTAATATGAATAATATTATTTATTATTATATTATATTATATTTTGTACTTTGAATTAAAATATAAATTTGTAAACTTTTTCAATAATTTAAGCTTTATTAATATACATTAATTTTTTGCATATATAAATGTATTATTGTAAACTATAATAGAAATATGATACAATATATAGTCGAATTTCATAAAACCTCGTGTTGATTATCAAAAGAGAGTTTAATCTAATTGAACTATTAGTTTGCCAGTCCATTTAAACTTAGATCACATTGCTTATTAAAATATGTTCATAAGATATAGGCTTTTAAATAGGCTAGCAGGCCGTATCAAGCTTTCAGAAGGTTAGGCTCATGCCTAAAAAGTAGGTCTATGACAGGCCGCATGCCAGGCTTAGGCTTTAAAAAAATATGGCAGGTCAGGCTTAGTCTTTGCAAAGCCAAGCTCAACCTACCATATTCCCATCCCTAGCTGTATCTAAGGCAGAGCAAAGAGGGCGACCGCCCAAGGCTCCAAAAAATAAGTACGAAATTTGGGTCCCAAATTTTTTTTTAGGGGTCTATTAGGTCATAAAAAATTGCTTAGTTTTTTGTATCAAGTTTGATGTATATATATATTTATTAGTTAGAAGTTAAATGGTAGATTCGTCCTATTCCACCAAAATTTCAGAATTAGCTAAAACCTAATACCATAACCCACCTCGATCAAGATACAATCACCAATATCATTTTTGTCATAAAATAAAAAACGATGATTAATTATGAGGTGGTATCTTGTCCTAAGTAATAACGTAAAACTCAATTGCAAATTCTTAAAGACGAGGTGTCCCTTGTCCTTCAAAGTTGTGTGTATCATCAAAACTAAATTTCCCGATAGATATAAAATTTATGTAAGCTTACCTTAGTTGGTAGGAATATTGCATATTATATGCAGGGACCGGAATTTAAACTCCAGACACTTCACTTCTCCACAATTAAATTATGCGAGCTCTATACAGTAGGCTACTTGACACAAAAGAAAATAATCATTAAAAAATAAGCACATGCTATGTATTAATTTTGAACAATTTTTTCCTATAAAATAATCATTAAATTTTTTCAAAAAATTAAAATTAGTCCTAATTGACAATCCTACGTTCCAAAATGAACAAACCGTGTAAAGTCGGAGAGACGTTTCCTTTATAAATACCAAGCATGTCGATGCTTAGGTTAATGTGACAACAATACAACGTCAACTAGTTAATTTGTTTTTCCCTATTCAAATAGATTGCTGTTGTTGTACGTACAAAACGTTATATCCTTAATCCTTTATCATCATCAAATATATTCATAACACAAATTAATCAACCATGTCTATATGGCTCATTGCATTAGCTAGTTTCACATTATGCATCCTCATATACCGTATTATGAAATTTGCAACAAGATCTTCATCACTACCACTTCCACCTGGACCAAAACCATGGCCTATAATAGGTAACATGCCACACTTGGGTCCTGCCCCACACCAGTCTATTGCAGCCTTAGCAAAAACTCATGGCCCTTTGATGCACCTCAAATTAGGTTTTGTGGACGTTATTGTGGCGGCTTCGGGCTCCGTTGCGGAACAATTCTTAAAAGTTCATGATGCTAACTTTAGTAGCCGGCCACCCAACACCGGAGCTAAATATATAGCTTATAACTATCAAGATCTTGTGTTTGCACCTTATGGTCCGCGGTGGCGAATGCTCCGAAAAATCTCCTCCGTTCATCTCTTCTCCAACAAAGTCATGGAAGAATTCAAACACTTGCGTCAGGTTAGTTAATTAACATCATTTTCTCAATTTCAACATACAATTACACTATCAATGTCATTTATATGAGAGTCACATGATTTTGTAACCGTCCCGATAAAATTAAATTAAAAATATGAACTGCTGTTTTGCATCTTCAAGGAGCTGTATGTATTTTTTTGTCATGAACAAGTTTTGCATATATTGGCTTCCTTCTCAAGGAAAAAAATCCGTACTTCAATTTAAACTATTGATTAATATGTAGTATTATTGACTTATGACTTATGTATAATTTTTTTTTACTAAATTCACTTATCTATAGTTTTTTATTTGAAAGACATGTGCTTTATTATTATTTTAAATATTGACTTTTTGAATAGAAGAATGAGAAATAGGGTGCTTGGCTGTTTTTCTTGTGCTGCACAGAAACTCCAAGGGATTTGTTCATATTAAATTATCAGTGTATTACATTATTTTTAGAGGATATCAGTGTATTTGTGATGACATAAATACTTAGATTATCATATCAAAGAACAATTTAATTTAAAGGATTTATCTTTTAATGATAATTTAGTTCGAAGGATTTGAAAAATATTAGTAACCAAAAAAATCCCACACTTTGATAATTTTTTTCTTGCCTTAATTAGAATTCATTAATATGTGAGGTCAGCCACTTTATTTGACCTATAGGTATAATTGCCGGTAAACCGTAAACCAAGTTAACTAGATTTTTTTTTTTTAGGGAAACCAAGTTAACTAGATAACTTCCTCCTCGAAGGGTTTAGGGACAAAATAATATATATTGAAGAATGCATACATGATTTTAAAAAAATTATTTAAGAACATTAATTTTTTTTAATAGTTTAGTTACTAAAATTCATATTTTATCTAACTCTGAAAATAACGATGTATTGTCACTTCTTCCAAACAAAAAAAAAAACAATGTATTGTTACTACCAACTGATTAAGGGTCCGTTTATTTTAGATTAAAATAAAATAATTTAGTGATTATTTTGTTAAAAAAATGATTTTTTTTTTTAAAAAAGTTATAACAAACGGACTCTAAGTTATACTCTCACGGAACTTTTTTAAAAAATTACACACAAAAGTATAAGTATACACACAAATGTTATTAGCAAAAACTAAAGTATTTTACTCAAAAAATATACTGAAGTGTTTATAAACAAAAATAAAAACATTAGTTAATATATGTCTTAACCAGCTGAAAGTACACCTGTAGAAAAGAGCTGTTCAAAGAAAAGCGATTCCAAAGTTTTTTACATATATATATATATATATATATATATCTATATATATATATATATATATATGTATGTATGTATTATTATTCTGTTGAAAAATTCTTCACGAAAAAAGAAAAATCACCAAGTGATGGAGGGTAAAAAATAATCATTAGAAAGTCTCAAAGAGAAGAAAAAGTGTTTTATAAGTGGGACCCACCATCCATTCTAACGTGATTAGGACAAAGCTGAATTTTCTTGGATAAAAAGGGTAAAGGACTTTTCAAAGAGAAGATAAAACCATAAGAAAATGGAATACGTAGTTGCGTCAACCCGACGAATTAATGGAATATTTTAACACAAAACAACTCATTAAGTATTAGTTATAGTTAGACTTTAAAATATTGATACATGCTCTGGAGCATCAGAATATTCCTCCAAACTGTTATTATGTGATATATATATATAAAAATTTTAATTTTCATACTTTGAAAATGAACTCGAGTTAACTCGGTTTGATTCATTATTATCTCACTATTATGTTATTTTGTTCATGCCTGCTTTTGATTCACTAGAGTTTTTGTTCATGTTAGTTTATCAATCACATAGCTTGTTTAATTGTGTAATTTCACCTCGGTTTTTGATTCTCTTCACTGTTATGTGATATATATATATATATATATATATATAACTTTTGATATATTTTGTTGATCATTTATGTAATTTCATCTCGGTTTTTCATTCCCTTCACATATTTTTTATTCATCTCGGTTATTTTAAATACGATTTAAACTTGTATGAATCTACGAGATGATTGAACCTAATCAATTTCAATTTTCAGGAAGAGGTAGCAAGATTGACAAGTAATTTGGCAAGTAATTATTCAGACACGAAAGCTGTGAACTTGGGACAACTATTGAATGTATGTACCACCAATGCACTTTCTAGGGTTATGTTAGGAAGAAGAGTATTCAATGATGGGAATGGTGGTTGTGATCCTAAAGCTGATGAGTTCAAGGCTATGGTTCTTGAATTGATGGTGTTAGCTGGAGTTTTCAATATAAGTGATTTTATTCCATCATTGGAATGGCTAGACCTTCAAGGAGTTCAATCTAAAATGAAAAAATTACACAAGAGGTTTGATGCATTTTTGACCAACATTATTGAGGAACATGAGAATTCTAATTTTAAGAGTGAGAAACATAAGGATTTGCTGAGTACTTTGTTGTCACTTAAAGAGGAAACAGATGTTGATGGAAACAAGCTCAATGATGTTGAAATCAAAGCACTACTTTTGGTATGTTACCTACTCTTCTATAACTCCACATGCACGTGCATACATGAACCTGAAACCTGACCTTATAAAAAAATAAAAAAAATTTAAGGTTAAACTTACGAGTTAGTCTTGTTTAATAAAAAAATCAAATGTACAGTATTTAAAAACAAAAAACATTTTTTTAAAAGAAAAACAAATGATCTTGCATTTTGAAAATATGTGTCGCTTTTATGTGTGTGCGCTTAAACACTATACAAACCTGCTCTATACACTCCCATCTCAATTCATATAGAGAAGTCTTTTTTTTTGTTCAAACTTAACTGTCATTCTTCTTCATCTTAAAGTCTATATATGACAAGCAGGTAAGCACGTTTAATTTGTCCCTCTTATGAAGTAGAAATAATGGGTGAAAACTATATTTGTATGACTAATTGTTTGGTCTGGTGAAAATGGCTGTTTTATATATTTACATGAACGATCATGCATTTTTCAATTTAAAATGTTACATTGATTTCGTAAAAATTCTATTTTACTTTGTATTTAGACCTAATTTATCAAAGTTAAAATGTGGTAAAAGGTGAATTGAGCAATGGATTTTTTTTTTTTGGTTTACTTTAGACTCAAAACAAATAGACATTCTTGGTAAAAAAATAATAATATCGGGAAGCCGCAAAATTATAATAAGTAGCACTAATAATTCTTTCTTCAAAAAAAACAAAAAAAAATTCTTTTATAACTGCCTTTGAGAAAATGTGAATTTTATCACTTGAGATTATAAACATAAACTCTTACTATTGAGTTACATCTCTCATAGTAAAATCAAACAAACTAATTATATAACTATGTAATATTAAATATTTCGGTTGCTTGATGCTTTTTTTATTTCACTTCTTAGTTGTAGAGGTTTCACTTATAGCTTAGAGAAAAATAAAGAGTAAATATAAACCATGTTACAAACTAAAGTTTGTTCAATTTCACGTTTGCAAATTTTAATACAAATATACTTCTTGACATTGGCAAAAGTTTGATAGAAAATATACTTACTGCTTTGATTTTTTGTATATAGAACATGTTTGCAGCTGGGACAGACACATCGTCAAGTACTACAGAATGGGCCATTGCAGAATTGATTAGAAACCCAAGAATCTTAGCTCAAGTACAGCAAGAATTGGACAATGTTGTGGGTCGAGATAGGAACGTGGAAGAAGATGACATACCGAACCTACCTTACCTACAAGCAGTGATAAAAGAAACATTTCGCTTGCACCCATCAACACCTCTTTCCCTCCCACGAATTGCATCTGAAAGTTGTGAGATTTTTGGATACCACATTCCAAAGGGTTCAACTCTTTTGATTAATGTATGGGCCATTGCTCGTGATCCAAAAGAATGGACTGATCCATTAGAGTTCAAACCTGAAAGATTCTTACCAGGTGGTGAGAAGTGTGATGTTGATGTTAAGGGAAATGATTTTGAAGTTATACCTTTTGGTGCTGGACGTAGAATATGCGCTGGGATGAGTCTTGGTCTTCGTATGGTCCAGCTTCTAACTGCTACACTTGCCCATTCATTTGATTGGGAACTTGCAAATGGGCTCAATCCTACAAAAATGAACATGGATGAAGGTTATGGGTTGACACTTCAACGAGCTGTGCCATTATTAGTGCACCCTAAGCCTAGGCTCTCGCCACACGTGTACTCATCTTGTTTCTAATTTTTAAGTTTATGTTTGTGATTTTTTTTTCTTCTTACTAGTAGCTCCCTCACTTCCATTTCTTGCTTAGCTCTAATAACGTGAATAAATGGGATTTGTCGTGTGTTGGTGTGTAAAGATCCCAAAGGAGGGAAGGTGTAATGTTAGTTAGTTCAGGTCTTGTGTGTTTCAAACTTTTGTGTTAATATATGCAAAATTAATATGAACAATAATTCTTCTTCTTTTTTGACAAATGAACAATAGTTCTTCTCTTCTTTTAATTAAAAAATTATATTAGGTTAGAGATAACCATCAAATTAAACATAGTGAGAATTTACGATGAACTAACAAATAACCTATACCAAAGTGGAAGATCTAATCATTTGTGTCATCCTCAACTTGTACATCTTTTCATCAATAAATCAATGAAACAGGACCAACTACACTTTTATGTGTTACTAATGATTAATGCTATTTTATTCTTCAATTTTCATCACTGCAAAAATATAAAGTACATACAAAATTTAGAGATATAAAAAAATATCTCTATCAGAGACTGATTTAGTGACAAAATAAATTGGTTCGAAACTAAACAAAATATAAAGTCAGAATTATCTATTGCTAAGTCGATCTAGCTCAATAATTGATTCTAACATGTAATTATAATTTGTTGTGGGTTCATCTTGATGCCACCTCTACCTCTTTGCTTATCAAAAAAAAGATAAGTCCATGCTTTTCATAACTTAGTGTATATGCAATTTTATTTTATTTTTTGAATCGGCAAATATTATTAATCCGATACTCTCGCAAGACGTTAAGAGACGGTGATAGATAAATACAAGGATGCCGCATATAGGCGTAACATCATCCAAAAAACAAACCAAGACAGTAGAGCTAAAAGCACCCAATAACCAAACCCATATATGGCTTAAGCTATGATTCTGAAATCTAGTACTGACCACCAAAATTCAATTCCATAGCTATGCCCATAGCCGAGCCAAAACTGCCTGAAAAACAGACACAGGTGCTGCTGAACTGTCAAAGACAGCAGCACAACAGCGCTGCCCCAGAAAAACCAGCACAGCTGGGCGTGAAAACAAGCAGAAGGCAGCAGCAACTTAGCGTAATAAGCAATCCCGTGGACTCCAACTCCACTCGTAAAACATACGTACGTGGCGATTTTTGTTCTACCTAGAATCCACCTCCAAGACATCACTTTTACCTCCTCCACTAAATCTTCCCATGTTACAATTATGAAAAATACATCCATTCCTTAGTGTATATGCAATCTAATATCTAGAGGGACGAGAATCTTCGTCCCATGAGGTTATATATCGTCTACATAGTTGTTTGGTTATAATTAGTATGAACTTTGCATTAATCTAACAAAGTGATAGAGAGGATTTGAATAATCTTAACTCCCGTTCAAACTCTGAATCACTCAATATGATCATATTTTACAAGTAATCAAACAACTTTTAGAGTCATTTTAGGTATCTTTAGATATCTTATGGTATTTTAGGTATATTTTTTGAGTCATTTTAATAAACAATTGAAGACAATTTAGAGGAGTTTTAGATGAGTTGCTCATGGTTTGAAGGATATTTTGTATTGTTTTGATTTGAGTTGTTTTAATTTTGTTTATTCTCTAACTGGACAACTCCAAGGTGTTTTGAGTCTTTGTATTGATCAATTATGTAATTTGACAAATTATGCATAGTTTTTCTTTGATTATGCCTTTAGTTACCATGTGTAACTAAGCACCTTAAGATTAGGCTTCTAAAACGAACCTCTATTTATTTATTTATTAGAATTCAGTTAATGAAATTTCTTCATTCATTATAATTTTAGTTATATTTAATTTTCATATGTTTTGCGCTTAATGCTTTTACGAACTGCGACGCCCCTAGATTTGAAATGGTCCTAGGTTAGGGTTTATTAAACTGGAGTCTTTCTTTAATTGCAATCATTATATATGAATTTTACTTGCGATCTTTAAGTTATTAGGATCCTTATGGTATGATGGTTAGGTTCTAATGACAAGATTCGTGAATCCCATTCCGAGAAAAAACAAGTTAAAAGTAGCTTTCCTTCAAAATATTTCTTTCAACACAAGTGTATGAGCAAAGTCTCCGTGAGCAGGGGTGGAAATAGGCCAGGTCAGGCCAGGCTTTGACAGACCTGAGTCTGACCTACAAATATTTTTACAAGCCTGAATCTGGCCTATGGTCTATCATAGGCCATTTTTCTTGGTCCGGTATGGTCTATTTAAAAGTCTGGGCTAGCCTGAAAGTCTACTTACATGCCTATTTTACATTAAGGTCATCAAATAGTTTATTTGACCTCCTAAATAGGCTAAACAGACCTTAAAGCCTACTTAAAAGCCTATTTCATTACAAACAAATTTTAACAACATTAAAACAATTTTAAAAGCCTATTAAGGGACTAATAGATAGAGAAAATATGTTTGTATTTTTAATGTATGCAATTAATTAAATATAAAAAAGAACACTTTAATAAATAAGTATTAATAGGCCGACCTATCAGGCTTAACAGGTTTTTTTAGAAGCCTAAGCCTGACCTATTTAACAAAACAGACTTTTTAAAAAGCTTAAGTCAAAACATATATACTAAACAGGCCAGGTTGTAGGCCCCTGTAGGTCGGCCTGACCTATTCCCAACCATATCCGTGAGTTTAACTCAGTTGGTAGGGATATTGTATAATATATGCAAAGGCTGATATTCGAACTTCAGACACCTCGTTTATTGATCTTAAGAGATAAATTTTTAATCAATAGACTAGTTGAAAAAAAATATAAGAGTAAATAATTCCTTCTAATTTAATTAAATTTGGATGACAATTTCATCCAGCAATAAGTACCATTATATTTATACCATCAACAATAAAATCTTAACAAAATTTATGACAAATTACACTTAGGACTCTTGTACACCTTTACACCACCAAAAAAATAAAAAATAAAAACTCTTGTACACCTTTGGCATAAACAACTCATCGCAACACTAGTAAAGTCCCACAACAAACAATCACCAACAAAAGAAGAAAAGTTCCACAATAACCTTAATACCACAATTACAGTTTCATCATTATATTTGAGCTAAGCGATTGATGTCAATAGGATAAGCATCTGATTCAGATTGAGCATTGTAAGCTCTCCTACCTATGATAGTGTTGCCAACCTCAGTTGGGTGAAATGCATCCCAAAATAGGTACTCATTCCTATTATTACATGGGGTTTGAAAGGGCAAACATGTAATTTGACCATTGTTTCTTCCTATTCCACAACACCCTTCATTTGTAACCCTAATGCCTGAAAATTAAGACAGAAACAAAATCAGCAAAAAATTTGTCAAAGATCAACTCTTAGGCAATGTAAATGAAAATTCTATTAAATTCAAATGCTTCAATTGAGTTCTCTTTATTTATAAATTTTAAAAGTGATTAAAAAAATAACTATAACAAATTAAATGGTTAAATTTTGAAACTTTTGAAAAGTTAAGGGTTAAATTAGATGAATTTTTTTAAAATTATAAGGATCAAGCTGCCAAATTAGAAAAGTTGATAGGGACTTATGTGTGATTCATCAAATCTACGGAATATAAATTAAAACATATATAAAATCCAATTTGATATTCACATATTCAAAAGTAAAGAGTGAATGTCAAACAATTGAGTTCAAGTAGTTAATGAGTTTTACCATAGGACAAACTATTTGGGAAAATTCGAGTTCGATTCCTGAATGAAACAATTCTTGATCAGATTATATTTACCTCACATCTAAACTTTAACCTACCAAAGTCCTTTTCCCTTGAACCACCGAAGGGTTAACACCCAAAAAAAAAAAAAAGTAAAGAAGAAATTTCAAATTATTAGCATTTGTTTCAGACTAGGTCAAGGTCCATTCACTCAACGGAGCGAGTCGCCTTAAGACGCTAACACATGTACGTATAATAACATGGACTAACCCTAAATCAATTGAATCAAGGTTGCATAAGTTGATTTGAGCTGTTATAAAGTACAACTTATCCTAATTTACTCACAAGTCTCGCTAGAGGACAATTGTCAAGATAAGTCTAAAAGACTCATAAAGCCTAATCTCTCACTATACAAGGCTAATTCGTGGTCTCTTCTACGTACACAGATGTTTATCCTAAATACCTTGCGTATTCGGAGCATTCTTACTTGGTTGTTGAAGTATTTGTAGATACACCCCTCTAGAAAAGAAGGAAGCTACTGAGCAAAATCTCATGTAGTCTCTACTAAGGGACAACTATTTCGATACATCTTAAAGTCTCACATTGCTTGGAAATCAAGACCAAATGTCGTTTATATACAACACCCATACTTCTCAATTCAACTTGACACATTTTGTGAATGACAAAACTATGAGGGCTCACTCTCAACGCTTCAAAGTGGACAATACTTTACGTGGTGTGTCATACTTGAGGGTGGAACATAACAATGTTTAGATGGTATTTAAAATTTAGCTTTAAAAAGTATTTCATAAAATTCCTATTTTTGAAAATTCTCAAAACTAATTTCCAAACGAAGTAATTTATAATTAAAGAGTTAAATTACCCCGTAAAATTTCCTCATACAAACAAACACACTATCAAGAAAATTACAAAAAGAAAAAAAATATAACTAAAAAATGTTTAAAGCAAAAATAATTACCAAATGATGATGGGTTGTTTATGATGTCTTGAAAGATACCATAAGTATTTACATAGATGAATCTTGCATCAGGAAGCTCATTGTTGAGTTGATTAACAAGAGATTTCAATCCGTTGTTAAATAATTGGTTTGCAGAATTGATTCTTTCAACACAAGTGGTACCATCTGGACTGTTTTGAGCTAATTCATTTGGACTGCAACCTATTTGACCAATCCCAAATAAAGCCATTTTCCTTGCTCCATAGTTATACAAAATCTAAGTCACAAAGAAAACAATTAAACTTCTAATAGCAATTGGTTTGTCATTAGTAAGATTATCAATCTTGTATTTACAAATGCAAAAAGTAAAGGACAAAATGTATTTTCTTAGGTGTTTTTTTTGGTTCTTCGGATAAAATTTACTTTTTATGTTTGAGAAATTTGTAAATTTGAGAAATCATAGGTAGTAATGAATATTTTCTGAGAAGAACCCATGAAAAGCATCTCAGCAAATGCTTCTAGGTTTATTCCAAAAAGAAAATATGAGCGGAAATAGGTTGGACCGAGTTAGACTTTACAAGATTTAAGCCTCACTTCTCAAAATATTTAAATCTTTAGTTTGGCACGTAATCTATCAAAGGCAATTTAAATCTTAGGTTTGGTACGTAGTCTGTCATAGGCTTATTTAATAGGCTTGAATTTGGCCTTTTGAAAACTTGATATGACACTTTAGTTGTTTAAAAGTCTTTTTTTTTTATGAATGTATTCAAATATGTATTGATATTATACTCCTTCGGTTACATTTATAAGAAATTTTTTTTATTAGGTTCGCTATATTTTGCTAAGATACATAAGTTGTTCAATGAACTTGATAGAGCAAAATTTGCTTATAAATATGACCGAAAGGAGTACATATTTAAGTAGATTGGTGAATTAATAGAGCAATGAATTTGTAATAATGCAATTAAATATGTACAAAAATAATAATGCAGCCTAATAAGTTTAAAGTATAAAATTTATTAGTAAGACCATTGTGTTTGTGTATGTTAGACAAAGTCATATAATATGATGTGACTTGTTGATTCAATGATAGAAAAGGCTTTTATACGATGTAAAAGCATTTTATTTATGCATGTTAGACAAAGTCGTGTAATACAATGAAAACTAGCTAAACAAGATGAAAGAGTGAAAATTTAAACTGAGAAAAACAAAGTATAATTACCCTAAGTTGTTGAGCATATGCTTGAATAAGAACATCAGCATACTGTTCTGGTGTAAACTGTCTACCAGTAGGATATGCAGGCATGAAATAGTTGTTAAGGTAATCATTACTACCCAATCCAATGGAATAGATGCATTTGCTAAGATAATTTGAAGCTGAATCCTCATCTCCAAGCAAATTTACCACTTGGGACACTGTCTTTTGGTAGTTTTGTACTTGACCACTAAAACTAATACGATCTCCCTACAAAGTTGAAATAAATGAACAATTTTAGAAACTATTCATATGGTTATTATCAAACAAAGATAAAAAGAAATCAAAGGTTGATTTTAGTCCTTATAGTTTTTTTTTAGTTTTTGTCTCTATATCATATTGACAATTATAAGGGCTGTATTTTTATACAATATGATCAATCATGACCTATGAATCATACATACGGACGTAAATCCTGGATACGACGCAACTAATAATTTAAGAAAATCACATAATTCAATATAATTATATGTGTTGGTGTCGGACATAATACGTATCCGACATCGGAACACGTCTAATATGAGGTGTGTCCGTGCTTCATAGATCAAGACTAAAAAATAATATTTCTTTTTTTGCTTTCCCAAGATTATATAAATAATTATTTGAAGAATGAATTGAAAAGCAATATTTACTCATTTTACTATAGCGAAAATAGTATACTATTTAACTGGAAAGATCATGTGCCACTAAATTTAGCATAGAGAAAAAAAAAATAGTACTAGTTGTTGTCCAGTTTCTTCTCTAATTCCAGCAGCTGCAGAAGCATAATTGACTCCTTGGAGTATTTCTTGGTCTCTAGCTGTTGAATAGGGAGATATGTAACCCTCGAATCCCAAAAGCTCAGCTGTCAAATTTCAACACAAGATTAATGCATGTCTATACAAAGTAACATAATCAAAGTCAATTTTAATGACTATTTTTTTTTGTCGAGTAACATATCGGCTAGAATTTTACCATTTAAAATAAAAAAGTAAAAATTTCGGAATTCAAACATTAGTATCTAGATATCGCAACGTCTTTATCAACTAAACTATATTCATGCAGACATGGACTATCGGTTTATTAATTTGTTTACACAAGATTTGTGATCGAACCACAACATGATTGTGATTGGAAATTAAAACCTTACCCGTTATCTCTTAGTTAAAGAACGACATATACCAGATGACTATCATAAATTCCGAACTAAATGTAGTCAAACAATTCCATGTGCTTGAGATTGGGGTAGGCACACAACTAATGTGAAGTAATTGAAACAAGATAGAGACAAAATAAACAGTCGTTAGAGTAATGCTTTGTTGTTCACCGACTTATACACTTCACTCTATTTATTTAAGAATTTTTTTAAATAACACTCTTAAAACATTTGTTAACAAAACCTTTTATAAAATATTTTAGTTTCATTGTTAACTAATAAAAAGACTATAGTGGTTCTTGTAACTTAATATTCTAATCCAACTCATTATATATTAATTTTGAAAAAATTACTAGTCAATAGATATGATTGATAAATGATAGGTTCTAATACATGCCAGCCTACTTTTAGAAGGAAAACGAATTGAAATTGCAAATATCTATTTAAGTGTCTTTTATTAATAATTTTATAATCTAAACCGACTAAGAAAATATGCATTTGAAAATTAAACTAACTAACGAAAAACACATTCAATAATCAAAAATTTTAAGAAAGACACACAAGAAATTTTTATTTTTTTAACTTTGAAGACTATAATAAAGTTAGTTAACACATTTCAAGAACAAAATGTTTTGTTCACGTATTTGCTAGTAGAGCTGAAATGATGATACTTAAAATCTAAAATAGCAAGATAAAGCAATATAATATAATTTTATTTTAAATATGTGCATGTCCCTTTTAAAGTATACTGTAAATTTAAATAAGAATGTATATAAAGTTTAATCAATTTTTAAGAAATACCATATTTTTTTAGGAAAAAGAAAAACCATTTTATAAACCTCTTTTTTTTTAATCAAATTATTATAAACTTCTTAACTATATATAAAAATTATGTCAAAAAAAGGTAAATATAAAAATTAACATTTCAAAATGGAAATCAATCACTCTAATTTGACTTAAGCAAACTCACCAATGACATCAACAGTAGTTTTTCCATTGGAGAACCTTCCAGTTGGACCACCACCAAAGTCAATCCCATAAGGAAGGTAATTAGCTTTGGCCAAAGAATTTAGGTTGTTATTGTTCCCATCATCTACCAAAGAGTCACCAAAAATGAAGTAGCAAGGTACTTGAGGATCAGCTTCAACCTTACTACTCCACAAACCCAAAACCACCACCATCATTACCCATAAATTCATAATCCACTTCACAGTAATGACTTCCCTAGATGCCATATTAATTGAAGCAAGAAATGAAACAACAAAATATAATGTAAGTATTTCTTCAAAAAATAAATATAATGGAAGTATTATAGAATGTGGTATGTGTGTAAGTGGAATGAGTGGATATGGGAAACTCTTGAAATGTGACAATTATATAGTTGCAGAAAGGAAAAGAGTATGGCAATCTTTTTAGCTTTTACAGTTGGGAACATGTATTTTTGTTAGGAACATTAAATTCACTCCGTCATGGAGTGGAATTGAGTGGGCATGTCGGTGCTTGACAGTAATATTAAGGTTTTTTTATCTGGAGGCATGTAAAAATCGTTGTGTGCAAGTGTGAGTTATATAACCTACATCGGATAGAAAAATAAAGGTTGAACACCTTATAAGTAAGATGACCCATAAACTCATTGTCTTAAGGTTTTGGGTAAGAGTGTGGTGTCTCTCTTGCTTGTTTCGTTGTTCTAGCCTCGATGTGGACAGTCCCCCTTGGCCCCCATCATGACCCAACAGTGGTATATATCATAGCCTGGTTCGACGAAGGATACGGCCGAGGCAGCCGATCTGTTTGCGCAGATAGAAGCAACGGCGGTACAATTAGTGTCGGTCCGTTTGCGGAGGAACCAGCAATGACGATACAAGCAAGTAAGAGCTTCCGCTTAAGGGAGAGTATGATAAGTAGATGGACTCACACTTGAGAGGGAGTGTTGTGTGCAAGTGTGAGTTATATGTCCCACGTCAGATAGAAAAATATAGGTTGAACACCTTATAAGTAAGATGACCCATAAACTTATTGCCATAAGGTTTTATGTAAGAGTATGATGTCTCTCTTGCTTATTTGGTTGCTCTAGCCTTAATGTGGACGGTCTCCCTTGAACGCTGTCATTACCCAACAAAAATAAGGTTTACTATGATTATTTTTTGAAAGGTAGATTAAGGTTTATGATAAAATGTTGTTGTTTATCATAAATACTATCTCAAGACTCAACTATAAGCCAAATAATCTCTTTCACTCACTAAAGTGGTGAATCTCAACCCATATATATATATATATATATATATATATATATATATACTCCCTCCGTCCCATGTTATAAGCAAAAAATAAAAATCACACTTATTAAAAAAAACTAAAACATATAAGTTTGTAACATAGTTTTTTGTATTATCTTTGAAATAAGTTTTATAGGAAGTTGTAAAAACAATTTTCATTGGTTGTTGGTTATTGAGAAAATGAAAGAGAGAGCAAATTGAATGCACTTTGCATTTAATTTACTTTTTAGGTTCATTCAATTAATGATGTATGTGGTTCATATTATGGACCACATACATCATTAATTGAATAAACCTAAAAAGTAATTTTTGCTTATATTTTGATACGGATGGAGTATATATATATAAAGAGAGAGAGATATATATACATCAGAGAAATTTTCAAAATATATTTCCTCCATTTAAAAATATACACCCTACATTTGAAGAATTGTGGGTACTTACCCATCACCAAATCACAAATAGCAACATAAGTAAATTAGTGAGCAGTATCCACAAACTAACTTTCATATCACTTGCAAATTTACATATGGAACTAATTTTAAGATGAACACAATGGTACCTTAAAGTTTGGTTAGGTATATCATATCATCCAATTACTCATTGACATGTCATATTTTTGGATTAATTTATTTAAAAATCAAATCAAATTTTATGAGTTTTGCTTGCAGGTACCGACCAGTACCCAATCAAACTTTTTTTTTACTCAACCAAACTTCAAGATAAAAAAGTTACCTAATTCTAATTAATTGATTGATAAGTTACACATAGTTCTTCAAGGATTATGTTAACCGGTGCCTCCGGAGCACTGGTTAAGGAAACCAGAAAAAGAAAGTCTTAAATTAAAAGTAATTACTTTTTAAATATATAATGAGTTCACTGCACAGTTTTTAAGGTCAGGTTACTATATTTGATCCTTAACCAATGCTTCGGGGGCACCGGTTAACATTACCCATTCTTCAAAGATAACCTAGAAAAAACCATAATGTAATTACTATCAACACATGTATAAATTTGGGTACACGTGATTTTTTCAACTACGAGATAGAGATGAGTACTACAACAAATGTTCAAACCCTATCAATTGCGGGACCGTATTCACTCTTGTATAGATTCTACGCAGTTACACTATACAGTAAATCTCAACCGTAAGTTTAAAAATCAAATTGTCCAAATTTCAAACACGATTTTACGGTAAAATAATTTCAGCCGCCAATTTATGATCAAACTGTCCAAATCAGTTTGAATTTTTTGCTATAACGAGGGAAGTTTAATTCCATCGATTGCCTTTCCAAAACCCATGTGCTTTGCCGGTGTCCTTCAAATGTTGGCGGATAGTAAAATTTAATACTTCACCTATTTTGCTTGTACTAGTAATACCATACACCTAACAAGCTTGATGTTCATTATTGTGTAATCAAAGGAAAAAGTCCAGAATCCATGTTGTTGGACCAAGTTACTTAAATTATGCGCGTAGCTCTGAAGAAGTTGTCGTTGACGTTTGTTTCCAAGCCATGATCAAGGCATTTGGAAGAGTTATTTGCACTTTACAGCCAATGCCTTCATTTTGTTAGCGCAGTATTAATGATAGTATTGACAACTTCCTCAAAAAATATTGACAGTGTTGACTTTAGACTCATTCATGATCCATGATTTGAATGAAAATCTTTACAAAATCAATGAATACTCCTTCAATCATATTATAAGTGTTGTACTAGTACATAATTAACGCAATTATTTACATTTGCTTATAATTGATGCAAAACAAATGCATGTACTTACTTTTTGGTTTATGAATTATAATTGATGCAAAACAAATGCATGTACATACTTTCAAACTTATTAAGGGTAGTTAAGTTCATTTAATTTTCTTCTATTCATGTTAAAAATAAATACATATGCTAACTTATATTGATAAAAAATAAATTTCCTTTTGTGTTGACCCTCTGATTCCTAGTGGTCTAGTAATCGGGAGTTCTGTCGAAGGTATGTAAAATTTGACAAAAATTATTCCCAATAACAATCAAACTCATATTCTACCGAACGATTCATCTGAGGGAGGACTCATTAACCACTTCACATCTGAGAAAGGATTCATTAACCACTTCAGTTCAATCACTTGGTTAATAAAGATAATCTTCTCCTCACGCCATTAAAAAAGTAAAATATATTTTTGAGTGCGCTCAACGAATTCAAATACATTAGCCACTCATAAAAAAAAAGGCAAAGCATCCCCCAGACAATAACCTAGAGCTGTCAAATTGGATTAGCCTGCATGAGCCGGCTAATCAAACCCATATAATTGTAGGGCTTAAGCCTTAAATATTGAGCCTAAATTTTTATAGGTCATTTTTGCACGACCCTAAAAAGTTGAAAAATTCCTAATAAGACAAGGAAAATTCTAAAATGCCTCCAGCGGTAGTTAACTACCGTTGAGGAACCGACATCAGTTAACTACCGCTGAGCCCAACAGTAGTTAACTCACTTCGCGATTTCCCCCCAAAAACCAGTACAGCCCTACCTCCCTATTCACTCATCACCTTACATCATCATCACCTTACCTTAAAAAAATCTCCCTTTCAAAAAAAATGTTCCAAATCATTGTTGATGGATTACTAGAGCGTTTCTACACACATTTGACGTCAAAAAGCAGGTATTGCAATGTTAATCTCGTTTCCATTTGACCTACCTTTGCTGCATTTTTTTCTCCTGATATGCACGTTAATAGTAGTTAACTACCGTTGGGGATGAAGAACCAGCTGCAGTTAACTACAACTGGGAACTTAGAAAATTTTCTGCCTAAATTTTTTTCTTTTATTTATTTATTTATATTATTAAATTATATTAGATACATGTTAATTAATTATTTTAGCAATTATATGTTGTTTATTTATAGATATGGTTGAGAATGCGGGTGATGATCTGGTTGATCGAAAATCCAGTGTTGTCGATTCTTTCGTCGAGATCAAACCGCCGAAGCTTGAAGCTTCCATTAAGGTTGAAGCTCCCATTAAGGTTGAAGCTTCCGTGAAGGTTGAAACTTCCGTTAAAGTGGACGCTTCAAACGTCAATTCCGTTGTGTCCAAACTTCGTGACAACGAAGTGAACACAACTCATTTCTTTTCGAGCCGAGAGACATGGAAAGATAAAGACAAATTGCTCGGGTGGGTACGTCGACAAGCAAATAGGGTTGGATTTACGGTTATCATAAAAATATCTTGTGAAATAAGAAATCCAATGTTGGAGTTGGTTTGTGAAAGGAGTGGCGAACACAAAGTACCGAAGGAAAAAGTGAAGCATGAAGAAACAGGATCAAGAAAATGTGGGTGTTTGTTCAAGGTGCGTGGATATGTCGTCGGGGAAGACAATGCTTGAAAATTGGTTATTCTTAATGGTGTTCACAACCATGATACGGTGCCATATTTAGCAGGGCACCTTCTTGCGGGAAGATTAACGGAGGACGAAAAAAAGATTGTACATGACTTGACCAATAGTTCGGTGAAACCAAAAAATATTTTGACAAATTTGAAGAAGAAAAGGCAAGAGTCCATGACAAATATCAAGCAAGTCTACAATGAACGTCATAAATTCAAAAAGGCAAAAAGGGGTGACTTGACGGAGATGCAGTTTCTAATCTCAAAGTTGAAGAGAATAAATATGTTTATATTATAAGAGAAAAATGTGACAGTCAAACTATTCAAGACATATTTTGGACTCATCCAACATCGGTAAAATTGTTTAACAATTTTCCGACTGTTTTGATAATGGATTCCACGTATAAAATCAACTTGTACAGGATGCCATTGTTTGAAATTGTTAGAGTCACCTCAACCGATATGACATATTCGGTTGGTTTTGCATTTATGACGTTGGAGAAAGAGGATAACTTTACTTGGGCTTTACAAATGTTGCTTAAACTTATTAAACCAAATAGTGATATGCCTAAGGTGGTAGTGACTGATAGGGACACGGCTTTGATGAATGTCGTAGCAACTATTATCCATGATAGTACTGCAATACTTTGTTATTTCCATGTTGAGAAAAATGTTGGAGCAAAAATCATCATTGATTGTAAAGTGAAACAAAAGGTTGTCATAGTGGATGGGGAGAAGAAGCTTGTCGACGAGGTAAAGCATAGTGAGATAGTTGATGCCATATTTCATGCATGGGAAAAAGTGGTTGAATCTTCTACTCAAGAGTTATATGCAAGTAATCTAACGGAATTCCAAGATGCTTGTAAGAATTATCCAAGGTTTCTTCACTATGCTCAAACTACCATTTTGGACATTGTTAAGGAAAAAATAGTGAGGGCATGGATAGACCTTGTGTTACATCTTGGGTGCAAGAACACGAACAGAGTTGAAGGAGCTCATGGTAGAGTGTCGTTATAACTACATCTTGAATGGATTGCATCCTCCCAAAAATGGTAGTGGTTTTTCCCTTCCCGATAAATAATTGACATTGTCGGATATAGGTCACATCGTTGCAACTTATTACAATAGGTCGTGGTAGAGATAACTAACCTTGGTATTGGAATCTCAGATACTTTTTTCCCAATTAGAGGTAGGCTTCTAACTAACCCGAAAAGCCACATCATGTGTCTTGGTTTAATCCAAAATGATTTTGTTGTTCTTTGGTTGAAAGATGATTTCCCACTACCTCCATCAGCTACGGAGTGGAACAATCACAAGAGAAAAGAAGCAACATCATGGGAAGATGAATTTTTGGAACAACACGATCATTTCTGAACACTCATGAATCTTGAAAGATGAGAGAGACCGTTATCACCTAAAAAAGATTCAAACCAACACAATCTAATTTTATGTGACACTCCGGTTAAAGCAAATGAAGAATTTGAAGTTCTTGTGGAACATTTAGATGATTAAATTTTATTAGATGAAAAATGACACTTTTTTGTTGGTGTTCATCCCTTTTTTTTGGTCAATATGCACTGACATATTTTTTGGGATATATAATGTAACTTCCAATTTTTTTGTGGCCAAGGTGTAACTAACCTTTTATGAATTCCGTATTTATTATACATTTATGTGCTTTTAGTGTAATTTATTGCATATTGTGGTAAATTTGACGAATTTCAAACAATTGTGTAATGTTAACATATTGTCGTATTTGTGTAATGTTACCAAATCAATGATAAATTATGAACTGTGGTTGTTGGATGGTGTTGTATCGGTTTTATTTCATGAGGAATTGCATATAAGAAAATTGCATTTAAGACAGTACTGTCTGTTTTACTGGTGTGAACAGCAGTTAACTACCGCTGACCTCAACGGTAGTTAACTACTGTCGGTTTTGCCAGCGGTAGTTAACTAAGGTTGGAGGTATTTTAGACATTTCCATGTGTTATTAGGAAACATCTGATGCCAAAAAAGCAATTTTCTAAAAAGTTTGCGACCTATTTGGGCTTGCTAGTATAGACCACGAGTAGCATGTTTAGGGTTGGATCCACTTTGTGGGTCTTTTTTTTTTAGAATACTGCTCTCCCTTTGCACAAAACACTCCCACCCTGCAGCCTTGCCAAAAATACCCATGCGCTAGTTAACTAATGCAAGTGTAAAACTATGCGTTAGTTAACTAACGTTGCGTGACTTAAGTCACGCCGCGTGAGTTAACTCACGCAACTCATGCTAGTTCAAAGAATTTTTTTCCTTCTTTCGTTTCAGGAATTGTCTCTATCTCCCTCTTCAATGCTTCTTTATTAATTGTAACATGTATAATATTAATAATCTATAAGTATTTTTAAGTAGTACCACTAGTAGTAATCTTAATGACTATAACTACTAGTTGCAGACACATCACATGGTTATCTCAGACATACAACATTTTAATTTGTGTGCAACTGCATGCAAGTGCTTTTACTAAAATCAATATCAATCTGGCCTCTTCTCTAATAATTGCTCTGATTCAACTCATGTGTCGTACGATGCAAAGTTCCACAAAAATGAATGGTTTGTGTACCACGCCTCATGCTGGGTATAATACCAGCATGAGTTAACTCACGCAACATGATGCTGAGTTTAATACTTGCGTGAGTTAACTCACGCAAATGCATTTTCGTCAGTTCAGCTGGACGCGAGCGAACTGTGCTGGGTGAAGAGCAGTATTATTTTTTTTTATTTTTTATGTTTTGTCGTTAGGGTTGTTGACTGGGTCATGTTTTATGTCCCCCAAGTTTTTATGTAATTTCTCTCTCTTTTTAATAATATATATGAGCAATTGGCAACCGATTAAAGTATGGTACCAAATTAGTTAGGGACTACTCTTTTTTAAATAACTCTTTACTGAGTTTATTATTAAAGTAAAAATAAAACTGAAAATTCGATGAATCATCACAAAAATATAAAAGTAATCATAATTATATTACTCGTTTCGTTACTTATAATTTTAAAGATCAAATATATAAACATAAATGTCATATCATTGTTTTTAACATTTACTATTTTATTTAAGGAACATTATATTTACTACATTTTTGTTTATGATTGAAGTTGGACGGTACATACTTTTAAACTTATTAAGGATAGTTAAGTTCGTTTAATTTTCTTCAAATCATGTTAAAAATAAATATATTACTAACTTATTCCTAATAAAAATAATCTTCTCCTAGTTAACTAGAATATATATTTGAGATTGTTCTGCCTCTTTTTTTCGTTTTTTTCCGACATCTTTATCTTCTAATGTAACTTGAGAATTTGTCTTGTTTTTTTTGGCACTCCTTGTGCTAGAAAGAACTGATTGTTAATTTAATTTAATATAGACTTAAATATGATGATAATCCTCCTTATAATTAGGTCCAGTTTTGATTTTCGTTCCTGCAAAAAAAAAAAGTTGAAAAACATCCCTACAAAACTTTTTTTGTTTTAAAATGGTCTCTGGCCCCACTATTCAGCTGAAGTGGCATGGCTTTGGCCACATGGCAGTTGCTGACTGTGCAAGTTTTGCCACATGGCGCTGACGTGGCATGCCACATAATATTAAATTTTAAAAAACATTTTTAAAATTTTGAAAATTGTTTTTTGAAATTAAAAAAAGTCATAAAAAAATTTCCGATTATATATTTTTTGAAATATGAAAAAAATGGAAAATTATTTAATTACATAAAATCTAAATATAAATTTGATAAAAAAATTGAACATATAATTTTATTTTTTCGAAGAACTTTTTTTATTTTTTGAAAAGTTATTTTCTTGTTCTTTTGCAAAAAATTTCATTTTTTTTAAAAGAGAAAACTTCAAAAATTAAAATTTTTGAATACTTATTTTTTTTGACAAAAAAAACTGTTAAAATTAAATTTTTGAAAAATAAATTTTTTTAATTTGAAAATTATACATTAAAAAATTTCTTATCATATTTTATTTCCAGATTTAAAAAAAAAACGAATTTTCATTTTTTTTTCATATTTAAATATTATATGATCGAAAAAATATTTGGAATTTTTTTTAAGATTTTTTTATTTTTTAAATTTATTTTCAGTTTTTTATTTTTAAAAACTATTTTCAAAATTTTTAAAATATTTTTTATGTTTTTTATTATGTGGCATGCCACGTCATCGGCACGTGGTAAAAGTTGAACAGTTTGCAACTGCCAAATAGTGAGGCAAAAAAAACATTTGCAGGGACGAAAATTAAAAATGAACCAAATTACAGCAACGATTATCATATTTAAGTCTTTAATATAATTCATTTTAGCTTCTTAAAAAAAATATATAATTTTTAAATAGAGTGCGATATTGGTCATAAATTAAGATAAGTTTTTCTCTAGCTCTGTTAACATCGGTCATTTCATTTGTTTAAGATGCATTTGGTAGAGTGTGATATTAGTGGTGGTGGAAGGGGGTTTGTTGCTTCTTTGGCAACCTGATGTAAACATTTCAATTGTAAATTCTAATAATAATTTCCTTGATTTTTACATTGTCTAATAATGAGATTATTGCTGAGATGGTTTGGAGAGCTATTGGTATACGGTATACATGGCTATCCTAATAAGCAGCATAAATAAATTAAAAAAAAAACTTGTAATCTTATAAAGGATTTTTACTCTGAAAACTTTACTATTGACTGGCTTATATTTGGTGATCTTAATATTGTGATGAATCATCATGATAAAGGTGGTGGAAACCAGATTAGTGCATTTGTTTCAGCTTTTAAAAAAAAATAGATTTGGCCATTTGGGGTTAAACGAATCTAGAGATTTTTTTTCGAGATTTAAAAAAAAAAGAACCAAAGCTATTTATGTTTGTTTACTAACATAAAAAAAATAAAAATTGATGAATTGAACCCCTTAAGCTTGGGTTCTTTGTAATTGGAAGAAAAATATATATATTTAAAGCTACTTGGAATAGCTTTACATATTGAGGCTAAAATTGATTTTTTTAACAAAATGGATTTTTTTTAAATCTGAAACAAACACTACAAAAATAAGAAAATAGATTTTTTAGTTAAAATAATATTTTTCGAAAACAAAATGGATTTTTTTTAAATCTGAAACAAACACTACAAAAATAAGAAAATAGATTTTTTAGTTAAAATAATATTATTTTTTTCGAAAAAAATCCAAACAAATGGGCCCTAATTAAAATGTTGTTCATGCCCCTAGTGATTTTTTTAATCTTTGTTATATGGAGGACTTAGGTTACAAGGGGATGCTTTCACTTGAGCCAACAATTAAGAAAATTATCAATTTATTATTTTCAGGTTTGACAGATTTGTTGCTAATCAAGGGTGGAGAACTAAATTTCCTAGTTTTTCTAACTTTCATATGCTTAGATTCAAATATGCCCATTGTCTTATTCTTTTAGATTTTACTGCTAACAAAAAAAAAAATCAGATTAAGGAAGGCCAAAAAGAATAAGATCAAGAGGTTGGAGCAAGTTTGGATACAGGATAGTGACAATATTGATATTATTAGGCAGGCTTAAGCTAGCCATAATGGGGTTAGTGTCATAAACCTTTCTAAAACTATGGAGAGCCTTCATTCTTAGGGCCATCAGAAGTTTGTGACTGAACAGGAAGAAGGCATTCAGAATATCCTTACTGGCTATTTTGAGAACATTTCTAGTTTAGAAGGCACTCGGGCCATTGAGGACGTTACTTTTGATGTGCAAAATAGGGTCTCGAACTATGAACACAGATTCAGACACTAACACGGAACACGACATAGATACTGACATGCCGACACCGTTAATAATTTGATAAAATCATATAATTCAGTGTAATTATATATGTTGGTAACACAGAGACACGCCTAATTCGAAGAGTGACCGTGCTTCATAGGTCTCTAATGAGATGAAAAGGGTGTGAGAGGCTAATTTCACTCAAGATGAGGTCACTATAGCTATTAAGCAAATGAACAACTTGGCTGCTCCTGGGCCAAATGGAATGCCAGCTATATTTTATCAAAGGTATTGGGACATCCTTGTTAAAGATGACTCCAATTTTGCGCTTGACAATCTTAATAATAATAAAGACTCTTCTGACATTAATCATACTTTTATTTGTCTAATTCCTAAAATTAAGGATTATCTATTCCAAAAAACTATAAACCCATCTCCCTTTTGTGTAATGTGCTTCTAAAAATTGTCATCAAGACTATTGCAAATAGATTGAAAATTATTCTTAATGGCATTGTTGACCCCTTTCAGAGTGCTTTTTTGCCAAAATGACTTATCACTGACAATGCTATTCTTGCATATGAGTCTTTTCACTACAAGCATCACAGCAAAAGCATCAAGAAAGGTTTTGTATGGATCAAATTGGACATGGAAAAAGCTTATGATAGAGTGGAGTGGAATTCCATTGAGAACACTCTTAAAGCTATGGATTTCCCTCCTAATCTCTTAAATGTCATTATGATATATATTTCTTCTGTACTGTATGCTATTTTCGTTAAGGAAATTGTAAGGAAAGTTCAACTTCTGAATACAGAAGAAGAAGATCAGCTTGCGGGGAATCGGACTAAAGATGAGATTTATAGTGTTAAGTGAGGTTATTATAGGTTGAAGGAACGGGACATGAATAGGGATGATGGCCCTTCTGAGCATTTTTCTAATATGAAGCCTTGGGATCATTGTTATTAAAATCCCGACTTAAATCTTAAAATTCAGGATTTTGCGACTTTCTTCACCTTCAACGACTCAAATTCATAGTAGAATCCCAAAATAGACAAAATCCATGGATTTTGATTGCGATTTTGCGATTTCTTATAAACTAAGTCATTTATGACTATATACTATTTATAAAATATATTTAGTATTAATTTTTTTTTGGTAAAATCCATCGATTTTGATTGCGATTTTACAATTTCCTATATCGATTCTACAAAAGTCCTCGAGTAAAATACTTTGATTTTGATTGCGATTTTACGAGTCCCGATTTTGCTATTCCCTTTCGACCTGAAGTAAAGTCCCAATTTTGACAACCTTATTTTGGATAAAGTTTGGAAGTTGATAAGTGTCAAATTATGTTATTTTCCATAGCAGTTATCTGCTTATTTTGTAAGAAGAGTATCAATCATTTCATATATGGCTTTGTTCAAGTTAGGGGGAGAGAGAGAGAAATGAAATTTGGCTTATTGGCATCTAAATTTGGCTCCATAATCTTCCAATTTATGCAATCAACAACTAAAATGATTAAAATTGGTCGTTGTTTGTGTGGCTTCTATAAAACAAGAACTAAACAAGAACTTTATTTATGTATTGATTGATTGATTGATTTCAAAAAGTATAAGTACTTTTAATTCCATGAAGATTGTGTATATTTTCTTTGGATTAAACATATATTTACTTTTTAATGCGGTTTGCTTGTTTTTTTTTTTTTGAATAAACAAGGGTCTAAAAGAAAATGAACAAGAGGTTGTTGATCTTTAATCAAGAAGTTTTTTCCAGTATGGAGACTGTTTTGATCGGTGTGGGCATATGCGTGTATGCATACAAATTGGGGAGTGTAAAATATTGCCATGAGTTTAGATTTCAGAAACAATTTTCTGCGGATTTTGGGATGCATATACGGGAAAGGAGATAGGGGCACTATTGTGTGTGGAAATGTGTAAAAGTTTTTACTTTAGTTTCTAAAAAATCTAGACCTTTCATAAAATCTAAAGGTAATTTTTTGGTGTTCCACCGATGACACCTTAGAATTCACCTTGAAAATGAGAAGAAAAAGAAAAGAGAAAAATTGAAAAACAATAGAAAAAGAAAAAAATATAGAATAGTTTGAATCAAATGTTTATCGCCAAATGTGTGTAAATATCAAAAGAGGAGATATATTCTAAGAAATTATGTGTTGCAAAATATTGAAGTATACGAAGGGTGCCTTAGACTAACGCCACTTTGATTCAGTTGCAAAACATTTCTTTTGTAACCCGGCCACATTACATCCTTTAAAAGACCCTCGTCATCTCTACTTTAATATTTCAAAATATTATGCTTGAATGAATGCATAAATTGATCAAGATGTTACCAAGATTGTTATATGTAAGTTCAAGCCACTACGTGATTGTTTACATTTCTTATCTACTTACAAAGAAGTGTGTTAGGTGTGATTCATTATTAATTGTGTTATTGGCTTGGAATGCATGACATGAACTTTGCGTTTTGTATAAATCTCACACTCATGATTTATTCTAGGTAAGTGGTAAATATAAGACTTGTCCGTATAATTCAACTTTGAATCACGCATCTCAAATTTATTTTAAAGAAACTGACTGGTTCACCGGAAATCCTTGTGAATCATTTTTCTCACATTCAACCATGTATCTTTTTTAGGACTTTTGTTTGAGGACAAACAAAGTTTTAAGTTGAGGACAAACAAAGGCAGTTTAAGAAAAATATTTAATCACAATCGGTTTTTCTCTCCCTTTGAAGCAACCTCGATTCACTAAGCAAGCCTTCTGCGCTTAGTTAATCTAATATTTCAGAACCTCTGTAAATAGAGGTGTAGGTCATTGGTAAGTTCTATCAATTGTAAATCCAAAATATTGGAGAGAGAGAGAGGGGGGGAGGGAGGGAGGGAGGGAGAGAGAGAAAGAGAGAGAGAGTAGAGTAGATGAAACCATTGGTCAGGGAAGTTTGGAGACAAGCTTGTTGATACTTCTCCAACATTTAGCAACTCTCCGTTGTTAGTCATCATGTACACCATGGGTAACTAAACTCTATCTTCTGAATGAGGTTAGATGTAAATAGCTATGAATCTATGTAGTACTCTTAATTTGACCAGTTGTATATAATTTATGTTTTTAATATAATTTTTGTCTAAATCTGTTCTTAATTCTTTGTCGATGATGTAATACTCTGCAATTGACCTTTTGATCTAGTCGTACCTGGTAAGGTTGGCTATAGACATGGTTTAGATTATGTATAAGTGTTGTTGCTCGAGAAATCGCGAGTAGGTATATATTCATGTATAACTTTTCGGTCATATGCCATATAAATAATCGGCTATTTTGTCATCGTGCATTAGAAGTTTGTTTTTCTATGTTATCTTGCGGTGTTAACCTTAGCCGGATACGTATGCTGAGAAAAAAGTGGAGTTATATATGAAAAGGATAAAAGGTATATAATCGATTAAGAGGAAACATATGAGAAATAATTATCGAAACTCAATCCAAGCACAACTCTATCTATATTCATTCAGTTTACTTTGATTTAAACCACTTAAATACTTCTATAAACAACTTGTTCATAAAATATGTCAATGTGAACTTAAAGTAACTAAGTTCAGTCTATATAGATATGATATTTTATCTGTTTAATAAAAATTAGCATACTTACCATTTTGTTGAATTAACATCGTCTATCTCTTAAATAGATCGCAATTACCTTTTTTGGTCCGAAAAAAAGAAGTTATTTTGGTTTAAAAAAAGAAAGAAAAAAAACTTAGGGTTTGTTTGGTAAGACCATTGAATGAGCTTATAGCTTATAGCGGATAGCTTATAAGCTCGTCTAACAAAAAAAGCTTCGTTTGATAATGGTTTTTCACCACGAGCTTATAAGCTATTTTTCAGACGTTATTTCAAGTAGCGTTTGAGCTTATAGCTTATCATGTTTTCTTCCACTTTTACCCTTATTATTTTACCTGAAATCCATTGTTACCCATCATAATTAATCATAATTTAAAATAATAGATATTGTTCACTGATAAAAAATTCTGGTTAATAAACATCATACCTTTCCGTCATTTTTTTCTTATACAATGTAGCTTCCGTGTGTTTATTTTTTAGAAAATATAGGTTTCGTAAATTTGAACTAAATAAAATTAATTACGTCTATTTTAATAAACATCATTTGTCTTTCCATTTTTTTCTTATGCAAGTATAGCTTCCATTGTGTTTATTTTTCAAAAAATATAGATTTCGTTAATTTGAACTAAATAAAATTAATTGCGTCTATTTATCATGCATATGATGGTTCGGTTATTAGAAGAAAAAAAATCACATGCATATGATATGATAATTCAATAAAAAAATCAATAAGATATTATTCAATGTAACTATCTATTATTGTTAATAATAATAATAATAATAATAATAATAATAATAATAATAATAATAATAATAATAATAATAATAATAATAATAATAATAATAATAATACATTTTGATATAGTATATAAATTAATAAATTTAAAGTGCTTTTTAAAAGAAAATAATTATGAAATTCCATTTACTTTAATATTAATTGATATAAATTTTATTATGAATTAAGAATACCTTAATTTTACCAAACACTCCAATCAGCTTATCAGCTATCTGTCATTTATTTTCAGCTATCAGCTATCAGCTATAAGCTATAAACTATAAGCTAGCTTATCAGCTAACCGCTATTTTCACCAAACACAACCTTAGCGGATAATGTTTTAACCCAATTAAAGAATGAATGATATCTAAAAATTACACAAAGTTTTTAAAAATGAAATTTGGAAAGACTATTATTAATACATCGAATACAGCTTAAACACAACAAAACTCAGCATTCGACTATGAAAACAAGTTGGAGAGTTAAATAGTACTGAACTCAACTCACCAGATAACGAAAACTCAGCGAGAAATTCATTCAGGTTTTTTCCTTCTCTCGTTTTTTAAACTCTCCTTCCCAGCGCAATTTACGGCCACGATATGCCTATAACAATTGAAAGCTTAATTGTTTCCCCAATACTCCTACAAAGGACATGTTTGGTAACGTTGTTTTCTTTATCATTAGATAAAAAAAGTGATTATATCATACATTACACCCAATTCATATCACCCTTATCTTCTTTTCTCGCAGACTAAACCCAATAAATTCTTGTCATCTGCAATAAGTATCACTCCGAAGGTATAACAATTACTTCAGAAAATAATATCATATGTAATTGATTTTCATATTTTCTTCGCTTTGAAAAAATTGAAATATTCTGTTTTTAAAAAAATTGCAGACAAGTTGTATCTCCTGCAAAGTTGTCGGATCGAAATTGAGTCCGAATGTTGGTGGTGGTTCTGTTGAGAAGGATAAGTAGGTTATTGAATTGTTTTCATTTTGTAGTTTATCTTCTAATGTGTGTTTGGTTGTGTGAATAATAATCTGTTTTATGTGGAATGCAGAAAAGGGAATAAGAAGAAAAAAGGGGGTAAGACAGAACACCACTTGTGGCAAAGAAAAGATTCAGCTCAGTCTGGCCAAAAGGCACTCGCTCTTGTCAGAACTGTGTGTTCCTCTACGCATTTATTTTTCCGTTTTTGTTCGTAAATTAGTGTGGAGAATACTTTAAAAAAAGTAACCTGTATCCTGAAACGATTGTACCAGGAAGAGTCCATATTGACCCCGATTCGCTGTCAAACAACTTTTGGTGATTGGCCTGAGATTTGACAAAACATTTAGTAGAATGAAGTTCAGAATAGATACCATTATCTTTAGCAGACTTACTTAGCACCAATGAGATTTTTAGTGAATGATGGACTAGAAGCAAATTCCAGAGAGAGAAGTGAGCAGTAGAATGGAAAGAGGACAGTAAGGAGCTGCGACCAATAGATGTGTGTGGTGAACCGTAACCGTTCACAACAAAATATTAATCTTGCCTAGGTTAGTGGCATCAATGAGATGCTGTGGGTTACTTGCAATATGATGACTTGCACAAGAGTCATCATATCAGTGCCGAGTTGGTGGTGCAATGGATTCAGTGACATGTGCCATATGAGATGACTAGTGGAGATGATGCGATCCTTGGAGAGGAGCCAATGTTTGCTGATTCTGCTGGAGTAATGAAAGTTAGGAATGACTGAAGAGGAATAGCTATACTCTGAAACAGGAAGAGTATGGAATGAAAGTTGTTGCTAATGCATGTAATCAGGTTTGAATCTGTTGCAACAGATTGAAGCATCATCACCCTGTACATATGACTGTGTCCAATGAATCTTGGCCACAATTACCAGAGAAGTGGGTAATATTCTCCTTTAGTGTTAAACATCTTCCATTTGATACCTAAAACCACCTCTACCGTTCGAGTGAACCATTCTTTTAGGTGCTAAGATGTATTTAATACAAGGATGGATGATAGAACCTTTGAGTCTGGGAATATTAGGCAGAAGACTCAGAAAGTGGGCTTGCTTTGAAGGAATGACCCCAAAAATTTATTGAGCAGCCAGTGGGGTGGGAGGAGTTTATACACCACTAAGAAAGTTAGTTTTGGTTGCAGGACTTTAGGATGCATTCTAATAGCTTCCATTATGTTATGTGCTGCACTCTCGTGCTATTGTTATTAACTGGGTTTATTATTTGAATTGTGTGTTTCTGTTTTTTCCTTTTGCAATATATGCTTGAATTCTGTAACGTAAAAAAAAAAGAGGAAGTATTATTATCCAGTAAATTAGCTTTCTTTATATCTGGAGGTAACTTTTCCGTACTCGAATACAAGAAAAATTGTAATTGTATATGTGCAATCCAAACCCTTATCAGGAGAACATGTTGTTTTCTCTTGAACTGTTTTTTATTTTAATTTTTTTATCTCGTTATGTTGAGTTAATTTTGGATTGTCTATTGTGAATCTTGAAACGGCAGATCTGTGAACTCCCTAATGAGAAGGAGGCTGTTTATGGAGCGTTAGACAAATGGACGGCTTGGGAAACAGAGTTCCCATTGATTGCAGTTGCTAAGGCTTTAAAAATCTTAAGGAAAAGGGGTCAGTGGGTTCGTGTAATTCAAGTACGGTTGCTACTATTTTCTAGAACTTGTGTATCTTAAAGCTGACACTTTCACCGACTTGTAAATTTAAAGAGAATTTTTGACTGCTAATGATGTTCAGTTTGTTTTTATGACTGTTAATTTGTTTCAATTACATGTTCTGGAGCTTAAATGTCCGGAGCTTTAAAATTGCCATCTCATGAAATGAATGATTGTTTGCTGCTAGAACTTTTAGCAAAGTAATCTGTATTAACTGACACTGAAATTTCTCAATCATGTTTTATTTATAACATATATGGTTTGAGGTAATACATAAATGATTAACGATCTATAGCTCATCCAAATGTTTTTTCAACTTTTATGGCTCCAGTTTACATTTAAGTACTTATTATAAATTTGAATCTTCAACTTAATTTTATGTATTTTTCATATCAACATGCTTTCATTCATAATATTCATCCATCAATATGAACATGTTTAGTCCTTTTCAAGAATGCTATGAAGTCATAAGTATGCATGATTTTTGACTTTATTTTGTTTTTCCAGATTTATCACATATCTTAGAATCGGCAAATGAAGAACACATATATGTTTGAAATTCATGAATTCATTGTCTTCTGCGAATACTACCTCTGCTTTATGACCTTGGTTAATTGTGAGGAATGGTTAGAATCTCATTAGTTGTAAAACCCTTTATACTTTCAGCTAGCCAAGTGGATGTTGAGCAAAGGACAAGGAGCAACAATGGGAACATACGACACGCTTCTTCTGGCATTTGATATGGAGCAGAGAGTAGATGAGGCAGAATCCTTGTGGAATATGATTATACATGCCCACATGCGCTCTGTGTCTAAGAGACTGTTTTCTAGGATGATTTCAGTGTATGATCATCATGACCTGCCAGATAAGATTGTAGAGGTATCTTTTTTTAGGAACTGTAGAGGTATTTTCGGTAGTACAATTATTTGGACTCCCAGTTGAAAAATTTGCAGTCAAGCAATCCAGACCGTTAGATCAAGATTTAACAGCTCATGTTCTTGCTTGGAATATTATTAAACCTGATATAAAAATTTGGAAATGAGCCATTCGATCTTGATTTTTTTTGTTTGCAATGTGTCATTGCGGCAAATGCATTGCCTCCTGATTGCATGGAATCTAGATTCGTTCATCACACTTCACTTTAACATGATTTTATTCAGCAAATCTGAATTTACTTTTCTATGCTTTGACATGTTGCTATCTTCTTTGTAAGTTCAGGTATTTGCAGACATGGAGGAGTTGCGGGTAAAACCTGATGAAGATACAGTCAGGAAAATCGCAAGTGCCTTTAGAATACTAGGCCAAGAAGAGAAAAGAAAATTGGTAATCAAACGATATGGTCTTAAATGGAAGTATATTCACTTCAATGGTGAACGGGTGAGAGTTAGAACACATGCATTGGAAGACTAATTATGAATGACATTGAAAATTGGTAAATGTCAACAAAGATACCACTAAATCTTTATATCTTTGAAGCAATTGTCTTGTTGCGTTCTGCGGTTGTTGAATCAAGGAGTTGAGATTAAGGGATTAACAAGCTTTTGTTAAGGTTGAATCGACCGGTAGTACCCGAGTTCGTTTCCTGAGAACCAGAAGATTAGAAAAAGATACTGTTGTTGCACTATAGGCTCACCAATTTGATTCGTTGTCATTTATCCGGTTCGAGTTTAGCAACCTATCAACTATGAGTTGAACTACAGTTGGGGGGAACAACACCCAAAGTTAAAAGTGGTAATGTTGTATTTTTGTATCATATGTTAGACATGAGTGAGAACTTGTTGAGTTTAGTGTAAATGTTAAATTTATTTTTGGAAGAAATTCATGTGCATGTGAGAGGCAATCTTGTTGGATGCCAACTGAGGCACACGAATGACCTCTTCTAACAAAATTGATTTTCACTACCCTCCCCCAACCCCCCTCCCTCTTACGTTCAAATCTACCCATCCTTTTTGTCCATTTTAATTAATTATAGAGATTGAAATTTATTTCTTAAATGGTGGCATGAGTTTTTTTTTTTGGACAGAAAATGATGATTGAAAGTTAAGAGTACATAACACAATGGACATAAGATAACGAGGCAATAGAGAGAAAAAGGAAGAGTTGAGAGGAGAAATGAAAGATATCTTAGACCATCTCCATTGGAAAGGTCTTAAACATTTAAGACCCGGTACCTATTAGATACCTCTATTAGGACACTAGAGAACTTGTATACAGGGTCCCACAGCCATTATCATCAAATCTAACATCATGCCAATTTGGCAAGTTGCAAATAATTATAGAGCATGGTATCTTTCTAGATGGGAAAATAAGACCTCTTTTTGGTGTGATCCCTAATTTGAAGTAGGTGCGCTATTCTTGGAATAATTTATTTTTAATATAAGTTTATTTGACTTCTTAAAAAAATAATTTAGCAACTTAAAAGAATGTATTTTCCTCTAAAAAAAACTTAAAGATGTATTTTGTCAATTTAATATTGCTATCAATTTTCCTAATTTAGTCTACATATGTTACGGATTAAGGACTATGCACCACAACTACCACCTTCATTATATCTTGACAAAGACATCACTCTCCTCCTGTTCCCACCTCTCAAAATACCAATTCCTAACCAACCTTATCTTTTTTTTATTTTTTATTTGTTTGAAAATATAAAAAATGACACTTATCTTATATAAATAAATCCACACTTCAATGTGATTTTTTTAAAGAAAACAATGGCAATCGTGAAAGTTACATGTGTGATTTTGGTGATGTTCATGGTTGTTAAACCTAAGGCAGAAGCTCAAATCTTCTGTAATCTTGTAGCTGATGATCTTGGTCCATGTATTGATTTTCTTGCAGGTGCTGATGAACCTATGCAACAATGTTGTGATGCAGTTATCACAATTGATGCTGAAGCCACCACTGCCCTTGATCGTAAGGATAATTGTAGGTGCTTGAGAGAATTTGCTAGTAGTATTTTTTTATTTGATGAGAAGAATGGTGCTGCACTCTTTGCCAAATGTGGTGCTATCACTCCCTACAAGATTAGTCCCTCTGCTGACTGTGATAAGTATGTTTAACTTTCATTTTATGGTTATAATAATCAATTAATTATCATACGTTGCAAGAGTGTAAAGTTATTTTACACGTGTATTTAATGATATGTTGTCACGTCAATTAATGATATGTATTGTTATATTGTTAGATTGACATGACAACAAATACATGTGTAAAATAATTATCCATTGATATACATAGTGATTAAACTCTTAACTATAACATTTAACAATGATATATAATATCGACTATAATGACAAAATCTGATCTGACTATTGAGAAGGAAAAAAACATGATATGGTTGTTTGAGAGATCTAAGCTTAAAATTTCTGTCATAGGTCTATATGAATCTAGGTGAGGTTTGGTATGGCTTATCATGACTGTGTTATCTTTGTGAATATTGATTCTAAATAGAAGTGAGATCTTGTCATTAAAAATGGATAATATTAACTTGATCTTAGAAATACCATAAACGTGTCAAATTTATCATATTTAAAAATGACATATATATTTTAGTCTTCATTATAAACTATTTTGATAACATTTGAAAAGAAAAAAAAATTGACAAAGCATTTGAAATTTTATTGAACAATTTCATTCTCTTTTTCATTTTTAAGGATAGTTTATAATATATTATTATTTTTGTTGGAAGGCTAATATGGATGTGGTCCAACTGTAGACCTTGATATTTTTAATACATTTTTAAAAATAGTACATTTATTTTTTACATTTTTAAGGATGAGTCTACTCTTGACCCATTTTTGGAAGGGTTCATATTAGATGCACCCTACTTTTGTTGATTATCGTTGAGTAAAGATTGATGAACACACTTTAATTTTTGCCCACTTATCTGTGTCAATATTTTTTTGGATGTAAACTTTGTTTCTCGTTTCTACTCATATACCATGTTGGGTTATGTGTGGACATGAGGGGTCAAATGTTAAATGGGTTGATGGGTGTCTACATATAACCACTCTTACTTTTTATTGTCATTGGATACTAATATTAATCTACTACATCTTATTGGTTTATTCTTAAGTGGGATTTATTTTCAAAATAAGAAATTTGTTTATTTATTTTTTGCAAATAAAATTAGGAAATTAATTAATGACTGATGTTTTTTTTGGTTTATTAGTTATATTTATAGTATCAAGGTGGAAAAGGTTGGAGCAGATAAAGGATCATTGAATATTATCACTGCTATATAAAAGCGATATAACAAGATTTATAGTGATAGAGGCTCGTCTTATATGTGATTCGGCCTATATATCCTCTTGTTTTAATTTGAGTTTATGAATATTCACCATGTTATCAACTAAAAAGAATAAACATGTCTTATTATTTCCCATAAATAAAGAAAAGAGTAAGATTGTATTTGTCTTGTCACACACACGGAGGGAGGGAGGGAGGGAAAGTTTGAACACTATAAAATATGACGATGTTTGTCAAGTTTGAACATAGTGATATATCATGTGCGGATTAGGCAAGTGTACTAAATCGTTTACCAAGTAATAAAGTGATAAGTAGAGTATCGTATCCACATGGATTGTCGTTTCGTCGAAACAATTCGCGTTACTTATTTTTGTTTTGACGGTATAAAGAAAAGATAGATTCAATTTTTATTTGTTTGCAACAGAGCAATTTACCTGTTTTTCGGTTGCAGAAAAGTAAGCAACAGTTAGGATTCTTCGTATCCCCCCTGTTTATATTGTTGGATATTAAATAAAAGTTATGTCGCGTTTATTTATCTTAGGTAGATTATACAAGTAATTACGCCGTTGGGATGTTACTAACCATAATGGGTCTATCCCTCCGATGCCTAATTGCTCCTGCTGATCGCACGGTGATCATTATGTGTGGGGTCTTGCTAATTCAAAGGTAATTGAAACATAAACTTAAATTGGCTTTCCAGTGTTTCCCAAGGCAATGAAGGTCAAGGTTCTCTTAGTTCTACCCATCTATGAATCTTAGGACACTCATAGCACACCCTCTCTACGCTCTTAGTAATTCTACAAACAGGTAGCCCTAATCTACGTCTACCTTACTAAGGGTTTCAAGAGAATGGTTCGATAAAGCCTTATTCTTCGGAGACGCTTGTTTCCCTAATTACTAACTAGTTACATCCTAGGCTTGGTAGAGCACCACCCAGCCTTAGTAATGTCACCTCCTAAGTACCTACAACTAGGGTCAACTCTCTTTTGGTATCTTTCGCTAGTTAATAATCACTTACTTCCTACACATATAATTACTAGTATAATGCTATAAATATCAAGATAGTAGTAGCAATGTTAGGTCATGTCACAACCTAAGTACCTAATCTAGGGTTATGCTCCTTTGAAATAAATAACTAAATCAGGAACTTAATAGCGAACAAAAGAATAAATAAAATAAACGACATATTATATTAAATAAATATCCAACATAAATAAACAAAGGTTCATCTTAGAACTCTAATCTAAAAATATTTGGTTACACATGGTAACTAAAAATAAATTACTAAAGATAAAAACATACCCTATAAAATCAAGGAGAAGATAGAAACTCTCCCGAAGCTCCAAAGTTGCCTTCCTCTTGAACTGTCACGGTTCTGAATGAGGAAGGCTGATATTTATAGTGAGAGTCTATACCTGGGTATGGCTAAAAGTGCGACTTTACCCAACACGGAAGCAGGAAAAGACCGGTGTGCCCTGCGTTTTTGCATGCATCGTTTGATGTGGACTGTTTGGTGTTGGTTAATCAGAGTAAAGGAGTGGGCTTCAGATTGGATGAGAATGATGTTTTGATGTTTTTTGATCGAGTTTATCTACCGGATGTACCTGAACTTAAGAAGCGGATTTTGGAGGAAGGTCACTAGAGTAGTTTGAGTATTCATCTAGGAGTGATGAAGATGTATCGGGATTTGAAGAGGTTGTTTTGGTGGCCTAGAATGAAGAAGGATATCGCAGATTTTTTGTATGCTTGTTTGATTTGTTATAAGTCTAAGATTGAACATCAGAAGTCGTCGAGTTTGATGCAACCGTTGTTTGTACTAGAGTGAAAGTGGGATAATATTTCTATGGATTTTGTCAGAGTGTTGCCTAATATTATGAACGGATTTGACTCAATTTGGGTGATTGTTAATTGGTTGACGAAGTCGGTATATTTTATCCTTAATAAGATTGGTATGTCTGTGACGAGGTTGGCAGAGATCTACATTGAGCAGGTTGTCAGATTGCATGGTATTCCTTCTAGTATTGTGTTAGATAGAGATCTGAGATTTACTTCTATGTTTTGGGAAAGTTTGCAAGCAGCTTCGGGAACTAAGTTGAGGTTGAGTTCTACTTATCATCCTCAAACGGATGGTCAGACGGAGAGGTCTATTCAATCTTTGGAAGATCTGTTGAGAGCTTGTGTGTTGGAACAAAGTGTTAGTTGGGTCGAATGTTTACCGTTGGTTGGTTTACTTATAACAACAGTTTTCATTCTCGTATCGGGATGGCACCGTTTGAAGCTTTGAATGGAAGGAGGTGTAGGATGTCATTGTGTTGGTATGAGTCAGGAGAGAGTACTTTTTTAGGACCAACAGTTGTGCGAGACTATGGAAAAGGTTAAGATGATTCAGGAGAAGATGAAATTGTCTCAGAGTAGATAGAAAAAGTTATCATAATAAGAGGAAAAAGGATATTAAGTTTCAAGTTGGTGATCATGTGAGAGTGAATCATGTAACCGGTGTTGGACGTGATTTGAAGTGTCGGAAGTTGACACCATGTTTTGTTGGGCCGTTTGATATTGTTGAGAAGGTTGGAGCTGTAATGTATCAGATTGCATTAATGTCGTCGTTGTCAAATCTTCATGATGTGTTTCATGTTTCTCAGTTGAGGAAGTATGTGTATGATTTGTCTCATGTGGTTCAAGTGGATGATTTGGAAGTAAGAGATGACTTGACTGTTGAGACTTTGTCAGTTAAGATTAAAGATCGAGAAGTGAAGCGCTTAAGAGGAAAAGAGATTGTTTTGATGAAAGTGATTTGGGTTGGACCAACTGGTGAAAGTGCTACTTGGGGATCAGAGTGTCGTTTGAGAGAGTCGTATCCATAGTTGTTTTCTTCAGGTAATTTTCGAGGGCGAAAATTCTTTTTAGGGGGAGAGTTGTAACAGCCTGTTTTTAGCTAGAATTATTTTAATGGCTAAAATGCTCTTTTGGTCCCTTAACTAAATTGTTGGGATCAGATTGGTCCCATAATTAATAAAAACTCTGTTTGAGCCCCTTAATTATAGTTCTCTTATCTGTTTTGGTCCCTATCGTCAGTTTAATTGAAAAAAAAACGTTAGGTTAGTGATTGGGTGGACATGTAGGGCTGATTTGGCTTGGTTCTGAGTCAGCACTATATAAGGTCTTTATTTTGTTGTTATTCTTATTCTCTGTCATTTTTTCCCCAAAAAATTAGGACTTCCTATTTGTGCTCTCCAATTCTTCTTCTCATCTTCTTGTTCTTCATGTTATTCAGTTTTACTATCCACCATGTCAAGTGCAGGATCTTGTTTTAATTGCAAAATCAAGGAAAATGGGTTGAAAAGTGAAAGGACCACTTATGGATCGGTGGGTTCTGGGGTTACAAGAGGAAATCGAAAATGTCTATGTGGTGCGTTTGTAGTGTTGCGAACTGTAACTGATGAAAGTAACCCTAACTATGGTGAAAAGTTTTAGGGCTGTAGAAATTGGAGGAACCGAAATGTAAAAGGTTGCAACCATTTCAAGTGGGTTGACGATGATGATGTTGTTGATGAACGTGACATGAAAATTGCAAAGCAGAAGAAGAAAATTGGCAAGCTGAAACAGGGTATTTGTTTTCTAAAGGAAGAGTTGGTTAATAGTAGGAAATATTGCAAGATTGTTGTAACATTTGGCATTGTATGTTTTGGGTTTAACATGTTGTTAATGTGAGTGTTGTTGTCAATTTATGTAAAGTGATTGTATAATGTTGAATGTATCATGTGTTTAAGGTTGAATGTAGAATGTCTTTAAGGTAGTATGTGAGTTTTAATGTAATGTGAGTCTTTAATATAATGTTTGAGGTATTGAATGGAATGGTTAATTTGTTACTTATTTCTGTTACTATATTTCTGTTATAAGCCATAGATAGCATTAAACACCAAATGCATGCTATTATCATGTACCCAATGCATATAATCAAAATGAAAAGATTGAGACAAAGGATTAAGACAGTTGAAAATGGAAATTACTAATAACTTTAATTCAAAGGATTGACACAATTCAATATGTTCTCAATTACATAAACATGAATGATAACGGTGAGACCAATACAAAAGGTGTAAAACCATAGGTTCTTAGTTACACTTACTGTCATCATAAAATTGAGACCATACTCAAAAAGGAATTGCACAATACCATAGGTTCTCAATGCATAAACATAAACATAAACATAAATGGTATCAAACCATTATCATTACATCAGTTCAAATAAAAACACTAAAAGACTTAGATAAGTAGGCTAAATTGTTTCAGTTGGTGGCTGGCTCTGCTTCACCTCCTGGTGGACCCCTTTTGAATGGTAACTTCTACCTTTTGGTGTTGTCATTTGATGCCTGATTCTTTGCAGTAATGGTTGGACCTCTTTTCTTAGCACCTTGTGTCTTGGAAACTTGAGAATTTGCAACTTGTATGTTGGCAGCTTGTGAGGAAGCTTCAGAATTTGCACCTTGTTTGTTGGCAGCTTGTGGCTTTGCAGCTTGTTTGTTGGTAGCAGATTTGTTGGCAGCTTGTGAGTTGGAGCCAACTTGTGTCTTACTAGCTTGTTTCTTAGCAACTTGTTTCTTTGCAGGTTGTTTGTTGGCATGAGAAGAACCTGATGGTTTTGCATTGGATGAAGCTTGTGTCACAACAGGTGGTTGAGAATTGGATGAAGCTTGTGTTGCAGATTGTTGTTGACTTGCATGAAGGGTGTAACACCCCGTTTTCCCAAAGTAAAAATTTCTTAATAAATAATCAGAGTTTCTCATATAAACGGAATGCTACATTTCTAAAAAACTCAAAATAGAATAAATAACAATTTATCCTTCGTAAAATAATATTCCAAATGGTTCAAAACTTTGCAGCGGATTAAAATTCAGTTAACAAAATATTTTTGGCACGCAGGCCTCATCAAAACTTCTCAACATAAATTCAACTGAAACTTATTAATATCAAATCATAATCAATACGTAAGGAATAGAAAATAGCTATAAAGGTTCACATCCCGTTACGTATCAGAGCTCCTAAGACACAACGAGAGAAATCCTCAACGACATCACCTAATCTTGATTACCTGCAAGTTACTCATATGAAGAGCAACATTTCCAAGCCAAAGGGGTGACATTCACAAAACAATAACATTAAACATATAATTCAACAATTATATTTAACAACATAATATGAACAAATTATCACAAGTATCAGGTAATATTATCATCATCTTAACCAACTTCTTATTCAACTTCAAATTCACTTGACGACTAGACTCGACAATGCAACTTTAACTTGACTATGCAGCTTAGACATCTTGTTCATGCATGTGGTACCAATCTAGGGCATAAGCCCTCGTCGCTGTTTGAGCATAAAAATACTCCTAGGACATAAGCCCTAGTCGCTGTTTGAGCATAAAAATACTCCTAGGGCATGAGCCCTTGTCTCTGAATGAATATGCATGGACTCAACATCTTGTATCTTAGACATCATAAATGACTCCAATAATTTGGATCACAACTCATAACCTTAGAATGACACATGCATCTTTTAATCAAATCATAAATAGCAGCATGGCAGCACACCAAATATTTCAAGATATAACCATATCATAAAACAATCACATATTTCATCACTTATAGTTCATAAAAAGGCATATATAATTATATATGTCACTACTAACAAAATCAAACATTAATTAACAACTTCCCATATCATCTTTAATATTACAGTAACGCTTAATTCTAACCCAGGGGTCATCTCATAACAATTCGTGCGACAAGAGTCGCATAATTCTAAGAAGGCAGTCTGATACAGAACTGCTCGCTATGGCGAGTAGGATCTCTCGCCTTGCGAGCCATCAGAGGTCACTCGCTGTGGAGAGTTGGGTTGCTCGCCTTGCGAGCATCAGGGGTGTTACTCGCTATGGCGAGTGGGATTGCTCGCCTCGCGGATCATCTAGAGGTTACTCGCTGTGGCGAGTGGATTTGCTTGCCTCGCGAGCTGATGAAGCATACTCGCCGTGGCGAGCTGGTTGCTCGTTGTGGCGAGTGATGACAGAACAGTTACGGGGTTACGACAATTTTCACCAAAAATCCCAATTTTCATCATGTGCCTCCCCAAATTCGACTATAATGATGTATAAGGGTTACCTTATGGTCTGTAAACAATTTTCTACATCAATGGTACTGTTTCTCATCATCTAATCATCAATTCATCACTTTTGACCTAATCCTCAAATTCTCAATTTCTCATGAATTACTCCTATAATCTGTTAACTACAATCATGAATTACAGTTTAATGGAATTGTAATGCTAGGCTCACCCTTACCCTCTTGGTTCTTCACTTCTAATTTTCTCCCTTTTTCTCCGAAAAACTGAATTCTACTTACTGTCTGTTTCTAAACCTAGTTTTCCCTTTTTATATCTCTTCTATCTATTTTATCTTATTTCACTTATTCCCTCATAATTCTATCTAATTTCCAAAACAGCCCCACAACTAAATATTTATTTTATTTTCAAATCTTATTTTATTAAACAATAAAATAAGTCACTTAATAAAACCACAACACATCTCATGAATCATATAAATCACTTAAATCGCATTTAAATCATATAAGTAGACTCTAAACCAATAAAATAATCAAATAATTAAATAGGGCGTTACAAAGGGAAGTTTGGTTATCAGCAGCAGGTGGGTTATCAGGAGTTGTGTTTTCAGCAGGTAGTGGGGGTGGCAGCTTACATGTAACTTTGTTGTGACTAGGCTGGAGACATAGGCTACACTTGGTTCCATAGGAAGCTCTCTTCATCTGTCCTTCATCCCTCAGCGATTCAGAAGGATCATTTCTTTTATTTTTCTTAGGTCTCCCTGGTTGCCTTTTGATAAGAGGTGGTTGCAAGTCAGTGTATGAGGTTTTTTCCCATAAAGACTTCCCATTAACATGACACAAAATGGGCATGTAACAAGCTTCATATCTTTCTCTCCTATAGCATTCAGGTACAAATTGGTAAATGTCAAGTTCCATATACCTCATAGCATATATGGCATGAACACATGGTAATCTAGTCAAGAGCCACTTCATGCAAGAACATTCATTTGTTCCTAGACTGACTGCTATAGTTTCCCCTATTTGGGAAATAGGTCTGACCTCAAACAATTCTTCACTACAACGCATGCCCACATATACAGACAGCATAGGGTTCAGTTTAAGCAGGGACCAAAATGATAATTATATAAAAACTTAAGGGACCATATTAATACCAATATAAAAACTTAAGGGACCAAATTATGACCAATTAAAATACTCAAGGGACTATGTTGCGTCATTTTTCGGAGATCAAGGCTATTTGATTAGCGTTTGCCTACGTACCCATGAGGGATCAAAACCTTGTAGTTCGGGGTAGAAATTTCCGTTTGATTGGTTTTGTGTGTTTTTTATTAGTTTTGGAAAAGGTTTTAAAATGAAAAGTCAAGCGGCAAATATGAATTTGTTTGTGTTTTTTATTTTAAAGGAAAATGACTAAAAATATAATTAAGGTTGATTGCAATCTTGATTTATGAAAGAATAAAATAAAAGGATCACTTGATTTAAAAATCAAGGTTTATTATGAAAATGTTTTTTGTGATTTTTGGATTGTTTGCATGTTTTTGTTGTTTTTGAATATTTAGCTAGAATTAAACTAACGAAGCAAAAAATAAAAGCGTTTGGTACCTTATGGTGGCATTGGACCACCGCAAGGACCTATTACCTAAACTACTAAGCATAAAAATAAACATACACCTACACACGCACACATGCACCTACAACTATTACATTAAACATACAATACATGCTATGGTCTGCGAGAAAGTAAATAACGAAAAATAATTAATTTACATTTAAATCTATTATACATTCTAAGGTCTATAATAAAACAAAAGAGATAAAAAAATACGCAATAAATAAGTGAATGATAAATATGCAGTCTAGATCTAATTTTTTAAAAGGGAAAAGAAAAAAGTACTACCTTTCTGTTTGGTTTGCTGTCTATGAGAAGAAAAAAAACCTTCTGTTTGGTTTGCTGCCTGTGAGAAGAACCTTCTGTTTGGTTTGCTGTCTGTGAGAAAAAACTTCTGTTTGGTCTTCTGTCTGTGCGAAGAAACTTCTGTTTGGTTTGTTGTCTGTGTGAAGAAACTTTTGTTTGGTTTGTTGTTTGTGCGAAAATTGGTGTTTGGTTGGCTGTTTTATGCAAAAATTGGTACTTGTGATGTTGATGCGGGTTATGAACGAGAGTGAGCCTCTGAGAATGGTTTCTTTGCAGGTTGTGAATTTAGGCCGTAAAATTGTGTTTTGGTTGATGAATGATGGTGTCGTGATGTTAGTTTGGTTATTGTTGTCTCTGTTGTTTTGTGACTCTGTAACTATTGCAGGTTTTTGATTAATTTTGGCCTCCTTATTCTGTGTGTTTGCAGGTTGTATTTATAGCATTAGGACTAGGGTTATGGTTTGTTAAAAAGATGCAAAAAATTTGGGGCTTGGGGAGGAGGAAAACATGTTTGTTACAGATTGCATATTTTGGATTTATACTCTTTTTTGGACTTATCATCTAATAATATAAATAAAAATAAATAAAAAGAAAGGATAATTATGCAGACTTCGACTTTGGATACTATTTGGACTTATCGACATTTTTTTGGAATTTTTGGACAATTAATAATAAATAATTAAAAATAAAATAAAGTGAAAGTAATTATACTAAGAAAATAAAAATGACTAATTAAAAATAGGAATTAAAATTAAAGATTAAAAATAAGAAAATTAAACAAAAGATGGAAATTAAAAATATAAAAGTAAATATAAATAAAGAGAGAAGAGGGCCCGACTGGGAACCAAAATATGAGGTATTTTAAAATACCTCTCTGCCGAAATTTTTACTGAAAAAGTTAGAGATTGATCAGGGTCAAATGACACGTGTCGGTGGGATCTTGTGTCAAAAATTGGGGTATAACAGACTAAAATAAAACTAATTACCAAACTTAAGGGACCAACATAAAAATAATTTACAATCTTAAAATACCTGACAAGGAATTTGTTGGTGAATGATATTTCCTTTTCAATCTTCTTCTTAATGTTTGGCAATACACTACCTGTGTACCTCTAGATTTTCTATCTATTCTTCTCCCACCTTTCCATGATGTACACTCTGATCTCTTCAAGCATTGTGACCACTAGCTTTGATCTTGGTTCCACAATAACAGACTTATAAGACTCAGACATGTTGTTGACCAAAGTGTCACATTTGTTATCTGGTTTGAAATATGACATGCTCCAATGTTTTACTGGTATTTTGATCAAATACTTGAATGCCTCTGGATTTATTGATTTTATTTCCTTCATAGCATCCATTCATGCATTGGGATATGTAGCTTTTGCTGCTCTCCACATAAGTTCCTTCAGCTTCTTACCAGGATATTGTTTTATGAAATTGTTGTACAAATGCCTCACACAATATTTGTGATCAACCTGTGGGAGTAATTCCACTATTGCTGGTAACAGTCCCTTCAATATACATATATTATGTCATATGTGTTCATTTTTTAATATTAAGTGAATGTATGTGTAAAGTTTTATACCTTTTGTTGATCGCTGATGAAAGTATAGGTTTCACATAGTGTTTTGCCTCCCAAATCATTGACCAACAGCTCTAAAAACCAAGCCCAAGTATCTTTGGTCTCTCCTTCAACAACAGCATAGGCAATGGGTAGCATTTGATCATTTGGGTCTGTTCCAATAGCTGTTAGTAGTTGCCCACCATAGTAATCTTTCAAAAAACACCCATCTAAACCAATGATCTTCCTGCACTTGGAAAAACTTTCTTTACATGCATTAAAGCATATGTAAATCCTTTGGAAGTGGGGACACAGATTAGCATTAAGATCTTCCAACTCAACTTCACTTCCTTGAAAAGGTTGGCTAGTAAACTTAACAGTTGACCTTCGGTTAGATCTTAACAGTTCATGTGCATAGTCATGTAACCTTGTATACTGCTCTCTAAATGAACCATCAACTGCATCAAAGACCATGGTTCTTGCTCTTATGGCCTTTGTCATTGTGACACTAGTTTTCCATTTGTCTTGTGTTTTATTCATAATGTCAACAATCCTCAGTTTAGGATTCTCTCTAACACTTGGCTTCAGTTTATTACCTAACCATTTGGAATTTAACAGCTTCACCTTGAAGTCTCTAGGACATTTATGCTTGCCCTTCCAGACCTTCCTTAACTGCCAAGTTTCTTGATTTGGTAATCTACCACAATAAGCATTCCATGAACAAGGAGGCTTACACACAACCCTTACTCTAATCTTGTCATTTTCCCTAAACTTAATTTGTCTCCCAAAATGGATTGCATATGTCTTTACAGCATCTATAAAGTCTTGTTTCATTGCAAAATATATATGTACCAACTTCCCACTTATAATCTGTCATCTTGGGTGGCATCTTGAATGTTGGAAAGTTGTTCTTTGTAATACCATCATCTTCACTAACACTCCCACCACTAAGCAATTCATCATAATTGTACTCTTCACTATCACTCAATCCTATTGAAACATCCTTACTTGACTGACCAGACTCATTCACAAAGTTCAACTCATCAATGTTTTCTTCTTGCACATCATCGGGGTTAACAGGAGCTTCTTCTTGCACATTGGTATTTGGAATAGCTGGTTGATTAAATGGGGTTGCTGCAGGTTTTTTACTAGGTCTTCCTCTCTTCTTTTTGGGTGGTTCAGCAAGAGGTTCATCAACAATGGGGTTCTCTGATGTAACAACAGCTTCTGCAATAACTGGTTCCTCTCCATTTTCATCTCCCTCTACATTTCCATCTCCTTTTCCCTCATCATTTCCATCTTGCTCTCCCTCATTGTTGGCATTTACTCCTTCATCAACAATTGGTTCATAGTCAAAGTTATCATTCATCATCAACTCATCATCCGATCCCCCAAAATGAATGCCTAGAGCACTATCATCATTGTCTTCATTAAGCTCATATCATTCATCCTCAAACACAATACCATCATCATTGTCTTCATTTTGCCCTCCCTTACCTAACCCAGCAGCATCACCTTCATTTTGCCCTAAACCATCACCTTCATTTTGTCCTACATCATCACCTTCAGTGGTCCTACTTTTAGCATTATCCACTTCCACCTCAGTGGGTCCACCATTTTCTATTTCTATTTCCTCATTGGGAACAAAATTTTCATCTTTTCAATTAACCTCAGTGGGGCCACCATTTTCACTTTCTAATTCAACCTCAGTGGGCCCAGCACTATCACTTTCCACTTCATCCTCATTGGGCGCATCTTTTTCACTCTCCAATTCAACCACAGTAGTGCCAGCATTTGCATTTTCCACATCATCCACAGTGGGCCCATCATTTTCAACCTCCAATTCTACCCCAGTAAGCCCTACTTCTTCATTAACTACCCCTTCATTAATAGCTACATTATACTCTATCTCCTCAATAACTTCAGGTTGTGAGACTTTGTGGAGAACATAAATATGAGCTTTGCCCTCACTTTCTGCTAAAAACTTAACCCTGTTGCTATCATTGTCATTCCTCAGCAAATGCATTTTAGGGGCAAGGTAAGGGTCATAATACCACATTGTGTCAACATTAGTAAAACCCATGACCTCTAAGTTACCCAAAATCTCAAAGTAGGACCACAAATCAGGGTCACACAACCAACTTGTTTCATAACCATTATGAGTAAATTGGTTATAAAAACAACTCATATAATGCACTACAACTTTGAATTTGTCCTCCATAATCGCTCACGAATCCTAATAAAGAAATATGCACAAAAATCAACACATTGGACCACCACATTTTAATATTCATAAACAAACCTTAAAACCAAAAAACACATACAGAGAAGGTATAAAATTTGCATTTAATCTAACCCTAAACCAGAAATCAGATACCGGAAACATAAACCCTAAAACCAGCAAAATGAAACCCTAAATCCATAACCACAGAAATCGCAATCAGCTTTAACGTCAGTGAAGTAGATGATACCTGGATTCAATGAGCGATTGATGTTCGTTTTCGTCTGGATTCTTCTTCTTCCTCGCGATCAACTTTTTCTTTCTCTTCTTCGTTCTGGTTTTGGAAAGAATGAAAGGGTTTCTTTCTCTCTCTAGTCTTTATATGTCCCTCTCTCTAAAACATAGCATCTGACATGTCATCCACCAGAACCAAGCCAAATCAGCCCTACATATCCACCCAATCACTAACCTAACGTTTTTTCAATTAAACTGGCGGTAGAGACCAAAACAGATAACGGAACTATAATTAAGGGACTCAAACGGAGTTTTTATTAATTATGGGACCAATCTGATACCAGCTATTTAGTTAAGGGACCAAAAGAGAATTTTAGCGTATTTTAATTATTTATTATGTGTTTAAGTGTGTTCGTATGTGCTTATTTCCCTTTGTGTGTATTTAATTTGGGAACAGTGGATTTTTGACCTAGAAGGGTATTTTAGTCATTTTTTGACTAAGGGGTATTTTGGTCATTTGAAGAGTAAGGGTAAATTAGTCATTTTATTAAGAAGGTTATTTTTGGTATTTTAGTGAGGATCATTATTTTTATTAAGTTACTAGTGGATTCGGGTACTTATTTAGAGATAGTAATTATTCGGTGTTTTGACGGTTTAAGTGAGTAGTAACTTTTGGAAATAGTTTGTAAGAGTTTTGAGGCCCAATTAATGTGAGAGTTAACCTAGCCCAATTGTTGATATAAATAGATAAGTCTCATGAAAAAAATTAGGTTAACACATTCATTCACTTCACAATATTTTGAGAGGTAGAGAGAAAGTATATTTGGCTTGGAGAAGAGGAAAGAAGAGGAGGCTAGAGAGAGAGCTTGAGTTTTGAAGAACTAGGAGTTAAATTGAATCCATAATTGGTGCCAGAGAATCATTAGAGGTAAGGGGGATAGAATCTTTCATCAATTAAGCTTCAACTTCATTGTTTCAATTATGTGAATAAGTGTTTATTGTGATTTATGACTCTTTGTGAATTTTGATGATGAAATTCGTGCTCTTAATCCATATGAATTTATGGGTATGATAAACTTCATGAAATTGATGTGTTATGTGCTTAAAATTTATAGTTGTTGTTGATAAGTTGTTTTGATGATTTTTACTTATTTAAGTGTGTAGCATGAATTGATAAGTGATTATTGTTGAAACATATTCAAATTCACTTCATAAATGTTTAATTATGTTTGTATGTTGATGGGGTTTGAATTTGTGTGGTTGTTTGTGAGTTTTGGATGAAAATGGAAAATTGTGGATTTTTTATGAAAAATGAACTAAGTGATGATTTTGATGTGAATTGGTGTTTTGATTTCATGCTTGTGATATTTTTGATTGCCTTTTAAAAGTATGTAATCTAATAAACAAGTTTCAGGAACGAATTTGGGGTTAAGCGGATCAAAAATGGGGTTTTGGTGTGAAAAGGGGTGGTTTTCCAGAGAGGAAATCGAATTGGGATTTATTTGAAATTAACCAAGAACATGAGATTTTATGAAAATCGTTTTTCTTAAGTAAAATGTTCGGGTTTCTGTAACAATGATGTTAAAATTATTTTCAAAGGTGTGTGTGAACTTTAACTTGGTTTTGCTTTGAAAAATGGTAAAATGAAACGAACTTAGTGAAATTTTGAAATTAATCAGAATTGGCTTGTAAATCGAATAAGAATATGCTACTAAAATTATATGTGGTATGTGTGTATAATTTTTTGAGATGTTTGGTCATGAATGCTTAGACTTTGGTGAATTACTTAGAAAAAAATGAATATTACGGAAATAGACGAACTTTGTCGAATTGAGGTTTTACCATGAGATAACTTGTAATTGGCTTTGTATTCATGATGATATGATTAAATAAGAATGAATCATTGTTGATTGGGTGTTTAAGATGTTGATTGTCATGATGTGATTAATTGTATGCCTTTATGTTAAATGTGAATTTGTAATGATGTAGTTTCCTTAAGGTGATATTTGTGATCGATGACGGTTGTTGATGATGAATATGACGTTGATATATATATATATATATATATATATATATATATATATATATATATATATATATATATATATCATACCTCAAATTTTGACCTAAGGTCTCACCGACACGTGTCATTTGACCCTAATCAATCTCTAACTTTTCGGTAAAAAAATTCAGCAGAAAGGTATTTTAAAATACCTCATTTTTTATTCCGAGTCGGGCCCTCTTCGCTCTTTAGCTCTTTATTTATTTACTTTTATTTTTTTATTTCCATCTTTTATTTTATAATTTTTAATTTTTAATTCCATCTTTTTTGTAAAGTTTTAATTAAACTCTAATTTTGTTTTTAAAAATCTTAATCTTATTCTACTTTTTATTATTTTTAGTCCTTATCCTTTTTTTATTATTATTATTCATTTATTTTTGTCCATAAAAAATCCAAAATAATCCTGATCCAAAGAAACAGTCTGTCAACGCCTCAATCCAAATCGCATGCTTTCTTCTTTCCAATCCAAGCCTTTTTTTTTTTTTGCTTTTGTTAACAAACCCTAGAATTAAAACCTAACTATAAAAGGAACCTGCGGGAACAACACAAGGGAAAAAAAACAACTTTTGGCAGAAGCGGCAGCTTTCTCTTCCCCTTTTCATTTCCATTTTTTTTTTTCTTCAATCAAAGGTCAAAGATCTCTCAGTCTCTCACTTCTAATTTTCATTGAATCCTTTTTGTCATGGTTAATTTATCTTTTGCAATTGTTCTTTCTTTTAATATTAACTGTTTTTTTTTTCCTTCGGTGAAAGTTTGTATTATTGAATCAATCATGTGATGAAAAAGACTGCAACAATGCGGTGGATTTGTTCCATGATTATTCATTTTGTTTCTTCATGTTTATTTTTTCTCTTTCGATGTTTATTTATGTTTCATGTTTTTGTTATTACATTGGTCCGTGTTTTCTACAGCCTTTTCCAAATTCTTATGTTTCAAGCTATTTTCATTTTACTTACTTTTTAAAAAAAATTATTTTTGTGTTTACGATTTATGTTACTAATACTGAATCTGATATATATTGTAGGCTCTGTGATATTCTTTCATTTGTTGCTATATCGTGAACTCCGTCATAAATGAGGAGCTATATCATGTTTCAGTTTTTGGTGTTTCTTCTTTAGAATTAGTAAAAGAAATATTATAGCACATAAACTTGCTCTGTGGTTATGAACTAAGAAGCAAATTTCATATGTCATACTTCATAGATTTTATAATCAATAAGAATGACAATTCTAATCACGGAGCATTTGTTTTTATTCAGTGCTTTTATTTTCCCTTATAATGTTGTTTATCTTGATGTTTTTTACTATTTATTTAGTTCTTATTTTATTTTATGCATTTTTAAGTTTATTTAGCTTTTATTTGTAGTTTGTTTAATGCATTTTTTTGTTTACTTTTAGTTTATTTACACCAACATCATCTCAACATTATCTCATGCATTTTTTATTTACTTATTTATTAATTCTTTATCTTTGCTTTATTTTAGCATATTTATTTACTTTATGCATTCGTCATTTTATTTTTCATTTATTTATTATGCTTTAGAATATATATCTAGGTTTAATGTAAATCATTTATGTATATTTATTTTTTCGTCATTTATTTTATTGCGTAGATTTTAGAATGTATATTTAGGCCTAATATAAATATTCATGCATATTTATCTTAATGTAATTTACTTTATTCCACAGACTTTAGGCTATGTTTGGCCCAGCTTAATTTTAACTTTTCTACTCCTTAAAAGTTAAGTAGGGCCAAACAAACAGTTTTTTTGAAAAGTTCTTAACAAAGAAAGTAACTTATTTATTGTGTGTAAGACTAGCTTCTCGGCAAAGTTGATATATGAAGCTTTTTTATGGAAAACTAGCTTCTCGGCAAACACGCCTCTTCGAATCCCACTGGGTGGTGAAATGTATTCTTGATATTTTATATTGATTTTTTTACTGAAAGAAAATGTTTGATTTCAATTTTTCTTGGGTGACCATTGATTTATTTTTAAGGTAACCACCATTGATTTATATATTTTACGTGAGGAGAAAAATGTCATTATCTACTCTTTTTCTTTGTTTGCATCCTTTTTTTCAAACAATCTATTCAACTTCTTTCTTCTTTTTTTTTTTTTTAAATCTACTCAGCTATCGTGCTTCTTTTGTTTTCATTTTTCTATTCCACTTATAATTTTATAAAATAACCATCAGCTATATTTGAATGGTCAGTCTTTATAATTCACCTAACAAAATATATCAAATGTTTATGTTTGAAAATAAAAACAATAGTTTTTAAATTAACTTACCATATGATATTATGTTATAATAATTTTTGACAAAATTATTTTATAACATATGTGTGTATCTTAATATATATATTAAGATAACTTTAAAATATAAGATATAAATTTATGATATATTAAATCAATGTTTAAAATAAATTTATTAAAAATAAAGTAATACTTTATTCAAAAAAATAAATAATTAAAATGATAAAAAAATATGATTATCTATTGTATCAATACAAATTGTTATAATTTTAATAAAAAAATTATTATCATTTAGTTTTTAAGCTTTAATTATAGTTTTGTTCTCCCTATTATAAAATCATTTAGTCTTGGCCACTTGCTTTTAAACTTCACATCAATTCAAATTGCCAAACAACTTTAACTTTTTTTTAAAAGCCCTTATATTTAACTTTAGTCGTAAAGTAGCTTTTATATCAAAAATAAGTTGAGTCAAACGGTACCTTAGAATGTATTCTAGGTGAATGTAAATCATAGATAAAAAGTGTGTTTGTGGGTGAATGTATTCTAGGTGAATGTATCTTTATGTCTTTTAACAAAGGACACTCGTCCTTCCAAATCAATAAAACCAAGAGGTTCTCGTAAAGTACTACGAACATAAAGGGTGCTAATACCTTCCATTTATGTAACTAACCCCCAAACTTTGAACTTCTTTTTCCCCTTTTCTAAAAAATTAAATGTTCAATCGTGAAATAATTAGTGAGTCAAAAGTTAATCAAATAGCCTTGATCTCCGGAAAAATGACGCGACAATATATATATATATATATATATATATATATATATATATATATAACACTATTGATGGTGAATTCTTACATGCAAAATGACGGTGAAATTGATGGTGATCGCATGTATAAAAAATGAAGGTGTTAATGATGGTGATTTATGGTGTGAATGTATGCATTATTGAGTCATATGTTCATGCATTCATAAGTAAGGATATTTTGCATCCCACGAAGGTGATTAGGACTTTATGTCCCACGACGGTGACTAGAATACTTTGTATTCCACGACGGTGATTAAGATACTTTGTATCCCACGAAGGTGATTGGTACCACATGCATATGAAGGTGTGAAAGTATACTTGTTATAATATTATGCTTGTATGTTTGATGTTTAATAATGACGATGAATCCTTAATTAGATGTCATAAATCATTTGAAATTAATTATGTCGTGTACTTTCATATTATTATGCTTTAATTGATTTTGAGTGATGTCTAACCTTCAGTGATTGTTTGGTTGACCGCCTACCTTATTCGTATGAATGGGTAGACGGCGTGCAAGATTAGTTTGCTTTGCTTGGTGAGTATTTTGCTTGAGGACTAGGATGGATGTTGCCTCTTTTAATGCTTCAAGTCTTACTGTGTCGGACTATGATTAGGGGTGTTTGTCTGTTATCTTGTATATTATGATTGTATGAGATGTTTATCACTCAGGCTGTTGAGGTTGGAGTTTTATTATGGTGACGTATTATGGCATATTTGACATGGCTACCTTGGAGATTTATTTTGTTGATGTTGAGATATTATGAATTGTTCTGATGCGATGTTTTGAAAATTAATTTTGCATGTTTTGAACTTATTGAAGAAGTAACATCTAAATTCTTTATACATGGTTGTATCATTTGCGTGTGTTATCGTTTTAAAGGGTTTAGGTGTTACAACTATCACTTGTAAACTATCAGATATCAGCCATCTGATATAAACTATAAGTTATCCTCTATTTTTACCAAACAGAGTCATAATAATGTTTTCTTTTGATTGCATTAGCTATTAGTAGTTATGTTTTCATTGATTAGATCGTAAAATGAATATGTTATAAACTTTTGACCAATGTAATCTATAAACTATATTTTTTACAAATGAGAAATATTATACATGTTAGAGAAATGTAAATTTATCTATACACATGGACCATCAGACCACTGTCAAGAAAGAAGGCATTCTATGTCATTATAGATACTGGAAGTACTTTGCAACAAAGTAGATATGTTGACTAAGTATTCTACTATCCTATCACATAATCAAAACACATTCCCGCAATATACAAATGGTATTTAAAGGACGACACCACATATATATGTATGGGTTACAATGAAACTTTCCACATTCTAATGAAGCATAATGCCAAAAAGATACCATGATATCTGGCCCGAGTGAAGACGTATGTGTCCAATATAAAAGGTAATGTAAGGATTAAAATTTATCTTGATTTTCTAAGCATTTTTTTGGAGTCTAGAGCAAGGAAAAAACATATAAAGATTTTCAGGTTTGCTCACAATTAATAATGCTTTTGTTGAGAAAAACAAATTACCCTCCGTCCTAATTATAAGTCACTTTGAGAGAAAAAATATTGTCTTATATTATAAGTCGTTTTACAATAACAATAAATCATTAATGTTATTTTTTTTATTATATCTTTAATTATTATTAATTTGTATTCTTTCAATTCTTTAATTTATTTTTCTCATACCATTATTAAGGACAATTTTGTAAAACAACTCATAATTTCTTTTTTCCATACAAAATTAATCATATCTCTTACAAAAATTGTTAGTTTTTTCGGTGGTGGTCGGGGTTCGAACCCCGAACCTTGCATAATATTATGCATTGTCCCTACCAACTGAGTTATGCTCGCGAGGACAAAAATATATTGTAGTTAATTCGAGGGACAAAAATTTTATGAAAAAACATCAAAATAATTAGTTATATTTTTAATTAATATGATGCATGTGTTACTGTTTCAAATAAACCATTTTTTGTCAATAAGAAATACCATTTTTTAAGTTTTGATTCGATTAATTTCAAATGAATATCTATCACTACACTAAAAAATCCGTGTATGTTAAGACTAACTAAAATTGTAATTTCAATTATTTTCTACGCACTAAAATGAATCATAAACTATAAAGAGAGAGTTGTGAAGTAAAAGAAGCTTAACTCTAACGACATTGTATAATATATGAAGGGGTCGGAGTTTGAACCCTCGACACCTCGTTTATTCATCTTTAAAGATGAATTTTTTGCCATTACTTGATCAACAAAAAAATGAAATTTCTTTATCTATTTTGCATCAAAATACCGTGTTCCCGAGTTAAATAAAAAATATCTATCTAATAATTAAATTAAATTAAAGATCTTTCAAAAAAATTAACTAAAAAGATATAACTTTAGAAACATAAATGAAAATACACCTTTATAATTTTTTTCTTTGCCTAAAACTGAGAAATCAATTTCTTACGCTAAACTTTTTTCTTATTAAAACCATGCCGTAAGAACTAAAATTAAATTGATTATACTCAAATGTTAAATTGATAAGATGCGTTTGATTATTATTATTTTGTCCTAAAAGTATATTATTTGGATTTGAAAAATAAAATAAACACTCAAGAATTATGAAAATAAAGATGGAAATCGTATCTTTTCAAAGAAAGTGTTTGTCAAACTATCTTGTAGTAATATTTATATAAACGATGCATATGAAATTTCATTTACATCTCATGCAAATCGACTTCCTCAACCTCTCTTGGAAACAAATCCATGAAAATATGGTTGTTATTTCATTATTTTTACACTTATAACTTTTGTTTTTTAGAAAACACTTGTAACATTTTTTTTTTGAAGAACTTGTAACATTTTGTTGAAACCTACTTATAACAAAAATGAGTTTTTTTTCCTCATAAAAAGCTCATGTATTTTTGGTTATGTGGTTCAGTTAGGATTGTTCAAAAAACTAAACTAAATTCAGTAAGTAAATTAAATCTATATATATCGGGTTGTTAACTTACTCACAAAAACAAAAAATATGAAGGAATAAATCAACAATTTTACTTTGACTAAAATACAAACTTAGTATTATTTAAACCATTTTTAAATTTGAAGGTAGCTTTGTAAGTTTTCTTTGATTAATTAGAAAGAAAAAAAAAACAAAAAAACAAAACAAAACGAACCATCCCATGTTTTTTCCCACATTGGATTCCTAGCTAGTTGCTTTATGATTCAATCATAAAGACACCAATTTAAATTTCAAAGCAATATGAGTTTGTGAATTGCAAATCATGATGATACGTTATTATCATAAGAATTTTTCTTTGTTTCTAAGGTAACATTTTTTGGTCTAAGTTAGTGTGTCACGATGGATAGTCTTCCAATAATAAAACGGTTCACTAATTAAACAATTAAGTCTCAATGTAATTCATGAACAAACCAAACTCACAAAATTACAATAATGGTGCATCATCTAACTGAAGTGTTTTAATAAATGACCAAATTAACAGATATGAAATATAGCATGTTATTAACAGTATTAATTGACATCATAACCGTGTACCTTGAATGGTTGAAGAAGAATCCATGAGACTTGAAAGTGACTTGAGAGAATTAGGTTTTGAGAGTTCTTCTGCCGCCTTACTGATTGAGAGTGTTCTCACTACAAGAAACATGGACATTTTCCAGGGATTTTGACAGGGGTTTGAAACCCCTGGGAAATTTGCCAGGGACAAGCCTTGGCATTAAACACAAGGGAAAGCCGTCGCATAACCCCTCACAAATTGCAAGGCGGGAAGTTTGAATTAAGGAATCTTCATGATGCAGGCGTGAAGTGATTGAAGTGGCTTGGTGTCAGGACAAATCCCAGGGAATTTGCGAGGGACGGGCCCTGGGACGTGTGAAAAGTGTGACAAAAGCTGCATGGTCTGCGCATGACTTGACAAGGCTCTGAAAAGCCTGCGCGAAACAGTGGTGCCAGGGGTTAAACCCCTCGGATTTTGCATGAATCCCTGGCATGGTTTGTACCGTTCTGCACCATTTTGTACCTAGCTATAAGCTAGGGTTTGACCAATGCATGCGAGGGGCTGTCCCTCGCAAATTCCCTGGCTTTTTATTTTTCCTATATAAACCATGCAACGTGAGGTTTGCAGATTTCACAACCCTTAACAAATTTTCTTCACATAAAACACAACACATTCAACAAGCTTGAATTATTTGGTAAAAATTTCTTCATTCATTTTATGTTTGTTAATGATATTAATTTATACTACTTATTAATGTTATTTATTTTGTATGTTATTTGCAGCTGGGTTACTTATATTGGATTGCATTGCAGATCTTCTATTGACAAGCTTCAACAAGTTAGTGATTTTTTTCCTCATAACACTATAAATGATATACATGTTGATCATATGTTCTAAAATATGCTAGTTATCCAATAAAATGATGTTTTTTTTATTCCGAAAATCAGAAGAAAAATAATTTAATTATGATTGTTTTTTCGTTTTTATTTATTATGCATGAATTTTGGTTTATTTTATTCGAATATTTTAATGTTAATATATGCATGTTTTTGTTTTGTGATATATGCATGTTTTTTTGTGATAAAATGAAATATATGCATGATGTTTTTTTTGTGATAAAATGAAATATATGTATGTTGTTGAATATATAGTTATTAGGTTGGTTTTTATATATTATAAAATATGGTTTTTTGTGATAAAATGAAATATATGGTTTATTAATTAGGTTGGTTTTTGTGATCTGTTTTTTCTAATTTAGGGCAACTCTTTTTCTGATATTTTTAAAAAAAAAAACAGTTTGTCAAACACAACCTATTTTTAAAAAATTATTATTTATTCAATTTTAAAAACTGGTTTAGAAATATATATATATATATATATATATATATAATGTACTAAAAAGGTTTATATAATAAAAATTAAAATCTGTTTTAAGAATATAATAAAATTAAAGCTGTTTTTTTAACAAGTTAAAATCTGTACATATTTTAAAAAAATAATGTAATATATATAGTAATGTCTATTGTTTAAAAATAGTAGAAACAATGTAATAAAAAGCTGTTTTTTTAACAAATTAAAATCTGTTTATATATAAAAAATAAATACAACATTTAAATTTTTAATCTTTTTATATAATAAAAATTAAAATTTGTTTTAATAATATAATAAAAATAAAGCTATTTATTAAAAAAATAAAAAAACTGATTATCTTTTTACAAGTTAAAATCTGTGTGTATATTTATACAATATTTACAAGTTAAAATAAAGCTATTTATTAATGCATATTGTTAAAAAATAGTATAGTACAAGAAAGTTGTTTATTTAAATTAAAAATATGTTAAAATTATTTTATTTATATTAAAATCGGTTTCTTTAATAAACTAAAAATTGTTTTTTAATTAAAACTAATATTTTTGTAAAAGCGGTAAACTAATAAGCCCTTTTATTGGAAATAATTATTATATGTTTGCACGTATATTAGTTATTTGTTGTCTGCGCGTAATGTTAAATGTCTGCGCGTAAAATTTGTTATTTGTTGATTGCGCATAAAATAAATAATTATGTTTAGGCGTAAAATTTATTTTATTGTTTGTGCGTAAAGTTTATTTTTGTTCGCGCGTAAAGTCAGTTTTCTCGGCTGAGTAATCATTCTTTTTGACGTGGAATATGTCAATGAAGTTGGTGAACACGCAGAAGATGGACTATTATCAATATTTTCGGAGTTGGATGTATGATAGGACGTTTCCTGGAAGAACGGGACTAAAACCGCAATTTGTGGAAGGAGTTGACGGTTTCATTTCATGGGCATGGGCGCAAGAAATTTGTAGAGATGAGGGAGGAATTAGATGTCTGTGTCTAAAATGTAGGTGCAGACACATAATTACCGATCCTGGAGATGTGAAGAAACACTTGAGAAGAGTTGGTTTTATGCCTAATTATTGGCTTTGGACATATAATGGTGAAATTTTTCAGAATTTTGGAGTAGGGGTCAATGCACAAGCTTCTACTAGCCATGGTGGAACAAATGTGGAATACAATGAAGATGTCAACATAGAACAATTCAACATGATGGATGATATGGTTGCAGACGCTTTAGGGGTGGAATTGTCTTACGGTGATGATGTTCAAGATGATGAAGAGGAACAACCCCCAAATGAGAAGGCGCAGAGATTTTACCGATTGTTGAGTGAAATGAATACACCTTTGTATGAAGGGTCTTCGCACTCTAAGCTATCTATTTGTGTGTGGACAAAAATTAATAAATCATGCAACACTGTTGACATTCGAGTCGACAAAAAGTATAAAGAGTATGACCCGTTTATCTTGGCACAAAATGTTAGGCAAGTGTACTATGTTCCTTATCCCCCAACTCTGCCTCGCAAACGAGGGTGGTCTGTTGCAATCAAAACAAAACCGAGGGGCCGCATCGAGACTGAGGAACCAAATGAAGAAGTTGCTTACCAAGCCGATGATATGACACATGTTAATGAGATAATCGAAGTAGATCAAGTTACAGGTTGGCGTGACTCTCAAGTTGAAGGGGACCAGGTTGATCCTTCTATATTGGAGATGGCTAATGAAGTTGAATATGAGAATGAGGAAGTTGTTGATGAGAATGATGAAGGAGACCAACAAGACACGCAAGTTGATGATGGTGATGTCGATGAATATGACTATGCGTCTGATAATAATACTTGAAGGTTATGGTTATCCACACTTGTAATGGATGAATTTGTTGTAATCTTGAATACATATGAGTTTGAATGATGATATCACTTGTTAATTATTTTCCTTTTAGTTATTGATCTTTTTTTTTTTTTTTATAAACCAGATTCGCAATGCCTCCGAAGGAAAAGGGGAAAGGCAAGAGCAAGGACAACAGGAGGCGGTACCGTACGCATGTTGCAGATGCAGCGACGCTTGCAAACCTTACTCCTTTCCCCAATCTGACCACTTCTTCTAGCCAAGGATCGAATGGGGCATCCCAGACTAGTGTTGTTGCACCCGCTGGAGTGTCCCCTCCTAATTATGGATCATCTACTCATGGTTTTATCCTCCCTACAGGTTTTCAGTTTTCTCCTTCACCACCATTTCCCTATGGGCCGACTGGCTTTATGATCCCCCAACAACAACAACCCCCACTCCAACAACAACCACCCCCACTCCAAGTTCAACATCCCCCACTCCAACAACAACAACCCCCGCCTCAACCACAACAACCCCCTCCCCAACCCCAACAGGGTGCTGAAGATGAAGATGAGGAGATGCAGGATTATCCGCAAGATGAAATGGATCGCTATATCATTGAGCCTAGCGGCAACTCGTAAGTAATTGTTGTATTTGTTTTCAATATGTATTTTGTTATAAATTTATGTAATGCTATGAGCTTTTTATTGTTTGTAGTTTCATGCCCTGCAAGCCAGCTGCCAGTGCCATTAGAGACATCATCCAGGGAAGGTATCATGGATTTTGGAGGACATATGGTGATGTCCCCGATGATGAGAAGGATGCATGGTTCGACCTTTTTAAGGTTACATTAATATTTACCATAATATGTATTTTAATTTACATATACATATGTTATAATATATTAATTTTCTAAAATATGTTAACAAAAATGCAGACTAAGTGTACCTGGAACCCCAGGTACTATGATCAGGTAAGAAGGAACTTTCACATTAGAGCTGCTGCACGCCTCTCGGACCTGCTGCGACATGCCCGACTTCGTCATGAAGCTGCTGGAAAGGTTCCATATTGGATCGGTCCGGTACTGATGAAGAAGCTGGTGGACTACTGGGGGACTCCAGAGTTTAAGCAGAAATCAGATAAGGCAAAGAAGAACAGAGCATCAGAGAAAGGAGGATGCATTCACACCGGAGGCTGCATAAGCGCAGCAGAGCATGCCCGCCGACTGGTAAAAATAATAACTATTAATTAATTCTAGAATGTATGTTTTTAAATTATGTGGTTAAATATTTTAATGTTTTACTAACTAATTAATAATTGTGTTTCGTTTTTCAATTAGGCAAAGAAGTTGGGTAGAGATCCATACATAAATGAGCTTCACAAGAAGACCCACACTTATAAATCAGGCCAGTATGTTGACGATCGCTCCAGGATATGTCAGGTAATTGTTAAATAAGTATATTTTAATTAATTTTATTTGTTTTATAATTTTTTGTTAATTTTTAATTTGTCTTTTAACTATTTTGTTATTATTTATATTAGGAGGAGTACGATCGACAGCTAGCAGAGTCGCTCTCCCGTGGATGCTCAGTTGACGAAGCTCTGACACTCCGCACTTGGACAAAAGTTGCTGGCGAGAAGACAAAGGGGCGGTTATACGGTGCAGGAAACTTAGCTGGAAACTACAGGAAGGGTATTGCTGCCACACTAAAGCTTACCCTTAATTCTGGAGAGGGGTCTTCTCGGCAACCTGAGCTTACTCCCGAGATGCGGGAAATGATCGCTAGGTTGACTCAAGAGCAACTTGCTGCGCAAATGAAAACCCAAGAGGAGCTTATCCAGGATGTGGTTAGGAAACAACGGGAATTCTTTGATGCTCAGTTGGCCGCATTTAGGCAAGAGCAAGGCTGGCCTACGGATGAGCAAAGTGTTGGGCAGCAGAGTGTTGGGCAGCAGCGTGGAAGCCAGCAAAATGTGAGAATTGATCCAGTGCCTGATGATGATGTGGACGACCCCTATGAAGTGTATGGTGAAGGCGATGGCGACGACGACGATGATCTTGGGCTCGATGAGGATGATTGATATGGTTGTTATTGCGTGTTTCTATAATTATTGTTTTACTATGGTTTGTATGACTATGGGAGGTTTTCTATGCTTCCCGGCACAATTTTTATTTTCCTGCACGGTTTGTATAATTATTAAGTACATTTTATTTTTCATGACTGTTAATTAATGACTTAATATTATTATGTGTGATAAAATTAATTTTAAATTTTGTTTAAAATATATTTTATTAATTAAAATGATTTTTTAAAGATTTAATGTATTTAAAAAAATCGAATTTTTAATTATTTTAAATATAATTTATTAATTAAAAATATATTTAAAATATTTAATTAATAATAGAAATATTCGGTTTATTAAATAAAACATTTTTTTAAAAAAAAAAATTGCAATTTGCCAGGGGTAAAACCCCTCACATGTCCCTGGTATTCTGGAATCAGAATTATCATCATTGCGTCCATCAATCAGTCAGTGCGTCAGGCGGCGACAGAAAAAAGTGACGGATTTTGCCAGGGGTTCTGCCAGGGAAATATGCCAGGACATTTCCCAGGGGTTGCGTCCCTCACATTCATCCCAGGGGTGAAACCCCTGGCAAAGTGTTTGCGACGAGCGCTTTTGCCACTGCTTCCGCCCCTGGGAAAATCCCTCACAAATGTCCGTTTTGCCAGGGATTCTGTCCTTTTGACAAGGGTTTTGCCCCTGGCAAAATGCAATGTTTCTTGTAGTGTCTTTATGTTTTCAGTATGGCTAACCTAATGGGATAGTTAGCTTATATATACTCATCAGTGGAGGCAGGGACCTCTCAAATGAGCTGACTAATAAGAACGGTCCAACCCATCACGATCCGTCCACAATAAGCCCAATACAAATACCAAGTACAATAACATTCAATATTTAATACTATATAATACATTTATATTTTAATAATTAGTTAAAGTAAATCCAAATATTCAACACTAACCTCCTTTAGCATATGTTCCTTCCAAGACTCCAGACAAGTTGTGATAAACCAAGGTGACCAATATTTATTAGTGTCATGGTGGAGGCTATAGAGTGAACAATGGATGTTGAAATCTTTCTGTTGCTAAGCATGTATTAAATAAAATGATCTTTGAACCAATTTAGTGCAATTTGAATATGTGTTGAACAAAGGTCCCTCTAAAATTATTGGAAATTGAGCAGTTGTTCCTTTGAATAAATCTTAATGTTCACACAAATCTTAAAATCCATGTCTCGAACTAAACACCAAACTGTAACAGAATTATGTAGACAACGTCCATCAATCCACCATATTGCACCAATGTCTTTCAAACTATTCTGGCAAGTGTGAGGAGAGTTAAAAATCCCACATTGCTTTTAACGGTCAAGTTTAATCAACATATGAGTGAGGGAATTTGTAAATCTAGGGTACGTTTGATTTGTTAAAAAGTAAAGCACACAGAACAACTTAAATTGTCCAGTGTTTGATTTGTAAAACTGTTTCAGGTATAGGACAAACTGGAGGTAAGGGACAGGACAAAAACTTATTTTTGTCCTTCACCAGACCACATCACAACTTTTTGTCCCACGTACGAGTTGTCTAAAATACCAAAATAGCATTCCGTCCCCTAAAAATCGTATAAAACAAAAAATAATTCAATAATATAAAAATTTGTTTTGTGTTGTTCTACCTTGTGTTGTGCTGTTCTATCTTGTATTGTTATGTCTAGTACTGTTTTGCAAACCAAACGCACCCTTAATGTCTTAAGGTTTTGAGTAAAAATGTGGTGTCTCTCTCATTTGTATATGAAAATTGTTCTTCTCGCTTTAAAAATTGCTCTCTAGCACCCCCAAAAAATATTGAAATGCCCCTAGCAATGCTTTACTGTTGTTCGCCCTCGCGCCCCAAATGGCAGTTAACTACACTTGAAAATTTGAATTTTGCTCTCCCCCTGCAAAATACACTCCCGCCCTGCAGGCAGGACCATTTTACCCCTGTGCATGTTAACTTGCGCTGCGTGATTTAACTAGCGCAGCGCTAGTTAACTCATGCACTAATCTGTCTTATACAAGACATAACGCATCACTCATCACCTAAATCTCAAAAATTCTCCAAAATCTCTCTAAAATCACCAAATCCAAAATTCCTTCAAGTTCAAATCAAACAACACTTCAATAACAAGTAAGTTTTCATAATCAAACACAGTCAACCTTTATGTTAGATTTTTTCTCTTAAATTAGAAATTTTTAAGATTTAGGGTTTGTTTAAATTTTTGTTTTTTGGTCAAGAAATCATACAATGTTTACATGAAAAAATGATGAGTGTTGCTTAAATATTTAGATGTTTGCATGTTTATGTTGTAGGTTTTGAGTTTTAGAGAATTTTTTTAGATTTAGGGTTTGTTTTAGAGAATTTTCATTGATTATTTTTAATTTCTTATTGTGTAGATTTGAAACAATGGTCGGATGGATCGACGTTCGTGCACAATTCAACAGCGGAGAACCTCAGAGGTTGAAGGTTTGGTGTCTTGGTATAACGCTAAGAGATCTCAAGGATCAGCTGGATGAATTCTGTAACGCCCCCGTTTTATTTAATTATTTTTGGTTAATATTTGAATACTTTTACATGATTTTATATTTGATAAGTGATAATATGTTTGTTATTTTGTTTAGAAATATATTTGTTATAAATATGTTTGTTATTTTGTTTAGAAATATATTTGTTATAAATATATTTGATATTTGTTATGGAAGTAATTTATCTATATTTTTAAATAGAATATTAAGTTGTGTGGCTGTTTTTGAATTAGTTAGAATTATGAGGGAATAAGTGGAATAAGATAAAACAAATAGAAGAGGTATAAAAGGTAAAACCTAGGTTTAAGAACAGACAGTACGTACAATCAGTTTTGGGAGAAAAAAGGAGAAAACTAGAAGTGGAGAACCAAGAGGCTGCTGCTCCAATTTTATTAAGGTAAGGGTGGGATTTCCTTCAATAATCATAGTATATAATTCTGGAATTTGATGAATTGTTGTGTTCTTGAATTAGGGTTAGAAAAGTTTATGTTAATTGATAAAATGAGATGAATTGTGTTGTTTGATGCATGTTCCTATGTTGTTTTGATTTCTATATTGCCTATTTGACCTGTAAACATCATTGTAAATTATTTTGGGTGATTAAGGGATCAAAAATTGGGTTTTTGGAGTGAAAATTGTTCTTTCCCGTAAGCGAATTCGGCCACCGATTTTCTGAAAGCCAAAACTGGAAAAACACTCACTTTTCACCCGTTTCTGTTTTGAATTAGCTTTAGGTGTAAACACGAAAGTTGTAGGTATGGATGTTAGCTTTTTAATGTCGTTAGTTTGACTTCTAAATAATTTATAGAACTTGAGTTATGGTTAAATTAATGCACGTAGGTCACAGTGAATACTTATGAATTTCAGCACAATCATTCCCGAATTTGAAATGAAAACTGTGATTGATAGGTACAGAATTGGTCTTAGGTGTAAACACGAAAGTTGTAGGTATGGATGTTATCTTTTTAATGCCGTTGGTTTTACTTCTAAATGATTTATAGAACTTGAGTTATGGTCATATTACTGCACATAGGTCACCGTGAATATTTATGAATTTCAACACAACATTTCCCGAATTTGAAATGAAAACCGATATTGATAGGTACAGAATTGACCTTTGGTATAAACATGAAAGTTGTAGATAATTGTGTTAGCTGTCTGTTGGCTTTGGTTTGACTTGAAAATGATTTTTTTGGTGTTTGATTTATGATGAAAATACTACAAGGAGGCTTTAGTGAATTATTATATGAATGTATATGTTGATGATAATATATGATGTTTTCCCTGATTGCTGAATTATATAAATGTATATGTTGATGAATATGATGTTATATGATGTGTTCATGGTTGATGAATTATTATATGAATGTATAAGATGTTACATGATGTTGTTCATGGTTGATGAATTATTACATGAGTGTATATGTTGATGAATATGTTGTTTCATGATGTTGTTCATAATTGATGAATTGTTGTTGTTAATACGATGTTATATGATATTGTCTATGACTGATGAATTATGATGTTATGATGCGAAGTCGTTGACGTTGTCATTGCCACTGTTGTCGTCAATGTTGTTAAAGTTGCAAGTGTTGGTCTAAGTTGTCTGAGTTGTAAGTGGTTGTTTCAAAGTATTGGAGTCTTATAAGTTGTTGACGTTGTCTATGTTGTAAGTTGTTGAGTCCATGCATACTCATTTCAGTTGGGGGCTTGATGCCCTGTGAGTTTTTACTCTACACGTTGGGGGCTTGATGCCCTGGAGCTTTAGCTCATTTGCGATGAGGGCTTGACGCCCTGGAAGTATATTAATACTTATTACGTTGAGGGCTTGACGCCCTGGATTGGTACCACATGCATGAATAAGAGGTCTAAGTTGCATAGTCGATTTGAATTTGCGTAGTAGATGTCGAAGTTGTCGAGTTGTCTAAAGTTGTGGAGTTGTCTAAAGTTGTCGAGTTGATAATTATCAATGAATCGTTAATTAAGAGTTATATGTTGTTGTTTATGTTGTTTATGTGAAGTATCGTTGAAGATAATTTGAAATTGATTGTTGTTTATATTGTTTATATAAAGTATCATTAAAGATGATTTGAAGTTGATTGTTGTTTATGTTGTTTATATTGTTATATGAAGTATTATTAAAGATGAACTACGTGGTTATTTGTATTACTAATTGATGTCGTTATGATGATTACATAATGTAGCTTATGAGTTGTTAAAGAAGTACTATATGAAGACTTATTATGATTAATTGATGATGTCCATGTTGTTAAATGCATTTGATGAATTATATGCTTATTATTATTGTTTGTGAAATCTCACCCCTTCTGTTGGAATTGCCGCCTTGTGGGCAAGTGCAGATGATCAAGCTTAGGTACGACGATGTGAGAGGTCTTTGTGGTGTCGTAGGAAATGCTCTGATATGTAACGGGATGGGGTTTTATTGAATTCTATTCCTTTATGTATCATGTTGAACTAATTATGATGTTTACGATCTATCTTTGAATTTTTGAGATGCTTTTGAGGCCTTGTGCCAAGAACTAATTATTTTAAGGATTTTGAAATTATGATTCCGCTGCAAAGTTTTTGAAAAGATTTATGTTAATGAATTTTGAAGGATAAAGAATTATTATTCTTTTTATTTTAAGGATTTTTATGATGTGTGACATCTCATTTGTGTTATACTCTGATAATTATGTATGAATTTTTATGTTGGAAATTTGGGGTGTTACAAATTCAACAAAGAAGTCAACCCCCGAGACACAAGGAAGGTGGAATTCGTTCGGTATAAACGTCCAACGCTCGACGATGGAAGAGTATCATTCACTTGGGTAGAATTGACGAACGACGAAAACGTGACGACCATGTTTTGGGAGCACAGCATGTTCCAGTTGATCGATATGCGAGCAACGTTGGTGAGATCAACTGAAGATATCATCAAAAGTCTGATTCCGCCAAAAGATCTTGATTAGGTGGCGGTCGTGATTAGGTAGGGAATGCACCTTCAAACTACAACAATTGTGTTATTCTTGATGGGTCAATTCAAACTTGTTAAACGGGAGGACTCCAGCATTCGTCCGGAAGTGCTTTTGTTCCATTCGAAATGTTAAATTCTTGTTGGCTTCGTTTAAATGATGGTATTGAAGTGTCAAGGTATGGACCTCATTTCGTTGGCACTTGGATGCTATCATTTAAAACCAAGACCAACAAGAATTTAACATTTTGAATGGAACAGACGCACTTTGGGGACGGACGCTGGAGTCCTGCTGTTTAGCAACTTTGATTTTGCACCATTTAGAGGTAACACAGTTGTTGTTGTTGAAAGGTGCAATTTCGAATGTAATGTCATGCAACGATAGACCATATTTAGGAACTTTATGTAATGTAATTTAAATGTAACTTTTATTCAAATTTATCCAATACGCAACTTTATTCGATTCCACGCTGAGTTTAATTAGACTTTTTATTCGAATTTATTTATTCAATACGCAACTTTATTCGATTTTATTTATTAGAATTCTTTATTTGATTCAAATCTGAGTTTAACTAGACTTTTTATTCGAATTTATTCAATACGCAACTTTATTCGATTTTATTTATTAGAATTCTTTATTTGATTCCACGCTGAGTTTAATTAGACTTTTTATTCGAATTTATTTATTCAATATGTAAATAAATACAAAATTATAAAATAAATCCGATATAAATAAATTTGATACCATTAAATAGAATATTTTTTTATTCAATACATAATCATAAACATAAAATAAATGCAAAAATAAATACAAATTAAAAACAAAATTAATAAATATAACTCTGATTTTATTAATATTATTCAAACATTACAAGAATTAATACATATATTTTACCCTCTTGGGGTAAAAAGTTATTTTCACCCTCTTCGGTATGAGGTAAAAAGTTATTTTCACCCTCTTCGGTATACACCAATAGCTCTTGGGGAAAATAGTGATTTGTCATGTTGGGGAAAAAGACATCAAGATCTTTTGAGGTAAATTTAAATTTGGTTCCTTTTATACCCCCATGATGATTCTTTTTACCCACGGTAAAAAAAAATTGGGAGTAAAAGGAAGCAAACTTAATTTTACCTCAAGAGATGATGCCCTTTTCCCCAACCCAGCGAACCACTACTTCCCCTAAAAACTACTGGTATATACATAAAGGGGTGTAAAGAGCCTAGATACTATAAAAGCAAAAAAGAGAAGAGAAAGAGAGGGAGAGAGTGAGGAGGGAGAGAAAGTTAGATGGTGTGAGGGAATATGGAAGTATATAGGGGTATTTATAGGTGAGAGTGGTAGTATAAGTTATAAAAAAACATAAATGTAGTCAAAAAAACGTGTAGATTGAATGTTCAACAACCGACCACCGTCCAAAAAACGTTTATTCTTCAGTTTTGACCACCGGCCAATGTGCGTGAGTTAACTTGCGCAGGGAGCATAACGTGCGCAAGTTAAGTCACGCAGCGAGACTTAACATACGCAGGGAAATTTTGGTAAGTTTGGCTGGACGGGAGTGTATCTTATTGGGTGAAGAGTAGATTCCTGAAAAATTTTATTAAATTATCAACGACACTTAAGTGTTGTTCGACAAAAAGATTGTATTTAAGAACGGCACTAGCACACCAACGACTTTTGATGTGACATTGATGTTCTTAAAATATAAAAATGTGTTAAATGACATTTAAGTGTCGTTGATCAATTTAATAAAAAAAAAAATCAACGGCAGTTGGGGGAGCATTTTTGGGGTACTAGAGAGCAATTTTTTAAGTGAAAAGGAGCAATTTTCTTTGTATATTTCAAACTTACCTCATGAACCAACACAAACCACAATGGTTAGTCTTTAGCTTCTTTGCCGGTCTCAAACCAGGTACCACGAGGTGAGACGCCGAATTGCAACCAAATGACCTCAAAGAGACAGCAATGGTTGGCTAAAAGTTGATGATAGTTGATGATATTATATGTATGACAAATCTCATAATCAATAGTTGATGACACTACGTCATATATCATTTTGTTAGTTGTTTTGATGCAATTCGGCCAAGTGAATTTTGGTGTGTATGAGGCTGAAAAAGACCGAAAACAAGGAACATGGAAGCAGCAACATCGAGCCACGATTTTTGTATATCGGGCCATGATTTCTTGGTGATTATTTTAGGCAATTCTTCTCGATAAAAATTTGGGCACGATTTGCTACATCGGGATGCGATTTTGAGGAGCGCCAGACTGAAAATTTAAATTTTCGTACAAGTGGAGCACGATTTTAATGGATCCGGACATGATTATTACGTGACAGGATGGAAGACTATAAAAGCCAAGTTTGTTTTAGAGCAAAGGATTCTGACTTTTTGGAGATTGAAGACATTTGGAGCTGAGGGATTGCAGATTTCGTGGTGGCTTGCCGTCCAACTCATAGTCGGTTCCAAATTCATGTAATACTATTTTATTTTAATGCAGTTATTTATGCATTAGCCATGAGTAGCTGAGTTTTCATTGATTAGGTCTTAGATGAATATGTTATAAGCTTTTGACCAATGTTATTTGTAAACTCCATTTCGTTGTAATTTTAGAAGAGGAATGTTTTACAAATATAAATAATAAATGTTTTACATGTCGAAAGAGAAATGTAAATCTATCCATGCACAATTTGTTTATTGTAGAAAGACGACCGGCCATCATACCACTCTATGAAGCCGGATACAATATATGATACGGATACGATACGGCAACGATACACTGATACGAGAAAATTTCAAAAATTAAGATATGATACGGCCAGAATACGTTAATAAAAAATTATATTTTTTTGGTAGTGTAATAAAAAATTATATAATTAAATGTACAATATAGTTATAACAATTTTTTTCAATATGCAAATATATTAACAAATACAAGAAACCAGTCATAGGCTCGTAGCACATCAACATAAATATAAGTAAAACTGACGATTAAGATAATGATGATAAATCAATTACATACACAATATATCCCAAAAAGAGCACCATCAGATATACAATATCCAAAAGAAACAATGTTAGTGCTATAGTAATTTAATGTTTTTTTTCTTATTTTTCTAAAGAAAAAAACTGAAATCAAAATAATATAAAAAAAATAAAATTTATATTATTTGATGCTCTTCCGATACGTATCGGGAAGTATCGGAAACACATCGGATAATTATTTTTTTTAAAAATAAAATTTAATCATCTGATACTCTTCCGATACGTATCGAAAAATATAGCAGGTATCGGTGTAGGATACACAGAGGATACAGTATGTCACCCGTATTAAAGTAATTGGGCATACTGTCAAAAGAGAAGACACTCTATAACATAAAGGATACTCATTTCCTTCTATTTATTTCTCCAAAATTGTTACATAAATACTTTTCTCATCTGACATGAACAAATTTAACAATAGGTGTGATCCATCAAATATGTTGAGTCTAAAATTGTATTATAAAAATAAGAGGAGTTATTAAAATTTTAATTGAGTCTGAAGAAAAATCCAAATTTGATGGAAAAATTGATGGAAAATGAGGTATATTTTAATTACATAAAATATTAAAGCACATACTTTTGAATCTATGGCTAGAATACACGATGAAGGATTGAAGTATACTAGTAGTCTTTTAGCTAGCAGCAAGTATAAAATCATATCATCGTGAACGTAGGGAAATGAAAGATCCAGAAGCTTCCACATTCTAACAAAGGATGATGCGAAAAAGAGATCCATCAAGCCTAACACAAGCGAAGATGTACGCGTTCCAATAGAAATGTATGTTGAATATGAGGGTTAGCATTTATTTTGATTTTCTCTTATTTGAGTACAGATGTATGCATAAGTCACTTGAAAAACTACATTTTGTATAGCATTTTGTGCTAAACTATTGTAAGCATCAGTTAAGTATCCTTCGGAAGTCTACTACAATGAAGAAACAGCTAAAGATTTTCACATTTGCTCACAATTAGTAATTAATGGCATACAATAATGTAACATTTATATTAAATGGATAATAAAGTATAAGTTTTTGTTGAGAAAATAAATTACACTTCGTCCCAAAATATAAGTCGGTTTGAAGAATAAAAAATTGTATATAAGTCGCTTTACAATATCAATAAATCATTAATGTAACTTTTTCTATTATATCCTTAACTATTTGTTACTTATTCTTCTTTCAATTTTTTAATTTATCTTTCTCATACCATTTATTAAGGACAAATTTGTAAAGCAACTCATAATATCTCTTTTCCATAAAAAATTAATTATATATCTTAATACGTGTGAAATTGCAAAAAAAAATTATAATTTGAGAGCAAAAAATTGTAGCTAATTAAAGGGACAAAAATTTTATGTAGAAACATCAAAATAATTAGTTATATTTTCAACTAATATGATGCATTTTTTACAATTTCAAAGATACCTTTTTATTGTCAAAAAGAAATACCCTTTTTTTGTTTTGATTCGATTCATTTCAAATAAATATCTATCACTACACTAAAAAGTTTGTGTATGTTGTTGTGTTCAAAAAAAAAAAAATTGTGTATGTTAAGACCATCTAAAATTTTAATTTTAATTATTTTCTACGCACTAAAATAAATAATAAACTAAAGAGAGAGCTTTTTGCTTATAACATTTCATTAAAAATAAGAGTTTCAATACAACTAGGTATATCATAATAAATAGCGAGACTAGCTAGTAACGTGACTTCTCTTGCAAGAGCATGAGCAACCTCGTTAGCTTGGCGCCTAACAAAAAGAGACTTGTAAAGTAAAAGAAATTTCTTGGTATATTTTGCATCAAAATACCATGTCCCCGAGTTAAATAAAAATAGCTACCTAATAATTAAATTAAATTAAATATCCTTCAAAACAGAATTAACTAAAAAGATATAAGATATAACTTTAGAGACACAAATGAAAGTACACCTTTATAATTTGTTTCTTTGCCTAAAACGGAGAAGTCAATTTCTTACGCTAAACTTTTTTCTTATTAAAAACCATGCCCTAAGAACTAAAATAAAACTGATTATACTCAAATGTTGAATCGATAAGATGCGTTTGATTATTATTTTTTTGTCCTAAAAATATAATTATTAGGATTTAAAAAATAAAAAAAAGAAACTCTCAAGAATTATGAAAATAAAGATGAAAATCGTATCTCTTGGAAGAAAGTGCTGGTCAGGCTATCTAGTAGTGATATTTATATAAATAAAGCATGCATATGAAATTTCATTTACATCTCATACAAATCGACTTCCTCACCCGCTCTTGGAAACAAATCCATGAAAATATGACTGTTATTTCATTATTTTTACACTTATAACTTTTTCTTTTTTTTGTTGAGAAAACACTTGTAACTTTTTGTTGACACATACTTGGAACAAAAATGAGTTTTTTTCTTCCCTCAAAAAAAGCTCATGTATTTTTGGTTATGTGGTTCAGTTAGGATTGTTCAAAAAACTAAACTAAATTGAATAAGTAAACTGAATCTATTGTATCGGGTTGTTAACCTACTCTCACAAAAAAAAAATACGAAGGAATAAATCAACAATTCTACCTCCACTTGTTTTTAACTAAAATACCAACTTACTATTATATTCAAACCATTTTTTAATTTAAGGGTAGCTTTGTAAATTTCCTTTGATTAATTAGAAAAAACAAAAACTCCTAATAAAATACCAACTTACTATTATATTCAATGAAATATGAGAGTTTATGAATTGCAAAATCATGATTATACTAATATGACGTTGTTATCATAAGAAATTTTCTTTATTTCTAAGTTAACATTTTTTTGGTCCAAGGTAGTGTCATCAGTATCACGATGGATAGTCTTCCAATAAATAAAAACTGGAAACTTGGAGTGGAAAAAAATAACCAAATTATTGATGTTGGTTACCAAAGTTATCTGGTTTTTCATAAATAAATAAATAAGACAGTTCACTAATTAAACAATAAGTATCAATGTAATTCACGAACAGACAACATCGTTTGGCATATGTTACACCCCATCGCAGTGATGTTCCTTCCATGACTCCAGACAAATTGTGATAAAACTAGGTGACCATGAGGGAGAACGAGAGGCTAGAGAGTGAACAATGGCTGTTGAAATATTTTTGTTGGTAAACATGTATCAAATAAAATGATCTTGGAACCAATTTAGTGCAATTTGAATATGTGTTGAACAAAGATCCCTCTAAAATTATTGGAAATTGAGCAGTTGTTCCTTTGAATAAATCTTAATGTTCACACAAATCTTAAAATCCATGTCTTGAACTAAACACCAAACTGTAACAGAATTATGTAGACAACGTCCATCAATCCACCATATTGCACCAATGTCTTTCAAACTATTCTGGCAAGGATGAGGAGAGTTAAAAATCCCACATTGCTTTTAACGGTCAAGTTTAATCAACATATGAGTGAGAGAATTCATAAACCTAGGCTACGTTTAATTTGCTAAAAAATGAAGCACAAAACAGAACAACTCAAATTGTCCAGTGTTTGATTTGTAAAACTATTTCAAGTACAAGACAAACTGGAGGAGGCAAGGGACAGGACAAAAACTTATTTTTGTCTCTCACCAAACCACATCACAACTTTTTGTCCCATGTATGAGTTGTCTAAAATACCAAAATAGCATTTCGTCCCCCAAAAAACGTATAAAACAAAAAATAATTCAATAATATAAAAATTTGTCTTGTGATGTTCTACCTTGTGTTGTGCTGTTCTATCTTGTATTATGTCTAGTACTTATTGTTTTGCAAACCAAACGCACCCTTAATGTCTTAAGGTTTTGAGTAAAAATGTGGTGTCTCTCTCATTTGTATATGAAAATTGTTCTTCTCACTTTAAAAATTGCTCTCTAGCACCCCAAAAAATACTGAAATGCCCCTAGCAATGCTTTATTGTTGTTCGCTCTCGCGCCCCAAATGGCAGTTAACTACACTTGAAAAGTTTTATTAAATTTATCAACGATCGCTTACAAAAAATTGTATTTAAGAACGGCACTAGCACACCAACGACTTTTGATGTGACATTGATGTTCTTAAAATATAAAAATGTGTTAAATGACATTTAAGTGTCGTTGATCAATTTAATAAAAAAAAATCAACGGCAGTTGGGGGAGCATTTTTGGGGTACTAGAGAGCAATTTTTTAAGTGAAAAGGAGCAATTTTCTTTGTATAGTTGATCTTAAACCAATATGAATGAACATCAAACTTACCTCATGAACCAACACAAACCACAATGGTTGTTAGTCTTTAGCTTCTTTGCCGGTCTCAAACCAGGTACCACGAGGTGAGACGCCGAATTGCAACCAAATGACCTCAAAGAGACCAGCAATGGTTGGCTAAAAGTTTCAAAGAAGCACAGTATTCCTAACAAATACTGACATTCTCACTTCAACTGTATCATTCAATCATGTCTTCCACATCTCTTCACTCTCAATGGTTGGCTAAAGATTCAATATTTCCTATCAACCTTGTCTTCCAAACATCACCACATCCATGATTCTTAGATGAACACATTTTCACGAAAGTTGACATGCACTTTCATATATATATTTGCAACTTTCTAGAGAGGATTCAGCCTTTACTTTTGAAAAGAAAAAAAAACATACAGAATAGTCTATCTTCCGAGACTGAAATTTTAAGATTCCTCAAACCAAATCTCAAACCATTTGTCCAAAAAATTAGTCTTCAAACATCTTTTAATCTATATATTGTAAAGTATCAGAGTAATAGCTCTATGTATTGTAAAATATTGTAAGGGAAGACTGAAAAATTCCTCAGCTAGGTTCCCTTGGAGTCAAACTTTGAAAACTGAAAATGCAGAAAACAAAATATTTACACTGTTATTCTAATCATCATTAGAAATACAGGGAACAACAGAAACCTGAGGCAAAATACCAATAAGCAAGGAATGGAGGGAAAATAAATACAAATGAATCATCTCCGCTTTTGCTTCACCGAAGAGCATTTTTCCTTCCAAATTCCAATTGCAAGATCCTGAATTATAGAAGAAAAAGCACATTTTCAAAGAGTGAATGACTACTACCCTAGAAAAGCTCAGTAAATTTCATACTTGAAAGTCCTATATGATGGCAAAATAACGATGTATACCTTGAAAACTGATAACGAAAATGCAAAATAAAAAAATAAAAAAAGGGAGGAAGGGGAAATTGCAAAAGGATGAAAACTTTTTTTCCCCTCTTTTGCAAGCAAAAACACAGGGTTTATCATCTCATGGCAAAGACACAAAATCATAAATCATGTATTTATTCAAGGTTAAGGTTACACAGAATGAAAATCTGACTTACGGAATTTCATTCGTCGTCACTGTCAGACATTATTGTCATTCGGCGATGGGTTGTTGGTTTCTTAGGAGGAGGAGAGCCTTCATCAGAATCAAACCCCTTCTTTTTGGCCTTGCCTTTTAAATTCTTACTCTTTTGCTTCAGACCCTGCAAGTAAACTTGAATTAGTATTGAAACCGTAACAATGTTAATTGATAACTTATTCATACATTAGTGCATTCCCGTAGATGGCAACCTAACAGATATGTACAGATGAAAGAAAAAAATACGAGAACAAAAATACAAGGATAGTGTTAGGATACCAATAGACAAGTATCACTAAAACAAAGTTTAATAAGGAACTCTGTAGCAAAACCAAATGAACAAAATGGAAATGTTAAGAGCAATATTCAGGCATCAAATAGAGTCTAACTCTGCCTAGAGCCCATGGCTGAAAGATGGTCATTCGTCAGTCTACCAATTCACTTTAAAGGACAAAGTAATCTCACAATAGATAAATATATCAACACAGCAGTCAATAATAGGTATTGGGTAATGCTAACAAATCATGGATGTGTTAATATATCAACAGTTGTTTTTCTCATCAGCGGTTGAGAGATGTCTTTCCTCTTGGAAAATAAGAAAAAAAATAATATCTTGATACCATCACTAGCTATATCTTATAGGACCGGTTTCTCATCATACTCTCTTAAAATTATTGAACATTATTGACCCAACTCAAACCAACCCAATAATGATTAGGTTGGTTCTGGTTAATTGCCCATTTTTTAAAATCCAAAGCAGCAATCAAATGTCAATGGTTTGGATCTAAATATTATTTTTAGATCTAACGCAACCCATGGTCCCCCTACTTCCGAAGTTCCCGACATGAATCAAGGCACATAAGGATCCAAATATCTATACGAAATATTTGGCTTCCACCTTAACAACTGCAAGAAGACAGCAAGTCCTGTGCAAAATATTGCACACACTTGAGCAGTCATGATAATCACTAGTGTTTCACCGCTGGAGATTAAAAAATAGCCAATTAAACAAAGATAAAATTGGTTGTTGTGAACCAGAATGACAGAAAGTAAATTGGAAATAATTAAAAATAATTCTATGAACTCCATAGTTAAAGATAAATATTTAAAAAAAAAATATTCAATACCACATCTTCGTCCTCGTCTGAAGCATCATTTTCTTGTTCAATTTGTTCGTCTTCTTCCTCATCCTCATATTCTGCCTCAGAATCATCATCCCTCATACGAGAGCGAGGCCTTTCTTCTTCCTCGTCGTCTTCAGTTTCATATTCTGACTCTTCTCTCTCATCATCCGGGTAACCCACTTGGTGCCGTGAGGATTTTGCTGGTGGGAGGAATGATGACTTACGAGGGATGCTCTTTGGTCCCTGTGACTAGAATTCCATAAAATAATCTTCATTAATGTTAACGTATAATCAACAAAATGAACAATTCCTAGAGACAAAATAATAATACCTTCTTAGCATTCATAATCCGTTTCTCTGCTCGGACTTCTGCTTCCAAATCCTCCTCATAGTGACGCTGTGTTCGACGAGAGTCATAATAATCTGCTTCCTCGTCCTGAAGAAAGGGAGCATTGATAAATAGTGGAACTGACACAGTTTAAGTAGGCAGACACACCTAGAAAATATTGCAGCAAATGCTTAACATCTAAAAGACAATAGTGTCTCTAGGAAACAATCCCTAAATTTATACCTCTTCCAAAGCATCCTCTAAAAACCCAGGAGAAAGTTGACGCCTCCTCTCGGTTGGAGTATATTTCCGATTCACCTTTTCGCGCTTACGGGTAAGAAGTACGTTGGCCCTGATAGTCTGACTTTCAGCCTGAAAATGATAGGGAAATTGGATTATTGTATTTGAGACATAATATAAGTATGTGACTGATTTGTATGATTGATTATACCTTTTCCTTTTCTTCTTTTTCCCTCTCAGGATCAATGTCTGTAACACAGTTTTTAATCTTAACAGCCTTCCTTTGCCTTGAGTCAACAATTGCAGTTAACAACCGATGAGAATTCGACGACAAGGAAGAGGGCATAAATTTCATTTTCCTCGATAGCTGTCCTTGTGATTGCAGAATTCCCTGTAAACAAGTGCACATAGTCCATTGAGGAGAAACAGTAAATCATCAAGCATGCCATGAGAATAATGAAATTCACCTTTCCATGTCTAAGGAAAAGATGTGCTTGATCATGCTGGGCATCCTGCTCAGATACGTCAAGAACTTCATTCCCAATCAATAACTGAATGCTTCCATCAGACCACCTTACAAAGCGAGCATTGCTTTCAACCTGATCATGAACAAGATTTTCTACTATAAAATAAGTGATGTAGCGCAACTGAAATTATTCTGCCCTTAAAAGGTTGAAAAACATTCAACAATAAACAAGAACCCATAACTCATTTTGCCAATACTCTTGCTCAAAAACAGTAATGCAAAAGAATACATATTGCACATTCAATAAGTAAATTTTCTGCACCATATCAACAGTAATACATATTAAATGCCATTTCATAATTAGGCTATTTCACGCTATAAGTCAAACCATTAACAAAGATCTAAAATTAAATGCACTCTCTTTAAATATGATTCATGAGAGGACATTATAACATTGCCTGATTCATTTATTGACCAAGCCTACAGAAAAAGGTTTAAGTTGTTGTCTATAACTACAAGTCCAACACCATTAAGAAAGATTTGGAAAAAAAAATTTGAAAGAAAGAGAGATTTGGAAATCAATGGCTTAAATGTAGACATGGTCCATGATCGAGCATAGTGGCATCGTACAATGAATATATCCAACCCCACCAAGTGGTCAAAGGCTTTATGGGATTTTGTGGATTCTTGTTACAACTAAGAGTGTAAAGGTTGCCACTTACCATGGATGTAAAAGAAGGAAAGTAAAAACGTGAGATCGTAGTAGCATGCAAAACAAACTAAAATAGTATACAGTTACTTACAGATGTTGTGCCATCAGGATTTGTGACTTTCCTCCAACGTACAATATTGTTCTCCAAGCGTATGCGCTTCTTGTTTCCAAATTCATCAGTTACAAAGGTATCTTCTTCTTCATATGTTTTAGGATCAAATGGTTTTGGATCAACTCCCATGATATTGGAAACTTTAAACACGTTCATCTGCCACACAAATGAGACGCGGTTATAGGAATGCATATCATATTATAAATGTGTTCTATTTGTAGTTAGGTTCCAATAGAGTGACACCATATGTCAAAATCTATTCAACATAACTTATTTATCGTAATCCAAACTTGTTAAATTCTTATCTTTTAGGTCACTTTCACCAACCATAACATCAGAAATTCATCAAAAAAAATGTCCCTTAAAGATACGTTGATGTTCCTTTAAACATTTCAAAATTCAGACATTCACTAATGCAAATGCCAACTTTTAACTAACAAAAAATGTTCAAGTATGCAAAAGAAGACTAGAAGCTAAATGTATTAACAATCCTCATTTTAACAATAACGTATAGAACATAGGTCTCCAACACAAGGCAGACCTTTCCTGGAAGAGCTGGTGGTGGACGTAGTGGAATCTCCAACTCCAATGGTGGCCCAAGTGGCTTATCTTTAGTTTTCATCTCAATGTTTTCCTCCTCTGATTCATACAGATGCTCTTCATCAGCAAGTATATCCTCGGGTCTCAAGCTCTTTTCATAACTCCCTTCCTCCTCCGCAGGATATCTCTACAATAGGAAATCAATTAAATGATTAATTCTTAAATTTTTTACAATTAACAGATAAATGAAATACATGTCACTATACACTAACTAACACTCACATTTGAATCTTGTTCAATGTCCTGCTGAGCTGCATACCCCATATCCTCCTCTTCATCATCAAAATCACCAAATACATCACGAATTTCCGGTGCAGAATCCAAATCATGAGTCTGATCTTTGTCATCTCTGGGTGACCCACTATATTTTTTTTTCCAAAAAAAAAAACAGTTTCTGAGTCTCAATGTTGTGCAACATATAAAAAACTGTGCAAGCTGAATGGGTCATCAGTCATTTTCTATGGTCTATTTGGTCCTCTAATTTAAGATAACTTTTTAAAACACGCATATCAATCAACACAGAAAGTATAAAACAGAACAGCAAATCCTATAAATCATGATCGGACATAGATATATTCGTTGCAAATAGTATAATGCTGAAATCAATTGCAGTGATAAAATCTTATCTATTCATGTGAGTATTAACTTAGCTCAGCAGAAAATAGGTAGATAATATGAATCCCCTAGGGGGCAAAATGTCATTAACATAATTAAATACACATGTTATATTTTCTACATATGCAAATTATATTAATGTCAACAGATCTATCTAGATTGAAATCATATTAAAAACTTCAAGGGACAAAAGCTATGCAGTTAATACTTGCGCCGTTGTCGGATGGATTGGCACTTAGACATAGAGCGAGTCCTTGTTGCGGAGGGTTTGTGAGAACCGACTCTGACAGCCGAGGATCGCGGCCAATCAGCAGAATTGTGGGCGTCAGGGTGAAATTTGCACCTTTTTTTCATGGAATAATAGAATCGGCTACTTCTTGTGATGTTGAGCTTCTGCGCCCGGACACTGCTACTCTCGGCGTCTGCAAGTCCTTGCAACCTAGAAGCTCCTCTCTGCTTTCGTCTCTGTGTTGTACGCAAGTTGCTTCCTCTTTCTCTCATTCTCTGGGTGTTCAATCTCTACTGTTGTTGTGTGCAAGTTTAATTTTTCCTAATGGTGAGAAGATGGATCATAGAGAATTGTAAATGGCGACTAGGGTTAGAGAGTTCGCTGAAGAGGAATATTGGGTTTTGGGCCCAAACCAATGCACTGCTGTTTTTTATAATGAGAGGAATGACTGTTTTTGACAGTAATAATAATAATAAAAAGGTCTAAGAAAGGAATTGGGCCGTCTGGGCTAGATTATAGGCAAATTATAAGAAAGTATTATTTCTTGATCTGAACACGCTGGCCCAGTTTCATTTCCAACTACACCGATACACGAGATTGACGACAAATGACAGAGGACGAAAGTAGGTCTCAAAAGGCATGCTATAAAGATTACTCTATTATTTTTGTGCTTTTGAGACATACTTTCGTCCTCTGTCCTTTGTCGTCAATCTCGTGTGTCGGTGTGGTTGGAAATGAAACTGGGTCAACGTGTTCAGGTCAAGAAATAATATTTTCTTATAATTTGCCAATGATTTAGCTCAAACGGCCCAATTCCATTCCCTTTTAATTATTATTATTACTTTGTCAAAAACAAACATATTCCTCTCTTATTATAAAAAAAACAGCAGTGAACTTATTAGGGCCCAAGTGCCCAATATTCCTCTTCGGTGAACTCTCTAACCCTAGTCTCCATTTACAATTCCCTATGCTCCATCTTCTCACCATCAGGAAAAATTAACTTGCACACAAAATAGTAGAGATTGAACACCCAGAGAATGAGAGAAAGAGAAAGAAACTCGTGCCCAACACAGAGACGGAAGCAAAGAGGAGCTTCTAGGTTGCAAGGACTTGCAGACGCCGAGAGTAGCAGTGTCTAGGCCCAGCAGCTCAACATCACCAGAAGTAGCCGATTCTATTATTCCATGAGAAAAAGGTGCAAATTTCACCCTGACACCCACAATTCTGTTGATTGGCCTCGATCCTCGACTGTCAGAGTCGGTTCTCATAAACCCCCCGCAACAAGGACTTGCTTTATGTCTAAGTGCTAATCCACCCAGCAACGGCGCAAGTATTAACTACATAGCTTTTGTCCTAGAAGTTTTTAATATGATTTCAATCTAGAGATCTGATGACATTAATATAATGTGCAGATGCAGAAAATATAACATGTGTATTTATTATGTTAATGACATTTTGCTTCCTCAATTTTTTGCCCCCTTAGGGATTCATATTATCTACCTAGTGTGCCGCTTCTCCAGCAATTTCATTATAAAATTTTCCGCACCAACAATGATTAGCGCGGGTTATCTCAAATCAATACCATAACAACATAGGTGTACTAACCGGGTAGTTTCCATATGTTCATTTCCATACAGAAAAAAGAAATAACAAATAAATCATCAAAAAGTTTACATCAAAATACATGTTAGGAAGTAAACTTAATCAAAACAGCACCAACCCAATAAAATATTTCATCCAGTAGCAATAAAAAAATTCAGCAATAAATAAACAAAGAGTACCAAAAATCACAACAATGTGGTTAATGAATTAATTAATCAAAAAAACTACCTTAGGCTTCTTCTAGCTGCTGCATCAACTTCCTGTTCATCATCATCAGATCCACTTTCAACGACATCCCTACGCTTACTGGTAACGACACGCTGATTATAATCGTCTTTGGCATCACTATCAGTATCTCCCCTACCTTCACTCTCTTCTCCCACTCTCTGATCACCAACCTCTCTCTCACCTTCACTCTCTGCTTCTTCTTCAACCTCTCCTTGCCCTTCAACTTCTCCTTCACCCTCTTCACCTTCTTGCCCTACCCCTCCCTCTCCTTCATCCTGCAATACCAAAAAAATCACCATTTCAAATTTTCAATACGATCTTCCAAATGCATAAACAAACAAATTTGTATCATATACAGATCAATTGAAATTTGACGCAAAATTTGAATGAAGCTAGCTAGGGTATAGAAGAAAAAAGATTGAATTGAATTGAATGATAATCTTACAGAATTGTGTTGAGGATTGGATTCATGTTCGGATTCAAGTTCATCTTCTTCCTCCTCAGATTGATCTCCGAAGAGATTCTGCATCATCTGATGCCGTTTCTCTTCTCCCCCCATTCTTCTGCGCTCTCTCTGTTTGGGTGGGAAAAGTGAAGAAAAGGGTTTTTCGTAGCACCGTTTTGAGCGTGTTTGTGTTTGTTCCTCTTCTCAAAGACAAAAAAAACTACTTATATTTATATAATCACTCACTACTCATTAAATCAATTAAATTATAAATATTTTTTTAGTTAGTATTTGTAAGATATATTTTCTCGTCACGTCGCATTAATCAATGTTTATATAAATGGTGATTTCACATAAGTTTATTTTTTATGATTGGTTATTTTGCAGAGATTTCGTGCTCCCTACGGAAGTGTGTTAGTTTCTGTGGGTTTTCACATATACTCCGTGATACACACGAAAGTGGATTAGTTTCTCTATTTTATTTTCATAATGATAAAACTTAGAAACACGTCGTGCAAGTAACAGGGAATGAAGTAGTTGATGATATAAATTACTTGCCGATTATCTGGAGGCTTCAAACTTACGATACTCAAAGTTCATAATGGGCTTGGTAAACGAAGACTTGTATCATTTTACTATGTCAAAAGATTAGTTAAAGAGTTATACTTGAGCATTTGAGTTTTTCTTGTTTTTCCCTGAAACTTCCCCCATGTGTATACTCGTTTTCACCATGGGTGACGTTACTTTCAACAATCAACTAAAAAAACATCAAAATTGATGTCCAGATGTCAAACTGATAATAAGTTATTAAAAATTGATTCCATGTACTGATATATTATTGTTGTCAACGCAATTATTTGTCTCGAGTGCCATTATTGTCAAGTGGATATTTAAAGTGAAAGTAAATGTATGGCCTATAGTTTTTTTGGAGTTTGTAACGTAAACCATGTCACTACTCGATCTAATGAACTGAGTTTTTCCCCCTATGCATTGGCCAACGAAGAGGTTTTACATCATTTGGTGGCAACCATCTTCTCTCTTGTTTTGTACGTGGATAGGGGTTTCCAAATACAAAATTAAGGAGATACGTGAGATAATTTAAATTTTATGAATATCTTCTCTTTTGATGTATTCCCTTAATAAGATTTCCGCCCTCCTTGTGTATTTTCGTAGAAAGGGAATGAAGAAGATGTGTGGGATAATTTAAATTTGAGTTATTTTGTTCCATTATTTGGATGAGATGGAAATGGAAGGGATAAAATATATCTTTAGCTCCCTCCAAAAAGTGGATATATTTGAAGGGTGGAAATGAAAATTTAAGTTGAAATAGATTTTGAATCATCCCAAAGCTCAAATAGACTATTTAAATGCAACATAATATGATCTTAAGCCTTGCTCTGATAAACACGCACTCAAACACCAAAACCCCTAGCCTCGTGATGGCTTCCTCCCTCAATCAACCAAATTTCATCATTCTACACCGTTCTTCGTCGTTTCTCGTACAATTTTGGTGATCTATAACATTTTTTTGCAAGTGCTATCATTTTCTACCGTATGAATTCCTTGTTATGAAAATTTCATTGATTGGTGTATTTATTCCTGTTGTTCTCATCATATGATATTGGCATTCTCGTTATATTGACCTTTAATCTCAAATTCCAAGAATTTAACATATCGAATCTTAGGAAATCATAGCAATCAACTGAGCATTTTCTTGTTTTGCAGAGTTTGACTTTAAGCTAAGGTAATAATGAGAATAAGTTTAATTTTATAAGTATTGTATATTGTGGGTTGGATGAGAATTGTATTAGGTCCCAAAAAAACACATGGGCTTACCACATACAACTTAGCCTTGTTGAAAAATCGGTTAACCTAAAAGTATGTGAATTATTTTATTTTATTTTTTAAAAAACTTGGTATCCGATCCAAGGATCGACTAATCCAAGGGGATCAATCCTACCGCCCACTTGCGGGGACCCTGTTCTAAGCCAGAGCAAAGCTTTGTATGGACATGCCCACCGAAATTGGCACTAGAGGAAATCGAACCTGAGACCTTGAGAGGAGCGCACTCCAAGTGGGTTAAAAGTGTGTGAATTATAATAGAGATAATTAAAATTTGATATTAGAAACCTTTAGATTTAATGTGAGTTTAATCATGTTGTGGTTTCAAATAGTTATACCATAATATAAAGACATTTCAAATAGGCTTAAAATACATGAGTTTGAGCTAATTTTTTTATTACCTATTTTACCCTTCATTTAAAATATTTTATTTACTATTTTATCCTATAATAATATTACTTTAAATTTTAATTAAAAATTAAATCCCATTAAAATTGGATATATCCCACTACAATAGGAACATTATTATCAATATTATTTTAAATTTTGATTAGAATGTTTTTACTAAAATTATTTTGTTAAAAAAGGTGAATAGAAAGACAACACATATGAATAAACAAACTGCTAAGAAAAATTGAATAGGTTTTAATGATCCATATGTGTGTGTTATTTTAATGGTCAATTCAGTTATATGTTTAACCTAGAAATAGATATTTATATCTTTAACAAACTTTTCTTTTTGCCACAGCTTGATAAAAAATCAAAATACATGTATCATATTGCCTCAACCTTCTTCTCTTTTGTGGCAAACATGGTATATATATTTTTGGAGAACTATCCGACGCATTACATACATTGTCAATCTTATCATCTATCTCAAAAACCATAAAATTCATGAAATCAAATAAATTAAGTAAATTTCAAAAAAAAATATACATTGTCAATCTTCTCATTTGATGCCTTACACACATTGTCAATCTTATCATCTTTCTCAAAAAAAATACACGATAAAGAAATCACATAAATTAAGTAAATCTCAAAAACCATAAAATTTATGAAATCACTTTGGGAAGAAAAATGAAATAAAAGGAAAGGGTACGTTAGTTGGTATAATGGAAAACATGGTAAAAATAAATCATTGACCAAATCTTTTATGTACTTTCTTTCTATTCATTTTCCTAACAAAATCTCATAAAAAAGTAAAACAAAATGCATAACTTTTTAAATTTAAGTATTTTTTTATATAAAACTACGAGATGGATATTCAATTCAAAAAATTGACAATTATAGCATAGAGTAACCATGTAAAACCTTATTAACAAAAATAGGCGGTTGAAATGTTTAAGGACCTTAGATTTTACAAATTCTACACTGAAACAAAATTAAAATCCGTTAAAAAAATAACTGAATTGACCATTAAAATAACACACACATGGATCATTAAAATAACCGAATTAAAATAACCTGCTTTTTGACCAAAACAAGACAGCACATAGGACAAAATTTTGAACCTCCAATACACTACCAGATTGACCATTGTAACACCCCGTTTTTCCAGCACATAAATAAATGTAAAATAAATCAGAGTTCATCGCAAATAGGATGTCACATTTCGTTCTTCAAAAATCATTTCATCAAAATAGGATTAAAATCTACTATTTATTAAAACAACTACTTTCAATAATTTAAAAAATGTCGCAGTGGAAAATATTCAACATTTAATCAATACTTGACACTAGGCCTCAACGTCATCAACATAATAAAAGCTCCAAATTTAAAAGTGGTTCGACAACAACTTATAGAAATATGTGTAACAAAGGAAAAACAAAACATATAAATATCCACATCCCGTTACGTATCAGAGCATGACTCCTATGACGACACAAGAACTCAACTCACATCAGGGACTACTCCTATATATCTGCACGTTACCCACGTAGAGGCAACATTCAAACAGAAGGGGTGAAATTTCACATTCATTAATAATAAGCAACAATTCATAAATAAGAATTAATCAACATAAAACAACCACAACAATCATCAACAAGTACTTCATGTAATTTCAAATACAATTATTAATTAACTTCATTTATCAATGCAACAACAACGATTCAACAACGTAACAACAACAACTCAACAACGTAACGACAACAACTAAACAACGTAGCAACAACAACTCAACAACGTAACAACAACAACTCAACAACGTAACGACAACAACTCAACAACATAGCAACAACAACTTAACAACATAACAACAACAACTTAACAAAATGCAATATAGTTATGCATGTGGTACCAACAGAACGTCAAACTCTCAACATAAGGTCGTAATTGACTAAACAGGACATCAAGCCCCCAACTTTAACAAGGCATCAAGCCTTCAACTTTAATGTCGTAATTTGACTAAACAGGGCATCAAGCCCTCAACTTTAACAGGACATCAAGCCTTCAACTTTAATGTCGTAATTTGACTAAACAAGGCATCAAGCTCTCAACTTTAACAAGGCATCAAGCCTTCAACTTTAATGTCGTAATTCGACTAAACAGAGCATCAAGCCCTCAACTTTAACAAGGCATCAAACCTTCAACCTTAGACAAATGTTTATGCAAGGATACGACTCAAGAATGCAACAACTATAACATTGTAATTCACATAATAGAATATCTATAAAAGATTTTCATATCAAACCAAAGCTACTGGAAACATAACTTAATCATCAACAACTTTCATATAAACATCATATAATTAACTTTCATATAAACATCATATAAATAACTTTCATATAAACATCATATAAATAACTTTCATATAAATATCATATAAAAATCATATAAACAACTTTCATATAAATATACATAATATAAATAACTTCCATATAAACATCATATAAATAACTTTCATATAAACATCACATAGACAACTTTCATATAATCATCATATAATCATAGATCAACCATAAATCAACAACAACATATCAATATGATTCACCAATTCATTATCAAAAGAAAACTAAGTTTTATTCATGAAGACATGGATTAAATACTCTTAAACATTCTAATTGGACTCATAATACTTAGGATTCGAAGTTTGGAAACAAACCAAAAGTTTCGGGTTGATTTAGAAGCGGTTATGTTGAATTTTCTTAAAAGTCTTCCAAGATCTACTTGGAGTGTTTCTATCATAATTCAAAATCCACAAAACATTTTCAAGTAAAATCAGAGTCATTGAAAAGCTAACTTAATTATCTAAAACTTTCATGTTTACATAAAAACCTAATTATGAACAAAAAAGTCTCAGTTTTTATTTCCGTTACAAAAATCGACAAGAGCACGACCCTGTTGACCCCTGTGTAGTATTTTAATCATATCTAGAGTTCTAGACGTTTCAATTGAGTCACTCCAAAGGCTAGTGAAAGCTGACATCCTTATCTAAAAACTTTCATGTTTATACCAAAAGCCAATTCAAAACAGAAACGTGTGAAAAAGACGCAAGAACACGAAACAGTGTGCTGTCACTGTGCAACTCGCCTCCAACTCGGGAAAAACTCATTTTTCACTCCAAAATCTCAATTTCGACATCTCAACTCCCAAAATTAATAAGAAACATTGTCTACTGATAATCTACAGCCTAAACATCAACTTTCACATTAATTCATGGGATTACTTATACTTTCAACAACCTAATTAAATTCAAAACCTAACTTCTGCAACATCAAAAGTTCAACAACAAAAGATTAAACCTTTTTCAGAATTATATGCTTATGATTAAAGAAGGTTAGTCTCACTCTTACCTTAGATTGGTTGAAGTTCTGAACTCTACAAACTTCCTCTCAACCCTAGTTTTCTCCTTATGCCTCCACTATCTTTTTCTAAAAAAAAAACTGTTGTAACTCTAATTCTCTAATCTCCTCCTCTATTTATAACCACCAAGAGTTTGTTTCTCACTTAATCTTTTTAATGGACTTACTATCTACACACCCTCAGGTTGGTTACTAATTCTATAACAACTATTAAGCTCCACTATTTACACTTCATTATATTCTTAACCTAACAAACAGATCCCCCTTATTCCAAAACTGCCCTTATGCCTCATTAAATCTAATCTAATTAGATTTCTTCACTATTTATATCATAACAACCTACTAATTAATACCCACTAATAAATACCAAAAATCACCCATCGCAAATATTCAAATAAAATATTTAAAATAACATTAAACTCGATATAATAAATAAATAATAAAAATGAGGCGTTACAACCATAACACCTCTACCCCCAACACCAATTCACAAAACCGCCACTTCCCACCAAAATCCAGCCAAACACGACACCAGTCTTGCTATTCTCCAAGACACTGTTATTGACAGCCAAACCATGATTGCAACTCAAGTTAACACTGGACAGGATGATGAAATTGATGATTGTAATGTTATTCCTGACACTCCTCTGGATGGCAAGGAGGATATGGTTACTTAATCCTTTTTGCACACATTCCTCTTTGTCTAATCATTGTTATCATGGAAGCTTTATTTGATACTTCAATCCTCTCTTAGAATATCAGAGGGGCTAACAACAACAATGCTAGAAGACAAATGAAAGAGATAATCAGAAAGTACAACCCTACTTTCCTTGCTATCATTGAAACCCACATCCCTTATGCTAGACTTTCTTCTTTTCGGATGAATAATAGTTACTCACCTGTTCATATCATTGAAGCTAATGGACATTCAGGTGGTATTTGGCTCCTTCAACAGACTGTTGCTACTATTATCACTAATGTCACTGCTTATAACCAATATTTTATCACTTTCACTATTAATCTTGGAGACACAACCTCTACTTGTACATGTGTTTATGCTAGCCCCAACCCAACTCTTTGCACCAATTTCTGGAATTACCTAACCAACCTTAGCCAGTTCATTACCAGCCCATGGATGTTCACATGTGACTTTAATGAAACTTTCCTTCCTAGTGACCAAAGAGGAGGTATTTTTCTTCATTCCAGGGCAGCAATCTTCGCTAACTTTATGGAAACTGTAATTTGCTTGATCTTACAACAATGAGAGGTTGTTATACCTAGCACCGCAATAACAATGATCGTCGTATCCTTTTAAAAAAACTTGACAGAGGCCTTGCAAATAAGGATTGGCTTCTCTCCTTTACAGAAGCTTTAATAGAAGTTCTATGTATATTACACTCAGATCATAATCCTATTCTCCTCCGTTTTGGTGGTCTTCCTTTAGCCAGAGGGCCAAGACCTTTCCGGTTTGAGGCTGTTTGGATTGATCATGAGGATTATTCTTCCCTTGTTGACACGGCTTGGAACTCATCCAACCATAACCCCGTCATTGCTTTAAATAATGTCAAAGAGAACTAAATCATTTTCAACAAGGAAGTATTTGGCAATATTTTCCAACATAAGAAACATATTGAAAAAATACTGAAGGGGTCCAACAGTACCTTGACCGTGTAGATTCCCTCTGTCATGTCATCTTGGAAAAAGAGCTTCAACGTGAGTACAACCATATCCTTGTTCAAGAAGAAATGCATTGGTATCAGAAATCTAGAGAGAGTTGGGTTAAATTTGGTGACCGTAATAGCTCCTTCTTCCATGCCCAAACAATCATCAGAAGAAAAAGAAATAGAATCCATAGACTTAAACTTCTCAATGACCTTTGGTCAGATGATAGCACCATTCTCCAAAATGAAGCTCAACAATTCTTCAAAAACCTCTTTTGTAGTAACCAACATGGCCACAAGCACTCCCTCCATGAAGGTACACACCCCACCTTAGATGACTTTGGTAAAATTTCCCTCACTTGCCCTATTACCAAGAAAGAGGTCGTAGTTGCCCTTAACTCCATGAAACCATACAAAGCTCCTGGCCCAGACAAATTTCAATGCATTTTCTTCAAACATATTGGCATATAGTAGGAGAAGATATTTTCCAACTTGTCAATTCAGCTTTTCTTACAGACTATTTTATTCCATCTATCTCTGACACCTTGATTGCTCTCATCCCTAAAACCGAACCCCCCACAACTTACAAAGATTTCAGACCCATTAGCCTTTGCAACATTGTCTACAAAATCATCACCAAAGTTATTGTCCTTCGCCTTAGACCAATTCTGGATACTATTATTAGCCCATACCAAAGCAGTTTTCTGCCAGGTAGAGGCACTACTGACAATATTGTTGTTTTGCAGGAAATAATTCATCACGTGAGAAGATCCAAAAAGAAAAAGGGCTCTGTGGCCTTTAAACTGGATCTTGAAAAAGCTTTCGATAACGTCAACTGGACTTTCCTTCAATCTTGCCTTCAAGACTTTGGTTTTCCAGACATTACAATAAAGCTTATCATGCATTGTGTCACCTCATCCACACTCTCTATTATTTGGAATGGGAATAAGATGCCTTATTTCAAGCCCTCTCATGGTATCAGGCAAGGGGATCCTCTCCCTCCTTATTTGTTTATTCTCTGTATGGAAAAGCTCTCCATTGCTATCAACGATGCGGTTCAACAAGGAGCATGTGACCCTATTCACATCACTAGCAACGGTCCTAGGCTTTCTCACCTTCTTTTTGCAGATGATGTCTTACTTTTATCTAAAGCAAAAAAATCTCAACTCAAGCTCATCATGGAGTTATTTGATCGCTTCAACAAGGCTTCAGGTTTAAATATTAATATTTACAAGTCCCGGGCTTTCTTTTCAGCAGGTACTCCTCAAGCAAAAATCAACACTTACTTCTCTCACTAGTATTAGAAGCACGATCTCTCTAGATAAATATCTGGGTTTTCCTATTCTTAAAGGGAGAGCAAAGCGTAGTGATTTCCATTTTATCATTGAGAAAATGCAATCAAGGCTCGCTTCTTGGAAAAACAAACTTTTAAACAAAGCTGGAAGATTAACCTTGGCTTCATCTGTTCTCTCTTCCATCCCATCCTTCTACATGCAGGTTTCCTGGCTACCTCAAAACATTTGTGACAGTATTGACAAAACAACTAGAAATTTCATTTGGAGAGATGCTAACAGTAAAGGTATTCATTTGGTTGGTTGGAACAAAATTGCTAGACCAAAGTATCAAGGTGGCTTAGGAATCAGAACAACCAGAGAAACCAATATTTGTCTCTTTGGGAAGCTAGCTTGGGATATGCTTCAATCTTCTAATAAATAATGGGTTGACCTCCTCTCCGATAAATATCATGAAGGCTCGCGTCTTTTGTATGCAACTGCCCAACCTACTGACTCATCCACTTGGTCCACCATAATTCATGTAAAAAATTGTCTCAAATCCAGTTTCTCGTGCGTGTAGGGTCAGGTAACTCTTCTTTTTGGTACTATCCTTGGAGCACTCTTGGTTACTTAGGAACTTAGGTACCTTACATTGACATTCATGATATTCATTTATCTGTCAAAGATGTGATAGCCTACAACAACCCTCATACTCAGGTTCTTTACACTTCTCTCCCCCACATAGTGTCTGATTCCATTAATAACATGCATATGAAGTTCAATGACGCAATAGAAGATAGTTTCATCTGATCCACCAATAAAAACGGTATCTACACCACAAAAAGTGGATATCGTTGGCTGATTTCACATAACACCTCCACTCATAATCATTCTTGGTCTTAGATTTGGAAACTAAAAATTCCGAAAAAAATTAAATTCCTCATTTGGTTGGCTTGCCATTCTTCTGTCCCTACCTTGACCTTACTCAACCATAGAAACATCTCCACATCTTCTACTTGTACTAGGTGCGGTCTTCATGAGGAGACATTTCTTCATTGTGTTCGTGATTGTGAATTTTCAAGGAATATCTGGTACCATTTCAATTTTAATCACTCTACTTTCTTTGACTGTTCGATTCCTCATGATTGGCTCAAAGATGGGTTGTTGAGAGCTCACTCATTCACCTTTGTGGCCATAGTTGGTGGGCTTGGCGTCACCGCAACATCATGTGTCTTAGCCATGAGAATTGGTCTCTAAACCACCTAGTCTTCAACATCCAAGGTATGATAGAAACTTTCAAAAATTGCTTCTCTGTCAACCAAAATGGTGCTATTGAAGAGCGTTTCACAAAGTGGAACAACAACAACCACTCTTGTGTGATTTTTAATGTTGATGGTAGTTGTCTTGACTCCCCAACTAGAGCAGGTTATAGTGGTCTTTTTCGAAATTATGCAGGCTACTACCTCTCAGAATTTTCAGGATACATCCATAATTCTACCGACATTCTTTATGCGAGGGCCTTTTGTTAGCCAAGGAAAAGAATGTTGCTGATCTTTTTTGCTATTCAGACTCAATGCATTGCATTAATTTAATTAAAGGGCTAGCAATGAAGTTTCACAGTTATGTCGTGCTCATCCAAAACATAAAGGATTTGTTTGTTCGTCTGAATGTCACTATTTGTCATACTTTGAGAGAAGAGAACCAATGTGCAGATTTTATGGCCAAGCTTGGAGCCTCCTTGAATATTGACGTTTGCCATCATGCATCACTGCTGGAAGGTCTCATGAGCCTTCTAATAGACGAATGCAGCTGGAACTATCTTTCTTAGATTGTAGTTTGCTTTTGTTTCTTTTCTTTTCATTTTGTTGTTCTTTTAGCTTTGTAACAAAAAAAAAAACACATATGATCATTAAAACATGTTCAATTTTTCTTAGCAGTGGATATATCTAATTTTAATGGGATTTAATTTTTTAATTAAAATTTAAAGTAATATTATTAAAGAATAAAATAGTTAATAAAATATTTTAAATGAAGGGTAAATAGGTAATAAAAAAGTTAGCTCAAACTCATGTATTTTAAACCTATTTGAAATGTTTTTATATTATGGTCTAACTATTTTTTTTAGAAAAAAATTGGTTTTTGTGTCAAGTAAGAAAAAGAGAGTAAAAAATACACATTAGATGTGCTACCTCGGCCGTAAGAGTTTAATCTTACAAGTTACAACCTCAACAACCTTTATGGAATACACAACCTTGATTCTGCCCTCGCAATTAAATATTTTAATATAATTTTTAGCTATTTTAAAGTGATAATGATACTCCCTCCGATCTTATTTATAAGAAACATTTTAGTTTTTTTATTCATTGTATAAATAATGTATTTGGTCTATAATATATACCAAGTATATTAATTGTTCAATAAATTTAAAAAGTCAACTTTTTCTTATAAATAAGACCGGAGGGAGTCATATATTAGTCACGTTTTTTTAAGTTGCATGCATCAATCAAATTTAAAGTGACAAAAGTTAAATAATTGAACTTTGAACATATCACAATAAAATAAAATTTAAACAATTTGAAAATTATCTACGGTTTAAATACTAAACATGTCTTTTTATTACGACTGAATATCATAATAATTAAAATATTTTCCATATGTACATTAAAGTTTACTCACTATTTAAGATAAATAATAATAATATTGATTTATTTTCATTTATATAAAAAATTTGAAATAAAATTAAATTTCCATAATTAAAAGATTTAATGTTGACTTTTCTTTTATGTGACAACTAATTTTTGGTTTTAAATATTCTTATGGTCAAACTCACTCGGTGGAGAATTATGAGTTCAATCTTGCACTTTAGCATGTCAAATTTTCGGGAAACTGTTTTTTTATTTTTTCATTTTGGGTACAAAGCTCTTTAAGTTCTTTGTTAAATAAGTTTTAGTTACGAGACTGAAAACAAAATCAATTTCTTATAATAATTATAAAAAATTATATGAATAGCCTCTAAATTATTAGGCAGTGATATGAATTGAGAACTTAAATGTTTGTTGAGAACAAAAAATGTCCATATTTGTTTTAGGGAAAGAATGACCAGAGTTCTCTCTCACCAACACTCTTTCATATTGTAACAAACTATAATTATATTTTGAAGTAGCAATAAACGTCGCAAGAAATGAGGGTTTGAATTGTGACCCTTTTAAATTATGCCTGGAACTTAAAACTAGTTTTCTCAAGAAAATTCTTGGTTATTTATTAGTTAATCAAATTAATAATAATAAATATACGTAGGACCAGAATATTTTGGAGAATGATTGTATAAGCAGAATGGTATACATACTATTAAGTTGAAATGTAAACATATATATATATATATATATATATAACCATAATGTTCTGAAGAATGATTATATAAGTAGAATGAGAAAAATGATATTAAGTTGAAATATAAACTTATGTTAAAACATGAACCAGAAGGTTCTGTAGAAATATAAAGGTAGAGTGATAATGAATTTAAACTTTAGTTAAATTTTTAGACAATTGTTTTATCTTGGATCAGAATGCTCTGAAGTCGGTTAATAAAGTAAAGACTTAGTTAGGACCAGAGAACTCTGGATTAATATGGTTGTTGATTTAATTAGGACTAGAATGTTCTGGAGATAAATTAATGCGTGTGTTTGTGTGTGTGTGTGTGTATTGTGTAAAGAATAAAAGAGAGAGAAAGAAGAATAACACAGAAGAGTTATCCTGGTTCACCAAACCCGGCTACTTCCATTCCCCACACTTCGTGTGAGATTATCCACTATAGTATTCAGCTAGTAGAAACTTCTAACTAGCACTATAAGGTCTTGATCACACCAGATCAGTCCGTAACCCCTGTATTATCAACCTCAGCAGGCTTCTACAATTATTTGCTTTCGCACAAGAAAGGTTGGAACTTTCCTATCTCGAACTATTAAGCCCAATAGACTTGAGACCTAGCTCTACACTTCGTATGGTGGTGGATTTTGGTAGAAAATGATATCTCAAACAAAAGAGATTTTACAAACACAAACTCAAGAGATTAAGAGACACAAAATATAGTGTAAGAGATTATGAAGCTTGCTTTGTTGAAGAGAATGATTTCTTTAACTTTAGATAGAGAGATATAAAGCTTTTGTATTTCAAAATCTTGCATTTAACCTTCATAGTTGTCCTCTATGTATAGGAGATGTATCCTTGGAGAGCAAGCCAAAAAAGAGCTGTTGAAGCTCCATTCAAATTTAAATTTGCGCTCCACTTTGATGCTTGAAGGACAAGTATAAAAGTTGTCATTCTGAGAACGTTCTTTTTATTCCAACCAAACTTGGGCATGAAGCAACATATTTTTACAAGGTGTAATGAGTTGTATGCCTGATTGTAGAAGCCTTGAGGCCACTTAAGATGATGTAAGCTTGATGTCATTGCATGGTGTCATAAGATGATGTCTTTGATGATGACATGTTGTAGTAACCTTTGAAGAGATATTCCTTAATGGATCTTTTCCCTTTCTATTCCTTAGTGGCTTGAAAATCATATGGACCCTTGCATATTTTATTCCATTTGTAGTCTTGTGGCTCATGTACACATATTTGTCTTTGATTTACATTGATTATTTTTTCTTTAAAAGCTTTAAAAGACTCTTTATCCTTAAGATCTTTTTATTCCATTTTTAGGGAGACAAGAAGAATCAAATTCTGATCTTATGATGCAAATGTTGTTGCTGTACAAAAGTTCCCATTTGTCTATTGCTTTGTTTTATTTTGATGGAAACACTTAAATATCATTTTATGAAGCAAGATTGTTCTCAGGATCATTCTCATGAAACATGCTCAAAAAATTCATTAGTAGATAACAAGATAATATATTCGAAATTGTTTGTTATCTTTAAAACATCAAAAAGGGATTTTGCTTTCAACATATTTTTCAATGACAACAACAATACTGCACAATATATCAAATATAATATACATTCTTATATTTTTGAATGACACTAGCAATGTAGCTTTCTTATAGACAGATTTGTTCAAGGATATAATTGGAAGTGAAAAAGTCAGCTAAAAACCATGTATTCCCTTTATATATAGTAACATGTAGTATAGATATTTACTTTGAATAAGTTATTATAGATATATACTATGTATAAAGAGAATACACGAGTTTGAGTTGTTTTTTATTTTTTTTTATTTTACCCTTCTTTTAAACTATTTTACTTATTATTTTATAATTTAATAATATTACTAAAATATTAATTAAAAAAAAATCAAATCTCATAAAACAAGGTTATATCACTAAAATAGGAACAACATTATACACTATAAAAAGAGTTTATTTTAATTTTCTTTTCCAAAAATATTTTATCATAAATAGATTAAAATTGATATCTCTTTCTATTATATGAAAGTAAGCACGTGTGGTAGAAAAAGCGTCTTCCCACTAGTTTTAAATAGTATCTTTGTTTAACTTATCGAGTTGGTCTTATTTTCATTGACAAACTAATTTGATAGTTTGAGTTGTTAATTTGATTAAGTCGTATCCTCCTTGACAAATTGAGTTGGTAAATTAAGTCGGTCTTGTCCTCCTTGGTAAGCCAAGTTGACTTTGGCCCCATAACCCGAGACATATACATGATTCATTTAATAGTACTTCTCCAATATTGAATGAGTTTATCAATACCTACTTACAAGATAACAAAACACTCCACCAAGTTTTGGATTCTAACATCAAGTTTTTCTATCCTTGGCTTAAGATATAACTCCTTCATGAGACTCATCCATTTCAGAGGTCAAACTCATCACATGGATCAAAAGCAATCCACATAACATGTTCATTAAGATTCATACATATACGTCTCAGTTAAGTCTTAATCGATAGTCATTAGTTTATGAATACATAATTATGATAAAGTTAGGTTGTATCAATCATACCAATAAGATATTCAACACATATTATATTCAAAGAGATTCATGATCTCATTCAATTCTTAAAAATCATGAATATACAATCATGATAACAAGTCAAGTTATATTAATCATACCACCGTGTAATAAAATCAAGAAGGAATCATAGTTTCATTCAAGAGGTCTCAAGTCATTCTAACAAATCGCAACTCCTTTATAATATAAAAGAATTGAAGTTGCAAAGGACATGTTGAAAGTTGAAAAATGGTCTAATTGTTGTTGTGAATTGGCGCCAACCACATGTGCGTCGATGCCCATTGCACTTCAATTTTTTTTGTAAATGGTTGGGAATCAAGGCCAAGCATATGAACATCAATGCCTCCGACACTTAAAGAACTATTAAAAATGTTGGAAATTGATGCCAACAAGATAGGAATCTATGTTGCGTTTGTTCTAATGAAATGTTTTTTAACACATTTATGTGTATTCTGGAATTCCGAGGGATTCAATGGTTGAATTACTTGCTCCCATAACTCATACATCAAATTGACTTCATACCCAATGACATAAAATCAAGTAATTCACACTGTCTAATACATTCACTAGCATTCACACGAACATACATCTTTAACAACATAATAAATACCACATAATATCCATATATGCTTCATGTATCAGGCAACCTCAACATGATTAAACTCACATTAAATCTATAGGTTTCTAACATCAAATTTTAATTATCTCCATTATAATTCACACAGTTTTAGGTTAATTGGTTATTCAACAAGGCTAAGTTGTATGTGGTATGCTCAAGTGTTTTTTTGGACCTTAGACAATTCTCATTCATCCCACAATATACAATACTTATAAAATTAAACTTATTCTCGTTATTACCTTAGCTTAAAGTCGAACTCCGCAAAACAAGAAAATGCTCGGTTGATTACAATGATTTCCTAAGATTCGATATGTAAAATTCTTGGAATTTGAGATTAAAGGTCAATATAACGAGAATACCAATATCATATGATGAGAACAAAAGGAATAAATACACCAATCGGTGAAATTTTCATAACAAAGAATTCATACTAGAAAATGATAGCACTTGCAAAAAGATGTTTTAAATCACCAAAATTGTACGAGAAACGACGAAGAACATTGTAGAATGATGAAATTTGGTTGATTAGGGAGGAAGCCATCAAGAGGCTAGAGTTTTGGTGTGTGAGTGTGTGTTTATCTGAGCAAGGCTTAAGATCAAATTATGTTGCGTTTAAATAATCTGTTTGAGTTTTGGGATGATTCAAAATCTATTTCAACTTAAATTTTTATGAATTTTCATTTCCATCCTTCAAAATCTATTTCAACTTAAGATTGACAATGTATGTAATGCGTCGGATGATAAGATGATAATATTGACAATGTATTTTTTTTTGAAATTTACTTAATTTATGTGATTTCATGAATTTTATGGTTTTTGAGAAAGATGATAAGATTGACAATGTATGTAATGCGTCAGATAGTTCTCCAAAAATATATACACCATGTTTGCCACAAAAGAGAAGAAGGTTGAGGCAATATGATACATGTATTTTGATTTTTTATCAAGCTGTGGCAAAAAGAAAAGTTCGTTAAAGATATAAATATCTATTTCTAGGTTAAACATATAACTGAATTGGCCATTAAAATAACACACACAAATGGATCATTAAAACCTATTCAATTTTTCTTAGCAGTTTGTTTATTCATATGTGTTGTCTTTCTATTCACCTTTTTTAACAAAATAATTTTAGTAAAAACATTCTAATCAAAATTTAAAATAATATTGATAATAATGTTCTTATTGTAGTGGGATATATCCAATTTTAATGGGATTTAATTTTTAATTAAAATTTAAATTAATATTATTATAGGATAAAATAGTAAATAAAATATTTTAAATGAAGGATAAAATAGGTAATAAAAAAATTAGCTCAAACTCATGTATTTTAAGCCTATTTGAAATGTCTTTATATTATGGTATAACTATTTGAAACCACAACATGATTAAACTCACATTAAATCTAAAGGTTTCTAATATCAAATTTTAATTATCTCTATTATAATTCACACACTTTTAACCCACTTGGAGTGTGCTCCTCTCAAGGTCTCAGGTTCGATTTTCTCTAGTGCCAATTTCGGTGGGCATGTCCATACAAAGCTTTGCTCTGGCTTAGAACAGGGTCCCCGCAAGTGGGCGGTAGGATTGATCCCCTTGGATTAGTCGGTCCTTGGATCGGATACCAAGTTTTTTTAAAAATAAAATAAAATAATTCACACACTTTTAGGTTAACCGATTTTTCAACAAGGCTAAGTTGTATGTGGTAAGCCCAAGTGTTTTTTTGGGACCTAATACAATTCTCATCCAACCCACAATATACAATACTTATAAAATTAAACTTATTCTCATTATTACCTTAGCTTAAAGTCAAACTCTGCAAAACAAGAAAATGCTCAGTTGATTGCTATGATTTCCTAAGATTCGATATGTTAAATTCTTGGAATTTAAGATTAAAGGTCAATATAACGAGAATGCCAATATCATATGATGAGAACAACAGGAATAAATACACCAATCAATGAAATTTTCATAACAAGGAATTCATACGGTAGAAAATGATAGCACTTGCAAAAAAATGTTATAGATCACCAAAATTGTACGAGAAACGACGAAGAACGGTGTAGAATGATGAAATTTGGTTGATTAAGGGAGGAAGCCATCACGAGGCTAGGGGTTTTGGTGTTTGAGTGCGTGTTTATCAGAGCAAGGCTTAAGATCATATTATGTTGCATTTAAATAGTCTATTTGAGCTTTGGGATGATTCAAAATCTATTTCAACTTAAATTTTCATTTCCACCCTTCAAATATATCCACTTTTTGGAGGGAGCTAAAGATATATTTTATCCCTTCCATTTCCATCTCATCCAAATAATGGAACAAAATAACTCAAATTTAAATTATCCCACACATCTTCTTCATTCCCTTTCTACGAAAATACACAAGGAGGGCGGAAATCTTATTAAGGGAATACATCAAAAGAGAAGATATTCATAAAATTTAAATTATCTCACGTATCTCCTTAATTTTGTATTTGGAAACCCCTATCCACGTACAAAACAAGAGAGAAGATGGTTGCCACCAAATGATGTAAAACCTCTTCGTTGGCCAATGCATAGGGGGAAAAACTCAGTTCATTAGATCGAGTAGTGACATGGTTTACGTTACAAACTCCAAAAAAACTATAGGCCATACATTTACTTTCACTTTAAATATCCACTTGACAATAATGGCACTCGAGACAAATAATTGCGTTGACAACAATAATATATCAGTACATGGAATCAATTTTTAATAACTTATTATCAGTTTGACATCTGGACATCAATTTTGATGTTTTTTTAGTTGATTGTTGAAAGTAACGTCACCCATGGTGAAAACGAGTATACACATGGGGGAAGTTTCAGGGAAAAACAAGAAAAACTCAAATGCTCAAGTATAACTCTTTAACTAATCTTTTGACATAGTAAAATGATACAAGTCTTCGTTTACCAAGCCCATTATGAACTTTGAGTATCGTAAGTTTGAAGCCTCCAGATAATCGGCAAGTAATTTATATCATCAACTACTTCATTCCCTGTTACTTGCACGACGTGTTTCTAAGTTTTATCATTATGAAAATAAAATAGAGAAACTAATCCACTTTCGTGTGTATCACGGAGTATATGTGAAAACCCACAGAAACTAACACACTTCCGTAGGGAGCACGAAATCTCTGCAAAATAACCAATCATAAAAAATAAACTTATGTGAAATCACCATTTATATAAACATTGATTAATGCGACGTGACGAGAAAATATATCTTACAAATACTAACTAAAAAAATATTTATAATTTAATTGATTTAATGAGTAGTGAGTGATTATATAAATATAAGTAGTTTTTTTTGTCTTTGAGAAGAGGAACAAACACAAACACGCTCAAAACGGTGCTACGAAAAACCCTTTTCTTCACTTTTCCCACCCAAACAGAGAGAGCGCAGAAGAATGGGGGGAGAAGAGAAACGGCATCAGATGATGCAGAATCTCTTCGGAGATCAATCTGAGGAGGAAGAAGATGAACTTGAATCCGAACATGAATCCAATCCTCAACACAATTCTGTAAGATTATCATTCAATTCAATTCAATCTTTTTTCTTCTATACCCTAGCTAGCTTCATTCAAATTTTGCGTCAAATTTCAATTGATCTGTATATGATACAAATTTGTTTGTTTATGCATTTGGAAGATCGTATTGAAAATTTGAAATGGTGATTTTTTTGGTATTGCAGGATGAAGGAGAGGGAGGGGTAGGGCAAGAAGGTGAAGAGGGTGAAGGAGAAGTTGAAGGGCAAGGAGAGGTTGAAGAAGAAGCAGAGAGTGAAGGTGAGAGAGAGGTTGGTGATCAGAGAGTGGGAGAAGAGAGTGAAGGTAGGGGAGATACTGATAGTGATGCCAAAGACGATTATAATCAGCGTGTCGTTACCAGTAAGCGTAGGGATGTCGTTGAAAGTGGATCTGATGATGATGAACAGGAAGTTGATGCAGCAGCTAGAAGAAGCCTAAGGTAGTTTTTTTGATTAATTAATTCATTAACCACATTGTTGTGATTTTTGGTACTCTTTGTTTATTTATTGCTGAATTTTTTTATTGCTACTGGATGAAATATTTTATTGGGTTGGTGCTGTTTTGATTAAGTTTACTTCCTAACATGTATTTTGATGTAAACTTTTTGATGATTTATTTGTTATTTCTTTTTTCTGTATGGAAATGAACATATGGAAACTACCCGGTTAGTACACCTATGTTGTTATGGTATTGATTTGAGATAACCCGCGCTAATCATTGTTGGTGCGGAAAATTTTATAATGAAATTGCTGGAGAAGCGGCACACTAGGTAGATAATATGAATCCCTAAGGGGGCAAAAAATTGAGGAAGCAAAATGTCATTAACATAATAAATACACATGTTATATTTTCTGCATCTGCACATTATATTAATGTCATCAGATCTCTAGATTGAAATCATATTAAAAACTTCTAGGACAAAAGCTATGTAGTTAATACTTGCGCCGTTGCTGGGTGGATTAGCACTTAGACATAAAGCAAGTCCTTGTTGCGGGGGGTTTATGAGAACCGACTCTGACAGTCGAGGATCGAGGCCAATCAACAGAATTGTGGGTGTCAGGGTGAAATTTGCACCTTTTTCTCATGGAATAATAGAATCGGCTACTTCTGGTGATGTTGAGCTGCTGGGCCTAGACACTGCTACTCTCGGCGTCTGCAAGTCCTTGCAACCTAGAAGCTCCTCTTTGCTTCCGTCTCTGTGTTGGGCACGAGTTTCTTTCTCTTTCTCTCATTCTCTGGGTGTTCAATCTCTACTATTTTGTGTGCAAGTTAATTTTTCCTGATGGTGAGAAGATGGAGCATAGGGAATTGTAAATGGAGACTAGGGTTAGAGAGTTCACCGAAGAGGAATATTGGGCACTTGGGCCCTAATAAGTTCACTGCTGTTTTTTTTATAATAAGAGAGGAATATGTTTGTTTTTGACAAAGTAATAATAATAATTAAAAGGGAATGGAATTGGGCCGTTTGAGCTAAATCATTGGCAAATTATAAGAAAATATTATTTCTTGACCTGAACACGTTGACCCAGTTTCATTTCCAACCACACCGACACACGAGATTGACGACAAAGGACAGAGGACGAAAGTATGTCTCAAAAGCACAAAAATAATAGAGTAATCTTTATAGCATGCCTTTTGAGACCTACTTTCGTCCTCTGTCATTTGTCGTCAATCTCGTGTATCGGTGTAGTTGGAAATGAAACTGGGCCAGCGTGTTCAGATCAAGAAATAATACTTTCTTATAATTTGCCTATAATCTAGCCCAGACGGCCCAATTCCTTTCTTAGACCTTTTTATTATTATTATTACTGTCAAAAACAGTCATTCCTCTCATTATAAAAAACAGCAGTGCATTGGTTTGGGCCCAAAACCCAATATTCCTCTTCAGCGAACTCTCTAACCCTAGTCGCCATTTACAATTCTCTATGATCCATCTTCTCACCATTAGGAAAAATTAAACTTGCACACAACAACAGTAGAGATTGAACACCCAGAGAATGAGAGAAAGAGGAAGCAACTTGCGTACAACACAGAGACGAAAGCAGAGAGGAGCTTCTAGGTTGCAAGGACTTGCAGACGCCGAGAGTAGCAGTGTCCGGGCGCAGAAGCTCAACATCACAAGAAGTAGCCGATTCTATTATTCCATGAAAAAAAGGTGCAAATTTCACCCTGACGCCCACAATTCTGCTGATTGGCCGCGATCCTCGGCTGTCAGAGTCGGTTCTCACAAACCCTCCGCAACAAGGACTCGCTCTATGTCTAAGTGCCAATCCATCCGACAACGGCGCAAGTATTAACTGCATAGCTTTTGTCCCTTGAAGTTTTTAATATGATTTCAATCTAGATAGATCTGTTGACATTAATATAATTTGCATATGTAGAAAATATAACATGTGTATTTAATTATGTTAATGACATTTTGCCCCCTAGGGGATTCATATTATCTACCTATTTTCTGCTGAGCTAAGTTAATACTCACATGAATAGATAAGATTTTATCACTGCAATTGATTTCAGCATTATACTATTTGCAACGAATATATCTATGTCCGATCATGATTTATAGGATTTGCTGTTCTGTTTTATACTTTCTGTGTTGATTGATATGCGTGTTTTAAAAAGTTATCTTAAATTAGAGGACCAAATAGACCATAGAAAATGACTGATGACCCATTCAGCTTGCACAGTTTTTTATATGTTGCACAACATTGAGACTCAGAAACTGTTTTTTTTTTTGGAAAAAAAAATATAGTGGGTCACCCAGAGATGACAAAGATCAGACTCATGATTTGGATTCTGCACCGGAAATTCGTGATGTATTTGGTGATTTTGATGATGAAGAGGAGGATATGGGGTATGCAGCTCAGCAGGACATTGAACAAGATTCAAATGTGAGTGTTAGTTAGTGTATAGTGACATGTATTTCATTTATCTGTTAATTGTAAAAAATTTAAGAATTAATCATTTAATTGATTTCCTATTGTAGAGATATCCTGCGGAGGAGGAAGGGAGTTATGAAAAGAGCTTGAGACCCGAGGATATACTTGCTGATGAAGAGCATCTGTATGAATCAGAGGAGGAAAACATTGAGATGAAAACTAAAGATAAGCCACTTGGGCCACCATTGGAGTTGGAGATTCCACTACGTCCACCACCAGCTCTTCCAGGAAAGGTCTGCCTTGTGTTGGAGACCTATGTTCTATACGTTATTGTTAAAATGAGGATTGTTAATACATTTAGCTTCTAGTCTTCTTTTGCATACTTGAACATTTTTTGTTAGTTAAAAGTTGGCATTTGCATTAGTGAATGTCTGAATTTTGAAATGTTTAAAGGAACATCAACGTATCTTTAAGGGACATTTTTTTTGATGAATTTCTGATGTTATGGTTGGTGAAAGTGACCTAAAAGATAAGAATTTAACAAGTTTGGATTACGATAAATAAGTTATGTTGAATAGATTTTGACATATGGTGTCACTCTATTGGAACCTAACTACAAATAGAACACATTTATAATATGATATGCATTCCTATAACCGCGTCTCATTTGTGTGGCAGATGAACGTGTTTAAAGTTTCCAATATCATGGGAGTTGATCCAAAACCATTTGATCCTAAAACATATGAAGAAGAAGATACCTTTGTAACTGATGAATTTGGAAACAAGAAGCGCATACGCTTGGAGAACAATATTGTACGTTGGAGGAAAGTCACAAATCCTGATGGCACAACATCTGTAAGTAACTGTATACTATTTTAGTTTGTTTTGCATGCTACTACGATCTCACGTTTTTACTTTCCTTCTTTTACATCCATGGTAAGTGGCAACCTTTACACTCTTAGTTGTAACAAGAATCCACAAAATCCCATAAAGCCTTTGACCACTTGGTGGGGTTGGATATATTCATTGTACGATGCCACTATGCTCGATCATGGACCATGTCTACATTTAAGCCATTGATTTCCAAATCTCTCTTTCTTTCAAATTTTTTTTTCCAAATCTTTCTTAATGGTGTTGGACTTGTAGTTATAGACAACAACTTAAACCTTTTTCTGTAGGCTTGGTCAATAAATGAATCAGGCAATGTTATAATGTCCTCTCATGAATCATATTTAAAGAGAGTGCATTTAATTTTAGATCTTTGTTAATGGTTTGACTTATAGCGTGAAATAGCCTAATTATGAAATGGCATTTAATATGTATTACTGTTGATATGGTGCAGAAAATTTACTTATTGAATGTGCAATATGTATTCTTTTGCATTACTGTTTTTGAGCAAGAGTATTGGCAAAATGAGTTATGGGTTCTTGTTTATTGTTGAATGTTTTTCAACCTTTTAAGGGCAGAATAATTTCAGTTGCGCTACATCACTTATTTTATAGTAGAAAATCTTGTTCATGATCAGGTTGAAAGCAATGCTCGCTTTGTAAGGTGGTCTGATGGAAGCATTCAGTTATTGATTGGGAATGAAGTTCTTGACGTATCTGAGCAGGATGCCCAGCATGATCAAGCACATCTTTTCCTTAGACATGGAAAGGTGAATTTCATTATTCTCATGGCATGCTTGATGATTTACTGTTTCTCCTCAATGGACTATGTGCACTTGTTTACAGGGAATTCTGCAATCACAAGGACAGCTATCGAGGAAAATGAAATTTATGCCCTCTTCCTTGTCGTCGAATTCTCATCGGTTGTTAACTGCAATTGTTGACTCAAGGCAAAGGAAGGCTGTTAAGATTAAAAACTGTGTTACAGACATTGATCCTGAGAGGGAAAAAGAAGAAAAGGAAAAGGTATAATCAATCATACAAATCAGTCACATACTTATATTATGTCTCAAATACAATAATCCAATTTCCCTATCATTTTCAGGCTGAAAGTCAGACTATCAGGGCCAACGTACTTCTTACCCGTAAGCGCGAAAAGGTGAATCGGAAATATACTCCAACCGAGAGGAGGCGTCAACTTTCTCCTGGGTTTTTAGAGGATGCTTTGGAAGAGGTATAAATTTAGGGATTGTTTCCTAGAGACACTATTGTCTTTTAGATGTTAAGCATTTGCTGCAATATTTTCTAGGTGTGTCTGCCTACTTAAACTGTGTCAGTTCCACTATTTATCAATGCTCCCTTTCTTCAGGACGAGGAAGCAGATTATTATGACTCTCGTCGAACACAGCGTCACTATGAGGAGGATTTGGAAGCAGAAGTCCGAGCAGAGAAACGGATTATGAATGCTAAGAAGGTATTATTATTTTGTCTCTAGGAATTGTTCATTTTGTTGATTATACGTTAACATTAATGAAGATTATTTTATGGAATTCTAGTCACAGGGACCAAAGAGCATCCCTCGTAAGTCATCATTCCTCCCACCAGCAAAATCCTCACGGCACCAAGTGGGTTACCCGGATGATGAGAGAGAAGAGTCAGAATATGAAACTGAAGACGACGAGGAAGAAGAAAGGCCTCGCTCTCGTATGAGGGATGATGATTCTGAGGCAGAATATGAGGATGAGGAAGAAGACGAACAAATTGAACAAGAAAATGATGCTTCAGACGAGGACGAAGATGTGGTATTGAATATTTTTTTTTTAAATATTTATCTTTAACTATGGAGTTCATAGAATTATTTTTAATTATTTCCAATTTACTTTCTGTCATTCTGGTTCACAACAACCAATTTTATCTTTGTTTAATTGGCTATTTTTTAATCTCCAGCGGTGAAACACTAGTGATTATCATGACTGCTCAAGTGCGTGCAATATTTTGCATAGGACTTGCTGTCTTCTTGTCAGTTGTTAAGGTGGAAGCCAAATATTTTGTACAGATATTTGGATCCTTATGTGCCTTGATTCATGTCGGGAACTTCGGAAGTAGGGGGACCATGGGTTGCGTTGGTTTCAGTTAGGGAAAATTTAGATCCAAACCATTAACATTTGATTGCTGCTTTGGATTTTAAAAAAAATGGGCAATTAACCAGAACCAACCTAATCATTATTGGGTTGGTTTGAGTTGGGTCAATAATGTTTAATAATGTTAAGAGTATGATGAGAAACCGGTCCTATGAGATATAGCTAGTGATGGTATCAAGATATTTTTTTTCTTCTTATTTTCTAAGAGGAAAGACATCTCTCAACCGTTGATGTGAAAAACAATGGTTGATATACTAACACATCCATGATTTGTTAGAATTACCGAATGCCTATTATTGACTGTTGTGTTGATATATTTATCTATTGTGAGATTACTTTGTCCTTTAAAGTGAATTGGTACTGACGAATGACCGTCTTTCAGCCATGGGCTCTAGGCAGAGTTAGACTCAGTTAGAGTAGCAAATATAAGCCTGTAATCTAAGTATAGTGGCACCCTATAAGAATGTGACATCTGTCACATTCTATTAGTGTCTAAGATACTCCTATATAAGTATCCATTGTAACTACTGATTCATTAATTCAATATACAAATCTTCCCCCCCCCCCTATAAGAATGTGACATCTGTCACATTCTATTAGTGTCTAAGATACTCCTATATAAGTATCCATTGTAACTACTGATTCATTAATTCAATATACAAATCTTCCCCCCCCTCTCTCTCTCTAACCGTTTCCTTCAAGCTTCATCAATGGAGGATTCTAACCTCTAACAGACTCTATTTGATGCCTGAATATTGCTCTTAACATTTCCATTTTGTTCTTTTGGGTTTTGCTGCCGAGTTCCTTATTAAACTTTGTTTCAGTGATACTTTTGTCTATTGGTATCCTACTCCTAACACTATCCTTGTTTTTTTGTTCTGTTAATCTTTTTTTTTTCTTTTTCTTCTTTACATATTTGTTAGGTTGCCACCTACAGAATGCACTAATGTATGAATAAGTTATCAATTAACATTGTTATGGTTTAAATACTATTTCATGTTTACTTGCAGGGTCTGAAGCAAAAGAGTAAGAATTTAAAAGGTAAGGCCAAAAAGAAGGGGTTTGATTCTGATGAAGGCTCTCCTCCTCCTAAGAAACCAACAGCCCATCGCCGAATGACAATTATGTCTGACAGTGACGACGAGTGAAATTCCGTAAGTCAGATTTTCATTTTGTGTAACCTTAACCTTGAATAAATACATGATTTATGATTTTGTGTCCTTGTCATGAGATGATAAACCATATGTTTTTGCTAGCAAAAGAGGGGAAAAAAATTGTTCATCCTTTTGCTATTTCCCCTTCCTTCCTCCTTTTTTTTTTTTTTTGTTTTTTGCATTTCCATTATAAGTTTTCAAAATACATCAAATGGACCTTGCCATTATATGTGTCTGTTGTATGGTCTATTTGATCTCTTGAACTGTAGGATTTTCAGGTTTGAAATTTACTGAGCTTTTTCAGGGTAGTAGTCATTCACTCTTTGATTCATGCTTTCTCCTCTATGATTCAGGATCTTGCAATTGGAATTCAGAAGGAAAATGCTCTTTGGTGCAGCAAAAGCTGATATCATTCATTTGTTTTCCCCTCCTCTGTATTCCGTGCTTATTGGTATTTTGTCTGAGGTCTCTGCTGATCGTTGTATTTCTTGGTTATCTGATAGAGATTAGACATCGCTATATAGTGTTGAATTTTTTATTTCTTTTTTTACATAAGCAAACTTAACTTATTTCAGTCATCAAAATAGGTATCATACATGTGGGAATATAAAGTGTTGAGCATTCATCAAAGTAGTTATAATACATGTCGGAATATAAAGTGTTGAAAACTTCATAGCTATAACATGTTAGCCTATTTTTTTTTTCTTGTTTATTTTTAAAAGCAAAGGCTGAATCCTCTCTAGAGAAAGTTGCAAATTTATATGAAAGTGCATGCCACTTATCGTAAAAATGAAGAGCCCCTCTATTACAGTTTTTTGTAAAAAAAAAATGTTAGGAAAACAATTTTATCCATTCTCCACATTTCTTAAATAAAAAAATAATTAAATTTTTGACAGTGCAAAATTTGTATTTTTGTGGCAATTTTTAAAAGTTAATTAATACCAAAATAATATCCTTTTTGAATTAAGTACCATACCACCCACCATCCTTTTCTATGTGGGACACAGACACCATTCTCTCTCTTTTTTATTTTATAACCAAGTGAGAAATGGGTTGGGGGAACCGATTTCTCACCTTCCTTCTCTTTTCTTCATTTTTTTATATTAAAAAACAAAAATAAATAACTGTTTTTAATTTATTTTGGGTGCAAAATTTTGATTAATTATTAATTGTTATCTTGTACAGATATCAATCAATGGAGTGATATTTGTACAACCAATTTTGTAAAACTCTTGTGGCACTTACTTTTCTCCTCTTTTTATTGGACAAAAACCATGAAGAGAGAAAAAAGAAAAGAGAGAATAAAAACACATGTGAGTATGAGAGAAAGACCTATCTAGATATCACGTAACTCATCTAATAACACATCACCTCCAACTTCATAGTGAGAAAAACTAGTTATCCAATCTTCATTGTGGTTGTGAACAATACCACCAGCACCTAAGCAACCAAAATGTTATAGAAAGCTACCATCAATATTTTTTTTGAACAAGCCAAAATGCTATATATTAACAAGAAGTTCTGCTCCCTAGCACAATTAGTGCAAAGAGGAGCAGAACAAAAATACAACAGTCAATCCTTGAGAAACAAAAAGTAGTAAACAACGGTCAGCCAATTTTCAAACAAGCAAGGGGTTGCTGCCACCACATATGGTAACTAAAAGAAAAACAAACATTTTTCGCTTTCAACTGTAACACCCCGATAATCCCAACTTAAAAATTCATGCATATAATCAGAGTATATCATATTCAGGATGTCACATTTCATAAAAATCCTTAAAATAAAAGAATAATAATTCTTCATCATAAAAATATTCAACTTTAACAGCGGAATCATAATTCAAAAATCCTTAAAGAATTAGTTCTTGGCACAAAGACCTCATAAACATCTCAAAAATTCAAGATAGATCGTAAACGTCATAATTAGTTCAACATGATGCATAAAGGAATAGAATTTAATAAAACCTCATCCCGTTACATATCAGAGCATTTCCTACGACACCACAAGGACCTCTCACATCGTCGAACCTATGCTTGGTCACCTGCACTTGCCCACAAGGCGGCAATTCCAACAGAAGGGGTGAGATTCACAACAATTATATTAACACATAATTCAAACATTTATGCTTAACAACAACAATAATCATCACATATAATGGAAACATCTCAAACATCTACATATAATAAATCATCCTAAAACATCTTCACATAACAAATCATCTCATAACGTCTTAAACACAAGACTCGACAAATGCAACTCTAACATCTTAAACATCATGCATGTGGTACCAATATTTAAGCTTAAATAAGCTTCACCGTCGCTTTGAGCAAATGCTCCACCGTCGCTTTGAGCAAAAGCTCCACCGTCTCTAATTATGCAAATGCATGAACTCGACTATTTGTTCTTAAACAAGTTAATACAACATCTTAACATCATTTACGACTCTTGACCGACACATGCAATTATAACAGTACATGGCAGCAGCTCAGCACATTTAACACATATTCACAGCACATAATCATCGTCACAAATATCATTTAAACGTCATTCATATAACTCACTTAATATGCATATAAATCATAGATCAACGCCAACAATTAAAATCATCTTAAAGCATCATTACAGATTGTAATTTAGGTCATAAAACATCTCTCACACTATCCAAAGGTCTACACTCGAAGCCTCATTCAAAGCAGAATTACGAAACTCAAGTTATAGTGGTCGGAGACCACATTGCTCGCTATGGCGAGTGGTTCCGTTCGCCTCGCGAGTTGCTACCTAGCATTCTGTTACTACTCGCTGCGGCGAGTGGTTCTACTCGCCTCGCGCGCATTAAAGGGTCGCTTGCCACGACGAGCTAAGATGCTCGCCTCGCGAGCTCTACGTGGTATCCTGTTACTCGCTGTGGCGAGTGGTTTTGCTCGCCTCGCGAGCGATGCCATTCTGCTCGCCACGGCGAGTAGGTCTGCTCGCCACGGCGAACTATCGCAGAACAGGGTACGGGTTCGCTCAATCTCTCGCCAAAACTCGTCCAATCCCTCATGTTATGCCTCTAATCCTTCAGAATTATGATCCTAGTGATTAACCTAGGTTCTGTAATACGTTTTTACAGCAAATTGCATCATCCTCACATCAATTCATCAAAAATCCATTTAACCCTAACTTAAGAACGCTCTCCAAACTCTTCTCAATCCCTTAGTTAATCATAGACAATGAATGACATGTTAATATAATCGAAGCTAGGCTCACCCTTACCTGGTAAGTTTGCAGAATTGGGGTTCCCTCTTCTCTGGCCACTTTTCTCCCTTTTTGCAAAAGTCTGTAATACGTACTGTCTCTTTCTCTAAACCTAATTTCCTTCTTATATCTCTTTTCTAATCTCACTTATCCCACAAAACTCTATCTTATTATAAAAACAACCCCACCTCTCAAAATTATTATTATTATAGCACATCTTTATTTTCATATAAATATATATATTAACATCACATATCTTATTTTATTAAACAATAAAATAAGCATCACATCACAACATGGTCTCATATGCCACAAACATCATCAAAATCAGATAATATATAATAATATACTATATACTCCAATAAAATAATTAAATAATAAAAGTGAGTGTTACATCAACCATGAAAGAGAAGTAATTTTAACCTTTTCCATCAGCTGCATAATCGATTTTACTTTATTAGAGAACAACCGATGGTTTCGTTAATTCCAGAGAACCCAATATTGAGTTTGAGTGTACCTTCCGGAGGGGAATTCAATGAGCTAAGAGACGCGATGAGTGTGAGTCCAAATCAAGATTGGGATAGTAAGAAATGCATTCATCATGTAACAATAAGATCGTTCACACCACATCTTTCACGCCAACATTGATCCTAAAAAATAGTATTGTTTCTCCAACACCAAGCATACCATACTCTTGTAATAAACAAAATAGAGGAAGCATCCTTTGTCATCTCATGAAGACCTTGACATTGAATTCAGAGAAAAAATTATTATAACACCCCATATTCAAGCGAAGCCAAAATTGTCTAGGGTGCGGGAGATAGTGAAGTTACATGGTATAAACGGGAATTGTTGTTGTGACAGACTTCACTATGCAGGATCGTCCCACTTTATTCAAGATATTTCTTTTCCAAGTAGCTAGCCTTTTTGAAACTTTGTCAACAACGTCATTATATACATTTTGAGAAACTCGACCCTCGACAAGAGGAAAACCAAGGTAATGTCCCAAATCCGCCACAAATTTAATAGTTAAAATATCTTGTATCTCACACTTTCTTTCCCCTTGAACCATCCTAGAACATATAGCTTTGGACTTTAAGGTATTGATCCTCAATCCTGAAGCTGAACAAAACTCCTCCAAGGTATCCATAACAACTTTGACATGTTCGTACTAGATTCACAAAACAACGTAACATCATCATCGAAAAGAATATGAGATAATTGTGAGCCACCGTTAGATACCTGTATATGTTTTCATATGCCACTTAGGATTTTCGGTTGAATACTAAGAGATAGTTTCTCCATACAGAGAACAAACAAGTAAGGGGATAAAGGATTGTCTTGGCGTAAACATATAGATGGAGTAAAATGATCAGTTTTGCCACCATTCCAAAATTACTAGATCAGACAGAACTCATGATGAGAGATATAGTTGCTGGGGGGAACCAAAATCATGCAGAGTTATGAGATTAATATATTATCCATTAATATACATTTTATCATACTGTCAAATTAATGTAATCGATAATATATTTTTAAGTGGCCAATTTTATTTTCCATTTTTCTTTAATATCATTAATTCAATAACAAGACGTTTAATTGAATTTGGACTTAATTATTTAATTAAGAATTGATTTAATTAATTAAATAATTAATTGCACTAACTGTAATGAATAATTAATTAAAATAAAAATTTATTCATTTTTTATATACAAAATGAAGAAAAAGAAAGGAAGGTAAGATATTGCTCCTTTAAACCATTTCTCACCCAGTTTTAAGGGTGTTATTTTGGTATGTATATGATCCGGGGAAAAAAATCGTCAATTATTTACATTTTTTTAAAGAAAGATGCTTATATTATATCATTTCATTATCAATAATTTGTTTAATACATCGAGGTGCATTAGTATAGATGGCGGAACTAGCTAATAATGTTGCAACCTCCCGGTAAATAGTGAGCTGCCTCATTGGCTTGTCTCCGAGTAAACTCGACCCTTGAGTTGGTAAACTTAGTATTGAAGAGTTGGCAGCATGCAGAGAGAACCTGACCAAGTTTCGTGATATCAACACGATGACTATTAAACGCGTTAGTAGTAATCTTGGAGTCCAAAGCGAAATCAACATTATCAAAACCCATGCCGTCCAACCATTCCAGAGCACAAAAAAGATCCAAGGCTTCCCCCACTGGAATAGGACACACAGAGGTAGCTGGGATCCTTTTAGCAAGCACAAAGACACCTTTATCATCGCGGATACAAATGACTATTCTTGTTCTATTAAATTGATCCAGAAAAGCGGCATCAACATTACATTTGAAATGACCCTGCTGAGGTTTTTGCCAACGAAGTTCAACCATACTTGAAGTAACTCTGCTATTTTGAGTTGTAGGAGAGGTAACATCACTAGCATCACTCGAGGAAGAAGCAACAAGAGTATGTTGTGGAAGTACATGTGTCGTCTTAACTGCCATATGAGGGGTGTTGGCCAAACTCCAGTCTTCGATTAAATGAAAAACACGATCAATAACTTCGGCTGCTGTTTCGGTGAGGTCTTGCCAAAGTTTTAGATTGTGGTGCTTCCATAAACTCCACAAGAGAGCTACAAACTTTTGGGAATTATCTCGCGACAGTTCTTGGAGAACAGAGAAAATTGCATCTGTTGCTGAATCTGAGTTATTTCGCACACTATTAATGATGTCTCCAAGTCCGCTTCTTTGCCACGCCTGAATAGAAAAAGAACAACTGGAAATAATATGGTTAAGGTCTTCCATCGGCTCATTGCACATGACACAAGTGGTGGGGCACTGCACTCCTTTGTCTTGGAGTCTAACGCGTGTTGGTAAACAACCTCTACATATTCTCCAAATTAAATTCTTGACCTTCAGAGGAACTCGCAACCTCCATATACCATCCCAATAACCTTGTCTGCGAAGATGGGAATTATCAATCAAGTTGTGAATACGAAGTCTATAAGCACTTTTGACAGAATACAACCCATTTCTTTCCGCTTTCCAAATCAACTTATCATTTTCCACATAATGGAGAAGAGGAGTCCGCATAATGGAATCAACAATACCAATAGGAAAAATATGTTGAATCACATCTTGATTCCACTCTTTGGACAAGGGGTGAAATAAACTACCAACCGATAAGTTCTCAAGAAATTGCAATCCTGGAATGTTTGGATCAATTCTTTCACCATTGGCTAGCCACGGTTCATTAAGAGCAGGGATAGAAGTGCCTGAACCAATGCACTAACGAGCCCCGCCTCGAACAATAAATCATGCATTGAGGATGCTCCTCCAAACATAACTGGGGCTGTGGCCCAGATTGGCTGAAAGAAAACTACGCGTAGGGAAATACCTTGCCTTGAAAATGCAGGAAACCATAGAGTCTGGTTTCGTAAGGAATTTCCAGCCTTGCTTACCTAACATTGCCAAATTGAAAGCAGTCAAATCTTTAAAAACCATTCCACCATATTTTTTGTGCATAGATAGCTTCTCCCACGACATCTAGTGGATACCATGAGAATTAGGACCACCGTGCCCCCACCAAAAAGAATTCATCATTTTTTCAATGTTAGAGATGATTGAATTGGGTAGGAGAAAAATACTCACAACATACGATGGAATGGCCTGCAAAACTGATTTAATGATAACTTTTTTACCTGCTTTTGATAAACATTTGCTACTCCACGAACTTATTCGCTACCACAGACGATCCTTAATGTAAGAAAATATAGAAGTCCTATTCTACCAATCATCTAAGGAAGCTCCAAATATTTACCAGTACCTAACATAGCTTGAACCCCCATAATATTGGTAATTGAGATCTTCCGCAACATTGTGACTGAAAAAAATTTCGGACTTAGGCAAACTGATCGCTTGCCTGGACACTTCTTCTTACAAATTAAGAATATCTTTCATTACCTGGACTTGCCTATCCTCCGCTCGAAAGAAAAGGAAGCAGTCATCGGCGAATAAAAGATGTGAGACAAGTGGCGCGCCCCTACAAACAGAAGTACCTGTCAAGTCACCTCTAGCCTCTACATAACGAATTAAGGGCGAGAGCCCTTCAGCACAAATGATAAACAAATAGGGGGAAATAGGGTCCCCTTTCCGCAGGCCACGGCCCGGAATAATAGGACCCACTGCTTCACTATTTACAAGCACAAAATAGTCGACAACTTCAACACATAAAGACATCCAACCTATCCACTTATTAAGGTTGCCTTTTATTATTTCTTTTGTTGTTCCTAGAAATACAATGTTTAATCACTCCGTTACCTCTCTTCCCTATTTTGGTCAGGCTAGTGTACACCTAGTTTACGCCCATCATCAAATTCTTTAATTGTGGCTGCACAACATTGTCCTCTAAATTCAAAATACTATTAGTATTTTCATCTTCAAACATTTGCGCTACCCATTTAATGCCTCAACAAATTTCTTCATGGTCCTCCTTTGGATTGTTTCCCACCGTCCATGGCCCTGCAACTACTCTAACTTTTATGGCAGATACATTTATCTTTCTTCTCTAATCATTCGTCAGACCACCTACATCCTCCAGTGCAACAATCTTCTATGGGCATCCTCCTACATAGTGACCAAACTTTCCTCACGCAAGGCAAAGATGTAACCCTTTATATTCTACTTTGTACGTTCTCTCCCTGTCACTTTACCATTTTAGAGATGAAATGTCAATATTTTGTTCTTTGTCAAAGAAATATCAATATTTAATACATGTATATGTATAAACAACAAATAATTTAACTCCCCTCATGAAGTATTATTAGAGGAAGATAAATGTAAATAACACTCTTGAATCCATAAAGTATTCCTTAAACTTAGAGCATTAGCATTGTTCACATGTGAATGGAGAGAAAGAAGGAAGAAGTGAACAATGAAATAACTTACTTTCGGTAAACTTAGAGTTTGTGTGACAAGACCCAGTTTTGAGCTTATAGTTTATAACTCATGTCTTATAAGTTCATTTCACTAAAAAAGACTTGTTTGTTAACCACCGTTTTCTTACGTTCTTTGATAAGCTAATTCAAATAGCTTATAACTTAAAGCTTATATCTTATCGTTAACTATTCTAATTTTATCTTTCTAATCTTAATTGGAAGAAAATTAAAGATATCACTTTTATGTTATTTCAGATTTATAAGTTAGTTTAACCGCTAATTTTACTAAACACTAGAAATTTAATCAATTACCTTGTATGCTATCAGTCAAGCTAGGTTATCATCTATTCACTATAAGCTCATCCTCAATAAATTAGTTCATGAAACTTAATGCATTTCATTTAAGATAAGAGTGGAGATACAAGATAAAATTCAAATAAAAATACAGAAACCAACATGACATGGAACTACCATAACTAAACTACGAGCAACTTCATCGACTTGTCTCCTAATAAACCTCACACCAAAGGTTGTTAAATCATAAGAAAGTAGGCTCCAACAATCATTAATAATTGACCACCACCACCACCTTAAAGTCCATTTCAAAATTGACATGACCTAGCTGAAGATCACGTACCCATTGAAGAGCAGACAACAATATGAGTTTCTCTCCCAAATCAACATCAAGTAACGGTGATACCCACTCTGATTTTATTAGAACCTCTCTACCCGCCCGAGACAAACACGAACTGCTCCAAAAACCATTTCTTTTTCTTCCATATTTGATCTTGTATATATTTGAAATTTGAAAGTAGCTTCATTACTTCAATCTGCCATAGATAGGAACCCAAGATATTTACATGTACACGACACTTTTTTGACACCAAGAATTTGTGCCATGGTTGTACGAAGTTCAGTGGAAGTGTTTATGCCACAAAAAATCTCAAACTTCTACAAGTTGATCGCTTGTTTAGAAACCTGCTACAAGTTACTAAAATGTCTTTCACTGCTGCAACGTCACTCTCTCGAACTCTAAAGAATAGAAAGCAATCGTCTAAACAGTAAATAAGATTCAGCCAATGCATTTATGCAAATAACAATACCACAAATAACATTAAATTGTTCGACTTTACAAATCAAAACCAAAAGAAGTGATAATTATTCGTTATTTTTTAACCGAAGAAAACCTTGCAATAAAAAGAAAAAAGAGATGATTAGTAAAAATAACTCAATTTTTTCCGTAAGCTGCAGTAAACCAAAAATTAGTGTGTAAGAATTAAGGCAAAATGAAGGCTCATTATCATCCATTAATCAATAATCAATCAATTAAAGAGTTTAAAAACGGGTCATTACGGGTCCCACCTAAAAACCACGTGTCAAACATTGATTGGACATCGACCTGATTTAGCATTTACCAACTTTACACCCAACAACTTTTCTCACCTCCTCCCAATTGAAACGCTTTCCAAATTACGGAGCTTCGGATCCAAACCATTTAGGTTCGTTATCCGAACCTGCGTCTTCGTTGAAATTTTTTCACACTTATTTTTCTTCGATCATCATCACTTTATCTCAAACGCGCCACAAACCCTAAACGCGTGTGTGATTTCTCAAACGCGCTTTTTTTCAGAATCAGCTTTTTTTGCTTCAATGGTGCAGCTTGTTCATCAACACTGTAAGTTTCCTGCACTCTCTCTCCCTCTCTCTCTCTCTCTCTAGAACTAGAACTAGACTTGAAACCCTAGCTTCTCTCTCTCTGTAACATCGTTTTGAAAAAAAAAGTGAATCTGTGTGTGCAATCGTGGAAGCTTTTGGAGATGTTTTGTTGATTGAAATTGTGTTTATGAGATTGAATTGTGTATGTTCTTCCGATCTTGTGTGATTTTGCTTTGAATGTGTGAATTTTGAGTTTTTTTTTTTTGTTGAGCTTAGAAGCTTGAAGTGTTTGGGGCAGAAGAATTGTGTTTGATTCATCAAGTGCTTTTGTGTTTTTGCGCATTCCAGTATATTTGACTATGAAGCACGGATACCGAACACGACACTGACACGGTTAATTATTTGAAAAAAATGAATTTATTGAATGTAATTACATTTTGTGTTTGTGTTGGACACCGGAGATGGCTTTGATCAGAAGTGTCGTGATATAGTGTATTTGAGAAAGAATTGAGAAAGATTAATTTTGGTTTTTGTGTTTTGGTTGGATGAAGAAATTAGGTTGGGTGATATCAATAGTGTTTTTGAGGGATATAGTTTATATAGGGACTTTGAAAATTCTATAGCAAATTGGGCGCGTATGTTATCTTCGGCATTCAAAATTTGAATTTGAAATAACACATATAAAGCTGGAGTTTTTAAAATCTCTGCTTGCGTCTCTATCGCCACGTGTCCCCTCATTTCACTTAAATATTGGTCTTTGTTGCATATGTTTGGTTGTGCGGTGGGTCAACGCAGCCACGTGTTACTGTCTAGGTGACCTTTTACCGTGAAAATTGAAGCTAATAACTGTAGCTTAAAGAAAAACGCGCGTGTGTCGGTGTAACAGATGCGGAAACAAACAGGCTATTCAATCACTTGATCGCGCGTGGTTTGGGCATGGATGGAGAATAGTCAAAAGTCTAAAATTAATTCTGTCTCTAAATATAAGTACGTCTTAGGAAGTTTTGTTGTCCGTATTCGCGCGTGGTCTTTGTTGCATATGTTTGGTTGTGCGGTGGGTCAACGCAGCCACGCGTTACGGTGTAGGGGATCTTTTACCGTGAAAATGAGAAGCTAATAATTGTAGCTTAAAGAAAAACGCGCGTGTGTTGGTCTAACAGATGCGGAAACAAACAGGCTATTCAATCACTTGATCGCGCATGGTTTGGGCATGGATGGAGAATAGTCAAAAGTCTAAAATTAATTCTGTCTCTAAATATAAGTACGTCTTAGGAAGTTTTGTTGTCCGTATTCGCGCGTGGTCTTTGTTGCATATGTTTGGTTGTGCGGTGGGTCAACGCCGCCACGCGTTACGGTGTAGGGGATCTTTTACCGTGAAAATGAGAAGCTAATAATTGTAGCTTAAAGAAAAACGTGCGTGTGTTGGTCTAACAGATGCGGAAACAAACAGGCTATTCAATCACTTGATTGCGCGTGGTTTGGGCATGGATGGAGAATAGTCAAAAGTCTAAAATTAATTCTGTCTCTAAATATAAGTACGTCTTAGAAAGTTTTGTTGTCCGTATTCGCGCGTGGTCTTTGTTGCATATGTTTGGTTGTGCGGTGGGTCAACACAGCCACGCTTTACGGTGTAGGGGATCTTTTACCGTGAAAATGAGAAGCTAATAATTGTAGCTTAAAGAAAAACGCGCGTGTGTTGGTGTAACAGATGCAGAAACAAACAGGCTATTCAATCACTTGACCGCGCGTGGTTTGGGCATGGATGGAGAATAGTCAAAAGTCTAAAATTAATTCTGCTCTAAATATAAGACCGTCTTAGGAAATTTTGTTGTTCGTATTTGTAGGATTTCCAAATTTTCAACTGAATTAATTAATTCTTTATTGAAATGCGTCTAGATACTTTACACCGTTTTTTTGTTGCCAATTTAACAAGTAAGCAATAAATACTATAAAAAAATAAACTTGCAAAAACAATGCCAATGATTAACTAATTTAGTACTAGTACAAAATTTCGTAATTCTTGTAGTTTAGTCAACATGCTTCTATATTTAAGGATGAGGTAGTAGTTATTATGGTTGAGAAAGACAACAAATGATTAGAAGTGGAAATATTAGAAAGGACGGGGACTAAATGGTCTACCATTAATTAGACATGATTTATCATAGGAAATTTGTGCGTTGTTTGATTCATTTAGGCAATTCCATTATAAATGATTTGGTTGGTGCTGTTTCTTTGTCACTTTGTTTAGTTGGTTTGTGCTTTGTTTTCTAATTTACTTAGAATGTCGTGGCTTTGTTATCACTCAGTGGTACTATGAACTTTGAAGTGACTGCATGAATCTATTGAGAAATTATGACCTTTTCTACATCTATTCTGTTCTGTCATTAGTTTGCTTCAGCTTCATCAAAGTCAGATGACACAGGCAGATAAAATTATATTGATCTCAATGCACCCTGAAAATTATATGCATCTTGAGATAAAAGGGACGAACTATGAAACTATTTTATACACGCATGCATAAACATAGAGTTAGAGGGACTAGGAGGAGAGAGATTCCCATATGTTAATTTATTGGGTGCTCTTGTATATTTAACATAAGTGAAAAGTATCTTGTAATGATACCTGATGTTCTTCCTGTCTTAAGGACAATATCGGTACAAAGAATTCACACGCTGTCTTGTATAGCTTCACTCGTCTTTCACTTTCTCGTACTAACAATTTGATTCTTGTAAGTATTATGAATCATCTCTAGTTAATTTAATTCTGGTCAATAGAAATAGGTTTCCCACTTCAAAAACATTTTGGTTTCCATATGAATTTGATTTGATAGGTATGGACAAAGATGATATATTCCTGTGATTATTGTCTTTTTATATTTGTAGTTAAAGTAAATGTGCACACACAGTACAAAGGGGAATATTTTGAGATTACAAATGGAATTATTAGATATTTTTGAATGATTTTGCAATGAATTTTACCTTTGATTTCCATTTGAAGAATTATTGCCAGCAACCACCCAAGTGATTGTATGTTGCAGGCATGGTTAAATGATAATTGGTTTTAGTATGACGTAACACAGACAACTAGATTGAATGCCTACTAGATTTACACCCATTTTCAGATAGATTGCAAAAGAGAAACATTGGTGATGATTTTTCTTTAATAATGTCTGAATGACAATTATTTTGCCAAGATATAAACATGCAAGAGATATCTACATTTTGGTTATTTCTTGCTTCCTCAAATTCATTGGTATGGCTGATTTAGACTTTGTTGCATGCAGTCTATACAAATTTCCTCCACTTTGATTGCCAATGTGCATTAATCCTTAAATTTACCATACAAATTGAAGGAGGAGGCTGATATAGTTTAGTTTTGTTATTATTTGTGGCTTAGTTGCCAGCCTACAAATGCGATGTATTAATCAACTGTCTTGTGGATATGGAAACATTTCTTGCTAGCAATGAAGTTTAAAGGTTGCTTTAGACTAGACTTTTTCAGCTAGAAACATCATATGATTATCATGAACTTTCTTTTTTGAAAAGTTAATTTTGCATCTTATATCGCAGGCTCGTTAGACATGTTGCACTCATTACTCTTTAATGTGCATTAAGGGGATTGTCGTCCAATATTGTAATCCTTTTCACTTTTTGTATAAAAACAAAACAACGACTTAAATGACATGAAACATTTAATTAATATAGTACCCAAGTATGGTCCGTTATTGTTGTATTGCCATATCTTTTCACTATTATTCAAAAAATTAATCTATACCAAATGGATTTTTACTTGCAGGGATATTTTAATAATTTTCAGGTTTAAATGGTAGTTGCTCGGAGGTGTGTTCTTGGACATCTTCCTGCTATGTAGGTTGTAAAAGTATTTGTTTCTTGGTTAAGCCTTCTTTTAAATATTTGCATGCTTAAAGTTTGTGAGGTGGATTATCTATGCCTGGAAACGAAGCAGTAGACAGGGTGCATAATTTTTTTGGTCAAGAAAACCTGTCCCAGGGACAGTATCATTCACAAGCGGTTGACGGGAGCTGGCCAGGAATAAGCAACAATATATGGGTTGGCAGCCAGAGGTCGACTGGTGTGCCCTTTATTTCCAATTTGAAGAATTTTAATCAACATCAATCTGGTAGAGATTTTACAACATTTATTGTATAATTTTTTCACTTGTCATTATCCATTTTTTATACATTTTGTTTTTGAATAACTAAAACAATGTTGAAACTTGCTTGAGTCTGTCTTTGTTAGTTACTAATTACACTCCCTTCTCTGTTACAGATTCTGAGCAGGGACACATAAGCTCTCCACATTTGCGACATAGTTTGAACCTGTCACAATCAAATTTGAGGCCTGAGCCTGGAAGGAATCAGATGCCAAACCAACAAGCGGCTGTAAGTGGCTACATGCAGGGACAGCAGGTTTTCCAGACTAGGCACAATGGAGCTAATATTATGGGAATGGATACAGAATCTCATGTTAATTTTGATTTCTTTGGAGGTCAACAGCAAGGAAGTAGTCACCAGAATGGAATGCTTCAGCCTAGACAACATTCAGGAATAAATGAAATGAATCTATTACAGCAGCAAGCAATATTTAACCAGATGCAAGAACATCAGAGGCAGCAGCAATTTCATAAACCAGAAGCAAAGCAACATAATTCTATGGCCCCAGATCCGTCTATTTCAAAACAGACAGTTACAAGCCATTCTGCTTCTCCTATTAATGGAATTCCTGTAAATGAGGCATCTAACTTCATGTGGCAGCCTGATGTTACACCAACTAATGCAAATTGGCTCCAGCGTGGTGCATCTCCAGTTATGCATGGGTCCTCTAATGGACTTATGTTATCTCCTGAACAAGGACAAGCATTGCGCATGATGGGTTTGGTTCATAATCAGGGAGATCAGTCTCTTTACGGGGTTCCGATATCTGGTTCGGGAGGCACCCCTAACCATTATTTTCACACTCAAGCAGATAAGCCGGCAATGCCTCAGGTTTCTTTCCCACAGCAATATTCTCTTGTTCATGGGAACAAACCTGCATTGCCGCATATAGCAGCTGGCGGTAATTCATTTCCTGTTCACCAATATGGTGCATTTTCAGATCAAATCAACACAAATGATGGAACTATAGTTTCAAGACATGATATTCAAGGAAAGAGCATGTTTGGACCTACTGCTCATGCTATAAATAGCAGAGGGAATGTGGAAAACTTGCAGCAAGGGAGTTCTGAGCAAAGAATTGTACCAATGCAAGATTTTCATGGGAGACAAGAACTAGCTGGATCTTCAGATATGTCATCACAAGACAAGATGCTAGTGCAGGTTCCTCCTTCACAGAACGTAGCCACTCTTGATCCAACTGAAGAGAAGATTTTGTTTGGCTCAGATGATAGCCTTTGGGATGGATTTGGTATGAATACAGGTGATTTTAATATGCTGGATGGTACAGATAGTTCTAGTGGATTTCCATCTCTTCAGAGTGGGAGTTGGAGCGCACTTATGCAGTCTGCTGTAGCAGAAACTTCTAGTAGTGACATGGGCATCCAGGAGGAATGGAGTGGTCTAGGTTTCCAGAATATGGGGCGATCATCCGGAAAAGAGCAACCTTCAACTACTGATGGCAGCAAACATCAACCACTTTGGGCCGATAATAACTTGCAATCACCTTCCAATATAAATTCAAGACCTTTTGTTCGGCCTGATGATGTTAGTAGGCCAACAACCACTGAAAACCATTGTAGTGTTTCTGGATTTCATCAGTCAGATCTTGATACTTCAAATCAACATGAGAGGTCACAGACTGATTCTCAGAGACCAATTCCACAGAGTTTAGAAAGAGGCAGATGGTTAGATTGCAGTCCTCAGCAAAAACAATTATCCGAAGGTGGTTATATATATGGTAATGCTACCAACTCTTCAGGTATAGAAAAAAATGAAAAGGTAATATCAGATTACTGGACACATCAACCAACCATATCATCTTGTAGTGGTAGTGGTGGTCCATTCAATAAGTCTAATGGTTGGGACATTACAAAATCAGCCCCATTTGATAGTAGTTCTACTTTCAAAACCCATGAAAATGATAAATCATTGCAGCACCATCACGAGAAAGCCATGCATGAGGAGATGTCTCAGGTGCCTGCTACGTGGGGGCCTGATTCTGATACTAATTTATCTGTTGGGTCAGAACATGTAAAATCTGGTAACATGCAAATTTGTAGGGAAGATTCTGGTGTGAATGGTATTGCTACATCATCAAATTCTGGACCCGCATGGCTCAGCCGACAAAGCAGCGAGAAGCTACCTAACGTTGATGTATGGAGAGATGCAGAGTCAGCTGGTAGCTATAAAAGAAATGAAGGTCCGGGAAAATACAAGCATCATATGGAGAACCCTTTAATTTTAGAATCATCTAAGAATGGAAAATTTGAAAGTGATGCAGATGAGGTGGATAACTCTAATAAAAAAGAAAAATCAGCAGATGGTCTTGGATCTAATCCTTCTCATTATAGAGATGGTAGCACAAGAGAAAACGCCAATTTTGATGGCAATGATTTGCACAGTCCAAAGTCATCTGGTCAGGTACATCAAAGATCTTCTATAACTTGTAAAGTTCAGTATCATCCAATGGGGGATCTTGGTGTTGATGTGGAACCTTATGGAAACAACCAGGTCATAAATTCACAACCTATGAACCATCAACACTTTGGAGGACTTACAGATCAGGGCCATAGCTATAACTCTCTCGGACAGTCAAAGTATGGGCATTGTGACAGGAATGATAGTGAAACAGAGAAGGTAATTTGTTCGATAACATGTTTTATACTTATATATGCTAGTCTCACATTATCTTCTCATCTCCATGTCTTGGATAACCAGAATTTGGTTATATCCTTTAAAATGTGACTGAAATGGCACCTGATTTTCAGGGTGATTCAGAGAGCTTGGATAATAATGTTTCAAAAAGCCTACTCCCTACACAAATATCAAAAGCAATGACCTCAATGGACAGAAGTGTTGGTAATTATGCCTTACAAAAGACTGCTTTGCCCAGGTAGGTCAATTTTAAAATTTCCTAGCGTTTTTAACGTATGAATAAAGCCGTGATATGGTACTTCCTTTTTAATTATTGCAGATATATTTTGCTTTCGGTAACCGTAAGCAACCGTGACATGATTTTTTAGGACCTTTTTATTTGCTAAACTTCTGATCTAACTAGCGCCTGTATACATGTTTCCTTTATTTCCTTCATGCATTGTATATACTCTTTCTTGTTTATGTGATGACCGTAGCTCAACTGTTTGCTTAAATTGTTGCATCTGAAATATTATTGAGCTTTTTCATGAAGTGGAATCGTTATGGGGATATGACATTCCAACAAACACAAGCCTCTCTCACCATAATTTCTATTCCAGGGTTCCTGAAACCGAATCTTCAGATGGATTTGCTGTACATCCACAATGGAATCAAAGTTATTCGTCTCAGGGCTTTAGCTTACAATTGGCTCCTCCTACACAAGGACCTGCCATGGTATTTTCTCGTGGCTCATCAGATTCAGGTCTTACTACACCGCACATGTCGGAGACAGGGGATAGGGGTCATACAAGGTTGGCTACTAATCCGACTTTTCCTTCTCAAGAGTCATCTCCTGGGGAGAATAGGAGCAATATTTCAAGTACCACAGGTCAAGTTTTTGATATGGGCTCTCACTACAATGTGGTAGGAAACATTCCACAAGCTTTTACACCTGGCTTTCCATTCTCCAAGAACCATACTCAGAATCAGATTATGGCTCATCTTGGTGGACAAGTAGCAAATAATCAGTCGGCTTCCTTGAATCAGATAGATGAATATGGTGAAAGAGCTCAAGCTAGTCGGCCTGAAATGGTATCTACTCAAGACATGTCTATGCTGAGTGGTACAGATCAAATTCGTCTGAGAGATCGTGCAATCCAAATTTTGGCAGCAGAGGCTGGCAGTCAGCCTTCTGGTACATATGGTGCATCTCTGCATGGCACCCCGTCAAAAGATATACACAATTTATGGACCAGTGTTTCTAGCAGGCAGCATCCTAATGCTTTGAAGGTTTCATCACATCCCAAACAAATGAACGATTGTGAAATGAAAGCTGACTCAAAGAATCTAGGTGATCAGGGTCAAGAGAATGATGGTAATGAATTTCCTGCCACTGGTGGTTCTTCTGCTAACTCCAATAGCTCTGTACAAAATGTCCTTAAAGAAATACCTGAGCAGCGGACATTGTCTGAGAATGTTGTTGCGGATGAAGAGGGGGCAGTTCCATCACACCTGAAAGAACACGTCGTGAAATGTGTGTCTGATGCATCTCAGCCAAGCCTAGCTGCGACTTCCAGAAACAATGAGGCTCTAGGTCGGTCTTTAAGACCAAACAATGTTTTGAATCATAATTTCTCCTTGCTGGGTCAAGTTCAATCAATGAGGAACATGGAGATTGATCCTAGTAACCGGGAAGCCAAGAGATTGAAAGTTTCAGATAATATGGACATTCAGCAGGTAGATTCCAACTACGGACAACAGTTGTCATATGGATATGACAATGTGGTTAAAGATGCATCTGGAAATAATTCTTCCATTCCATCATCAGATCCCAATATATCACGCTTGTCAGCAAAGCCACATGATGGACAGGACATACATGCAACTTCTCAGGAGGTAGTTGGAGATGATCAGGAAAACTATCTTAATGTTTCAGATAGTAATAAAGCAATTTCTACCAGAAGTAATCATTCTCTGATAAATCCTCAAATGGCACCATCGTGGTTTGAACAATATGGAACTTTTAAAAATGGTATGACATTACCGATTTATGAGGCACAAAAGATAACTGCCTCTAAGATTATGGACCAACCTTTTATTATACCAAACCAATCAGATAGTCTGCATTTCCAAAATTCAATAGAGAAAGTTAATAGTCTTGGCGATGCTCAACTTGGTAGCACCAGGCACAGTCCAATGCTTGCTTCAGTTGGAAGTGTGAATGTATGTTCTCAGTTATCAATTCCTACGGGTGAACCTGATTTACATATTTTGAGACCAAAGAAGCGGAAAAGTGCCACATCTGAACTTCTGTCATGGCATGAAGAACTGACACAGGGTTCTGAGCGGCTTCAAGATCTCAGGTGGTTGACACTCATTTAATGCACTTATTTTTTGCTGCCATTGTTAGTTTAGGGAAAGATTCTGCATCTGATGTTACATTTTGTGTTGTTTTGAAAGAGAAATACCTTATTTTTTTGCTATGAGAGTTTGACTCCATTTTTAACTCTTTTGTTTATTAATATATCAAGTAATTTATCCATTGATAACATAAATTCCTTATTATTTGGCAGTGAGGCGGAATTATTGTGGGCCCAAACTGCTAACAGATTGATTGAGAAGGTTTGTTTATAATTATATCAGTTCACAACTCATAATTTAATAAATTTATTAGTTAACGAGTTCTCTTAACTCTGTTTATAATTAATAGGTTGAAGGTGGTGCTGGGGTAGTTGAAAATCTATCTGCGACGGTGAAGTCAAAAAGAAGACTTGTGTTGACCACGCAACTTATGCAGCAACTACTAAGCCCTCCTCCTGCAGCAGTTCTCGTAGAAGACGCGAAGGTGCATCATGAAAGTGTGGTCTACTCTGTTTCCAGATTAACATTAGGAGAAGTATTCAGTTCTATCTCATGGTCTGGATGTGATACTTTGCCTCCTGGTAGCATAAACATGTAAGAACTATTTTTATTTTGAATGGCTTGCATCATGGTTTTAAATTACGGTTGCAGCCACTGCAATTGCGGGTATTGCGGCTGTTGCAATGCGTATTGTGGTCGTTGCGGTGTGAATTTGTTTTTTATTAGCAGAAACTATTATAATCTATTTATTACTTATCTGATGCCATACACATCTTCTATTTCCTCTCTAAAATCTCACATCTCTCTCATTATCAACTCACCATCACTTTATACAGCTCCCATCCTGTTAAAATGCCCCCTAAATTTATGATATAAAGAAGGAAGCTAAAAAATGTATTTGTGAGCACGACACAGTCTGTTGCAATCTGATGCAGCCGTTCGCCCACTATATTGTGGTTGTTTGCGATGTTAAAATGCAACTTTTACTGTGAGTTGCAATCACACCGCGATTGTGGTCTGATGCGGTTGCAGACACTTCCGCAACTGCAATATTGTGGCCTCATCACGTAGGGCGATCTACAATTTGAAACCATGGCTTGTATAATGATTGAGTCTTGACACACATAAGAGCACATGCACACCCAATCCCATATTTCATATAATAATTGACATTTTTGTGTGATGTTTTCTGTAGACTGCCAAAAAAACGGACATCATCTGATAATGTTGATCATTACATTTTAAAAGTTATGGACTTTGCTGATAGAACAAGAAAACTGGAAGATGACATGTTAAGGTAATATCATAATGTTTAGTTTTATACCCGTTTATCTATTATTTTATTTTCTTGGATTTAGAGAAGTGTCTGGCCCACAAGTTACAAATTTCAGAGGCCCATCTGTTTGTACGGGTGCAATAAGACGGTGCTTTGGCATCAAAATCTTTAAGGTTGACATGTATTTTTCTTTTTATTTATGCTATTTGTTTTTGTGGTATCTGACAAATTAAAGTTGCTGGAACATGGCTTTTGTCTTGGTTACTCTATTTTATTCTCTAAATGTGGCTCAAATGCTCTAAGTTAGCCATTTTTATTCTCTTATTTGGCTCAAATGCAAATAAGGCAGATTTTCAAGCCCCCCCCTCCCGCAGGCCCTAGCCAAATGCCTGCAATTAAGGCTTGAGGTTTTTGGTAACTAATCGTTGTAATTTTTGTTAGTCGTTGCAGTATTTGTGTCAGCCGTTCAAGCAGGCCCCCAATTACAGAGCTTGTAACACATTTTCTAGTACTCAAATTTATTGATTCAGCTGTATTCCCCTTTTTTGCTTTTTTGATTCACCTATTGAGATGGTAGTAATGATTGTATATTCTTTATAGCTCATGCAAGACATGTGCCAAGATTTGACCTTCATGTTTACCCTCAAAATATGGTTGCCAGCTACTGCTACTATAATTTTGTTATATTTCGTTTCAGTATCCTCATTTATCTTTATATGATAACAACAACTTTGTTGTACTCAACTTATTTTCTTGCCATTTTTTATCTTGTTAATTGCAGATTGGATAGCAGAGCCTCAATTTTGGACTTGAGAATGGAGTGTCAGGATTTAGAGAGATTTTCTGTGATCAATAGATTTGCCAAATTCCATGCACGGGGACAACATGATGGGGCAGAGACCTCATCATCCTCCGATGCAAGCGCTAAATTTCAAAGATTGTTTCCCCTGAAAATTGTTAATGCAGTTCCATTGCCTAGGAATCTCCCAGATAGCGTACAATGTCTTTCACTTTAATATTAATTAATTCATTATTCCATCTTCCTTGATTGGTTGTCTCCCCAATCTCCTATTTCTGGTCATTTCTTTCAACATAATGCACTTCATCGGCATCAAACTAAAACTATACACAGCTGGCAGTGTAGGGGAATAATGAATGGTACTAGCCTGCCTGTTCTACCCCCAGGGGCTGTTAGATTTTTGCAACCTATAAATATATGTATGTGTAGATCCTTTAATCCTGTTATCTTTTACTTTCAATATTCGGTTCCAAGCCTTCTGTGTATAGCAAAACTATATATGCAGTGGTTTAACCTTTACCGTTAGGCTTGGTTTAACCTAATTAATTTTTGGATAGTTTTTTTTTTTTTGATAAATTTTGCATAGATTTCTTCACTCACTCATTTTGTTTCTCAATGCGAAATCATTTTCTGTATGTTCTTATGTAGTCTTCCTATAAAAAAAAATCTTATCGTCTGAATAGAGCGGACGCTTCAGAAAATTGTCTTGTTGATGATGTTTATTTATCGAGTACCACCTAATTCTTTTATGGATTAATGGATTAATAGTGCTTTACCCCTGCAATATAGGACACTGTTGGGTTTGCCCTATGTAAAAAAAAAAAATCATGAAAAAATGAAAAAAAATCATATTTTTTTTTGAATGTAAGAAGTTTTATTTTATAAAAAAATGAAAAATTCTGGAACTTAATATTATTTTGAAATTTTTGATAGTAATTAGAAAATATATTTCGAATTTCTGATTTTTCTTTTGAAATCAAAAAGTTCGTTTATTATTTATTTTTTATACAAAAAAAATATTGGAAAATATTTTTTATAATTAAAAAAACAAAACATTAGATAATATTTTTTGAATTAAAGTTCGTGTATTATTGCCATGAGGTGCAAAGAAATGATGCGACAAATAGCCTTTCCGGAAACCACAAATATGTGTCCACCTTCAAAAAAAGCGGTAACCAAGAGAGCACCTAAAAGGAAGAGGACTACACTCAAAGTTTCATCAACGGGTCAAATCCCCTCTAGATGGGAGACTATTGATTCTCAAAATCCGGATAGTCAACCTTCATAACCCAAGAGGTCACTTCCAAAGAGAAAAGATGCACGCCTTGTCACTTACTCCCGCTCACAAACTTCATCCTCTACTTCAAAATTGCTTCGGAGCATCCCTTACATTTCACAAATTCCAAATCTCATGAGACCTTTTGTTGAAGACATTGTGAATATTAAAGAGGATGGTCATTGTGCATTCCGAGTCATAGCTAGACACTTGGGGATGGATGAGGAAGATCATGTATTGATTCGTCATCAACTTATTCATGAGTTGAGAACTCATAAGAGTGACTACATGCCGATATATGACACGGAGGAGCGTTATAACAAAATCTTAAATGGTTTACACCCTCCAAAATGTACAATTGGTATTGCGCCGGTAGATAAGTGGTTGACCACTCCGGATATGGGTCACATTATTGCTATTTGCTACAATAGAGCCGTTGTTCTATTGACTTTGCCCGAAAGGGGTGGTGTATGTGAGACATATTTCCCAATCCGAAGTGCTCCACCACTTAATCCACATGCCAACATCATGTGTCTTTGCTTTATTTCTGGCCACTATCTTCATGTTATTTTGAAGGAAGGGTGTCTGTTACCACCGAGTTGTACAGAGTGGATGTCCAACAAGATTGGTGAGGCGGAGAACTGACAGTTTGAGTTTTTGGATAGACAAGATGCCTTCAATGAGCTCATGTCCAAGGAACCGAAGCCGCCAAAGAAACCAACAAATGAGCACAATCCAATATTTTGTGATAATACTCCCACTCCGCAAAAAAGGGAACAAGAGTTTGAAGCGATGAAAGACATTGAAGTAGAGGAAAATCTAGGAATGTCACTAGAATTCTTAGATAGGTTATAGGTTATGACACTTTTAGGTCGGTCGGTGTTCGTCCTATTTTTTAGTGGTATTACACCGCCGAAGTATTTTTGGGTGGCCGATTATGTACTTTGGATATTCGTGGCCAATATGTAACTAATATTATATATTAAATGAAATGAATTATTTTTTTGGTGGCCGGTTATGTCACACCAATTATTGCTCGCATTTACATTTTCACTAATTATTCAACTATTTATATTTTTTGAAGTGAAACATGCATGAAGATGCACAAGATCCAGTTAAACTTCATGTCCGTTATGTAGATGTGCAAATGAAGGCTAGGTTCTTTGTAAAGCTCACCGGCAAGTTGGACGAGTTGAAGATAAAACTTGACAACTTCTTTATCCATATTGGTTCAAATCATAGAACATACGATGTAATTTTAAATGCGCCAGGCGTGGACTTTGGGGAGGATAAGGAAGAGGACTTTTCGAAGACGGTGTATTTTTCACAACGTGTCGAAGATGATAGCGACGTTGCTAACATGTTTTACGTAATGGTTGAAGATAACACTTTACATCTTTTTGTTCGATCCGTTGAAATGCAATATTTATTAACGTGTAATATCGTAATTTGTTCGAATTTGTGTCCGTATTATTGAATTTTAATGAATTTGTGTTTATGTATTTAACGATGAATTTCGGTATTATTTAATCGTTTATGTGAGATTATGTGATTTTCAAGATTTATAGACAAATTGGTGTAATTTGGATCGTTTACGTGTCATTAAGTGTGTTTAACTGATTACGAGTCATTACCAGCGAATTTGTGAAATTTGGACCGTTTAGATTGTTATGTGTGATTATGTGATTGTGATAAAAATGATGTTTGTGTAATTTTGATCGATTATGCCGTATTATCTGATAATCTTGTTAAACTGGCGTAATTCGGTTCAATTATGAGCGTGTAAAAATTACGGGTCATTAATGATATTCATTGCATTGAATGCATATCAGTACATCAATTAATGATGTACTGATATAGCAGTACTGCGTGAGTTAACTGGCGCAGATGCGTGAGTTAACTCGCGCAGTGTTTAACACTTGCGCTTGTTAACTCACGCAACACAAGTTAACTAGCGCACAGTTTTACACTTGCGTTAGTTAACCAGCGCAGAGATAAAATAGGCATGACTGCATGGTGGGAGTGTTTTGTGCAGGGGAGAGCAGTATTCTTTGAACAATAGCAGATTTGGTGTATATTTTCGGGCCTTGTATACCAAGATGAAGGATTTGCCATTTTGTTATAATCTACATGATTAATGGCTTTAGAATTTGTGATGCTTTAGGGTTCATGGAATTCAAGTAGACCTACTAGGTTCAAACTAGGAATTCCTACGTGGTTTTCCCCACATTTCCAAAAAATTATCAATGTTCGCCTTCCTTTCCCCAAATTTTCAAAAAATTATCACTCATATGTTCACCTTCCTTTCCTATACATTCATTAATAGTTAAACAAGGGGTCGGGGGGTGTCGTGCACGTGCCATGCATTGACAAGAAGCATACCTCAAATTATCACAACCTGAAAATATAAGAGGTTTGACACGAGGTTACTAGTTACACACCAGAAATAACGATACATAAGTTTAGAAGCCAAACGTGAGCAATTACAGAAAGAACGCACTAACTTACTAGTACTACGATTTTTAAACTGATTTTTTATTTTATTATATATATATATATATATATATATATATATATATATATATATATATATCAATGAACAAATACACATGAATAGAAGACAAACGGAAAACAAGCTACACCACTCGGCTTTTTTTGATAGCAAAACCATTCATCGTAAACATAATATTCATGGATCAATGAGTCACGACATTGTTGTGCATGCCTCTTTGAACTCATGTAGAAGGTCAACAACCTCATGCCGTACGGTCGGATGTCTCACCCAAAGATTTTGTCACCTATTGAGGGATCTTCTTGAGGCCAGCAAATGAGGGGCAAATCATTGCACATAAGCAGCAAGAGAGAGGCTCGCCTGATACCATTCAGATGATTAGTGGCGCTGTTAGTCGGGCTAATGAATATTTGAGCCAGGAGGGCATGGGTACTAAGGAGTTGCATCAGGCCTTGCACGATGGTTGGGGGAGGTTGGCACCAGTATTGACCAGAAGGCCGAGGAGGCAGGAGCATGAGCAGAAGGAGGAGTAGTGTCATGTTATTTAGGCTTTGTTCGTTTGAGGACTTGTTTTTAGATTCATTTTCAAGCTGTGTTCGTATCTTGTATTTGGTTGATTTTAACTGATGTTGGTACATTTATGGTACATTTGATCGTGGTAATTTACGTTTATTTTGCATCGAATGTTGATAATATGTATGTTGCTAATTTATTAATATTGATGCAAAAAAACAACGAAAAACCAGAAATTTTACAAGTCGGAAAGTGCAGAGTTTGGGTACTTTTGGCAAGTGCAGGTTCTTCCATCAGGACGAAACGACATTTAACAACCGCTGCTCTAGCGGTGGCTAACTGCCGTTGTAAAGTGAACCAGTGGCATTTTACTACCGTTGTGAATTGAACCAGTGACAGTTAGCTGCCGTTGCATTTCTGTGTGTGCGTGGATGAGGTTCCATCTATACTTTCTTTGGTCCATAACCCACAAAAAGTTCTATATATAGGAAATGTTGTTTTCATTTCAAACAATGGTTCGAACATATTCCCTTTCATCACAACTCCTCTTAAAAACTAAACAAAAAACCACCAAACTAAACATTTCCTATTGCTTAATTTTATTTTTGATTTGAATGTGGAGGTGTAGACAATTTATAAGATGTGCGGTGATGTGAGAGAAGGTGTTCAACCATACAATGGTGTGATAACCTTCTCTAACATCACCACTCCTCTTAAAAACTAAAAAAAAGAAAATCCATAAATAAGTTATGTACCAAATCTGATTTTTTTAAATATTTTTTTTAACCTTTTCTAATTTATCACCTTTCATTTTATTGTTTTTCTACATGCATTGGTTGAACGTTTGATTTTGCAGCACACTCATATGAAAAAAAATGTGGTGTTCTGAGAAACAAGATGGCAACGACAGTTAACTACCGTTGAAAACTAAACCGGCGGTAGCTAACTGCCGTTGCGTAGATCCCAGCAACAGTTTGTGAAGGGAAATCATAAACAATAATAAGCAGCGGAATAAAAATTTCGATTTATTTTGCTTGGATCATTACAAATTTGACATGATAAGTGAAAAATTGTTACCTCTTTAAGTGCAAAAAAGAGTCTCGATCACAACAAAACAAAAGAGCAAAAAGCTTATACTCATCCACACGAACAATGCTCCTCTGGTTCCCGGTGCTAGCCCAACGATAAGAGGTTCAGAGAATTAGGGTTTCTAAAACGTGCAACCTCTGATTTCAGCACATGGTTCTACTTATAGAACTCCAAGTGTGTTCTGCAAGTCAGAATTCACTACTGGGCTTCCGTAAGCTCATTAACTCGTTTATCCTTTTGCTCACTAATTAGCGTTATTTGCTAAACACACCCATATTCTAAGTCTTACTTATATTCTCCTTTTGACCATTCTATTGTTTGTGACCCTATATGTTCTTGTCACATTGGCAATAATATTAAATCTTATATTTAATATTATAAACAATGAGCGGTATCTAGCAATACATCATTGTTATCCAAGTGATAAGAATGTCAAGTGATCTGACGAAGCCTTTTCAATGATAATATTGTACAACTACTCCTTTGTCCTCATATCTATATTGATCACAATGCATATATTTTATCACCCTTGATTAGATCAATATTTGCATTTTTGATCCTGAAATATACTGAATAACGAATAAGCCAAATATCTCATATTGACTTAATTCGGCATGGTCATGCAATTTTACAATCATATTTCATCAAAAGACCTAAATATATATCTCGTGTTATGAAGGAGGGACAAATCCCATCTAGGACAATCATGTCCCTCATCATGTTTCGTCAAGTGCCCATTAACCAACATTATGGTTATCCTGTTACAAACAACATTTGAATGACAATAAAGCACTTGAGTCCACATCTACGGATCATAGTGGTTTCAGGTCTAAGAGTGGTATACACCATAATCATTGTGAGAATATCTTATGACATTTTCATAACATACTATGTAGTATTCTCACAGTGGGTCAATCCAGTATAAATATTACTCCTAGTATTTATACATATGTATAGACTTAATATCTCATATCCATGACCCCTGAGATGTGGTCACCTGTCTACATACATAATAGTCTATGCGCTTTATTATTATCCCAAGTTATATTAAAGTTTGACTACGAATACATTTAAGAATAACGTTTTTTTATGTTAATGTAGTCTCATGATTAAATCACACTTAATATTACATTAAACGAACTATCTATTCTACGTACTTTATTAATCTTAAAACAATTATAATAAAGAATGTCATATATTATTAAATAATAAATGTTATGATACACAACATAAGTTTAATATTTACTCAAAAAAAAGTTTAACATACACTATTGGCCTCTAGGGCTTACACCAACAGTTAGCTACCATTGTGGACATTTAGGTATTTTTATGACGTTTCTTAGCATTGTTTGAAGTGGAAAAAACAATTTTCTAATATTTATTATTTTTATCAGTTTGAATGTACATGTTAATTTCTAACACTAAGGTACATTTTAAGAAATATGATATTAAAGCACAAAAGTGTATCGTATTTGGATATTCTACACGCTCAAAGCATACATGCTGTGTAATTCCAAAATTAAAAAAGTTGAAGAGTCTATACATGTCAAATTTGATGACAATGAGCCCGATGATGGAAAGTCTGAGCAAGTTAAATTTTTTGTAGATATTGAGATCATTGCTTACTCACCACCCTCAGTACATGAGATTCCAAAGGAACCAGTAGTAACTTTGGAAGGAAACGAACCCTATGGTCTACCAATAGATGCCCTAGATGGTGATCAATCCCCTAAATAGACAGAAGACGGTTCAAGTCTTGCTTCTCCCTCTGAAATTCCGTTTAAATACAAAAGCTCACATCTAGAAAGACCATATCAATATTCAGGAATGAAACTTCTCTAGTGGGACTTTTGTCAATGATTGTACCAGTCAAAGTGAATGATGTTCTAAGTGATGATGGTTGTATCATAGCATTGCATGAAGAACTGATTCAATTCCAAATAAATGATGTTGGGGATTTGGTTCCCAAGGACAATAAGAAAGCATGCCATTGGTACAAAATGAGTGTTCAAAAACATGTTGAATGAACAAGGTGAAGTGGTAAGAAACAAAGCTAGACTAGTAGCAAGAAGGTATTGACTTCGTTGAAACCTATGCACTTGTAGCTAGACTAAAAGCATTTAGATTGTTATTATCAGATGTTGTTAATCATGATATCATCATATATCTGATGGATGTTAAAATTGCAATTCTTAATGGTTTTATCTTTGAAGAAATGTATGTGAAACAACCTCTTGAGTTTGAAGAATTAAAACAACCATAATACTCCATCCGGTGATTATTATAAGAAACAATTGACTTTTTAGGTTCATTGTGTAAGTGATGTATCTAGTCTATATTTACAACAAGATACATTAATTATTCTAAGAACCTAAAAAGTTAATTGTTTCTTATAATAAGGACCGGAGAGAGTATATTTTTGAGCTCAAAAAGTCACCCTATGGTCTAAAACAAGTCCCTAGAACTTATGATGAAAGACTCAATAATTTTTTTTTTTAGAAAATGATTTTTCAATGAAGTTTTAATTGTTCAAATATATGTTGATGATATCATCTTTAATTCTACTAATGCTACACTACACTCGGTCAAGATTTTTCCAACATGATGCAGGCTGAATTTGAAGAAATGAGAATGATGGGATAACTAAAATTATTTATATGGGAATTCAAATAAATCAATACAAGGATGATGTCTATGTTCATCAACCCAAGTATACAAAATAATTGCTCAAAAAGTTCAACTTGGTGGATTGCAAACCAATGACAACTCTCATGCATCCGACCCATAGTCTGGGTCTAGATGTTAATAGTCATAAGGTAGATTCAAAGGTATAGAGGTATGATTGGATCCAAACTTGTGCATGAGTTTTATCGCCTTTGATGAGCACATGACTTCCATGAAGGTTCTTCTTACAATCATCCAAATCCATCTCATAATCTTCTTGCGTGATGGGAGCGATTCAAAAGATACCAAAATTGTGGCAGAGTTCGTAATAGCTTGCGCAAAAGAGAGAGGCTTTTCTAGGTTAGTGATAAATTTTGTGAGGACATGTTATGACCTAGCAGCCTGATTTGTGTCAAATTCCACCATAGAAGCCGAGGTTGCCATGGCGGTAAAACCGTAGACAAAACGTGTCTGCAAGAGATTTCGAAAGTATGATGGAAGTGGAATCCAAGGGAGAAGAAGACTAAACCCTAGCAGAGCCAGTAAATCTTATCATGTTTGTATTTAATTTATTTTTCTTATTTTTTTTATCGATCCTAATGATAAAATAGAACTCATTACTCACTTTCTAATAAAATACTAAGCAAAAGGATTCAAACAGTTAATTCATTTTGTAGTAAATATATTTGACTATTTAAATTCATTTGACTCATATTTTGTTTGTCAATGAATATTCAAGAGTCAGATGATGACTATAAAATTATTGGGTATTGCTAACTAGCGCCCTAAGGATAATGGTTAAGGATTCCATTAATAAATTGTGTTGGAAATGTAAGTCTTTACTTTTTTTCTTAACAATAACTATACCACTTTTCGATGCAAACTTACTTATTCTAGTACTTTAACCAATACCCTAAGGGTAATGGTTAACATTCTCCAAAATTATTTTATCATGAACGAATTGATATATTTTTTTATAGAAACATTTTACAACATTTGATATTTCTCTCACATCAAAATTTATAGATTCATCACAGTTAATTCCCTTGATTGTGAAAATTGTCAAGTCTATTTAACATACCCATATTATGAACAATTTTCTTTTTTAAAACGCTAAAAGAAATCACGAGCAACATTCAAGTTGCTAAACTGTTCAGGAGTAGTTTGTTTATAAAAGGAACATTTTCTTGCTTAAAATATGTTCCATTTTAGGTTCTTGGATCAAGGTGGCTTTGAGTATGGGCGGGAGGGGAGTCGGTCCAAGGCACTTTTAATTAAAAATATATTTCTAAACAACATCGATTAAAAATGAATTCTTTTACAACAAAAAATGTAAAAAGAAAATCATTTGAATAATTAAAAAGACGCAACTTAATTAATTTTTCTAAAACATCAAAAATCTTAAGACCGGCTCTATATTGGATCAAATGTACTCCATCTTGGAAATTTGTCTAATTATGATACATTTCTAGTAACATAAATGCTAATTTATAATGGTAAATTTGATAGAATTTTAAATTGTTGGTCATTGATCATTTTGGACAGTAATTTATAATAGAAGAAAATATAAATACTGTATTTTATTTTCAATGTGTTTCAAAATTCATTGATAATGATAAAATAGAACTCACTACTCTCTTCCTAAGCAAAAGATTCAAAAAGTCAATTAATTTTGTCATAAATACATTTGACTTTTTAAATATGTTAGTCAATTAATTTTGTCATATTTTGTTAGTCAACGAGTATTTAAGAGTCAAACGATACAATGGAAATCATGCTTCCAAACAACAACAGAAACTTGCACCAAGTTGAGTATCACAAGCACCACCTCCAAGATACCCATTAAGAATGCAAACTGCAGCACAATTTGGAGTACATTCACCTATGCAACAATATCGTGGAGGTCCTGGATTACCAATAAAGCAGCTTAGTTTCTTGTTTGGCTCTATTGTTTGAGCCTCCAAGTCCAAACTAGTATCAAATCCTAAAACCAACTCAATGTTAAAATTTTGAATTATGTAATAATTGTTTATTGGAAATGTAACTCAAAAGATAAAAACTAACAATTCTTCTTACCTGAAACCAAGACCAAAGAAATGCATAAAACTCCAAATAAAAAAGATTGATGGGCACAACAAGTCATTTTGAAGGTATAATTTTTCTTTTCGATAGTATGAAGAAGCACTAACCAGTTGTTTCCTTTATATAGACTTAAAAAACACATTAACACTATTTCATAATTACTAAAGTTGACTTAATTGTTCCATAATTTTTTTTATAATTACAAAAGATTATTTTTCAGGTTTTTTATTAGTTTTTTTTTTAACAAAAACAATATTAGTATGAAACTCTTAGAATAAGAAGAAAAAAAAAGAAAACGAAAGAAAAGAGGAGATTATATTATAGAGGATGATATATCACAAGAGAATAATACAATCTTCTCTTCTCTTTTGTTTTTTTTTTCTTCTTAGAGGAGAAAACGAAAGAAAAGAGGAGATTATATTATAGAGGATGATATATCACAAGAATACTCTTTTTTCTAATAATAGGACACGTGGCATTGGATTTGTTAGAGGATTTTGGATTGCCATGTGGATTACTCAATTTGAACATCACAAGTTTCTTTTGTAAAATCATAATCCATAATAAAAGAGTATTCTTCACTTCCTTGATGCATTGTTAACATTTACAAATGATCACATGATATTGTTCTTTCTCTAAGATATAAATGATTGACTTTGTTCCAATATTGACGAAAATAAAAGACCACTATATAAGCAAAATAGTTAGGGTCTTCACTTGACCAATTCAAGTTGTTGTCATTTTCTTGAGCACATGATCTTTCCTCACATAAAGTGACATTACAATCATTCTAGTACATAATCAAATAGATTTGTCAATTTCAACCTTTATATAATAAAAAAAATTTAGAATCTCTTCAGGCGTTATAATAATATTTATATCATAAAATCGATTATAACAAATTCATTTCCAAATCCTTAAAATGAACAAATGATGTCATCTCTTCAATAGTTTTGATAGTATGTCTCACAAAAATTAAATCCTCTAGGGAGTTTCGTATGATCATCACTATCAAGTGATCCATACAAATACATTGTAACACATCTTTTATATAATTTGAGTCTTTCATGTGTTACTAAAATTAATCAACTACAAAAAATTTCTTAAATTCACTTCAGAAGAATATGTCTAAAAAATAAATGATAGACATTCACCTATTCACCTCCTATGAACCGATGAACGTATCAAACTATATATATTGTCATTCTAATTCTCATTTCGCACAAAAGAAAGTTATATATCCAAGCTTATTTTTCTAACTGCACACCTTCAAGTGTGAAAACTACAAGTCCAAACTTATTTTTCCTCATAAAGTAAGTTTGATTTAACTAGAATTTCCTCTTTCTATTTGTAAATATTTTCTTTATCTATAAATTTTAATAGACTTTAACTCATAATCTTCATTATTACTTATCATATACAACACTATAATATATGCATCCCCGTGAGCTTAACTCAATTGGTAGAGATATTTTATTTGTTTAGTTTGCAAATGAGTTATATCTTGAGGATCAAAATGTGACAATAATATTTTCATTTATTCGAATTTCAGGTCCACATTTTCAGATGCTTATTATCTTTCTTAATATTGGAAAAACTAATCCATCAATTAATAATCTATTAGACTGTAACATGTGATAAGAAAAAAAGTATGTCATCACCAACAATAAACATACTATTGAACAAATCATTAATTTGTTGACCGCGTACATTAAGATGCATTTAAACACAAAATTCAAACCGTAAACATTTGACCATAATAATTTAAAATTGAATTATTATTGAATGAAATTTAATTTATTCATTATTTCTATTGTTTTATTTTTATGTAAAATTAATTTCATTCTTAAAAAACTTAGAATAATATTTATTTATAATTTTTCAATATAAATATTTATTTATTTGTACAACATGTGTGATCTCTTGAATAAAAAAATAATTTATATTTTATTTTGGTCAAATTCGTATGAATACAACTAATGTCAGACTATACTTTTTAGAATGAACCCTAACATGTAAATAACAAAATGAAGAAATGAAATCTTATCTATTTGAATTAAAATTTGAGGGCATTTTTAGAAAGAAAAAACCAACCCAAAAATGGTGAAAGAAATATATAGCATAGTATTGGCGTGAAGTTTCCACCCGCCTAAATTTTTATTTTTCTTTCTGTTTGGTGTCTATCTATTATGTTATTTCTTTAATATGAGATCCTTTGACCTCTGTATGATCTTGTGGTTTAAGGATTCTGTTTGGTTGACTAGTCAAATTAATGTGGTTAGATCCTTTCTAATGATGACGGATCATGGTGAAACGTTTTGGTCAAATTGGAAGGTTTATATCACAATATCAATTTCTGCGGGATTTGGCAATTAAATTGGTATAGTGATCTCTTACTGATGTTAATGTCATTGAAAGACATGGGATTTGATGAAGATTCTTTGGAAATTGGCACCACTGTATGTTTTGCTATTTAAAGAGTTTCCTGAAACGGTCGAATCTCATCACTTTCAACTCATGCGCAAGCTAGTTATCTTACAATTTGTTTAATTACGGTTTGTGTGAGTTGTGCAACCACAAATATGGAAAACCATAACATCAATCTCAATGGATTACCAAATGACTCTTCAACGGACTCGTTGTAAATATTTCATAAGGCTCTGCTGGAACTTTGCGTGGTTGATACTCTTTTATAAGGATTTTCTATTATATGCAAATTTGCACATGTTAAGAAATTAAAGAAAGGTAAGTTTACATTGGAACTTGTATATTTAATATTAAATATGTATCTTTTTCAACAATTTTTTTTTAACTTTTAGCTGCTTTAACATGTGCAAAGCCAATCCGCTTTCAATTCATGGAGAAAAGGCTTCCATCAATTGGGTGCCCTCTTCAGGGTGTCACCATTACTCAAGCATGGTGAAAACTGGTTCTATTCCAATTCTATCATGAGTAGGATATAGAAAGAATTCTCTGGAACGGGCCATGGACCTTTGATGGTTTCCTAGTGGTGCTAAAGAAGCTGGACATAAGAGAAATTGTCTGTGATGTCCTTTTCAATGAGGCTGAAGTATGAGTTCAAATCTTTAAATTGTTGCACAGTTATATGAATGAATATATGTTGGCATTGTCAAATATAACGAGAGCAATTACCATGGGCCATGGAGGATGTATATGCGTATACATATCATGTGTGGGATATGGAAAGAATTCTTCAGAACAGACCATGGACCTTAGATGGCTTCCTGTTAGTGCTCAAAAATCTGGATATTAGAGAAGTTGTATCCGATGTCATTTTCAATGAGGTTGAAGTGTGTCTTCAGATCTTTAAATTGTCGCATAGTTATATGAATGAATATTTTAGCATGCTAATTGGCTGTTGGAGATTTTGTCAAATATGACGAGAGCAATTACCACGGGCAACGAAGGATGTATATGTGTATACGTGTACCTCTAAACATCAGTGAACCTTTGAAAAGAAGTACGGTTTTTCAGAAAAATGATGGTGCTAGTGTTAATATTTCTTTCAAATATGAAAAATTTGGTGTGTTTTATTACATTTGAGTATATATATATATATATATATATATAGACACACACACTAATGTAACAAAACATTCCAAGTTTGTCATACTTGAAAGAAACATAAAGATTAGTGAACCTTTGAAAAGAAGCATGTGTTTGAAAAAATGATGGTGTTGCTCATATTGTTTCTTTCAAGTATGACAAACTTGGAATGTTTTGTTACATTAGTGTGTGTGTCTATATATATATATATATATATATATATATATATACTCAAATGTAACAAAACACACCAAATTTTTCATATTTGAAAGAAATATTAACACTAGCACCATCATTTTTCTGAAAAACCGTACTTCTTTTCAAAGGTTCACTGATGTTTAGAGGTACACGTATACACATATACATCCTTCGTTGCCCGTGGTAATTGCTCTCGTCATATTTGACAAAATCTCCAACAGCCAATTAGCATGCTAAAATATTCATTCATATAACTATGCGACAATTTAAAGATCTGAAGACACACTTCAACCTCATTGAAAATGACATCGGATACAACTTCTCTAATATCCAGATTTTTGAGCACTAACAGGAAGCCATCAAAGGTCCATGGTCTGTTCTGAAGAATTCTTTCCATATCCCACACATGATAGAATTGGAATAGGAACTTGTTTTCACCAACTTGAGTACGGTGACAAGAAGAGGGCGCCCGATTAATGGAAGCCTTTCCTCCATGAATTGACAACAGATTGACTTATTAGTTAAAAGTGTACCATCCTCACAAAGTTTTAGCAAAGCCTCATGATATTGCTCCATTGTTGCATTTGTGGAATAATTGGAATTTTGAGGTTAAAAGGATGAGGATGAGGATCATTAGGGAACAAAGTTAGCAAGTGAGGAGATTATAATACTTGCTATGTGTTGTTGAAAATAGATTGATACATGCTTGGTGATTATTTTCTTTGGTGATTATAATACTTGGTGAACGAGATATTTGTCGATTGTTGGCGAACTTATGATAATGTGAATATACTAGTGTTGAATAATAATTATTGATGTTGAGAATTCTTAATCATTTTGAACTTAACCTTGATGTTTTAAACTTCGTATGATTATGCTTATGTATGTTAATGTGAACTAACCCCCCAGTGGTTGTTTGGTCACCGCCTCACTATATTTAAATATGGTGTAGACGGCGTGCATGATTAGCTTGTCTTTGTTTGGTGAGTTGCTGGAGGCTAGCCTTTGAGCTACCTCGTTTTATCTGCTGTGGAGTCTGTAGTCTAGGGCTCTGATCTAGGATGTCGATTTTTCCTTTATTTTGATGTTGACTCTGTGGTTGAAGTTTTTACTCATATGTTGAGATTCGTGACTTATATGACTATGTATTTATGATGCTTATGACATGGCTATTTGGGAGTTGTATGCTATTTATCCGCTACAATGTTTGAGAAATTTTATGCATGTTGTTTGAATTTTATTAAAGACGTGACGTCTATTTCTTGAATATTTGTATTATTCGCGTGTTTTATCACTTTAATAGAAGTATGATGTTACATTGTTCTTCACCTGCTCTCCTAACGAGCTCAGAGTACTCACCCATGTATCCCGTGGTTTTAGCTATCACATTTTGTATAGCTTATGCCATATTAAATTGTGTACTATGATTATCATTCAAATAGTAGGGATCAGGGTCATCCCAACTAGTATTAATACATGGGAAAGGAGTTCCCCCTTACATCATTAAGACAATCAAATGGTAAGTAGTTTAAATTGTTTAGTAGAAAATATCAATAATCCCCGACAACGGTGCTAAAAATTTGATGATTGAATTTAGACAAGTGTACCAAATCGTTTACAAAATAATAAAGTGATAAGTAGAGTATCGTATCCACATGGATTTTTGTTTCAACCAAACAATTCTCGTTATTTATTTGGGAACAATACAAATAAATAAGATAAAGGGTTTATATTTGCAATTTACTCTGTTTGCAACTGAGCGAAGTTTACCTGTTTTGATTGCAGAATGTTATTGGTGGTTATGATTCTTTGAATCTCCTCTATTTAATTGTTGGAATTACGTAACAATCAAGTCTTATTCATGCTATTAATTATTATTTGTCTAAGTGATAAGTTCATGGGGTTTTACTACCTATCAGCTGTCGAGTTGCACATGCTGCTCACATGGGTAGGTACATCTGGGGTATTATTCTCTAAGAGATATGAGTTCATTTCCCTCCAGATGTCAGTTGCAACCATTAAAGCGGAGTTCCTACATGTTTATATGGTTAGGTTTGTCAGGACTATAGAGAGATAAACTTACGTGCGAAGGTTTACGTGTAGGTTCTTACTTTCTTAGAGGTATTTGAAACAATGACGAATAACAGGGTTCCTAAATTAAAAGTATCCTAAAGGTCCCCCCTGCCTATTGAATCTTAGAAACACATAGCACACTCTCCCTCTCAGTAGTTTTACGAACATGCATACCTATCATCGTCTACCTTACCAAGGGTTCGACAAGAATGAAAATTAGTTTTTTTCCCGTTTCAGCAGTGTTCGGGCATGGCCTCTCCTTGAGGCGCTTGAGAGTGCTGAAAATGAACTCTCGAGGCGCCTACCCCATGCTCGGGGTGCCTGTGAGTGCATTATGGTGCATAAATCTTCATTTCTTCGTTCGTTTGAGTATTTGCTTTCATATAAGATATCTTGGGATCTGGAAACATAATTTCTCCCTTTGTAATATCTTTTGAGGCCTCTTCAATCTTCATTCTTGATCTTCCCAAGGTCTTCACAAGTTTTCAGATGTCTTGTTTTTCCGATTTGCATGATTTCTTCGTGAATTACATCAAAACACCCTAAAATTGCTATGTTTAAGGAATAATAGAATTACATGACTCAAATATAGAAAACATTACAAATGTCTCGAAATCATAAGCAATTGTTCTAATACTCCCTTATTATGGATGTTAAACCTATTGAAAATGACTGAAAAACATGCTAAGAATAACGTAATATGACTTGTCATCAATATGTTTAACTTAATTGCCTTGGTTAATTCTATTAAAAATATATTTTTAGACAAGATTGATTAAGAATTTAATTTTTACAACAAAACATGCAAAAAGAAAACCATTTGAATTAATTTTTTTTACAAGTAGCATTGTGGCTAGAATTCACCTTTTTCAAGGTGAATAAGTGGGGTGTCCGGGGTTCTAACCCTGACCCCTGCATATAACAATGCATGTCCCTACCAACTGAACTATGCTCATGAGGACAAAATCATTTGAATAATTAAAAATACACAACTTAATTAATTTGTCCAAAACATGAAAAATCTTAAGACCGGCTCTATCTTGGATCAAATATACTCCATCTTAGAAAATTGTCTAATTATGATACAATTTTCTAATAACATAAATGCTAATTTATAACGGTAAATTTGATAGAATTTCAAATTTTCGGTCACTGGTCAATTTGGACAATAATATATAATAGAAGAAAATGTAAATAATGTATTTTATTTTTGATGTGTTTCAAAATTCATTAATAATGGCACATCTTTTATTTTTATTTTTTATTCTAATGATAAAATATAACTCATCACTACTCTTTTCCTAATAAAATACTAAGCAAAAGATTCAAAAAGTCAATTACTTTTGTAATAAATGCATTTGACTTTTTAAATATGTTTGACTAATATTTTGTTAGTCAAGGTGTCTTTAAGAGTCAAACAATACATTGGAAATCATGCTTTGAAACAACAACAGAAACTTGCACCAGCAAATGTATCACAACCTGCACCTCCAAGAAACTCATTGGCAATGCAGTCCTGTGCGCAACTTGGAGTACATTTCCCTATGCAACAATAACGTGGAGGTCCTGGTTTACCAATTAAGCAGCTTGGTTCCTTAGTTGGCTTTATTGTTTGAGCCTCCAATTCCAAACTAGTATCAAATCCTAAAACCAACTCAATGTTAAAATTTTGAATTACATGTAATAATTGTTTATTGAAAATGCAACTCAAAAGATAAAAACTAACAATTCCTCTTACCTGAAACCAAGACCAAAGAAATGCATAAAACTCCGAATATAAAAGATTGATGGGCACACAAAGTCATTTTGAAGGTATAATTTTTCTTTTCGATAGTATGAAGAAGCACTAACCACTTGTTTGCTTTATATAGAATTAAAAAACATATTTTTATATTAACACTCATTCATAATTAATAAAGTTGCCTTAATTATTCCATAAAAATATTCATAATTACAAAATTACAATGGTATGACTCGAGAGATAAGTACAAAAGCATGACTGGGAGATAAGCATTACAGTATTATTTAGGAGGTAACTTTAATGTTTTGACTTGATCCAATAGTATGACCCAATAATCTAATAGCTAAATAGACCCCCACTTATAATACTCATAACACTCCCCCTTTAATACTCATCGAGGATATGCCTTATTAAAATCTTATTAGAAAAAAATTCAGTGGAAAAAAATTCTAGTGAAGGAAAAAGAGTACAACATCCTTTTGTGTGATATTTTCTCTCGTTAAAAACATTAGCGGAAAAACACAATTGACTAAAATCACGGTTAAGAGAAAAAGAGCGTGTAACACATAATCTCTTCCCCTCGTAAAGATAATTATTTAAAAGGCAAAGAAGTTCAGATAATATTTTGTACTAATTACCCAAAAACTTTAGTTGAAGGCGTCTTTGTAGAAAATCTGGTCTATCTTCGTACTTTTCTCCAAATTATCGTTGTTTGAGATATTCTTCATATCGAGTTGTTGCAAGAGATCCGACTCTTTCTGGTTTCTTTTTCTGAGTGTTAATACTAATCAGAGTGCACACAAAGAAGAGAGAGAGAGAGAGAGAGAGAGAGAGAGAGAGAGAGAGAGAGAGAGAGAGAGAGAGAGAGAGAGAGAGAGAGAGAGAGAGAGAGAGAGAGAGAGAGAGAGAGAGAGAGAGAGAGAGAGAGAGAGAGAGAGAGAACACAAGCAATTTATATTGGTTCCTCCCACAACACAGGAGTAGTCCAATCCCCTTGCACTTCCAAGGGATTTCACTATAATCTCATTATATTATAATTGCTCAAGGACTCTTCCAAGAGACTTACAAATGCTCATGCACACTTGCAAGAGACTTCTAATTCTCAAGGACAACTCCAATAGACTTCCAATGCTCAAGGTCACTACCAAGAGACTTCTAATGCTCAATCACAACTGCAAGAGACTTCAAATACTCAAGGAAAAATCCAAGAGATTTCAATTGCTTAAAATGCTCAATCACAACTGAAAGAGACTAATGATGCTCAAGATTTACAAGCAAGATACTTCTATTTGGTTACAACTAAACAAATTTGTTCTTACACTAGATATGCAATTGGTAGTGTAAACTGAACAATTTTGAACATACTCTTAAGACCTTAGGATTTCTAAGATACAAAAGTTGAATTGAAATTCCTAAGTTTTTTTTTTTGCACTATTTGATTTTGGTAAAGTAATAACACAGTAAAATAGCAGAGTCTTGTTAATCTTCTTCAGGTCTTGAGCTCCTTTTACCTGCAAATATTTGAGAGACGTTGAAAAAGAGTTCCATCGCATTAAGATTCGTTGAGAAGTTTAAAATCAAGAACATTGGGCCATTGCCTGATATGGACGATTATGTTGAATAGTCATTCGAAATTCCTTTGCTGAAACTGGAAGTATACGTTCATTCTTATTGTTCTTGAAGTTCTTTGTCCGTTTCAAAACATGTTTAGAAGAAGACAAAATTGTACTCATATCCTTGATGGAAACAACTATAGAAGACTACAAATCTGATGTGGAGTCTAGGTCCCTCAGGATTTGTTGAGTTTGGGGGTCTTCCAATTCTAATGGGGGTCTTGTGAGTCTAATGATCTTCACAAAGTTCGACGAGGTTGATCTTTAGCTTCTGAGAGGCGGCATTATCTTATGATCTAAGATGTTGATTATGGTTGACCCGTCTTCATATCTTCTACCATAGTATTTTAAGCTTCTCTTATGCTTCTGATGCTTTAATGCATGTTCAATACATTTATGGATATATTCTATGATCCTGCACACTTGAACAAACATTAGCATATCCAATTGTTCTTCAATACTTTGTTATCATCAAAATCTTAGAGGAATTGTACAAACTAATTTTGTTCTAACAATGCAGTGTTAACATTTTACAAATGATCGCATGATATTGTTGTTTCTGTAAGATACAAATGAATGACTTTGTTCCAATATTGACGAAAATAAAATACCATGACATAGTAAGCAAAATACATAAGGTCTTCACTTGACCAATTCAAGTTGTTGTCATTTTCTTAACGACATGATCTTTACTCACATCAAGTGACATCACAATCATTCTAGTAAATAATCAATTAGATTTGTCCATATCAACATTTATATAATCAACAAATTTTAGAATCTCTTCAGGAGTTCTAATAATATTTATATCATCATAAAAGCGATTATAACAAATTCATTTCCAAATCCTTAAAATGGACAAATGATATCATCTCTTAAATAAATAGTATGTCTCACGAAAATTAAATCCTCCAGGGAGTTTCGTATATTCATCACTATCAAGTGATCCATATAAATACATTGTGTTGGGTATTTGAGTATTAGCCTCATTGTTGCTAAAACAAATACTCATGTATGATGTTGGATACGATGTTCCAACATATTGGCATGGTTCAGTGTTCCGTGTTTATGTGGCTTGGTTTACGCAATCTTTATCTTATTAAGGAAACCACGCCTTATTTCTTGTTCACCAAGTATCGTATTTTTGTCCAGAATTAGCTGGGTGATTTGTTTCTAAAATATAGACAATATTTCCAATTTTAGGAGTAATATAACATATTAGGGTTTCTAATTTTATTTCTCCATTTTTTTTATTTCAATATTAATTTGTAATTTAATTTTATGATATTTTAATATATAATTTTTAATTAAAAAGATATGAAAATGACGTGTCAAATGATATACCATGTAGACAATGCACTGTAGGATCCATATCATCATGAGAGGAGGGGAACCAATTTTTTTTGTTGACTTTGAAATTAAGGGGATCAAAATAGTGGTTTTAGAAAATGGGATATCAAAAGTTAACAATTTTAAAAATAGGGGGATCAAATATGCATTTAAGCCTTATTAATATATGTAGTCCACGTGGGAGATTGTTGGAATATTTTATTATTGATTATATTCAAATATCATTATGTTGAAACAAGGGTGTTCAACAATACCACTTTTGAGTTTTGATGATAACAAGGTATTAAAAATTGTCAATTGGATATGCTAATATTTGTTTAAGCGTGCAGGATCTTAATCAAGATTTTAATCTTAGAAAGTATTTTGTTAGAACAAATTGAGAGCAAGAATCCAGAGAAGCTTGTTGCTTGTGATTCTGAAGATCTAGAGAGTCTGAAGAATCATCAGAAGCTGTTTCGAGAGGTCCTGAAGACTCAGAGAATCTGAAGTTCTGAAGAGAGTCTGAAGATCATCAAAAGCTTAAGTTCTACAGTGAGTCTGAAGTCTACAAACTGAAGATTTGTTTAGAAGGATTTCTGAAGGCATTTCGATGTAGAAGAAACGTTCATTTTGGAGTAACGGCTAACTTCAAAGTCAACTTGAGCATGGGATGCTCAACGACAAAGAATGCAGAATAGGACAGAGTACTTTTGTACGAACGCTGTTTCCACTACTCCACTACCTCGTACAGTTTGGCAACTGTGTCTACCGGTATTTCGCTTCAAAAGGAATGGAATTCAAAATACGCATTTGAAGGACTATTACCATATCAAGCAACAGATCAAGGGCAAATATCGTAATAATAATTATATTAGCTATTTAACAATTGTGAGCCTTTTTTTTTTTTTTTTTTGAAGAAATCAAAATGGAATTATATACCACCAAGGAACAGCAGTTCCCAAGCACAAGGAGTGCCTAGGAGACCACTAAAAGTTACAAATGTTCAAGAACCACAAAACAAAAGCAAATTAGCCAATACCCAAACAAGCTAAGGGGCTTGACCACCAACTATGCGTGCCATAAACAAACACAACCTTTTTAGCCTTCAGGTACCCTAAAGCTAACAATTTGACCTTATCTAACAGGCGAGGCACAATAGTTACAATATTATTGAACAATCTATTATTACACTTGTTCCACATCACCCAAGTACACAGGAGCCATATGAACTGCATGAACGACCTCTTAGCTTTGCCATCATATGTCTGCTGAGAAAATTGCACCAGATGATCTATAATAACATTAGAATCCACACCATCAAAACCAATCCAACCGCGCACCTGCTGCCATAGAAGTACAAACACGAGACATGATAAAAATAAATGCTCGGCCGTCTCAACGTGACCGCAACCAGACACACAAAGAACATCATCCGCATGAATAACACAACGAAAAGCCAGATTGGCTTTTGTTGGAAGACGAACTCAAATCAGGCGTCACGCAAAAACCGAGACCTTCACAGGGACCTGATGATGCCACACCAACTCGACAGGTAAATCCAGCTGAGCCTTATCACCACCAGTCAACAAATCATAGGCTCCCCTCACAGAGTAACCCTCTGCAGCATCAGGAAGCCACTCCCAAGAATCTGAAATATTAGGAACCAAAAAGAAATCAAGTAGTAACGCCCTACACTCCTCTAACTGGGCCTCCTCCCACGCCCAAAGCCTACGCCTCGACCTCCAACCCTCCCCATCCACCTCCAGATTCCTAGAGAACATAGAAGCAACTGAAATGGTTTTGTTCTCAGCCAGGTCGAATAAACGCGAAAAATGCTCACAAAGCGGGGAACCTCCCAACCACCTATGCGACCAAAAGAGCGTCGCCTCCCCATCACTCACCCGCCGCCTAACACTATCTCCAAACCACCCACCACCAATGTCACCCACCCCATCACAGATCCTACCTACCTCCCGCCACCACGAAGAACCACTCCGGCCCCCCACCTCCAACCCCCCACCAGCTTCGCCATAACGGGCGACTAAAACACGATACCACAAACCTTCCCTATCCACTAACATCCTCCAGCACCATTTACCTAGTAAGGCCACATTAAACTCCTTCAACTTCCTCACCCCCAAACCTCCATGCTCCTTTTTGGAACACAAGGTCTTCCAACCTATCCAAGTAATTTTTCTAAAATCCTCACTCCCACCCCAAAATAAATTATTCAATAAAGATTCAATGGAAGAGATTATACATGTTGGAGCTTTGAAGAATGAAAGAGCATAGCAGGCAGAGAAGTCAGGACAGATTTGAGGAGAATCAAGCGACCACCGAAAGAGAGAAATCTACTATTCCAACCTGCAAGTCTAGATTTAACGCGATTCACGATTGGTTCCCAAAACTTTAGTCTCCGCGGATTACCACTGATAGGCATGCCTAGATACATAAAAGAAATTTCTCCCACTTTACAACGCAAGACCATAGCATGCCTTAATTGATTAGTAATCAAATTAAGTAGTAAGGTTATTAGATTTCTAATTAGATAATTAATTAAATATTTAATTGGTTGATATGAACTCAATATGAGTGGATGGCTGGATGACCCAGTAGCAGAATGATGAGAAACCCTAATGGTCATCCAATATAAAAGAGGCTATGGTACACAATACACCGTACACGGCAAACTATCTCTTCTCCCCATCTGAAGTGAACTTGATGCATAAAGGTACCGATTGAGGAAGAACCAAATCAGCCGCCGCTATCTCTATTGTGTGTTTCAGATTATCTCCTCTCTTTCCTAATACCCTAATTATAATCATCTTCATGTTTTATTTTGCTTCCGCTACTAATTCATAATTATTTAACATATTTTATGAAATCTATTTTATTAAGACCTAAATTTCCAACACTATATTCATGTATAATTTTCCATGCATGTTACATTAGAAACAACCGGTTGTTTTTCCGTCGTACATCGGAAGTCAGTTGTTTCTATGGATTTCATGTTGTTAACCTTAGCAGGAAATGTACGCTAAGGGAAGGGTGAGGTTATATCCGAAGCATAAAAATATACAATCGATTAAGAGAAAACATATGAGTAATAGTTATTGAAATTCAATCCCAACATAACTTTTTCTATATTGGTTCAGTTTTCTTTTGATTCAAACCACTCGAACACTTTTATAATACTTTATTCAGAAAATCTATCAATATAAACTTAAATCAATTAAGCGCTCTCTGTAGATGCGATAATTTATCAATGTGATAAAAACCGACATATTTACCAATGTGTTGAGGAAACCTAAAATCCTCTTTTATCAAAATGGCTCCTTTGTCGGGGACTATGCTAATTAGTTTGATTTTTGTTTGAAAAAACAGAATTTCAGTTCAAATTCTCTTATGTAATTTTAGCTAGACACATCCCTCCTGTGCTTTGCGAACCAGAAAGAATATGTATATATTAGTTTCTGTTCTGAAAACAGATTGATTGAGAATGTTTGTTTATAATTATATCAGTTCAGAACTCATAATTTAAAAATTTACGTTAACGAGTTAGAAGACTTGTGTTGACTACGCAACTTATGCAGCAACTACTAAGCCCTCCTCCTGCAGCAGTTGTCGTAGAAGATGCAGGTGCATCATGAAAGTGTGGTCTATTCTGTTTTCAGATTAACATTAGGTCTTAGGAGAAGTATCGTGGTTTTAAATTATGGTTGCAGCCACTGTGATTGCGGGTATTGCAGCTGTTGTAATGTGTATTGTGGAGTGAATTTGTTTTTTATTAGGAGAAACTTTGAGGGCGAAAAATGCACTTTAGCCTAAAATCTATTTATTACTTATCTGATGACTTACACATCTCCTATTATCTCTCTAAAATCTCACATCTCTATCATTATCAACTCGCCATCACTTTATATAGCTCCCTCTGTTAAAACTTAATGTTACTTCTTTTACTACATGCATGTTTTAATGCTCATCTTTCTTTCCATCAATAAAATAGTACTTTTTTTTTTCTTGTTTGTTACTTTGCCCTAAAAAAATATTGTTAATTAACTTTCACATCAGCATACAATGTAACACTACTAAATAATTTTCAGATCAATGTTTTCTTTTTCTCCCTCCCCTCGGTTAAAGTTTTTCAAGTTCTTGCATAAGTTGTTTATGCTGTAGATTTATATGTTGTTGTTATTTACTCTAGTCTCTATTCAAGTATCTTGCAGGATTTATATGAGGTACAAATCTTGAGTTTTAAGAAAATGAGTGATTTTGAGGGATGTTGATCAAATGTATACATTTAACCCTTTGGTCTATCAAGATTAATTTAGTGAGTTTTTCTTTTGTCTCTCGTAATGAATTCCAAATACATTTTTGGCTACCTGGAGTACCTGCTTAGGGCATCTCAATTGCAAAGAGATGAAAAACCACCTTTTTTTCTTTTTCTTGAGTGACTTTTAGTGGGACCCACTTGGTCATATGTGACTTAAGAACAATTGCATATTATTACTTCAGTGCTAAAATTATTGTTGTGTTCTTAATTAATTTCTTTATTCAATTTAAAATATTATATATATATATATATATATATATATATTATCACTTGCAAATTAATTGTTGGGGTACTCTTCAAGGATTTAGAGGATCAGAGGACGAGGATGTGTGACCTTGGGTAGGAGTCGGCAAAACAACCAAAATATCAAACCGAATTGCTGAACTAAATCGAATCAAATAAAAAAATTGAACCATTACTAACAGTTCTGGAACTGAACTGGAATAATTCAGTTCGGTTTGGTTCAAAACAATTCGGTTCAGTTTTACCTTTTAAAATTCGATTTCGTTTGGTTTTTATATTTTTTTCAATGGTACTAATAATAACAGTTCGATTCATTTCGAAATGCAAACATTTCGGTTCGGTTCAGTTATTTTAAATTTATGAAACAATTCATTTCGGTTTGGTTCAGTTTTCATCCCGAACCTAACCATGTCCACCTCTAGCCGTGGATACCGGATGAGGATGGACTATTTTCGATTAGATTGTCTTATAAGATGTTAGAGGAGGGATTGCTTCTTGATGGTGAATATCTTTGGAAGATGCATGCGCCTTCAAAAATAGTTGGGTTCTCTTGGACCTTCTCCTTGATCATATTCCGACAAAGGCAGATCTTGCATTTTGTAATATTTAGAACCCGGATGCCTCACTAAATTGCGCAATGTGTAGTAATAATGTAGAATCGTAAACCACTTTTTCTTGCATTGTAATGTTGTATCGATGGTGTGGTGTAAGGTCCTCTCTTGGCGTTCAGTCCAAATAATTTTTGTGTGCATATGGAGTGTTGGATTGATGGAGAGAAAGAAATGGAGAATCTTTAATAATAAGCTTAAGGATCTTGATGACATTGTGGAAGAAATTAAGCTACTCTATTGACATTGGTCTTTGAGTAGATTAAGGATTGATTCGTGATTATTGTACGAGTAGTGTTGAAATACAAGAGAATGTCTTAAGAGGTGTGGTTAGTGGTGTGGTGCTGTTTTTGGGCATTGGTGATGTTCCATTATATTTATGTAGGATGGCTTTGGCTGCCCTTGGATGGTTCACTAGTGCAATATGTGTCTGGGATTCATATAATATCGTCCATGCCTAATATTGCTTGCTTCTAGTTATTGTTGTGTTCTATTTTAAAATGAACACAGTCAAACTTGACATAATATCTGTATTTATTTTTATGTTAGCTAGGTTTGTATTTGCTTCACTAGAGGTAGATTCGTCCTAAGATTTTCATCAAAGTGCCTTAAACAATGCATTTTGTGCACTATTGTGCATACCTGGTGCACAAGATGATGCCCGGGGTATATAACACCTTCTTCCAACATGTTTTTTTTGTCTTATTATTTGTCTTTTAGAGTATTTTCTTTCTTGAAAATTGTCTTGGGACTAAGAACATAATTTCTCTACTTTGTAATGTCTTTAGAAGCCTTTTGAAACCTCATTCATTGTCATCCCAATTCTTCTTCTAAGATGATTTGCTTTGCCGAATCACATGATTTTGTAGTGAATTACATCAAAAACACCTTAGAGTTGCTTGGTTTCGGGAAAACTAAAATAACATGGTTCGATATGAAAACATTACAAAACATCCCTTAAATCATAGACAATCATTCTAAAACTCATCTAATTTGGGTCAAATCATACTAAAAATGACTAAAAAATATGCAAAAAATAACATAAGATAACCTATCATCAATCTACTCTATCAAGTAAAACATGTCTGAAGATGGGAAAGTTGAAACTCATGTCTAATACTCAGCTTTCAATAGGGTGATTAAAGTTTTTTTAACCTCCGACACGTGGGATGAGTTGAAGACAAAACTTAACAAATATTTTGTCCATCTCGATGAAAATTAAATTACATCTCATGTATTTGTAGAAATGACAGGCGTAGATTTCTGGGCGGATAAAGATGAATGCCTCTAGAAATCTTATTAATATCCTCGGGTTATTCATAATGATGACGATGTAACATATATGTTTAGATCGTTGATTGAAAATAATAATATATATCTTTATGTTTGTTCAAACTACGACTACCCAAATCTAAACTGCGACTACCCGTTTGATGGTCAAGATAGGATATAGGCGAAAATGAAATAGACGAAAATATAAATAATCTATTTCATTTTCGATTGCATTCATTGATAATCAATTTCGGGTTTTTTCAATGTCTTCCAAATTCTAAAAATAAAGATGCAACACATGAAGCTAAGTACATGTACATCTTTTATTTTTCTCCGATTCTAGCGATAAAATAGAACTCATTACTTTCTTTCTAAGAAAATATAAACAAAAGATTAAAAAAGTCAATTAATTTTGCATCAAATACATTTGACTTTTTAAATCGATTTGACTCATATTTTGTTAGTGAAAGATTATTTAGGGGCCAACAACACAACAACAGAAATTTGCACCAAGTGAAGTGAAACAACCAGCTGCAGCAAACCCCTTGGCAGTGCAATCATTTCTACAGTTTGGAGTGCATTCCTCAAAGCAACAAGTTTGTGGAGGTCCTGGTCTACCAATTAAGCAGTTTCCTCTCTTAGCAGGCTCTATTGTTTGACCCTCCAAGTCCAAACTAGTATCAAATCCTAAAACAAACTTACTGTTAAAATTTTGATTTGATATAATAAATTGTTTATTGAAAATACAACTCAAAAGATAAAACTAACAATTCCTCTTACCTGAAGCCAATACCAAAGAAATGCATAAAATTCCCAAAAGAAAGAATTGATGGACACTAGAAGTCATTTTGTTGGACATCTCCTTATAATTTTTCTTTTCTGATCATATGAAGAATTGCTAAACCACACATTATATGGACTTAATGAAGATGTTAAAACTCATTCATATTTTTTGTCAAAAAAAAGAGTCATTCATATTTTTTTTAAGGGGTGTTAAAACTCATTCATAATTACTAATAAATTTGCCTTAATTATTCCATAATATTGTCATAATCACAAAAGGTTATTTTCCACTTTTTTTCATTGTTTTTTTTACTTGCGTTGCGTTTGTTTCAAGTTATATTCGTATATTCCCAGGAATATAAAGATAGGAATATGCTTGTTACAAGTTTACTAAATTTTATTCCCGGGTATAAAACGTTCCTAATGGTGGGAATAAAATTTCCATGAAGATGAGAATAAATTTTTATGGTTCCAAGGAATATTATAATGTTAAAAAACATTTTTTTTTCTATATACCTTGGAATAAAATTCACATATTTAAATATATGATTATAAACTAGAATTGAAATATGATATAATTTGTAGTCAAGTTCTCTAAAAATTCATGTTAAATATCAAAAAAGAGTTTAATCTCGTTGATCTATTAGTTTGCTAGTCTACTTAAACTTATATCGCATTAATTATTTAAAGATGTTCATATGAAATAAACTTTTAAACAGGCTAGCAGGTCATATTAAGGGGTGTACATGGGCTAGTTTGGGTTGGGTTTGGCCAAACCCAAGACTCAAACCACATAGGGTACTCCGGTTTAGATGAGGTAAAATGTCCACCCGTTATATTAAAGGGTGGGTTTGGACAAACTCACTAATTTTCGGTTTGGTTTAGGTTGGATTGTGGGTTACCAAATGATTTTTCTGTTATTTTTAATATTAAAATACTAAAGGACGAGTCCTCGTATTTTTTCATAAAAATTGCTCAACTTTTTATTTTCTTAAAAAATTGTGTAACCTATTTTCACTATATTTTAGTGTCATAAAATAATAAACTTTAATATTAAATAAAAAAATTCATCATTGAATACTTGCAACAGACTAAAGTTGGATGACGTAAAATAGATTTAGCATCAAAATAACTGTAAATTGCAACATCATAATTTATGTTTTGATTTTCAATATAGAGGATGTGTTCTGTCAATTTCAGAAATTAGACTACATTTATGATCAAAACCTTTGTTATGAAAATGAAAATAAAAATATGAATATTTTTGGGTAAGTGGGTTTATTTGGTCTAGGTATGGTTTTACCCAAAACCCGTTATTTTTTATGGTTTTTTCATTTTTTAAAACCATATCCACCTAATCATCCAACACAACCCACTTTTTTTAGGTTTTTTTTGGGTGGGTTCGATGGGTTTTTTGGGTTTATCCAACCCATGTACACCCTAATATTAGGATTTCAGAAGGTCAAACTCATGCCTAAAATTTAAGCTTATGACAAGCTGCAGGCCAAACTTAGGCCTTAATTTTTTGGAAGTCCACACTTAAGTCTTGCAAAGTCTAACTCAACCTAACTTATTGCAACCTCTAGCTGTGATTACATAATATTTCTTAATCGCGGTTATTTCCTGCACTCAATTGCAGAGATTTATCCCCTAAATCGGGTAGAATATGACAACATTATTTCTCAAGATTTAACACTATTGCATTTCTACGACTCCATTCAAATCAGAACATCCTATTAAGCTGGAAGATATCCTTTACCATCTTGGATAGTTTTTGTTTTTGTTTTTGTGGGAACCATCTTGGGTAGTTGTGATTAGACAATCTGATAGTTCTAATTTTATTTAGTTTTAAAAAACTCACTATTTTTTTAAGGGTAAAATTCAATATAGTTCCAGGCTATGGAAATATAGATCCCACACAAAGTTGTGGAACCCATATGAATTTCATATAATGAGATAAGGGAAAACTACATTAATAAAATAGGAAAAAATAACTTTTCGTGTGCTCTAACCTTTTTTATTCTTTTTAGAGAACACTTGTTCCCCTTGATTGTGAAAATCGTCAATTTTCATCACCAAAAAAAATTCGTCAACTCTATCATGTAACACTCGAAAGACGACTCAAGAGCAATTTTCTCTTTTAAAAGGTTAAAAGAAATCATCAGCAACATTCAAGTTGCTAGATTGTTCAAGTGGGATTTGTTTATAAAAGGAACTGTTTCTTGCTTAAAATATGTTCCATGGTAGGTTCTTTGATCAAATGTACTCCATCTACAGGTTTTTGTCTAAATATGATAACTTTCTAGTGACAAAAACACTAATTTTTATGAGTGTTTATTGTTGAAATTGACTCTGTAATACACACGAAGTCTGAAAAATGATCTTCTAAAATAAATAAATAAACACATATTCTAAACATAAAATTTTAGATTCTTATTATTTTTAACCATGTAATATACACGAGGTTGAATTTTTTTCAGGGCATGTTTATAACGTTAAAATATGACTTTACACAGAAAAATTAGAATTTTTCGACCAAGAACGAATTAATTATGAGTTTTTAAAACGTCAAAAACTAAAAAAACTAAACAACGGAAATATCTACATAGAAATTGAACTATGAGTTGATTGTTTGCAGAACCATCTATAAAATACATAAAAATGAGCTACAAAGTTTAATTACACTTCAAAGACGTTTCATTTTATTTTTATTTTTCAACTAAAACGTACAAAATTTCAATTTTGTTCAAAGTAAGCATATACTCACGGGTCAAATTTCGTTCTTTAATTTTATAGGCATAATAAAAACATCATAAAAACCTTCACCAATTTTTTTTAGTTTTTAGATAAAAGAAAAATTAATTATCAAATGTTTAGGAAATTCATAATTATGAGAGATAAAAATTCGTATTTAATTTGTCCTTAATTGAAAAAAATTCATTTTTTTGTGTAAAACCATTCTTTAACGTCATAAACATGCCTCAAAATAACCATAAAAAAATTCAAATTCTAAATTACTTTTATGGACTATGTAACAGCCTGATTTTTGTTATCTTTATGTTAATTAATTTTTACGTGTTATATGTGCTCGCATGTGATTAATTGCCTCTGTGTGTATTTTGGTTGGAATAGTTGGAATTCGGTGTTAGAAGGGTATTTTAATCATTTTGGACTTAGGGATATTTTAGTCATTTAGTGAGCAAGGGTAAATTAGTAATTTCACTGTGAGAATTATTTTTAGTGTTTCAAGTGGGAACCATTATTCTTGCTAAGTTACTAAGTGGGTTGTGGTAATTAATTAAGAGCCGTTATTTATTCGTTATTTTTTTATCGTAAGTGAATAGGAACTTGGTCGTTAATTAATTAGAACATTGTGAGTTAAGCCCATTAAGTGGTAAGACTTTATAAACCCATGTCATAAGAGAATTAGGGTTAGAAACACTTATTCACAAAAAATTTAGAAAGAGGTAGAGAGAGAAAATGCCAGGGGAAAAGAAGAAAAAGGTTAGAAGAGAAAAGCTTGAAGATCAAGAAGGGAATAGTGATTCAAAGAGCTAAATTGAGGCTAAAGCTAGGGTTGAGTTCCTTTGAGGTAAGGGGGCTAGTATTCTATCATAATCTCTTAAGAATAATCTCTTTTTCTATCTCAATTCAAAAGTGATTTATTGTGAAAAGTGATTATTGTAAACTTAATTGATGAAATTCGTGCTCTTATGATATTGATATGTTTGGGTATGTGAATTGAATGTTAATTGAGTTGTTAATGTGGAATTTGCATGCTCAAGTTATATATAATTGATTACTTTGTGAATTTTGCTAGAATTGGTGAATTGTGATGTTGTGTTGTTGAATTGAGGTTGAATTCATGATTATGAGTTGTGATTGTTGTTAAGTGTTGTTGTTGATACCATATCATGGATTGAGTACAAATCTTGTGGAATTGTTATAGTTGAATTGAGTTGTTTTTGAAGTTTTATGAAAAATGGGTGAATTGATGATTTGTGATGGAATAATGTTTTGATTTCAAGTTTTATATGGTTTTGATTACCTTTTTATGTTCATAAACGTTTAGACAAACTTTAGGGACGAATTTGGGGTTATGGGGTTGGAAATAGTGGATTCCCGAGAGGGAAAACACCAAGAACAGGGTTGTTGTTCTGGTGCATCCCGCCTGGGCGACAAATGGCGTGCCCGACGTGATTCCCAGAAACAGCAAACCCCGTTTTTGTTGTTTCGGGTATTTGGGGACCGATCCGAGCTTTCTAAAATGCTTCTTTCAACATGTTTAGTTGTTGTTATCACTCTTTAACCTACTGGAGCGTCTTATGAAATGGATTGAGCTTGATTTTATGAAATTGAACTAAACTTTTTGAAAATATCCAAGAATGTCGATTTTTCCGAAACTCGTTTTTCTCAAAGGAAAGAGGTAGGTTTAAGGTTGTTTATTGAATACATGATTTCTAAAAATGGTTGTGAGTGGTTTCAATGAGTTTTAACTTGTTTTGCTTTGAAAATGGAATTCTTTTTGAAAAATGATAAAGAGAGACGAATTTTATGGTTTTTATGAATTCGTCTTATTTGGCCGGTGAAACGCACATGTATACTCAACTGCACTTATATGTGATCTATAAGTATACATAGTTGAGGCATTAGAGTTTGTTTGCTCAGTTTTGATTCCATTGTCGCAATTTTTTGAAAGTTGTGAAATGATAGACGGACTTTGTCGAAAAATGGTCTTTAAGACCGAATATCTTGGAAATCTTTTGTGTATAGTTTGATATGATTGTATAAAGATGTATGAATGCTTGATAAGTGTTGAATATGATGTTTATCATAATTTGGTGTAATTTATCCTTTACTTGGATTGTGAGAAATTGTATGGAGTTATCGATTTGTAACGATGTTGAATTGTTGGTGAATGCATATATTAAATAATGTTGATGTTGTTGATTAGTTGTTGTGAAGATGTGCAAAAGTTGTGTCATATGTTCATGCATTCATAGTTGTGGGATGTTATATCCAGTTGAGGTGATTATGATGTGTTTTTGACATCATGGGGTGACGGCCTAGACGTTGTTGGTGGTGGTACCGCATGCATATAGAAGTCATGTTTGGGTCCATAGTATGTTGTGGCATAAGACCTAATGGTTATGATGCTTGATGTTTGATATGCTTTGTGGTTGACATGCTTGGTGCTTAATAATTGGTGACTTGCATAATTGTGATGTGGTGAATTGTTGATGTTTATGAATAATAATTGAAGTTTAATTTGATGATTCCATTTCAATTATTTATTATTGATTATGTTGATGTGAAGCTAACCCTTAGTGGTTTGTGGTGGACCGCCTACCTATTTGTATGAATGGGTAGACGGCGTGTAAGATTAGTTTAATAGCTTGTTTGGTGAGTGCTCGAGGATAGCGGGAGCTTCCTCCGTTGTTTGTTCGTAGCGTCTTAGATAAGCTCTGATCTAGGACGTTGTCGTTTATGTTATTCTAGATTTATCTTTGTTGTTGAGATTTTCCCACGTGTCGGTTTGAATATTTATGCTTGTTGATGTACTTATGAGTTTATGATATGGCCATTATGGAGATGCATGTTATATATATATATATATATATATATATATATATATACCCGATGCGACTCTTAAGAAGTTTTAATATGCATGTATGTGAACTTTGAGACGTGACGTCTATTTCTTGAATATTTGGATTATTCGCGTGTTTTATCGCTTTAATAGAAATAAGGTGTCACAGACTACGTGCATATTATATGGTGAAAAATAAGAAAAAACTCAAATTTTTAGCGGTAAAATATGCATTTTTTTGTTTGTTTTATATGGTCATTTTTCATACATCGCATATATTACAAAGTCAATTTGAACAATTAATGCTTTTTATAATGGAAAATTTGATAGAATTTATAATTTTAGTTCATTATTAAAATTGGAAAGCAATTTATAATAGACGAAAATATAAATAACATATTTCAATTGCATTCATTAGATTATTCCAGATCTCTACCTATCAATATTCTTTTGTTAGGTTTTTGTGCTCTTGTGTAGGTGGGCTTAGGATCTGAGATGGAGGAGGAGGATTTTGTTTGGAAGGTCGGCCTTTAGGAGGAGTTGCTAGGGGTGCTGGAGGGGCATCCTCATACTGAGGGTCTTGACTTTTGGTTTTGGGAGTATAGTGCTGACAAGATGTACTCGGTTAAAACTGTGTACGATCATCTCTCTGACGTTCATCTAAGAGCGAGTAGCAGAGTGACTAGTCTATCTCATATCCTAGCTTTTGTCTGGAAAAATTGGGTCTGTCCAAGGTTTATATCTTTTCCTGGCAACTTCTCCTTGATAGGATTTAGTTGGCCCTTGGTATTTAATAAGAATTGATAGAATTTCGTTTTCTCCCTTTCTTTGTGTGATGAGGATAAGGAGGGTTATTTAGTCCTCAAATGTTATAACCAAGAGGATAACAATTTCTTCCTTTTAAAAAAGTACATTTAATAGTAAAAAGCTCAATCACCTTTATCACTTTTTCGTTGCTTGTCCTCCAAGATATTACTTATTTATCTTTTGCATTTCTTGCCCTCCAAGACCTAGGTTCTGCATTTCTTTTGTATATCCTGTTCTTAAAGACTTGTGGTTAGCCTCGATTCTTCATCCTCTTCTTCAAAATAATTACTTTCAACATCAGTTTGAAAAGTAAATGGTTTGGTTATATTTGGACTTTGTATTTTGGCCTTTAAGACATATATTTGTTTTCTGATCTTTATCCTCTCTTAGTATTAAGTCCTTTATACGGAGATAATTTCTTATTTCTGCTATGAATTGGATTTCATTTTATACTCTTCTTGTGATGTGATGAATTTGATGATCATTTTTATGGACATTGACTCTAACATGTTTTTGAGTTTGAATTCTTGTCTTTAGTAAATTACAGTCAAAAGTACACATTAAATATCAAAATATAATCATAATTTTAATCTTTTTGAAACAAGAGTTTGTTATCCTTTAAAAATAATTTTAAAGGGATTTTTGCTTCAACAAAGTACTCATTATTTTGGATTTTACAATCCAAATTGGTTAAACAATTCAGTTAGCCACGGTTGAACTGTGGATAAAATCACAGTGGATAATTTTTTTGAATTTTCTATATAGGGGAAAAACCTTTAAGGATTATGAAATCCGAGGTCAATTTTAGAATTTTGGAGGCTACATGAGAAGCATGGAATGTGGAAAAAGAAATTTTTGAAAATTAATATGATGCATGCTTTATTATGGCATAAATTCCGAAGAAGTGGGATCTCTTTCTAGCCCAATTGGTGAGGGTAGGTGATGTCAGATTTAAGCAAGTGTACTAAGTCGTTTACCAACTAATAAAGTGTTAGTAGAGTATCATATCCATAGGAATTGTCGTTCCAACTAGGAAATTCGCGTTACTTATTTGGGAACAATTAAAATAAAAAGATAAAGAGTTATGGGGTTTTGCAATTTGATATGGTTGCAACAGAGCAAGATTTACCTATTTTGGTTGCAGAATGTTAGCAGGGATGGGATTCTTCGAATCCCCTCTATGTATTTGTTGGAATTACTTAATAGGCAAGTCTTATTCAACTTTTAGTGTTTTCTATCTAAGTGATGAGTTTGTGGGATTTTACTACCTACCATCTGTCAAGTTGCACCTGCTGATAACACGGGTAGATACGTGTGGGGTCTTACTCTCTCAGAGGTATGAGTTCCTCCAGCTGTCAGTTTCAACCATTACACCAGAGTTCCTACGGATTTCAGTTTTTGGGTCGTCAGTCCATTGAGTGTCAGTGATATGGTAAAGAGAGGCGTAAGATGGACCATTGGCACATGTATTGGTATCTCGTTGATGAACCAACCTTGATTAGCTTCTGGTGATAGTATTTCAGTCATACACGGTAATGTTCAATTTCTCTCTTGTTCACTATTTGTTCAACCTCAACACCCCAACTCAGATCCTAAACACACCTCTTTTCCTGCAAGTTACTAATGATAAGTTGGTGTGTCAAGGTAATCAAAATGGGAGGTAATCAATGAATGGAACTTACATGATCTGCTCAGAGGTCATTTGTAACACATCCCATTTAAGAAGACCTGGACAGTGGAATTATATATGGAAACTCAAGGTACCACCAAAAATGAAGAATCTTGTGTGGATAATATGTCGCGACTGATGTACCACTCGAGTACGCCTAAACAATATAGGTATTACATGCCCGTCTGAATGTGTTTTTGCGGTGATGCTAATGAAACTTCCATACATGTCCTTTTTACTTGTCCTCAAGCTTCTCAAATTTGGCAAGCTGTGAATATACGGAATGGTGTGAATAATGTTATGAATGAGTTTGATAATTCGGAAACCATTGTATTCTACTTATTGGATCGACATCAGACGTCTCAGGGCTTTTTGTTTGTATCAATCCTTTGGAGTATTTGGAAAATTTGAAATTTGATATTGTGGTAGCAAGTGATGGAAACAACATCACAAGTTTGTGAACAAGCAGTGCATATGTTAGAAGACTGGAAACTAGCTCAAGAATTGAGAAGGCCCATAGGCACATAAGCACTAAATATGCCACCAGGGAAGAGTACTACGAACATGGTTCGATGACAGAAACCTTGCCAACGTAGGCTAAAGTGTAATGTAGATGCTTCTTTCTCGAACTTACATAACATGGTTGGTATCAAAATATGTATTCGAGATGCTGAAGGGGATTATGTGCTCACTAAAACCGCATGGTTTGTGCCACTATGTTCGATGGATTTTGGTGAAGCCCTAGGACTTTGTGAAGCGCTGCAATGGATGGTTGAATTAGGCCTGGACAACATGGATTTCTCTTTGGATTCAAAGCTGGACGTAGATGTTGTCACTGGTAATAACAATAAAACCCTAATTTTGGAATTATTATTTGTCATTGTCGACGGCTACTTAACACTCGTTTTACGAATTATAAGGTATAGTTTAGCCGGAGGCAAGTAAATGAGGTGACTTATGAATTGGCATATGCAGTCTCATTAGAAGCTAGCTCCCAATTAGTTATTGATGTTCCACCTTGTATCAATGAGTTTTTATCTAATAAAATGAGATAAATGTTCTCCCCTAAAGAAACTAAGAAAAAGGATTCAAAAAGTTAATTCATTTTGTAAGAAATACATTTGACTTTTTAAATCTATTTGACTCGTAGTTTGTTAGTCAAGGAATATTTAAGAGTTCAAGTGATACCTCTACAATTATTTTATCATGAATTTATCGATATATTTTTATATAAACATTTTATAGCATTTGATATTGCTCCCACATATCAAAATTTATAGATCCCTCACAGTTAATTCTCCTTGATTGGGAAAATTGTCAACTCTATTCAAGATACACATATTATGAGCAAATTTCCTTTTTAAAAGACTAAAAGAAATTATGAGAAACATTCGAGTCCCTAAACTGTTCATGAGGGATTTGTTCATAAAAGGAACAAATTTTTGCTTAAAATGTGTTCCGTCATAGGTTCTTTGAGTCGAGCCGTCGAGGGTGGCTCTGAATATAGGCTGGTGGGGTGGCCGTCCATGCCTTTTTTTGTGACACCAAAATTATTATTTTGACTTAATTAAAATATATTTTTAGACAACATTGATCATGAATAAATATTTTGCAATAAAAAATACAAAAAGAAAACCTTTCGAATAACTAAAAAGACACAATTTTATTAATCTGCCCAACACACAAAAAATCTTAATACCGGCTGTGTCTTGGATCAAATGTACTCCATCTTAAAGTTTTGTCTAATTATGATGCATTTCTAATTTATAATGGTAAATTTGATAGAATTTCAAATTTTAGGTCATTGAAAATTTGGACAGCAATTTATAATATTAGAAAAGACTTAAATATGTGTTTAGTCACTGCAAATATGGCTCACTTGAATTTTCGTCTCTATACTTACTAATCCATTCAAAATTTCCCTACAATTACTAATCATTTGAATTTTGGTTCTAATCTTATTTGATTACTTATGTGGCACATGATTAATGAGGTGGCAATGACGTGGCAAAATCTGATTGGAAAATGACCATGATGAGTCAACAAATGACACATGAATTTACCTTTCTGCCCTTAATGAATTCAATCATACTGAAAATCACCAAAATGTCCTCTTCTCGTTAACCTCCTTCTTCTTCCTTCTCGCGGCCTCTGCTCTTTCTCCCTGATCATGTCGCCGCCGCCGATCAGGATTCATGAACCCCTCCACCTTCTCCACCATCCATTGATGCTAACTATCTCAATCAGATTCATCGACGTCGTCGAAGCGTGCGTTTTCCAATAATCTCAATCACAAAAGCGACATTGTTGATTTTGTTTTCCATTCACTCAGAATTCTGATTTATATGAATTGGAGTTTTCGATTTTCTTAAAAATATAAACAATGACACCAACAAAAAGAGCCAAAATCATAAGCACAATAAACCAACCATGACACCCTCCTTTTAACCTCAATATTTCTCTCATTGTGCAAAAAAAAAAACGTGTTTCAAAAACGAAAATTAGAAATGCAGAAAACATAGTTTGGGGTTTTGGATATAGTTTTGACGAGCTGATTCACTCTAGGTGCGTTATCGCTTTTTTTCTAGGTTTTTACGAAATGAATTTTTGGCTTTTTTTCTTTCTTTTTTGTTGTTGCTACTTGTTATTGTTGTTGGGTTCGATTAGGGCTGGCAATGAACCAAACCAATTCGAAAATAGTTCGAGATTCGATTCGATAATTGATTCGTTGAACTTGGTTCATGAACCTAATGAGCCGAACTTGAGTTTAAAATTAAGCTCGTTAAATAAATGAGTTGAACTTGAGCTAAGTATGGTTCGACTCGTTTGGTTCATGAATCAGCCCGATATATATATATATATATATATATATATATATATATATATATATGTGTGTGTGTTTCGTTCTCTAAAAAATATATATGTATATGTATGTGTGTTTATATAATATGTAATTTATTACAAGCTTTTTCTAATAATTATGTACTTTTTCATAAGAATTATTACAAATTTGATTAAAAATTAAGGAACATTATAATAATAGAGAGAGGAAAAAATGAAGCTAATAGTTTATACAAGCTTTTAAACAAACATATGCTCTAAAATAGTCCCACATCGGAGAGTTTACAAAATATTAGAGAGGTAAGTGTATATATACACACACACACAAGAGAAGTGCATTACAATTACAATGTAAAAGCTATACATGTAGTATATGGATTGTGCTACAGTAGCAAAAGCTATGTACGCTTCATAGTTTTATTAGTTATAATTATTTTTTTAAATATGTCAAAACATATATTTTTGACAAAAAAAAAAAGCTTGTAAGATATACAATTCGAGCAAACGAGTTGAACCGAACTGTTCGTGAACTTTAAACGAGCCGAACTCGAGCTAAAAAAAAGGTTCGTTTCGAACTCGAGTCGAGTTTCGAGCTGAATCAATACTTATCGAGTCGAGTCGAGCTCAGACAGGTTCGATTCGACTCGGCTCATTTCCAGCCCTAGGTTCGATGGATTTAGTGGTGATGGAAGAGATGTTGTGGTGAGGTTGTTGATGTTAGAGTGAAAGTCACAATTTTTTGGAGAGGGAAGAAAAAGGGGGGATTATTGGTGGTTCATGTTTGGTGGTGATGGATGTGGGTGGTGATGATGGAAGAGATCAATGATGTTAGTGGTGGTGGAAGAGAAGGAAGGGATATAATAGTCATTTTTCCTTTTCTTAGTTTCATTAAAGGCAAAATGGTCATTTCATGTGTCATTTGTTGACTCATCAATGCCCTTTCCCAATTAGATTCTGCCGCATCATCACCATCTCACTAATCATGTGCCACATAAGTAATCAAATGAGATTATGACCAAAACTCAAATGATTAATAATTGCAGGGAAATTTTAGGAGAATTAATAAGTACAAGAACGAAAATTCAAATGAACTCTATTTACAGAGACTAGACACATATTTAAACATATTAGAAATCTATAAATTCATTGATAACGGTCCATCTTTTTATTTATTTCAATTCTAATCTCTTCCCAATAAAATACTAAGCAAAAGACTCAAAAAGTCAATTAATTTTGTAGTAAATACATTTGACTTTTTAAATCTGTTTGACTCATATTTTGTTAGACAAGGAGTATTTAAAAGTCAAATGATACAATGGAAATCATGCTTTAAAACAACAGCAGTAGAGTACACCAGGTCCATTAGCACAACGACCTCCAACAAACCCATTTGCAATGCAGTCAGATACGCAGTTAGGACTGCAATTTTCAAAGCAACAATATTGTGGAGGTCCTGGTTTACCAATAAAGCAGCTTGGTTTCTTAGTTGGCTCTATTGTTTGACCCTCCAAGTCCAAACTAGTATCAAATCCTAAAATCAACCCAAGTTAAAATTTTGAATTATGTAATAATTGTTTATTGAAAATGCAACTCAAAAGATAAAAACTAAAAATTCCTCTTACCTGAAACCAAGACCAAAGAAATGCATAAGACTCCCAACAGAAAAGCTTGGACACAAAAAGTCATTTTGAAGGATATCACCCTGTAATTTTTCTTTTTCGATGGTAAGAAGAAGCGTTAACCACTTGTTTGCTTTATATAGACTTAAAAAACGTATTAAAGCTCATTCATAGTTTACTAAAGTTGCATTAATTATTCTATAATAAATAGATTTTTTTTTCAGGTTTTTTACTACTCGCTCCGTCTCACAATAATTATCTTTTTACCTGTTTTTCTTTTTCTCAAAATAATTGTCACTTTAGAATACCAACGCAACATTTATTATTATTTTTCCATTATTATACCCCTATTTATTGAATTTCATCAAACTTAACTACTTCACTAACTACAATTAATAAGGGTGTTTTAGTAAATTTTACCATCAAAATCAACACAATTAATCATTTCTTTAATAATCATGCATAGACCTTAGACGATTTAAAGGTTTTTCTGGTTTAGGTTAGGGATTTCCAAATCGTAGTTTGCGATTCAGAAACATGGTCAAGATTAGTTTTATCTCTTCCCACAGACGCCGCCAATTGCACTTGCTAAAAGTACAATAATCATATTAGGGTTTGTATTCGAGTGGTCATGCCTTGAGAAGGCTCTCAAGGGTCGTATTTGTAGCCCTCTATGGGTCTGATTTATGGTTACTTGGGCAATAAGTAACAGGGTCAATTAGGTAATTAGGCGGCTTCTAGAGGCTTCTAGAAGCAGTTTGAGGCGGCACCCTGAGGAGGGCGCGCCTTGGGCCTTAAAGAGGGCGTTGAGGCCTTCTGGAGGGCCTAAGAGCCCTTCTAAGGGTCTCTTAGGTCTTTAGGAATATATTGATGGTCCAGATTCTATTATTTTCTTGTGATGTACCATTATGTTACATGTGATCTTTGATTGCAGAGAAATACAATGATATGACTTGAGATAACTACAAAGGTGTGACTTGGAAGATAAATTTAATAGTTTGACTTGATTCAATGGTATAACTTGAGAGATAACTACAAAGGTGTGACTTGGAAAATAATTTTAACTGTTTGACTAAAAAGGAAACAATTCAAAACTTTAAAATCAAATTCTAATTGTAATTTCTAATCTATATTTTTAACTAAATACAAATAGAAATACTAAATACACTTATAAATTAAAAATTTAAAATAAATTTGTTATTATTATATAATAATGGTTAAAAGAAATTCATTTTTTTGATAATATTTATGAAAAAAAATGTCATCACCGATAATAAAACACACTACCGAACAAACACATTAATTTGTTGACCGCGTACATTAAAATGCATTTAAACATATTTTCAAACCTTTTAAGTAAACATTTGACCAAAATAATTTAAAATTGCATTAAACCTTTTGATAAAATTAAAATTATTCATTATTTATAATTGTTTTATTTTTATGTAAAATTAATTTCAATCTTAAGAAACTCTGAATAATATTCATTTACAATTGTTTGATATAAATTAAATTTATTTGTACAAAATGAACATGTGTAATATCTTGATAAAAGTATTGAATTTTATTTTGGTCAAATTCGTAGTAATTGGTCAAATTTTATTTTATGCGTGTTTATTTTTGTATCAGTAGAACGAGAGTTCCTCCGTATCAAAATTAGGAAATGGAGATGTCTGTCAACGCGAAAGTAAGTCCATGAACTCACCATTTACTACGACAAAAACAGGACAAAAACAAGTTAATGGCCAAAAGTTGACCTGAATCAGCCCAAATCGCGAAACCATAGCCTTTTTTTAGCATTATCGTCTGAAGCCTAGTCCAAATTTGAAGGATTCACAACCCAACGACATCAAACACGGAAACGAAACCCAATCAATAAATTCACCCTCTTTAAACAAAATTGGTATTCGTAAATTGTCATCTAAATAAGCCACATTTACCTATGAATCTTAGAAGATCACCACATACCCTTACTGGTCCTTAGTATATTAAACGAATAGATCTAACCCTATCTTACTAAACAAAAAGAATAAAGTTTATAGGCAACATTTGGTAAAGTCTACCATAAATATCTTTTATAGCCTCCTATTTCTATGTTTAGTCAGAGATTCAAGGTATGTCACAATGCCTGTAATTCATAAAAGCATTAAGACTTTTTGCATATAAAATTTAAATAGATCTCAAAACGTAACTGAAGAAAAGACTTGAAATAATTTTATCCAGCAAACAAATAGAGGTTAATCTTACAACCCTAATCAGTTAAGGTTTAGTTCACTACAAGAAACTATGTTTTAGCGTCGACCATAAACCCACTATAACAGAGTTAAAATATACGCTAGCAGAGATTTAGCGTTGGGGGAAGGCTAAAAATGTTGAATCTACTAAAGGTGAGAAAAACACAAGAAGTGGGATTGAATAATGTTAGTTTTTTCTTCTTTTTAACAAAATTCAAAGTTCAACTTATGTTAGACTTCACAATCTGAATCAATGTTCAGAGTTAAATGCTGCGATATAAACAGATAGAGTGAGAGAAGAGAAAGACACAAAACAATTATCATGGTTCTTTCCATAATCCGATAGTAGTCCAGTTCCCTTGTCACTAACAAGAGATTTTTCACTATAATCACACAAGATTACAATTGCTCAAGCACACAAGTAAGAGACTTCTTACAAACAAATATTACAATGAAATATTGTTTGAGTTGAACACTTGATATACAATCAGTGGTGTTCAAAAAATACAACATAGTTCAGACTCTAAGACTTATAAATTTCTAAGATGTGAAAGTTGATAATAAATTCTAAGTGTTGAATGGGTATTTCAAATTTACAGAGTAATGAGACTATGCAAAATTTACAAAGTCTTGGTTATTTCTTCAAGTCTTCAATCCTTTATATAGAGGTTGAAGGAAAAGAGATGTTGAAGAGTGTCAATACATCATTAGAGTCGTTAGAGAAGCTTGATCAAACATAATTGATTTGATGTTTGATTTGGTTAATATCATATGAAGGAATGAATTTGAAGCCATTCCTTGATAAGGAATTGACTATTCTTTTCCAAAGAGACACATATGTAGCTTCGTACAAATGCACATGGGATGTTGGAGATAAGGTCATATTTTTGTCCTTCACTGATAATGATATACATAGACTCTCTGAAACTTCATAACATTCATAGCTAGGACTTGTAGAGACTTATGCACTTTTAGTCTTCAGTTATCCAGAGTCTGGCTTATAGAGTCTGAGTATTCCAGCTTCTGGGTGTTCCAACTTATGGGTTGACTTTAGACTCTGACTTGTTCAGATTCTGGCTTGATACTTAACTTCTCTTAAAAAATATTTTCTCTACATTTGTTCTTTTAGAACAAATACATGATTATGACATTATAATTTTTTGTCTATGGTTCTGCACACTTGAACAAATATTAGCATCTCCAATTGATCTTTTAATACCTTATTTTGTTCTAACAATCTCTCCCTTTTTGATGATGACAAACACAAGTATTAATAGACAATTGTTGTTAATCTAATTAACAACTTGACCTTAGGGTCTGAGGTTTGTAAGCTTCCCCTAAGTTCTATCCAGGTTAATTAAATTCATTTAAGCGCATAATTTTAATAAAACGTCGCTCAAAAGCATATCACATTAAATCCAGAGGCTAAGAGAGGAGAAGAATGTTCTCCTAAGTCAATTTTAATTAACCTAGTGGGCTCAAAGCCTAAATATTATTATTATTATGTCTTACTCCTCCTTTTGTCATCAACAAAATTATAAACAGAAGTAAGAAAATATATGGATAAAACATGAATGCAATAACATAAGAGAAACAGTGAAAATAAATATTGTTTGAGAAGTAAATATAAAGAAAAAATGTTTCAAAAGCAAGTAAATGGTGTAAAAATAAAAAATCCTAAGGGTTTTGCTTCTCTTGCATCATTTTCAACGGTGCCTTGATACTAAAACTCATTTCATCTTACTTCTTTTCCATATGAGCTTGAGTCTTTGCTATTTCAGCTTGTTGGAGTACAGATTCAGCTGCTTCAACATATCATCTTGTTTCTTTGCTAGCTCTTCATGTTTTCTGGCCATTTCAGGCTTCAACTCTTATGGCACTCATATTCCTCTGTTCCTGCATAACTTGTACCAGTTGTGCTTGCGTAACTTCTTGCTTAATCTTTTGCTCTAGCAAGTTAGCTTCCATCTTGTCTGCAAATCGGATCAATTCCGGTTCTTCAAGATCCAATCTCTTAACCACAACCTTGTTAGGTTTGACAAAGAACTTAGAGATCCAAGATGCTTGCAGACCAGACATCAGAATCTCCGGAACATCTTTAGGAATTTCTTCATACAAAGTAAAGTCTGAGATTTGCCTATTGATATCCTTCTTAAGCTCCATAGTTTCCATGCTTTTAACCACATCCTTGAATCAGCTTCTGAGGGCTTCGTTATGAGTAGCTACTGAGATGGATTTAAGTTCATCTTGAGTAGTTTGGGTTGAGTTTGGTTTGGGCAGTTCTCAACCTAGATGTTGAGACATCAATTCAACGGTAGATGTAGAACTTTGGCTAGGTTTAGATTTAAGATGAGAGGGAATGATTGTATCAGAGGAGATATGAGGTTTGCCAAATTATGATAAGACCTTCTTCGTGAACTGAATTTTAGCTCTTTCTTCGGCTATTTGATCTGGTTTGTCTTGCTCAACTTCTGATGGATTGTTGTTTGTGGGATAATCAAGGGTTCTTCGACAGGTAGCATTGTCTGCATAGGTTGAATATCAAGTACATATTCAGGTTGAGGAGAGGATTTTGGTGAAGGTGTTTTAGTCTTTTTGAGATTAGGGTATTGTTGGCTTAAAGGTTGGTCATATGTGGGTGATTGTGTTGGTGTTGAGAAGAGGGTGTAAGTGTACCTATATTCTGTGGAGAATCTGCAGCTTCTGGTCCATTAACTTCTAGTCTAACATCTTTTGATTTGGCTTGGATGTTGGAGGCCGGAATCTTTGAGCATTCTACAAATGATTTGTATTTGAGATCTTTAGCTAGACTAATGACTTTCTTCATGGCCATGACCTTCTTGGCCTCTAAGGATTCTTCTTCATCTTCTTCAGACTCTTGAATAATTGACTTCCTTTGAAGAGGCTTCTTCTGTTACTGAGGCTTCTTGCTGACTTGAGTTGTAGAAGCTTTCTCAGAAGCTCCCTTTATTGTTCTGGTAGGGAGTACATTAGGAGTTAAGCTTAGCTACTTCTTTGTGTACCTCGGAAGTTGTAGATTTTGAAGACTTTTGCTTCTTGGCTAGCTTATGAGTCTTAGGTTAGGCTTATGAAGAAATCTTTCTCTTCCTAGGTGCTTTCCAAGGTTGATCTAAATGATCAGGGATCATATCCAACAGAATTGCAAATCCAGTCTATTTGAAATGTTGAGAGAAAAAATCATCCAACACTTCTGGAGGGTCTTATTTGGAAATAGGGGGAAATCATCCAAGTATGCAGTCTGAGCATAGTTTTTCTCTAAGTCATGATCAGTGGAAATTACTTCACCTTTCATGATTATGCCCATGCTTCCTAGTGTCACTCCAGACAACAATCTTCCTTTGCAAGTGCCTAAATCCTCATCAGAACCAACACCAACATGTTGTAGCTTCTGAACTAGCTTCCATTGGTGAAAAATTTCTGATAACAGTCTTGCATATGGAAAAATCCTCTTTCCTTTCATTCCTTTCTTTGATGGAGACACACAAAAGACTGAATATGTAGGATGGAAGATTGATGGGGTATTTATTCATTAGAAATGTCATGAAGTGCTTGTGGTCCCATGACATGTAATTAGTACCTCCTTCTCTTGGCATAAGGCATATTATTATAATCTTGTAGAGGACTCTATGCTCATCTGTCATATCAGTAGTTTTATCAGACTACCTTCCTTCATATAGAGTTTATTTGATTCTGGAAACTTAATCACTCTTCTTGTCCATCCCCACCATGAACATTTATGCATTCTTTGCCCCCAATCACCTTTGCAAATAGTGATTGAATGATTGTAACTCTAATTACCATTATTGCAGACCTAATTTTAGGTTTTGAGTAATCCTTCAGACCCATTTTTGCCCTAGACTTTCCTTTCAAATTCTTGTCTCCAACAACCTTTTGAACTTCTTCCCTATCAACTACTTCATCAGCATAAACCTCTCTTAGAATTTCAAAGAATGGCTCCCAGTTTTGAGTTTCGATGAAGTGCTTGACGTTTTATCCATTTAGACTCATGGAGTTGAAATCCACTCCATGTTCTATGATAAGACTTAGATCATCCTTCCTTAAAGACGTGGTCTTTGGCTTGATAAACGTAGTTGCTTGAGATTCCACTGAGATTGCATGTTGTTGAGAGGATGACAAATTTCCAGCCATTGATAAATGTTTTAGGCTTCTAAGGTAGTTTTTGAAATTTGGAGGTTTTTTCAGAGGAAGTTCGAAAACTAAACGTGTTAGAAGTGGAGCAAGTGAATGTGTGATTGTGATTAAGTGTTTTTGTTAAACTTTTGATATTCAAACAACATAAATAAAATTAAAAACACAACATTAATGACATAGGAGACATAAGACACAGTGTTCAAAGCACATTCATCATCGTCCTACAGTTATTACCCCACATTTATTAACCACATTAGAAACCTCCTCAGATACACTATTTTATTAGTGGGACAATTATACTTAAAGTCGTTATTAACTATTCAACTTATAAAACTTATCAGAAGCAAATAATCCAGACTATAGACTTCAGAGTCCGATAACTTAAGAAGCTGGAATTTCTTTAGATTCTCAGTCAAGAGGGTCTGACATATTTTTAGTTTCTGAATCTTATCAGATTATGAGTTCCTATTCAGAGGCAAGCATCATTCTTAGATAATATGCATGTTCATATTCTTCTTTATAAAATCAAATATTTCTTATGTTAAGGGTTTTGTGAATATATCAATCCATTGATGATCATTATCAATGAACTGAATATCCTGAACACCTTTCTGAACATAGTCTCTTATAAAATGATGTTTGATTTCAATGTGTTTGGCTCTTGAATGTAGAATTGGATTCTTTGACAAATAGATAACAACATAATTATCACAGAAGATGGAAATATTGTTGTCATGTATTTGATTGTCTTCTAACTGATGTTTCATCTAGATAAGTTGTGTGAAACAACTTGCCACTGAGATGTACTCTGCTTCTACTGTAGACAATGGAATAGTTGATTGCCTTTTGCTAGACCAGGATATCAAATTCTCAAAAAGTAATTGACAATTTCCACTGGTTCATTTCTTTCAATCCTATAACCAGCATAATCAACATCGCAGAATCAAACCAACTTGTAATCTTGGGATTTTTTTATAAAGAAGTCCAAGATTAGTTGTTCTTTTCAGATACCTAAAGATTTTCTTAACAACAATTAGATGAGATTCTTTAGGATATAACTGAAACCTTGCACACAAGCATACACTGTATAAAATATCTAGCCTAGAAGTTGTTATGTATAACATAGAAACTATCATACCTCTGTAGAGCTTCTGATCTACCTTTGTATAAGTATCTTGTTTGCTTAAGTTACATGTTGGATGCATTGGAGTAGTCATCACTTTACAATCTTCAAGTTTGAACTTCTTCAAGAGCTCCTTTTTATATTTTGATTAATGAACATATACTCCATCTTTGCATTGGTTGATTTGAATTCCAAGAAATAACTTCAATTCTCCCATCATGCTCATTTCAAACTCATTCTGTATTAACTTAGAAAATTCTTTGCAAAGAGTAGCATTAGTAGAACTAAATATAATATCATTAACATATATTTGAACAATTTAGACATCTTTCTTAAGTGTCTTTCTGAATAATGTAGTGTCAACTTGTCCTATTTTAAAATCATTTTCCAACAAGAAATTACTCAATCTCTCATACCAAGCTCTAAGATATTGTTTAAGACAATAAAGTGATTTATTAAGTTTAAATACATAATTTCTTTGAAAGTGATTGAGTTCTTCTTGCATTGCAACTATCCATCCATCATCAGAAAGTGCTTCATCAACAGAAGTTGTCTCAATCATTAATAGTAATCCCAACATTGAATATTCTTGTCTGAAAGAGGATTTTGTCTTCAAAGGACTATCTCTGTTTCCAATGATTAGATCTTCTGGATGTGAAGACTTATACTTGAAGGTACTTTTGGATTGACTTGCTTCTTGAAAACCACCATGAGCTACTTTAGAAGCTTCTTCATCTAGATGAATTTCTAAAGTTGTATCAGCTTCTGAATCTTCAAGATTGTTATCAGACTCTGGATTCTGACTAGGTTCTGAACCATCATCTATTATATGTACTTCTGCAAAACTTTCAACTAGCTATGACATTTCATTGTTAGTCTCTTTGTCATCAAATTTGATGAACATAGATTCTTCAACAACACATGTTTCACAATTATACACTTTGTATGTCTTGGATCTTTCAAAGTAACCTAAAAAGATTCCCTTCTGTGCCTTGACATCAAATTTATTTAGATAGACTTTGTTGTTCATAATTTAACATGTACATCCAAATCGATGAAAGTAAGAAATATTTGGTTTTCTTCCTTTGAAAAGTTCATATGATGTTTTGTTCAGAATTTGTCTTGCGTAGATTCTGTTATGAACATAACATGTTATGTTTACAACTTCTGTCCAAAAGTACTTAGCCATATTAGTCTCATGAATCATGGTTATGACCATTTCATGTAGAGATATGTCCAAAAGTTTCAAATGGCTCATTCTCAAATTCTCCACCATGATCACTTCTGACTTTTAAAATTTTTATTTCTATTTTAGCCTGTACTTGTGTGTAGATGTTAAAAAACACATCATATGCTTCATCCTTAGTTCTAAGGAATTTTAACCAAGTTCATCTGTTGTAATCATCAACAATGACCGATCAATATTTCTTCCCATTGATTGATGTTGTACCTGAAGGTGAGAACCACATAAGGAGGGGGTTGAATTGTGTTGTTTTTTTCTTCTTTTTAACTAAGTTCAATGTTTAGTTTCTGATAGAGTTCAGAACCTGAAGCAATATTTAGAGTTAAGTGCAACAGATATAAAAGTGATATATATATATATAGAGAGAGAGAGAGAGAGAGAGAGAAAGAGATAGAGAGAGAGAGAGAGAAGAGAGAGAAAAGAGAAAGATACAAAGAAATTTTATCCTGGTTCCTTCCACAATCTAAAAGTATTTAAGTTCCCTTGTCACTTACAAGAAATTTTTCACTATAATCAATCAGATTACAATTGCTCAAGCGCACAAGCAAGATATTTGTATCAAACAAATATTACAAAGAATATTGTTTGGATCTAACACTTGTTCAAGAATCAAAGGTGTTTACAAAATACAACTTAATTCAGATTCTAGAATTTAGAATTTCTAAGATATGAAAGTTAATAAGAAATTATAAGTGTTTGATGCGTAGTAAATTTGGCAGAGTAATGACACTTGTAAAATATTGTAGAGTCTTATATATTCTTCCAGTCTTCAATCCTCTATACAGACGTTGAATAGAGACGTTGAAGAGTGTCAGCACATCAATGGAGTCATTTGAGAAGTTTGATCATTCAACATTGATTTGTTGCTTGATTTGGTTAATGTCCAAGGGTATAATCGTTGAGAACGATCCCGAATGGCAAGGAACGTGCATCAATCTTAACCTGATAATGCATGTATGAAGATAATCTCAAAACATACCAAAAAATTGAAGAAATACATGAACTTACTCAAATAGCACACAAAAGTCGTGACAACAAGACTAAAACCCCAACCCTTCACCAAAGAAGTGATAAATGCAAGGGTTGAAACCCCTTAAAAATGGCACAAAAGACAAGAAGCGGAAGACATTATCACAAAAGTATATCTACCCAAGGGGAAAACATTATCATCCACTAACGAAAAGACAGGCACTCATGTGCCCGTCTTTCCGCTCTTTTTATTGCATAAACGTGAAAATTATGAGCGGTGTTTTTTTTATGAGATTTTGATTTTGATTTAAACTAAAAATATTAAAGTTTGTTGCTTTCAAGTTATAGCAAACCAAATTAACCATGATTATCTATTACAATAACACCAACAATATAACAAAAAATATAATATAAATTCTTTTTTAAAATGACATCAACAACAATTTTTATTATAGAAAAAATGTTTAAGGGTATAATTGGGATAATAAAAAAGTAAGTATAAATATACTCATATAGTTTGTTACACTTTTTAAATGATAAAGGGAAAACACACACACACACATATATATATACATATATATATATATATATATTCATATCATGTTTGTTACATTTTTTTAAATATTTAAATTTATTCTTATCTATTTGTTACATGTATTATTTGTATTGAAAATTAAGTGTATTTTTGAAAAGAAAAATCCAACTCAAAAGTGTTGAAAGGGTAGTTTTCTTTTATATATAACTAGCGGAAACCGTCTGTCCGCTCTTTCTACAGTGTTAACGCATGTGATTATTTTATTATGTTTGTTTGTATAATTTTGACTAAAATTTTATAATATTAAAATATTAGTAAAAATTATTGATATATTGATTTATAAACAAAATATTGTCAAGACATATAACAAAATTATTTTTGAACTCAACATATTTTAGTTTGTCTGCATATAAAATTAAGATAAAATAATGATCATTTATTGTTTATTTTAATAGTAATTAGTAATATCATAACATAAATGTATAAATGACATGTTATGTAAAAGAAACATTGTTATGATTACGATAAAAGAATATCTTTAAAAACTACATTTTTCGCAAGGTCTCCATCTTCTCTTTCTATTTTCCTTTCTTTAATGAGAACTTTTGTTGAATTTTGAGAAATTCCTCTTGATAAAGCTACATATAATTGACCATGGCTGAAAACATGTCGTGGAAGATAGATTCCGACATTGGGAATGATATGCCCTTGTGACTTATTTATGGTAATAGCAAAACTTAGTCTAACGAGAAACTATTTTCTACTAAACACAAAGGGAAGTCCTGAACTCGCATTTGTTTTTATTCTGGGCAAAAATGCTCTTTTTCCAGCATTGCTTCCTGTTAGGATTTACACATTCAACATATTCTTAAATAAACCACAACATAACAGTCATGTCTCATTACACAAGCCATATCTAGGGTCTATGTTTTACAACAATATCAAAGATTCACCTTTTTTACCTTTAAAATATGTGGTGGGATATTTCCTTGAGCAATTGAGTTTAGGAATTCCTGTTGAAATAAGTTATGAGTATCTCCTTTAACCTCGTCAAATGACAACAAATTATGTTATTCTCTTGGAAACTGATTGATAATTAATATTTAATATAGTGCTAACAAATCTTTTTCTAAAATATTTTGAGTCATAATCTTTTTTTAGAGGATTTAAAGTCCAATCTTTAACATTATTTTTTGCTCATGTTTAATACTAATATTTTTTAGAGGATTTAAATTTCAATCTTTAACATTATATTTTGCTCACGTTTTACTAATCTTTTTTATTAAGAAGATTTAAAGTCCAATCAACATTACTTTTTACTCTCGTTTGTTACTAATCTTTTTTAGAGTATTTATTATTTAAAGTTCAATCTTTAACATTATTATTTTTTGCTCACGTTTGTTACTAATATTTTTTTAGAGGATTTAAAGTCCAATCTTTAACATTATTTTTTGTTCACGTTTGTTACTAATATTTTTTTAGAGGATTTAAAGTAAAATCTTTAGCAATATTTTTTGCTTACGTTTGTTACTAATCTATTTTTTAGAGGATTTAAAGTCCAATCTTTAACATTATTTTTTGCTCACGTTTGTTACTAATCTTTTTTTAGATGATTTAAAGTCGAATCTTTACCATTATTGTTTGCTCACGTTTGTTAATATTGATCAAAAGTTAAGGAAGAGTAACTTATATTAATAAAATAAAATGGAAATACTAGTTTTTGTGGAAGTAATAAAATAATATGGAAATACAGTTTTTTGTGGAAGGATATGAAAATACTTGACAATCTTTGTTGGTTGTATTGAGGGGAACAACACAGATGTACAACATAAAATCGACTGAGAAAAAAGTAACATGAGTTTTTATTTTGTGTTAGTTGTTTGTGAATATTTTATAATTGGCTAACAATAAGAACTATTCCTACAATTCATAAGGAATTGTGTGTAAATTTTCTCCTTGAATTAAATTTATTATTATCTATTTGTTACATGTTTTATTTGTATTTAAAATTAAAATTAAAAATTAAGAGTATTTTTAGAAAGAAAAGTCAAACCCAAAAGCGTGCTGAAAATTGTAGTTTTCTTTATATATAATGTATATATAGATATAAGATCATTAGACCTGTGAAACGTGGAAGCCGGAGACTCCCACATGTTTCCTAAGGCCCAATCAGCAATAAAACATTCAAATCTTAAGGAAACTCCCCCTATTTAAAGGTCAGACCCACAAAAAGATCCTAACAAGCTACAACCTGACTCCGCTGCCTGCTTATAGCTTGGGAGACAACTGTCCTAGATTAACTAAGGCCCAATCCAAGTTAGACACGAGCCCAATCGGGATTCGAAGGCTGTCAATTTCATATCATGTATACGCCCTAAATCCCATCGGAAAAAGGCCCGTGCTTATAGAATGTCTTCAATGCAAAAGAAAGTCTTCAAAAGCCGTTACTATCCAACTGGGAATTTCTTAAATGCAAAAGAAGGATACCAACCAAGCTATGCGTGGAAGAGTATTCTTAGTGCCAGGGATCTTGTGGAAAAAGGAGGTTTGTGGAGAGTTGGGGATGGAAAGACTATTAGAATTGGAAAGGAGAATTGGGTGCCTGACATGAAAGTTTCAAATCATAGAAGGCCCAACTGTACGCTTGATAATGATGGATTCGTCTCTGATCTCATTGATAAAGATACCAAATAGTGGAAGCGTGACTTAATTTTCTCCAGTTTTGACAGATGCCTTGCCCAAAAAATTGTAAGCATACCCTTGTCTGCTAGACTCCCACCAGACAGTCTCATTTGGCAATGGGAGAAAGATGGAATGTACTCGGTTAGGTCAGCTTATCATCTTGTGTGCGAAGAGAAGGGCAGAACCTTGCCTGGACCCTCTAGGTCGTGTCAACATAAGGTGTGGAAAGAAATCTGGAAGGCTCAGGTCCCTAACAAAATCAAGAACTTCATGTGGCGCCTAGCAAAAAATGTCCTTCCAACTAGAGAGAACCTTAACAAAAAAAGGGTAGCCCTTGAGAAGCTTTGTCCTCTCTGCCATGAGGGAGTGGAGTCAACAAATCATCTTTTCATGCAATGTAATTTAATGAGACTCACTCTTTTTGCATCCCAATTGGGTTCCCATTTGCCTTTCTAAGTGGATATCCATGATTGGATTTTGGGGTGGTTAACATGTCAAGACCAGCTGGGGACCCAACTCTTTTGTACTATTCTGTGGAAATTTTGGAACGGCCGAAATAATACTGTGTTTCGTGGAATTGATATTGATCCACCAAGAATGGTTGCGGAGGCTCTGAACTTTGTTGTTGAATTTAATGAAGCAAACCCAAGGAGACAAAGGAGGAGTGTGACAAACCAGGTGTTGATCCAACCCCCTCTTAATCCTCCTCTTTTTTCTCTGTTTGTTGATGCTGGATGCTTTTCCAACGGATGCACTGGATGGGGTGTGGCTGTTCATGATCAAACTAGGATGATTATTTTTAGTTGTTGCCGGCGTGAAGACATCACTGTTGAACCCCTGCTTGCTGAAGCTTTAGGAGTGAGATGGGCAATTCAGGTGGCTCTTGACCATGGTTTCACCTCTGTTGCCATAAATTCGGACGCCCTCAGTGTGGTCAATTGTCTAAACAACAAATCCAACATGGCAGCCATTGAAATTGTGGTACATGACTGTATTGTTATGATGCAAGGTTTGTCCAATGCTGTAATCCAATTTGTTAGGAGAGAACTTAATGCTGAAGCTCACAACTTGGCCTCTTTGGCAAGAATTGTAGGTTGTAGTTCTTGGCTAGGAATAGCTCCCCCTGCTCTTTTTCTTTCTGCTAATGCAGTCAATTTTCCAAATGGCTGTGTTCCAGCTTCTGTTTAATGGAAATTTGTTGACCTTCAAAAAAAAAAACTATCTAGTCCGGATCCAATGTTGAAATACCCCTTGTATGGTTACTAGTGTATTCTAGGGACAATTGTTCAGGTGGAGGCTTAGTTGCCAAAAACCCTCCTTATTTCATGTAAATAGAAGTACAACATTAGGTTAAATATCTCACACTTTACCTATTATTTGCCTAACTCTCCTTAAACACTCGCTGACCCAACGAGGGTTGAAGTGTTTGCAGGTACACCGTCCTCTTTTAAAGGAGACAATCTTACAGGAATTGCAATAGATAAACAAGACTTTCTTCCCTTTGCAAAGAGGATCTCTACCGAACAAGCCATCTTCCAAGGTCGGGAAGGATCACCTATTTCTTACAAGTTAAAATTCAAAAATTTCTATATTTATAATTTTAAGAACGGAAAGACGGACACCTATTTTCCGCTAGTTAATAAAAAATATATCTATTTAGTCCTTTGGAAAAACAATTGTTTGAAGGAATTTTATTTAATGAATAAAGTTTACATAAAATTGCACAATAAATTTCACTCGTGTGTTTTGTTAAAAAAAAAAAACTTCACTACTGTATATCAAGAACATTTTAGAACAAATTATATTTTTTAAAAAACTTTGTTATAAGTAAAAGATATAAAGAGAAAACTACCGTGAGAGAGAGAGTAAGACGAGAGAGAATCAGAAGATGTCATCACATGGGAGCGATCCACGTCAGCCATCATCGGCGAAGCCATACGTACCACCGGTGATAGCTCCACAAGATCTTCCGGTCGATTACGCCGGTTTCATCGCCGTCTTATTCGGCGTCGCCGGCGTTATGTTCAGGGTTCGTATTTATCTGTCATAGATCTCTTCTCTTTTTCTTTTGATTTTGATTGATCTATCGATCATTAATTAATCTTATTATTATTATTGTTTTAGTATAAGCTTGGTTCGTGGTTGGCTCTCATATTCTGTGCGCAATCAATTGTTAACATGAGGAATGTTGAAAATGATCTTAAACAAGTTATGATGGCTATGATGTAAGTTTCGAAATTTTTTATATTTTTGTTCATTCAACTCGATGATTTTTATGTGCAGATCTATACTTTTGATTATTGAATAAGTAATCTTCAACCGTCATCGTCGACTTTGAGTGAATTATTTAAGTAAAATTGATTATGGTAAGAGGGATTTGAATGTAAAATGATTTATGCTTGGATGTATTTAACAATAAATTTAAGTCTAAAAACAATTGTAGAAGTCAAATGATACAAATTATAGCTACAAGTAGAAATAGAATCAATTCTACTTAAATTATCCAAACATAATAGGGACTTACAGCATCGTTTTATCCATCTAACCAACTCCCAAGCTTAATTAAGTGCTTATAGCATAAGATAAATAAATCCAATGTGTTTTCATAAATGTTTCATATAAGCTATAAGTTATTTTTATAGCCTATCTTGGAGATCATATGGCAATAAAGCTAAAATTTATGTGCATTCATAAGTTGTTTCTCTAAAAGTCTTACAAATGCTTATGCCAATAAATTAGCTCAAATAAGACAACCTGATTAGACCCTTCATGGGATAAGTCTTAGTTGATATGTGAAATACCGGTAAAGGACTGTAGCAAGCTTCTACCTGATTAGATAGATTATGAGAAGCGTGAATCATTTTTTCTATCTTATCCATTATGTTGGTGAGGGCTAGGCTGTTCATAGTCATTTTTGTTGCCATCATCACTACTGTGAAATGGCCACCGGCTTGGGTGATTTAGTCTAACACACAACCACTAGTGAAGCCCTCTGTCATCTTCTCTGATTTTTATAGATGACAATATCTCAGCTAAGAAATAAGAAAATAGTTGAGTTTTTTTTTTACATGCTTGGGATAGGGAAAATTACATTAAAAGATGTGAAGGGAGTGAGATAGGGGTTTTTAACGGAGTTGAAATGTTCTAGTGAGGTTGGGATTTTAATGGAGTTGAAATGTTCTGGTGAATATGATATGACAGTGTATGGTTTGGTTGTTTTCCTTTCTCCTTGGCTGAAAGCTTGGTTTCAGCTTGGTCACATTTTAATTATTATAAATGTGCAAAATTATCAACTTAGCTGCCCATAGATCCAAGGAAAACAAACTGTTCTGATTTGGAGTGTTTGTAAATTATTTATTACTGAAAAATAAGTTGCTGCATGAAGCAGAATCCAGAAGATACACCCAGTATTTATAAACTTGATTAAGGCTAACTTTCTTTTTCAGCTAAGCATAACAAAACATAAAAGATACCTAAGCATAACTAACGGATAACTAACTAGGCATTAGAAGTTATAGAGTAAAAGAGTCTTTTCCCACTAAGTGGGGTCGGCTACATGGATCAAATTACGCCATGATGTCTATCATACACCATTTTTTGGTCCAACTCGTTAATTTCTAAATCTTTCCTACTAGCTTCTCTTATAGTTTTTCAAGGTCTTCCTCTGCCTCTAGTGATTTGACTATCCTCCAGTAACTGTACTGCTATCGAGAAATCTATTCCCTCTTATTCCCCAACTCTGGTGGAAATCAAGGTTACTACCTTAGCAACCATCTGCAGTCCAGTTGGATCTTAGAGTGAAACAGACGTGGTTCATCAATTAGGCTTAGGTTCTTGTCATTGTAGAACACAGGGAGGCACGCTTGTAAAAGCTTATAACATATCCTGTTCAAGTATGGTCATGTAGGATATGATGTCTATAACACAAAAATAGTCTATTTGTCATTATAGAAGAAGAAATAACTACGGATTTGTAATTTATAAAGTTACATTACATTGAATGATAGAAATACCAGAGTTTGATGACTTGTATCTGCATGAAATATACAATACAATGTAGATTTTTTGTTCCGTTTTAATGATTCAGTAAGAACACAAGATTGGGGTATTAATATAAAGTTTAGATATTCTATGATGGAGAATGTCTCAAGGAAGCATTCTATATAATTAATTTCTGCTATTTCCGGAATTATTGTTAATCTTGGATAATATCATAATCGCCCAAGTTTTTGTATAAGATGGTTATTATTGCATTTTATTTTCTTAATGTCTTTATCTTTACCTTTCGGCGAACATGATTTTTAATGGTTTTACTAAATATATTCAAGTAACATAAATTTCACACTAATTTCTTTCATTGTCAAAACTGTTGTTGACTTGATATTTATCTGACACTCAGGTTTTCTTTAATGGGATTGATGACAAACTACTTTGGGCCTCCAAGACCTGGCAAGCAAAGTTGAGATTTAGAGTTCTTGAGATGAAAAATGACCTTTTTGTTGAGTCTTTTCTGGAATCGATCAAAAGGCACAAGAAGAAATTTAGAGCAATTTAGTGTTTCTGTTTTCGTTATGGCTTTCTAATTCGCTGTATTAAATATATAGTTCTGAATCTGGATATATGTCAATTTGGACAATTTGATGTTTTAAACTTTGAAAGGTGAAGATAGTTCAGTTAGGATTCTGAGCAGAGCTACATGATTAATAATGTGTTTGTCTATACGTTTATGCTTTTTTGTGTTTTGACTTATTGGAACGCTAGTTTCTGCTTTCAAGGAGATGCAGAGGCAAACATACACTATAAGGGCCTGTTTGTTACAGGCGATTCTTAAAAATAATTTACTTTTAAAAAATTTCACTTTTCTAAAATGAGAATTTAAAAATTATCTAGAAATTACTTTAACTGGTAATGTGTTTGCAGAATCTCTTTAACATCATTTTTTTTATAGATGAATCTAATTTTTTGATAGAAAACAACTTATCTAATTTTCAATACAAGATGAGATATAATCAAATACTTGGTGATGACATATAACATAGGTGCCCTTGCTAATTTTGAGCGTCATTGTCTACTTTGTCTCCTAACAAAACTTATACAAAAGTTTGGAAATTATTGCAAAGAAGCTCTACAGGCATGTAAAATAGCACCAAATCCTGATTGAGAATTAAGAACATCGTTGATACTGTCAACCACAAGCTTGAAATTAAGTTCCATTGACATTGAAGCAATTCATGATTTGTCAAGCCAAATTGTTGAATCAACGTTACATTTGATATTACTCGCTGCAAGTTTAGACTGATGTTATGTTGTCCTTTCTAATCCTCAGTCCTCACTGCTTCATCTTATGCTACATAATGACCTCGCGAGTGCCACCAATTATCCGAGCAGTCCGTGCCAATTTAACTGACACAGCTCGCCTTACGTTGGCATCACCCCATATTTTTTCGTTCGACGGTTCCATATACTCCAATGTCATAACAAAACTTTACAATTGCGTTTGACACATCATTTCCAGAATTTTGAAAAAGAGAAATGATATTTGAACATCCATTTTATGACAACTTTTTCTTTCATACTCATTAGTTTTTATTTTATATCTCTATTGCTTTGGTTTTCATGCAAATAACTACTTTTTCTTTGTAAATTATAGTTGTCTCATAAATTGTCAACCAAATAGTTGTTCAGATAACACTCTTTAAAAAATAGGTGCAACGAAACCATCAACTACGTCCAACGAGCCTTGAAAGACCCTCAATAAGCTAGTTGCACTCCACACTTCATGTACCTATGTTATATGGTAGGTCCACACTCAGGAGTACATGAAGGTACGGGATAATAGTCACTCTCTTGTAGGTTAGCTAGCAAGAATCCCTTAGCTACGCATCAAGGAAACACTTTCACCTTTTGTGGAATTTTCAATTTCCATATCTTCAACCAATTCCCTTCAACTTTATGCTGATGTTATCAATGAGATGCTCCATAATAAAATAATATGTTGATTTTACGGTATAGTACTCTCCATTGTATCTAAACTTCCAAGAATACTATCTCTCGAACATAATTATAAATTGGCATTGAGAGAACGTGGTTTGCATCTCTTTTGTTAAACATATTGGTGATAATGTCTTGCCTCCACACTATGTTCTGATGATCGATTAACTCGGTTATGTGCATATGCTCTATACCGGTGTGCAATGGACTAGTGATATAAGAGTTATCGTGCAGTCTTAGTCGTGGGTCTTGCAAATTCCCATCTTAGTTTTTCCTCGACCTATGAAGTATGGATACTATATCAAATAAAGCTTGGGTTATGATCCAAACGTGCCATCAAAAATCCCTATAAATAAAGTATTTGGCTTTAAAAATGCATGGTACTATAGTATCAGGGTTAGTTACAAGTTTCCAACCTTGCTTCTTTAACATGGTCAAATTAAAACTATATAGATGCCGAAAACTCATTTCACCATACTCTTTCTTCATAGTTAAATAATCCCAACTCAACCACTTGATTCCTCTTCCATGGTTTCTATTAGATCCTCACCAAAAATAATTATACATGTGTTGAATCTCATACCCCAAAGTTGACGATAAAATAAAAACATTCAGATAGGAGGTAAGTATTAATTGTCCGATAAATTTTATAATACCTCACTTCATGTTTATGACAAATGTTGGTCGGATCAGTTTTTAATCATTCTCCAAATGCAATCTTGCTGGTGACTGAAAATTATCTTCTTCATCCCGATCATTGATGGAAGTCCCAAGTATTTTTCGGTGCATATGCTTTTTGTTACTTAAAAAATTACCTTAAGCTTCTCCATCATGTTACTATATATTCTTGGTGAAGAAAATTTGATCTCCTTATTTTTACCATTTGCGGATTTGGTCCCCCCATTTTTAAATCTTCAAATTTGGTCCCCATATTTTTAAATATCGTGGTATATGATCTTATGATTAAATAAGGGTGCCCTTTACCGTGCGCATGCTTAATAGGTCATGCACGGTGAGAGATGCAATATTGCAAAAAAAAATTGTTGAAAGAAAGAATATTACATGTAATTGTAGGTTTATGTACTATGGTCCGCCTTGCTAAAAAAAATGTACTATGGTCTACCTACTGCAGTGGGCAATAAATATTACAAATAATTATATAAACGATTTATTAACATATTTAATGCTTAGTAGTTCATATCAACTATTCCATAGGTTTTTTTAAGTGTTGTTTTATTTTTCAGATTCTGATTTTTCTTTATAAAAAAAAAACTATAACAAACGGATGTAATACTCTTAAAAGTGATTATTTAAAAAAAAATTATCTTAAAGAATATATAACAAACGGGCTCTAAGGACCCACTTGTTATGGATTAAAATAAAAGTGATTTTGACATAAAATAATTTAAAAATTATATTTTAAAGATTTTATGAAAAATCAGAATCTAATTTACGTTTGGGTTCCTTTATTCGTTTTTATTTTGTGAAAATTTCCAAGATGTTTGAGTTGGTGAAGATCAAAAACTGCTAAATGTATCGGCTTGTTGGGAAAATATGCAGAAGAATTGCTTGCTGGGATTTTCATCCGGAGAATATAAATAAGGCACGTATGAGCTTTCTTGAAATTTTTCCAACAATACTAAAACACTATTTATTAAATGTGAATCCAAAATTAATTACATTTTTTGAAAATTAATATATGTTTAAAAAATAAAATTATTGTGAGTCACATAACCTACAAATCTTAACCATTCAAAAAAAATTCAAATACATCTAATCCAAAGGTTGACATCCTTTTTAGAAAGGAAAAAAAAAACGTTAAGTCTCCTACGGTAGGTGACCTAAAGAGGTCACCTACCGTAGCCTTTGCCTAAAATAAGATCAATATCAATAATAATATTGTAAGAAAATTTTCTTAAAAACTTCATTTAATACATGACATCACCATATTCGCTTCAAATATTTAATAGAGGGATCAAAACTGTCCAACTTTTATTTGAGGATTACTTTCAAATAATTTTATATTGTACTCTAATATTCATGAATACCTCTCTCTTTTTTAACAAGCAAAATTTATGATTATCTAAAATTTTGTTAGAACTTTTATGTTTGATTATTTATGGAGTGTTCGGCTATTGATTTTTCATGTTTAATTTTTATGAAGTCAATAAATTTAAAATCATGAGATTGTTTTCAGATTAAAGGGGTAAAAAAGTTATTTGATTTTAAAATCTCTCCCCTCCCTTATGAACCAAACATATATTTCATTAAAATCTCTTTCCTACTCTTCCCTTCTCACTTTTGAATCAAACATATATTTAACTAATATAATATCTCGTCTCTCTTCCCCTTCCCTTCATTAAAATCCCTCTCCTCCTTTCTCATCCTTTGAAACAAATGGACGTGAATTCTTGTGGGGTGATTTAACGCAATACAGTTGCTATTAAAAAAAAAAAATTAAGTTAACAAAATTAAATTAATTGAGTTAACCCACTTATAATTGGTTTGATGATGTTAGTTTGGAACCTTAGAGTAAACTCTTTTCTCCAAGTATCGGTTTGATTCTCTCGATACCAATTTAGATGATATAATTTAACTTAGACCCTCTTTGTAATAAAAAAAGGATAATTTTTTTTTTAAAAAAAAACTACTTAAAATAATTCTTTTTGAACGGGATAATTTTTTTTAAAGTCTTTAAAGGAAAACCATGTTTTGTCAAAACAAAAAAGAAAAGGATAACCGTGGGCATCATGGTTACTTACAACGCCGCTTTCTGACAAAAAAATAACCTAACAACGTCGTTAAAGAGTTAAACCCTAATTCTCCAATATTATAAATACGATAACGCTACAAACAATTGAAGAAAAAAAAACTGCATTTAGCCGAGATGGTAAAAACAAGAGGAGGAGGAGGAGGAAGAGAAAGGTTTCTCCAACAAACCCTACTCCGTCGAATTGATTCATGCAGATCAAGATTCTCCACTGCCGATGATATCGTTGACCATCTCCGTTCAACTTACTCTAGCTATCACCGAATGAATTTTCAAACTCTCCTTTTTTCGGTTCGCAAAGCTCTTCTTTCTTCCAACAACAATCGAACTTCATATCGTTCTCGAAGGAGACGAAGGAATAATGATTTTGATGATGATGATTCTGAAGATGATCATGATCATGAAAGATATAATTCTCGAAAAAGACGTAGGAATGAATATTTTGAAAATGATGATTCTGAAGATGATCATGAAATAATGAGCACACAAACTTTGTTTGATTATTCTTATCGAAATAGACGTAGGATTGATGATTTTGGATCTGATCCTGATGATGATCATGAAAGAATAAGAAATGCTTCTCGCAAGAGATACAAGATTGATGAATCTGATTCTGAAGATGATGTTGCTGCTACTAATGATGATCTTGGAATAATGAGAAATGATGTTGATCTTCGAATAATGAGAAATGATGTTGATCTTGGAAGAATGAGCACTAGAGCTTCGTCTGATTATGATTCTGAGAACGGCGATTACATCAAGAAAGTAGAGGAACCAGATGTTTTAGGGAAACGTTCGATCCCTAATGCAGCCTCTGGTATCGGTGGCAGTGGAGTTGTTAAGAAAGGGCCGATGTTTAAGGATTTAGCAGGGAATCGGATGGAGAAGATAAAGAAGGAATTGGAAGCGCCTCTTAATTTACTGTGTTACCCTGAGTTGTGTACACAGTTAGGTTTGAAACCATTGACAGGAATGTTGTTGCATGGACCACCCGGTTGTGGGAAAACTAAACTTGCTCATGCTATTGCTAATGAAACTGAACTTCCTTTTTATCCTATTTCTGCTACTGATGTTGTTTCTGGTGTCACTGGTGAGTATATGTTAGCTTGCTTTAACTTTAATTCCATTATTTTTGTGTTAAATTTTATTAATATTAAGCATAAGGCTGCTAGGTTAGGAGGAAAATTTGGATTCCTTTATGTCGTTCAAATCTCGGATTCATGGACTCGTGATGTTGGTGACTATTGGATTAAGATCTAAGAATGAAGATTTCAAGCAAAGTTTTTGTTTTATTTTCTTAAAAACTAACATCCTGACATTGAAATCTACAATGTTCAATCCTGATCCGATAGTTAATGACATAGTGATTGCGAGATTTTGGCAAATAAGGAAATCCGAATTTGTTTGGACGATTAGATGCTCTTTTATATAATTTGTTTTCTTTACAAATGGAAATTCTCAACTCATATTATTCATAACATCCACTTTTGCTATTACCTAAGCAGACGTGTTGGCATGTTATCCCAGTTTTATAGGTGGCCGGTACGCACAACTATCTGAGATTAACAACTTAGATATGTATGGTTGTGAGCAGCAATTTTATTGTCCAAATGACATTTCAGTTTTTTCTTATGTCTACTAGATTGCACTGCAAGACTGCATAGGGAAATAAAAATGTGATATTGCACCGCAACATTCAATTTGCTAACGGGCAAAGCTCTCTTGCAGCTTCTTTTTAATCAAATGCAAATAATGGCAACTTGTGAAGCAATGAATGTAAATGATAGATTAGTAGTCCACTCAAGTTATTTCTTAATTGTGAATGTCCCTAATAGGGGTTTGCAAACAAAATTATAATCTGTTCGGCATCCATCAATCCTCAGAGTTGTTACATGATTCTTTTCATATTTCTATTTCTATAAATACGAACTTGTAAGAAGTTTATCAGCACCGACCCCTAGTCTAAATTGCATTTATTACATTTTTTTGAGAATAAAGTTTCAAATTATTTTGCTAGCCACCACGAAATACTTGCGCATTTGTTATTGCACATCATTGTTTCCACAACTACTATTAGACGATTCATCAATGTTTGTTTTCTTGTATGTTTGTGTCTTTATTAACTAGGTGGATCTGAAGAAAATATTAGAGAGCTTTTATCTAAAGCAAAGAGGACTGCTCCATCAATTATCTTTATCGATGAGATTGATGCAATTGCTTCGAAAAGAGAGAATTCACAGCCACAGACGGAGACACGAATTGTGACACAGTTATTAACTTGCATGGAAGAAGCTTGTAATTCAGTGAGTTCTGATGAACCTACTGGTTATGTTCTTGTAATTGGAGCCACAAATAGGATAGAAGCTATTGACCGTGGTTTGAGAAAGCCAGGTCGTTTTGCTCGAGAGATTCTAGTTGGCATACCCGATGAATCTGCCAGGGAGGAGATCCTTTTTGTGCATACTCGAAAGTGTAGTGACAAGTTTGACGGGTCGGTTGATCTGCAAATGATAGCTAGGTCTACTCTGGGATTTGTTGGTGCTGATTTGGAAGCTCTAGTCGGCAAAGCTGGCGAGCTAGCATTAGAAAGGATAATTAATGAAAGGAATCGCGAATCATCTAAAGATCTTATGAGTGATCCTAATATAGTCAGGTGGAAGAAAACTTGGTCGCCTCAAGAAATAAATAAGTTTGCAATCAAACTGTCTGATTTTGAGGTGCTCTAGATTTGTTTATTCATTTTACCGTTTTAAATTAACGTTAGGTTTTCTAAATTTTCACCCTTGGAAGGAAAGTCTTATCCTTTACTTCTCTAATAAGTTTTCTTTCTCTAAAAAATGAAAATATTGCTGGTACATGACTTGTATTGTAGTCTCAGAAGGAAGTCTTATCCGAAATTTTGTACATGTATATATATATATATATATATATTGAAATCATCATGTTTATTTATTTGATGTAATTATACAGGAAGCAATCAAAATGGTACAACCTTCGTTAACAAGAGAAGGATTCTCTCCCATTCCTGATGTTAAATGGGAAGATGTTGGTGCGCTTGACGATGCAAGAGAAATTTTTGATTCCGACATTCTAATGCGTATAAAAGAACCCGAGATTTATAAGGTGATTTTAAATAGTACACTTTTTAATGCAATTTCTGTTATTTGGCGTCAGTTAATGGGTCAAGCAGTTTAGAAAGAAAATAATATAATATAGTCAAGTCGGTATTTATACATTTTATATCCTCTCCTCTATACAACCAAATCATTCAGTTTGAGTTTTCTGTTTAATTAAAAATAGCGAGTCGTAGCTGTAAATAAAAAGGTGGTGAATAAATTAAGGGGTATGCATGGTTTGGATTCCAAACCAAAAGAGTGAGCCCAGACCGTTAAATTTGTATTATTTTTCCTTAGATCAAATTGTTGTTTTATACATTTACATTGTTCAAACTCATCAGTCAAACTAGTTTTCAAAATTGTTGTTAAAAACATTCAAATCTGTTTACATAGTCAGCTCATTGAGTATCTAGAGCAGTATTACAATCTGAGGACCACTAGTAAGTGTTATTGGACTTATTCATTTCAGGGACTTGGGTTGGATCGTGACACGGGATTTTTGCTTTACGGGCCTCCAGGATGTGGTAAAACACTGATTGCCAAAGCTGTTGCCAATGAAGCTGGAGCTAATTTCATTTATATTAAGGTCTGTCAAAATATTCCATCCATTTTTCATTAGTCTGGTTTGGAGAATGTTGCTTTGTCTTAAACGATGAATTAGTTTTGAATACTTTAATTGCTTTTGTTGGATTTTTAGGGTCCTGAGCTTCTAAATAAATATGTTGGAGAAAGCGAGCGTGAAGTCCGGAAATTATTTGATCGTGCAAGGGCATGTGCACCATGTATACTTTTTTTTGATGAGGTTTGTGGTTCTCCACAAAAATGTCGGTTAAATTTTGTATATTATATATGCCATATTCTTTTTATTTCTGCAAGTGAAAAAAATGTCTATACTACCATTGTTCTCTGTTGTTATTCGGTTCCATATTATTTGATAAGTAAACCTTCCTCACCCATCCTACATGCGCTGCGATTGTGCTTGTTTGCAACTGTATGACAATATGCTTAGTAGTTTGAAATTGAATATAAGATTTATTTATTTTACATTTTTAGGTGGATGCTTTGACATCAAAACATGGTAATGAAGGTAGCAGGGTTATTGACGGAGTTTTGAAACAGGTAAAAAAGTTTCTAGTTTTTGGAATGAAAGATATTGTCATATTGACTTCTAACTCTTTTCATTTATATGAAATTTCAGTTTCTTATTGAGTTAGAAGGCACTGAGCAATGCAAAGGTGTTTTCGTGATTGGTGCAACAAATAGGTACCTTTAGTTCATCATCTGTATTTCCTAATTAGTTATTTTACTTCACATCATGTTGTAGTCACACAATTTCTCATTTTACAGGCCTTTGGAGATGGACAAAGCTGTCCTACGTCCAGGTAGATTTGGTAATCATATCTATATTTCTCTTCCTAGCCCAGACGGCCGTGTTTCAATCTTAAAAGCTCTTGCAAGGAGCAAGGAAGCTCTTGCAAGGCGTAAGGAAACTCTTGCAAGGTTTAAGCTTATGCCTATTGATGCCACTGTGGATTTGAGCTTCATTGGAAGATCGAAATCCTGTGAAAACTTTAGTGGTGCCGATCTTGCTGCATTGGTTTGTCTCTGATCTATTTTTCTTTTCTTGTATTATTTATCTCTATTCTATTTAGAGGGTGCCTTGGTGCAACGGTTAGGTTGTTTCCAGGTAACAATGATGTTACGGGTTCAAATATTTCAAACAACTTTCTCCTTGTAAGGGTAAAGCTGTGTTCATCTACCCTTGCCAGGCCCTATCTCGTAGGAGCCTCGTGCACTGGACTGCCCTTTTTTTTTTTTGTCTCTGATCTATTTCGATGTTGCTTGATTTCATCTTTGTTTTAATAGCAGTGATGTCATGTGCAAGTGTAATTTACATGTTTACTAATTTTCTTCTCCATTAGATGGACAAATCAATATTGGCTGCTCTCGAAGAGAAGCTAGCCACTACTGCGAGAGCAAGTGATACATTGACCGTCGAGCGTAAGCATTTTTATGTAGCACTGACTAAAGTCCGTCCCTCTGTGTCGGAAAAGGTATGTTTCTTTCTTCTAAATTCTTTCATGCATGCAATCTAATACATTTCTGTCCTACATTAGTCTTAGAAATATATATTGAAATTTATTCTGATTTTTGGAGCAGCAAAGGAAGCACTATGAGCGTGTTTCAAAGATACTTAAAGAAGGTGATGTTGATCTACAATGAAGCATGGTTATTTATAAGGAAGTGCATTTTTCCTACTATAAGGAACTACAATTTGACTTGAGGCTCGGGAATGTACTCCTCCTCGAGGTCTCTGGTTCGATTCTCCCCAGTGTCAATTTGGGTGGGCTAATTTAGCTTCTCCAAAAAAAAAGATACAATTATTTGCCAATTGTGGTAATTTATCTTTCATTGCATTGTTTTGCGGATAAGAAGCTAAAAGAGAGATGTTTCAACTTTCAATAAACATTTTTTTTTAGCACTGTGATTTCTTAGTCCAAATGGTAGGGACTATTACTAAGTAAAAAGTAGGCTTAATAGCAGTTTTGGCCCCCTAAGTATCAGAAAGTTGCGATTTTGTCCCCTTATCAAAATAAAATACAATCCAGTCCCCTAAGTATTATCCATTTTGCAGTTTTGTCCCCCAGACCAATTTTGACCAAGTGTGTAATTTTTTTTAATTATTAAAAAAATAAATAAAAAATATTTTAAAAAGAATTACACACGTGACGTCCACGTCAGCATTGATTTAGTCAAAATTGGTTTGGGGGGGCTAAAACTGCAAAAGGGACAATACATAGAGGCATGAATTGTATTTTATTTTGTTATGGGGCCAAAATCGCAATTTCCTGATACTTAGGGGGTCAAAACTGCTATTAAGCCTAAAAAGTATTAGGTAAAATTTGGTTTATTTGGTTTTTCACTCAATTTATAAATTGGTTTTTTCTATTGAGATTTGTTATCGATGATATTATGTTTCTCTTTCTCCAATTTCAAACCCCATGAACCTGTCCTCGTGAGCATAATATATGTAAGGTTCGGGGTTTGAAATTGGCCACCACCATAAAAAAAAACCATGAACCTAATTCGATGATATTTTGTTCTCAAAATTGGAATTTTCGCTGCTCTTTGGTGTTACAAATAAAGGTCCATTCTTTTTTTCATTTTTGATTTAAACGGATATATGGCGTTTAATTCTTGAAAAGTAAATTGGGTGTAAGTTTTGGCTCGAAACCGGCCACCATAAAAAAAAAAACCCATAAACCTAATTCGATGATATTTTGTTCTCAAAATTGGAATTTTCGCTGCTATATGGTGTCACAGATAAAGGTCCATTCTTTCCTTCTTTTTTTTTGATTTAAATGCATATATGAGGTTTAATCCTTGAAAAATAAATTGAGTGTAAGTTTTGGTTTTTGAAAACTTTCACAACTCACAGTTAAAACCGGTTTTTGAAAATTTAAGGACAAAAAATATAATTTCCTTTTAATCCCCTCAATATCTCTTAGAGTGTGTTTGTTTCAAGTTTACCAAATTTATTCCTTGGAATAACATTTCTTGGAACATAAAATGAGAATTTTATTCCAAGATATTTAGAAAAAATATGTTTGCTTAACATTATAATATCTCTCGGAACCATAAAAATAGGGATTATAATAGATAATTACATGTGAATTTATTCTCATCTTCATGGGAACTTTATTCCCACCCTTTTCTTTGGAATTTTTTTTTCTATTCTAAACATTTTATATATACCCGTTTTATATATACCTGGGAATAAAATTTAGTAAACTTGTAACAAACATAGACAAATATATTTCTATCGTTTTATTACCATAAATCTATGAATATAACTTGAAACAAACGCACCCTTAGGCTTTGTTTGGGACCCTTAGGCTTTGTTTGGGAGTTTGGAGGGGAGGCATAAGAAGGTTTTGGAGGGTTGAAAATATAGGTGAAAATGGTAAAATCTTTCACATTTTTTTAAAGACTAATTTTTTAGAGAATGATAAATCAATACTTATGATTAATATATTTTTAACTCTCCTTCTGCAGTGGATCGAGCAATCACTTCCTTTTTTTTTTTAATGCCATGAAAATATTCCATAACCAAAGCTAAAGTGATAACCATAAGTACTTCTCATATCATCAACACATTCAGCCCAATCACTATCAGAATAGCCAATAAGATTGAAATCTTTAACATAGCGATATCTTATTCCAAAATCAATTGTGCCCTTAACATATGTAAGAATTCTTTTTGCTACCTGAAAATGAATTTTACTAACACACTGTAAATATCTCGATAATAAACTTACTGCATGCAAGATGTTAGGCCTAGTTGCGCTTAAATACATTAGATAGCCTATAATGCTTCTGTACAACATTTCATCCACTTTTTAAGCTCCACCGTCTTTGCAAAACTTCTCATTTTGATTCATTGGCATTGCATCTGGTTTGCAACATTCTATGTTGAATTTCTTAAGAACTTCATTTTCATATTTTTCTTGGCAAATAAATATTTCATTTTGTTTTTGATATACATGCATACCAAGAAAAAATGTCATCATTCCAAGGTCTGTCATTTCAAAAACAATTTTCATTTATTCCTTGAACTTATCAATCTACTCCTATTTGCTTCCCTAAACCAGTAGATCATCAACATAGAGAGACACTACAAGTATTTCACAATCAGTTTTCATGACATATAAAGTAGATTCACTTAAACTTTTTATAAAGCCCAATTTCACCAAGTGTGCATCAATTGTGCTATACCATGAGTGTGGCGCTTGCTTTAAACCATACAAATATTTCCTTAGTCGATATACTTTCTCTTCCTACCCTTAAACAACAAACCCTTCAGGCTTCTCAATAAAGATTTCTTCTTCCAAATGTCCATTTAAAAAAGCCTATTTCACATCCATTTGATGTATAATCCAACCTTTTTGTTCAGCCAGAGCCAACAACATTCTTATCGTTTCTAGCCTTGCAACCGGGGTAAAAGTCGCAGAAAAATCAACCCCAAACACCTGAGCATATCCTTTAACAACAAGCATTGCCCTGTATTTGTTTACAGAACCATTTGGATTGTGTTTGGTTCTATAGACCCATTTGACATCTATAGTTTTTTTTTGTGAAGAGGTTTGTCCACCAGCTCCCATGTTTGATTTTTTTCCCGATCATTTTGAGCTCTTCCTTCATTGCATTTACCCATTTCTGGTCAGCTACAGCTTTGTCATATCGTTCTGGTTCCATGATAGCAATGGTGCACCTTTGGTAGATGCCTGAAAGTGATCTAGTTCCTCTAACAGGTTCATCATCAACATCTTCATTCTCCTCCTGAATTCAAGCTTCTCACAATTTTCCCAATTCCAACTATCTAACTCCAAAAATTTGACATCTCTGCTGACAATTACTTTGTTGCTTTAAGGAAGATAGATTCTATAGGCCTTTGAAGTTGAGTTATAGCCTATAAAAATTCCAGGTTATGCTTTCTTGTCCTGCTTGTCTCTCTTGATTGACGGTATGTAAGAGAAACACAAACATCCAAATATCTTCAAATTTATTAGCTTTGGCTTGTAGTCGTGCCATACTTCAAATGGAGTATTTTTTTGCAAAGCTTTTGTTGGCAATATGTTCAGCAAAAACACTGTTGTGTTTACAGCCTCCACCCAAAATTTCTTTGGCAACCCTTTGTCATGAAATAACCACCTTGTCATCTCCATAATTGTTCTATTTTTCCTTTCCACTACTCCATTCTATTGTGGAGTATATGGTGTTGTAAATTGATGTTCAATACATGCATCTGCACAAAAATTGCTAAATTTTTCAAAGGTATACTTAGTTCCATTATCAGACCTGATCACTCGCATTTTGCATCCACTTTGAGTTTCAACCCAAGCTTTAAACTTCATGAAGATGTTAGCAACCTCATATTTAAGTTTCATACAATAAATCCAACACATCCTTGAATAATCATCAATGAATGCAATACAATACTTACTTCCATTCAAAGATGGTGTTTTCATGGGTCCTCCAACATCTGTGTGTACTAGTTGCAGCTTTTGTGAAGCCCTCCAAGCCTTGTTTTGTGGAAAAGGGAGCATGTTTTCCTTTCCATATTGGCAAGCAGCACATTGTGCGGGCATATCGTCTAATACAGGCAAACCATTCACCATGTTATTATTTTTCATGAAAAGTAGAGCGGGATGATGAGAGTGTCCTGATCTCTTGTGTTAAACCATTGTATTGTCATATTCCTTGTGTACAACAATATGTTGTTCCTCATTCATCAAATCCAAGGCAAAGCTCTTGCCTTTCATTTGAACATTGACCATTTCTATGTTGTTTGCATCTTTTATTAAACATTTTTTATCCTCAAACAACACCTTATTATATTTCGAGTTGAGTAGCATTCAAATTTTTTTGATTAATTTCAGGAACATATAAGACATATAAATTAGTTTCAAACTTGAAAGGCTTTCAATTGCAACTGTTTCCTTGCGTTTTACTTTGATAAGTGCACCATTTCCAATTCTGACTTTTGAAATAGTTGTCTCGTCCAAATCTTTAAAGATCACACGATCATAAGTCACGTGGTTTGTGCAACCACTATCTATAAGCCAACTCTCCGGGGTGGTGTTGGTAGCAAAGAATGATCCTACAAAGAGTTTCTCCTCCAAAGTCTGATCTTCAGCAGCCATAGCTTCTATCTGATGTTGAGCCTTACATATTCTTTTCCATATTAAACCTTTCTATATCCAATACATTGGTATCACAGAGCTATTCTTTCAAGGGATCTGCGAGACGCATCAAGAATTCCCATCCACAATTCCCAAACCTAAATACACTATCTAAACCTATGCATAATGAATCTTGATGGTTCATTTAATTCAATTTAGCTTTACACCTTCCAAATTGTATGAATTTTGTGAAAAACATTCGAGAGTATTTGTTTAATTATATTCTCGTATGTTTCAAATTTGAATTTAATTTATATGCATTGTTATCATGTGTACGAACTTGCATTGTTGTTTATATTCATTCAGTCGAAATTCTATTGTAATTTTAACGTATCCAGTACTAAGTTAATGCTTACGCTAAATATTCTAGATAAATTTAGTATTGGGGTCGCACTATCAATCAATTAATGTCCCCAATCATAAAAACTATTTTTTTATTGATCTACCGCTATGTGGTTTTTTGTTTACTTGGTACATAGGCGATGGTTTTACAATGAGCAGGTTGGATTGATTCCTTTTATTTGCTAGATAGTGCATGCCTTGGCCAACTAGTATTAAGGTGGCACAGTGTGGCCTCTCTGATCATGTTCCCTTGGTGCTGGATGTCGATGATGCCAATTGGGGGCCTAGACCGTTGCTTATGTTGAAGTGTTGGGCAGATTTTAATGGTTATTCGGAGTTTGTCCGTGATAAATTGACATCTTTATCTCTAGATGGATGGGGCGGTTATGTCTTGCAGAAGAAGCTGATTAAATTTTGTTTGAAGGACTTGCATCAACATCATTCAAAAAATTTAGTAGGCAAGCTTTCGGAAATGAAGAATCGAATTTCTTCCCTCGACACTAAAGGGGAGGAGTCCGATCTTCAAGAGGAAGAGATTATGGAATTTCGTGACTTGTCTATTAATTTTCATCCTTTGGCTCGGGTGCAAACTAGTATGAATTGGCAGAAGGCTCAGATGAATTGGGTTAAGGAAGGTGACGCTAATTCTAAATTCTTCCATAATGTGATGTCTAACAAAAATAGAAGGAACTTTATTCATATGGTACATGTTGACGGGGTTCTAGTTGAAGGGGTTCAAAATATTCGAACGGCGGTTTTTGACCATTTTGAAAACCATTACCGTGCTTCGGATATAGTTCGGCTAGGAATAGAGGGGTTGGATTTTCGAAAATTGACCTTTGCTCAAGCTGGTAGGTTGGTCCGCCCTTTTGCTTTCGAAGAGGTGAAGCAGGCTGTCTGGGACTGTGAGAGCTTCAAAAGTCCTGGACTTGACGGTATTAACTTTGGCTTTATTAAAGACTTTTGGCAAGAATTGAAAGATGATTTTATGAGATTTTTGGTGGATTTTCATCGTAATGGGAAGCTGACGAAAGGAATTAACTCGATGTTTATTGCTTTGATTCCTAAGGTGGAGAGTCCGCAGAGGCTTGTTGACTATAGACCTATATCTCTGGTTGGTTGTTTGTATAAGGTTTTGGAAAAGGTTCTTGCGAATAGGCTCTGAGAAGTTATTGGTTATGTAGTGTCTGATTCTCAGTCAGCCTTCGTCCGTGGGAAACATATTTTAGATGGTATAATGAGGCAGTAGATGAGGTTAGGCGATTCAACAACAAATTAATGTTGTTTAAAGTAGACTTTAAAAAATCCTATGACTCTGTGGACTTAAATTATTTAAATTCGGTGATGGTTAGCATGAATTTTCCAACTCTTTGGCGGAAATGGATTTCAGAGTGTGTTGGGACAGCATCTGCTTTGATCATTGTTAACGGGAGTCCGACGGAGGAGTTTCATATTGAGAGGGGGCTCCGTCAAGGGGATCCCATCTCTCCATTTTTATTTATGTTGGCAGCTGAACGGTTTGATGTTTTGATGAAGGTGACAATGTCGAACAATTTGTTTTAGGTGTGTGGGGTGGGTGGCCAAGAGGATGTCAAGTTATCTCATCTTCAGTTTGCTGATGATACTCTTATTATTGGTGAAAAATGTTGGTTGAATGTTCGGACAATTCGGGTGGTGATGTTATTACTAGAAGAGGTGTCGGGGTTGAAGGTGAACTTTAATAAAAGTATGATGATAGGTGCTAACATCTCTTCGACATAGTTGGCAGAAGCAGCTTCAGTGTTGAATTGTCGAACTGGTACGATCCCCAAAATTCACCAACTGTAGTGCAGATTTTGCATTTTCACCCCAAAATTCATCATTCCTTGATCCTGCATTGCACAATACATGTCCAACAACATACTCAACTGACAAAATACATCATGCATGGCAATTTTATCTTTTAACAACAAGAATTTCTTTGGGAACTAAATATTCTACTAAACTAAACTTAGCATAAAACATGTTTTCTTGCTAGAATCACACAACCAAAGGTGCACTATCTAAGAACTCACCTTAAAATGATTTCTGCAATTCTTCTAGCTTCACTTCACCTTTGATCAATGCCAAACACCAACTCTTGATACTCTTGTTCAACATGTTCCAATGCAATACCATTCCAATTCTTCATGTTTTTTTGCTTGCTAAAACACCATGATTCATGTTTGATTACCAATCACACAATTTGAGAAGATCAAAGGGCTAGAGAGAGAAGTTAGGGGCGAGTTTCTAGAGAGAAGGAGGAGGGAAATTCTCAACACCAAACCTAGTGAGAGAAAGTGTTGTGTAGAATGAACATTTGGTCCTCCAAACCACTTATATACTCCCTTGGTGCAATTACACAAATGCCCTCCTCTTAAACGTGTTAAAATTGTCATTGATGATTTCACTTGTTCACAGCTGATATAGTATTGTAGTATCTCCCATCATATTCATTTTCCACAACATCTCGTCCTTGTACACATTCGACTGATAGTTTTCTGATAACTGATGAGCGGGATATTACAACCAACTACTGAAGCCTCTAGCTATAAAGTGTTTTGATGATGTTTTTCTAATCAAATAACTTTTGTTTGTTTAGCTTTTAGTGTTTTAGCTTGTTGATTATTGGATGAGTAGTAGTAGTAGTATAATTTGTTAAAGAACCTTAACAATGCATTCACCTTCGCACAAAGTGAATCCAATTATGTTTCCTCTTACTTGTAACACAAGAAAATTGCATTCATACTGTCAAACTTTGTTTTTCTACTGCATGAATCGACTCAGATTTATCTAAATTGTCTCACACAAAGTCTCTGACTTTGTGTGAATCGTTTCACAGAAGTCTGAATCGATTCACTTTGAATTGTCTCAAATATTTGTTAGTTATATCATAAAATGTTTCTGACTTATCATGAATTGATTCAAACTACTTTAAATCGGATCAACCTTCCTTATGGGGAGTTTGAATCGATTCAAATCTCATATGACACATATCAATCTTCATAGCATTCTTTCTCTTTCAAGTTTGTCTTTAGCTATATGAATCGATTCATACATTAAGTGAATCGGTTCACTCAAAAGAAAAATTGAACTTGCCCTCATTTTCTAAAAATACTTACTTCCTCTTAACACCAAAATTATTGAATCATTTGCATCTATTCTCTCTAGGTCTCAAAAACTCATTGTTCATAAATTCTTCAAGATTAAACACTTTTTTATTAGAATCACTTTGTACATTGAGTCACATTGATTTTATAGGGTTCTTATAGGGATTGTAAGTTGGTTCTCTCAAGGAAATTGGTTGGGATTAATCAAGGTTCCAAAGTCAAGTGAATAATTTCATTCCACCTCCAAAGGCTTGGGGGTTCTTTCTAATTATTCTTGCAATTGAAGGGGACTCGTTTACCGGACGTAGTATAGAAGACTTGAGTGAACAATGCGAAGGGGTGCACGGGTAATCAAGGATTCAAAGATTCAAGGAGCACCAAATTCAAAGGTTATTTGAAGTTTGGGGGAGTGTTTACATAGGGGTTGAACAACTAGTTTAGTTTCAAGGAACTTTTGTAATCACATTTGTATTCAACATTGTTACTATTAGTGGATGACCTTGGTGAAGGTTTACTTCATCAACAAGAGTAGACATAGCTCTAGCGAGGACGAAAAGAGCGAACTACTATAAAAATATCGGTGTTATCTCTCTTCCTTATTCTCTTTACTTTTGATTGTTGCATATGTTAATTGATTAATTGTTAGGTTAGAAATTTGTATTGATCTAAGTTGTTTTGGATAAAAATTAACATAATTCTTTGAATTAGGTTTTAGTACTTAGCTTGGATCAATTGGTTTCAATTACTATTCAATTCTTCAATTGCATATTTATTGTATTCTTTAATTGATAGCTCGTTATATTTTCATATAGGTTTGGATTTGAAATTGTCTAGTTTTGTAAATTTTTCAAGAACCTTTAACTTTTGATTGTAATAAGATTTGTATTGTGAATCTCTCAATTCTATATTGAATCTTATTAGCACATATCTTTTTAAGGTGAGAAAAAACACAAGAAGGAGGGTTGAATTGTGTTGGCTTTTTCTTCGTTTTCTCCTACTAAAGTCACTGATTAGAAGCAGTTAGATTACAGCTTCTGAAGTGATGTTCAGATTCTAAATGCAGCGGATAAAAACAGAGAGAGAGAGAGAGAGAGAGAGAGAGAGAAGAAAGACACAAAGTAATTATACAGGTTCCTTCCACAAATCGGAAGTAGTCCTGTCCCCCTTGCACTTCCAAGGAGAGTTCACTAAAAATGTAATATCTGATTACAAATGCTCACTGCTAAAACTAGCATGAGACTTCAAACTACTCAAGCACAACTGCAAGAGATTTCCTATGCTCCTGAACACAATCAAGAGACTTCCAATGCTCGAGCACAATTGCAAGAGACTTATATTCAAACTGAAATACAAAGAAATTGTTTGAGGTTGAACACTTGATATACAATCAGTGGTGTTCACAATACAAATCAGATACTTACTCTTAAGACTTTAGAATTTCTAAGATATGAACTTTTGATAAGAAATTCTAAGTGAACTTTTGATGCAGAACAATTTTGATAGAGTTTTGACACTTTCAAAATGTTGTTGAGTCCTTGTGATTCTCTAAGTCTTCACTCCTTTATATAGAGGTGTGAAAGAGACGTTGTAAATTGCCAGCACATCAAAAAGAGTCGTTTGAAGCTTTGATCAAATCACCAATGATCTTTTGCCTGATTTGGTTATTGTCCTATGAAGGATCAATTTTAAATCCATTCCAAGAATGAAGGAACATTGTTGCAGGCATAGTTGATATCTTTGTCCTGTAGCAGAGACACAAACTGAGTAGTGGAGATAGTGGTTTTACACTTGTACTTTGTCAACGCTCTTCATAGAATAAGCATCCAATGGCTTCAAATTCATTTGAGTTAGCCGTTGCTTTATTCTTCTGGTCTTCTGCAATACTAGGTGCGAATGAAACTTTAGAACAACCTTTGAAGCTTTGATTATATTATCTTCTGATGATCTTCAGCTTCTGGTGATCTTCAGCTTCTGGTGAGGTGCTTCTGACGAACTTGCTTCTGATGACGTCATCCCTTCAGGCGCACTAAACTTCAGAAGCACTTTCTTCATATACTTCTGTTGGAACAAAGGTGTTCAGCAATACCATGTTTTGAGTTTTGATGATAACAAGGTATTAAAAATTGTCAATTGGATATGCTAATATTTGTTTAAGTATGCAGAATATTAATCAAGATTTATATCTTAGAAAGTATTCTGTTTGAACATTTTGAGAGCAAAGATCTAAAGAAGCTTGTTGCTTATGATTCTGACTATCGAAGAAGAGTCTGAAGACTGTATCGAAGAGAGTCTGAAGACTATCAGAATTTGAAGACTAAGAGAGTCTGAAGATCATCAAAAGCTGAAGTGCTACAGTGAGTCTGAAGCCTGCAATCTGAAGATCTTCTTAGAAGGATTTCTAAAGGCATTACGATGCAGAAAAAACTCTCATTTGGAGTAACGGCTAGCTTTGAAGTCAACTTGAGCGTGTGATGCTCAACGACAAAGAATTCAGGATAGTACAGAGTACGTTGTACGAACTCTGTTTCCACTACTCCACTACCTCGTACAGTTTGGCAACTGTGTCTACCGGTATTAATCTTCAAAAGAAATGGAATTCAAAATTTGCAATTGAAGGACTATTACCATATCAAGCAACAGATCAACAGCTATTGATCAAGCTTCAGAAATCATCCTGATGTGCTGGATGACTCAACGTCTCTTTCCAACGCCTATATAAAGGATAGAAGACTTGAAGAATTGTTAGACTCTACAACTGAAAAACTACGCTGCATTGCTATCGTATTCAAATTGAGTCTTAACAGAAACACATCAACAACTTAGATAACTCTTACAACTAAGTATTCTAGAATTTCTAAGTTAAGCAGAAAAACAGAGTCTGTCTTTGTTAAAACAGAGTCTGTCTTTGTTTGTAATTGGAACACGTTTGATTGTTTATCAAGTGTTTCAACCTTATTCAATTTTCTGTAAATTGTGTCAGAAGTCTCTTGCTTGTGTGCTTGAGCAAAGAAGTCTCTTGGCTGCGTCCTTGAGCAAAGAAGTCTCTTAGTTGTGTCTTTGAGCATTGGAAGTCTCTTGCCTGCGTGCTTGAGCATTGGAAGTCTCTTACTGTGTGTTTAAGCAACTTGTAATAGATATTACATTTTAGTGGAACTCTCCTTGGAAGTGCAAGGGGGACAAGACTACTTCCGGTTTGTGGAAGGAACCTGTATAATTGCTTGTGTTCTCTCTTCTCTCTATCTCTTGATTATTTCCGCTGCAACAGAATCTGATCTCCCATCAGACTCTGATCTCATTCAGACTCTGATCTTACGGAATTAGATTCTCACTCTTCAAGAGTTGCGAAAAGCTAACACAATTCAACCCCCCTTCTTGTGTTTTTCTCACCTTCAACTTCAAGCTTCCTTTACTTTGTTGATTCCATTGCTCTGGTGAGGTGTTTGAAGAATCTCTTTAACATCATTTTTTTTATAGATGAATCTAATTTTTTGTTAGAAAACAACTTATCTCATTTTCAATACAAGATGAGATATAATCAAATGCTTGGTGATGACATATAACATAGGTGCCCTTGCTAATTTTGAGCGCCATTGTCTACTTTGTCTCCTAACAAAACTTATACAAAAGTTTGGAAATTATTGCAAAGAAGCTCTACAGGCATGTAAAATAGCACCAAATCCTGATTGAGAATTAAGAACATTGTTGATACTGTCAACCACAAGCTTGAAATTAAGTTCCATTGACATTGTAGCAATTCATGATTTGTCAAGCCAAATTGTTGAATCAACGTTACATTTGATATTACTCGCTGCAAGTTGCTTCATCTTATGCTACATAATGACCTCGCGAGTGCCACCAATTATCCGAGCAGTCCCGTGCCAATTTAACTGACACAGCTCGCTTTGCGCTGACATCGCTTTGCGCTGACATCACCCCATATTTTTTCGTTCGATGGTTTCATATACACCAGTGTCATAACAAAACTTTGCAATTGCGTTTGACACATCATTTCCATAATTTTAAAAAAGAGAAATGATATTTGAACATCCATTTTATGACAACTTTTTCTTTCATACTCATTAGTTTTTATTTTATATCTCTATTGCTTTGGTTTTCGTGCAAATAACTACTTTTTCTTTGTAAATTATAGTTGTCTCATAAATTGTCAACCAAATGATTGTTCAGATAACACTTTTTAAAAAATAGGTGCAACGAAACCATCAACTACGTCCAACAAGCCTTGAAAGACAAGCTAGTTGCACTCCACACTTCATGTACCTATGTTATATGGTAGGCCCAGACTCGGGAGTGCATGAAGGTACGGGATAAAAGTCACTCTCGTAGGTTAGCTAGCAAGTATCCCTTGGCTACGCATCAAGGAAACACTTTCACCTTTTGTAGAATTTTCAATTTCCATATCTTCAACCAATTCCCTTCAACTTTATGCTGATGTTATCAATGAGATGCTCCATAATAAAATAATATGTTGATTTTACGGTATAGTACTCTCCATTGTATCTAAACTTCCAAGAATACTATCTCTCGAACATAATTATAAATTGGCATTGAGAGAACGTGGTTTGCATCTCTTTTGTTAAACATATTGGTGATAATGTCTTGCCTCCACACTATGTTCTGATGATCGATTAACTCGGTTATGTGCATATGCTCTATACCGGTGTGCAATGGACTAGTGATATAAGAGTTATCGTGCAGTCTTAGTCGTGGGTCTTGCAATTTTCCATCTTAGTTTTTCCTCGACCTATGAAGTATGAATACTATATCAAATAAAGCTTGGGTTATGATCCAAACGCGCCATCAAAAATCCCTATAAATAAAGTATTTGGCTTTAAAAATGTGTGGTACTATAGTATCAGGGTTAGTTACAAGTTTCCAACCTTGCTTCCTTAACATGGTCAAATTAAAACTATATAGATGCCGAAAACTCATTTCACCATACTCTTTCTTCATAGTTAAATAATACCAACTCAGCCACTTGATTCCTCTTCCATGGTTTCTATTAGATCCTCACCAAAAATAATTATACATGTGTTGAATCTCATATCCCAAAGTTGACGATAAAATAAAAACACTCAGATAGGAGGTAAGTATTAATTGTCAGATAAATTTTATAATACCTCACTTCATGTATTTGACAAATGTTGGTCGGATCAGTTTTTAATCATTCTCCAAATGCAATCTCGCTGGTGACTGAAAATTATCTTCTTCATCCCGATCATTGATGGAAGTCCCAAGTATTTTTCGGTGCATATGCTTTTTGTTACTTAAAAAATTACCTTAAGCTTCTCCATCATGTTACTATATATTCTTGCTGAAGAAAATTTGATCTCCTTATTTTTACCATTTGCGGATTTGGTCCCCCCATTTTTAAATCTTCAAATTTGGTCCCCATATTTTTAAATATCATGGTATATGATCTTATGATAAAATAAGGGTGCCGTTTACCGTGCGCATGCTTAATAGGTCATGCACGGTGGGAGATGCAATATTGCAAAAAATAATTGTTGAAAGAAAGAATATTACATGTAATTGTAGGTTTATGTACTATGGTCCGCCTTGCTAAAAAAAATGTACTATGGTCTACCTACTGCAGTGGGCAATAAATATTACAAATAATTATATAAACGATTTATTAACATATTTAATGCTTAGTAGTTCATATCAACTATTCCATAGGTTTTTTTAAGTGTTGTTTTAGAATAATAACGTCAAATTAATAAGCTGATTGTTTTAGATATTTTTCAGATTCTGATTTTTCTTTATTAAAAAAAAACTATAAAAAACGGATGCATTATCTTAAAGAATATATAACAAACGGGCACTAAGGACCCGCTTGTTATGGATTAAAATAAAAGTGATTTTGACGTAAAATAGTTTAGAAATTATATTTTAAAGATTTTATGAAAATTCAGAATCTAATTTACGTTTGGGTTCCTTTATTCGTTTTTATTTTGTGAAAATTTCCAAGATCTTTGAGTTGGTGAAGACCAAAAACTGCTAAATGTATCGGCTTGTTGGGAAAATATGCAGAAGAATTGCTTGCTGGGATTTTCATCCGGAGAATATAAATAAGGCACGTATGAGCTTTCTTGAAATTTTTCCAACAATACTAAAAACACTATTTATTAAATGTGAATCCAAAATTAATTACATTTTTTGAAAATTAATATATATGTTTAAAAAATAAAATTCTTGTGGGTCACATAACCTACAAATCTCAATCATTCAAAAAAATTCAAATACATCTAATCCAAAGGTTGACATCCTTTTTACAAAAAAAAAAAAAAAAAACGTTAAGTCTCCTACGGTAAGTGACCTAAAGAGGTCACCTACCGTAGCCTTTGCCTAAAATAAGATCAATATCAATAATAAAATTGTAAGAAAATTTTCTTAAAAACTTCATTTAATACATGACATATCACCATATTCGCTTCAAATATTTAATAGAGGGATCAAAACTGTCCAACTTTTATTTGAGGATTACTTTCAAATAATTTTATATTGTACTCTAATATTTATGAATACCTCTCTTTTTTTTAACAAGCAAAATTTATGATTATCTAAAATTTTGTTAGAACTTTTTTGTTTGATTATTTATGGAGTGTTCGGCTATTGATTTTTCATGTTTAATTTTTATGAAGTCAATAAATTTAAAATCATGAGATTGTTTTCAGATTAAAGGGATAAAAAAGTTATTTGATTTTAAAATCTCTCCCCTCCCTTATGAACCAAACATATATTTCATTAAAATCTCTTTCCTACTCTTCCCTTCTCACTTTTGAATCAAACATATATTTAACTAATATAATATCTCATCTCTCTTCCCCTTCCCTTCATTAAAATCCCTCCCCTCCTTTTTCATCCGTTGAAACAAATGGACGTGAATTCTTGTGGGGTGATTTAACGCAATACAGTTGCTATTAAAAAAATAAAATTAAGTTAACAAAAATAAATTAATTGAGTCAACCCACTTAAATTGGTTTGATGATGTTAGTTTGGAACCTTAGAGTAAACTCTTTTCTCCAAGTCTCAGTTTGATTCTCTCGATACCAATTTAGATGATATAATTTAACTTAGACCCTCTTTGTAACAAAAAAAGGATAATTTTTTTTTAAAAAAAAAACTACTTAAAATAATTCTTTTTGAACGGGATAATTTTTTTTAAAGTCTTTAAAGGAAAACCGTGTTTTGTCAAAACAAAAAAGAAAAGGATAACCGTGGGCATCATGGTTACTTACAACGCCGCGCTCTGACAAAAAAATAACCTAACAACGTCGTTAAAGAGTTAAACCCTAATTCTCCAATATTATAAATACGATAACGCTACAAACAACTGAAGAAAAAAAAACTGCATTTAGCCGAGATGGTAAAAACAAGAGGAGGAGGAGGAGGAAGAGAAAGGTTTCTCCAACAAACCCTACTCCGTCGAATTGATTCATGCAGATCAAGATTCTCCACTGCCGATGATATCGTTGACCATCTCCGTTCAACTTACTCTAGCTATCACCGAATGAATTTTCAAACTCTCCTTTTTTCGGTTCGCAAAGCTCTTCTTTCTTCCAACAACAATCGAACTTCATATCGTTCTCGAAGGAGACGAAGGAATAATGATTTTGATGATGATGATTCTGAAGATGATCATGATCATGAAAGATATAATTCTCGAAAAAGACGTAGGAATGAATATTTTGAAAATGATGATTCTGAAGATGATCATGAAATAATGAGCACACAAACTTTGTTTGATTATTCTTATCGAAATAGACGTAGGATTGATGATTTTGGATCTGATCCTGATGATGATCATGAAAGAATAAGAAATGCTTCTCGCAAGAGATACAAGATTGATGAATCTGATTCTGAAGATGATGTTGCTGCTACTAATGATGATCTTGGAATAATGAGAAATGATGTTGATCTTCGAATAATGAGAAATGATGTTGATCTTGGAAGAATGAGCACTAGAGCTTCGTCTGATTATGATTCTGAGAACGGCGATTACATCAAGAAAGTAGAGGAACCAGATGTTTTAGGGAAACGTTCGATCCCTAATGCAGCCTCTGGTATCGGTGGCAGTGGAGTTGTTAAGAAAGGGCCGATGTTTAAGGATTTAGCAGGGAATCGGATGGAGAAGATAAAGAAGGAATTGGAAGCGCCTCTTAATTTACTGTGTTACCCTGAGTTGTGTACACAGTTAGGTTTGAAACCATTGACAGGAATGTTGTTGCATGGACCACCCGGTTGTGGGAAAACTAAACTTGCTCATGCTATTGCTAATGAAACTGAACTTCCTTTTTATCCTATTTCTGCTACTGATGTTGTTTCTGGTGTCACTGGTGAGTATATGTTAGCTTGCTTTAACTTTAATTCCATTATTTTTGTGTTAAATTTTATTAATATTAAGCATAAGGCTGCTAGGTTAGGAGGAAAATTTGGATTCCTTTATGTCGTTCAAATCTCGGATTCATGGACTCGTGATGTTGGTGACTATTGGATTAAGATCTAAGAATGAAGATTTCAAGCAAAGTTTTTGTTTTATTTTCTTAAAAACTAACATCCTGACATTGAAATCTACAATGTTCAATCCTGATCCGATAGTTAATGACATAGTGATTGCGAGATTTTGGCAAATAAGGAAATCCGAATTTGTTTGGACGATTAGATGCTCTTTTATATAATTTGTTTTCTTTACAAATGGAAATTCTCAACTCATATTATTCATAACATCCACTTTTGCTATTACCTAAGCAGACGTGTTGGCATGTTATCCCAGTTTTATAGGTGGCCGGTACGCACAACTATCTGAGATTAACAACTTAGATATGTATGGTTGTGAGCAGCAATTTTATTGTCCAAATGACATTTCAGTTTTTTCTTATGTCTACTAGATTGCACTGCAAGACTGCATAGGGAAATAAAAATGTGATATTGCACCGCAACATTCAATTTGCTAACGGGCAAAGCTCTCTTGCAGCTTCTTTTTAATCAAATGCAAATAATGGCAACTTGTGAAGCAATGAATGTAAATGATAGATTAGTAGTCCACTCAAGTTATTTCTTAATTGTGAATGTCCCTAATAGGGGTTTGCAAACAAAATTATAATCTGTTCGGCATCCATCAATCCTCAGAGTTGTTACATGATTCTTTTCATATTTCTATTTCTATAAATACGAACTTGTAAGAAGTTTATCAGCACCGACCCCTAGTCTAAATTGCATTTATTACATTTTTTTGAGAATAAAGTTTCAAATTATTTTGCTAGCCACCACGAAATACTTGCGCATTTGTTATTGCACATCATTGTTTCCACAACTACTATTAGACGATTCATCAATGTTTGTTTTCTTGTATGTTTGTGTCTTTATTAACTAGGTGGATCTGAAGAAAATATTAGAGAGCTTTTATCTAAAGCAAAGAGGACTGCTCCATCAATTATCTTTATCGATGAGATTGATGCAATTGCTTCGAAAAGAGAGAATTCACAGCCACAGACGGAGACACGAATTGTGACACAGTTATTAACTTGCATGGAAGAAGCTTGTAATTCAGTGAGTTCTGATGAACCTACTGGTTATGTTCTTGTAATTGGAGCCACAAATAGGATAGAAGCTATTGACCGTGGTTTGAGAAAGCCAGGTCGTTTTGCTCGAGAGATTCTAGTTGGCATACCCGATGAATCTGCCAGGGAGGAGATCCTTTTTGTGCATACTCGAAAGTGTAGTGACAAGTTTGACGGGTCGGTTGATCTGCAAATGATAGCTAGGTCTACTCTGGGATTTGTTGGTGCTGATTTGGAAGCTCTAGTCGGCAAAGCTGGCGAGCTAGCATTAGAAAGGATAATTAATGAAAGGAATCGCGAATCATCTAAAGATCTTATGAGTGATCCTAATATAGTCAGGTGGAAGAAAACTTGGTCGCCTCAAGAAATAAATAAGTTTGCAATCAAACTGTCTGATTTTGAGGTGCTCTAGATTTGTTTATTCATTTTACCGTTTTAAATTAACGTTAGGTTTTCTAAATTTTCACCCTTGGAAGGAAAGTCTTATCCTTTACTTCTCTAATAAGTTTTCTTTCTCTAAAAAATGAAAATATTGCTGGTACATGACTTGTATTGTAGTCTCAGAAGGAAGTCTTATCCGAAATTTTGTACATGTATATATATATATATATATATATTGAAATCATCATGTTTATTTATTTGATGTAATTATACAGGAAGCAATCAAAATGGTACAACCTTCGTTAACAAGAGAAGGATTCTCTCCCATTCCTGATGTTAAATGGGAAGATGTTGGTGCGCTTGACGATGCAAGAGAAATTTTTGATTCCGACATTCTAATGCGTATAAAAGAACCCGAGATTTATAAGGTGATTTTAAATAGTACACTTTTTAATGCAATTTCTGTTATTTGGCGTCAGTTAATGGGTCAAGCAGTTTAGAAAGAAAATAATATAATATAGTCAAGTCGGTATTTATACATTTTATATCCTCTCCTCTATACAACCAAATCATTCAGTTTGAGTTTTCTGTTTAATTAAAAATAGCGAGTCGTAGCTGTAAATAAAAAGGTGGTGAATAAATTAAGGGGTATGCATGGTTTGGATTCCAAACCAAAAGAGTGAGCCCAGACCGTTAAATTTGTATTATTTTTCCTTAGATCAAATTGTTGTTTTATACATTTACATTGTTCAAACTCATCAGCCAAACTAGTTTTCAAAATTGTTGTTAAAAACATTCAAATCTGTTTACATAGTCAGCTCATTGAGTATCTAGAGCAGTATTACAATCTGAGGACCACTGGTAAGTGTTATTGGACTTATTCATTTTAGGGACTTGGGTTGGATCGTGACACGGGATTTTTGCTTTACGGGCCTCCAGGATGTGGTAAAACACTGATTGCCAAAGCTGTTGCCAATGAAGCTGGAGCTAATTTCATTTATATTAAGGTCTGTCAAAACATTCCATCCATTTTTCATTAGTCTGGTTTGGAGAATGTTGCTTTGTCTCAAACGATGAATTAGTTTTGAATACTTTAATTGCTTTTGTTGGATTTTTAGGGTCCTGAGCTTCTAAATAAATATGTTGGAGAAAGCGAGCGTGAAGTCCGGAAATTATTTGATCGTGCAAGGGCATGTGCACCATGTATACTTTTTTTTGATGAGGTCTGTGGTTCTCCACAAAAAAGTCGGTTAAATTTTGTATATTATATATGCCATATTCTTTTTATTTCTGCAAGTGAAAAAAATGTCTATACTGCCATTGTTCTCTGTTGTTATTCGGTTCCATATTATTTGATAAGTAAACCTTCCTCACCCATCCTACATGCGCTGCGATTGTGCTTGTTTGCAATTGTATGACAATATGCTTAGTAGTTTGAAATTGAATATAAGATTTATTTATTTTACATTTTTAGGTGGATGCTTTGACATCAAAACATGGTAATGAAGGTAGCAGGGTTATTGACGGAGTTTTGAAACAGGTAAAAAATTTCTAGTTTTTGGAATGAAAGATATTGTCATATTGACTTCTAACTCTTTCAATTTATATGAAATTTCAGTTGCTTATTGAGTTAGAAGGCGTTGAGCAACGCAAAGGTGTTTTCGTGATTGGTGCAACAAATAGGTACCTTTAGTTCATTATCTGTATTTCTTGATTAGTTATTTTACTTCACATCATGTTGTAGTCACACAATTTCTCATTTTACAGGCCTTTGGAGATGGACAAAGCTGTCCTACGTCCAGGTAGATTTGGTAATCATATCTATATTTCTCTTCCTAGCCCAGACGGCCGTGTTTCAATCTTAAAAGCTCTTGCAAGGAGCAAGGAAGCTCTTGCAAGGCGTAAGGAAACTCTTGCAAGGTTTAAGCTTACGCCTATTGATGCCACTGTGGATTTGAGCTCCATTGGAAGATCGAAATCCTGTGAAAACTTTAGTGGTGCCGATCTTGCTGCATTGGTTTGTCTCTGATCTATTTTTCTTTTCTTGTATTATTTATCTCTATTCTATTTAGAGGGTGCCTTGGTGCAACGGTTAGGTTGTTGCCATGTAACAATGATGTTACGGGTTCAAATATTTCAAACAAACTTTCTCCTTGTAAGGGTAAAGTTGTGTGCATCTACCCTTGCCAGGCCCTATCTCGTAGGAGCCTCGTGCACTGGACTGCCCATTTTTTTTTTGTCTCTGATCTATTTCGATGTTGCTTGATTTCATCTTTGCTTTAATAGCAGTGATGTCATGTGCAAGTGTAATTTACATGTTTACTGATTTTCTTCTCCATTAGATGGATAAATCAATATTGGCTGCTCTCGAAGAGAAGCTAGCCACTACTGCGAGAGCAAGTGATACATTGATCGTCGAGCGTAAGCATTTTTACGCAGCACTGACTAAAGTCTGTCCTTCTGTGTCGGAAAAGGTATGTTTCATTCTTCTAAATTTCTTTCATGCATGCAATCTAATACATTTCTATCCTACATTAGTCTTAGAAATATATATTGAAATTTATTCTGATTTTTGGAGCAGCAAAGGAAGCACTATGAGCGTGTTTCAAAGATACTTAAAGAAGGTGATGTTGATCTACAGTGAAGCATGGTTATTTATAAGGAAGTGCATTTTTCCTGCTATAAGGAACTGCAATTTGACTTGAGGCTCGGGAATGTGCTCCTCCTCGAGGTCTCTGGTTCGATTCTCCCCAGTGCCAATTTGGGTGGGCTAATTTAGCTTCTCCAAAAAAAAGATACAATTATTTGCCAATTGTGGTAATTTATCTTTCATTGCATTGTTTTGCGGATAAGAAGCTAAAAGAGAGATGTTTCAACTTTCAATAAACATTTTTTTTTAGCACTGTGATTTCTTAGTCCAAATGGTAGGGACTATTACTAAGTAAAAAGTAGGCTTAATAGCAGTTTTGGCCCCCTAAGTATCAGAAAGTTGCGATTTTGTCCCCTTATTAAAATAAAATAAAATCCAGTCCCCTAAGTATTGTCCATTTTGCAGTTTTGTCCCCAGACCAATTTTGACCAAGTGTGTAATTTTTTTTAATTATTAAAAAAATTAAAAAATATTTTTTTTAAAAAAATTACACACGTGACAAAATTGGTTTGGGGGGCCAAAACTGCACAAGGGACAATACATAGAGGCATGAATTGTATTTTATTTTGTTATGGGACCAAAATCGCAATTTCCTGATACTTAGGGGGTCAAAACTGCTATTAAGCCTAAAAAGTATTAGGTAAAATTTGGTTTATTTGGTTTTTCACTCAATTTATAAATTGTTTTTTCTATTGAGATTTGTTATCGATGATATTATGTTTCTCTTTCTCCAATTTCAAACCCCATGAACCTGTCCTCGTGAGCATAATATATGTAAGGTTCGAGGTTTGAAATTGGCCACCACCATAAAAAAAAAACCATGAACCTAATTCGATGATATTTTGTTCTCAAAATTGGAATTTTCGCTGCTCTTTGGTGTTACAAATAAAGGTCCATTCTTTTTTTCATTTTTGATTTAAACGAATATATGGCGTTTAACTCTTGAAAAGTAAATTGGGTGTAAGTTTTGGTTCGAAACCGGCCACCATAAAAAAAAAACCCATAAACCTAATTCGATGATATTTTGTTCTCAAAATTGAAATTTTCGCTGCTATATGGTGTCACAAATAAAGGTCCATTCTTTCCTTTTTTTTTTTGATTTAAATGCATATATGAGGTTTAATCCTTGAAAAGTAAATTGAGTGTAAGTTTTGGTTTTTGAAAACTTTCACAACTCACAGTTAAAACCGGTTTTTGAAAATTTAAGGACAAAAAATATAATTTCCTTTTAATCCCCTCAATATCTCTTAGAGTGTGTTTGTTTCAAGTTTACCAAATTTATTCCTAGGAATAACATTTCTAGGAACATAAAATGAGAATTTTATTCCAAGATATTTAGAAAAAATATGTTTGCTTAACATTATAATATCTCTCGGAACCATAAAAATAGGGATTATAATAGATAATTACATGTGAATTTATTCTCATCTTCATGGGAACTTTATTCCCACACTTTTCTTTGGAATTTTTTTTTCTATTCTAAACATTTTATATATACCCGTTTTATATATACCTGGGAATAAAATTTAGTAAACTTGTAACAAACATAGGCAAATATATTTCTATCGTTTTATTACCAGAAATCTACGAATATAACTTGAAACAAACGCACCCTTAGGCTTTGTTTGAGACCCTTAGGCTTTGTTTGGGAGTTTGGAGGGGAGGGATAAGAAGGTTTTGGAGGGTTAAAAATATTGGTGAAAATGGTAAAATCTTTCACATTTTTTAAAAACTAATTTTTTAGAGAATGATAAATCAATACTTATGATTAATATATTTTTAACTCTCCTTCTGTAGTGGATCGAGCAATCACTTCCTTTTTTTTTTAATGCCATGAAAATATTCCATAACCAAAGCTAAAGTGATAACCATAAGTACTTCTCATATCATCAACACATTCAGCCCAATCACTATCAGAATAGCCGATAAGATTGAAATCTTTAACATAGCGATATCTTATTCCAAAATCAATTGTGCCCTTAACATATGTAAGAATTCTTTTTGCTGCCTGAAAATGAATTTTACTAACACAGTGTAAATATCTCGATAATAAACTTACTGCATGCAAGATGTTAGGCCTAGTTGCGCTTAAATACATTAGACAGCTGTGCTCGTGATTTTCGGGTATCAAAATCATTGATCGGATTTGAACCTTTAATCATTGTACTCTCAACTTTTATTCGCGGGAAGGGAAAAAGTGAGTAAAAACCCTTATGAGACCTTGGATTCGGAGGTTGGTTTCGATTGGGGAAGGTGTTAGGCACCCGAACCGACTATGGTATCCCATAGGAACCTTCTACCTATTGTCTAATCTTGCGCTAAATTAATTTTACTTATTAAAAAAGGTTAAGAGTTAAAGTGAAAGAAAGGAGAAAGATGAAGCATGTTTTTGGTTATTTTTATTGATTTGGAAGGGTCGAAACCCTTTGCCTACTTACCCAAATAAATCGGGATCAAAATCAAGTAGTTCGGCTAAAGAACTTATTTGATGAGTTGAATTGATTTTAACATTTTTTGAAAAAGATTTTAAGAAGAGATGAGAGGCCTCAAGGCATGAGAAGAAAATACGATGAAGTTGGTTAATTTTAATTGTACGAAATCCATGTCTAATGTGGATATTAAATTAATTAACATTTGATTAAGGAAAATAAAAGGAAAAACACTTGGATTACAAACCAAGGTTTACTTAAAAAAATTGAATTTGATTTTTTTTGGATTTTTTGAAGAAAATATTTTTTCTAAACTAACGATGAAATCGCGTAACGGCGGAAAAATAAATAAACATAAAGCGATAAATAAAGTGGAGTGTCGGTGCGCGTGTCAGTGCGTGTGCCGGTTACATATTACATACCCTAAGTACATTCTATGGTCTCAAGAAAAGAAAAAAATGCGTAAAAATAAATTACATAAATTCCTAATTACACACTAAAAATAAAATAAATGATGACAAACTAAATAAACATGCAATAATTACAATGAAATAAATGACAAGGAAAGAAAAATATGCATGAGATGGTGAATAATAAAAATACAAACACACAAAAAACAAATAAAAAAACATAAACAAATAAACTAAACAAAATAGAAGTAGTTTTTTTTTAAAAAATAAAGATGAAATAGATTTTAAAATGACTAACTAACACTATATGAAATAGAAATTTAATTATTAAATGAACTAAAAATGCATGATAAAGAAGATAAAACGCTAATTAATAATGCATGGGACATAATTCAAATATCACATGAAAAAAAAAAAAAAAGGAAAAAAAAGCATGAAATTAGGTAAAACAAAGTTACTAAAAAAAAAAGAGGTGCAGACAGCATTGTAGGGGTGCAAACAGCAAACAGAGGCAAAACTGGGCTTGGTACTGGGTCATGAGCTGGGGCGGGTACTGGGTCAACCCATGGGTGACCCGCCCCACCTCATTAAATGAGTATATAAAGATTTTTCAAAGGCTTTTCCTTCATTTCTTTCAAACCTCTCTCTCTCTAAACCAAAAAAACACAACAACATTGCTCTCCCTTCTCTCTAGCTTGTCTCGCCGGAGAAGAAGGAGGGGGAGGTGGCCGGACGTGCTCCGGCGCGGTGGTCGGCCAGAGAGCCGCCGCGCCGGAGCGGTTTTCTTCATTTTTTTTAAAATTTTTTTTTATGCCAACACCTTCCTTTCTTCGTTCTCTATGCAGATCCAAGCTTGGATTTTCAATAACAATGCACAAAAAGCCTAGATTTACAATTTAAGTACACAAAAAAACACACAAAGTCATGAAAAATACCTCTATTTTCTCTTGTTCCTCTAGTTTTCGGTTCTGCTGTGCTTGCCTTCTTCCTTTTCTCGTTCGTCTTTGTTCTTTGCTCACGTTTTTGTTTCGGTTTTGTTGTTCCTTGCTGTTTCGGTTTTGTTGTTCCTTGCTGCCTTGCTTCGGATTTGTTGTTGGTTGTGTTGGCCGAATCTGACCTAGGTTTGGCTAGGGTTTGTTGTTTTTATTTTATTTAGTGTTGTTGTTTAATTCGGACATGTGTGGTGTAAGCTTATATGAAGCTTTGTTCACAAAAGGATGAAAGAGAGGCTAAGATTCATGAGTCTGGATTTTTTTTGTTCATGTTGTTCTTGAAGAAATTCATGAAATTTTGGTGGTTTGATCTTGTGAGATGGAAAAAGGATGAAAAAATGTGTTTGTGGTTGATTCTGAATTTTCTGACTGACTCTGACACTTGGGGGACCAATCTGACGCGTGAACAGTACTTTTATAGTATTGTTCACTGATGCACTGACAATGACAAAATTACCCCTGCAGTTTCTTCGAGAAAAAGTTGGACAGGACCAATGACAAAATGACAAGTGGACAATGACTTAAAAAAATAATAAAACTGATAAATGAATAAAAAACAGATTAAATAAATGGACAAATAAATAACTAAATAAATAATTAAAAATAAAAAAACGAAAATTAAATAATAAATAAAAAAAATGTCCCGTCGGAACTAAAAAATGAGGTATTTTAAAATACCTCTCTGCCGAAATTTCGTCTGATACGACTGAGATACTCGGCTAAATTACGCTAAAAAAAACAATAAATCAACGACGTGAATAAAATGAATTTTACGAACGCAAACGTTACGCTACACTAAAATACGCACGAAACGCGAGTAAAAATTACAAAAATAATACGCGAGCGACATTAAACATAAACGACGAACGAAAAAATAACCGCGACCGCAAATACGAACAAACGCAGATATTACGGAAATTAGCGCGCAACCAAACGGCTGAAAAACGATCAACGTACGAATAAAAATAAAAAATAAACTGGTCAAAAATTAGAGTACGACAGATGCCCCTATTTAAGTTTCTCCGTCACGAGGATTTAAAAAGACGAAGATTTTTGAAATGACGGGTCGGAGAGACTTAAATATCAAGTACACCAATTTTTGACCAACTCAGAAATCGAGAAAGTTCTATGGATGTGATGATATGAGTTGTCTGTTATGCAAGTACGAATGTAATGACGACGAAAATACTAACTCAAGAACCAAATAAAGTGTTACTGGGGAGAAAAAGATGTCTATTACCTTTACAGGGGTAAAGACGAACATACGAAAAGAAATACTGGTCATTACCTTTACTGGGGTAACAACGAACATACGAAGGGTAAAAATGTCAATTACCTTTACTGGGGTAAAGACGAACATACGAAATGAAATACTGGTCATTACCTTTACTGGGGTAACAACAAACATACGAAGGGTAAAAATGTCAATTACCTTTACTGGGGTAACGACGGACACGAAGGGTAAAACTGTCAATTACCTTTACTGGGGTAACGACTGACATACGAAAGGGTAAAACTGTCAATTACCTTTACTGAGGCAATGACGAACATACGAAAGGGTAAAACTGTCAATTACCTTTACTGGGGTAACGACAAACATACGAAAGGGTAAAACTGTCAATTACCTTTACTGGGGTAACGACAAACATACGAAGGGTAAAACTGTCAATTACCTTTACTGGGGTAACGACAAACATACGAAGGGTAAAACTGTCAATTACCTTTACTGGGGTAAGGACAAACATACGAAAGGGTAAAACTGTCAATTACCTTTACTGGGGTAACGACAAACATACGAAAGGGTAAAACTGGTGATGTGTTACCATTACTGAGGCAATTTAGCCAAACAAAAACAGGGTACAAACGAGTACTCTTCGTACGAAAATAGCTTCAACGAGATACTGGGGAAAATTGAAAGGTGGGACCTGCCACTTGTAGAAACTTAATTGGTAAACAGACCGAAATGAACACTTGATGATGACAAATTTTACTGGATACACATGGAGTAAGACACACATGTAAAAATGCATATGAATGATATCAGTATGCATGAATGAATGAATTATGTATGAAAATATACTGGTGCGACTGACGAGACAAGATTGGGCAGGTCGTAAAGATAGTGACCCGGCATTACAGCACCAACACTTAGCATTCTTCAATGGGGATAATATCACTGGAGATGAATCAAAACACAAACGGAGTGCCATCCGTTAACCAAACCAATGCTAGGTAAAGAACACATAACACAAAAAACCTGGTTGAGGTCGCCATTTCTGAACTGAACCAAAATACCTTCTCAAAATCGTGCTTCACATAGTCATTGCTTTTTTTGTATTCTTTTCTCTTTTTTGAAATCCCTAACTTTTGCCTGGATCGCCCTTTCGGGTTTTCAATCCACCGGGAATATACTCTTTTTTTTGTATGTCCCTAATTTTTGCCTGGACCGCCCTTTCGGGTTTTCGATCCACCGGGACGCTCATTTTTTTGCTTAAGCCGCCCTTTCGGGTTTTCGACTAAGCGAGCTTTTCTTTTCTTTTTATCTTTTTTTTTTTTGCAAGATTATGATCTTCTCTGAATTCACCTGTGTTTGAATGGATGTTGACATATGTTTCCATGATATATGAACCTACAGATAATATGTTTATCATTTTTTTTGTTTTCAAAAGAAAACATAAAAAGTAAAAGAATTTTCAAAGTTTTTACTTCAAGTATTGACATTAAAAATGGAAGAAGAAAATTTGTATATAGAATAAACAAGAATTCCAAAAGAGTGCACTGGCTCAAATTAATGTAATAGGGTGGTAACCGGCCAAAGGCATGGCTCCACGGATTACAAAAGTTGGAAAATGGTAATTATATGGGAAGGTACATTGAACACAATAACCACTACATTCCCTAACAACTTTGAACCACTGCTTAGATGCTTTAGTGTCGGAGGACTTCTGACAGCTAAGGTGCCCCAAATGGGTGATGCTTGATCTGATGCAGTTACTTTGTCATAGTCCTTAACTTTTGCATAGGCCGCCCTTTCGGGTTTTCGACCTATCAGGATAAACTTTTTTTTTAATTCTTTTTTCTCTTTTTTTTTTGTGTCTCTAATTTTTGCCTAAGCCGCCCTTTCGGGTTTTCGACTTACCGAGACGCTCTTTTTTGGTTTAGGCCGCCCTTTCGGGTTTTCGACCTACCGAGCTGTTCTTTTCATATATCTTTAGACAAAGTATTTCTTGACTGCATCAGAATTCACAGGACGAGGTAAATCTTCTCCATCCATAGTTGTAAGGATTAAAGCACCACCAGAGAACGCTCTCTTGACCACATAAGGACCTTCATAATTGGGAGACCACTTGCCCCTGGGGTCCGGTTGAAAAGACTTGATACACTTGATTACAAGGTCTCCTTCTTTGAATTCACGGGGATGAACCTTTTTGTCAAACGTCTGTTTCATCCTTGATTGATATAGTTGTCCGTGACACAAAGCGGTCATGCGTTTCTCTTCAATCAAATTCAATTGATCATACCTACTCTGGCACCACTCAGCTTCAGTTAATTCAGCCTCCATCAAGACTCTCAAAGATGGGATTTCCACCTCCACAGGGAGCACTGCTTCCATACCATATACCAAAGAGAACGGGGTTGCCCCTGTTGAAGTACGCACTGAGGTACGATATCCATGTAAAGCATAGGGTAACATCTCATGCCAATCTTTGTAGGTAACCACCATCTTTTGCACAATCTTCTTGATATTCTTATTTGCAGCCTCGACCGCACCATTCATCTGAGGTCTGTATGGAGATGAGTTGTGATGTTCAATCTTGAAATCATCGCACAATTCTTTCATCATGTTGTTGTTCAAATTTGTACCATTATCCGTGATGATCTTGTTAGGAATACCATAACGGCAGATGATGTTATTCTTGATGAACCGAACCACTACTTGCTTGGTCACATTGGCGAAAGATGCCGCTTCAACCCACTTAGTAAAGTAATCAATAGCCACTAGTATGAAGCGATGTCCATTAGAAGCTTTTGGTTCAATCCGACCAATCATATCAATGCCCCACATGGAGAAAGGCCACGGAGAAGAGATAACGTTGAGCATAGATGGTGGTACATGACTCTTATCTGCATATATCTGACATTTGTGGCACTTCTTGGCATGATTATAACAATCAGCTTGCATCGTTATCCAGTAATAACCTTCCCTCAATGCTTTCTTGGCCATTGCATGTCCACTGGAATGAGTGCCAAATGGACCTTCATGTATCTCATGCATCAATAAATCTGCTTCACATTCATCCACACACCTGAGCAACATTGCATCAAAGTTTCTTTTATACAATACATCTTCATTCAGGAAGAAATTACCAGACAGTCTTCTCAAGGTCCTCTTATCTTTGTGAGATGCCCCAAGCGGATACTCTTGAGTTTGAAGGAAAACCTTGATATCATGAAACCATGGCTTACCATCAGTAAGTACTTCAACTGCAAACACATAAGCGGGCCTTTCAAGGAACTGGACACTGATTAATGGCACATCATTGTGACGATTTACTTTGATCATTGAAGACAAAGTGGCTAAAGCATCTGCCATCTGATTCTCATCACGGGGAATGTGACGCAACTCCACTTTGTTAAAGAAAGTTAACAACCGTCTTGCATAATCTCTGTAAGGGATCAAACCAGCATGGTGAGTTTCCCACTTCCCTTTGATCTGATTAATCACCAAGGCTGAATCTCCACATATTGTTTGTACAGTCAAATCGTAGCCTTGCAGTAAAAGGGATGTGAGTACCCTCAGGTGTGACAAGGACTGCCCCGACTCCATTGCCATAAGCATTAACGGCCCCATCGAATATCAAACCCCATTTAGACTCAGGATCTGGACCTTCACCAAACAACGGTTCATCACAATCTTTCATCTTCAAATACATGACCTCTTCATCAGGGAAATCAAACTTAACAGGTTGATAATCCTCAACCGGTTGATGAGCCAAGTGATCTGCAAGGATACTCCCTTTGATTGCTTTCTAAGTATGGTATTCAATATCAAACTCGGTCAACAACATTTGCCAACGAGCAATTCTTCCTGATATCGACGACTTCTCCAGGAGATACTTGATTGGATCCATTTTGGATATCAACCAAGTGGTATGATTGATCATATAGTGCCGGAGACGTTTGGTAGCCCAGGCTAAAGCACAACAAGTCTTCTCAAGTGCCGAGTATCGGGATTCACAATCTGTGAACTTCTTGCTTAAGTAATAGATTGCATGCTCCTTTCTACCAGTTTCATCTTGCTGTCCGAGTACACAACCCATGGAATCTTCTAACACAGTCAAGTACATGATCAACGGTCTTCCTTCAATTGGAGGGATAAGAATTGGAGGTTCTAACAAATACTCCTTGATACTGTCGAAGGCTTTCTGACAATCTTCCGTCCAGACAATCCTTTGATCTTTGCGGAGTAACTTGAATATCGGTCCACAAGTAGCAGTCATATTAGAGATAAATCTGGAGATATAATTCAGTCTTCCGAGAAAACCTCTGACTTGTTTCTCTGTTTTTGGAATGGGCATATCCCGGATGGCTCTGACTTTGTCGGGATCTACTTCAATGCCTTTCTGACTAACAATGAAGCCCAAAAGTTTCCCTGATCGGACACCGAAAGTACATTTATTAGGATTCAAACGGAGCTTGTACTTTCTCAAACGTTGGAACATCTTCAACAAATACTCAACATGTTCTTCTTCAGTACCAGACTTGACAATCATATCATCCACATAAACTTCTATCTCTTTGTGCATCATATCATGGAATATCTTGGTCATACCCCTCTGATAAGTGGCACCAGCATTTATCAAACCAAATGGCATTACTACATAGCAGAAAGCGCCCCACGGCGTGATGAAAGACGTCTTTTCTCTATCTTCAGGAGCCATCTTGATCTGATTGTAACCAGAGAACCCGTCCATGAAAGAGAAAACTTTGCATTGAGCAGTACTATCAACCAATACATCAATATGAGGTAGAGGGAAATCACCCTTCGGACTTGCCTTGTTCAAATCTCGGTAATCAACACACATTCGGACCTTACCATCTTTCTTTGGAACAGGCACAATGTTAGCCAACCACTGAGGATACTCGGATGTAACTAGAAAGCCTGCATCAATCTGCTTCCGTACTTCTTCTTTGATCTTGAGGGCCATATCAGGATGAGACCTTATGAGCTTCTAATTGACTGGAGGACACTCAGGTTTCAAAGGCAAGCGGTGTTCTACAACTTCATGATCTAAACCTGGCATGTCTTTGTATGACCAAGCAAATATGTCAGCGTACTCCCTGAGAAGTTCAATTACCTTTTCTTTGACGGTAACTTCCAATGACGCTCCAATCTTGATCTCTTTTCTATCCTCCTCAGTACCCAGATTGATCAATTCTAACTCTTCTTCGTGAGGCTGAATGATCATTTTCTCTTGCTCTAACATCCATCTGATCTCATCATCCTCCTCTACCATAGCCTCGTAAACAGGGGATTCAAAGTTGGGCAGAAGCATAGGGTCACTGTGTTCAACGGGCTTATGTATTTTCAGTCTGCACATGATTTATGATTGATTTTAGTAAATGAGTAAATGCAGACTTTTGAATTTGATTGATTTAAAAAGAAAAAGAGAATGAAATTTTTTTTTTTTGGGATTTTTCTATTACCATTTTTCCAGAAAAAGCAGTAAATAAAAATAAAATAAAACAGTCATGATAGAAACGACGTTTTTTCATTAATAACGACAATACTTGAAGATAAAACCAAAAGCCCTACAAGATTTCATTTTCGTCTGGGGCAGGACGAAAAGAGTTTTCTTAAAAAAACGAAAAGTAGACAAACATATTACTTAGACACATGCATCACAGAAGGAATATCCACAGCGATCCAATTACAGCAGGCTCCTCCGGGTGTCACAAAGACAGGTGCAACCTCCTCCGACTGATCTTCAAGGATAGCATTGGTTTCCGGTGGAGCATGAATAAACCCAGCGCTATGAAAAATGCCCTCAGCTGGCTTGGAAAATGCGCTCAATTGACTGGTAGAGAAACCAAGACCCTCTTTCCGCTTGTTCTCAGGCAGCTGTACCAACTGACCCCAGCCTCCTGTTTTACCATCTTGTATAAGCTTCCGGGCATCCTTCAAGGAGGCCATACAAGTCTCACCCTTCTTAGCAGCTCCTTCTTCCGCAGAGAACCCCTGAAAAGAAGTTCCTTCCACATCATCAGCACCAATATAGGAGAAAGCAGACAAATGACTAACCAACAAGGCTGATTCACCAATTACCGTTATCAGCTTTCCGCAACTTACAAACTTTAGCCTCTGATGAAGAGTGGAGGTCACTGCTCCAGCCTCATGAATCCACAGTCGTCCAAGTAAGCAACTGTATGAAGCTTGAATGTCCATGACTTGGAATGTAACCTTGAAGGTATGAGGGCCCACCGTGATAGGCAAGTCTATGTCCCCAATCACCGACTTCCTAGATCCATCAAATGCTTTTACCATCACTGCACTTGGCCTCAACTGGGCGCCACGGTATGCCATCCTTTCCAAAGTAGTTTTTGCCATCACATTGAGGGCGAAACCGGTGTCTATCAACACATTCGACATCGAGTCTGACTTACAAAGGACAGAAATGTGCAAAACCCAGTTGTGGTTTCTTCCCTCCGCCGGGTGGTCTTCATCACTAAAGCTCAGGTTATTACACGCAGTTACATTCCCAACTATGCTCCCGAATTGCCCCAGGGTAACATCGGGATCCACATATGCTTGAGCCAAAATCTTCATCAGAGTGTCCCTATGAGCTCCAGAGTTCATAAGTAAAGACATTATGGAAATTTTGGATGGGGTTTGCAACAGCTGATCGATTATCTTGTATTCACTCTTTTTGATCAGCTTCAAAATCTCATCACTACTTTCCTGAATGATCCCCTCAGGTTGGCTGGCACCTTTACCTTTATCAAGATTCTACACTGGCACATTCGGAGCAGTATTCTCGTTGCGCACAATAGTGGGAGAATACGCCCACTTCTCATTACCTTGCCCACACCTGCTATATTTATGACAGCATCTGCAGAGTGCAGAGGGATCTCTTTACCATTCTCCACAATAGTTGCCTCATACCGGTAGGGTATGGCCTTCTGAGAAGTATAGGGAACAGGTCCTGGCAAACGGATCACCAGAGGAGTGACGTCTGACTTCGCACCATCACGGACTACCTCAAGATTCTTAAACACCGGGGCAATAACAGAAACATTCCTGGATTCCTTCTTGACAATCAGCTCTTTTCTGTCAATCAGTCCTTGTATATCCTCCTGGACTTTCTCACACCCTCGGGGGTCCATAGGACACACTTCACAAGCATCGTGATCGTGGTTAAACATGTTGGCTTCGCACATCCTGGCGTGAATCGGGACCAAAGGAGTTCTGACATCTTGAACCCTGAGAATTAGACTCAAATCTTGATCCTCTTGAATCATATTAACAGCCGGTCCATGAAGTGGCAAAGGATTATTCTGAGTATTGGAATTGGTGTCCTCGAAGGACAACTCTTTGCTTTGAATCAGTCTCTGAACTTCTTCTTTGAGCGGGTAGCAATGCTCAACATCATGCCCCGGTGCCCCTTGGTGAAAGGCACAGGTAAGGTCAGCACGGTGCCATGGAGGTAATGGGTTCTGTAGGCGAGGAGGCTGCCTAGTCTGCACAAGATTCCTTGCTAATAAAGAGGGTAGCAAGTCTGCATACAACATGGGTATGGGGGGAAACTCTTTTCTGGGAAGGCAATTTGGCTGTTGTGGGGCTCAATTACGAGGTTGTTGTTGTTGAAGTGGTGGTGGGTAATATGGTTGTTGGTAGAAAGGTTGCGGATACGGTTGTTGATATAGCGGTGGGTAGAATGGTGGAGGCCTTTGGGGCGTTTGTGGGTGGTAATGTTGATTTTGTGGAGCTGGAAAAGGTGGTGGAATATTGGCAATGAAAGGGTAGTTTGGATATATTGGCTGGGATCCACTCTGAGCTACCATACTGACTTCCTGAGCACTCTTCTTTGGGTAACTGTTTCCAAATTTCTTGGATCCATTAGACGACCCACCTGACGAAGCACTTGATACACTACCTTCTTTGGCCAAAATTCCTTTACGGACCAAATCTTCAATGCGAACCCCCGCGTCAACCATCTCAGTAAACTTTTGCGATGCGCAACCAATCATTTTCTCCGAGTAGTAGGGACTCAAAGTTTCAAAGAAAAGATCAGCCATTTCTCTTTCCTCCAGAGCTGGGCGAACTTGGGCCGATTTTTGAATAAAGCGGAGAGCATACTCCTTGAAAGACTCTTTATCCTTTTGAGCCATAGCTTGCAGTTCCCTTCGAGTGGGCCCCAGATGTATGTTATACCGATACTGCTGTATGAAAGCCCTGGCCAGTTCTTCGAAAGTGGTGATGCCCTTCATATTCATGTACAATATTTGTGCGGGACCAGTCAAACTATCTTGGAAACAATGAATGAGCAAAGGTTCATTGTCTTTGTAGGCTGTCATCTTCCTTACATACATAACCAGGTGACTCTGTGGGCAAGTGTTCCCTTCATATTTGACGAAATCCGGAGTCTTGAACTTGGGAGGCAGTACCACATTTGGGACCAAACAAAGATCGTGCACATTCTGACCATAGATGTCTTTACCACGAAGGGTCCTCAGTTCTGTCTGCACTACGTCGTACTTCTCTTCCAGACTTACCATTTTGTCATCTCCTACTACACTACCCGAATGATAGATTGATCCTTCCTCTTGCTGGGCAGTATGCACAATGGGTGCCGTGTGATTCATGACAGCTTGAGGGAATAATTGTCCATGATGGAAAAGTGGCGTTGCCTGTTGTCCATAAGGAGTTGGCATTTCTGGGCCAGCAAAGCGTACACCTTCATTAGCGGTGAGAGGCATACTCCAAGGATACTCTCTGGACATGTAGTTCTGAGGGTATAAGCAAAACCAGGAGGACGAAGACCTTCATTGTACATATTTGATGCATCTCCAAAAGAAAAACCCGCCGGGGTGGGCTGTGCAGTGCCAGCAGCCGTAGCAGAAATCACAGCAGTAGCGATTGGTTGTGTAGGACCAGTCTGGGCAGACGAAACAACCACAGGAGAATTATGTGCAGCAGACACAACGACAGGAATCGGCTGAGCATCAAGAACTGGTTGGACCGGGATAACATCAAGAACCGGTTGGGTAGCTGCCGCTTGTGCTTGATTGGCCATTATAGCTTCCATCATAACCGTTAACTTATCCATCCCTTCTCTGAGTGTAATAACCTGTTCTTTGAGATCCCTATTCTCTTGTTCCATCAAATCCATCTTCTTTTTAACAATTGCCCGAGTGTTGTGGATGCGAGAAGGCTTGTACTGAATACGCCGGGCCACTTTCCTTGACTGAGGCAGAAATGAGAGAATTATGAGACTCGGTTTTGACATTTTTATGGATGCAGTATGATGCATGATATGCTAAATGTAAAAACAATGCAAAAAAAAAAAAATTTAAAATCATCGAAGAACTTATAAGGACAATTTTTGTAAACATAACAACCTTAAACATTCATTACAAAATAAAGACAAATACAAGATAATTCCCTTTTAAACAAACTGAGCCAAGGGATAGACTCCAAAGTACATAACAGAAAACTAGAAAAATACATAAAGGGAAATAAAAGTGAAAATCTCAAGCTCTTGAAGTAGACTACTCCTCCAAATCTGAATGCGGGCCAGCGAAGAAATCCATGCGTTTCTTCTTACTCCTGGGAACTTGTTCAAGTATAACATCCTTCACCCTGATACGCTCTTTCAGCTCAGCAATCTCTTGATCTTTCTTATGATTTTTCCAATTCTCTTCTTCTAAAAGACCCATGAGAGTGTCATTTTCACGCTTAGCTGCATGATATTTCTCTTTCCAATCGGCACTTTCACACTCTGACTCAAAGAAACGCGCCTGATACTCCTCCATGGTCTTAGGAGGTAAAGGCACTGGTATTGTTGGAATATTTGCAGTTAAAGACCTTAGCAGGGGGTAAGGCATCCCTATCTGAGCAGCTCTATCAATGACCCAATCGACGTAAGATTCATGAGTTACATTTGACTTATACTTCAACTGGCTCTTGTTCAACCTGATAATGGATCGCCAAGCTTGCACAAACTGCATTCTCTTATCATTAACATCCTCCTTGTACAATAAGAACTCGCTGGATAAGAAGAGATAAGCAGGTCTCATCCTCATAGGGTACCCGAACTGACGTCTGGCAAGAAGCGGGTTATAACTGATGCCCCCGTGTATACCAAGAAGAGGCACATTGGAGAACTCCCCACAATGGTCAATAATCACTCCAGTATCATAAGCCGAGTTGTACCACACTATATCATCTGGGGTGAGAGCCATGAGTTTCTCCGACCATGGAATGAATTCAGATCGAATTTTAGGGCGAGGTAAATGTGAGGTAAACCAGGTGTAGAGTAAGGGTGTACAACAAATGATAACTCCACGTCCTTTAGATGTACGGTCATGGATGGACAAGTAGGTATCAGCAAGCAAGGTAGGGACAGGGTTCTGGGTAATGAAAATCTGGATAGCATTCATGTCAACGAAGTTGTCAACATTCGGGAAAAGCACAATACCATAGATAAGTAAAGCAAGGATGGCCTCAAAGGCATCGGCATTGGATCTCTCGGAGAAAGTGGTGGCTTTTTGGTAAAGGAAATTGAAGGGTAGGCATTGGAGACCTCCTTTAAGGGTAAGATTGACTTTTATCTCGGAGATTTCAAGATGAAGAGCAGCCGCGATGGTTGAATACTTGGGTGCGGGTTCAAGACCATGGAAAGGTACTTTGTCGAGTATGGGTAAGCCGATCCAATAAGAATACTCCTCAAGTGTGGGCATAAGCTGATAATCCGGGAAAGTAAAACAGTGATAAAGTGGGTCATAGAACTGGACCAAAGTACGGAGAAGCCCTTCGTCGACATCCGTCTTGAGAATACTAAGCAAATAACCATACCGCTCACGAAAGTGGTCCGGGCTAGTCAACCTCCTTGCTAGCTTCCTTAAATTCTCCAAATCCGGATTCTTGAAATCATACTTCTTATTCCTCTTCACAATTTTCTTCACAACACCCTCCATATCTAATATGTTTACAAAAAAAGATTACATAAGTCCTTCGATGTTTTACTGGATGCGAAAAAAAAAGTATCTATGTATGAATGCGTGTATGCATGATCATGCTAAAGAACATAGAAAACATGGTGAGGTTAAGTACACAAAAGTTGGAGCTGAGGGTAAACACGCCATTTGGTAAGGACTAAGGTTTCAGATGCACTTGTAACTAGGGTTCTAACACAGTTCCCAAATTACAACCCCCTCCGAACTTTATTGGATTCCCGGGACGACACCCGGTCCAACAGCGTCCGTAGGAGAGTCTAGTTTGAGTGTAGCATCGCGTATCGACTAAGACCAAGACAACACTTGGTTAGTCACCGCACTACATCCTAATGGCCAAGATGGGTTAAAGGTAACTAAGGTCCTTAGCTTCGACGGAAACTTAAAAGCAATAATGTCTAAACGCGACAACACACGCCGACGTATATCACTTCAAGATCCTCCGCTAAGTGTGGTTATATCACATGTTCCACCACACGAGAATACTCTCGGCATGTCACTATGATTCTACCACTCCTATCTTATATTTCACTCAAGCCCGGGTGTAGGGCTTATCTCGCCACTCGCGAAAAAAAAGTAAACAATTAGGCACGTATTTACAAAGGTATAAGCAAATAAAGCGCAAAAGTAAAGAAAGATAAAATAGGCTTAACCCTCAGAAAGGTCCCCAGTGAAGTCGCCATTTCTGTGCTCGTGATTTTCGGGTATCAAAATCATTGATCGGATTTGAACCTTTAATCATTGAACTCTCAACTTTTATTCGCGGGAAGGGAAAAAGTGAGTAAAAACCCTTATGAGACCTTGGATTCGGAGGTTGGTTTCGATTGGGGAAGGTGTTAGGCACCCGAACCGACTATGGTATCCCATAGGAACCTTCTACCTATTCTCTAATCTTGCGCTAAATTAATTTTACTTATTAAAAAAGGTTAAGAGTTAAAGTGAAAGAAAGGAGAAAGATGAAGCATGTTTTTGGTTATTTTTATTGATTTGGAAGGGTCGAAACCCTTTGCCTACTTACCCAAATAAATCGGGATCAAAATCAAGTAGTTCGGCTAAAGAACTTATTTGATGAGTTGAATTGATTTTAACATTTTTTGAAAAAGATTTTAAGAAGAGATGAGAGGCCTCAAGGCATGAGAAGAAAATACGATGAAGTTGGTTAATTTTAATTGTACGAAATCCATGTCTAATGTGGATATTAAATTAATTAACATTTGATTAAGGAAAAAACACTTGGATTACAAACCAAGGTTTACTTAAAAAAATTGAATTTGATTTTTTTGGATTTTTTGAAGAAAATATTTTTTCTAAACTAACAATGAAATCGCGTAACGGCGGAAAAATAAATAAACATAAAGCGATAAATAAAGTGGAGTGTCGGTGCGCGTGTCAGTGCGTGTGTCGGTTACATATTACATACCCTAAGTACATTCTATGGTCTCAAGAAAAGAAAAAAATGCGTAAAAATAAATTACATAAATTCCTAATTACACACTAAAAATAAAATAAATGATGACAAACTAAATAAACATGCAATAATTACAATGAAATAAATGACAAGGAAAGAAAAATATGCATGAGATGGTGAATAATAAAAATACAAACACACAAAAAAACAAATAAAAAAACATAAACAAATAAACTAAACAAAATAGAAGTAGTTTTTTTAAAAAAATAAAGATGAAATAGATTTTAAAATGTCTAACTAACACTATATGAAATAGAAATTTAATTATTAAATGAACTAAAAATGCATGATAAAGAAGCTAAAACGCTAATTAATAATGCATGGGACATAATTCAAATATCACATGAAAAAAAAAAGAGGTGCAGACAGCATTGTAGGGGTGCAAACAGCAAACAGAGGCAAAACTGGGCTTGGTACTGGGTCATGAGCTGGGGCGGGTACTGGGTCAACCCATGGGTGACCCGCCCCAACTCATTAAATGAGTATATAAAGATTTTTCAAAGGCTTTTCCTTCATTTCTTTCAAACCTCTCTCCCTCTAAACCAAAAAAACACAACAACATTGCTCTCCCTTCTCTCTAGCTTGTCTCGCCGGAGAAGAAGGAGGGGGAGGTGGCCGGACGTGCTCCGGCGCGGTGGTCGGCCGGAGAGCCGCCGCGCCGGAGCGGTTTTCTTTATTTTTTTTAAAAACTTTTTATGCCAACACCTTCCTTTCTTCGTTCTCTATGCAGATCCAAGCTTGGATTTTCAATAACAATGCACAAAAAGCCTAGATCTACAATTTAAGTACACAAAAAAACACACAAAGTCATGAAAAATACCTCTATTTTCTCTTGTTCCTCTAGTTTTCGGTTCTGCTGTGCTTGCCTTCTTCCTTTTCTCGTTCGTCTTTGTTCTTTGCTCACGTTTTTGTTTCGGTTTTGTTGTTCCTTACTGTTTCGGTTTTGTTGTTCCTTGCTGCCTTGCTTCGGATTTGTTGTTCCTTGCTGCCTTGCTTCGGATTTGTTGTTGGTTGTGTTGGCCGAATCTGACCTAGGTTTGGCTAGGGTTTGTTGTTGTTTTTTTTTTATTTAGTGTTGTTGTTTAATTCAGACTTGTGTGGTGTAAGCTTATATGAAGCTTTGTTCACAAAAGGATGAAAGAGAGGCTAAGATTCATGAGTCTGGATTTTTTTTGTTCATGTTGTTCTTGAAGAAATTCATGAAATTTTGGTGGTTTGATCTTGTGAGATGGAAAAAGGATGAAAAAATGTGTTTGTGGTTGATTCTGAATTTTCTGACTGACTCTGACACTTGGGGGACCAATCTGACGCGTGAACAGTACTTTTATAGTACTGTTCACTGATGCACTGACAATGACAAAATTACCCCTGCAGTTTCTTGGAGAAAAAGTTGGACAGGACCAATGACAAAATGACAAGTGGACAATGACTTAAAAAAAATAATAAAACTGATAAATGAATAAAAAACAGATTAAATAAATGGACAAATAAATAACTAAATAAATAATTAAAAATAAAAAAACGAAAATTAAATAATAAATAAAAAAAATGTCCCGTCGGAACTAAAAAATGAGGTATTTTAAAATACCTCTCTGCCGAAATTTCGTCTGATACGACTGAGATACTCGGCTAAATTACGCTAAAAAAAACAATAAATCAACGACGTGAATAAAATGAATTTTACGAACGCAAACGTTACGCTACACTAAAATACGCACGAAACGCGAGTAAAAATTACAAAAATAATACGCGAGCGACATTAAACATAAACGATGAACGAAAAAATAACCGCGACCGCAAATACGAACAAACGCAGATATTACGGAAATTAGCGCGCAACCAAACGGCTGAAAAACGATCAACGTACGAATAAAAATAAAAAATAAACTGGTCAAAAATTAGGGTACGACAACAGCCTATAATGCTTCTGTACAACATTTCATCCACTTTTTAAGCTCCACCATCTTTAAAAAACTTCTCCTTTTGATTCATTGGCATTGCATCTGGTTTGCAACATTCGATGTTGAATTTCTTAAGAACTTCATTTTCATATTTTTCTTGGCAAATAAATATTTCATTTTGTTTTGATATACATGTATACCAAGAAAAAATGTCATCATTCCAAGGTCTGTCATTTCAAAAACAATTTTCATTTATTCCTTGAACTTATCAATCTACTCCTCTTTGCTTCCCTAAACCAGTAGATCATCAACATAGAGAGACACTACAAGTATTTCACAATCAGTTTTCATGACATATAAAGTAGATGCACTTAAACTTTTTATAAAGCCCAATTTCACCAAGTGTGCATCAATTGTGCTATACCATGAGTGCGGCGCTTGCTTTAAACCGTACAAATATTTCCTTAGTCGATATACTTTCTCTTCCTACCCTTAAACAACAAACCCTTCAGGCTTCTCAATAAAGATTTCTTCTTCCAAATGTCCATTTAAAAAAGCCTATTTCACATCCATTTGATGTATAATCCAGCCTTTTTGTTCAGCCAGAGCCAACAACATTCTTATCATTTCTAGCCTTGCAACCGGGGCAAAAGTCTCAGAAAAATCAACCCCAAACACCTGAGCATATCCTTTAACAACAAGCATTGCCCTGTATTTGTTTACAGAACCATTTGGATTGTGTTTGGTTCTGTAGACCCATTTGACATCTATAGTTTTTTTGTGAAGAGGTTTGTCCACCAGCTCCTATGTTTGATTTTTTTTCCCGATCATTTTGAGCTCTTCCTTCATTGCATTTACCCATTTCTAGTCAGCTGCAGCTTCGTCATATCGTTCTGGTTCCATGATAGCAATGTTGCACCTTTGGTAGATGCCTGAAAGTGATCTAGTTCCTCTAACAGGTTCATCATCAACATCTTCATTCTCCTCCTGAATTCAAGCTTCTCACAATCTTCCCAATTCCAACTATCTGATTCCAGAAATTTGACATCTCTGCTGACAATTACTTTGTTACTTTGTGGAAGATAGATTCTATAGGCCTTTGAAGTTGAGTTATAGCCTATAAAAATTCCAGGTTATGCTTTCTTGTCCTGCTTGTGTCTCTTGATTGACGGTATGTAAGAGAAACACAAACATCCAAATATCTTCAAATTTATTAGCTTTGGTTTGTAGTCGTGCCATACTTCAAATGGAGTATTTTTCTGCAAAGCTTTTGTTGGCAATATGTTTAGCAAAAACAATGTTGTGTTTACAGCCTCCACCCAAAATTTCTTTGGCAACCCTTTGTCATGAAATAACCACCTTGTCATCTCCATAATTGTTCTATTTTTCCTTTCCACTACTCCACTCTATTGTGGAGTATATGGTGTTGTAAATTGATGTTCAATACATGCATCTGCACAAAAATTTCAAAAAATTTCAGAGGTATACTCAGTTCCATTATCAGACCTGATCACTCGCATTTTGCATCCACTTTGAGTTTCAACCCAAGCTTTAAACTTCATGAAGATGTTAGCAACCTCATATTTAAGCTTCATACAATAAATCCAACACATCCTTGAATAATCATCAATGAATGCAATACAATACTTACTTCCATTCAAAGATGGTGTTTTCATGGGTCCTCCAACATCTGTGTGTACTAGTTGCAGCTTTTGTGAAGCCCTCCAAGCCTTAATTTGTGGAAAAGGGAGCATGTTTTTCTTTCCATATTGGCAAGCAGCACATTGTGCGGGCATATCGTCTAATACAGGCAAACCTTCACCATGTTATTATTTTTCATGAAAAGTAGAGCGGGAGGTTGAGAGTGTCCTGATCTCTTGTGTTAAACCATTGTATTGTCATATTCCTTGTGTACAACAACATGTTGTTCCTCATTCATCAAATCCAAGGCAAAGCTCTTGCCTTTCATTTGAACATTGACCATTTCTATGTTGTTTGCATCTTTTATTAAACATTTTTTATCCTCAAACAACACCTTATTACATTTCGAGTTGAGTAGCATTCAAAAGGTTTTGATTAATATCAGGAACATATAAGACATATAAATTAGTTTCAAACTTGAAAGGCTTTCAATTGCAATTGTTTCCTTGCCTTTTACTTTGATAAGTGCACCATTTCCAATTCTCACTTTTGAAATAGTTGTCTCGTCCAAATCTTTAAAGAGCACACAATCATAAGTCACGTGGTTTGTGCAACCACTATCTATAAGCCAACTCTCCGGGGTGGTGTTGGTAGCAAAGTATGATCCTACAAAGAGTTTCTCCTCCAAAGTTTGATCTTCAGCAGCCATAGCTTCTCCCTGATGTTGAGCCTTACATATTCTTTTCCATGTTAAACCTTTCTACATCCAATACATTGGTATCACAGAGCTCTTCTTTCAAGGGATCTGCGAGACACATCAAGAATTCCCATCCACAATTCCCAAACCTAAATACACTATCTAAATCTATGCTGAATGAATCTAGATGGTTCATTTAATTCAATTTAGCTTTACACCTTGCAAATTGTATGAATTTTGTGAAAAACATTTGAGAGTATTTGTTTAATTATATTCTCGTATGTTTCAAATTTGAATTTAATTTATATGCATTGTTATCATGTGTACAAACTTGCATTGTTGTTTATATTCATTCAGTCAAAATTCTATTGTAATTTTAACGTATCCAGTACTAAGTTAATGCTTACGCTAAATATTCTAGATAAATTTAGTATTGGGGTCGCACTATCAATCAATTAATGTCCCCAATCATAAAAACTATTTTTTTATTGATCTATCGCTATGTGGTTGTTTGTTTACTTGGTACAAAGGCGATGGTTTTACAATGAGCAGGTTGGATAGATTCCTTTTATTTGCTAGATAGTGCATGTCTTGGCCAACTAGTATTAAGGTGGCACAGTGTGGCCTCTCTGATCATGTTCCCTTGGTGCTGGATGTCGATGATGCCAATTGGGGGCCTAGACCGTTGCTTATGTTGAAGTGTTGGGCAGATTTTAATGGTTATTCGGAGTTTGTCCGTGATAAATTGACATCTTTATCTCTAGATGGATGGGGCGGTTATGTCTTGCAGAAGAAGCTGAAAATGATTAAATTTTGTTTGAAGGACTTGCATCAACATCATTCCAAAAATTTAGTAGGCAAGCTTTCGGAAATGAAGAATCGAATTTCTTCCCTCGACAATAAAGGGGAGGAGGCCGATCTTCAAGAGGAAGAGATTATGGAATTTCGTGACTTGTCTGTTAATTTTCATCCTTTGGCTCAGGTGCAAACTAGTATGAATTGGCAGAAGGCTCAGATGAATTGGGTTAAGGAAGGTGACGCTAATTCTAAATTCTTCCATAATGTGATGTCTAACAAAAATAGAAGGAACTTTATTCATATGGTACATGTTGACGGGGTTCTAGTTGAAGGGGTTCAAAATATTCAAACGGCGGTTTTTGACCATTTTGCAAACCATTACCGTGCTTCGGATATAGTTCGGCTAGGAATAGAGGGGTTGGATTTTTGAAAATTGACCTTTGCTCAAGCTGGTAGGTTGGTCCGCCCTTTTGCTTTAGAAGAGGTGAAGCAGGCTGTCTGGGACTGTGAGAGCTTCAAAAGTCCTGGACTTGACGGTATTAACTTTGGCTTTATTAAAGACTTTTGGCAAGAATTGAAAGATGATTTTGTGAGATTTTTGGTGGATTTTCATCGTAATGGGAAGCTGACGAAAGGAATTAACTCGATGTTTATTGCTTTGATTCCTAAGGTGGAGAGTCCGCAGAGGCTTGTTGACTATAGACCTATATCTCTGGTTGGTTGTTTGTATAAGGTTTTGGCAAAGGTTCTTGCGAATAGGCTCTGAGAAGTTATTGGTTATGTAGTGTCTGATTCTCAGTCAGCCTTCGTCCGTGGGAAACATATTTTAGATGGTATAATGAGGCAGTAGATGAGGTTAGGCGATTGAACAACAAATTAATGTTGTTTAAAGTAGACTTTGAAAAATCCTATGACTCTGTGGACTTAAATTATTTAAATTCGGTGATGGTTAGCATGAATTTTCCAACTCTTTGGCGGAAATGGATTTCAGAGTGTGTTGGGACAGCATCTGCTTTGATCATTGTTAACGGGAGTCCGACGGAGGAGTTTCATATTGAGAGGGGGCTCCGTCAAGGGGATCCCATCTCTCCATTTTTATTTATGTTGGCAGCTGAACGGTTTGATGTTTTGATGAAGGTGACAGTGTCGAACAATTTGTTTTAGGTGTGTGGGGTGGGTGGCCAAGAGGATGTCAAGTTATCTCATCTTCAGTTTGCCGATGATACTCTTATTATTGGTGAAAAATGTTGGTTGAATGTTCGGACAATTCGGGTGGTGATGTTATTACTAGAAGAGGTGTCGGGGTTGAAGGTGAACTTTAATAAAAGTATGATGATAGGTGCTAACATCTCTTCGACATAGTTGGCAGAAGCAGCTTCAGTGTTGAATTGTCGAACTGGTATGATCCCCAAAATTCACCAACTGTAGTGCAGATTTTGCATTTTCACCCCAAAATTCATCATTCCTTGATCCTGCATTGCACAATACATGTCCAACAACATACTCAACTGACAAAATACATCATGCATGGCAATTTTATCATCTAACAACAAGAATTTCTTTGGGAACTAAATATTCTACTAAACTAAACTTAGCATAAAACATGTTTTCTTGCTAGAATCACACAACCAAAGGTGCACTATCTAAGAACTCACCTTAACATGATTTCTGCAATTCTTCTAGCTTCACTTCACCTTTGATCAATGCCAAACACCAACTCTTGATACTCTTGTTCAACATGTTCCAATGCAATACCATTCCAATTCTTCATGTTTTCTTGCTTGCTAAAACACCATGATTCATGTTTGATTACCAATCACACAATTTGAGAAGATCAAAGGGCTAGAGAGAGAAGTTAGGGGCGAGTTTCTAGAGAGAAGGAGGAGGGAAATTCTCAACACCAAACCTAGTGAGAGAAAGTGTTGTGTAGAATGAACATTTGGTCCTCCAAACCACTTATATACTCCCTTGGTGCAATTACACAAATGCCCTCCTCTTAAACGTGTTAAAATTGTCACTGATGATTTCACTTGTTCTCAGCTGATATAGTATTGTAGTATCTCCCGTCATATTCATTTTCCACAACATCTCGTCCTTGTACACATTCGACTGATAGTTTTCTGATAACTGATGAGCGGGATATTACAACCAACTACTGAAGCCTCTAGCTATAAAGTGTTCTGATGATGTTTTTCTAATCAAATAACTTTTGTTTGTTTAGCTTTTAGTGTTTTAGCTTGTTGATTATTGGATGAGTAGTAGTAGTAGTATAATTTTTTAAAGAACCTTAACAATGCATTCACCTTCGCACAAAGTGAATCCTTATGTTTCCTTTTACTTGTAGCACAAGAAAATTGCATTCATACTGTCAAACTTTGTTTTTCTACTGCATGAATCGACTCAGATTTATCTAAATTGTCTCACACAAAGTCTCTGACTTTGTGTGAATCGTTTCACAGAAGTCTGAATCGATTCACTTTGAATTGTCTCAAATATTTGTTAGTCATATCATAAAATGTTTCTGACTTATCATGAATCGATTCAAACTACTTTAAATCGGATCAACCTTCATTATGGGGAGTTTGAATCGATTCAAATCTCATATGACACATATCAATCTTTATAGCATTCTTTCTCTTTCAAGTTTGTCTTTAGCTATATGAATCGATTCATACATTAAGTGAATCGGTTCACTCAAAAGAAAAATTGAACTTGCCCTCATTTTCTATAAATACTTACTTCCTCTTAACACCAAAATTATTGAATCATTTGCAACTATTCTCTCTAGGTCTCAAAAACTCATTGTTCATAAATTCTTCAAGATTAAACACTTTTTTATTAGAATCACTTTGTACATTGAGTCACATTGATTTTATAGGGTTCTTATAGGGATTGTAAGTCATTTTAGTCCATACTTCCTTGAAGAAGAAGAAACTAGGAACACATAGTTCTTAATTAAACCATAGTAAGAAAAGTATAGTTGCTGAGACAATGTGATGTCATATTTATGTAACATAAGTTGGTAAACTAATGATGATATATGTATTTTTTTTACTAGAGAAATAATACATTTACAAATTACATAGTCAAATAAGGAGATAAGTAAAGTCTGACAAATAATTAATATTATGTTAATTGATTGAATGTGAGTACGATAACTGATGTGATCTAAACTAAATTTCATCAATATTTTGATAATTTTAAGAGCTAAATGTCATTTTAGTTCTTACATTTTTGAAAAAAACTAGGTCAACTTAGTCCTTGGTTGGACCACAGTAAAAAGAAAAGGGATGATTGGTAAGACGTTGCGACGTCCTATTGATGTAACAAAAGTAAGTAAACTAATGAACGGTATACCATTTTTTATACTAGGAAAATAATAATTTTACAAACTACGTAATCAGCTCATGAGAAAGTTAAGTCTGACCAATTATTAATATTTCCATTATGGATTAAATTTGGGTATGCCGAATGATTTGTTCATATTTGAAAGTCGTCAGTATTTTGATTATTTGAAGAGTTAAATGTCATTTTAGTTCTTACGTCCATGAAGAAAAAAAAAACTAAGACAACTTAGTCCCTAGTTGGACCATAGTGATAAAAGGGATGATTGGTGAGACATTGTGACGTCCCATTGATGAAACAAAAGTAAGTAAACTAATGATCGGTATATCAAATTATTTACTAGAAAAATAATACTTTTAAAAATTACATAATCGGCTCAGGATTTAAGTAAAGCCTGACCAAACATTAATATTTTAGTTATGGATTGAATTTGAGTACTCGAAATGATTTGATCTTATCTAAAACTCAAGAATATTTTGATTAACATAAGAGATAAATGTTATTTTTGTTCATATATTTAGTCATTGAACAAAAATTGGTACAACTTAGTGCCTAGATTAACCACCATAAGAAAATGGATAAGTGGGGAGACGCTACAATGTCATATTGATGTAATCTAGATAACTATACTCTCCATCTGTAGATTAAATAAATTGACAAATTTAAAACTTTAATACTAAGACATCACACACCAAAGGAAATATATGCGTACATATATGTGTAAACAACACGTCTTTGATAGTCGAATACAACAACACGTGAAAGTCTAGCAATCGACATATCTAACATCTTAAAGTTTGGCCAACTACTGAAGCCTCTAGCTATAAAGTGTTTTGATGATGTTTTTCTAATCAAATAAATTTTGTTTGTTTAGCTTTTAGTGTTTTAGCTTGTTGATTATTGGATGAGTAGTAGTAGTAGTAGAATTTGTTAAAGAACCTTAACAATGCATGTACCTTCGCACAAAGTGAATCCAATTATGTTTCCTCTTACTTGTAACACAAGAAAATTGCATTCATACTGTCAAACTTTGTTTTTCTACTGATCGACTCAGCTTTATCTAAATTGTCTCAAATAAAGTCAGACTTTGTGTAAATCGTTTCACAGAAGTCTGAATCGATTCACTTTGAATCGTTTCAAATAGTTGTTAGTCATATCATAAAATGTTTTTGACTTATCATGAATTGATTCAAACTACTTTGAATCGAATCAACCTTCATTATGGGGAGTTTGAATCGATTCATATCTCATATGACACGTATCAATCTTCATAGCATTCTTTCTCTTTATAGTTTGTCTTTAGTTGTCTGAATCGATTCATACATTAAGTGAATCGATTCACTCAAAAGAAAAATTGAACTTGCCCTCCTTTTCTATAAATACTTACTTCCTCTAAACGCCAAAATTATTGAATCATTTGCATCTATTCTCTTTAGGTCTCAAAAACTCATTGTTCATAAACTCTTCAAGATTAAACAATTTTTCTTAGAATCAATTTGTACATTGAGTCACATTGATTTTATAGGGTTCTTATAAGGATTGTAAGTTGGTTCTCTCAAGGAAATTGGTTGGGCTCAATGAAGGTTCCAAAGTGAAGTGAATAAATTCATTCCACCTCCAAAGGCTTGGGGGTTCTTTCTAATTATTCTTACAAATGCACGGGACTCCTTTACCTGACGTAGTATAGAATACTTGTGTGAAGAGTGCGAAGGGTTGCACGGGTAATCAAGGATTCAAAGATTCAAGGAGCACCAAATTAAAAGGTTATTTGAAGTTTGGGAGAGTGTTTACATAGGGGTTGAACAACTAGTTTAGTTTCAAGGAACTCTTGTAATCACATTTGTATTCAACATTGTTACTATTAGTGGATGACCTTGGTGAAGGTTTACTTCATCAACAAGAGTAGACATAGCTCTAGCGAGGACGAAAAGAGCGAACTACTTTAAAAATATCGATGTTACTCTCTTCCTTATTCTCTTTACTTTTGATTGTTGCATATGTTAATTGATTAATTGTTAGGTTAGAAATTTGTATTGATCTAAGTTGTTTTGGATAAAAATTAACTTAATTCTTTGATTTAGGTTTTAGTACTTAGCTTGGATCAATTGGTTTCAATTACTATTCAATTCTTCAATTGAATATACATTGTATTCTTTAATTGATAGCTTGTTATATTTTCATATATGTTTGGATTTGAAATTCTCTAGTTTTGTAAATTGTTCAAGAACCTTTAACTTTTGATTGTAATAAGATTTGTATTGTGAATCTCTCAATTCTATATTGAATCTTATTAGCACATAGCTTTATCCTTTTGTGAATTGTTGTGATTGTTCAAGCTTGTTTTCAATAGTCAAATCAATTAAAATCTCTATTAGTTTAAAACTCCGAAAAACATTTAAAAAACGTTATTCCCCCCTCAACCCCTCTAGCGCGCAACCTTATTGGCCATATCGACCAACAACTACTTGATAAAATTCTAACACTAATTGACTAATTTTTTTAAAAATAAAATAAAAATAATATTAATTCATAATAATCAATTACATAAATTAAATGTTGTAAAAATATTGTGTATAAATCTGAAAATAGTCCTACATATTAATTATTATTGATTTCAAATTTTGATAATGTTATAATTGTGTTGTCAATTAATTATATTTTTTGACTAAACATGTGCTGACTATTATTTAATTTAATATATATATATATATATATACATATATTGCATTACTTTAATACTATAAATTAAAAATATATATTTATTCTTGCAAATAATTATTAATGATAATATATGGAATACAAATATTTATATTATTTAAAAAAAGTATTTCCCAAGTCAACCCTCAAAAATGATATTTGCGAAGTCTATATAATGCAACATATAGTAGTCTTCTTTCTTATCAAATATAAAATCAAATTCTATAAAAATGGCTATTCACCGCTATCAATCTTATGTTTTGGTCGTTTTTTGCGTTGCTTTGTTCTTCGTTTCAGGTAATCCATTTTATCCTTGAATTGTATATTTCATAAAATAATTACCTAATTATCTCCTCAATAAAATAGTGATTATATTACAATGGTTCAGGTTTCATTACTAGTTTGGAGACTCCAATAGTAGAGCTTGGCCAAGCAACTTGCAATATTGGGAGTACACAACATTTATGCTGCGTCACAGGTTGTTCTCCAAACTGCGATCAAGATTGTAGTCGTTATGGATATCATAAGGGTGGAATATGTCAAGATGTATTAGAAGGAAAAGCGAAATTGTGTTGTTGTAATAGGTAATGAATTATATTGTATCACCTGATTTAATGGAATAAAAGATGAAGTTGAACCGAGCTTTACACCTTGCAAATTGTATGAATTTTGCGAAAAAATTCGAGAGTATTTGGTTAATTATATTATCGTATGTTACAAATTCGGATCTAATTTATATGCATTGTTAATCTAAATACGCGTACACTATAAATCAATTAATTTGCCCGATCATACAAAATGTATGATTTTAATTATAACTACTTTGAAAGACATATATCTGAATGGTTAAGATTTGTTGCCATTGTAAAATATTTTACGCTAACAGTATTTTAGAACATGTACTCTATAAATTAACTTTCAATTAGTTAAATAATCTGAAATTTAGAACTATATATAACAAAGTTTGCTACTAAAAAAATAAGAATTTTACAAATTACATCATTGCACAAGAGGTTGGTTAAGTTTGACCAATTTTTAATTTTCTAGATAATGATCGAAGTTGGGTCCTCTAATTGATTTGGTCTTATCGAAAACTTGTTAATACTTTGATTATTTTCATAGCAAAGTCATTTTAGTCCGTACTTCCTTGAAGAAGAAGAAACTAGGAACACATAGTTCTTAATTAAACCATAGTAAGAAAAGTATAGTTGGTGAGACAATGTGATGTCATATTTATGTAACATAAGTTGGTAAACTAATGATGATATATGTATTTTTTTTACTAGAGAAATAATACTTTTAAAAATTACATAGTCGAATAAGGAGATAAGTAACGTCTGATAAATAATTAATATTATGTTAATTGATTGAATGTGAGTACGATAACTGATGTGATCTAATCTAAATTTCATCAATATTTTGGTAATTTTAAGAGCTAAATGTCATTTTAGTTCTTACATTTTTGAAAAAAACTAGGTCAACTTAGTCCTTGGTTGGACCACAGTAAAAAGAAAAGGGATGATTGGTAAGACGTTGCGACGTCCTATTGATGTAACAAAAGTAAGTAAACTAATGAACGGTATACCATTTTTTATACTAGGAAAATAATAATTTTACAAACTACGTAATCAGCTCATGAGAAAGTTAAGTCTGACCAATTATTAATATTTCCATTATGGATTAAATTTGGGTATGCCGAATGATTTGTTCATATTTGAAAGTCGTCAGTATTTTGATTATTTGAAGAGTTAAATGTCATTTTAGTTCTTACGTCCATGAAGAAAAAAAAAACTAAGACAACTTAGTCCCTAGTTGGACCATAGTGATAAAAGGGATGATTGGTGAGACATTGTGACGTCCCATTGATGAAACAAAAGTAAGTAAACTAATGATCGGTATATCAAATTATTTACTAGAAAAATAATACTTTTAAAAATTACATAATCGGCTCATGATTTAAGTAAAGCCTGACCAAACATTAATATTTTAGTTATGGATTGAATTTGAGTACTCGAAATGATTTGATCTTATCTAAAACTCAAGAATATTTTGATTAACATAAGAGATAAATGTTATTTTTGTTCATATATTTAGTCATTGAACAAAAATTGGTACAACTTAGTGCCTAGATTAACCACCATAAGAAAATGGATAAGTGGGGAGACGCTACAATGTCATATTGATGTAATCTAGATAACTATACTCTCCATCTGTAGATTAAATAAATTGACAAATTTAAAACTTTAATACTAAGACATCACACACCAAAGGAAATATATGCGTACATATATGTGTAAACAACACGTCTTTGATAGTCGAATACAACAACACGTGAAAGTCTAGCAATCGACATATCTAACATCTTAAAGTTTGGCCAACTACTGAAGCCTCTAGCTATAAAGTGTTTTGATGATGTTTTTCTAATCAAATAAATTTTGTTTGTTTAGCTTTTAGTGTTTTAGCTTGTTGATTATTGGATGAGTAGTAGTAGTAGTAGAATTTGTTAAAGAACCTTAACAATGCATGTACCTTCGCACAAAGTGAATCCAATTATGTTTCCTCTTACTTGTAACACAACAAAATTGCATTCATACTGTCAAACTTTGTTTTTCTACTAATCGACTCAGCTTTATCTAAATTGTCTCAAACAAAGTCAGACTTTGTGTGAATCGTTTCACAGAAGTCTGAATCGATTCACTTTGAATCGTCTAAAATATTTGTTAGTCATATCATAAAATGTTTCTGACTTATCATGAATCGATTCAAACTACTTTGAATCGAATCAACCTTCATTTTGGGGAGTTTGATCGATTCAAATCTCATATGACACGTATCAATCTTCATAGCATTCTTCCTCTTTCCAGTTTGTCTTTAGTTGTCTGAATCGATTCATACATTAAGTGAATCGATTCACTCAAAAGAAAAATTGAACTTGCCCTCCTTTTCTATAAATACTTACTTCCTCTAAACACCAAAATTATTGAATCATTTGCATCTATTCTCTTTAGGTCTCAAAAACTCATTGTTCATAAACTCTTCAAGATTAAACAATTTTTCTTAGAATCAATTTGTACATTGAGTCACATTGATTTTATAGGGTTCTTATAGGGATTGTAAGTTGGTTCTCTCAAGGAAATTGGTTGGGCTCAATCAAGGTTCCAAAGTGAAGTGAATAAATTCATTCCACCTCCAAAGGCTTGGGGGTTCTTTCTAATTATTCTTACAAATGCACGGGACTTGTTTACCTGACGTAGTATAGAATACTTGTGTGAAGAGTGCGAAGGGTTTGCACGGGTAATCAAGGATTCAAAGATTCAAGGAGCACCAAATTAAAAGGTTATTTGAAGTTTGGGAGAGTGTTTACATAGGGGTTGAACAACTAGTTTAGTTTCAAGGAACTCTTGTAATCACATTTGTATTCAACATTGTTACTATTAGTGGATGACCTTGGTGAAGGTTTACTTCATCAACAAGAGTAGACATAGCTCTAGCGAGGACGAAAAGAGCGAACTACTTTAAAAATATCGGTGTTATCTCTCTTCCTTATTCTCTTTACTTTTGATTGTTGCATATGTTAATTGATTAATTGTTAGGTTAGAAATTTGTATTGATCTAAGTTGTTTTGGATAAAAATTAACCTAATTCTTTGAATTAGGTTTTAGTACTTAGCTTGGATCAAATGGTTTCAATTACTATTCATTTCTTCAATTGCATATGCATTGTATCCTTTAATTGGTAGCTTGTTATATTTTCATATAAGTTTGGATTTGAAATTGTCTAGTTTTGTAAATTGTTCAAGAACCTTTAACTTTTTATTGTAATAAGATTTGTATTGTGAATCTCTCAATTCTATATTGAATCTTATTAGCACATAGCTTTATCCTTTTGTGAATTGTTGTGATTGTTCAAGCTTGTTTCCAATAGTCAAATCAATTAAAATCTCTATTAGTTTAAAACTCCGAAAAACATTTAAAAAACGATATTCCCCCCTCACCCCCTCTAGCGCGCAACCTTATTGGCCATATCGACCAACAACTACTTGATAAAATTCTAACACTAATTGACTAATTTTTTTAAAAATAAAAATAATATTAATTCATAATAATCAATTACATAAATTAAATGTTGTAAAAATATTGTGTATAAATCTGAAAATAGTCCTACATATTAATTATTAATGATTTCAAATTTTGATAATGTTATAATTGTGTTGTCAATTAATTATATTTTTTGACTAAACATGTGCTGACTATTATTTAATTTAATATATATATATATATACATATATTGCATTACTTTAATACTATAAATTAAAAATATATATTTATTCTTGCAAATAATTATTAATGATAATATATGGAATACAAATATTTATATTATTTAAAAAAAGTATTTCCCAAGTCAACCCTCAAAAATGATATTTGCGAAGTCTATATAATGCAACATATAGTAGTCTTCTTTCTTATCAAATATAAAATCAAATTCTATAAAAATGGCTATTCACCGCTATCAATCTTATGTTTTGGTCGTTTTTGACGTTGCTTTGTTTTTCGTTTCAGGTAATCCATTTTATCCTTGAATTGTATATTTCATAAAATAATTACCTAATTATCTCCTCAATAAAATAGTGATTATATTACAATGGTTCAGGTTTCATTACTAGTTTGGAGACTCCAATAGTAGAGCTTGGCCAAGCAACTTGCAATATTGGGAGTACACAACATTTATGCTGCGTCACAGGTTGTTCTCCAAACTGCGATCAAGATTGTAGTCGTTATGGATATCATAAGGGTGGAATATGTCAAGATGTATTAGAAGGAAAAGCGAAATTGTGTTGTTGTAATAGGTAATGAATTATATTGTAGCACCTGATTTAATGGAATAAAAGATGAAGTTGAACCGAGCTTTACACCTTGCAAATTGTATGAATTTTGCGAAAAAATTCGAGAGTATTTGGTTAATTATATTATCGTATGTTACAAATTCGGATCTAATTTATATGCATTGTTAATCTAAATACTCGTACACTATAAATCAATTAATTTGCCCGATCATACAAAATGTATGATTTTAATTATAACTACTTTGAAAGACATATATCTGAATGGTTAAGATTTGTTGCCATTGTAAAATATTTTACGCTAACAGTGTTTTAGAACATGTACTCTATAAATTAACTTTCAAGTAGTTAAATAATCTGAAATTTAGAACTATATATAACAAAGTTTGCTACTAAAAAAAATAAGAATTTTACAAATTACATCATTGCACAAGAGGTGGTTAAGTTTGACCAATTTTTAATTTTCTAGATAATGATCGAAGTTGGGTCCTCTAATTTTACAAACTACGTAATCAGCTTATGAAAAAGTTAAGTCTGACCAATTATTAATATTTCCATTATGGATTAAATTTGGGTATGCCGAATGATTTGTTCTTATTTGAAAGTCGTCAGTATTTTGATTATTTGAAGAGTTAAATGTCATTTTAGTTCTTACGTCCATGAAGAAAAAAAAAACTAGGACAACTTAGTCCCTAGTTGGACCATAGTGATAAAAGGGATGATTGGTGAGACATTGTGACATCCCATTGATGAAACAAAAGTAAGTAAACTAATGATGGGTATATCAAATTATTTACTAGAAAAATAATACTTTTAAAAATTACATAATCGGCTCAGGATTTAAGTAAAGCCTGACCAAACATTAATATTTTAGTTATGGATTGAATTTGAGTACTCGAAATGATTTGATCTTATCTAAAACTCAAGAATATTTTGATTAACATAAGAGATAAATGTTATTTTTGTTCATATATTTAGTCATTGAACAAAAATTGGTACAACTTAGTGCCTAGATTAACCACCATAAGAAAATGGATAAGTGGGGAGACGCTACAATGTCATATTGATGTAATCTAGATAACTATACTCTCCATCTGTAGATTAAATAAATTGACAAATTTAAAACTTTAATACTAAGACATCACACACCAAAGGAAATATATGCGTACATATATGTGTAAACAACACGTCTTTGATAGTCGAATACAACAACACGTGAAAGTCTAGCAATCGACATATCTAACATCTTAAAGTTTGGCCAACTACTGAAGCCTCTAGCTATAAAGTGTTTTGATGATGTTTTTCTAATCAAATAAATTTTGTTTGTTTAGCTTTTAGTGTTTTAGCTTGTTGATTATTGGATGAGTAGTAGTAGTAGTAGAATTTGTTAAAGAACCTTAACAATGCATGTACCTTCGCACAAAGTGAATCCAATTATGTTTCCTCTTACTTGTAACACAAGAAAATTGCATTCATAATGTCAAACTTTGTTTTTCTACTGATCGACTCAGCTTTATCTAAATTGTCTCAAACAAAGTCAGACTTTGTGTGAATCGTTTCACAGAAGTCTGAATCGATTCACTTTGAATCGTCTAAAATATTTGTTAGTCATATCATAAAATGTTTCTGACTTATCATGAATCGATTCAAACTACTTTGAATCGAATCAACCTTCATTTTGGGGAGTTTGATCGATTCAAATCTCATATGACACGTATCAATCTTCATAGCATTCTTCCTCTTTCCAGTTTGTCTTTAGTTGTCTGAATCGATTCATACATTCAGTGAATCGATTCACTCAAAAGAAAAATTGAACTTTCCCTCATTTTCTATATATACTTACTTCCTCTAAACACCAAAATTATTGAATCATTTGCATCTATTCTCTCTAGGTCTCAAAAACTCATTGTTCATAAATTCTTCAAGATTAAACACTTTTTCTTAGAATCACTTTGTACATTGAGTCACATTGATTTTATAGGGTTCTTATAGGGATTGTAAGTTGGTTCTCTCAAGGAAATTGGTTGGGCTTAATCAAGGTTCCAAAGTGAAGTGAATAATTTCATTCCACCTCCAAAGGCTTGGGGTTCTTTCTAATTATTCTTGCAATTGAAGAGGACTCGTTTACCGGACGTAGTATAGAAGACTTGAGTGAAGAGTGCGAAGGGGTGCACGGGTAATCAAGGATTCAAAGATTCAAGGAGCACCAAATTAAAAGGTTATTTGAAGTTTGGGAGAGTGTTTACATAGGGGTTGAACAACTAGTTTAGTTTCAAGGAACTTTTGTAATCACATTTGTATTCAACATTGTTACTATTAGTGGATGACCTTGGTGAAGGTTTACTTCATCAACAAGAGTAGACATAGCTCTAGCGAGGACGAAAAGAGCGAACTACTTTAAAAATATCGGTGTTATCTCTCTTCCTTATTCTCTTTACTTTTGATTGTTGCATATGTTAATTGATTAATTGTTAGGTTAGAAATTTGTATTGATCTAAGTTGTTTTGGATAAAAATTAACCTAATTCTTTGAATTAGGTTTTAGTACTTAGCTTGGATCAAATGGTTTCAATTACTATTCATTTCTTCAATTGCATATGCATTGTATCCTTTAATTGGTAGCTTGATATATTTTCATATAAGTTTGGATTTGAAATTGTCTAGTTTTGTAAATTGTTCAAGAACCTTTAACTTTTTATTGTAATAAGATTTGTATTGTGAATCTCTCAATTCTATATTGAATCTTATTAGCACATAGCTTTATCCTTTTGTGAATTGTTGTGATTGTTCAAGCTTGTTTCCAATAGTCAAATCAATTAAAATCTCTATTAGTTTAAAACTCCGAAAAACATTTAAAAAACGATATTCCCCCCTCACCCCCTCTAGCGCGCAACCTTATTGGCCATATCGACCAACAACTACTTGATAAAATTCTAACACTAATTGACTAATTTTTTTAAAAATAAAAATAATATTAATTCATAATAATCAATTACATAAATTAAATGTTGTAAAAATATTGTGTATAAATCTGAAAATAGTCCTACATATTAATTATTAATGATTTCAAATTTTGATAATGTTATAATTGTGTTGTCAATTAATTATATTTTTTGACTAAACATGTGCTGACTATTATTTAATTTAATATATATATATATATATACATATATTGCATTACTTTAATACTATAAATTAAAAATATATATTTATTCTTGCAAATAATTATTAATGATAATATATGGAATACAAATATTTATATTATTTAAAAAAAGTATTTCCCAAGTCAACCCTCAAAAATAATATTTGCTAAGTCTATATAATGTAACATATAGTAGTCTTCTTTCTTATCAAATATAAGATCAAATTCTATAAAAATGGCTATTCACCGCTATCAATCTTATGTTTTGGTCGTTTTTGGCGTTGCTTTGTTCTTCGTTTCAAGTAATCCATTTTATCCTTGAATTGTATATTTCATAAAATAATTACCTAATTGTCTCCTCAATAAAATTGTGATTATATTACAATGGTTCAGGTTTCATTACTAGTTTGGAGACTCCAATAGTAGAGCTTGGCCAAGCAACTTGCAATATTGGGAGTACACAACATTTATGCTGCGTCACAGGTTGTGCTCTAAACTGCGATCAAGATTGTAGTCGTTATGGATATCATAAGGGTGGAATATGTCAAGATGTATTAGAAGGAAAAGCGAAATTGTGTTGTTGTAATAGGTAATGAATTATATTGTATCACCTGATTTAATGGAATAAAAGATGAAGTTAAACTGAGCTTTACACCTTGCAAATTGTATGAATTTTGCGAAAAAATTCGAGAGTATTTGTTTAATTATATTATCATATGTTACAATTTCGGATCTAATTTATATGCATTGTTAATCTAAATATGTGTACACTATAAATCAATTAATTTGCCCGATCATACAAAATGTATGATTTTAATTATAACTACTTTGAAAGACATATTTCTGAATGGTTAAGATCCGTTGCCATTGTAAAATATTTTACGCTAACAGTGTTTTAGAACATGTACTCTATAAATTAACTTTCAAATAGTTAAATAATCTGAAATTCAGAGGAGAATTGACATTTTTCAGAATCTGCCTTCTGATCATTGGCTTCAACCTGCTTTTGTGAACCCACTTCAAACTCTAATTCATGATGAGAAGTTTGAAGGCGAATCAGTGCAGACAACTTCTGATAACTTAATATCATCATCATCTCAACCACAACCCTCAACCCTAGCAAGTGATTCATCTGTTATTGATGGATTATACAATCACTATAAAGGTGAGTTATCTGGTTATGTACCCAGCTCAGAAACAGCCTCTGAGACAGCACCTGTCTTTGCTGTTTCAGAAAATCAACAACAACTAGAAACCTCTCAACCTTTAAACTCTAAAGAATGTGCTACAATGGTCATGCACCCTGAATTCAAGCCAGATTCTCCTTTACAATCTTTCCTTGAATCTTCATCCACTAACCAGTCAGTTTCTGATACTTGTATTTCAATATCAGAAGACGTAGCTCACTTTGTTGAACCAATCAATTAATTCTGATGATGAAGATATGCCTGAAATCAATGCTGACATTAACCTTAACACTTAATCTTAACCTAATCTTGACATACCATCAACTTCTACCATCTCAACCCCTGCATCTCAAACTATAAATTTTTAACCACCTCCTACCCTGCTTCTAGATTCTATTGTATTCAAAGAGGTGTGTGAAAATATCTTTAAGGATCTGAACAACCTGGTGAAAGCAAGGAATGATCCAATACACACTAAACTTTATGTGGAAAAGTGGATTGCACTTAGATAAATGATTGATAACGTCTTGTGTGACTTGCAAAGACTCTCTGTGGAAGCTCAAAATCAATCTCTAAACAAGTGGTTTAAGGAAGTTATCAGAAGTATGGAAGAAGTGGAAGTCAGAAGAAACAAGTTGTATTTATCAGACTCTCCATTTTTCCTAGATGCATCTTCACTTATTACTTCTGCAATCAAGGAGGATTTGAACCTTTCTTGGTTAACTCAAGTGAAAGTTAATGTTGATATACCAATCCTTGAGAAGCTAAAGGAAGATCCTGAGCAAACCAAGAAGATCAAGAAACTAGAGCAAGAATTGTTTAATCAGAAGATGCCCACTGAAACTTTGAAGAGGCAGATGGCAGAAATGAAAGAAGATCACAAAGCACGTGAAGAAGCACAAGCCAGAATATCAGATACTTTAGAGGAGTCTTTGAATAAACAATCAGAAGAAATGAAGGAAATGATAAGGGAAATGATGGAATTGATGAAGAAACCACGCCAGCCTTAGAATGCACACATTTTAATTATAGTTTATGTCTGTTTATGCTTATGCTTCTGATACTTGTTGTTCATTTTATTTGCTTTGATACAATCTATTTGCTCTATTTCTCTAATATTTTGGTTATTATAATGTGAATCCATTGCGTAACCATGCTCTGAATTTTACTTCTCTTTTTGACTTTTTATATACTTTTTGTGATGACAAAAGGGGGAGTAGATATAGTATACATTTAGGCTCTGAGCCCCACTGATTTAACTTAAAATTAAATTAGGAGAACTTGCTTCTCATCTCTTAGTCTTTTATTTCATGTGAGATTATTCTGTTCGACGTTTTTAAGTTAAAATGAATTTAATTAACATGAGTGCACCTTCTGTTCTGGACAGTCAGATAGTGGATCTGATTGTCACTGTTGTCTTCCTTTGCGATCCTACGCGCTTTCTTCCATGGCAAAACGGTGGACCCTCAGATCCAGGACCGGTTGATCTTGATCAACGACAAAGTTTCACGGATTTTAAAAACGGGTAAAAAGAAATTTAAATTGGTCAAAAAAATGGGGTGTGACAACATGGATAGAACTCAGGGGGATCTTACAAACCTCGCCTTAAGGACTATCAAACTAAGGGGAAGCTTACAACCCTCAGACCCTAAAGTCAACTGGTTAATTAGACTAACAACAATTGAGCATTTAATACTAATGTTTGTCATCATCAAAAAGAGGGAGATTGTTGGAACATAGTGCGTTTAACATTACCACATTAAGTTTTGATGATAACAAGGTATTAAAATGTCAATTGGAATTGCTAATATTTGTTCAAGTGTGCAGGACCATAGTCAAAAATAATAAGTCAAGTATTAGTTCTGAAAGAACAAAAGAGAGCAAAAGAAACTACAAAGGAAGTTTTTGTTGCAAGACATAGTCTGAAGACAAAGAGAGTCTGAAGACCATCAGAAGCTGACGTCATCAGTGAGTCTGAAGAGCCTCATAAGTTGAAGTTCATCAGAGTCTGAAGACTAGAAGTTGAAGTTAGCTTAAAGTTGTTATTCTGAAGTCATATCATTGCAGAAGGAATGGAAGCCTGGAGGAACGACTATTTTAGAGGAATTAGAAGGCATTGGATGCTTATCCACTAAAGAGCGTAGGAAAAGGAGATAGTACAATTGTACAACCACTTCCTCCACTACTCCACTTCATGTCTTCAGTAGTACAAGATAATAGCAGTGACTACGCTGGTTATTCTATATTCAAGGAATGAATTTGAAATTGTTCCCTCTTAGGATAATAACCAAATCAAGCAAAAGATCATTGGTGATTATCAAGCTTCAACAACGACTCTTTTTGATGTGCTAGCAATCAACAACGTCTCTTTCACACCTCTGTATAAAGGAGTGAATATTTGAAGATTGTAAGAGACTCACAACAATTTTACAAGTGTCAAAACTCTGCTGAAATTGTTTTCACATCAAAGTTAACTTAGAAATTCTTAACAACTTTCATATCTTAGAAATTTTATAGTCTAAAGAGTATGTATCAGATTTTTATTATGAACACTACTGATTGTATATCAATTGTTCAAACCTCAAACAATTCTCTGTGTAATTCTGTTTGATTAGAAGTTCTTGCTTTTGTGCTTGAGCTTAGGAAGTCTCTTGCGTTTGTTCTTGAGCATAGGAAACCTCTTGCTTTTGTGCTTGAGTAGTTTGAAGTCTCTTGCTTTTGTGCTTGAGAAATTGTAATCAGATATTTATTTTAGTGAACTCGTGCAAGGGGGACTGGACTACTTCCGGTTTGTGGAAGGAACTTGTATAATTGTTTTGTGTCTTTCTCTTCTCTCTCACTCTTTACATTATCCGCTGCATAAGACTCTGAACTTTGTTCCAGACTCTGAACTCTATCAGACTCTGAACACTGGACTTAGTTTCAAAAAAAAGAAAAACCAAACACAACTCAACCCCCCCTTCTTGTGTTTTTCTCACCTTTAAAGTTCCCTTTTATCCCATTTCTGCTACTGATGTTGTTTCCAGTCAGTATCATGTTTTTGTTTAAATGTTTTGTTTCTGTAGTAAGAAGAGTAGATTAAATGAAGGATAATCAGATCACTAAAGACTATAAGAGAAACAATTAAGAAATATGTAAAGATTAATGAGTTGGATCAGAGTATGGTTTATAATAGAATAGAACATATTGGTGTAAATTGATTCACGCAGGTGACCCCACTTAGTAAAATAAAGCTTTTGTTTTTTGGAATACCAAAGTTTAGGTGACTTAGGTCCTCATGGCTCACCAAGGTTAGTATAGGCCACAAGACTCAAAGAACACTAATAGAGGTATTTACATATTCCTCCCCAACAAGGTCGTAACATTGGCCTTAACTTTTGCAGCGGGAGTTGAACTCACACCCTGATGTAGTATTTTTGCATCAAACAAAAGTAAGTATTTATATATCGTCTCCACAGAGACTGGTGCGATATTCTAAGCCGTTCAACAATCAATATTATTCTGAACTAAGAGAGTAGTTTGTTTGTTTGTTTAAACTATATGAACTAAGTTGTAAAAGTAAAAAATTGAGATTAATAGGGCGCGAAACTTGTTAGGATTAAAGTTCCTTGACCAAGCGCCACATATAACCTAAGGATTGTATACAGATTCTAGCTTTTCTTTGATATTATCACGTATCCCTCGACAATATCATTCGTGTCCAAATAGTATTGTGAGATCAATTGCATCGTTCAATAGTCGATGTCTCAAACTATCGAACGATCCAAGAGTCGATCTAAACGTTTAATTGATGATGTCTCAATCTATTAAACAATCCGAGAGCATTAAGTTTGGATACAAAAGAGTGATTATCAAATCATCAATTCCGTGTCTAGAATTTATGTCTTGATAGATGATTATTATAAACCTAGATTCAAGAGTATTTTTCAATAGCAATTAAATCAAACATAAACAATAAAGTGCAAGAATAATCTCAATATCAAATTAAATGCTAGAACCATATATTAAAGGATCAAAAGATTACATGTTTAGCAAGGTCAAGTACCTCTAGTCCCAACAATGGAAATTTAGCTACTCATTCTCATGGTAGCCTTGCAAGGTTAAATTAAAGGATGAGGATTCATTACAAACTTGTGATTTCTCAACAAATGTGGAAGAATCCACCTTCTATCACTCCCACTCTATGAAGAACAAGCTCTATCTCTTTCTAATATACTATGAAAATGAAAATTGGAAGTACAAGATATATCTCAAATGAATAGGTCAAGTGGCTTTTATAGAAATTCTAATCTGCCTCAGCTCGCCTCGCGAGTACCATCACTCGCCATGGCGAGTTGAGGTTTCTTCACCAGTGGTTTTGTGCCACGTCACTTCTGAAGATTTTGGCCGCCTTAACTCGCCTCGCGAGTAAATATGCTCTCCATGGTGAGTTGTGCTCGCCTTGCACTCGCCATGGCGCACTGGAGGCGAGTGGACTTGAACTCCCTGCCTGAGCTCGCCGTGGCGAGTTAACCTTTGCATCTCTCCATGGTTTCTTGCTTCTAAAGTGTCCAGGCATGCATTTTCCTACACAAAAGGTTGGTATTAGATGTAAAAAGCATAATTGGATGATTCTTTAGTATTTGTGAACTTTTTACTCGATAACTTGCAAACCAAGTAATCAAAGTGCCTAAAATGTATATTCTATTCAACTAGTTTTTGACACTTATCACACCCTTACAGAGTTTGCGCTTGCTGACTTGACCAGCCTTCATTGACAGCATCAACAATTTATATTACTCTTAAGACCGCTCAATTTTGAGAATTAAGTGATTATTTAGGGTGGTGTAATTTGAAATTCAGAAAGCCATCATGTAGTATGATAACGTGTCTGAGAGAGAATAAAGTAATAGAAAAAGTCACCCTCGTCTATGTTTGGTTCCACATTTTGAGCATTCATAATTGATTCTAGAGTTGTAAAATTGATTTTTACATGTTTGGATGCTCACGAGTAGAATTGATGTTGTCTCTAGAATCGATTCTAACTTGAAGTTATGATTTGTAGTTTTTGAGTCTAATCGTGATTTTTAACTGAAAATTATTGTTAAAAATAAAAATAAAATAAAATAAAAGGATTAGGTTAAAAGTAGTCTTGCTAACGAGTGTCCTAAGAGCACTCTTTAAAGATGCTCAATTCAGAAATTATTCATTTGAAAAACTTAATATTCCAATTTCTGATGCATTGAATGCACAAATTTCTATATAAACTTACTATTTAATTTTATTTAGGAATACCCTTAGGACAATCATTAGCATTTTCCAATAAAAAAATATAAATTTTATATAATCTTTTTTAAATGTAAATTATTTTAAAAATAAATAAATAGTTTAAGTGTGTTTATGTATATATAATCGAGTTAGTTTAAGTCCAACTCATTTAATCAACGAACTTAATTTTTAGTTCGTTTGATTCATGAACAAAGTTCGACGAGTCAATTATCGAATTCAGTTTCAAACTAAATTCGAATTAGCTCGATTTATTGTCAACTATACGTATGACCTAAATTTCCACTAACAAAAAATTTATCGTTGGTTTTTTCATAAACTATCTTCACAAACATATCAATAATACTTTCTCTGTTTCACAATACATATCACTTTGGAAAATAATTTTGTTTCATTTTACTTATCACTTTCAAATCCACCACTCCTTCATTTAGTTCGTATGGCTCTTGCTTCTCCTTCTAACAACAACAATGATGAAACTCCTTCAAAGAAACGCAAGATTATTGAACCTGTACCTGAACCTGAACCTGAATCCGAAGAAGAAACTGAATCCGAGGTGACTATGTTTAAGGATATAGTTGGAAATGAAATGAAGAAGGTAATAAAGGAATTGAAGAGAAGTGTAAAATTACTGCGTCAACCTGAATTGATTAGAGAGTATGGAATGAAACCTAAAAGAGGAATTTTGTTACATGGGCCATCTGGTTGTGGAAAAACTACACTTGCTTATGCTATTGCTAATGAAGCTGAAGTTCCCTTTTATCCTATTTCTGCTACTGATGTTGTTTCCGGTAAGTATCGTGTTTTTGTTTAAATGTTTTGTTTATGTAGTAAGAAGAGTAGATTAAATGAAGGATAATCCGATAACTAGAGATGTAGGAGAAACTATTAAGAAAGAAATAATAGGTTTCGCGGTCAAGGTAGCGATTTCGCGATTTTGGCTGCTGCTGTGTGAATTAATCACAATATTGCACAACTCTTAAATAATGATAGTAACGTAAATAACTTGAACTAGTGATAGATTTGAAGTTCTAAACTAGATAAGGAGATAACATTATGTAATTTATGATCAAATATGTACTGAAAATATGACTTTCATCTATCTCAGTCGAAAAAATATCCGGATTCTATGTCTACTATCATGAACGGCTTTTTTTGTATACTCTTATTCTCATTAATTCTAATTCCTTTAATTTAAAAAAAAAAAAAAACAAAACAATTGCATATAAAAAATAAATAAATAAAAAGAGTATGGTACAAAGGATATTATACGATACAAATTTTACATTATGAATTGTGTCTCAATTGCTTGATTAATTTAAAGTTTCGATCATAATATAAATTAAAAAGTTATATGTCGCTAGTGTTTAGATTTTTTTTTATTGTGGTTTACTTTTATTATTACCTTTAATTTTTTCTTCCTTTATATTTTATTATTAAGTTTATTTTTCATTGTGGTTTACTTCTATTATTATGTTTAAATATGTTTTTGTTTCCTATAAATATACAAACTTTTCGTTTTAGTCCTTCTAATTTTTTTTTCGATTTTTAGTCCCCAAAAGTTTTTCATCGTCACTTTTGGTACCTCATTTCAAATAAACTCATGTAGAATTCATATTTTTTAATAAAATATAAATATATTATTTTATCGATGCTTTAAGTTCTGAGAACATGGTTCAGAAGATCGAAATTATTTTACCAAATTTATTTAACCAAATAATACTGAATACTTTGGTTTTTTGCGGGGTCAGAAATATGTAGGCGGGGGTTCCAATAAAATGTTTTGGTTTGGGTTTTGTGATTTTCGTGTTACTATAGGCTCATTGTCCATTATTGTGTCAATAGCCCATAAAATAAAATATCATTAAACCTCATCATGTGGGGCCAATTTTTTTGTGAAATCTTTCAAAACAAAAAGTCACCAATAGGTTGCAAGTGGACAGTCTCAACCATTCAATATTTTTTGTTAATATATCAAGGGTTCAAATTCACTTTTTCCATGGTGGGAAAGGATTAACCTTTCCCATAGTAAATGTCACCGGTAGTTTGATACTTATTTTTTTAATAGTGGTAGTAAAAAAAAAACCTCAACTGTTATAAATTGCAGAAGACTTCAATCATTTTAGTATATAATATCAAATAGACTAAGCTATTTGATGGCCCGGTCTAGGGTGAGTGAGTGTTTCATATCTCCCACGAGTGAAAGTTATATAAGTTGTTAAATGAGTGGTATTTTACATACTTATCATTATCATGAACCCTCAATATCTTACAAGTCTCTTCTTTTCCCTTCTTTAACGGCAATGTTGGAAGCTAATGAATTGTTTTTTATTAGTTTAGAGATTTGCCTAGTTCGATAAACGATATACATTTTTTTAGAGGAATAAACCATATAGAATTATCTACATAGTTTAAGAACAATAGAGTAACTAAACTATACTTTGTCAAATATTGAGTGTTACCGTAAGTAATTTTACACATAAGATGTGATAAACAATACTTCGTCACATTATACATGCTAACGTTTAGATGGGGTAACACTTAGGTGACATAGCATTTAGTTATATTGTTCATATCTCTTTCTTAATCAATCATTCTCTCTCATCTAAATAATTATTTTTAATCATTCATCTATCATTCTCTCTCATCCAAAATAAACCAATGTCACCTAAAAACTATGTCACTCAAATGCCACCCGTTTAGATGGTAATTCATGTTTGTCTGTTTTTTTTTATTGCGCTATGGACAATATTTTTATGAAGGGTAAAATATTTCCTTTATATAAGAGCATGCTCATGCTTTAATTGATAGAAGGATCGAGTTTACCATGTTGATTATTTTCGTGTATAGAACACGCAAGGTTAGACATGTTGATTATTGTGATTTTGTGTTTCTGGGATATGGGTGTCATGTTGTTAATTACGTCTCTTACTTGGTTCATTACATCTTAGTTTCTTACTAAATTACAAATCAAATTCAAACGCCTAACGTATGGCTTGTTAATCCAAATTATAGGCTCAATTTGCATAACAAATAGCTCAACTACAAATGACATCTTTCCTTCCTTGTTGCCTCACAATCCCTCTTCATTTCTTCATTCCAATTGCTCCAGTTGCTTAATCATTTGGATTTGTAAGTCATTCCATCAATTTAGCAACTCACACAGTATCCACAACACCCATAACTAATTCCAATATTAAAGGAAAACAAAGAAAAACCATACATCCCAAGTTATAGGAGATTGACTTTCATCTTCGTCTTTGTAGCCTCTCTTCTTGTCACATTAGCTTACAAATCACCGGTTAACGTCTCAATCTAATGTTGGAGACTACGGACTAACGAAATGCATGGTAGGGGCTTATTTTGTGTTTTTAGATATGTGAAGGACTACTATGGCAACGCGTAATGCTACCAAGAACCATAATGAGATATTTCTCTTGATGGAATTAGTGATTCTCTAAGCTTGCATAAAGTGTGTTTGTTTGCCCTAATTCAAAATTTTCTTTCTTTAGAAAAAGAAAAAAGAAGAGAAGGGACGGATTTTTACTTTCTTGTTGATATGTTGCCTTAATCGCTTTTGTTTTTTAGGATTAGAGAAGATTGAGCCTTTCAATAAGTAGCAGAAAATTATTTTTCTAAAAAAGTGTGGCAAAAATTAAAAAATCATACAACATAAGACAGTAATTATTTCAATAATACTTTCAATTCTTAATATATCATCAGTCTAAATCGGAAAAAAAAATACAAATAATAAGGGTTGGTTTGAAACTGTTTCAATTTGCTTATTTTTGAGCTTCTGTGGAATAACTTACGCAAATAAATAAGTTTTTATACTAATTCCTAAGTTTTCACTAACAATAATTGTATATCATAAGCTGTTTTTTCATAAACTATCTTGACAAGTTTATGAATAATACACGAGCTTATTCATTTACATTAGTTGTTTTACATAAACTCAAAATAAGCCAATCCAAAACTAAATCAAGTGTGTTAAATCAAGTGTGGAGACAACTAGATAAATAGGGAAGAAGTTACAATTAACTATTGTCGACACAAATGGTTAGGTCTTTCACTTACACCGACCATGCATTCCTTTAAACTCGGTAAAAGGGAGTGTAAATCTTCGTTACCGTCAAATGAGAAACCACCATCCTGTAAACTTCTTTAATATAATCTGAAAATAAAGCTAATTTACATCAACTGCGTATACCCCTTGATCACTAAATAAATTTCATAGTAAATTCTTGTGGAGATGTATAGTTCTACAAAACCTTGCACATTTGACCATACAAGCTCTGCATTTTGAACAAAATAAGATGGAAAACAATATTCAAAGGCATTTGGCAAATCAATTTACGATCATGTGCATTAAAAGTAGTTTACTCAATACCGACCCAACAATAATATGAATTGAATCAGAGATCACTAGACACAAATGTAACAGAAGCAGAAACTTCAAAACAGAAAATCCATCTCGAGCACAAGATAAAATTTGTCGGTAAATGACATCCATGAATCATTTCCCCTAAATTATTTACCCATCACACACACCAAGCTGAAGGGGTGCAAGTTCAACATGCAACGATTACTAAAATCAACTAAAATACAAGAAAAATACAAAGGCAACGTGATTTCAGCACTGCTCGTATGTATTCTGCCAAATGAGGAAAAATCAATTTTCCAACCATTAAAAAAAATACATAAAAGCATTCTTGCGTTTCGTTTTTCTTTTTGTATTCTCTTCTTCATGAATAGCAAAGCTCACAGATGAAATGTATTTACAGTGCATCTTCTTCCAACTTTAAGCGCAACATTTTTCCGCATCCAGCAAAACCATCTTCTAACAAATGTACTTCATTCTTCTCGGTACCAAAGCAACCTTGGAGATGTGCTAGTTGTCTGTGATTCATGCATGTCCTTTTGTTGCGTTCTTCAGTGGATAAGCCTTCAATGTCTTCTGATTCCTTTGAAATAGTCGTTGCTCCAGGCTTCCATTTCTTCTGAAATCATATCCATTCAGAATAACCACTTTGAACAAACTTCAGCTTCCGGTCTTCAGACTCTGATGAACTTCAGTCTCTGATGGTTCTTCAGACTCTTTGATGACGTTAGCTTCTGGTACACAGCTTCTGATAGTCTTCAGACTCTTTTTGTCTTCAAACTCTATCTTGAATCTTGCAACACAAGTTTCCTTTTTGTAAATTCCATTGTTCTCTTTTGTTCTTCCAGAACCTATACTTGAACTAAAGACTAATAATTTTTTGTCTATGGTCCTGCATACTTGAACAAATATTAGAATATTCAATTGATATTTTTTAATACTTTGTTATCATCAAAACTGTAAGGTGGTAGTGTTAAACACTTTGTTCCAACGATTTGTTCACAAACATAGACAAATGAGCAAGCAACAAAACATCAATGCAAAAGGAATGGTACCAACAAGATTTATACAAAGATTGCACTATTTCCACAAACCAACTCATGACATCTCAAAAAGGATATGTCTTACAATTTCCAACGAAGGTGGCATTTAGGGTGGGTGTGGGAAAGAATTTCCCACCGTAGGGAAAAAAATTAAACCATTAGATCAAAGAGAAACACTGATCATATTATAGTCTATCCACATGATATCTTTTCTCATTTTGTCTTCAACCTCACTCACCACAACCCTTGTCTCTCCTCCATACCACCTACCACCAACAATATCACCCACAACCACTTTCACCACCGCCATGTGGAATCTACATCACACCCAATTCTTCTAATTCCATCAGATAGTTGCCGACTTCGAATGCAAAATTATTGATAGTTGGGAATCAACTTTCCAATTATTATGTAAAAAACGATGTTACCATACTATGTGAAAAAATCCACAAAGCAAAACAAATGGGTGAACATTTCAAATCTGAGCAGAAAATCTGTCATAATTTTATGGATGAGCTTTATAATTGACTATCATGAATAAGCATTATAATTTTTTAATTTTTTTTAATATAATTAAACAACTTTCAACAACATCAATAGAGGTGGAAGATACAAGTGGTGTGAATTTTTATTTTAAGAAACCGGTAGTTGACAGGATTTACAAGATTGAGGCGTGTACGTCGATGGTGACTTTTCAGGCGAAGGTTCCGACGGAGTTTGTCACGAATGTGTTGCCGTTATAGTTGACAACAACGTCTTTTGTGGAAGATAGGGTGAATTCGCCAAGGGAGGGGAGAGTGGAAGAGACGACGGCGCCGGAAGTGGTGGTTGGAAGTGGTGAGGGCATTGAAAGGAGGACGAGAAGGGTGGGAAATATTGTATAATTTCAGATGTAAAAAAAATCAATACTCATAAAGATGGAGGTTGAAGTTTATTGTGGTGGTGGTCCATGGTCTGGTGGGAGGTTGAAGAAAAGAAAAAAATATAGTATATATAGACCATGATAAAATTAGAGTTTCTCTTTATTATAATGATTTTAAATAACTTTCTCATGGTGGAAAACTCTTTCCCTCATCCACTCTAAATGTAACAGTATTGTAGGGACTGGAGTAGCCTGCGTTGGATGAACCAGGATAACTTTTTGTATGTAATTTATGATGACAGTGGTTGAATCGTCATCGTTTTAGATGTCACCGACTCTTTTTAGGTCTTGAATTTGCATCTTTCATCCTTTCCTTTTTAGGGTTGAGATGTTTAAGTTTGAATGATTTTCTAGGTTCAAATGATTTTTTAGATGTTAAAATTGTTTTGATTTCCGTGTATGCGGGTATTTGTCCAGAAGGTTAAGAAAATTGCCGAGATTATGTATATTTGTGATAAAAATTGTTGATGAAGATCCTGAAATTAGGGTTAGTGTTAAAGATGAGGGGGGAAACTGTGAATAATATGATGAAATTAATGAATTTGAATGAAATGGTTGATTTTGGAGAAGGTTAAGGTTTGAGTTGATTTTGGAGATGAAGATCCCTTATTCAATATTGTCTTGCGAAAAATTAGAACCATCCTTGCATTCTTTAACTTTATTTTTTTAAGGTTGAACTATATGTTTGGTTCCTAATATTTATTTTAAGTTTCAAGTTAGTCTCTTATATTTTAAAAGTTTTAAGTTGATCCTTTATGTTTTAAAAGTTTTAAGTTGATCCAAAACACTATTCATGCTGAAATATGTTGGTCACTTATGTCATTTGGCCGTCTAGCGATATGAGTTAAAACACGAATGTTAGAATTTAACTTATTTATAAAACTAATTTTGATTTTGATTTTGTTTTATTAAACTCAATATTATGTTACAGAAGAGACTAACTTATTCCAATATGAATATATTTTGGACTAATTTGAAACTTTTAAAACACATAATACCAACTTTTCTTTAAAAAAAAAAAAACAAGAAGACCAACTTTTCTTAAAAAAAAAACAGAAAACCAACTTAAAACTATTAAAACATAATGGACCAACTTAAAAACTAAAACAAACATAAGGTACCAAATATGCAATTAAGTCTTTTTTTTTAATTGATGAGTTGAATTTTATTTTACTTTAATGGATCTTGCTAACAAGTGCTCTTACATAGGGTGGAAAAAATTCATCTCTGCGGGTTTTCGTGGATAAAATCTATCATGAGCATGGGGCAGGTAGCTAAACGAGTATCTGCGAGATATAATAAACAGGTATTTAGCTACCCATTACTTTATGGGCACAAACACAGGTTTGATGATACATGTGGCCGCGGGTATCTGTACCCATTAATAAATTAAATAAATTACTAAAATATTCATGTATATATAAGAGTTTGGTGTCTCAAAAAACTCTAGTTTGTTGTACGACGCTATTCTATATTCTTTCTCTCAAAAATTCTTTAAAAAAAAAAAATTCCTCTCCTCTTCATGTGCGCCCAGGTTTCCTTCTTCTCCTTCAACACTTCTCAATTTTTCTTCTTCTTCTCTTTAGCATGATTATTTGTTTATGATTTTAGAGAAATACATGAATATATCAATTGGTAAGATATATTATACCAACCTTTTGTTTATAATATCAATTGATTATCATACTAATTACCATCTTATTTGTTTACGATTTTAATTTTATGCATTATTATGTATGGGTGTTTAAAATTTGAAGTTTGTAGGTAATTAAAAAAGTATTTTTCTTTATAAAAAAAATTAATTTAAAAAATTCATGGGTATCCGCAAATATCCACGAGTATCTAAATACCCGTATAGAAATACCCGCACAGGTATGTGACGAACATGTGTACCATATTTATCCAACGGGGCCGAAACGGATATCATACTATATGTATCCATGGATACCTCTTGACATCCCTACTCTTACAAAAATTGGAAATAATTGGTAAATATTTTGTAGAAAAAGTTAGTTTTTAAAGTTTCCATGCATTGAATGCACCATTTTCAAGGTAAAATTTATTCTTTAGACTTCTTAACAAATGCTCTTAGAACACTTGTGCACTTGTTAGTGTAACACCTTAAACTCTAAAAAAGATAACACACGTAAATGATACAATCATATAAATAATTTAGATGTTATTTCTTCTATATGTTCAAAACATGCATACTTAATTTTTCAAAACATCGCAGCGGAATAACATCATAATATCTCATCGACAGATAAATAAATGTCCAAGTAGTCATGCCACATACAATCATAATACATCACTAATATAAATATCAACTCTCAACATACTGAGTGAACAAATATCTCATAAAATCATAAACACAACGGCATACATACATACATCCTAATCAGAGTCGACACTACGACTCCAAAGCAAGAAAACAAGGTGACATCCAAATGCTAGCCTGAAGCATACGCACATCAAATCAAACAGACTAATCTTGCAAGCCGTCTACCCATTCACACAAATAAGGTAGGCAGTCAACCAAACGATCATTGGGGGTTAGATATCATTCAACAATTAAAGCATAATCAAGTGAAAATAAAGATGACATAATTAGTTTCAAATAATTAATGAAATTTAATTAAATCATTCACAACAACTCCACAACATACTCAATCATCAAACATACGAACATAACATTGCAACAAATATGCGTTCACGTATTCACATATTCATTAAATTTCACCAAGCACATAAGTCACCAATTTTCACCAATGCACATATTCACCAGACACATAGTTAAACATGACGCATTTCATCAATTATCAATGTATGATATGTCCCTAGACACGACTCTATATGCAAATGGTACTAGTCGTCGCCAAGGTTGTCACCTCAAGATACATCTGTATCACAATCGTCACCAATTGAATACAAAGTATTCGGGTCGTCAACACGGGATACAAAATATCATAATCGTCTTCATTGGATACAAATATCTTACTTATGAATGCATGAACATATGACTCAATAATGCATACGTTTATTCAACAAATCGTCAACAATGAACATCAACACTTTTCAATACAAACTCATTTGGGGTTGGCCTAGTGGTTGGCTTGGGATCTTGGAGCGTGCTCCTCTCAAGGTCTCAGGTTCGATTCCCTCTGGTGACAATTTCGGTGGGCAAGTCCATACAGAGCTTTTCTCTGGCTTAGAACAGGAGCCTCGCAAGCGGGCGATGGGATTGGTCCCCTCGGATTAGTCGATCCTTGGATCAGATACCGAGTTTTTTTAAAAAAAAAAATTTAATACATGCATTCATCACCAAATTCGTCACCATTTTGCATGTAAGAATTTGTCACCATTAATAAATCATCATCATAACGTCAACATACATCATCATCAACAATTATCAACTTAAAGAAACAATAATGTTTCAAGTTCACACTTTACATAAAAAGGGGACAAACAACAACACCATGACATTCATCATGTTAAACACCTAATCATCATAGATTCATCATCATTCTATCATATAATTATGAATACACTACATCTACAAGTTTATAAATCGTTAAGCCCCATTTCAATGAAGTTCGTCTATTTTCACAAAATTCATCTTTTCTAAATAATTCACTAAAGGCAAGACATTCATGTTCAAACATGTTAACAAAGTATATTCACATATCACATATGATCACAACAACTCATACATATCCACATCATAACTTAATTCTGATTAATTCCAAAAAAATTCTAAGTTTGTCTCATTTTACCACTTTTCAAAAAGAAATTCCATTTTTCAAAGTAAAACCAAGTTAAAGCTCACACACACCTTTCAAAACTATTTTGAAATCATTTCTACAGTAAAGGAACCTTAACCCTAAGATTTCACTTGAGAAAAACAACATTCGGAAAATCTCATGTTCTTGAACATTTTCAAATAAATCTCAATTCGATTCACAAAATCAAGTTCAATCCAATTCATTTGATGTTTTCAAATGTTTAGAAAGCTTAACTAGAATTAAATACATCAAAAAAACCATTTCAAAAAACCTGGATCGACCCCCTAGTACCCGGAAAGCCCAAAATAAGGTGGCTGAACTGAGCAACTCGCCATGAGCTCGCCTGGTGAGCTGCATCATAACAGAAAGCCATGTGCTTGAGTTTCCTCTCGGGAACCCATCCATTTTTCCATCCAAAACCCCATTTTTGATCCCCTTTACCCCAAATTCGTCCCACAAACTTGTTTACTAGTTAACATACATTTAAACGTAATCAAAAACACTATCAGCATGAAATCATAATTAAGCATACCCATAATTTCACCTGAATTAAGAGCATGAATTTCATGATCAAAATTCACGAATAGTCACAATTCACAATAATCACTTATTACTCATAATTGGAAAGATGAATATAGATCTTAATTGATGAAAGTAATATACTCCCCTTACCTCAAGGATTCTTCAACACCAACTATGACTTCACTCTTTTTGCTAAATTTCCAAGCTCCTAGCTATTCCCTCTTCAAGCTCTTGTTCTTCCTTTAACCCTTTTTCTCTATTTTCTTCTTATCCAAGTTTGTGATCTATTTTCTCTCTCTACCTCTCAAAATGTTTTGTGAAATAAATAATGAGTGGCTTAACCTAATTTTTCATAAAAGTATCTATTTATATCCTCAAAATGGGTTAGGCTAAGTCTCATTCTAATCGGACCTCAAAACTCTTACAAACTACTTTCTAAAAAGTTATTACTCATTAAACCGATAAATCACCGAATAATTACCAATTGTAAATAATTATCCAAAACTCATTAGTAACTTAGTAAAACTAACGATCCTCACTAAAATACCAAAAATAACATTCTAAATAAAATTACTAATTTATCCTTACTTGCCAAATGACCAAAATACCTCATAGTCTAAAAATACTAAAATACTATTTTAGGCTAAAAATCTACTAATCTCAAATCAAACACACACAAAGGCAAATAAGCACATATACACATACATAAATACATACGACGATTAAATAAAATAATTCTAACTAAAAGTGGACTGTTACAGTTAGCATTTCCCTATTTTAATCGGTAAGTTGACTCAACATTAACTAAGTTAAATGCGGAAGAGGGCATAGTTTTGTAAAGTGGGTGAAAGATGAGGGGTTATAATTGTGATTTTTAAAATAAGGAAGGACAAAATCGTAAGTTTTGGAAAAATGGAAATTTAATATGTATTTTAGCCTTTATTTTACTTACTTTCTAATTTAGATATTTATAATTGGACATTAATTATTCAATTTAATTTAATGCTCAATTTGAATTTGAATTTATGTTTTTTGAAAAGGAAAATGAAATTAAATATGGACCATGCAAGATTTTAAATTATATAAATGATATTTTTCTTTTGACTAAAAAATTACCCTTATTAGATATTTGTCAAAAAAAAAAAATATAATTTTGCCTGAAATGCTTGTTGTGTCACGGTTCTCTTTTTCCTTCTTGGTAAATTAATTAAAATTATCCTTATCTAAAACAAAAATCTTTTGCGCACATCATGCTTTTGTAAAAATTATTTCCCTCAAGGGAACGGATGTTCATTTATAGATCAATCTCTTTCAGCAATTTTAAGTTTTTGGTCCCTATAAATATCCGCAGTTTCATTTTTAGTGCATATAAAATAAAATCACATTTTTTAGTCCTTGTGACATTTTCCTTTAGCATTTTAGGGACCAAAAATGGTGACGTAAAAATTTTACAGGGACTAAAAATGTTGATGAAAATTTTTATAGGGACTAAAAATGCTGACGGAAAATTTTACAGGACTAAAACTGCAAATATTTATAGGGACCAAAAACTTAATTAACCTTTCAAAAATTAACTTAAACCCGTTACTAAGAGACTCAAGTTAACTTAATTTTTGGAATTTACAATTAATTAATTTTTTTGTTAGGTTTGTTTTTGGTGAAGTAGCCTAGTGGTTAGAATTCACTTTTTCTAAGGTGAATAAGTGGGGTGTCTGGGGTTCGAACCTCGGCCCCTGCATATAATAATTCATGTCTATGCCAATTGAGCTAAGCTTACAAAGACTTGTCAAGTTATCTAATGACTAAAAATTTACTTTTATGAAACAAATACGTGGAGTGTCCAAGGTTCGAACCCTGACCCCTACATATATAATACAATATTTATACCAACTAAGTTAAACTCAAATAAATATTTACAATCCAAATTTAATAATAGGATAAAATATTAATATTAAACATGATTACCTGAAAGAAAAAAAATTAATTTTTTTGATTTTAATCTCTAAAATATAAAATAGAACGTTTCTATTCCATTAAAATTTTCAATTTCAATATTTATCCTTGATGTACATAATTTTAACATGTTCTTGATTTTTATTTTTTTTAATTTTAACATGTTCTTGATATTTCTTAAATATAATATCTACATTTTTTTTTTGAGAGAACCAACATATAAAAATTGAATATAATAAATGAAAAAGAAAAATGAAAATTTTTGAATGATAAAAACATCAAATATATTTGATCTATATAAAGACAAACAAATTTTATTAATTAATAAATTTAAAAAATATTTTTTGCTCGTAAATGTGACCAGATATTACATACTCCCTTTTGTCCTATATATAAGAAAAAGTTACTTTTTAAATTTATTGAGTAATTAACGTATTTAATATGAAATATAGATCAAATACATCATTTATACAATAAATAAAAAAATAAAATGTTTTTTACAAATAAAATCAGAGCGAAGTAAATCAAATCAAATATAACATCAAGGTTTTCTAAAAAAAAAAAAAAACATAACATCAAGGTGGTAGTACAATAACAACATATAGGAAGTAGTACGTCATGCGTGGTTGGAAACCCAAAAAAGAAAACGCGGTTACAGTTTCCTTTGTTATTCTCTTTCTCTTTGATTTGACTATGACCTTTCACATTCAAAACCAATAAACCATCACCACCTTCATCCATTCCAAAACCTAAAACCACACCATGGGTTGTATAGCTAGCAAAAACGCCGAAACCAAAGCCAGTAGAATCTCACGCTGGCGATCCACTGGCATTGTTGCTCTGCGTGATTCCAAATTGAAGGTATTAACAACTAACTCATCCTTCTCTTATGTTTGATTTTGGATTTATGTTTTTGATTGATTGGTTCATTGATGCAGAAATGTTATTTGATTTTGAATATCAATTTGATTGATAAGTTTTATATGGTTAATTCTGTATTGTAAGTGCAATTTAGATGATAAAATGTTGTTGAGAGATTTGATGGTAACGGGATAAAGTGTGTTTGACTTTCACTGCTTTTGAGATAAAAAAGGTGATTGGTTATGCGTTGATGAAAAAATTGATTTTGGATGAATTGATTTTGTGAGAATGATTATGGATTAGAAGTGAGTTGAAGGTATAATGATTTATGTTTTGATACATTCATGTAGAAGTGAGTTGGATAATAAATTTGAGTGTTAAAATCAATTCTAGAATCAAAAGTTCCAATCTGGAGGCAAAATCAATTCTACTTGAGCGCAACCAAACATGTCAGAATCAATTCTACACCTATAAAATCAATTTTGGCCCATCTAGAAGTGAAACCAAATATACACTAATTCAGTTCACATACATAGTTAATGAAGTGTTAGATTTGGTTAATTGATGTATTCGATGTTGCAACTAAACAGCCATATAATAGAATTTACTAACCACAAGTTTAAAAGTGATTAAACTTGATTTCCAAGCATTCTAATCTGCGTGTATTTAGAATACCTGAAATCATGGTTAATGATTTCAAATTTGTGTTTAATTAAGTTCATTTGATGATTGATGAGTTGTCGAGTCTTGATATATTTATTAACTACATGTGCGAAGTTGTGAACTGCATTAACTGTTCAGAAAGTTGTTGAATGGTGTTATCCCATATTGATGTTGAAATAACATTTCTGCTGTAAATGCGATTCTAGTGGCAGTTTGAACAACTATGTTACTCTATTTGGTTGTAGATTGTGAGTCTGATTTTATTATTTTGTATAGTAAGTAGTTTGTGAGTGGTAGAGATTCACTTTGTAAATTTTTTATATAACCATCAGTTGTTTTTTAATTTATTACAAAATGAAGGTTTACGTGAAGGGAATACTTGTGTTCTCTTTTAATTGGAACCATGTTAGATTCACCCAAAAAAAATACTTAGACCAACATGGTGTGACATGATTGGAAGATAGTTGAGGTTTCTTAAGCGTGTTGTGAGAACTTCCCTAATTAGTTTTTATGGAAGAACATATGTTGGGAATGTTGGTTTGTTAAAATAGATCTTTCATCTTTATACCTTGAGGAAATCCAAGACTCTCGGTTGGAGATATCCTGTATTTGTATGTGCTTGAAGTTTCTGTGTGTTTTTTATGAGGAAACATACTTACCTTGCTACCTTTCGTTTTCCTTGAAAAACAGACTTTTCCAGATGAAATCATTGATTTAGACAGATCTGTACGTACTCTTGACTTAACACATAATCGAATCGGTAAGCAATTTTTCTTTCCTTTTGTACATACTTTTTGGTTAAGAAGCCTTTGCTCTGATGCAGTTGTAATAATTTTAACCTGAAAGAGAAGTGCTTTTCCTCTTGAAGGTTATCATTATCATTGTTGATGCTGTTATTTTATTGCTAATAAATTTATTTTCTTGACTGCAGTTGACATTCCCGTGGATATTAGCAAATTGATTAATGTGCAGCGCCTGGTAAGAACCTGATATTTTAGTTTATGCTTCCAGCATTTATTTCTTAAACACTGTGCATTTTATCTTATGTTTGGAAGTTTAGCTACTTGATTCAAGTGGAACCATTAAATTTTATTTATTCATTTTGAAACTCATGCTTTTTGGACACATCTTATGGATCTAAGCACGATCCTATCTATCATTTGTTTTTCCATGGTAGAATGTTGGTAATGGTTGCATTACCATTTTTATCAGTGCTGTACCGAAGTTGCTAACGGTCGATAAAAAATAATATTGCACGCTGAAGTTTCACTAACATCGCAGATATTAGCGGACAACCTCATTGATAGACTTCCAGTGAACTTGGGGAAACTCCAATCTCTTAAACTCGTGAACCTTGATGGAAATCGAATTACTTCCTTGCCAGATGAATGTAATTCTCTTCTTTAAGACAATAATATATGATTTGAAAGAGACGTTACTGTCCCTCTTTTTTGTACTAACTTACAGTCTATTTTGTTTCTAGTGGGCCAGTTAGTAAGGCTTGAACGCTTATCTATCTCTGGGAATTTGTTAACATCCTTGCCGGCAACTATTGGCAGTTTGAGAAACGTAAGTAAATTATAAATAACAAAACCTAGATATCATCAAACTTTTATACTGCTTATGCAATTTGGATGATTATATGATAGTGCATTATGTGTAGATGTTATCATCACTGCATACTTGTCGGATTTTGAAGAGTTTGATACCCTCATTTTAAGCTAAGACATTTCATAACTGAAACTTTCTGCATGCTTGTTAGACACAACACACCATTATTCAGTATAATGAGACACTTGTTTTGTCACGTCATATGTGCTGTAACCTGTGTTTGTTTCTAACCGTCCATGCTTGTTAGACAAGATCTGTTTTCAGTTGACATGCTTAGTTTCTAACCCAAGGAATGTTTAAGGTCACACTTTTGTAACTTATGATTATTCTATTTCGTTATTTTTCTTATCTTCAATGTTATATAAACAATAGATGTGTATGCTTTAGAGACCCATGAGTTGGATTTGCATGAGACTTGGATCAATTGAATTCATGATGATTTATGATCTGAACGTGCCCGTGTAGTCTTGCATTGTTGGACGAAATTATGATATAAAATGCCCAGATTTATAATTTTGAAGTATGATATCTTGTTTGATACGCAGCTGTTGATTTTAAACGTCTCAAATAACAAGTTGCAGTCTCTTCCAGAATCTGTTGGGAGTTGCTTCTCTTTGGAAGAATTACAAGCCAATGGTATGTTTCTGATTGATAGTTTGACATGATCTGTTCATTTCTGAATTGCATGAGCATGGTAATGCATGTCTTTTCTCCCTTATGCTCTTTGCTTGTAAGAAATGGAAAGAGATTGGAGAGATTCTTTTTCCAAATTAATGTGGTGTTTATTTAATTTAACTGGATTATGTTTATTGTTAGTTCAATAGTAGAATCTACCCTTTTGTTATATTTATTTATCTTCCAATGGAAGTTTTTGTTTACCGGAAGATATAAATCTGTTGTAGATATAAATTCAAGACCAGGGTTTGTTATATTAGATTGCTTGTTTTTTTGTTAACCGTGTCATTGGTGTGAAGTATCCATCGACATTGCCAATGACCAGGGTTTGTCCTCCCAACCACGTCTTTTTCCATCCACAAGGCTTGAACCTGAGACCTTGAGTGAAGAGGTTCAAGTCCAGCTCTACTCGAACCATCGTAATGTTGGTCTTTTTTTTTCTTTGAAATAGTATTGTTGGTTTTGAGACTAGTTTGAAACAACTTTTCTGCTCTTGCATCTGTAAATTGAAACTATGGTGTTTGCATTGTCTTATGCTTTTTAGTTACTTGGTCTAGTTTGATTTGATTTCATGAAAAGCTACAATTTGGTTATAATTTAAGGAAACAACCGTATTTTGTTTTGAAGAGTGATTACAGTGATATACCATAAGACTGATTCTCTTGTGATTGGCCATTTCTATGATTGTTAAATCTGGATATTTGGAACATTTTGCACCACCTTTCTTGTTATTTGGCTTTATACTGTTTCTGAATTAAGCTAATTTCAGACTTTTTGCAAACATTTCAGATAATCTTATTGAAGATCTTCCTTCGTCAGTTTGCAATCTCTCTCACTTGAAGTCACTTTGCTTAGACAACAATAATGTGAAGCAGGTATTTTGTTTTAATACCTTAGTGATGTAATGCTGGAATTGATTGTTTCATTGTTCTCTTTTATTAATTTTTATTTATTTATTTATTTTGTGAGTGCTTTTTGAATCTTCGTCATGTTTTGTTGACCTCTTATAAGGACCATCCAACTGCAATGTAAAGCCACATATTTGCTTCACACTTTTTTATTTTGCTATTAGACTAGTGGCCAACACATACTCAAATAAACACACATACAGGGAGGGAAAATGTGGTGACCCGAGTTCAAACCCGGGATTCCACATAAAACGTCCTCAAAGCTAAACCACTAGGCTGTAACAACGGGGACATTGATTCTGTTTTATTATGGGTTGTCTTTAAGTATAGAGAGAGGAAAAGGAACATTCAGAATACTAGATTCTTATTTATATTTATACTAGATTCCTTTAAAAGGTAAAAACATATATGGACTTCACAAATTATGGAAGGTTTATTAAAACAAGAGCCAAGTTAAATTGCATATGGGATAACCAGGTAAGAATTGGGACAAGACCTTGAGCCTGTTTGGATTTACTTATTAGAGCTTATCTATTGGCATAACACTCGTAAGGTTAATTCCATAAACTCTCTAGGATAGCTTATAGCTTAAACGAATACAATATTTTTTATTTTATCTTTTGTTATAGAAATAATTTATACATAAGCACTTACACTGCCAAGCCTATACTGCAAGTTACACAGTATTCCGGACCATACCACATCGAGGACAACCCCAGATCCTTTAGGACCCCATTGCCTTTAACTACCTGAATTCATCTAGTGGAACTGATTGTCACTGTTATATAGGAGTTTGTCTTGTCAAGTTTTCAGCATCTTCTAAACTTTGCAGACTTGAATGATTGATTGTAAATTGTTTGATTACCATTTTTGCTTTTGAAGAATTTGAACTCAATATGTTCTGATCAAAGCATAAACTTTGAAATTACTTGAATTAATGCTTGGAGTTTTCCTTGTCCACCAAATTAACTTCCCTCAATGACTAGCTGCATTTTACAATTAGGTACAATGAAGTGAACCTGTTTTTTTCTGTTAGTTTTTTCCATACAAAAGGAAATGCATATATTTTTCTTAACCAAAGATACTGTAGCTTGAATATAGGAATATCAAGTTTTATTCTTTCAACATGCATGAATGGTTATTCACCACTATCATTTGGAAGAGTTGATTGAATGGTGCAGCAATTTCTAAATCAATATTTACAATTGTTCTAATGCTTTTTAAGCATGTTTCGTGATTTATGAATTTGTCCGTTAAGTTTGAATTGTGTTTGAATTGTCGTGCAATAATATTTGTGTATTCTTGTCTGGTCTGGTAACCCATCTTAGTTTATTTATTTGTCTGTTTTGTTATTGTGGTTTACTATGTTACAATGTTGAATATTTGCGTTGCACATAGTGTAAAATTAGGTTTAGGTACTATGCTTTTAATAAAATTCTGTATTAAGCGAACTCTTGGGATTTTACTAGTCTGATACTGATTCGACGAGTTTATGTAATCCTGAATATCTTAGTGATACCTTGGTTTCCTTTTGGGCAGATACCTGTGAATCTATTGAAAGATTGCAAAGCTCTTCAAAACCTTTCACTGCATGGTAATCCTATATCAATGGATCAATTTCAACAGGTATGCTCTTGTTTCCGGATTTTTACTCTTCTTTTTCACCTTTCTATGTTTCAATGCAATTAAAATATTTGTCAATGATCCAGATGGACGGGTTTCAAGAGTTTGAAGCAAGAAGGAAAAAGAAATTTGACAAACAAATTGATTCAAATGTAATGATCGGTTCCAAAGGTCTCGATGAGGGTGTCGATCTATGAAATCGTCTCTATTTTCTTGAACCGCTTGTGATATATGATTTTCAGTGGTACATTTTGATGAACTTTGGTTGAAGCATTGTACATTTTGCCTGCAAATATGTTAGATTATAGATGGAATCAATGTCCAACAATAGTCCAAAGATTTCATATACATGATTTGTTGCTATTTTGTCAACAATGAAAAGGTTGTTATATGCATTGGCAGTTGTAAATTAAGACTAGTTTTGGTGTAATATGGGAGGTACTGCATTATTTACTCCTTAAATTATATTAAGTCAATAATAGAAATAACTTGTGTTCCTTTGTTGTTACATTGTTTACTGCATATAATGTATACTGAACTCTTTACGATTGCTCGTTCGAGAACTATGATCTTTGGCTCTGGAAGTGAATCATTTCCTTGTATCTAAGACTTCCAAATTCAAAGGAAGGAAGTTTAATTGTTACTGAATCAGAAATTTTATGATTGATCAGTATAAACATCAACACCTTCGAATTGGATCAGTTTCGCCTGAACAAATAAGTGCTTGGGAATATATTGTTCAAAGCAATGAATGCAATAACGAGCTTCCATGGAAGTTAATTCAATTAAAAAGGAGAAAATAGTGTCATGTATTTATCTTTGAACAAGTAATCCCATTTGAAAATAGTGGTTGTTTGCGGTGGAGATGTTATGTTATGGTTCACCTTGGGGATTATTCTTTTATTTTAACGAAGAGTTTAGGTGATTTTGTCTTTGGTAATTACAAATCATCCACTAAAGAGGTTCTTACACTGACAGTTGAAGTTGAACCCATACTTTTGCAGGATATGAAATAAATAAACTTCTTACTAGCTGAACCATTGGCGGAGATTATTGTCTAGTGCTTGTGAAAATTTTCATATCTCCTAAGGATTCGAAATGACTAAGGCATAAGCTATTTAACCGATACTTCCACCATAAATTGTATTGTCATGATGGTAAAAGCATTGAAACTATTCTCACAAACTCAATTCAAACTATTGCATGTTTTCTGTCATGACTTGATTATGAATAGGAGAATATATGAAAGCCATAAAATGTGTCTTGGAAGGAAGGATATGGTATTGGAAGTGGTTTTGAGGGAGGATGTTGGATTTGGAGAAGAAAGGGTGGTTGGTTCTTTGTTTACTTCTCTATCTTTTTGTTGTATATTAAGCTAGGTGTTTAGTTGTTTTATATATTTTTAACATGTGATGAATTATATATGAGCACAATATTTGTCCAAGTAACTAGTAAGTCATAATTCACAAAAATAAGCAAAGCTAAAGAATGAATGAACAACAACAACAACTAAGAAAAATAAGCAAAGCTAAAGAATGAATGAACAACAACAACAACTAAGAAAACACACATTCAGTGTTTCCAAATCAAAGTATAAACGGTCCACATGTGTTTAACTCAGTTGGCAAGAACAATGCATAATATATGTAAAGTCTGGGATCGAACCCGGACACCACAAAAAAAAAAAATCAAAGTAGAAACAAATACTTGTTCTTCAGCTAGGAGAATAATAAATAATTATACTGCATATATTATACCGCATATATTATACCAAAAAACTTAGTTATGCCCGAAATACTTCTCAATAAAACTAGACTGTTTGTGTGAGACCATACTTCAAAAATGCCCATTCCAATGTCCTCAATCTTAGTCAATTGCCTGTTCTTTCACATTATAACCAAAATATATGTTTTTAATGCATTCAAAAGCAGCAGCAACTCGCAAGATGATTAGATCGTTGATCCACAAAAGAAATTCCACACTCTCAACCGTAAACTCAAGATCACAAGCAACCACAAAATCAAAAGGTCCCATTGTATGATAAAGAGACCATTTTTCTGAATCAAAATCTAAAATGTATATTTGATATATTGAAGAAAGGTCTTTAATGTTCACAATGCAAGAAAGACAATTTTCCAGAAATAAAATTTGTTCAAAATCACGCACTGGCACTGACGAAAGTGGATAATCTCGAAAAATAGTTTCCTTTTCAACATCTATCACAATCACTTCATCCATTATTCTAAAGTAAAGATCATTGCCTCCATTATAAAGTGTTTCACATATAAAACGTTGATGGGGAACTTCTTTTCTAGCTATTTCTTTCCATGAGTTATCTACTCCAATTCTTAGTACATAGTAAACATATCAAAATGCATCGGAAATTTCAAGGACATTTACAACGAAAAGCTTGAATTTTGCCGTGCGAGGAACACGTGCTATGGTATATTGATGGTCAAAGACCCTTCGTGGAGAAGGAGGAATTCTAAGCCAACACTTGAGGATGGGGTTCACGACATAAATTTGTTCATAAATTCTCGAAATTAGTAGCAATATACCATCACAAGTTACTGACTAAATGTCCCATTTTTGGAGGTTTTCCCAAATCAGTCCTTTCAAAGTGGCCATTGACACTATCTTTAAATTCCAAGAAATAAGATTTGTTTTGTGCCATGCAATTTTCAACGTAAAGACCGGGTTTTGAACATCCTCGACGTTCATACGCTTCAGCAAAATGGGAGCTGCCAATTGTAGCAGCCCAAGGTTTGCAAACATACCTCGCAGAGTTAAGAAGACAGTTAAGAGGATCCATAGTGAAAATATGAAACCTTAAGTCGTCAAGTAGAAGCAACTCTGAAATCACTTTACACCTATTGGAGTTTTGGTTCTTCACATTCATCTTGGCATGATGAAGTGAGTTAGAGTCTGAATCATCGCAAACAGTCTTCATTTTGGAATTACTGCATATAGTATATAATCCCAGCAAACATGTTAGTTAAAACATCAATTATAAATATATTTTTTATTACTATTTAACCGTCACTCTTGAAGTTTAATAATTTATAGGGTTTGAAAAGCGAGCAGTTTGTAATTGACAGGGTTTGAATAAATGGATTGTGAAACTAAAACTAAAATAAAAATAGAGATAATTATAAGAAGCAAAAAGATATATATCAAGCTTGGTGTTTTTGGTTCTTTGGTTAGTCTGTTCATGGTTCTCATGTTTCATATTGTTTTGTAGCCCTAGAAGGTAAGCAAGCAAATATGAATAATTATCGGATCATGCATCATGAACTCAAATAAGTATAAATTACAAATTTAGCAGAAACAACAACCTATGAAGCACGAACACGACATGGACACTGACACGCCGACACAACTAATAATTTGAAAAGAAAAATCACATAATTCAGTGCAATTACACGTGTCTAACACTAAGACACGCCTAATCTGAAGAGTGTCCATACTTCATAGACAGCAACAACAAATTTGAGATAGAAGTCCAGACACACTAACCCTATCAGCATGAAAACCAACAAAAGGTTTTCTCAATCAACACGTCTTATTTACATGCAAAAAAATCACGTCTAACTATTAAGTACACAAAAAGCAAACGATAGCTCTATTATTTACAAGAAGTTTTAGAAAGAGAAAAAAAAAAAACGTACCGATTTCGGCCGACTGATTTCATCTATTCTTTTTCTCCTTTGCCAATACCCTAAACCCATATTTACCCAAAATTAAATATATTAGGAACTAAGAATAAAACCTTCCGGCACAAGATGTACATAAAAAGAAGTTATTAAGAGAACAAAGTCACATTACACCCAAAATAAAAAACTACTAGAGAGAAAACAAGCTAAGTTACTACAACTAATCAAAGAATATTATTGAGCTTCCAAACATAATAGTCACCAAAATAACTGAAGTGTAACCGTCACTTAAGTATTGTAAATGTCAAATACTTCTCGGGGTACTTTAAGTTTCACATTTTTACCGAACCAGTTTTTAAAGTTTTTAAAGTTTCACAGTGGTCTTTTTAAGTTTTTAAATGCTTACGTCATTACCCTTCATTTTTTTTATGGTTTCATAGCCTGATGATGCTGAAGCTGGGTGTGATTATTTTGATTGGCTTTCAAAAGGTAAACCAGAAGCACAAACCCAAACTCAAACATAAACACAAAATTATGCACAAACACAGGATGTTGGTCCTCGATGTGTTGATTGTTGGAAAAAGGACATGGAGCTAATGAAAATCAAAGGGAAAATAACCATGGCTAAAAATGAAGAAAATTCAACAAAATATATGTTGAATATGTTAGTTTGTTTTCTAATTCAAGTTTACTTAGTGATATAATCATACTTAGTGATTAATCACATTTAATTTTTGTTTGTTATGAATTAGTTACAAGTTTGTTAGAAACTAGCTTATATGGTTAGGGTTTGTGACATAGCTTGTGCTTCAAGCAACCTAACTTGTTATAGTATATAAGCTACCTCTTGTATACTTTGTTCCTATCTTAATAATACAATTCATTTTCTTCTATTCTCAATTAACTTTCATTATTCAATTCTGTCAAAAACCAACAAATTCATAAACCCTAAATCTTACTTGTTGAACAAGTAATAGCATTGTTGCGCTAACAAATTGGCATCAGGAGCCTTTGGTTTCATTCTAAGGGGTAATTGAGATATTCAATCACGCAAATTCAAGGTAGAAACACTGAAGGAAGCACCATAAATGCTAGCAGCAGTTTCAACACTCATATTCCAATTCTTGAAGCACATAATTGGGAAAGATTGAGTGTAGTGATGAAGAATTTGTTTGAAGCACAAGATTTGTTGGAGATTGTGCATAATGGTGTTGGTGTTCTAGCTGCAAACTCCACAGAAATACAAAGGAATGCGCACAAAGATCTGAAGAAGAAAGATTGCAAGACTTTGTTCTTGATTCAACAAAGTCTTGATGAAGGAAATTTTGAAAGAATCTCAAAATCAGAGTGTTCAAAGGAAGCATGGGATATTCTTTCAAAGTATCATGAAAGTGATGATAAGGTGAAGTTGATTAAGCTGCAATCCCTGAGAAGGAAGTTTAAATTGATGCAGATGGAGGATGAGCAAAATATTATTGAGTACATCTCCAAACTTATCAGTGTTGTGATTCAGATGAAAGCTTGTGGAGAAGTTATGACTGATCAACAAATTGTTGAGAAGATAATGAGGACATTATCATCAAGATTTAATTTTATTGTTGTGGCAATTCAGGAATCAAAAGATGTGAAAACCTTGAAGATTGAGGAGCTGCAGAGTTCATTGGAAGCTCATGAATTGATGGTTTCAGAAAGAAGCACTGAAAGATCAATTCAACAAGCCCTGCAGATTCAAACCATCTAGAAAGATGATATGATAGAAAGAACTTCATGAAAGGGAATAATAACAATAAGGGAGGAAACTGGTCCAAAGGCAAGAACAAAGCATCTGAAAAAGGTGAATCTTCAAAGGAAGGGAGTTCTTATCAAAACAAGAAGAAAGGTTTTGATAAGAAGATTCAGTGTTTCAAGTGTGAGAAGTTTGGACATTTTGCTTCTGAATGTTGGTCTGTTAAAGGAAAGCAAACAAAGAATGATGAGGAACAAGCTAAGATTGCACAAGATGATTCAGACTCTGAGTCATTATTCATGATGGTTACAACAACAAGTAATGAGAGTTGTGATTCAGAAAGTTGGTTCTTAGATACTGGAAATAAGGTTTGGTTAAGGGAAGTTGATCCTGGAAGAAACACAAAGGTGAAGCTTGTTGATCATAGAACCTTAACTGCAGAAGGAATGGGGAAGATTGTTATTGAAGGAAAGAGTGGAAAAATAGCGATCATTGAAGATGTTCTTTATGTCCCTGTATGCAGTGCAATCTACTTAGTGTTGGTCAGCTCATTCAGAAAGGTTATTCAGTTACTATGAAGGATAATATCTTGAAGTTGTTTGATAAAAATCAAAGATTAGTACTGAAAACTCCTTTAGCAAAGAATAGGACATTTCAGACAAACATGAAAGCTGTGGAATTGAACTGTCTATCTGCTATAGTAAAATGTGAAGATAGCTGGTTATGACATTATAGGTTTGGTCATCTCAATTTTAGAGGTCTTAATCAGTTAGTTGATAACAAGATGATTCTTGGTGTACCTAAAATTGATATACCTAGTACAATATGTGATACTTGCTTGATAGGGAAGCAAGCTAGAAATGCATTCAGTTCAAGTACAACACATAGATCAAAAGAGCTACTACATGTAGCATATTCAGATGTGTGTGTGAACCTTTAGAGGTTCCTTCATTATGGGGTAACAAGTATTTCATCAATTTTGTTGATGAGTTTAGCAGGAGAATCAGGTTATATCTAATCAAGGCAAAGAGTGAAGCATTTGATATGTTTCAGAAGTTCAAAATCTTAGTAAAAAACAAAGTGGAAAACTATTAAGATTTTAAGAACTGATGGAGGTGGTGAGTACTTCAAAGGTGTTTGAGAAGTTTTGTGAAGACAATGGTATTGTACATGAAGTAACTGCTCCATATACTCCACAACATAATGGTTTGGTTGAAAGAAGAAATAGAAGCCTGCTTGACATGACCAAAAGTATGCTCAAAATGAAGAAGATGTCTGATACATTTTGGGGAGAAGCTGTAAGAACTACAACATACATCTTGAACAGATTCCCCACTAAGAAGCTTGATCAAATCCCTAAAGAGATTTGATTAGGAAGCAAGCAGTCTGCTAAACACTTGAGAGTTTTTGGTTCCTTATGTTATAAGCATACCTATGATGTAAAGAGAAGAAAGCTAGGGGACAAGAGTGAGCCTACAATACTAGTTGGTTATCATGAAACAAGTGCATAAGTTATATCATCCTTTAAATCATTCAATAGTGGTTAGTAGAGATGTTAAAATATGTGAGAATGAAGCTTGGGATTGTGACAAGAAAGAGAAGAGTTCTAATCTTACGGTTCCTACAATAATTGAAGAAGATCATCAAGTTGAACTAGTTCAACTAGATACCAAAGTTCATGATGAAGTACATGTTGAAGAGAATCAAGTCACTAGAACTTCAGGAAGACAAAGGTTTGTTTCCACAAAGGCTATCTGGACATGAAATAACTCCTAATAATCAAGTTAATGAAGGTTAATGAAGAAGGGGAATTTGTTCACTTTGCATTACTTGCGACTTGGAACCAATCAACTATGAAATATCAATGAATGAAGAAGTGTGCAAGAATGCTATGATTGAAGAACTGAATTCAATCAACGAAAACAACACATGGGAACTGACTGAGTTACCTGCCAGTGATTTTATCGATTATTGAATATGATTTAATTATGTGTGTATGTTATCGTGTCTGGTCACTCCATATATGCGATATACGTTCTTTGAATTTTGTTTTGACGAATACATCTATAATTAGTTTTAGCTTGGATCTGTTTTAAAAATTATTTTATTATACTGAAATCTTTGAGGCTGCAATTTCTTAAATTTGGTTATCGATTGAATTCCATTGTGTAACAAACCAATGTATCACGTCCATGTTGTTTGTTTTGAATTTGATTCAAAATTGATATCCAATACGTGAGCTGCCTTAGATTTTGTTTGTCTTGTGAAAGCAATTAAGAATGAATATTGTTCTCCTCCCCTCCCTGCACAAAACACTTGCACGCTGCAGCTATGACCAAACTACCCCTGCTCTAATTAACTAACGTAAGTGTAAAACTATGCGTCAGTTAACTAACAATGCGTGACTTAAGTCACGCACGTGTTAACAATGTAAAACTTTGCGTGAGTTAACTCACGCAAAGTGTTAACACTTGCGCGAGTTAACTCACGCACTACTGATATATCAGTACAACATTAAATGTTGTATTGATATGCATTCAATGCAGTTAATGTCATTAATGACCCGTAATCTTTACACGCTTATAATTGAATCGAATTACGCCAGTTTAAAAAGATTATCGGATAATACGACATAATCGATCAAAATTACACAAAAACATAGTTTTTCTCACAATCACATAATCACACATAACGATCCAAACGGTCCAAATTTCACAAATTCGCCGGTAATGACCCGTAATCACTTAAACACACTTAACGACACGTAAACGATCCAAATTACACTAATTTGTCCATAAATCTTGAAAATTACATAATCTCACATAAACGGTTAAGAAAATGGTGGTTGGATTATGGACTGATGGGTTTTGTACGAAAACAGTAACTCTGCGCAACATAACTCGTGCTGCGTGAGTTAACTTACGCAGCGTGAGTTAAGTTGCGCTGCGTTACTTAACATGCGCAGGGGTAAAATTGGAAAGCATGCAGGGTGCGAGTGTTTTATGCAGGGGGAGCAACGTTCATTAAGAATTATTTAAATTTGTTTTGCTTTATGTGTTACATAAAAAATGTTCCACTCTGTGATGTATTTAGCCTTGAATTAAGGGATATTAATATAGAGATATAAAGTGTCCTTTTTGAAAGTCTTTTCAACCGAAATTGATATGTATAAGTCTAATGTGACACTAGTATATGTAAACCGTGAGAATTGCTAATATATTTGCTAAAAATAATATACTTTATTTTCAAAGTGATCGTATAAAATGAATTACTTCATGAAATGTAAATGACAAAATATTTGACGATGTGTTATATAAAGATGTGTTATTTGAAGATGTGTAATTTAAAGATGTGTTATATAAATATGTGTTATTTGAAGATATGTAATTTAAAGATGTGTTATATAAAGATGTGACATTTGACGATGGTGCTATTTAAAGATGTGTATTTGTCGAGTAATTTAAAGATGTGTATTGTTGAGTAATTTATATTTGAAGATGAGTTTATTTAAAGATGGTGATATGTTTCTGTTTATTATATGATGAAAGATGATTATTAAATGATGTGAATAATTTATATATGAATATATAATTGATGATGCTTGTGTGTTTTATGCCTTGTTTCTATTCATTATGATTATGCGATTCTTGTGTTGGATATATTCTCACCCTTTAGATTTGCAGGAAGAAGAAGTTTAGTAGCAGTGAGTCTCTGATGATGTCTTTGGAGCCTACTCGTTTACTTATCGCTTTTGGGAGTCTTTATCGAGTCAATGCTCTGATCTGTGACACTAGGGATTGAGGATTATTTTTATTTTAGATTTTGTTTTAGAATTCGTCTTTGAATTCAGTTTTGATGTTGATACAAATGATGTGACAATTACTTTGATGTTTTGAAAAATTTATTATACAGGTTTCTTCCACAATCCAGAAGTAGCATGTCCCCTTTGAACTTTCAAGGAGAGTACCGTAAAATCAATATCTAATTACAATTACTCAAGCACAAAAACAAGAGGTTTCATATGCTCAAGCACAAACGCAAGAGACTTCCTATGCTCAAGCACAAAATCAAGATACTTCTAATCAAACAGAATTACACTGAAAATTGTTTGAGGGTTAAACATTTGATATACTATCAGTGGTGTTCACAAATGCAAATCAGATAAGACTCTTAAGACTCTTGAATTTCTAAGATATGATAGTTGTTAAGAAATTCTAAGTGAACTTTGACGTGGAACAATTTCAGCAGAGTTTTGGCACTTGTAAAATTGTTGTGAGTCTCTTACAATCTTCATGTCTTCACTCCTTTATATAGAGGTGTGAAAGAGATGTTGTTGATTGCCAGCTCATCAAAAAGAGTCGTTGTTGAAGCTTGATAATCACCAATGATTTGTTGTTTGATTTAGTTATTGTTCTATGAGGGAACAATTTCAAATACATTCCTTGTATAGAGAATAACCAGTGTAGGTGCAGCTGTATTCTTGTACTACTGCAGACATGAAGAGTGGAGTAGTGGAGTAGTGGTTGTACACTTGTACTATTGTCCTTTTTCTGCGTTCTTCAGTGGATAAGTATCCAATGCTTTCTAATTCCTCTGAAATAGTCGTTGCTCCAGGCTTCCATTCCTTCTACAATCATATCCATTCAGAATAACAACTTTGAACAACCTTCAGCTTCCAGTCTTTAGACTCTCTGATGACGTCAGCTTTTGGTAGACAACTTCTGATGATCTTCATACTCTCTTTGTCTTCAGACTATATCTTTGAATCTTGCAACAGAAGCTTCCTTTTTGTAAATTTCATTGCTCTCTTTTGTTCTTCCAGAACCTATTCTTGAAATAAAGACTAATAACATTTTGTCTATGGTCCTGCACAGTTGAACAAATATTAGCATATCCAATTGACATTTTTAATACCTTGTTATCATCAAAACTCTAAAGTGATAGTGTTAAACACTTTGTTCCAACACACACATCTCTTAGAGCTTCCTCTAGAGAAGATTGGTACTTTGATAGTGGATGTTCTAGATACATGATAGGAGTTAAAAATACTTGGAAGATATTAGGTCTTACTCAACCAGTTTTGTTACTTTTGGTGATGGAGCTAAAGGTGAAATTAAGGGGGTTGGGAAGTTGGCTTGTGTTGGACTACCTAGACATGATAATATTCTTCTGGTTAAAGGGTTAACTGCAAACCAGATTAGCATTAGTCAACTATGTGATCAAGGATTAATAGTTAATTTCACCAAATTGGAATGTTTGGTTACAAATGAGAAGAATGATGTTCTAATTAGAGGAGTTAGGTCAAAGGATAATTTTTACTTGTGGGTACCTCAAGAAACTGCAATTTTTTCCATATGATTAATGACTAAAGAAGAAGAAGTTAAATTGTGGCACCAGAATCTTGGTCATCTGAATCTTAAAGGCATGAAAAATATTATGTCTAAAGAGGCTATTAGAGGACTACCTAAACTTAAGATATAAGAAGGAAAACTATGTGGTGAGCGTCAAATTGGGAAGCAAACCAAAATGTCACACCCGAAGCTACAACATCAAACCACTTCCAAAGTTCTTGAACTTCTTCATATGGATTTGATGGGTCATATGCAGGTAGAGAGCCTTGGTGGAAAGAGGTATGCTTATGTGTTTATTGATGATTTCTCAAGATTTACTTGGGTAAACTTTATTAAAGAAAAATCTTAAACCTTTGAGGTTTTTAAAGATCTCTGTCAAAGGCTTCAGAGAGAAAAAGAAACAAGTATTATTAAGATCATAAGTGACTATGGGAAGGAATTTGAAAAAGCCAAATTTTTTTAATTTTGCTTTTCAGAAGGTGTAAGTCATGAATTCTCCTCTCCCATTACTCCTCAACAAAACGGAGTTGTAGAGCACAAAAACAGAACTCTTCAGGAATCAGCAAGGGTAATGTTGCATGCCAAAAAACTTCCTTATCATTTTTGGTCAGAGGCCATGAATACTTCTTGCTATATTCACAATCGTGTTACTTTGAGAACTGGTACTTCCTCTACTCTCTATGAACTATGGAAAGGAAGAAAACTTAATGTTAAATACTTTCATATGTTTGGAAGCAAATGCTACATATTGGCTGATAGAGAACAAAGGAGGAAGATGGATCCTAAAACTGATGAATGAATGTTTCTTGTTTACTCCACAAACAGCAGAGCTTACAGAGTGTTTAACTCCATAAAAAAAGTCACGATGGAATCTATCAATGTTGTTGTTGATGACTCTTCTCTTGAGAACATAATTGATGTCGAAGAAGATGTTGGAACAACATATATGCAGAATGATGCTCGTGAAACTAAAAAAAGACACATAATACAATGATGAAGCAGTTGGAACTGAATCTGATTACTCTCAACCTAATAAAAGGCCCTATATCAAAATTCAGAAGAATAACCCCAAGGAACTTATCATTGGGAATCTTGATCGAGGGATTACAACCAGGACTAGATAAGTGATATCCAACTCTTGTTTTGTCTCAAAATTTGAACCCAAAAATGTTAAAGAAGATTTTACTAAAGAATTCTAGATCAATGTTATGCAAGAAGAACTGTGTCAATTTAAAAGGAATGAAGTATGAGACTTAGTTCTAAGACCTGAAGAAGTAAATGTTATTGGCACAAAATGGATTTTCAAGAACAAATCAGATGAAAAAGGTGTTGTAACCATAAACAAAGTCAGGCTTGTTGCTCAAGGGTACACCCAAATTGAAGGAGTTGATTTTGATGAGACTTTTGCTCCTGTTGCTCGTCTTGAATCAATAAGATTACTGCTTCGAGTGGTTTGTATGCTAAAGTTCAAGCTTTTCCAGATGGATGTGAATAGTTCCTTCTTGAATGACTACTTGAATGAACAATTTTATGCTGAACAACCTAAGGGTTTTATTGATCCTACTTTTCCAGAACATGTGTACAAACGGAGAAAAGCTCTATATGGGTTGAAGTAAGCACCTAGGGCTTGGTATGAATGGTTAACAGAATTCCTTGTCAATAATGGATACAAAAAAGGAGGAATTGACAAAACTCTTTTTGTTAAAGATGAAGATGGCAGACTTATGATAGCTCAGATATATGTTGGTGATATTGTGTTTGGAGGAATGTCAAACCAGATGGTTTAATATTTTGTCAAGCAAATGCAATCTGAATTTGAAATGAGTCTAGTTGGGGAATTAACTTATTTTCTTGGCCTACAACTCACACAAATGGAAGATACCATCTTTATCTATCAAAGCAAGTATGATAAGAGTATTGTGAAAAAGTTTGGCCTAGAAAGTGCTAGTTACAATAGGACACCTGCAACACACTTGAAGTTAACCAAAGATGAAAAAGGTAAAAATATAATTGGGAAAAGGAGGAATTATAAGCCAACACTTGAGGATGGAGATCACGACATAAATTTGTTTAGAAATTCTCGAAATTAGCAGCAATATACCATCAAAAGTACCGATTAAATGTCTCATTCTTTGAGGTGTTTCGAAATCAGCCCTTTTAAAGTGGTCATTGACGCTATCTTTAAATTTCAAGAAATAAGATTTGTCTTGTGCCATGCAATTTTCAACGTAAAGACCAAGTTTTGGACATCCTCAACGTTCATACTCTTCAGCAAAATGTGAGCTTTCAATTGTAGCAGTCCAAGGTTTGCAAACACACCTTATAGAGTTAAGAAGACAGTTAAGAGGAGCCGTGGTAAAGATATGCAACCTCAAGTCTTCAAGGAGAAACTCTGAAATCACTTTACAATGGGAGTTTTGGTTCTTCATATTTCTAAGGGGAATGATTTAATATGTTGAACCAACAAAATCCCCATGCATTCGCTGTGCACGGGTCCATTGATGTGTAATTGATTTATTGAAGTAATATGATTTTTTTTAACAACTCATGAGTATTTTTTAAAATATCAATACTGGTATATTATTTTTATAAAGGAAAATGTTATATTTTATGAATCATTTGGAGAAGAAAGTGAAGAACTGTTTTATCATGCCTATTTCACCCACCTTCCACAAAACTAAATTGGCTTATTTTATAAGAAGGATACATTCGCATTGTTGTGTTTTGTCTTACCTTTTTTTTTAGGGAAAAATATTTTGTCTTACCTATCATTCGTAAGAATTAGCATTGATCTTTTATAAAATATTTGTTTTTTTAAATAAGCAAAAATCTCGTAAATTTGTAATTGATATATAGAGGTAATATATTAAAATTTTGAAAACTAATGAGTGGACAGAAAAAAGAGAATATAAAAAATAATAAAAATTAAAAACTGAAATTGAAAATGATTATTTTGGTCAGAAAAGAAGTTGATTTTAATTATTTAAATGAATGATAATAACGTAATTGAAAGGTATCCTTCCTTAAAAAAAACGTAATTGAACGGTAGTTAATATTCTTAAATTAGTAGTAGAAAGAGAAAAATTAAGAAATAAATTAATATTCGTAATTGAAGGTAAGTTTTTGCAAAAAGATATCCTATGGCATAAATGCGGATACGTTTGCTTTGTTTCTTTTCGATCAATTTAGGAGAAAAACTTATATTCTCTTCTCTTTTAACAAGTAATCATATTTGAGTGGTCAATAAATTTCAAGAAAGAATTGTATCAAAAAAAAAATTCAATAAAAAAAAGACGAATAGTTCGAAAGAACCGAATACGATTTCTGATTGAAACAATTATTAGTAGTCAACACACCTTACAGTCAAACAACTTAACAACCAACACTTATCTCACAGTCGAAAAACTTTTAACACCAAAAGAAATAATAAATTTGAGTGGAAGAAAAAATAGAAAAAACAATAATAATTGTTAAAATTCCTCAAAAAAAAATTGTTAAAAGATCATCTCATATATGGTCACAATCGGTAAACAAAAAAAGAAAAGGGAAATATTAACTAATGTCTGGTTAAAGACTTTAAATAGTAATTTTTTATAAAAGTTTATGTAACAAAGTGTATTGGAAATTGAACACTTTAACATTTTAAAAGAAATATTAGTTAATTTAAAAAGCTTAAGGAGTGCTCCGGGGCAGGGCCGGCCCATAGCCCGTCGGGGCTGGGCGACGACACCGGGCCTCAAATTTTTGGGGGCCCATATATTTTTTTTTATATGTAAGGTCCTATAGTAAGTGTTATATAGAGGTAAGAGCGAGAACTTGACAAACTGTTAAGAATACTTCAGTGGTAGGTCATTACGTTCATGACCGCATGGCCAGGGGTTCATATATTTTTTTTCCTTTACACTGCTTCTTTTTCGTGGGGCCTAATATATTTTAATTTTAATCACTTTTTTTGCCCAAACTAATTCCTTTTGTTTAATTGAAGAAGAAAACCCTTTATTTAATCTATGAATTATCTGTCACAATTAGAATTATTGGGATGTTATTATAATTTACTTTAAAAAATTGTTTTTTTTCTATTTTTATCGGGGGCCAATTTATAAGATTAAAACGGGGTCAACGAATTGTTTAAGACGGCCCTGCTCCAGGGTACTCGTTACAAAGTAAAAAAAAAAAAGTCACAACCAATGCCTATTTTTTTAAGGAACAATCAATGCCTATTGAAGCCTTATTTTAGTTACTTTTGTATTAGTAATAATTTTCGCATTAATTAGTATTTAGTATTTAGCAGTGCAACTGAAATTTCAAATATAAATAGAAGAGAATGGAGTGCAGTGGGGGAGAAAGTAGAAAAAGCAATAGCAATATCAATAGCAAATGTTAAAAGCTTCTAGTCCAACAAAATGTCTATTTCAATCCATGTATCCTTCTTGTTACTACTTGTGATTGCTATGTGTTTCAATAATTCAATTTTTGGTAGTAGAGTCTCAATTCCACTAAAATCTCCATCTCAAGCCGGAAAAATACTTATGTTCTCTATTCAAAACGACTTACCACGTGATTCAGGACCGTTACGTTTCCACATTTTAAATGAAAAACCAAAATACATTTTGAAACTAGGACAAACCTTGGGTTTCATTTCCAACCTTGCTCTTAGACGAGGTGAGTTGACATGGGTGCGTTATCATCCGCTACATGCAACATTCAACTTGTATGATCCTAAGGTAGATGGAAAGCATACAAGAGTCTATTGGTCTGTAAGGAGGGATGGTGTATATCGTAGTTGGGATAATGTCAGCTGGGTTGAAATTGCATTTTGGAGCACTTAGTTTCAACAATTAAACCGATCTAAGTTTATGAAATATGTATGTCTTTTCTTTTAGTCTTGTGACTATTTAGGTTTGATTTGCCCTACCAATTTATGAAAATTATATACAATAGAAATAATTGAACTTGCACACTAGACAATAAAAGGAATGTTTTAGGAATAGAAAATGTAAGAGATTACTCTTTGTTAGATATTAATTTTTTATAGTTGAATTTCCATCAAATGGTGATCTATGTAGAACAAATTGTATAACCCTTTACAAAGGATCACAATTCTATACAGTCATATCAAGCACTAAGAGATGCAATGATTCATCGTTATTCACATCCAAACATGGAAGGACTTATCCCTGTGATTTAAAATATTTTCAAATCCATTTGATCCTTTTATTTTAGAAATACTCACATAAGTTCTTTTTTTGGTCAAAATATTCTCACATAAGTAAGTTCATCTATAAATAACAAACCCTTTTTTATGGTGAATGTTTGTTTCTTCTGGCTGAATAGCAGCAATCATCTTTCCCTACAAAGCTAATCAAAAAGGGTTTTTTTGCATTAGAAAGCTAATCTAAATAAAACAAAAGAACAAAAACAGAAGCAAAACGACTACTCCTGATGGAAGAAAATTCCAGCCGCATCGCTCCATATAAGATTGGGGTGGGAAGCCTTCTGGAGAAGAAGCGCATTGATTTCCCTACGTATAGCAATGTTATGTCTCCTAGATCCATGAATGTTGTATTTTTTTTTCTTTCTTTCTTTCTGTTACTGCCCCTGTAGCTGAAACCGAAATTGGGATAGCATCACCACCTTTGTTTTAAACGGCACTACTAATAACAGCGAAAGAGTATAGACCATGGCCTACTAGTTATTTTTTTATTTCCAAATATATGTTGTAATGTGTTTCAATACTAAAGCCAAAACATGACGTGACTGGTATCCTATTCAGTTTGGATGTCAAAAACATTTATCTCCAATTTTTTTAGTATATGTGATTATTCACTATATTTGCGGTGAGTATAATATTGAAACGAAGATTTGGTATTTGATTAGGTCATGCCTTAGGAATAATCTCATGTGTATTATTTATAGTCTTTTGGACCTCATATCATGTGACTTAAGTCACATGTGATAGGAGAGAGCGTGTATATCTCCCTTAATCTGAATATTATGGCAGAATATTTAGCCATGAGATATGAGAATGGTGGTTTCAGAGACAAGGAAAAGGGGTGGAGCCCCTGCTAGAGTATCGACGGCGCCCTCGTATAGGGCTAGTGAGTAATGATGTGGATATTGGCGGTTCACAGCCCCCCAAGCACGAGTGTTAAGTGAAGGCGATGTGGTTTGAATTAGAGGTGGCAGTCCACAGCCCCCTAAACACAAGCTTTGGGTCAAGGCGAAGTGGTTTAAATTAAAGGTTAGAGGCGAGCTCTCTTGGGATAGTGATAGGTCGCCTATTTTGACCTGGTGATGCACGGTCTGCGACTATTCAATTTTGATGTCGTGTCAGTTTTAATCATGGATCCTTTTCTCTCTCCGACGCGTGTCCCAATCAAAGGACGTAGATGTTGGGCTTCCTGAGGCGCCTTTCAATGCTTGCATTTTAAAAAAGCTTATTCCTTCATTTCGGTCCTTCTTCTTCCTTTATTTTCTACTGGTTATTCTCCCGCGAATTTCGATCTCTTTTCTTCCTACCGACAAATTTTCCTCTCTTGAGCTCATTTCATCTTCCTCAGGTATCCTTATGTTCCTTTAATCTTAACCTTTGGTCTACTTTATATCGTTTTTCGTAAGCATGGTGTTGATTAGAGAGTGCGACGAATCGGGTAGAGTAGTTAATCTGGTATTTTTTGAAGAGAAATGTAGAATGTGGAGCACATGTATAAAATTTGCTAAGCATTGTGATGGAACCATTGACGGCTGCGTTTAAGAAGAGGTATTACAGGCATTCTTTGTTGGGTGAACTTTCTAGTGATTCTAACAGTAGCGACGACTACTCCGATCGAGATTGTGACTGTGTTTTACTTTATTGTTCCCCAGGCCCGTGTGTAGCAGAGGAATTTGTTACTTTATGTTTTCCAGCAAATCAGACGAGGAAACTTTTGCGGGTGTCTCGTTCAGTTGGATTCCTTATACACGGATATGAAGCATATCACTTATTTTATGAGTAAGCTAGACATTTCATCCACTGGGATGGATGAGGATGTGATCTTGGAGCTGTGTAGACTGTAACACCCTAAACTCTTAAAGTGATAAAACACGCAAACGATACAATCATACAAAGAATTGAAATGCTACGTCTTCAATAAATCCAAATTATGCATAAATAATTTTTCGAAATCTCGCTGGAATATTCATCAAAACATCTCATCACCAAATATTATGAAACCTTCAAAATAGCCATGTCACATGTCATCATAATGTTGATGATTCATGCTATGAGTATTCATAATTATGGAGTTGAGGTGTGAATTGAGTTGTTTTTGAAAGTTTTATGAAAAATGGGTGAATTGATGATTTATGTTGGAATGATGTTTGAATTTCAAGTTTTATATAATTTTGATTGTCTTTTTGAGTACATAAACGTATAGATAACTTTGGGGATGAATTTGGGTGTTGGAGAATCAAAATTGAGATTTTTGGGTTAAAAATGGTGTAAAACTTGTAAGAAAAGGGGAAAACTCGCTTATGGCGAGTTCAGCCTGGAACAATTTCGCTAATGGCCAGAAACTCGCTATTGGCGAGTTACTCAGTGACAACATTCCTTGTTTTGCGTTCTTGCATCTTTTTCACACATTTCTGTTCTGGATTGGCCTTTTGTGTAAACATGAAAGTTTTAGATAATTGAATTAGCGTTCCAATGGCTTTGGTTTGACTTGAAAATGTTTTGTGGATTTTGAGTTATGATAGAAACACTCCAAGTAGGTCTTGGAGAAATTTTACGAAAATTTAGCATAACCACTTCTAAATCAACCCGAAACTTTTGGTTTGTTTTCAAACTTCAAATCTTGAGAATTAGGAGTTTAATTAGGATGCTTAAGAGTATTTAACCTATGCCTTGTTGAATCAAACTTAGTTTTCTTTTGATAATGAATTGATTTTGCAATAAGATAAAGTGAGACGAAATTTGTGATTTTTATGATTTGGTCGGTGAAACGCACATGTATACTCAACTGCACTCATATATGATCTAAGTGTATACATAGTTGAGGCATTAGCGTTTGTTTGCTTAGGTTTGATTCAATTGCAACAATTGTTTTAAAGTTGTGAAACGATAGACGAACTTTGTCGAAAATGGTCTTTAAGACCGGATACCTTGATAATCTTTTGTGAATAGTTTGATATGATTATATGAGAATGTGTGAATGACTAATAGGTGTTGAATATGGTGTTTATCATAGTGTGATATATTTTTCTCCTTCACTTGAATTTTGAGAAATTGTATGAAGTTGTTGATTTGTAGTTATGTTGTCGATTGTTAATGGTAAATTTATACATGTTTAATGTTAACATTCGGATATGGTGATTGCATGTATTGAATTTTGTTGTTGAATTCTTATATGCAATTTGATGGAAATAATTGTGGTGCTTGCATGTATGAAAGATGTTTGTTTTGGTGATAAATTATGTTGTCGAATTATTACATGCAAATGATAGTGATATTATTGGTGAATGCATATATGTTAAATGATGGTGATATTGATGGTGAATGCATATTCAAAATGAAGGTGATTTAGGATATATATATATATATATATATATATATATATATATATATATATATATCCAATGGTGATGATGTTGGTGAGTTTGTTGTTGAACATGTGCATAGTGTGTCATATGTTCATGCATCATGAGTCTTAGGATATTTATATCCAGATGTGTGATTTGAATATTTTGTATTCAATTATTTTAGGATATTTATATCCAGTGGTGTGATTTGAATATTTTGTATACAATGGTTATATGATGTGTTAATTGCATCATGAGATGACGACCCGTTGTTGGTGATTGGTACCACATGCATGTATTAGTCGTGTCTAGGCGCATTGCATACATTTGGTGAATTTGTTAAATGCGTCATATTTGATTATGTGTTTGGTGGACTTGACGATTTAAGTGCATTGGTTAGTTTGGTGAATTGTACACTTGGTGATATTTGGTGAATATGTGAAGATGTGTACTTGTTGATGTTTATTGTTAATGGTGATACTTGTATATTTGATGATTTTAATTAATGATGTTTATTTCGGTGAAAATAATGAAGTGGAATTTATATGAATGTGATTTTATGATCTTTTGGTGATGATGACTTTCTTGCTTATACTTTGAAATGATAAATTGTATTTGTTGAGTTGATTAGGTTAATTGAAGAATAAGGTGACTAATCATTTCATTGATTGATGTTGATAAATGATGAGCTTATGTCGATTACTTGATTAGAGTTTGAATATCCTTTCTATGCTATGTTAGAATTGTGATAGCATGATGTGTACGGAATGGAGGACAATATTCATGTGATGTTAGTGTTCTAGGAAGGATGGTTATGAATATGTGTCATGCATGAAATCCTTGAATGCTTATGATTGTTTATTCTTCATTATGATTGATGTGAAGCTAACCCCAGTGATCGTTGGGTTGACCGCCTACCTATTTGTATGAATGGGTAGACAGTGCAGGATTGATCTTTTAGCTTGCTTGGTGAGTTACTCGAGGATAGCGGAAGCTTCCTCTATTTATCTGTTTTAGAGTCTTAGTTTAGACTCTGATGTAGGTTGTTGGTCTGTATTTATTTTAGATTGACTATGATGTTGAGACTTTATCTATATGTGGATATTTTGAGTTATTTGATGTTGTATCTGATGTTTATACTATGGCTACTTAGTGATGTATGCTATTTATCTGCTGCGAAGTTTTTGAGAAATTTTAATATGCATGTTTGGAGATATTTGGAGAACGTAATGTCTATTTCTTGAATAATTGCATCATTCACGTGTTTTATCGCTTTAATAGAAATAGGGTGTTACAGTAGCATCCTTTGCTTGAAAGCGTTCGCTAACAATTATCGGGTTGGAAGGGTAAAAAAATTTCTTTCAGAGGTCGACTGATATTGTTTTGATAAGGAGCTAGGAGGTTTAGGGGTTCGGAAGATTATATGTTTTAATATGGCTTTGTTAGGTAAGTGGTGTTGGAGATTACATGTTGATCAGGGTGGGTCATTGTTCAAAGTATTAACGAAGTACAAGGTTAAGGAAGGTCGTGTTATGGGGGTGTCCAAAAGACGTCTAGTTGGTGGAAGGATTTATGTGGACTTATAGAGGGAGTAAGTATGCAAAAAGGTGGTTGGTTTGAGGCTGATATTAGGTATCATCTTGGAAATAGTGAAAGTTTCTCCTTTTGGGGGCGACCCTTGGATAGAAGAAAGACTTTTACGCAAAAGAAATTCGGTTTTCGATTTTCATGCTTCTATAAGCTTCTGGGAAGCCGTAAAGGCGGCGGCCACCTATTTGTATTGGTTACTCCAACATCTAATCCTGCTTTTTGACTTTTGTCGTTTTTCCAGAAGCTTATAGAAGCCTATAAAAAGACTTAAAACCCCTCTTGCTTAGGGCCTAAGTCAACACTAAATCTAGCTGATGGAGGGCTATAAATACCAACCTTGGGATCACTCTCATGGGCATCACATAAACAGTATAAACCCTAGTTTCTAATATCGTATTCACTGCAAGTACAATATGACTGTGACATTTTTGAATTTGATAGAAGAAGAAGAACAACAAAATGGAATTGAACGATAATGGCGCAAATGGAAGGAACTGAAGAAGAAAACGAAGAGGTAGAAGATGGTGTTGAGCGAAAATGGAGGAAAAGCGATTTGGGATTGAATTGAATCTGAATGGATTGGAAATAGATCTGGGAATTATTATATTTCTTTCAATTTTATTTGTTTTTTTTTATTTCAATTTAGTATTGTTCCTTTGCCATATCAACGTTTTTGGAAGGCAAAATGAAGGTTAGGGCCAAAATTACAAAAATAATGGTAATATAATGGTAGCTTTATTCAGTCTTAAAAAGAGATGATCAATTTCGTGAGTTGATTAAAATACAACCAAAAATATAATTAATCCTAAAATAAAATAAAATTCCTCCAAGTCATTTCTTCTAGGGGAAATTCCTCCAAATTATTGTCTCTATATTCCCTAACTCATAAATAAAAGTAAAAAAAATAAAAAATAATTTATATTAAAAAAACAAAGAAACCCATTAAGAGAACGCCACGTGTAAATCCACCTATATTCACAAGCTGAAAATCATGATGATTCAGAATCTACCCACAAACCTCATTCCCACACTGTCCCATATATACCGCACTCACATCTCAATCCTTTTTCTCTTCATATATCTCTCTTTCTCTCTCTTTTATTTCTCTCTCTAAAACCAAACACGTTTGTTTATTTTTCCACAAAACGCTGTCGTTTCTCTCACCAACCCTAAAAATAAATAAAATCCACCTAACCCTAGTTTTTTCCCCCTTTCTTCTTCCGCCGCGTTTTCAGATCTCGATTCCCTTTTCTTTTTCCTTCAATTTCACCTTCAATTTCTTCTCCTTTCTTCCGATTGATTCAATCCTTTGATAGATCGTGAAATTCTCTTTCGATTGAACCCAATTTTCTTCGATTCGATTCACGTTTTCAGTTTTTAGGGTTTCCGTCTCCGATCTTCTCGATCCGAGCTAAAGGTTTCAATTTTTCTTTAATTGATTTCGGTTATTGATTTTATTTGTTTCGATTTGTTGTTTTCGATTTTGGGAAATTTTCCACGGGTTTGATTTTGGGATTTTTCGTTCGAATTTTTGTTTGGATTTGTTAGATCTTTGTTCGAATCGTTGTAATTGTTCGTCAATTAGGCTTGATTTGTTCTTAATTATTCGATTTGAAAAAAATTAGGGTTAGGGTTTCCTGAATTTGGGGCTTTTCTTGTTTTATTAAAATTATTTGGGGAAAGTTCAATTCTTTTGTATAATTACGATTCTCTTGGTTTATTACTTCCCAATTCACCAATTTGCAATTAATTTGACAGAGACTGTGTTTAAGGTATAATAAAAAAAATTAATTTTAATTTATTTTTTTATTTAGTAATTATTGTAATTAATAATCATTTTTTTGTGGGTGCTATTTAATTATTTAATCATTAAAAAATTGACATTTATTTTCTAGTTAAAAATTCTGGAAGTGATGTGGCATGTTTCTTTTTTGTGCAATAATTAATGTGAAGTTACTGCATGTCCTTTCATTGAGTAGGTCCACTCCTTTTATGATGATGATGATATAATGATTTATAATAGTAATAAATTAAATGTCGAGTTACAGTGTTTTTTAATTGAAGACAGAACATAAGGGTCAACATTTAGTCAAGTGTTTACTGTTATTAGCATATTTCTATGTTGCTGTTATGCAAAATATCTTAGTTTTGAGGATGTTTTGTCATGCATGTTGATGATGATGATGAGTTGAATAGTTGTACTATGCCCAAGTTATTTGTTTTCCATGCATTACATGTTCCATTCATCATTCAAAGTGTTTTCTGTCGAAGTCGTTGAGCTATCAAATTGGTTGTTTTGATGCAAATTCTAAGTTTGATGCAAGCTTGTTGACTTATTCTTTATTGAATGCTTTCTTGCAGACAACAATGGTGCAGAAACGTCCTTTTGATGCTGAGGAGATGCTTGAGGTGTCGTTCAAACACCCTAAACATGCAGGCTCAAGCGATCTGTTACTGTTATCGGAATCTGTTTTTCCTGATGATGATTGTGACACCCCATTGGCTAAGACTTCAGGTGGGAGTTTAGTTTTTACTCTTGTGCAATTTGGAAATTAAACTATGTAATATACATTTGAGGGAGTTTCGAGTTTGTGATAAATTGTATACTTATATTGAGTTTGTCTACATTGTAATTCATAGAGGAAGGATATGCACAAGGTGGTAGTGATTGTAATGAGAAGCTTGCTGTTGAAACTTGTGATGGACATCCTAGAGGGGCTGGGGACTCTCCTGTGATAGGTATTCCTGCTTCTTCTTGGGCCACTAGTTGCACTATCGAAGATGATCACCGTTTGGAACAGCCTATACATCTTCCCTTTTTTCATGAGTACTTCAGTCCAGAACGGCCAATATATTTCAGTCCAGAACGACCCATAAGGACATTAACTCATGAGGACCTCTATTCCATACTCCTTGAACATTCTCCTCGCAAGCCTGTATCAGTTGGAGCTGATCATCAAGCTGATGTTCCTGCATGGGGTTTTTCTGGGTCAGATTCAAACCTCAATGTTTGGGATGGGGATGAAGCTGAAAAAAGATTGATGGGGACTTGTATTATCCCTATGCCTGAGATGGAGTTATCTAGCCTTGATGATGAAGTTGGAAAAGGAAGAGCTGATTGTAGCTGCGAGGACAGGGGATCTATGAGATGTGTAAGACAACATATAATGGAAGAAAGAAAAAAACTATTAAAATCCCTTGGGATTGAGAAATTCATTGAATTGGGGTTTGCTGGCATGGGAGAACAAGTGGCGCAAAAGTGGACTCCAGAAGATGAACATCTATTTCACAAGGTAGTCTTCAACAATCCAGCATCCCTCAACAAGAATTTCTGGAACTATCTTTCCATTGTTTTTCCCTCACGAAGCAAAAAGGAGATAGTGAGTTACTACTTTAATGTCTTCATGCTTCGAAAGCGAGCCGAGCAGAACAGGAACCACCTATTAGGTGCTGATAGTGATAATGATGAATGGCAAGGTAGTGACGACAATGAAGTTGCTACCCATGAGGAAGATGAGGATTCTGTTTCTGAGTATCCCATCTATGAAGATGATAATTGTAACAATAATAACTGCAATGATGATAATTTAGAGGATTATGATGATGATGAGTTTGCTGAAGATGAAACTTGCGCTGTTAATGGAATAGTTGATCAGACCAAGAGGAACATTGATGATGATTCTAAGTATGATTTTCTTCATATGCATCACTCTAGTGGTTCCCCTCATCTGATTCAAGCCCAGGACCAGCATGCTTGGGATGAAAAAGTTAAACATGATCCATACACATCACATGACATGGGAGTTGCTTCAAGAGAGGCCAAGGTGAAGGGTGGGAATGGTGATCATTGGGGCAGTAACTATAATGGAGTAAGCAATGGTTACAACCAAGGGTATGTGCTGGAGCATTGTGATGCATCAGGGTGGGATCCTGGCTTTGTATCTTGCTCTAAAAGTAAGATGGATTTCTTACCTACATGTAGCATGATAGAAGAGGTTTTTGGAGATGGACGAAGGCAAGACATGAGAAGAGCTTGAGCAACTTTGGCTGGTTTTTTTATTTTATGGATCCTTCTTGCTAAGGCTAAGAAGGGTGATGAGATTTCTTATTTTCTTTTGTACATTTGACATAAGGTTGGAAAAGTAACCTTCAGTGTAAAATAGTGTTTTGGAAGGTTATTCCGTTTGAGTTATGTCCCAACAATTTATTCTTCTCAAGTCTTTCTGGAATTGTACAATTTCTTATTCCTTAATTTATGGTCAGTTTCCACATTGGTGTGGATTTAAGATTAGAGGGAGAAAATAGACAAATAGTAGATGGGAAAGAAACCATTTTATGATGTAATTGTCATTATTTGATCCCTAATGAAAATTCTTACTGGTAGATTTGCATTCTTCATTTAGTTGGATCTTAGTTGAACTTGTACCAGAAAAGAAAAGAAAAAACTGACATACAAAATATAGTTCCCTTGGTTATTTCACTATTTACGACATGTTATTATTAAAACAGTAATGTTTGACTGTATTCAAATCAGAATCTAATACACTACCAAAAAGAAAATCAGAATCTAAGGATAGGCCTGTTTTGGGGATTTGGATCCTCTCAACCAATTTGATTAGAACATTAGATATATCTAAGGATGACAGAAAATAATGATTTTTTGTTTTTGCACAACCTTAAATATATACCATATACTGAACTGTCTCCTTCCAACCTTAAAAACAAGACACAATGCATACGCATAATTACGCGGTAGAGTACCAAAATTCTGCAGGAGGTAAATTTCAACTCCCCTTAAATGAAATCCTGGCACAAATTGAGCATGGTTAAGAACCACAATTGGTTTAGACAATCGGTAAGTGAGAGATCAAAGTATGCCTCAGCAGTCAATTTTTTTTAAGAACTTTTTCACCTTTTTTCCTCGTATCATATGTAAACTTTTCTGAACTAAGACTAATCACTATTGGAAGATGCATACCAGAAACACATCTCACACGTAATGGTTGATCTATTTGGGTTGGTAGTTTTTGTAGCAATTTATTTCAATTGATTTTCAATTAGAAGAGTTTTTGGTTAGTTTTTGACTAATAACTGATTTTGAATGAAATATTGTAAATTTGATTTAGTTAAATATGATGTTGTAGCAATTTCATTTGTGTTGAAATGGTTTTTTCATTAAAACTATGTTTGATATAAATCTAGTGTAGTTGATATAAAAAGTTTACTGATTCTAGTGTTCTAGTTCTAGGTGTAGATTGATAACCTAAAGTAAAAGAAGCTCTTTTTTTTTTTTATCTATATTTGATACTCATCACTTTTTAACCAATGATACTAAGTTGAAAGAAGATGCCTCATAAGCTGTTTTGCTTGATAAGTTGAATTTTCTGGTTTTTAGACGCATAGTTTAGTGTTAAGTGACCATCTGCAATATGTGTGTTTTCCTATTTGTTGCAAACAGAACATGTGCTACACATATTTGGTGCTATTTATATGTACATCACTATCTTTAATGGCAGTTTCCTTCCAAGATTTTCCCTGACTTCAATAGAAATTGACATTGGATCGGTTTTTTAATCTCTTTTAAAATAAATATGACATGACATGACAATGATGTTGACAACTCAGTTTCACTGCTTATTTTCATTTCATCGTGCTGAAGTATTGAAACTGTATGAAAACTTGTTGCCGAATGCTACATAATGTTTAAACTGCAATCAATGTTTAAATTTACTGAGATTGTTTCGCCTGTACATTGTTCATGGATCTTGTATAGATAAATGCTGATCTTTCTTGTGGTTTTGAGACTATTCCACAGTCCTCGTAACCCATAGATGATTTGGTCAGTAACAACCCCGTCTTAAAGCCTTGATTGGACAGTTTTATTTTACCGCGGTTCTCTGTTTTCCTTGTTCTCAGTTCTAAGTCATGAATGAAAAATGAAAATGTTTCAGTAGTTGCAACACTAATTTAGTTCTTACTGAATCCACATTGACTTGTGTATGTATTGGAGTATGAGCACACAGTGTTGCTGGAATTGCTCAAGAATGAGCATGCAGAACCTGATAGAAAGATTGGTGCAGGGATTTGTGCTTTCCAAGTTCGCAACCACCTTTGCTATAACAGTAGGTGTTATTTCCTCATCAGGGAAGATGACACCGTTGATGATTTCAGCTTCTGAAAGTGTGTGGATCATATAAGTCCTTTGCCAGAAGAGATGCAATTGAAATCTGAGGGAAACAAGTTTGGTGGTGGTGGAGGAAAATTTAGGATACGGTAATGTTAATAAATTTTTTATAATAATTTCGATACTTTGTGGATAGGTATATCAACGTTTATCTGCTCTCGGTGCTTTCCGGACTCTCCCAACTAGTGGCATCAGAGCCCTGGTTAGGTTCGGTGGATGGAGCGGAAGTGGAATTCCAGTGTGGATCAAGCTCGTGATGTGGTTGACTCATATTTGAGGAGGAGATTGATGGAAATCAAGTGTCACTGGTTTTGTCTCACATCGACTAGAAATAGAGGAAACATTGGATATATTAGAGAAGAGACTCATATAGCTAATGTCTTAAGGTTTTGGATAAAAATGTGGTGTCTAATATTTCTGTCATATCCTGCATACCAAATTGATTGTGTACATATTTTAATCTTAATAAATATTTATACCATGAAATAATTTTAAAAATTAAATAAATCTTTTTTTGGTATAACCTGTTCCTTAATATTTGGTATAAAAATTAAATAAATTTTGATTACAATGTAAAATATTTTTGTAGACGAAAAAAAGAAGCAGAACATTAATTAATTAAAAAAACCCCAACAAAAACTCACGAAGACAATCCTATAATTATTCTTTCCACGTTTTCTTATGATGTCTAGATTAAAAACGTCTCAAATCTCACATCTACTTACCTTTTTAATCTAGGTTAAATTGTATTTTTTGTCCCTTAATTATTTAGGTAGTATTGGTTTGGTCCCTTAATTAAAATTTGGTTTTATTTTGGTCTCTTAACTTCTCTCGTTACACATTTTGGTCATTTCTGTTAGTTTTAATTCAAAAACGTTAGATTTTCTTCCTCTTCTTCTCTTCTTTTTCATTTTCGTATCATCTCCATCAACCTTCAACAACAAGAACTCCACAAAAAATTCCATAAGAAAATAAAGAAAATCTAACGTTTTTGAATTAAAACTAACAGAAATGACAAAAATGTGTAACGGAAAAAAGTTAAAGAACCAAAATAAATCGAATTTTAATTAAGGGATCAAAGCGATACTACCTAAATAGTTAAGGAATCAAAAATGCAATTTATCCTTTAATCTAATAATAAAAATACAAGATTTGATTTCATAAAAAAAAAAAAAATACAAAATTTAAGATCACATGCCTGGTCACACAAAAAATAAAAGAGCTATTATTATTCAGTTTGATCTTTCACAATATTTCATCTGTCAAATCTAATCAATGATAAAAATAATGATCAAATTAGTCCGTGTTATTTTTACAGGAGAACAAATTAACGATTGTTTTATTAGGGAGCGGTTATGGTGCATAATCCTTATGCACCGTGCATAAATCCCAACATAATTGTTTCCTACATCTCCAAAGGAAACCAAACAAAACAAAACAAAACGAACAAAACTCGGAAATAAACTGAATCATCACTGTCGTTCATCATCATCACCATCGGAATCTTCAATCTCATCATCAACACCGTTGTTCATCATCATCACCGTCACCGTCATCATCACCGTACCGGAATGCCAAAACCATTTTGCTGCGGAAATAGTTTTTGTGAGTTGTACTCCAAACCCATTTTGTTGTGGAAATGGTTTCCAGAATCTTCAATCTCATCATCAACATCGTCGTTCATCATCATCACTGTCATCATCACCGTACCGGAATGCTAAAACCATTTAGCTGTGAAAATGGTTTCCAGAATCTTCAATCTCATCATCAACATCGTCGTTCATCATCATCACTGTCGGACTGTTTGTTTGAAGAGAGAAGGGAGAACTTCTCTCTCTAAGTTTAACTTAGAGAGAAGAGAAGCTAGAATTATTACATGTGTACACTAGATCTAATGGTTGTGAAGTGTTTATGCACTACGCATAAGGAAATGGCTTATGCACCATAACTTTTGCCGTTTTATTATTACATAGATTAATTTGTCCTCAACATGCATTTATCAAATATGGATTTTGCTAGTCAGTGTGCCCTCAGAGCATTGATTAAGGAATTTACAAATAGAAATTTTATGTTGGAAATATAAGATGTTATTTTGATTAAATAATAATTACAAAACTTTTTTTTATTAAAACTTACTTATTTTAGATGTTACTTTAGGGCATTGGTTAGCATTCTCCATCAAATATTAATCGACAAGATCGGCCTAATAAAAACAGTTTATTTCAAAAAAATAAAAAAAATTGGCCAAATAATTTTTAAAAATAAATGGGGTCTAAAACAAAGTTGAATACACGGGGTTTTTTTATATTTGAACATGAGCCTTTTTATTTGTAAAATCTAATGAAAAATAATTTCTTGTTGGAGGGCCTAAAGCGAGGGTTTTGATGGCCTTACCCTTAGGCCGACCCTACTAATCGAGTATTAATATTTGTCGGAACTAAATTGAACCACGAGAAAATTGTGAGATGAAGCATCAAACTAGAAAGCAAAGAAAATAAAGCAAATGAGAATAGGCAAGCATAATCCCCATGTAGAAAATGGCTACGATCTTGTGTTATGAAAGATATAATTTTTTTTTTTTGACAAATTGTGTTATGAAAATTATAATGAAATCAAAGAAATAATTTTACGAAAAAATCTTTCATTAAGTTTTAATGATTGATTCACTCATTAATGTTCTTCCTTTATTTTCTTTCCATATCAAATGGCAATTAATGTTTTTCCTTTTTATTTTTTCTTTCCATATCAGCTTGGAAGATTTATTAATTTTTTCAACAAGAGCTTGAAGGATTTATAAATACCCCTTCTGTGCTTAAAAAATTAAAAAATTTCATTCAAGTGATAACTCAATTTTTCGACATTGAGGTATGATCCTCGACTTTGCTTATCTCTGTTTTTTTTAACCTTTCTCGTTTTTATTTATGCAATTGATCAAACCTCTTCATGTTATTTTATGTCGTGCCAATTGATCCCTTCAGTTTTGCTCAAAAGTTCATTGATTGATCGGATCGATCGACTTATTATTTGCTGTGTTATGCATGTTCTTTTCAACTTGAGTATTATTATTTTGTGTATTTATTGTGTTATGCATACTCTTTTTATTTAAAGTTCATTGATTTATCGGATCGAAGCTCGCGATCGATTTATTTTGTGTATTTTTCTTTTTTAAGTCTTACAAGATTTTTACTTGTTTGTATTTTATTTATGTATCCAGTTAGTTGTTAATAGAATCTCTGAAATTTGCAATATGCCAATTGGATCCATGAAGCGTGTTACTCTTGAAGATATTTGCCATTTGCCAAGTGAATCTGTGAAGAGTGTTACTTCTGAAGATATTGAACATGTAAGTAATTAACATATCTTTAGTGATTTAATATACTACCCTTGTATGTGAATGAATATGTGAAGAGTTTTTTTCCTCTATATTTCTTGATTGTTGCCTTAGAATAGGGGGTGTAGCCTTGTTTGATTAAGTAGTTATATTCTTATGTTGAGTTGCTCTAATATTATATATTTAGTTATCTAACATAAGTTTATCTGTAAAAAAAAATAGTACTTGATTGATAAATTAATTCATCTTGTTTTGACACTTATATTATCTATAACAATTATAGGAAATTTTTTGTCAAAAATGAAAATTGTTAAGTGAGTACTAAAAAATAAAATATTCACATTGATAATTTTGAATATCTAGTGCTCAATAACATGGGATTTATGTAGTTTTGAGATTTTTATCCAATGAGGTTTTTATTTTTAGCTAGGTCATTTTAGACAGACTCCCATAAAAAAAGTTACGTTGGGATTACTAATTACTATTTCCTCCGGTCACACAAAAAACAAATTTTTAGGTTCATTACATACTTAATGTAATCGGTCTTTATATATTAGATACATTAGTTATTCAATAGAGATTCTTAACAACGACTTCTTTTGTTATGGTTTACTTGTCTCTTCACAGGTGGAAAATTGCATTGGACAATGTCTGCGCAAGTATATGCTCCCAAAACAAGTAGTGGAAACACTACTAAATGAATCAAAAATCGAACCCGAGCTTACTAAAATAGGTATTAAATTTTTCTTCTTTGTTTTTTGTCCCTTTTATTTTGCACACATTCACTTGGGTTTATAATTTTTCCTACAATATATATCATGATTAAAATCTTAGTTGATAATTCATTTGATTATATACATTTTGCTAACTTCCACTATAAGTTTCTTTCTTTTGCAATGTAGCAATCACATCTTTTGGCGTTTTTTATTAATAATTTTTTTTCCCTCTCATCTTTGTAGTCTGGAAAAAGCTTGAAGAACGTAATGTTGAGTTCTTTCGAGCTTATTATACAAGATTAGCGTTGAAGCAACAAATAGAGCAATATAACATATTGCTAGGTAAACAAAAGCAGATGATGGACTCACAACAAAATGAAGTTCCATCACCACCAAATTCTAATGGATCAAATGTCTCCCCTAGTAAGTTTCTACCTACCTAGTAGAATGAAATTGATGTATTAAAAGTTTTAAAAAAATTCAAATTTTATCGAATTTCATTTTTTTACATGAATTTTTAATTTTTTCTGGTCTCTAGTATCAAACATCTTCCAATACACTAGGATAAATGATAATGTTTATAAGATGATACTAGCATGTAATATAGTGTTAATGTTACTTTTAATGTGGCTGATTTGTCTCTTTTGATGTAGGTGATGAAAATTCAATGTCCAATTCAGATCAAGAGTGAGAGGATGGTGATAACATAATAAACCCCAAAATTTAAGTTTGTTTTTTGCTTAACTTGTAATAAGAAGTGTGGGTCAGAACTTGATTTTAATTAGATCTAAACACACTAGTTTATTTTTGTGAATGCTTTTTATTAAGTGTGATGCTTATGTGTTTGATCTTGAAGGCATATTTATATTTCACATGTTTATTGGTACATTCATAGCTTCATAAGTTGTTAATTGAAATCAATTTTTTAAAATAATATGGTGTGTATGTTTATTATGTTATTGCCTATTAACATAAAACCTAACTTCAGGTGATTTTTAGGATATAATAGAACACCATCAAGAATAAGTTATGTTTAATTTGACAAATAGATTACTTGCATGACAAGGGACATGCTTTCATTGTTGAGTGTGAGTACTCATGCTATGTGGCAAGGGACATGTCATATACCCTCATTCACCATGAAAAATTTGCAACAATTTTCGAAAATATTGCCTCAACAAAAATTTGGATGTAGTAGCTTTTTAATGCAATGAAATTTCCATATTCACTTTGTTGACTGAAAAGAAAAGATGGAAAGAAAAATGTTGTAGGTTTAGATGACTATAACACGCCAAAGAACTTCCTCTCCGATAACACTTGTTGAGGAGTTCACAGTTCACGGGAGAAATAACATGCTCCAGACCAGAAGAGAGGGAGACGCTACATCTCAATCCAAAACCTTAATGTATTAGGTTAATGATCCACTTTTTGTTATAAATAATGAATTCGAAGTTCATCGACTAGCATTTTGCTTTGTATAGAACAATGAACATGGATTATATTTGTTAATCTGTCATTATGTTAATTTTGATTTCATAAATTTCATTCAAATTCACGTGCCACCAGAAATTTAGAAATGTTTGAAACAATTTATTCTAAACTTTGCAACCTGGCACCCATATGCAACTTTGGACAAGTAAGGTACGTTTACAACACTTTATGCATACAATGCCAAAAGGGCATTGAAAACAAAGCAATAAAAAGACCCTTAGTTTTTGTACATCACTTCTGCATCAGCTCAAATTGTTGTTATTACATTGTTTAGGTGGTATGGCTCAGTTTCCAAATAGGTGTAGTAAAAAAGAGATGGACTTTATATGCAAGAGGAACAAATCTTTAAAAAAAACATTAAAGAAAAAGATGCTTCTTTTCCCATCAATCAAGAAAGAAAAATATCAATATAGAAGTACCTCTATCTTAAATAAACGGACCGACAAATGCCACTGAAGTTCACATATATACTGTGAGGTTTTGAGTTCGAATATAAGATAAATGTTCGATCAAACGATATCAACATTATCAATTGAATTATGCCTTACAAGTTATAATATATACCCTAAGTTTATTTTGGATATACATCTTCATCGTCAAATCATTAAATCATTCAAAACAAAAAAATCATTAAATGCCCATATATTTTGTATATTTAATTATTTTAAAATAAAATTTTAAATATTGTTTTCCTAAAACACACCTATCAAAATTTCAGCAACAACATAATTTTCTTTCATATAATTTGTGCAAGTTTTTTTATTTTTTTTTATGAAATAATATTTGCAATTCAAATGTATACTTCCAAAATTATAAGAAATTCTTAATAATGAAAAATATAACTGTCCAATAAAAGGTTTTTTTTTTAAATTAAAAAAGAGAAACCAACCGACCCCACTTGATAAGGACCCACCCACCGATCCAAATGTTTGGGGAATTGCAATTGACCAAATTGTCCTTGAAATGTGTCTCTCAAAAGTCAAAATCGGTGTGAAGAATCAAAGAACTCAAAACAGTAACATGACATTGGCACTTGGAAGAAAATGGAACAGAGTGTTGTTGGAGCTTTTGCTTCATGAAAAAGAAAGTAAATGGGACAACTAAAACAAGTGGACCCACTTAAATAAACTGTTTTAAACTAACAACTAATTTTTGTTTTTTAAGAAACACATCATTTGTGATAGAAAGTTTAGAGGAATAAAGGCCAAAGAGTGGAACCTTTGAGTTGAAGAGTGTGTGCATTAGTACTACTAACTACTAACTACCAACTACCAAGATTAAACAAAAGTTAAAAAAGGTGAATAAATTGTGGATTTAGCACTTGAAATTATAATGTACCATCAAACTTTTTTTAAAATTAGGGAAAAGACATTAGTATTTGAAAAAACAGTGCTGATAATACTTTATTAGTGCCTTCAAAGAATCTGTTTAAATTTTAAAATAAATTTATATTTTAAATTATTTTCCTTAAAAATGACTTTCCAATTAAAGTTTAAATTTTAACAATGCCAACCAATCACAAACTATCTCTTATATGTTGTGAAAAAAACTAAAATTCACAACGGCAACGACAAATAGACAGAAAAAATATACTCAAGTTGATAGTGTTTGATCGGAATCCAAGACAAAATTGACGTCTGATGATGTAGATATGCTTGCAAACACTCTAACGCTAAGTTAGTATGATATTTTAGATGGACGAGTAGTTTTGGTGATCACGATGTAATGTGTATATAGCTAACTAGAAGTGGTATTAAACTTGACTTGTAAAAAAATCCAATTTAAAACACAGTCAAGTATTTTTAACCACCCAATAATTATAACCGATTAACATTCTAAAATTTGTTAACCAATCACAAACAATTCCTTATATCATATCTCAAATATATATTTGATTAAACTCAAATATTTGTAACAAATAGCAATATGATAGTAGTAGTTTATAATCCTTTCCTTAACACAGCTACAAAGACAAATGAAGGAATAGCTGGGAATACAGAATGCTGACATGGATAAATCTGAAACCATTGGATCAAGAAGTAGCATAGGATCCTCACTTCAATACACACACTATACTATCCCTCTCTCACACTTCACATTTTTTCCTTCTTTTTAAATTGTTTTGAAAAAAATTACATTTTTAATCTTTGTTTCCATGCATGGATTTCTCTTCCAAATATACATAACTAAATTGAGACAAATAAATAAATAAATATTGTAAAAAAATAAATAAATAAATAGAAACAAACAAACACTACTCTTGGCTCATTCATTCACATTCTCTCTCTCTCTCTCTCTCTCTCTCTCTCTCTCTCTCTCTCTCTCATTTTTTCTCATAATCACTTCAACTTCTTCAAAGTTTCATTCTTTTTTCTTCTTGTTAATCAAAATTCATCTTCCAAATGCTATACACTACTCACTACACCCTCTTTTTACTTCCTTTATCACATCAATTTTCACACTTTCTTAACTTCAAAGTTTAAATTTTTAACTCATTTCAGACATGGGTTTTGCAAGAAATGACGATTTTACTCCATAATCTCATCTGGGTCGTGCTTATTTTCACTTTCTGATCACTTTTTCTCATCTGGGTCGTTTGGTTTTTTCATGAAAATTGAAATAGCCCAATTCAGCATTCTTGGTGTTATTGATTCTGTTTCAAAGTTTGGTTTTTTTTTTACTGATAAAGATTACTCTTTTAGTAGTTAATTCTTGAAGTTTTTGTGTTTCAACAATGGAAGAAGATCAAGAAGTAATGATGAAACATGTTTGCAAATTCTGTAGAAAGAGTTTTGCTTCTGGTAGATCATTAGGTGGTCACATGAGGTCTCATCATCATGATCATGATCATGATCATGATGATGATTATGATGATCATGATAATGATGATGATGAGTTTGTTGTTGCTGTAAGAAGAACAATGAAGAAAGAAGGTTATGGTCTTAGAGAGAATCCAAAGAAAACATGGAGAGTACTCACTGATTCAACTAATGAACAAGAGATTCAAGATCCTTTTGATGTTGTTTTGGATAAATTGTGTAAAGAATGTGGTAAAGGGTTTCAATCTATGAAAGCTTTGTTTGGTCACATGAAGTGTCATAAGAAGAATAAGAGTTTTGAATTGAATGATGATGAAGAAGAAGAAGAAGAAGAAGAAGAAGATTCTAATGCAACTGTTCTTCCAAAGAGAAAGAGAAGATCCAAAAGAAAGTTAAGAACAAGGTACATAGAGAGTAACAACACTTTAGATTCTTCTGTTGTGAATTTTGGTGATAATTCTTTAGATTCATGTTCTGTTTCTGAGGATGAAAAGGAACAAGAGGTTGCTATGAGTTTGATAATGCTTAGTAGAGATGTTAGACCTTGGTTTGGTATCAAATCTATTGCTGAATTTTCCGATAATAACGATGATAATGATAATGATGAGAATTCTTTGGAATTGGAAGCGCCGTTAACTCATTTAGTTTCTAAGATTGAAGGGAAAAAGTTTATCACTAATAGTTCTGAAATTGTGAAAATGAACAAAAATTCAAAGAAGTTGGATTTTGGTGATGTTGTTTCTTCAGATGTTAAGTCCAAAGGGAAAAGATTAGAAATTTTTGCTGATGAGAGTGAAAGAAATGATGATGGATTGAAGATGAAGAAAGCTAGAGTTTCTGATGAGAAGAAGAAAATGAAGAATGAGGTTGATTCTGATTTAGCATTTGAGGTCAATGTAAGAACAAAATCAGGTACTACTAATGATACTTCAATGAAGGAAAATTTTGTTACATCAGAAGGTGAATTCAGGAAGAGAAAATATCAGAAAAGAGGAAAATTTGAGTGTGCTACTTGCAACAAAAATTTCAAATCCTATCAAGCTCTTGGAGGACATAGAGCTAGTCATAAGAGGACCAAAGGGTTTTCTGCTTCAAGAAATGATCAAAGCAGTGAAAATGGAAACTGTCCTGAATTGGAATTGGAAGTAGATGTGGAGATGAATGTAAATGCTGAGGGAAGAATGGTAGAAAGTGAAAGAGTTGTAAGAGATTATCTTGATCTTAATCTTCCTGCTGCAAGTATTGATGATGAAAGAAATGGTCATGCTGAGATTTACAAACCATGGTGGTTAGTTGGAAGCAGTCTCAAGCAAGAGGCAATGATAGGTCTACTATCAAACTAGTTCATTCAAGTTTTTAGCGTTGGCTCGATTTGGTTCGGTTCAATTTGATTCGACTTTAGAGTGAAGATTTGAATCTGTATAGAAAAAGTTTTTGCATTTTTTTCATTAATTCTTTACAGGAATCATGTAGCTTTTTGAGCTATTTTTGTTCTGCTTTTATTCTTCAAGTAGTTTACAAGGAACTTTTGATATTGCTTTCTTTTTGTGAATATTGTATTCTTTTTTGGATGGTAATAAATGATGATTACTTTGTTCATACTTCAAAGAATAAGTTCCTATGCTGCAAATTTTAATCTCATGATTGTTCTATCTTTGAAATTGAAGCTTGAGGAATTGTACCTTTTAAATTGGCTTGTTTTTCACAAACTTTGACCATAGCAAAATTCTCTATGTGTGAAATTTCTATAGTAACATTTCGTTTGTAAATACTAATATTGAGTGAATCACAAGTTTAGCTTATAAAATTAATGAAATTTTGAAATAATTCATAAGTTGATAATATGTGATAAGATTAGTTTGTTTGCATCATATTGAAATGGACCAAAAAATATAGAGAAATAGATGAGATAGGAGAGAGAAAAATAAAGGCAAAATTTTATAATAAAACACATAAAGAAGACATGTGAGGGAAGTGAAGGTGGTTGTTTTTGTCTTGTTTCCAGTCATGAGCCATCTATGTCTTGTTTCCTTTATCTTACTAGGCAAACAAGTAGTGTCTTATTAAATCATCCTCACTAATCACTATGTTATGTTGCTGAATAGTAAATCTCATCTCATAATTATAATAATCATCATAATCAGCATAATTATAATAAGAGAAATATTAACAACTAATTTAGGACAATTTTTAAGCACCTAAAATAATAAAGTTTTATGAAAGTTTGTGCATTTATTGTATTGAAAATTGAAGTCTTTAATTTTTTTTTAAATAATTTTTTAGTTAGGAATATTTAAAGAGTATTCCAGGAGAACTCGTTAACAAAACCCTAATAATAATATGATTTACTAAGGAAGAAACCTAAGGAGGTGACAGGACCTCAACTATAACAACTTATAACTTGACACATCACAAAATGCAACTAACTATAATTCTGGTTAAGTACCAACTAAGATAACCTTGTTTATTCTATTTGTTTATTATGTTAAAAGTTTATAATTAAGAACCTCGATTTGTTGTATATCTAATGATCAGAGTGTAAATAAGAACTTTAACCTCAGGGGGTGTCTTAGGATCAAAATCAAAGAGAATGACACTCTCGTGTGCTGGTGAGATGGAAGAGTTGGTAAAATAGAGACAGTTGGCAGTTGGCACATACCAAAATATGGTCAAAATTTTATAGGATCAATAGCATATGTTTCTTGTGATTATAAAATTGGTTAAAATTTGGTTTTGGTAACCATATAAATTTTATGAGCAATTCTTGTATGACACAATGATAGGCACTTTATTTGATCACACACAAACAAGACAAAAGTAAAAATATTAATAATAGAATAATATATAGTTTAAAGGGTTAATATGTCTTTACCTCCTGTAATTTGGGCGAGTTTTGGTTTTCCCCCCTGTAAAAAAAAAGTTTAGATTTTGTCCTTGAAATATGAAGATTCTTTCAAAAACACCTCTGATCCCATTTGCCACACTCCAGACGCTGACGTGGCGTGCCACTGGGTATTTATTTTATTTTTTATTTGGGTAATTCCAACAGTCATTTTAATAATTATTAAAAAACATTAAAATTTTAAAATCATTTAAAAAACAAATTTTAAAAAACATAAATCAGAGAAATTTAAAAATCAGGTTTTGTTTCATTTTCAACCCTCACAAAACAAATTTCACCCTTTCATCTTCCATTTTTGAAAATTCCTCTCCAAATCTATCATCAAGAAACGAAACCCTAACACATAATCAAAGCCAAATTGGTACCTAGAAGAAGATGACGAAATCGAAGAACAGGAAGAACGCGAAGAAGAAAAAGGTGGTTACGGAAAAGAAAAATGGGAAGAACGGGAGCAATGCGCATAAGAAGAACACAAAGAAGGAGAATACGAAGAAAAGCATTGAAGACGGAGGAAATAGAGTCGCAACAGAGGCGAAAATGACCAAAGAAGTTGGGAAATCTTCGGAGGTAAGTTGTTGTCTTCTTTATCCTTTTTCTTTGTTTCAATGCTTTAAAAATCGTACATTTGCATGGATTTAACACAAAAAGGTTGTTTTTAGATGTTGTGGTCATGTAAATTGCTTTAAAAATCGTATATTTTTATAGATTTTTGTCTTGTAGGGTGTTGTCTTTTAGGGTTTTTTATTCCTAAGAAAGGGAATTGCTTTGCTGACAGCATGTGTGGGGTATGTTTGTGGGGTCCACACTTACACGTGTCTAACTTTGATTGGGGTGAATTTTTTTTCAGGAGAAAGTGTTGTTCAACTGTGTCTTTCACCATGGTGGTGAATTTGTCAAGGATGATGTCTTGTTCTATAGAGGTGGAAGACAAACAGTAGTAAGTGACATAGACTTACAGACTTGGGGTATGGATGTTATTGATGAGATTGTAACTGGTTGGGGTTATGATAAACAACATTACAGGATTTGGGGTGCAGTTGATGAGAAAGATGGTCAGTTTTTTCAAATTTATGTTGATCATCTTGCTGAAGAAGTTGCTATAAGGGCTATTGGTGATGAAGTTGATGGACATTTGTACTTGGAACACAATCAACAACATGTTTTAGAAAGAGATTTGGAATTCAGGGAACCTATTTGTTTTGATATGAAGTGCAACTCTGATATGGAGGATAATGGTTATAGCAGTGATGATGTGCAGCTAGATGACAGTGAAAATGAGAGAGCTACTGCACTAGATGATGGGTTTGAAGTTTTTGAAACTGAAGAAGTCCCTGTACATAAGTTGTTAATAGGCAATAGTTCATCAAATGGAAGTAAGGGAAAGGGAAAGGGAAAGGGTCTTATGGTGGAACCATATAAGAAGAAAAACTCAAGTAAGGGAAATGGTAAGGGTCATATGGTGGAACTAGTTGAGGAATACTTTAGTGAGGAGTTAGATAGCTCAGACCCAGATGAATCTGACCACGAGGCAGGACCTCATTATGATAAGTTTAGAAAGGAGCAGTTAAGCAAGAACTTTGAGTTTAGGTTAGGTATGGAATTTAATTCCTTAAAAGAGTTCAAGGATGCAATATTAGAGTGGAATGTACTTAATGGGTATGAAATAAGCTTTATAAAAAATGAGAGTTATAGAGTAAGGGTTGTGTGTAAGGAAGATGCTTTGAAAAAAGGAGAAAAAAGAGAAGAAGGGGCAAAAAAGAAGTGTGGGTATTTATGTCTTTGTTCTAAAGTGGGTGACAGACACACTTACCAAATTAAAAGCTTTGACAAGGAACACACGTGTGGGAGGGTTACAAAAAATAGATCTCCCAAGTCAAAGTGGGTTGCAAGATTTGCTGTTGTAAACAAACTTCAAACCACTGAGAAAGTCACAATCAAAGACATCATGAATGATATGAGGACAAACTATGCACTTGATATTACAAAAGGAAGGGCATGGAAGGCAAAGCAGATAGCACAAAAGATTGTTGATGGGGATGCTGACAGGCAATATAGCATGGTCTGGAGGTATGATGCTGAGCTAACAAGGGTTTGTCCTGGTAACACTGCTAAGGTCAATGTTGAAAGACTTGGTCCTACACTTCAACCAAGATTTGGGTCTTTCTACTTTTCCTTTGATGGATGCAAGAGAGGGTTCAAAGCTGCATGTAGACCTTTTGTGGGGGTAGATGGGTGCCACTTGAAGACCAAATATGGTGGACAACTTCTGCTAGCTGTTGGAAGGGACCCCAATGACCAGTATTTTCCTCTGGCATTTGGTGTTGTTGAAGTAGAGAGTAAGGCAAGCTGGAAATGGTTTATGGAGCTGTTGATGAATGACATAGGCAATGATAAAAGATATGTCTTCATATCAGATCAACAGAAGGTATGTTAATTGTGATTTTTAACTGTTTATAATTTTGTTAGTTTTAGTGGCTTATATGAATTAACTTTTAACTGATGCAATTTTGATGTAGGGATTAATGTCAGTGTTTGAAGAAATGTTTGATTCAATTGAGCACAGACTTTGTTTAAGACATTTATATGCAAATTTCAAGAAGAAGTTTAGTGGTGGAACCTTGATAAGGGACCTCATGATGGGTGCTGCCAAAGCAACATATCTTCAAGCTTGGAAGGCAAAAATGGATGAATTGAAGAAGGTTGATGCTGGTGCCTGGGAATGGTTGATGCTGCACCCTACTAAAAGTTGGTGTAAGCATGCTTTTTCTTACTATCCTAAGTGTGATGTGCTAATGAACAACCTAACTGAGTCCTTTAATGCAACAATATTAGTGGCTAGGGATAAACCATTTTTATCTATGTGTGAATGGATTAGGACTTACTTAATGAATATGATTGGTACTGCTAGAAATAAATTAGATAGGTGGCAACACAACATCATGCCTATGCCTAGGAAGAGGCTAGATAAAGAAGACCTGGAGTGAGTTATAGGTGTACCAAATGTGACAAATTTGGACACAACAGTAGGAGGTGTAAAAGTACAATTCAAGATCCAAATGCTGCTAAGAGAAAGGTATGTTTTTTTGACTTTGTTTAACTTTGTTAGAGTATGAAATTGTCATATGCTCAATGCACTTTTTTTTAACTTTACACATCTGATAAAGTATGAAATTGTTATAGAGAAAATCAAAGAAGCACACTGAAACTGAAAGTGGTGAACCATTTGAGAATGCAAATGAAAATGGTGAGGCATCTAATGCTCAGACTGAGACACATACTGCTGAAAACCATGCTAAAAGACAGGTAATATATTAGCACTGCATATCTTTTAGTTCTAATTATGGTAGATGTGTTGCAGAATTTAAGATATATGGTTTTCTTACTATTTTGTAGAAGAAAGACATTCCTGATGCTTTGGAATCAATTGAAAATGTGTTTGATGACATTCCTGATGCACTGTTTGCATTCACTCCTGAAGCCACTATGTCTGCTGCAACTGAATTACATGTGAATCCTGCTGCAACTGAAGCCACCCTGTCTGCTGCAACTGAGTTCCATGCTACTGAATTCCCTGTTCCTGACCCTGCACAATCTAGTATGCCTGATATTGTTGCACCTGGACCAAAGATGTTCAAGGGACCAAGAATGCTTAATGGACCAAGGATGCACTGTAACACCCCGTTTTCCCAAAGTAAAATTTTCATGATTAAATCAGAGTATCTCATAAAACGGAATGCTACATTTCTTAAAATCTCAAAACGGAATAAATAACAATTTATTCTAGTCAAAACTATTTAAACTTCGCAACGGATAAAATTCAAGTTAACATAATAATTCTGGCTCGCAGGCCTAATCAAAAGTCTAAACATAATTCAAAACTACCACTTATTCATGTCAGTTCAAGGTAATACGTAAGGAATAGAAAATATATAAAAGTCTCCATCCCATTACGTATCAGAGCACCTAAGGACACAGTGATGGTAGCCACTCACAACAGCAACAGCAGCTAAAGCCTAATCACCTGTAAGTTACCCATAGGGAAGGCAACATTTCCAAGCAGAAGGGGTGAGATTCACAAAACAAGAACATTAAACATATAATTCAACAATTATATTTAACAACATAACTTCATCATAATATCACAACAACAGTCAAGTAACATCTTAATCAACATCATAAATCAATTTAATAGTTTGACTCGACAATGCAACCTCGACTCGACTTATGCAACTTAGACATCTTAATCATGCATGTGGTACCATATTGAGTATAAATATACTCCTAGAGCATAAGCTTTCGTCGCTATTGAGCATAAAAATACTCCTAGAGCATAAGCTCTCGTCGCTGTTGAGCAAAAGCTCCTACGGCATGAGCCCTCGTCTCTGGATGAATATGCAAGGACTCAACTTTTTAAATCTTAGACATCTCAAATGAATTCCAATAATTTGAATTATAACATCATAAATCTTATAACGACACATGCAGCTTTTAATTATTAACAACATGGCAGTAATCTACATAACAAACATAGTAAAATCGTAAACATTCACATACATCATCTCTTATAGTTCAAAGAAAGCACATACAAATGTATAGGTCACTATAACAAATCAAGCATCAGTTAACAGCTCTACAGGTCGTCTTAATATTTCAGTACTTAATTCTAATCCAGGGGTAATCTGATAACTAATCGTGCGACAAGAGTCGCATTATTCTCTAAGGTAGTCTGATACAGTACTACTCGCTATGGCGAGTGGGAACTCTCGCCTCGCGAACCATCACAGAGGTTACTCGCTATGGCGAGTGGAACTGCTCGCCTTGCGTACCATCAAGGGTAACTCGCTATGGCGAGTTGGGTTGCTCGCCTGGCGAGCTCATGGGTGTTACTCGCTATGGCGAGTAAGATTGCTCGCCTCGCGAACCTTCAAGGGGTTACTCGCTATGGCGAGCTGTTTAGCTCGCCTCGCGAGCTGAGGAATACTCGCTGTGGCGAGCGACGACAGAACAGTTACGGGTTTGCGACACTTTTCGCCAAAAACCCTAAATTTCATCATGTTAATCTCTAAATTTGCCTAGGGTGATGTATAAAGGTTACCCTATGACCTGTAAACAGTTTTCTACAACATTGGTACAATTTTTCATCATCTAAACCTCAATTCCTCACTTTTGACCTAATTCTCAAATCCCCAATTCTCATGAATTAAACCTAGAATTTGTTAACTATAATCATGAATTACATGTTCTAATGAAATTGTAATGATAGGCTCACCCTTACCTTAAGAAAATTGAGCAGCAGCCTCTCTGGTTCTTCTCTTCTGTTTTCTCCCTTTTTCTCCAAAAACTCTGAATTGTACGTTCTGTACAATTCTAAACCTAATTCCCCCTTTTAAACCTCTTTTTGTTTTATTTTATCTTATTTCCTCACAACAACTTTATCTAATTCTAAAACAAACCCACAACTTAACATTTATTTTATTTTCAAATCTTATTTTATTAAACAATAAAATAAGTCACAACACCTCATACAAATCACATAAATCATATACTTCACTTAATTCACACAAAATCATATAAATATTATCTATACTATAGAAAATAATTTAAATAATTAAAACGGGCGTTACATGCACAATGCCCCAAGGATGCTGAATGGCCCAAAGATGCTCAATGGACCAACCATTCTCAATGGCCCAAGGGACAACAATGGACCAACTATGACACTTGCTGCTAAGTTAAAGAATACAGTCCAAAAGGTTAAGAAGAGGACAAGTGATAGTCTAAGGAATCTAAAGACAAAGTCAATTAAAGGTCCAGGGGCTACTCCAGATGCACCAATGGTGTTGGATGAGTCTGCAGAAGGTGTGTTAACACAAGAAGGGGCTGCTGACAAGGATCGAGTAGTTCTTCCATATATCAGAACAATGAGAACAGTTGCTGCAGAGAAATAGATTTGTTTCAAGTTATGTGTTAGTGTTTTGTAATGACTTTAAGCATTGTGTGCAATCTTTTGAGACTATCTTGACAGTTATGAGTTTAAGCACAATGTGTGCTATATTTTGAAATGTGTTTTAAGCACAATGTGTGCTATCTTTTGAAAGCTTTGTAATGTATTTTAAACACAACCTGTGCTATTATGTTATGACTAATGCACTTTATGTGCTCCTTTTAAAAGTCTTTTATGCACTACTAATAGTGCTACTAAGTATTTTGTAGTGAAACATAATGTTACTGATGCCAAAGTTAAACCAGAATGTAACATAACACAAATATTTCATTCATTAATATCAAGCATTACATCATACTAGTTATAGATGTTACAAAATGTCATCCCTGAACACATTACATTTCAATAGATTACATAAACTTCAAAACAACCAAAAAGAAAATCCATGACAACACTAATAAAACAAGTAGGCCAAAGTTTTTGCTTCTTTCATATTGCAGCTTCTTTTTTGTTTTTAGGTGCTTAGTTGAGGCCCTCTCAGTCCCATATACCTTGCCTAATTCCTTTCCAAATTCTTTTCCAACTTCTTCTCCAATTTCCTTGCCATAAACCCTTAGATATTCAGATATCATCACACAGTTCCTGCAACTATCTTCTATTTTCTTACAGGTCAGATTCATCATGTTCCTGCTTCCAACATTATGGCCATTTGAACCCAATGAACCTTTTGAGTTTTGCAATTCATAACCAAATCCACTGTTCCTGTTATTTGCATCCAATTTTTTCAACAGGGCTTTCACTCTTGGTGTTTCTAACTCATCATCCCATATGAACAACTTACAATTATCTTCATTCTACACAGAAATTTTTCAACATATTTAGAAGACAAAAAGAGGAAAACAAAATCAAATAACATCAAAAATTCTTACCTCCCAAAAATTACAGCACCTCCAAAATTTCCTCTTTGGGTTTTCATCTGTGTTTGATACCCACAATCACATAAACTTATTGCACCCACATTTGGGTGTTGTTCTTCCATTCGCGTTACCAATGGATGATGCTTTGCTTCCAGCCATGTCAAACCCTAAAAAACAAAAATCACAGATAATGAAATTGGAGAATTGGAGAAGTTGATAACAGAAATCGAAAAACGAAATTGAAGAGGAATACGAGATTGGGGAATCGGCGAGGAACGAAGGAGAAGAATGGCAGGGAAGAAGAATGGCAAAGAAGAATAGGAGTGAAGAGGAACGAATGAGGATCAGGGAGGTTTTGTTTTTTAAATGATTTTAAAATTTTAATGTTTTTTAATAATTATTAAAATGATTGATGGAATTACCCACATGTCAGGCGAAAATAAATAAATAAATAAATACCAAGTGGCACGCCACGTCAGCGTCTGGAGTGTGGCAAATGGGATCATATGTGTTTTTAAAAGAATCTTCATATTTCAAGGACATAATCTAAACTTTTTTTTACAGGAGGGAAAACCGAAACTCGCCCAAATTACAGGGAGTAAAGACATATTAACCCTAGTTTAAATAAGGGAAATGTTAACTCGTGCATTTAATACATAAGTTAATAAGTCAAATGTAGAAATTTTTTGTTGAAATTCGTGCATTGAATTTAATTTTTCAACTTTTAATTAATGAATGGACAAGCACTAAGAGGGAATCAAATATGAAACCTTGAGGATGAGCACCCTCCCAGGCCCCAAATCGATACTATCACCAACTCAAGTGAGTTTTCATTCACATTTCATAGTTAAATGTAGATACTTTATACTCACATTTCATACTCTCTATATCCAACCAACCATATATTTGAGCTGCAAATAATAGTTCTCTCCAAAAACTAGTAGTCTCCAAAAGTAGTAAAAAGGGAACCATCTCAAACAAATAAAAAAAGCCCATGAATTCATACCCAATTTGTTAGTTTTTTTTCTTTCTTTTCTCTTCACAATTAATCATTCATCTTCCACCCCCTTTTGATTCATTCACAAGTTTACACTGTCACACTACAAATCAATAATCACATAACAAAAACAACTCATTCCAAAACCAAAATGTACCCTCAACAACAACACCACCATCAACAATACCAAGCTCAACCCTACAATTTCCAGCAACAACAACAACATCAACATCAACCCTACTATTCATCATTTCCTGATCCTTCACTTCATCCTCCTGGCACTGACCCACTTGCAAATTCAACACCTTTTGCACCTCCTGTTTCTCTCTACACCTCCCAACCAACAGTTTATCAGAATTGGATCGTTCCACAACCTGAACCTGTCAGATATGATCTTGTAAGTTTCAATCACCCTTTTGATAGTTGTTTTCAATTTTGTAATCAAAATTTGAATTTTCTTATGTTTTGTCATCTGGGTTTTTTCTAATTCTCATTATCAATATTGTGTTTTTTTTTTTTGTTGTTGTTATTCTCTTTTGTTGAAATTGTTGTTGCATTTTGTTGTAGTTGTTAGGTTTAGCGCCTGTTTGGTATTGCGATAGAAACAGTCGACGTACGTTTTGGTTCTCTCAAACGCGAGTTTTACATGTTTGGTTTCCAATTCTGCTTTAGCCAGAAGCTAACATTCCTAGCTTTTCAATTTTGAGGAAATCGATTCTAGTAGCAGCATCATATGTCATTAACAGTAACATTTATGATTGCTTCCAAAGGTATCTCTGTTTGTTTTTATGGCAATCGGTGACTCACTAACCTAATTGGCCTGGGTGCTTCATTTGTTTCACAGAAAAATGTTAAATGTTGGTTTCTCATTTTATTATCTTTGATGCTAATATTTGCTTATGTTGTACTATAGTACTTAAAAACAACTCTTATAGATTAGTCATTTTAAAATGAATTTGTGAACCAATAAAATTTTAGTTTATAGTATAATGTCCATTTTTTTTATATTTTATTTACTAATTTTATACTTTTTTTTTTAATAATTCAACATAAATCTAAATAATTATTAAAATGAGAAAGGGATGTCTATTTTTAAATTACAATTAAAAAGATAATTTGGTCATTATACATTTAAAATCAATTTTGATTCAATTTATCCAAACAACATCAACTCATAAAAATCACCTTTAGGTGAGTATACCCAAACATAAACCAATTCACATTCAACTCACTTTTAATCAAAATCAGTTTTCTCAAACTCAATTCTATCAAAATCAATTTTAACCACTGCCAAACCAAACACATACTTAAAAACTTGATGTCTAGTTATGAAATAGTGGATAAGTTTTGGTTGAGTTTTTTACTTGTTGATGATAATGTGAAGTTCTGTTAAGTGGGTGTTGGAATTCATCTAAATCAGTGTGGTAGTTAGGGTTTTAAAATGGAATGATACCACTACCAAAAAGAAAATCAGAATCTAAGGATAGGCCTGTTTTGGGGATTTGGATCCTCTCAACCAATTTGATTAGAACATTAGATATATCTAAGGATGACAGAAAATAATGATTTTTTGTTTTTGCACAACCTTAAATATATACCATATACTGTACTGTCTCCTTCCAACCTTAAAAACAAGATACAATGCATACTGCATAATTACTACCAAAATTCTGCAGAAGGTAAATTTCAACTCCCCTTAAATGAAATCCTGGCACAAATTGAGCATGGTTAAGAACCACAATTGGTTTAGACAATCGATAAGTGAGAGATCAAAGTATGCGTCAGCAGTCAATTTTTTTTAAGAACTTTTTCACCTTGTTTCCTCATATCATATGTAAACTTTTCTGAACTAAGACTAATCACTATTGGAAGATGCATACCAGAAACACATCTCACACGTAATGGTTGATCTATTTGGGTTGGTAGTTTTTGTAGCAATTTATTTCAATTGATTTTCAATTAGAAGAGTTTTTGGTTAGTTTTTGACTAATAACTGATTTTGAATGAAATATTGTAAATTTGATTTAGTTAAATATGATGTTGTAGCAATTTCATTTGTGTTGAAATGGTTTTTTCATTAAAACTATGTTTGATATAAATCTAGTGTAGTTGATATAAAAAGTTTACTGATTCTAGTGTTCTAGTTCTAGGTGTAGATTGATTTCAGATTGTTAACCTAAAGTAAAAGAAGCTCTTTTTTTTTTTATCTATATTTGATTTTGTTCTTGCATAAAATACTTGCCCAAACAATGGGGTCTGTAAATTTAATTTTCCAGTAACCAAATATCTTTTTGATGATAAATTTTAAATCTTGTTTTTTGTTAAAATCATGTTTGAGAGGAGATAATTTTGATACTCAATTTTGATACTCATCACTTTTTAACCAATGATACTAAGTTGAAAGAAGATGCCTCGTAAGCTGTTTTGCTTGATAAGTTGAATCTTCTGGTTTTTAGACGCATAGTTTAGTGTTAAGTGACCATCTGCAATATGTGTGTTTTCCTATTTGTTGCAAACAGAACATGTGCTACACATATTTGGTGCTATTTATATGTACATCACTATCTTTAATGGCAGTTTTCTTCCAAGATTTTCCCTGACTTCAATAGAAGTTGACAATGGATCAGTTTTTTTAATCTCTTTTAAGCTCCATGAGGCTATCAATACATACGACTGACATAATGTTTTTATAACTATATGGTTGGCTTGTTAAACCGACCTTTTAAAATAAATATGACATGACATGACAATGATGTTGACAACTTAGTTTCACTGCTTATTTTCATTTCATCGTGCTGAAGTATTGAAACTTGTATGAAAACTTGTTGCCGAATACTACAAAATGTTTAAACTGCAATCAATGTTTAAATTTATTGAGATCGTTTCGCCTGTACAATGTTCATGGATCTTCTGTAGATAAATGCTGATCTTTCTTGTGGTTTTGAAACTATTCCGCAGTCCTCGTAAACCATAGATGATTTGGTCAGTAACCAACCCCGTCTTAAAGCCTTGATTGGACAGTTCATTTGGTCAGTTTTATTTTACCGCAAGTTCTCTGTTTTCATTGTTCTCAGTTCTAAGTCATGAATGAAAAATGAAAATGTTTCAGTAGTTGCAACACTAATTTAGTTCTTACTGAATCCACATTGACTTGTTTATAGAATGAAAATCATTGTGGTAGTTAGGGTTTTAAAATGGAATGATACCACTATTGTGGCGTGATTGTCATATTTAGGGTTCGCAAATGAAAGGTGAGACAATGGTGTGATTATCATAATTAGGGTTTTTAAATGGAATACGGCAATTCTGGCATGATTGTCATGATTAGGGTTTGCAAAAGAAAGGTGAGGCATTGGCGTTATTGTCATACTGCAATTGTGACTACAGCATCAAAGTTTCCGATCTCTGTTGCAACAGAGGTTGAGATTGCATAAGCGTAGTTGACCATAATTAGATACAATATAAAAAATTATGACCGCAATCACGACTTAAAACACTGTAAAAGTTGTGATAGTGTAGTGAACAAGTCACTATTGTTTCACGATACTCTATTTAATACATATAGTTGTCAAATGGTGGCTTTTGTTAGTGGAATTTGAAAATATCGTTATTTTCTGCAAACCGTTATTGACAACACCGAATAGGACAATACGGATAGCATGCTTAAAGAAGTATAACTAGAAGCCAAACTCGTGGCAATCATTAACTACGAGTGTGAGTGTCTTCACGTGGTTACCACTTGTTTTTTCTTCTCTGTTAACATGATTGTCATTTGTCTTCACGTGATATTCTATTTAATACAAATAATTGTCAAATGGTGGCTTTTGTTAGCAGAATTTAAACAAATCGTTATTTTCTGCAACCTGTTATTGACAACACTGAATAGGGATAATATGGATATTGTGGCTGATTACCTATGACTGAGTGTTTCACGTGGTTATCACCTGTATGTTTTTTCTTCTTTGTTAATGTGATTCTTTTAAAAAACAATTTTTAAAATGTGGAAAGAAGATGAATGATGATAGTCAGGGTATTTTTAATAATCTATTTATGTTAATTATTATCATATATTGTAAATAGAATTGGGAAAATTGTGGTATATTTTGTTGTGAAAAGTGAGAATAATAAAATAAAGAGGTAAACTGCATTTGATTTGATCCCTTATGTTAGGGTTTTGAATTTTATTGGAAGCTTCTGACTTTCACTCTGGTGTGTTCAATGCTTCTAATATTGCAGGTTGTTGGTTCATCACACGAGACTTCAACAGCACCTGCAAGTTTGCCTTCTGCGTGGAATGGTACATGGCCACCTCAAATTTATGGCAATGAGACTACGGCAATGTTGCCTAACCAAACCAAAGTCACGAAAGCTTTGAGGTGTGAAGTGTGTAAACTTGATGTCAATAGCAAAGACTCTTATGATAGTCACATAGCTGGAAAGAAACACAAGAAGAATTTGCAGATACAGACTAATCCTACTATTGCATCTCATGCAAATGTACAAACTGACACAAGTAGTATACAAGGACAAGCGTTAATTGGTCCAGTAGCCAAGCAATCCGAGCCTAAGAAACAGGTTGATTCTGCAACGGTTTGCTCAACTTGCAATGTTTTGTGCACTAGTCAAGATGCATATAGCAAACATGTTGCTGGGAGAAAGCACGCTGCTCAGGTGAGTTGTAAATTACATTATCCCTGTAAGGTTACATGCAACTGTGTTATATTTTTTTTTCTTGTTTCTCCTTATTCTATATCGTAGACAATGATTACTTTTACCGTTTATCTACACATAATGCACACACTTGTATGGATAATTTCTTATAATCATGACTTACATTAAAGTAAAATTATTCTGACAGAACAAGAATATTAAAAGGATGCAAATTGGTTTTCAGTTTGTACCTATTCTCTTGTTCATGGTTCTGAAACACTGTTATTTTTATCTTAGTTGGACCCACAAGGCAATATAGGATAGCTGTGGGTTTAGCTAATTAACTCTGTAGGCCATTTACTAATTAACTATAGGCCATTTAGCTAAAATGCATGTAAGATAGCTGGTTATGTGCATGTTTGGTGTCACTGGGTTTGCTGAAATCTCAGCGAGACGCCGTGATTTTGCAAAAGCTACAAAGTGATGTTGGCAACCCAACATGATTCTCTAGTTCAAAATGTTTTCCTTACTCATCCACAGCGAAAAAGTTACTGGAAATAAAAAGTGTTCATATGGAGATGAAGACAAAGGCTATTTCATTATACGTTAATTTATTTATAGAGGGTCTAAAATGAAAGTCAAAGTACATACATAAGCATATAAGTTGAGCAATTTATTTCATTGAAAAAAGTTATAACACAAAATACCATAGAATTTTGACCTTTATCTATTGATCTACTATAAAAAAAGCTAAACATGTTGTAATCAACGGTATTTTCTATAAGCCCCCAATTGATCAACATTTATCAACACATATGTAACTCTTGTATCTACAGTGTGTGGAACCAAGAGAGAGAAAAGTTTCAGATATTTGTTTGAGTTGTCTGACACGGCTCGTATGAGTGTTGTATAGGTGTCAGACACCGGTCTAGGAGTGTCGAAGTAAAGAAAAAACAATTTTTTTAGGACACCGGTTTTGGTTATCCGACACGTGTCGTACGAGTGTCATAGGAGTGTCGGACACCACGATATGCCTAGTCCTAGAGGTGGTTGTGCTTCATAGCCTATAAATGGAGGGCATTTTGGGTCTTCTAAACGAGTTTAGTGTTGTGTTGCGGTTGCGGTTGCAAATTCCCGCAATTTGACTACGAAATGGTTGCAATGTTGACCATCATGGGCCCTATGTCAAAATGATGCGCTGCTCTGATTTAAGTAGTGCCTAGCTACTGCTACGACATGCCACGGCATTATAGTCGCTACAGCCTCTGCTAACTAGAGGTATAAACAACAATAGTCTTTTAGTAGAAGGAGTAGATTACATGGATTTGATGACGTCATAAATTATAATATCAATTGTTAATCAGGTCTCCATAATTCAGGGATAACAGAAGGGAATGTAGATTGTGCATGATTTGTTTTTAAAATTTCCTTTTTTCAACTTTTAAAAACCATTTCCGGCACCTTTTTGGAGTAGCATCTTCTGATTAATAATATCTTGAATACCGTGCACACCTGCAACAGACTTGTACGATCTTTCTTGAAAGCTGTAGGCTTAATTTCTACTATCCATTATTGTATTCAACTTATCCTAAGACAAGAAAAATATTTAATCGGACAAGAAGCGATCTTCTATCATTTAATAAACCACTTGTTCTTTATTTATTTTGCTGCATGTACTGTTATAATTAATTGTCTCAAATGTACTTTTCTTAGAAATTTTGTACTTCTGGGTCAAACTCCATTTGTATATATATAACCTTTGAAACATTTGAACAGTTAAATATGATAAATAAATATAATATGTGGTTTTTCTTAACATCAATAGTTCATTCAATTAAGTAAAAATAGTCTTTTGGGTTCATAATTTTGATGACAACTATGAGGACCTTATATACAGCCATGCGGGAAATGATAGCACTCCTAATTTCTAGTGACCTTGAACAAACAAGTATTTTTTGCAATCCACGATTGACAACACTGGTTTTAGCGTGATTTTATCATCATTACTTGTTTGTTATCAGTTATCCTGGATTTACATCTATAGATAAGCTAAATCAAATTGTTGTTTTTATACCTACATTTTGCCCAAGTTGCTCATTTTATTTGTTGATTTACCTTATTGAACTGCAAGGCGTAAAGCCATTAGTGGAATGTTTCTGAGTTGACCACTTTTTGTGACTTGTAGGTTTCCTTGATGTCTAATAATGGCATTGGTCCATCTATTGCCGAATTCAAGCGTAACGGTGTTGGTCCATTTCAAAAAGCTGCTAAGAAAATCAAGGTTGCTCAGTCTGCTTGGTGTGAAGTTTGCAAGATTAATTGTAACAGCAGGGATATCTACATTACACACTTAGCCGGTAAGAAACACTTGAAGAACTTGGAGAAACTGTCAAATCCAAAAATCGATGTCGGCACTAGTGCCACTTCCACCGCCAGCGCAACAAATACTTTAATCGGGCCACAAGAAAAGCTAGGTACCGATCAACCAAAACCAAAGAAGGCATCTGAACTTGATATTGAGACAAAGAAACGTAAAGTTGTAGAGGGAGGAGCTGCAGTCGATGGTATTAAAATGTGCACCTTATGCAATGTGGTGTGTAATAGCCAGACAGTTTTCAATTTTCACCTTGTTGGCCAGAAACATGCTGCTATGGTGAAGAAGGCAGGGTCCGTCCCTGGTTGAGTTCATTATTGTCATCGTGTTATCTAGATTTTGAGACAGGGTATACACTATGCAGTTTCTCATTGCTAGTGTTTGAGTTTCAACATTTTCATTGAATGTTTTGTATAGCCTTTTACTTGTGTTACAGGAACTTACTACTGTTTGTGTTTTGGAATATAAATAATTGATAACTTCCATGATGCATTGAGGTTTATAAAATGAGTTTAATTGCTAAGTGGTAAAGGGATAATATTCCACAAGTATTTTCCACCCATACAAAAAAAGCATAACAAATTAGAAGAGGTACATGCTTTAAATATCTCATATATGTAGATAGTAAGCATAATGGTGTCACCAATTGTAGTAAAAAAACCATATGTAATATGGTTGTGTCTATTGTTCTACCCAATTATTATTTACAAATTAACATAAAGATGATGTTACAATTCTTTAAAGAATATATATATATATATATATATATATATATATATATATATATATATATATCATCTAGTTGTGTTGGGTCAAGTTGAAATATTCTATTGTTTTTGCCAAATTATATAACATATATTGTGTAGTGGATAATAAAGTTGCTAAACCTTACATTAAAAGTGTAGAAATGATAATGATGGGGATATGAAGTTTAATTAAATCAATCCATATTGTTGAAAGAGTAAAAGTGAAAGCTAAGTACAGAAGATGCTACTAAACTACATAGTGTATGTTTTTTTTTGAAGGATACATAGTGTATATATTAAAAAAATATATATAAAGATAATGCCTTAAAAAATGGAATCAAGATGCAAAGATAAAAGAAATTTTTTAAATTATATCACAAAACAAACAAACAAAGAACATTATGAAAATCTATGGTTTTTCCGCCCACACAACTTGAAAAATTAGTCTCTACAACTGTGTTAGAGCACAATTTTTAAATTCTAATAAAGTAGTTGACAATATTGGATGTCCTCCTGAACTTAACTCAGTTGGTAGACAAATGCATAATATACGCAAGGTCCGCAGTTTAAACTCCGGCCACCATAAAAAAATATTAGATATAAATCGACGGTTCCGGTTGGTTACAGACTGAAAACCTCAAACCGACCAATCCAACGGCTGCAATATCCTAGCCCATCGCCATTTTAGTTTGCGGTTTCATCGAATGCAGACACCGTTGGATTGGATTTTGAGACCCGCACCTGTCATTAAGAGTTTGATAGTAATCTAATATTTGTTTACTAGACAAAAAATATATGTATTTAGAATAAAATAAATTAAAAATATCCATGAGTATAATTATAAATAATAAATTAAAAATATACATAAGTACTACTCTAAAAACATTCTATCATAAAGTTTATTAAAAACATTTATACCATTATGTATTTTTTTATTAATCTGAATAAAGTATATTTTCGATTTATTATATTTTTAATAATTAACCAAATTAGTACGATTGACATTTTTTTTTTTTGAAGAAGCTAAATTATCATATCCAAATTGATACAAAAGAGAGTCGAACCTGAGACCTTGACGATTATTATTAAATATGAAAATTATGAATGTTTTAATATGATTATATATAATTTTTTATCAATATTTTAAATTATTAAAAAAATTATATTATGTTAATTTATTTTACAAAAATGTTATAAATTAAATATAGATGAACCAATTTAAAATATGTTAGTGAAAAAATAGAAAATGTTTAAACGACCTACTCTACAACAATAATAGCATTAAAGTTCTCATTTGAAACATATTAGACTAACTCAGAATTTCATTTTTCAGGATGATTGCTTTTAAACACGACTTAACATGTTCAAATAAGCAACGTTTGATAGCAAAATCCATGTCTTGAAAAACAATAATATGTCTTCCAAACTTAATAGTTATCTACTTCAAGAAGTATGAGTATTTTAAAACTTTTTTTTAGATAGTCGAAAAAGGTAAATGGATAGATCTAAAATATTGTTTCTTAACCGTAACAAATAACAACTTTTCTTAGATGACAAACAAATTTAAGGCATCTTTATCTCACAACCATCCCTTAATTTGTTTCATTTCATTTGATTCCATCTTCTAAAACTTACTACTACTTTTTCCCGCCATCACAAACAAGCAGAAAATAAAACCAAACACCTAAATCAAAGAAGTAGTTACTACTGATTTTCTCATTGCAAAACAATAAAAAAAACAAATTTTCAACCATAAACTTAACCACTCATTTACACGTCTTTATAAACTTCAATCCCAATACACATTTCACAAACATCTCACCTCATAATATTTCTACCACTTTTTTATTGGGATTATTTATGGATAATAAAAGAGTATATTGGGCCATCATTGCAACATGGCTTGCTTTGTTCCAAGGAAACATGATACTTGTTAAGGGTCAATTTAATTACAAGGAAGCTCTCACAAAATCTCTCATCTTCTTAGAGGCACAAAGATCAGGGAAACTCCCTCTTAGTAATAGGGTTCCTTGGAGAGGAGACTCAGCACTGAATGATGGAAAACTCGCTAATGTATCTTTCTTTTTCTCAAAACAAAATCATTATTAAGAAAAATTGAAATAACAGCAAAACATATAAAATTTTCTCTCTAAATATTAGTGAGGCCAAAATTGAAGATCAATTTCATATATTTTTTGTCTTTAACTTTCGTTGATAATTCAATTTTTTTTTTCTAATGGTGAATATTAATTATCAAAGTTACACATATATTGAATAATTTGGGCATATGTGTTTGATTTTATTGAATTGAATAGGTTGACCTATCAGGAGGATATTATGATGCTGGGGACAATGTGAAATATGGGCTACCAATGGCATTCACAGTTACTACATTATCATGGGCGGCAATATTTTATAAAACAGAATTTGAAGCAACAAACGAAATGGGAAATATTGAAAATGCCATTAGATGGGGTACGGATTATTTTCTGAAAACTAGTTCTCAAAGAAATAGATTATATGTAGAGGTAGGGGACCCAGTTGATGATCACCATTGTTGGGCACCACCAGAAAATATGAAGACAAAGAGAACAGTTAAATTAATTGATAGTAACACACCTGGTACTGAGATTGCAGCTGAAACTTCTGCTGCTATGGCTGCTTCTTCCATTGTTTTTAGGCATGTTGATCCTAAATATGCTCGTCGTCTCCTCAATAAAGCAAAATTGGTATGAAAAATGTTCATTTGTAGCTTGTAGCATATTTTTTTTAAATTGAAGTAACCTATAGAATTGGTTGGGAAATTGAAAGCTTAATTTATTTTTCCCAATTTCCTGACAGCTTTTCGAATTGGCAAAATCTCATAAAGGAACCTATGATGGAGAATGTCCCTTCTACTGCTCCTATTCAGGCTATAATGTATGTATGATTGACCTTTCTTAATTCAGAGTAAATTAATATTGGGATTGTAATAATTAAATTAAATTAATGTGATGCGTATATATATATATAGGATGAGCTAATGTGGGCTGCAACATGGCTATACATGGCAACAAGGAAATCAATGTACATGAAGTACATACAAGAAGAAGCAATTAGTGCTAGTGTAACAGAATTCAGTTGGGACCTAAAATATGCTGGAGTTCAAGTTCTTCTCACTCAGTTACATTTTGAAGGTCAAAAAGGTCTTGAAGCCTTTAAAGCACATGGTGAAAGTTACATATGTTCAGACCTTCCTGATAGTCCTTACAACCAAATCAATTTGACTCCTGGTAAATTAAATGTACATTTTTAAGCTTATATTTAATAATTGTCATCTTTACATGTATAATATGATTATGATTATGCAGGTGGGTTTATTCATATGAGAGATGGCGCCAATACACAATATGCCACCAGCACATCTTTCTTGTTCACTGTATATAGTGATTTACTTGCCAAATATAATCAAAAAGTCAAATGTGGAAACAAAGAATTTGACTCAGCCCATCTCCTTGATTTTGCCAAAATACAAGTAAGTATATAATACATTATTTTCCATTTAAAAAGTTGTTATAGCATATGCTTTGGAAATAAACAATATAGACATATATAGAGTGACTATCTAATATTTGGATGGTAAACAGATGGATTATATATTAGGGAAAAATCCAGAAGGAAGATCATACATGGTGGGATTTGGGAATAATCCACCAACACAAGCTCACCATAGAGGTGCTTCAGTGCCAAATTTGTCACCAAACGAAGAGATAAACTGTCCCACAAGCTTTAAGAAATGGCTAGAAAGAGATGCACCAAATCCACATGAGCTAACTGGAGCCATTGTTGGTGGACCTGACATCAACGACAAGTTCAATGATAAACGTACAGATTCACCTAAGACCGAACCTTGTACATATGTTAATTCCCTTGCAGCCGGTGTTCTAGCTAAGCTTGCTTCTCTGGGTTAACTTAGCTTAATTTCATGTTAATGTAATTACCCCCAACGTTGTTAAAAATGTAGTTAGAAGGGAAGATCATACTAAAAGTTGTTGTAGATTCTCCATAGAAATTAGTCATTATAAAAAATTTAGAGTATGTTTCGTTCAAATAATATGGTCACTCAGGAAAAAATATCGATCAAGATTTCTAAGGTGCTCATTCGATCTTATTGCTAACTCTTTCAACGAGTACCATTGTTATGCGTCATTGTCATCATTATTGATGAGTTTGGAATTGGAGGTGAAACTTTGTCACTCAAAAAGATTGCTAGTGCTTATTTATTTTCAACATTGAGGCCTATTTAATTTGTCCCAGATTACAAGTTGTTTTGACAGTTTTATACAGTTTAAAAAATACAATTTTTTTTTATGAGAATGAGAAATGATGACTTATTTCAAAAAAAAATCTTCATTAAATGTATACGAAAAATAAATTAAAAAATTGAAAGAGAAAACAATAATAAATAGTTCATAGTATAATAGAATAAAGATTTTTTTCTATCATGTGAAAATTCACACATGTTAAGAATTTAAAATAGTATGTTAGTACTTATTAAAAAAAAAGAAGTAAGTTTGTGTTGAAACTTGTGTATAATATATTAAATATATAAATTTTAATAAATAAATGTTGTCTTTCAATCAATCAAAAAGTTGTTAATTAAACAAACCACAGAAAGAATAACATTAATGTTTCATCCTATTAAAAAAAAACATTGATGTTTCGTTAATATTTTAAAGCGAGTTATAATTTAAGACAGAAGAAGTATTAAGTAGTAATAAATCAAGTTGAAGATTTGGGACTCCTATCTAATGATATTTTTTGAAAGGACCTCCCTAATGATTTGAAGACCATTCTTCTCACTAATTCCTTGAGGACCTTGGTACTAAATTGTGATTCTTTTCTTTTAACGTGGAATATTTGGATTTCTCATAACAAATTTATTTTTGAGGGAACAATTCTTGTGAAGTACCAGATCACAACATCTATCTTTACTCAACTATAGGTTTCGAGACACGCGTTTGGAAGACCAACCTCCCACTCCCCTCAAACAACCCGTGAGGTGTTTTGGAATAAAGGGGATGAGGTTACCAAGATTCTCAATGTAGATGGAAATGCTCATACTAATCCAGGAAGAGTTTGGTGGCTTGGTGCGTAACCATGATGGAACATTTCAATTTGGTTTCGTTGGGAGTGTAGGTTTGTCCAATATTCTCCATGCGGTAATACAAGCGCTTTTAGTGGACATTAGATTGAATTGGCAGGTTGGATTTAGGAAAGTAATGTGTTTCTTAGATTCCTTGCATGTGATTCAACTTGTCACAGAGGGAACGTTTCAGTTTAATCATTATGCTAATGAGCTAGAGATTATTAGAGGTTCCATGCAACAAGATTGTACAATATCTCTTCATCACACCTTTCGCGAAGGGAATGCTTGTGCAGATGTGCTAGCAAAGTTGAGAGCTATTAACATAGATCCTCTATTTGTGCTCCAAGAACTTCCTTCAGGTTTTTAATCAACTCTACTAGCCAATGCTCATGAGGTGTCCTTTGTAAGGATGAAATTCTCTTTTTATCCTTTTCTTTTCCTTTTCTCATGTAACCAAAAAAAAAAAAAACTTGCTGCTGGATGATCTTATTGCTAACTCTTATGCGCCTGTCATTGTCATCATTATTGATTAGTTTGGAATTGGAGGTGAAACTTTGTGACTCAAAAAGATTGCTAGTGCTGATTTTATTTCAACATCGAGGCCTATTGGATTTGTCACATATTACAAGATGTTTTAACATTTTTTTACAGTTTAAAAAATACAGTTAATTTTTTATGAGAGATGATGACTTTTTAAAAAAAACAAAAATCTTCTTTAAAAGTATACGAAAGATAAATTAAAAAGAGGAAATGTTAACTAGTTTTCATTGTTTATGCTAACTTTTGATCTTAAAACACATGTGAAAGATTTCATGAAGTGTAAATATATATTACAAAAGTAGCTTGGGTTTAGATTCCGATCACAACGTTCAACTTTGCAATTTCAACAATTTTATTCGTTGAGTTAGGATTTATAGAGTCAGTTATATAATGTTTTGGTACAACTAAAAATTCTATCTATACTATTAAAAGATGAATAAATATTGGTCAAAAAAGATTAAAAAAAATAGAGAAAGACCAAATCAACAAAAGTGAACAAAAAAGAAGTTTCAAAATTTCAACCTTTCTCTTGTTGGCTGCTTTCCTTTGACATTCCTCTTACCTTCTTCAGCTTATGACTTTTTCTTAACGCGATTTTGCACAACTTGTAGTCTTGTACAAAAAACCATAATATATCCATTCTCTTACTTCATTTATTCCTATTCACACAATTTCCTCAGGTATACACCCCCCCTCTTCCTTTTCATTTTTCATCATCATCTTCATCTAAAGTATCAATTTTTCAGTTTAATTTTCAATTTTTTCATGTGGGTTTTCGTTGTTCTTGTTGATTACTTGTTCATTTTTCAACTATATGATTCATAAATACTGATTTTGTCCTTTTTTTTTTGTAACTGTAAATTTTTCATAACCCCATCTTAATTTTTATTAATTTAATCTCTTTTGTGGTAGGTTTGTATGTATTATCATCTTCAAATTTTCATTTTGATGATAAGAGAATATTGGTATTTATTTATTTTATTTTATTTTATGAATTTAATCTCTTTTGAGTCGGGTTTATAAATTATAGGTATTATCATCTTCAAAATTTGATTTTGATGAAAATAGAATAATGGTTTTTTTTTTTAATGAATTTAATCACTTTTTAGTTAAGTTTATAGGTATTATCATCATCATCAAAATTTGATTTTTATGCAAAAGGAATAATAATGGGTTTTTGTTTTAAAATTATGTGTTAATTAAACCTCCAATTTCTAGGGAAGTGGCCCCTAGTTATTCGGAGTTGGGTCGGGATGTCAGTAAAGTTTGGTCAATTGTTTTACCTAAGAATCGAACTCGGGTTCTCCTGATTGATTAGTCTTTGTTGTATCTCACTAACCAAATTTGTTTTTTTTTTTTTTTTAGTTTTACTATATATGCCAATAGTGACTGAATCTCTCTATTCTCTTGATTTTCCAGATAGAAATTAATACACAAGATTGTTGTTTGTTCAAAGGTATACATAGAGAAAGTGTTGTTTTTTCAAAGGTACATAGAGAGAGATAGAGAATGTTAGGTTCAAAGAAATCTCCTTTGAAAGATGCTAAACCCAGGTCTAAGCATAATCCCTTTGATTCTGATGAAGAGAAAAAGGATAACAGAAAGAATATTTCTTCAAAGAAGAATTCTTCTGAATATAACCTAGTTCAGAGAGAAACTAATACCAACCCTTTTGATGATGTTGATGCTCGTGGTCACTCTTCGTCGACATCCTATGCCCCATCGTATGGAAATCGAAATATGTATAAGAATGACTTCCGTGACTCTGGTGGATTGCAAAGTCAATCTGTGGAGGATTTGGAGGAGTATGCTGTTTATAAGGCTGAAGAGACGACAAAATCGGTAAACAATTGTCGGAAGATAGCTGAGGAAATCCGAGAGGATGCTACCAAGACTTTGGTCATGCTGCATCATCAGGGAGAGCAGATTACAAGGAGTCACGATATTGCTGCTGGCATTGACCATAATTTAAGCAGGGTATTGATCGTGTTATTCCATATTTAATTGATGCAAAATTATGATGGACCAGGATCCTCTGCAACGGCCAAATGCTTGCAGTCAACTGATCTCGGACTTGGTCATTGGATGAAAATCAGACGGCTTGTATTTTGACTTTGTCAAATCAAGTTTAAAATAAAACGAGCCTTTTATTCTTCATCCAATGGCCGAGATCCACGACTATTGAAACTGCGACTGCAGAGAATCCAAATCCAACTATTTTAGGTCTCCTAGATGGGAACCTTGCTCGTGTTGTTTTTACCTGGTGAAAATAAAGTTACTTCTTTTGTTATGCAGCTCCTTGGGAAGTGCTTTGTTTTAACTATTTTATTGGTGTTTATAGGGAGAAAAACTATTGGGAAGTCTTGGTGGCATATTCTCCAAAACATGGAAACCAAAGAAGACGGGCACAATAACAGGCCCTACAATATTTGCAGGTTAGCATTTTCTCTTTTTATTCTCACCTTTTGAAGTTTAGTTATTTTGGGATGTGTATATAATCATCTACAATATGCTTCATGATGCAGATGATCCTGTCAGAAAAAGCGCCAACCACTTGGAGCAACAAGAGAAGTTAGGATTAAATTCTGCCCCTAAAGGACAGTCAAAGCCAAGGAAAGCACTTTCTGAGCCAACAAATGCATTTGAAAGAGTCGAGGTTCGTAATAACTTGGTGAAGATTTCAATGTTATTTAGAATCATTTGAAGTACTGAACATGACAAAAGTTCTGAAATTTTACTGCTTTAATGTGATTAATTTGTGAATAGTTGGTTTTATTTTATTTTTTTGACCCTAATGACCATATCATTGTTTGGAGCCAACCGGTTTTATTTAGGACTTGTTTGGTTAATGGAAACAGAGAGGAATTGTGAGAAGGGAAGAAATTATTTTAAATTTTTGTTGTTCGGTTCAATTTCTTTTAGAGTATAAGATGGGAGGGGTGAAAAGTTCTTCCTGAGTCAATTTTAGCTCTCTTTGATACAAGGGGGTTGGGAGGGGAGAAAAAATTGTTTATAAACTCATAGAGGCATTGACTAAAATAACCTTACATTAAGTCTTAAATGAAATGTTATAAGGGTTTAAAATGTAAATTAACACTTTCCTTCCTCTCAACCATATAGGATATCTCATTAAATACCTATCCTATCCTTGTTTGAACCTAACAGACAGAATTGTAGATAATTTGCTGCCCTTGTCATATTGTTCTCATCAACAACTTATATTTTTAAGTCATTATAATTCTGGCCTGGATACCTTAGTTTTCATTTTTGATTTTATCCTTAGTATTGATTTCAGCAATGTTCTGAAACAGGTTGAGAAAGAGAAGCAAGATGATGCACTGTCAGATATAAGTGATCTCTTGGGAGAACTGAAGGGCATGGCCATTGACATGGGAGTGGAAATTGGGAAGTAAGTAAATTGAATTTTATGTTTTGTTTTCTCAAATTTTACCTTCTAAATATTCTTTAACAGTTTAACACTGATTTAATTCTTTTGCAAGAGTGATAAATAGTTCGGTTAAATATATTTTTGATCACTACAAAATACGTGCCTACAAAAAATTTCACCTAAGTTTTGTCTCCCATTTAATCCACATTTTTTAAATTTGGTCCTTTGTCCTTTTTTATACTCTTTGAACATATCGAAAACCAAATCAACATTGTCTACATGGACTCTTTAAATAATGTGCCGTCCTCATGACAGCCAAGTCAAGATTTTGATATTAGTTAAATATTAAACTAGTTTTATTATTAATTAACCATTTTAAACTTAATTAATTAAAAAACAAAAATGATTTGTACGCCACGTGGACGCCATGTTATTTAAAAAAAATCCGTGGCAAGTGTATTCTGTCTATCTTATTAGCAGAAAAAAAATGGTAGGGACTAATCTGAAAACGCGAATCAAGTGGAGGAATAAATTTAGGACAAATTTTTATAGAAAATAAAAACTTAGATGAATGATATTTGTTTGAACCAAAAACCTTTAACTTTAAATAGTTTAACCAATTGATACCACACTAGTTTTGTAATTATGCAGAACCACTTAACTTTTTTTGAGCATGTTATAATTTAAAGTGATTTAATGTTGCAGGCAAACCAAAGCCATAGATGGATTTGAAAAAGATACCGAGAAGTTGAATATCCGCATGAATGGCGCCAACCAACGTACTCTTCATTTACTTCGAAAATAGGGATGCAGATCATTTCATGAGATTCATTCCAACTTTTGCTTCTTTCCATTATTCAATAGGAGATTTGAACTTTATATAAAACAAAACACCAGTTTCAGTTCTATAGTATGTAATGTACCATTCTCTTGTGAAAATAAGTTATTTCTTTGCAATATATTGTAGATTGATATGGATTATTTGTGATTCAGACGTTGTCAATATCATGATTCATGCAGCACATATTATACCTTGAGTTCTTTGAGCTATTTTTGTTATGAATTCAAGAGTGTGTTTACGTAAACAACTTAATTAAATAATATTGCATTCCCATGAGCTTAGCTCAGTTGGTAGGGATATTGCATATTATATGCAGGGGCCTTATGGTACAAGTATTTATGTATTCCTCTTCATTTCTATAGTTTTGGTCTTTGGGGTTTTTCGGTGTGCATAAAGAATATTTAGACTCACCCAATGTCACTTCATTTGCAAAACTACAGTAATGGAGAAAATGGAGGATATATTCCCATCAAAGGTATATACATTTTTAACATGTGAAAATTGATGGCAAAGGAAATGAATACTTTTGCATTGAACTTCAAGTGAGACCAAAAATAAAACGTAAACCAACAAATATATTCATAAGTTGATACATTTCTATGCTTCTTCAAGATTAAAATTATTGTAAAGGCCGTATATAACTAGCTCATTATTTTTTCTGAAGAAACCAAACTAGCCTATAGAAATTGGCATCGGGAATAATCGAACCTGAGACTTTAAAAGAAGCACATTTCAAGGTCCCAAGGCAACACCAAGTCAACCTTAGAAACCTTATTCATAGTTTACATACTAATTTCATATTTTTAAGGCTTAGTTTACAAGGCTATATAGAAACCTTTTAGTTTTCAGTGCCTGACACAAGCTGGAGCATCAAAGTTTGGGTACACAATAAATGCAATGGACAAAGGATCTATGTATATTGGAGATCTCACATTATTGTACACTGGACCAATTGTTGGAATATCCCCTTTATTTGTTAACTTGAGTGGAATGCCATTCAGCAGCATGGTATGACTTCTGAGGTTATTATCTTTAGGAGTTAAGTGATACTCTTCCCTGAATTTGGCCACTTTATTTGCTTTAACAGTTACATGGTTTTTCACATTGAGTATGAACTCAGTTTGATTGCTTGTGTTGATCAACAATAGTGTTACACCAGCCTGTTGAATGAAATTGGTAAGGATTTGAGTAATGCTGAAATTAATAGCAAAAGTCAAAAGATACCGGAAATTTTGCTTCAAGAAAAAGAATTGCAAACAAATTAAGAATGATACTGAATCAACCTGGATTCAATATTTTCAAACATTCAATATCGAACTAAACAGTTATTTGGTTCCAACAGCTGCGATTATCATCGACTTCTATAAATAGTTGGGACCTCCCTTGCATCTGAATCAGTTCATTTTTCAACTTTAATAGTATCAGTTTCTCTCAAGAATTCTCTCTCTGAATTCTAACAGGTCAGAAAAAGATAAAAATGGCTGCCAATGTGGGTGCAGATCAGAAACCGAAGCAGAAGCATACTAGGTATTCATGAACTGTTGTTGTCTCTCGGAAACGAGACATTTGACATAACATATGTGTCTCAACTACGAAACTATTAAGAATCAGTATCCCATAGTTACACTAATTAAGGTACTCGAATTATAATAATCGCCAAAGAATCAATCCATAGTTACCATATTTTTATCTTTTCTAGCACACACATGTTAAGCTTTGTATGATGTCATTATATTTATCATATCATATATAAAAGAATAAAAACTGAACTCATCAAGTCCCTCTATAATATCCTTCCTAAGAGGTTGTAGTAAATTAGCATACGTACCCTGTCTTTTGAACAATGGGCGTAAGTGCGTAAAAATGGCGAAGAAATATCACTAGAAACACCAAGAACCTTCTTTCCCATCAGCCGATGCCACAATAGTGCGCTGTTTTCAGAACCAGAATCTAGTATTAGATATGTTTAACAATGACATGCATAACCACCATAAATCCGTAATATTTAATTTATACGTGCCTGTAGTAGTCAGGATTAGGAGTGAAAGTAGAGGAATTGAGAAGGCCATAGTTCCCTCCAATGAATGTCTGCCTACAATAAACTTTAGTATTGTAGGTGGATGCTATTCCAAGTTGATCTAAGTACCTATTGAGTCATTCAAATATTCGGTTCGGTTAAACACATTCTAAATAAAAATCAGAATTCTTCTTCTGGAACCTAAAACTTAGAAAGAGGAAAAGAAAATGATGGAATCAATATTACCAAAAGCTATTCACAAATGTGTTAGATATACCAATACCGCCACTGTTAGCTGCCCCGCCAGCTTCTCCTACCCATGCAGAAGCCCAAGGACCATGTTTTTTAATGGTTTCTGAAAGATTTCTGAAAGTGTTTTCCACTTTGATCATGCGATTAGGTTCTAAAATCTTCTCTACAAGATGTGTGTTATTACCTGAAAAAGAGAAATTAATTTAGAAGAAAACAACAGCCTTCTTCTTTGCAGAAAAACAGCAATAGAAGAAAAGGAAGAATATCAGGCTTCTTCTTAGGATATTAGATATTCAGTGAAATTGACTATACTAGAAAGAATTATGTAGTAACAAGCAAACCTGCGCCCAAGTTATATATATGATGAGTTAGAACATTGACTACGCCTGAACCAGAAATCTGAAGAACCTTAGTGTACCATTCCTTATCATAAAATCCACCAGGTGCTACAAGTGAGGGTTTAAACCTCGAGTTCTTGTATAACACATCTAGAATTCGTTTAAGGTTTATCACGTCTTTCCCATACGGTGCAACTCCGACTGATGCACCAATGCCTTCACCGCTTAACTCATTACCTACATAAATAAACATATGCAATAAGTCCACATCGAGTAACAATAGGGAAGACTAAAGCGGTCTGAAGTCCAATTGGTTTAGACCAGTGTTGTTAAATAGCGGCACTGAACCTTAAACAAATTGCTATAGTTCCGCCATACGCTAGAAAAATGTTATCAGATAACAGTTATAGCGGCACAATAGCGCTGTTCCGTAGTGGAATTTGAATGAATCGCTATTTTATGCGATCCGCAATTTACAACACTGTTTAAACCTTTTGGACCATGAACCCCCAGGCTTTGATAACTATAGATCAGTCCATTCACGCTCTGCCATTGGGCATATGCTAAAACAAACTAACTCGTTAACGAAAATAACAAACTACTTTGTCGACTGTCATACCAAATTCCCATGCATCAATCTTGTATCCCTTTGAAACAGTGTACTTTATAAAATCATAAGTATTTGTAGGGTCCCAGGTTCCTTCCCAAACATTATTGCTAGCCTTGTGCTTCCCATGGAGCGCATTCAACCCAAACATCAGAATGGCCCTGCAAGTGTCAAACTTCAATTAAGTTACTCCTACCTGACGTAATCATAATTCTACCGGACACAGACATCCAAGTTCTTTGTTTTGGTACATATTTACACAAAATGGGGTCGATCACATCCTGATATCTCAGTTACTCTTTGTAAGCTAACAAAAACTGTTACAGTAATGCAGGATAGAAGACAATAAACTGAATCACCTAAAGTCTTTAATTGTAAGGAAGAAAGGACTAAATTGAAACTATCCTTTTTATTTGGTTTAAAAGAAGAGAAAGTGAGGGTAGCGGTGATGATAATAACAAATATAATGTAAAGATTCTCACCCTGTCTTATTGAAAAAATGATTCAGCTCGTCCCACCTTTGCATGTGTAAAGATCCCTTTGAAAATCCAAACAATCCATTTTTCATCTTTTGAAATGGATGACCGGTAGACTTCAATTTTCCTACGTTATACACCACCTGATCTTGCAGAGAACCTCCAAGTCTTATCCTCAAAGGTTTGAGGGCTATCCGAAAATGATATGAAAAGAATAACATTATGCTTAATACATTTAAACTTCATGCAGCCACAGTAATAAAAACAACAATAATAATGCCATCAACAATGTTTTAAAAACAAGACTGGAGATCAAACCGCTGAGACCTCTTAGTCATGGTTTAATCGATTAAACCACGGTTGAACCAGATGACAGATAAATACTAAGAAATTATTAAACCAATCGATGAACTGGCTAGTTCAGTCCGAGTTTTTAAATATCGGTCATCAAACTAACAGATTTTCTAAATCATATACATTTAAGTAATTTAGACATACAGACCTTGGATTGCTTTGGCAAGGAAAGGATGAGATAAGTCCTGAAAAATCAATCCGCGTTCAATTGAACGATGACTAAAACTGGTTAGCTGCTTTCCAAGGAAACATAAAATTTCAAGAGCATTGATTTCATTTTCTATAGCGGTGTCGATGTCCTATGTTTTTTACTTTAGGGGTGTCAACGTATTGTCAGTGTCGTGTCAGGTGTCTGTATCAGAATCCGTGCTTCATAGAACAGATGAAAATACAAAAATACTCACCAAATTTACAATAGACGAATGTCCCCAAGAACAATAGCCGTCGTTGCATTTATCATGAGGCCACCAATCAATAGTGGCACAAATGAAGTTATCATCTGTTTCAGCTTTTGCTTGAGCTCCATTTACTTGTAGCAAACCATGTTCAATATCCTTACTTAGAGTAACTTGAAGAGAGGTCAAAAAGAGAAACAATGCAAGGTAGAGTCTCATGATGACTGAATCAATTGCAGCAGCATCCAAGTCTAACACAGTAACTAATCCAAATTAACTGCAGTAATAGATAAAAGCTGATTTACAGAAAGATCTTATGAAACTATAGAGTAGAATTAAAACTTTCTCTTATCCAAGATTTTTTTTTTTTACATATTCTTCTATTTAACAGTTAAAAAATAGAAAATTAAGTTTTACATAAATACCACATAATGATTAGTAACTGAAACAACAGAAAATAAAAAATAAGAATAGTGATTATTATCATTATTATTAATAGATTACCAGATTTTCCTGAAAAGGGTTAATCAAGTAAATTGTCCCTATAAATATGCATATATTCGTTTTTAGTCTCTATAAAATAAATCGCACTTTTAGTCTTGTAAATTTTCCTTTTCAATTTTAGGGGACAAAAAATGCTACAATTTTAGGGACTAAAAATGCTTCTAAAAAATTTTAGAGTGCTATAAATGCTAACGTAAAATTTTACGAAGACTAAAACATGTGTTTTATTATTTGTAAAGACTAAAAACGAAGTTCTGAATATTTATATCGAAAATTACTCCCTCCATCTTACATTAGGTGTTCTCTTTTCAATTTTTATTGTCTCAAATTGTGAGATGGAGGGAGTATAATCTTCCAAATTGATAATTTCTTTTTATAAGTTAACATCAATACTCATAACCATGACATAGTAATTTTATACATTAATTCAACAAGGACCACTTCACTTTCTCTCAAATATCAATATGTTTTGTGAATCATGAAAATAAACTTCAATGTGAGAATCTCAAACATGCTCATTGCTCACAATCACATGCTTATTAAGTTATCAATAATAAACAAATCAAAACCAGTAAAAAATGTGAGCACAAATCTTGTCAGAAACATTAACCAATCATAACTATATTATTATTATTATTATTTTAAATCTTTAAGACACAGCAACAAGATATAACTATATAAACAAAACATAGAATAATAGGTTGAATTCAAACTTAGTCAAAAAAACATAACTCATTCTTATCATTAAAAAACAATACAAAACAGCTTCCAATAGACTTGTAAATAATATATATAACAAAAAGAGCATCCAAACATTAAAAAAAACATCATCAGAGAGTGTCCTTTCAACTAAAAAACATGTTAAGAGAGTGACCATGAAGACAAAAAGGAAAGAATAAGAAAAAGGGTGACAGAAAGTAACAAACTTTGATAGAGAAGACAAGAACCTAAATATGAGTTGTTGGGCTGCTGCTATATTGGCATTGAAAAGTATGTTGTGTTGGCTAAATAATGGTTGGATAACTGTGGCTGAGAGAAGTGAACATATGTCTCTCACAAAATAATGACACAACTGTCTCTCACTATCTTTTGTTTGTAGGGGAAGTGTCAACACTACAACTTGAATTCAAAAAAAATGAATGTGTTCACACTAGAACTTGGATAAAAAAAAAAACTAAAATGTAATATTCATCCTTGATAATATGGTTTGTTTGAGTTTTGGTCCTTAAACTTTTGAAAAATTGTAAATTTTTTTTCTTTTTTAAAATAATCTTTGGACACATTTTTTTTGTTGATTTGTCTCATTTCTATTTATGTGGTAGATGCTCACTGTGTTAAATTGGCCACATGTCATCTACTAACCTGACAATTATGTCATTTAACATATTTTAGAAACAGTTTAAAAAACAAATAATATAGTTTTGGAATTTAAAAAAACCAATTAATTTTAATTAGTTAATAAAACTGCTGAAAAGGAGGGAAAATGTTAGTTAGTTAGTTAGTTAATAAAACCCATTTTCCCTCTTTCCTTCATCACTCCTCAATCGATTTCATCCTCTTCTGCTATTATCTTCTTCTTCGTTCTTTGCCTTCTTCAATCCTTCATCATTTCATTTTCTTCAACTCATCTTCTTTCAATTGAAATTTCAGAAAACGATTGGTGTTTAAAAAATGTCAAGTAGAAGAGGATATTCGAGTAGTAGAGGCAGGTCGCAATCATATTCGATTTCCAGAAATGGGGAAAGTTCCAGTCAAGGTCGATTTCTAGAAATTGGGTCGGAGATGTTACCAGTGATGCTACCTATTTGTGGGTGTAATTTACCAATGAAGGTGTACATTGCTAACACAATCGAAAATCAAGGTCGTATGTTTTGATAATAATAAAGTATGAAAATAACAATTGGATATACTAACGTGTGTTCAAGTATGCAAGACCATAGAATTAAATTGTAATTCTTAAATCAAGTTTTGGTTTTGAAACATCAAGATTTTGAACACTTAAAAGTGCATCTGAAGTAAGCGAGAAGTTGAAGACTAGGAACAAGATGAAAAAAGGTCAACCAAAAAGTCAATGTTTTGATTAGAAGAGTAACTTCGTTTAGAAGCATTTGAAGATTGTAAGCATCTAAAGGAATGAAGACTCTGAAGGCCTCAAATATATGAAGACCACGTTAGCAACTAAAGATTCTGACCAATTTATCGCCTTTTGAAGATTTTTGACAATATTCTAAATTTCTGAACCTTGTGCTTCAAGAAACATTTGCATACGAATTTTCCACAAATCATAGTGTTCCCTTCCATTAATATATATCTTGCTAAAAATGGAAGTTTCAAGTAAGACGTAAGATTATGAAACTTGATGGTAAAGGAAATGAATACTTTTGCATTGAACTTCAAGTGAAATAAAAAATAAAATGTAAACCAACAAATATATTCATAAGTTGATTCCTTCAACAAAAAAAAAATGATAAATTTTTATGCTTCTTCAAAATTAAAATTATTGTAAAGACCATTATAACTTGCTCACTATTTTTCCTGAAGAAGCCAAACTAATCTACCAAAATTGGCTACGAGGAGAATTGAACCTGAGACCTTGAGAGGAGCACACTTCAAGGTCCCAAGGCAACACCACCAAACCAACCCAAGTGGGTTAACTTGCTCACTACTTAGAATTACAAAGAACTTGTAGTTCCTTATTTTTAAGGCCTAGTTTACAAGGCTATATAGAAACCTTTGACTTTATAGTTATCAGTGCCTGGCACAAGCTGGAGCATCAAAGTTTGGGTATACAATAAATGCAATGGACAAAGGAGCTATGTATATTGGAGACTTCACAGTACTGTGCACTGGATCCGTTGTTGGAATATCCCCTTTATTTGTTAACTTGAGTGGAATGCCATTCAGCAGCATGGTTTGGCTTCTGAGGTTATTATCTTTTGGAGTTAAGTGATACTCTTCCCTGAATTTGGCCACTTTATTTGCTTTAACAGTTACATGGTTTTTCACATTGAGTATGAACTGAGTTTGATTGCTTAAGTTGATCAACAGTAATGTTACACCAGCCTGTAAAATGATATTGGTAAGAGATTGTAGATTAATAGCAAATTAGCCAACAGATGATGGAAATTTCTCTCCAGTAAAAAAGAATTACTAGGAAATTAAGCATGACGTTGAATCAACCTGAAATTGCATATAGTTTGAGAAAACATAAAAGTTCTAGAAAGCAAAGATCTTTATTAGATAGAAAGCTGAAAGCTGCCTACATTGTAGTCTGCAGCACCTTCATTCTGTTGGGTGTGAGGGATGCATTTAGTTCCACACCGTTTAAAGATGTGACATAAGTAGTTCTCATATCCTCACCACGGCTCTCTCTCCCACCAGATTTGATCTATCATAAGTAGTTCTCATATCCACAAAGCTCAGTGTGTATGATCTTTCATATTTTCATGTCTCCGACCCACCTTGAGCTTGTAGGAGAGTATTAGAGTATACTTACTCGGGTTTATAAGTTTATTGTAATTGTATGTAATCTCTATAGTACCTGATCACACAGAACTAGCTGAAAAGTTGCTATTATCTTCGTCGGTCGATTTCTATAAATAGTTGCAACCTCCCTTGCATTTTAATCAGTTCATTTTTCAACTTTAATTATATCAGTTTCTCTCAAGAATTCTATGAATTCTAACAGGTGGAAAAAAGATAAACATGGCTGCTAACGGAGGTGCTGATCAGAAACCAAAGCAGAAGCATGGTTTTAGGGAAAAATACAACAATGAATAACGGATCTACTAGCTATTCATGGACTATTGTTGTCTCTCGGAAACGAGACATTTGACAGAACCTATGTGTCTCGACTACAAAACTATTAAGAATCAGTATCCCATAGTTACACAAATTAAGGTACTCAAACTATAATAATCGCCAAAGAATCAATCCATAGTTACACACGCTTGTTAAGTTTTTCGTATGATGTCATATCAACTTTAATTTTTCAATAATTGGGACATTAATCATGTATAAAAACTGAACTCATCACATCTCTATAATATAATATCCTGGCGTAGAAGTTGTAATAAATTAGCATACTTACCCTGGCTTTTGAACAATGGGTGTAAGTGCGTAAAAATGGCGAAGAAATATTACTCGTAACACCAAGAACCTTCTTTCCCATTAGCCGATGCCACAACAACGCACTGTTTGCAGAACCAGAATCTAGGATTAGATATGTTTTACAATGACATACATTAATATTATAAATCCTCAAGTAACACTCCAGGGAATATAAGTATATTGAATTATCTATTAATCTCTGATTTTAATTTTTCTGTAATATTTAATTTATACTTGCCTGTAGTAGTCAGGATTAGGAGCGAGAGTGGAGGTATTGAGAAGGGCATAGTTCCCTCCAATTAATGACTGCCTACAATAAACTTTAGTATTGTAGTTGGATGCCATTCCAAGTTGATCTAAGTACCTACGACGAGTCATTCAGATATTCGGTTAAACACATTTTAAATAAAAATCAGAATTCTTCTTCCAGCACCTAAAACTTAGAAAGAGGAAAAGAAAATGATGGAGTCAATATTACCAAAAGCTATTCAAAAATGTGTTAGATATACCAATACCGCCACTCCTAGATACCCCGCCAGATTCTCCTACCCATGCAGAAGCCCAAGGACCATGTTTTTTAATGGTTTCTGAAAGATTTCTGAAAGTTGTTTCCATTTCGCTCAAGTGATCAGGATCTAAAATCTTCTCTACAAGATTTGTGTCATTAGCTGAAAAAGAGAAATTAACTTAAAAATATATTATGAATGGTAGACAATAGTATTTTGCATGCAAGTGAACAAAATATATATTCTTTGATACAATTTAAATATGAGTAAACCACCAATTTAAATATCGAGCTATCTTAGGATATTAGGTATTCAGTGAAACTGACTATACTAGAAAGAATTATGTGAGTGATAAGCAAACCTCGGCCTATGTTATATAAATGATGAGTCAGAACATTGATTACGCCTGGACCCGAAAGCTGAAGAAGCTTATTGTACCATTCCTTATCATAACTTCCATCAGGTGCTACAAGTGAGGGTTTGAACTTCGAGTTCTTGTATAACACATTTAGAATTCGTTTAAGGTTTATCACGTCTTTCCCATACTGTGCAACGCCAACTGATGCACCAACGCCGGTACCACTCAACTCATTACCTACATAAGCATACGCAATAAGTCCACATCAGATAACAACAGAGAAGACTAAAGTGGGATGAAGATTAAATGGCTTAGACCAGTGTTGTTCCGCCATACCCCAACAAAATGTTGTCAATAACAGTTATATATAGCGGCACTATAGCATTGTTGCATAGTGAAATTTGAATGAATCACTATTTTCTATGATCTGCGATTGACAGCACTTGTTTAGACCTTTTGGACCATGAACCCCTAGGCTTTAACACTTAGACAATTGGCATATGCTGAAAAAATCAATACATTAACGGAAATAACGAACTACTTTGTCTATTGTCATACCGAATTCCCATGCAGCAATCTTGTATCCCTTTGAAACAGTGTACTTAATAAAATCATAAGCATTTGTAGGGTCCCAGGCTCCTTCCCAAACTTTACTAGTATTACTAATCTTGTGCCTCCCACTGAGCGCATTCAAGCCAAACATCAGAATGGCCCTGCAAGTGTCAAACTTCAATTAAGTACACCTACCACACGTAATCGTAATTCTAGCAGACACAGACATCCAAGTTCTTTGTTTTGGTACATATTTACACAAAATGGGGTCGATCACATCCTGATATGTCAGACACTCTTTGTAAGCTAACAAAAACTGTTACAATAGTGCAGGATAGAAGACAATACATTGAATCACTTCAAATAACAAAATAAGTAAATCACCTAAAGTCTTCAATTATAAGGAAGAAAGCACTAAGAGAGACTACTATACCACCAAGAAAGTGGTGCACATTCCCCTCAGCAACCAAGCCATTAGAGTGAAAACTATAACTTTGTTATATATATATATATATATATATATATATATATATATATATATATATATATATCCTAATAAAATGCTAGATTGTTTTCATACTTTTTATTTGGTTTAAAAGAAAAGAAAGTGAGGGTTGGGGTGAAGATAATAGCAAATACAATGAGAATATTCTCACCCTGTCTTATTGAAAAAATGATTCAGCTCATCCCACCTTTGCATGTTTAAAGATCCCTCTGAAAATCCTAAAAATCCACCGTTTATCTTTTGAAATGAATGACCAGGAGACTTCAAGTTTCCTACGTTATACACGACCTGGTCTTGCAGAGAACCTCCAAGTCTTATCCTCAAAGGCTTGAGGGCTATCCGAAAATGATATGAAAAGAATAACATTATGCTCAATACATTTAAACTTCATGCTGCCACAATAATAATGTCATCGACAATAATAACGTCATCAACAATGTCAACCGATTTTTAAAAACATCAGTCATAAAACTAACAAATTATCCAATTTTTAAAACATCGGTCATAAAACTAACAAATTGTCTAAATCATATACATTTAAGTAATTTTGAAATACAGACCTTGGATTGCTTTGGCAAGGAGAGGACGAGATAAGTCCTGAAAAATCAATCCACATTCAATTGAACAATGACTAAAACTGGTTAGCTGCTTTCCAAGGAAACATAAAATTTCAAAAGCATTGATTTCATTTTCTATACAGGTGAAAATCTAAAAATACGCACCAAAGTTACAATAGATGAATGTGCCCAAGAACAAAAGCCGAAGTTGCATGATTCAGGAGGCCACCAATCAATCGTTGCACAAATGAAGTTATCATCTGTTTCAGCTTTTGCTTGAGCTCCATTTACAAGTAGCAAAATATGTTCAATATCTTTACTTAGAGTAACTTGAAGAGAGGCCAAAAAGAGAAACAATGCAAGGTAGAGTCTCATGATGACTGAATGAATTGCAGCAGCATCCAAGTCCAACACAGTAACTAATATAAATTAACTGCAGTAATAGATAAAAGCTGATGTATAGAAAGATCTTATGAAACTATAGAGTAGAATTAAAACTTTCTCTTATCCAACATTTTTTTTTACAGATTCTTTTATGTAACCCTTAAAAAATAGAAAATTAAGTTTTACTTGAAACCCACATAATGATTAGTAACTGAACACCATATTATTATTATTATTAATTGATTACTTAGTTTAGTAATTGATTGCTAATAAAAGAAAAAAGGTTAATTAAGTAAATGATCCTTATAAATATGTAGAATTTTGTTTTTAGTCCCTATAAAAAAGAATTGCACCTTTTAGTCCCTGTAACAATCACACACATAGTAATTTTATGCCTATATTCAATAAGGGCAACTTCACTTTCTCTCAAGTATCAATACTCATAACCATGACATAGTAATTTTATACATAAATTCAATAAGGTTATTAAGTTATTAAGTAATAAATAAATCAAAAGCAGTCAATAATATGAGCACAAAACTTGTAAGAAACATTAACCAATCATAATTATATTATTATTATTTTTAATCTTGAAGACAAAGCTACAAGATATAACTATAAATAAAACATAGAATAATAGGTTGAATTCAAACTCAGTCAAAAAAACATAACTCATGTTTATCATTAAAAAACAATACAAAAAAGGTTCCCATATACTTGTAGATAATATATATAACAAAAAGAGCATCCAAACAAGATATGAAAGAATAAGAAAAAGGGTGACAGAAAATAACAAACTTTGATGGAGAAGACAAGAACCTAAAAATGGGTTGTTGGGCAGCTTCTATGGTATTGAAAAGTATGTTGTGTTGGCTCAAAAATATGGTTGGATTACTGTGGCTGAGAGAGTATGTTGTATATAATGACACAAATTGGAAATTGAAAGGCCACACATGTCTCTGATTAATGACTCTCTTTTTCTTTGTAGAGGAAGTGTCAAATCTAGTCAGATTTACACTTACACATATACAATTCAAATCAAAATGAAAGTGTTCAACTTAATTATTCTGGTTAGGGTGTTCACATTACATATTGGATTAAAAAACAATCCTTTGGTTCAAAAATGAAATTATATGTTCAAGTTAATGCAGTTTACTTTGAATATTTTTTAGATTTAAACGCAATTTTTACCTCTAACATTTTACTAGTTGCAATTTTGGCATGCTATTAAAAAAAGTCCATGACTACGTGCTTCGTAACTTAAACACGAGGTAAGTAATTTCTGATTTAAAAATAAAAGAAAAATGGAAATTAAAAAAGTCAATTTCTTCAACTTATTCTCCAAGAACAAGAATGCATCTTTTTGCTTAAACACACACAAAGCCATCTTCAACACAGAAACACAGAAAAATCTTCTCTTCAACATCCATATTATGAAACAAGAATTTGAGAAGATATTAAAGAGAAAGAGACCTTGTAGCGATTAAAAAGATTCTTCTACTTGCATTTACATTGTTCTGAACTCTCTCTCATCTTCGACCTCATCATTTTCCAAAGTGTCTTGTTCCTCTTCGAAGCAGTAAAATCCTTCTCCCGCTTCGCCCGTATTGATATGAACTCTCTTGTCTCTTGCTGACTCCACTGCAGCTGAGCTGGAACCCTCTCTCTCACCGCCGCAGGAGACATCAACGATGACGTCGGGAACAACAGTGATAATAACCAAATCTACTCCGCTGCCGAAACCGAAATTTGGAATCAGAGATAGAAAGTTGTGCAGAGAGGGAGGTGGTGGTTGTTGAAAGGAAAGGAGACCGACAGAGGAGGTAGAGAGATCGTGAAGCTCAATCTTTTCATTTTTTTTTTCTGTGTTTGAAATTGTTTTTTTTTTTTAAGCAAACCATCAATAAATATTCAATTACTCCCTCAAAATTGCAACATTTGTGAAAAACTATCCTATTTCGCAAAACTTCAAAAATTAGTTATGTTTAGAGATTCTGCATATCTAGCCATAAGAAATATCTAACCATATTAGTTTCATGAATAATGGTTCTAACCATTTCGTGTAACAATATGTTCTTTCTCTCTACAACCTTGTTTTGTTGTGGAGTTCGAGGAGAAGAAAACTCATGGATAATTTCATGTTTTTTACAAAAAAAAAAAAAAAAATCAAATGGCTCGTTTTCAAATTCACCACTATGATCACTTTGACTTCTTTTTTTTTAGATTGTACTTGTGTGCAGAAGTTACTAAACACATCATATATACATTATCTTTAGTTCTAAAGGATTTTACTCAAGTTCATCTGTTGTAATCATCAACAATGATTAATCCATACTTGCTTTCATTTATTGATTATGTACTCACTGGTCCAAACGAATCAATGTGAAGTAGTTCTAAGGGTCTAGAAGTAGAAACGATGTCTTTAGATTTAAACGATGATTTCACAATCTTTCCTTTTTGGCATGCACGTGCATCTGAATGATAGTCAATGTCTGGTAAGGCTCTGACCAGTTGTAACTTACAAAGCTTAGAGACTAATCTTCAGTTAGCATGTCTTAGATTTCTGTGTCAAAACCATTTCTAATCAATCACGGATAAAAGACAAATTACCGTCTAATCAGTCAAATTTGAAAAATTGATTTTATAAACACTGTTCTTTCTTTTACCTTTGAACACCATAGATTTTTCACTTTTGTTGATTATTTTACAGTTGTTTTTATCAAATATCACATCATAACTACTATCACAAAATTGGTTAATGTTGAGCAGGTAATGTCTAAGTTCATCAACAAACTACACATTATCAACAAAGATAGAAGAGTTACCAATAGTTCACGGACCAACAATCTTGCATGTCCGATTTCCTCCAAATCTCATAGTTCCTCCCTCTTTCATGGTCAGGGTTAGGAAAATAGACTTTTCTCCTATCATATGACGCGAGCAACCACTGTCCAGGTACCATGATCTTTGCTTTTCTTTTCCTCTTAAGCATACCTGCAGCATAAACAATTTCTGATTTAGGTACCCATATCTTTATGGGTCCTTTTGGGTTAGTTCTGAAGGATTTAGTCTTCTTTTGTGCCTTGTGCCTGAAGTTATGTGACTTAGGTTTATTCAAGACTTTAGGTTTAACACCATTTGATCTTAAATCCCATGTAGCTACAATAGTTTTCCTCCTCTAGTCCTAGACTTAGACTTCAAACGCTGAGTTCATAAGAACCTGAGACTTAGGTCCCGGTCTCTTCAGAATTTGAATCTTTGAAGTCTTAGGTCCAGAGTTATTCACAACCTTAGACTTAGAAACCTTAGACTTTGAATTATTCAGAGTCTTAGATTCAGAAGCTTTAGGTTCTGACTGGTTTTGAACTGCAGTTTTGTCAGCCACTAGCACAAAGTAAGCTTTCAAACCTTCCTTAATGCAATCATAACAAGATATCAGATTGACTTCATTAGGTTTTCATTCTATGGAGCCAATTCCTTCACCTTTGTTTCTGTGTATGCCATAAATCATGGAAGCTACCTTGCTTCTGTCAATTCCAGTCATGATAAATTCTTCAAGAACAATTTCTTGTTTACTCAAAGGTTTTTCAAAACACTTATCATTCAATTTTTGAAAAAGATGTTTGAGTTTTTTCTTATACTCTTGAAGAATGAAATCATAACTCACATTTTCTTCTTCTAATTTTTCCATATCCAAAATAGGTTTTTTGTAACACCCCATTTTCCCAACATAAAAATTTATTGATTAAATCAGAGTATCACATAAACGGAATGCTACATTTCTTAAAATCTAAAAAACGGAATAAATAATAATTTATTCTAGTCAAAATTATTTAAACTTCGCAGCGGATAAAAGTCAAGTTAACATAATAGTTCTGGCTCGCAGGCCTAATCAGAAGTCTGAACATAATTCAAAACTACCACTTATTCTTGTCAGTTCAAGGTAATACGTAAGGAATAGAAAATATATAAAAGTCCCCATCCCATTACGTATCAGAGCACCTAAGGACACAATGAGGGTAGCCACTCACAACAACAACATCAACTAAAGATTAATTAACTGCACTTGCCCACAAGGCGGCAATTCCAACAGAAGGGGTGAGATTTCACATTCTATAATGATAAGCAACAATTCATGTAAAAGAATTAATCAACATAAAATAGCAACAAATCATATAAGAGAATCAATCCACATAAAACAGCAACAAATCATATAAGAGAATCAATCGACATAAAACAACAACAAATCATCATCAACAAGTACTTCATATAATTACAGATATAAATCATCAATTAATTTCAAGTATCAGGTAACATCATCATCATCTTAATCAACTTCATAACTTCAAAAATTTACTTAACCACTTGACTCGACAATGCAACTTTAACTTGACTATGCAACTTAATCATCTTACTCATGCATGTGGTACCAATCTAGGGCATAAGCCCTCGTCGCTTTTTGAGCATAAATATACTCCTAGGGCATAAGCCCTCGTCGCTATTTGAGCATAAAAATACTCCTAGGGCATAAGCCCTCGTTGCTATTTGAGCAAAAGCTCCTAGGGAATGAGTCTCGTCTCTGGATGAATATGCATGGACTCAACGTCTTACAACTTAGACAACACAACCATAACTTAGACAGACACATGCAACTTTAAACAAATGTAATCAACAACATGACAACACATTATTAGTCTCAAGATATAACAATATTTTAAACATTGTCTTAAAGCATCACTTAAAATTCGCATAATAAAATATCTATAAAAGATTTTCATGTCAAACCAAAGCTACTGGAAGCATAATTTAATCATCAACAACTTTCATATAATCATCATATATATAACTTTCATATAAATATCATATAAATAACATATAAACAACTTTCATATAAATATCATATATACAATCTTCATATAAATATCATATAAACAACTTTTCATATAAATTTATGAGATTATTTATACTCTTAACAACCTGATTCAATTCAAAACCTAACTTCTACAACCACAACAAAATTCAACAACAACAAGATTAAACATTTTTTAGAATTATATGCTTATAATTAAAGAAGGTTAGTCTCACCCTTACCTTAGATTGATTGATTGCAAAAAGATTATACAGACTTCTCTTCTCTGACTCTTCTCTTACCATAAGTTTCTCCTCTTTCTCCAAAACAGTTTGCACGTCATATTATTTTCTAACTCTAACTCTCCTTTTTATAATAACCATAATTTCTCCTACACCCAAAAACTACTTTTTTCCTCGTAATCTTATTTATTTCTAAATTAAATATATCTCTCCCTCACTTAATAATAATAATAATAATACACCAAATAACAAATATATCTCTACACAAAATATATTTCTATACTAGATAGCATATATATTTCCACACAAAATAACAAATATATTTCTATACTAGATAACATATATTTCCACACAAAATAACGAATATATCTCTACACAAAATAACAAATATATTTCTATACTAGATAACATATATATTTCCACACAAAATAACCAATATATTTCTATATTAGATAACATATATTTCCACACAAAATAACGAATATATTATACAAATAAATTACTAACATATAACATAACAAAATATAATTTCATCAAAATAAATCGACTAAATTATATAAAGACATCTAATCTCAATAAATTAATAAATAATAAAAGTAGGGCGTTACATTTTTCATGTTGTCTAATCAGACTAACATATCTTTGTTTAAAAATTTTCAACTATTTGGATCTGGTTTGATAATGATTGAGAATCTCTTTGACAGAATCAATAAGTTCAGATCTAGTTAGTTTAGAGTATAACTCATCTTCATCCTTAGAGTCTGTTCCAGATTTTGCATCATAAGCTGTTGTAGCTACGAAAGCTAGATTAGCTACTTCTTCAGCTTCATTTTTCTTTGACTTCTCTTTTGACTTGTCTTTTTGCAAATCTGGATAATCAGCAATGAAGTGGCCAGGTTTCTTGCAGTTGAAGCATCCCTTCTGGTCTTCTTTCTTTGAACTTGATCCTTTGTAACCATTGCTTCTGTTTGATAACCTTTTATTCTTCTTAGCTAGATACTGAATTCTTTTTGAAAGCATAGCCATCTCCTCAGCTTCTGGATCTTCTTCAGAACCTCCAGCAGGAGATTCATCAGATTTGAGAGCTTTTGAAAACTTTCCCTTAGACTTTAATGTTATAGATTTGGATTTCTTCACAAGTTCTTCTTCATTGAGCCCTATCTCATTACATTTAAGAGAGATTATAAGATCTTCAAGATTGTGTGTGTTTAGATCTCTAGCTTCTTCAATAGATGTCACCTTAGGCGCCTTTACTTAGCAGGTAAGTTCCTTAGAATCTTCGTCACATGATCAGCAGCTACATAACTTTTCTTCAGAATCTGAAGTCCAAATACTAGATTCTGAAACCTTAAGTACATAGCCTCAATGTTTTCATTCTCTTTCATTCTGAACATTTCATATTCCTCAACAAGAATAATAGTTTTAGCTTCTTGGACCTTCTTGTTAATGGTTAGAACATAAAGAGTTGAACATGGCTTTAGCAGTAGATTTGTCACTCATCTTCAAGTATTCTTTGTAAGGTAGAGTAGCAACAAGAATCCCTCTGATCTTGTGATGCTTCTTGTAGAGCTTCTTATGATAAGCAGTGTGTTTCTTTCTATCAACAATTACACCTTCTTCATCCAAAGTAAGATCAACATCATCTTCAAGAATATCCCAAAATTCTTCATCTATGCCAATAATGTTACTGCACATTTTGCTTTTCCTCCAAAAAAATGTTTCAGGATCACCATAGAACATAGGTGGCTTTTGTGAACCAGATGACTTGTCATAAGTACCATAATCATATGATACAGCAGCACTAGAGTGTCAAGTGTCATCATCACCACTTGCAAACATTTTTTTTCCAGATCTTTTCTGTTACACTGTTAAGTGCTAGAACAATAGAACCAGACGCTTTGGTACCAACTGAAGGTGAGAAAAACACAAGAAGAGGGTTGAATTGTGTTAGTTTTTTCTTCTTTTTAACTAAGTTCATAGTTAAAAGTCTGATAGAGTTCAGAGTCTAGAATAATGTTTAGAATCAAATGCAGTGGATATAAAAGAGATAGAGAGAGAGAGAAGAAAGTAACACAAGCAATTATCTTGGTTTCTTCCACAATCTGGAAGTAGTTCAATCCTCATTGCACTTCCAATAAGATTTTTTTACAATAATCACACAAGATTACAATCGCTCAAGCACACAAACAAGAGATTTCAAATATTCAAGCACACAAGCAAGATATTTGTTATGCTCAAGCACAAAAGCAAGAGACTTCCTAAATAAACAGATTACTAAGAATAAGTTTGGTTGAACACTTGATAATACAAAACTGTTCAGACTCTAAGACTTAAGAATTTATAGGATATGAAAGTTTATAAGAAATTCTAAGTGTTTTGATGCACGATAATTTTGATAGAGTTTTGGCACTTGTAAAAATATTGCAGAGTCTCTCCTAATCTTCAGGTCTTCTTTCATTTATATAAAGGTATGAAAGAGGCGTTGTAGAGGTTTCAGCACATCAAAGAGACGTTAGAGAAATTAGATCAATCAACATTGATTTGTTGCTTGATATGGTTAATGTCCTAGGAAGGAATAATTTGAAAACCATTCCTTGATAGGAAATTAACCGATCCAATCTAGTATAGACACAAATGTAGCTTGTACTATGCGCAGGAAATATGTAGTAGTGGGTATAGTTGTTATACAATTGTACTATTGTCCTTCACTGTCCTTTCTCTGAGGATAAGCATCCAAAACCTTCTAATTCTTCAGAATATCTGTTGCTCTAGTCTTCTAATCCCTTACGTACATTTGTGTCTTCAAATATCAATAAAAACTAACTCCAGGTTCTTCATTTCAGCTTCTGATCTTCAGTCTCTGGGTGAACTTCAGACTCTGACAATCAGCTTCTGGATACTCTTGAGACTCTAACTTTCAACTAAGATTCCCTTGAAAATTCCTTTGCTCTAATTTGTTCTTCCAAAATCAATATTTTGTTCTAAGACACATAAATTTTAGTCTATGGTCCTGCACACTTAAATAAATATTAACATATCTAATTGAACTTGTAATACTTTGTTATCATCAAAACTTGTAATATCTTTGGGGTTTTTCAGTGTGCAGAGAGAATATTTATTTAGACTCCTCAGTCACACATACATGTATATATATATATTTGCAAAACTACACTGATGGAGAAATAAAGAGGATCTATTTCCATCAAAGGCATTTACCTAGTTACAATTAGCAAGAGCTAGTAATTCCATATATTTTACAAGCACGAACGGAGCTAAGTAGTTTAAAAATATGGCAGTCGCCATCCATCTAGTACTCATCATTCTTTTTTATAGGAGTAGTTTATAAAAAATTTGTAGCTAAATATAAGTTCATATTCAAAATTTTAGATGCATTGATTACTCTTTTTTCAAATATACCCTTTATTAATACTGCCAACTTGTCTTGGTATATGAAAAATTAACATTAAATATATATTTAATTAAGAGTAATTTAGTAATAGACACACACATTTGAAACAACTTTATTACTCAATTACTCAAGAATTTATCGGGTGTTATATTTTCGCCACCCTCGATTATTTTTTCTGGCTCCGTCCCTGTTTACAAGTCTGTATAGTAACCATAGACTTTATAGTTTTCAGAGTGCCTGTCACAAGCTGGAGCATCAAAGTTTGGGTACACAACAAATGCAATGGACAAAGGAGCTATGTGTATTGGAGATATCACATTATTTTGCACTGGATCCAATGTTGGAATATCCCCTTCATTTGTTAACTTGAGTGGAATGTCATTCAGCAACATGGTTTGGCTTCTGAGGTTATTATCTTTTGGAGTTAAGTGATACTCTTCCCTGAACTTGGCTACTTTATTTGCTTTAACAGGTACATGGTTTTTCACATTGAGTATGAACTCAGTTTGATTGCTTATGTTGATCACCAGTAGTGTTACACCAGCCTGTTGTATGAAATTGGTAAGAATTTGAGGAATGCTGAAATTACTATTACTAGCAAAAATCAAAAGATACCGGAAATTTTTGCTTCAAGAAAAAGAATTGTAAACAAATTAAGAATGACACTGAATCAACCTGGATTCAATATATTCAAACATTTGTTATCAACTTTAATTTTTCAATCATTGGGACATTAATCATATATAATATCCATCATATATTTATCATATAAAAAAGAATAAAAACTAAACTCATCGCGTCTCTCTAAATGAGCATACTTACACCGTCTTTTGAACAATGGGCGTAAGTGCGTAAAAATGGCGAAGAAATATCACTCGAAACACCAAGAACCTTCTTTCCCATCAGCCGATGCCACAATAGTGTGCTGTTTGCAGAACCAGAATCTAGGATTAGATATGTTTAACAATGACATGCATAATCATGATCAATCCTCAAATAAAAGTATATCGATTAATCTCTCAAAAAAATTCCGTAATATTTAATTTATACGTGCCTGTAGTAGTCAGGATTAGGAGTGAGCGTGGAAGTATTGAGAAGGCCATAGTTCCCTCCAACTAATGTCTGCCTACAATAAACTTTAGTATTGTAGGTGGATGCCATTCCAAGTTGATCTAAGTACCTACGACGAGTCATTCAAATATTTGGTTAAACACATTCTAAATAAAACTCAGAATTCTTCTTTTGGCACCTAAAACTTAGAGAGAGGAAAAGAAAATGATGGAATCAGTATTACCAAAAGCTATTCACAAATGTGTTAGATATACCACGACCACCACTTTGAGCTGCCCCTCCAGATTCTCCTACCCATGCAGAAGTCCAAGGACCATGTTTTTTAATGGTTTCAGAAAGATCTTTGTAAGTTGTTTCCGCATTAATCATGCGATTAGGATCCAAAATCTTCTCTACAAGATTTTTGTTAGTACCTGGAAAAAATAAATTAACTTAGAAATAGATGATGAATGGTAGACACTAGTATTTTGCATGCAAATGAACAAAATATATATTCTTTGATACAAATTAAATATGAGTAAACCACCAATTCCTCAAGTAAAAGAAACTAAAACAGCAATATAATCAAATGAAGAATATCTACATATCTTAGGATATTAAATATTGAGTGAAATTGAGTACACTAGAAAGAATTATGTGAGTGAAAAGCATACCTGGGCCCAAGTTATATGTATGAATAGTTAGAAAATCGATTACGCCTGGACCAGAAATCTGAAGAAGCTTATTGTACCATTCCTTATTATAAAATCCATCAGGTGCTACAAGTGAGGGTTTGAACCTCGAGTTCTTGTATATCTCATCCAGGATTTGTTTAAGGTTTATCAAATCTTTCCCATACTGTGCAACGGCAACTAATGGACCACCGCCTCTACCGGTCAACTCATTACCTACATAAGCATATGCAGTAAGTCTACATCAGGTAACAACAGAGAACACTAAAGTGGGATAAAGTCCAATTGGTCTGGTTTAGACCAGTGTTGCTAAATAATGGCGCTATACCATAAACAAATTGCTATTGTTCCGCCATACGCTAACAAAATGATATCAGATTATAGTTATAGCAATATATAGCACAGTTGCATAGTGCAATTTGAATGAATCGCTATTTTATGCGATCTGCGATTTACAACATTTGTTTAGACCTTTTAGACCATGAACCCTTAAAACAAACTAATACATTAACGAAGATAACAAACTACTTTGTATATTGTCATACCAAATTCCCATGCATCAATCTTGTATCCTTTTGAAACAGTGTACTTTATAAAATCATAAGTATTTGTAGGGTCCCAGACTCCTTCCCAAACATTATTACTAGTCTTGTGCTTCCCATGGAGTGCATTCAAGCCAAACATCACAATGGCCCTGCAATTGTCAAAAACTTCAATTAAATTCGTTGTTTTGGTACATATTTACACAATGGGGTCGATCACATCCTGATATCTCAGATACTTTATATAAGCTAATAAAAACGGTTATAATAATGCAGGATGGAAGATAATACACTAATGCACTTTAAATAACAAAATAAAGTGCATCAATGTATTGTAAGGAAGAAAGGACTCTATGTAAGGTATCCTTTTGTTCGCATTGTGTTGGAACATTTAATGGACACTTTAAATTGTTGTTGCATCTATCAAACACTTCAAATCATTGCTGCAAAAATCAAACTTGAATGCACAAATAATAATTCTGTTAGATACAAAATTTAGGCTGAGTCGCGCACTAGGTCGCTCTTTTAAGACGTTCTTCTGGTATGCCTTAATAGTGCAATAGTTCTTTCTTGCCTCGTCGTCCCCAAGATAAAAAAGTCATCTGAAACTTAAGTATGAGTAATCTCTGCATAAAGAGAACTCGCCAAACCAACACCCCACAACACTACCAAAAGTTGTTCAGAATACAAAAGATTAAATAATATCTTTTGGAAATCAACTATTTTCTTGTCATAAAAAAATTTACTTTTTTGGTGTTATGAGGTTTCAATAATGCTTGATCAAAAATATAATTCAATAATAATCAATGCCATTCAAGGATAGTTTGAAACATACTAAGGTATTTCAAACCAATAATGGTCAGGTGTTGTTCTTGTTACTCCCTTGTTGAATGGTTCCAATTACCATTCTTGGTCTAGATCCATGATAGTAGCTTTACACTCTAAGCACAAACTTCATTTTATCAATGGTATGATGATCATGATTCTATCGCATGGGATCGCTGCAACACCATGATCATGTCTTGGCTCAGCAACTCTGTAGATCCACAAATTTCTCAAAGCATTTTTGGATGGATTCAGCTACTGATATATGGAAAGAACTCAAGGACAAGTTCTATCAAGGAGACATATTTGGCATTTCTGATATTCAAGAAGAGATATATACTTTGAAACAAGGTGATTGCTCTATTTCTTCCTATTACACTAAGATGAAGAAACTGTGACAAGAATTAGATAATTTTAGGCCTATTCCTGCAAGTAACTGTGTTGATGATTGCTAGGCCATTCAGAAAATGCGTGAATACAAAGATAGTGATCAAGTGATTTGTTTCCTTAAGGGTTTGAATGAACAAAATGCAGGAGTTAGAGCTTAGATTATGCTCATGGATCCCTTTCCCAATGTTGGAAGAGTGTATTCTTTACTTGTGCAACAAGAAAGACAGATTGTGCTACTGCTACCTATTGATGAATCAAAACTTTTGGCTCTTTCTGGTAACCAGATCTCAAGACATCAAGCTTCAGGTAGAGGCTCTGCATCTCGTGGTAGTGGTGATAGAGGTGGTAGACCCTCTCATGGAAGAGGAAGAGGAAATAGATATTGCACTAATTGTGGCAGGAGTAATCACATAGTTGATACTTGTTTCAAGAAGCATGGCTACCCACCCCATCATCACCAAGAAGGCTTGAGGGGGGATGTTAACAGTAAAAATGAAAAGGCATTGTATAGCAAAACAATAGAGATATAACTAACTTGCAGTTAGTTTATTAACTGGCAGTTAGATTGTTACAAAGTTAGTTTGTGTGTAACTGTTTCTAGTTGTTCATAGAGTAGTAAACAAACTTTATATAAGGCTAGCATAACACAATTGTAAAGCTCAGACCGGTAAAATAAAATTACTCTTCTTATTTTTCTTCTTCTCTAAGCTTCGTGCTTATTTGCAAGCTTTTCTACTCATTAATGGAGGTTGAGATCACATTTTAACATATAATGTAAAGATTCTCACCCTGTCTTGTTGAAAAAATGATTCAGCTCATCCCACCTTTGCATGTTTAAAGATCCCTCTGAAAATCCTAAAAATCCACCGTTTATCTTTTGAAATGAATGACTGGTGGACATCAAGTTTCCTACGTTATACACGACCTGGTCTTGCAGAGAACCTCCAAGTCTTATCCTCAAAGGCTTGAGGGCTATCAGAAAATGATATGAAAAGAATAACAGTAATAATAAAGTCATCAACAATGTTTTAAAACAAGACCAAAGATCAAATCGCTGAGACCTCCAAGTCATGGTTTAATCCATTAAACCATGGTTGAACCGGATGACTGATAAATATTAAATAATTATTAAACCAATAATGAATTGGCTTGTTTAGTCCGATTTTTAAAACATCGATCATAAAACTAACTGATTTTCTAAATCATATACATTTAAGTAATTTAGACATACACACCTTGGATTGCCTTGGCAAGGAAAGGATGAGATAAGTCCTAAAAAATCAATCCATATTCAATTGAACAATCACTAAAACTGGTTAGCTGCTTTTCAAGGAAACATAAAATTTCAAGAGCATTGTTTTCATTTTCTATAGCGGTGTCGATATTCTAAGTTTTTTACATTAGCGGTGTCGACATATTATCAGTGTCGTGTCAGGTGTCCGTGTCAGAATCCGTGCTTCATAGAACATATGGAAATACGAAAATACTCACCAAATTTACAATAGATGAGTGTCCCCAAGAACAACAGCCGTCGTTGCATTTATCATGAGGCCACCAATCAATAGTGGCACAAATGAAGTTATCATCTGTTTCAGCTTTTGCTTGAGCTCCATTTACTTGTAGCAAACCATGTTCAATATCTTTACTTAGAGTAACTTGAAGAGAGGCCAAAAAGATAAACAATGCAAGGTGGAATCTCATGATGACTGAATCAATTGCAGTTGTATCCAAGGCCAACACAGCAACTAATCCAAATTAACTGCTAACTGCAGTATTAGATAAAATAAAAAGTTTTACATAATTACCACTTAATGATTAGTAACTGAACACCATAAAACAAAAAGTAAGGAGAGTGATTGTTATTACTATTACTTGAGGACTAAAAATGCTTCTGAAATTTTTTACCAGAACTAAAAATGTTAACGGTAAATTTTACGGTGCGACTTTTTTTTTAGGGATTAAAAACGAAACTCTAAATATTTATAGAGATTTTATTTTTTGACAAGGAATATTAATATAGATCATTTGATTAACGATCTTGCTAACCAGTGTCCTAGAGGTATTGGTTAAGGAATACATTAGTAGAAACTTTTTCTAATAAATATAAGTTTTTATTTTTGACTTAACAATGACTACATCATTTTTTGATGCAAACTTACTAATTTTAACACTTTAACCAATGTCCTAAGGGTATTCATTAACATTCTCCTTTAATTAATTAACCTAAATAAAAAATTATTGAAAATTATAATCTTCCAAATTGATAATTTCACTTTATAAGTTAGGGTTAATAGTGATTTTCCCCTGAAAAATTGGTCATTTTCGATTTACCCCCTAAAAAAATTTCGAAAAATCCGGAATACCCACATCCAACTCAGCATAAACAATTTAAAAAAATATTCAGGTTTTTTCCAAAAATTTAATAAATCGAAAAAAGTTAAGATTTTTTTATTAAAAAAAAATTAGAAAATATATTTTGAAAAAAGTTCAGATTTTTATTTTGAAATTAAAAAGTTTGTTTTTTATACAAAAAATACAAATTTTGTAAAATATTTTTCGTAATTAAAAAAAATCCTGATTTTTTAGAAAATAAAATATTTTAAATATTTTTCTAGAATTTAGATAATATATTTTGAAAATAAAAAAATTTGAATAATTGAAAATTAAAAAAAAAAGTTAGATAATCTTTTTCCATAATTTTTTATTTTTTTATATAATAAAATCTTTTGTAATTTTGGAAAAAAATATGATTTTTTGTAACATCCAAGACGACTCTAAGCATTGCCGACTGACCCTACAAACCAACACAAGTCTTTTCAGCGTGTTTTGTCCTCACTCACACGCTTACCGGAAAACTTCTCAGTTGTGGAGTTCTTATTGAATGAGCTACCAAAAAGAAGATGCATCTTGTTGATATAGGTAGTACCAAACAATTCTTATAAGTCTTCCTTCAACCATGTAGTCTCATACCTACACGGCCTCAGGATCCCTCTCATTCCGATGTGATTCGGTTCCTCTAGAAGCTGTCGGGAGCCGCTCATTGTCGTGCCTGATGCACCGGCGACCACTCCCCTGTTCTTGTCAGCTGTGGGTGTTACATTTTTTTCTAATTTACAAAATAGAGCATCCAGTAGACTTGTAAATATTATATATAACAAATAGAGCATCCAAACATTAAAAAAAATAGAGAGTGTCCTTTCAACAAAAAAAAAATATACATGATAAGAGAGTCACCCTGAAGACAAAAATGTAAGAATGAGAAAAAGGGTCACAGAAAATAACAAACTTTGAAGGAGAAGACAAGAACCTTACAATGGGTTGCTGGGAAGCTTCATTGGACAGCTTCTTATGATGTTTTTTTTTGTTGAATGAAGCTTCTTATGATGCTTAAATAGGTGAAGCATTTTTTTTTTCGGTTACAATATAGGTGAAGCATTGATTGTGCTAAAAAAAATTAAACGTGGACAACATTTTCCTTCAAAAAAATATGTGGTCAAAATTTGTTTGTTTAGTTATTTAATAACGGTTTTGTTAACAAATGTTTTAAATGTATTGTTTAAGCAATCTAAAAGTATTAAAATATATGTCAAACACATATAAAAGTTATAACCACATAATTTTTAAGGTAAACGTTACTATTTTTAGATATTTAAACAATTTTTTAAAGACGTTTGTTAGCATTTTTCATTTAATAATAACGGTAGTAGGTGCAAGGTAGTAGGTGGGAAATTTCAGCACACTCCCTTCATTTTTTGTGCAGGCCCTACTTTTGAAAAAAAGTTATGGTATCACTATCATGTGAAGGGGAAATCACAAAGTAGGGTAGATTGGATTTTTATTTTGAATTACGGTAGAGTGGATATTATTTTCAAAAGTAAGGCCTGCAAAACAATGAAAAAAAAAAATTCCACCACTCATTCTATAGCTAGGTAGCATTTAGTTCCTCTAACCTGAATTCTATCATTTTATAGGTAGCATTGATAGTCTAGGACCGATAGTCTAGAATGCATTAATAATCTAGGATTGAAATATCATAAGGTTCGTCTACCTGAATTCTCATTTTAGAATAGAGATCTTAACAGATATTCGATACGGATAGTATGATATCCGTTTCTGTTCAGTTAGATAAATATGATATTCGTGTCCGTCTTGTATCCGCATGAGTACCCATTATACAGTTAGTAACTTGTAAATATTGAGGTATTCATGGATACCCATGGATAACATAATTTAGAGTTCACGTGAGATGACTGATAATTAACTTTGGACATTAGATCAAAACAAAATTAAGGCGTGGAAAAAAGCAAAACAAAAGCATGGTAAAGAAACTGTGTAGGATAGCATAATTTAGAGTTCAGGTGAATAATTAACTTTGAGGATTAGATCAAAACAAAACTAAGGAGTAAGATTTAGAGTAACTTAATAGAGTTACTATTGGAATATATATATATATATATATATATATATATATATATATATGTATGCATGCTAAATACATTGCGTTTACTTGTTATAATAGCAAATTGACTATGAAAGTCATCAAATTACTTAGATTAAAAGTCTAATCTAAGACATTTTACACAATTTGATGGACATCAATTTTAATATATTAGTAATAGATGTAGATTAATCTAGTCAAATTTTTTTAAGTTTGCTACATGTTCTTCCATGAAATGTAATCATGTTTTAATAATAATTGGACACTAAACGTGAATAATTCTTTCAGGCTGACAATGATAAAGAGTTGGAATTAAAGTCAAACAACAGTCAACATTTTGAAAAAATGTGTTGTCATCGACAACAAAAATGTCGTCAAAAAGCGGGGAAATTCGACAAACAATGTGTTGATAAGGGAGGAGCAGACACCAACAAAAGTGTAAATGTGTGTCGGCTCACAACATATTTTTTCACTAACATCGGTCTAGTACAAAATAACAACTACAAACCTGTTCAATTATCCAGTTCGACAATTATAAACAGATAACATAAAAAAGTTAAAGTGCCTGTTAATTTCAAGCTTATTTTTCACTAAAAATATTTAACAAACGTAATTGTCATGATCGTGGACTCTCAATGAAGTAACAATTACTTTGGTTCTTTTATCTATATATAATAGTTCTCACCATAGGAGAAATGATTGAATACTTACACCATCAACAATATGGGATCCTTTATCCTTATGACGGTATATCATATAATGGTTTTGTTCTATAGGAGTTATTTTACAATCCCTTGACCTTGAGTCATTTACAATCATTTGAGTCATTATTATGTTTGTTTTAGTAGAGTTTAGAAGGAAGCAAAGAAATTAGCATGGTAATGAAAATATGCAAAGAAAACCATGAAACCGGCTTGAGTTCACCCTAACCAAACAACTATGATGTCGTGCTATACTTTTTACAAGAGAAATCATGTATGTTACGGTGGAGAAATCTAGAGAAAAGAGTAAAAGAACATGAATGAGGCGTGTTGATCTCTACATGACTTTTGTTTTGTATTTTAATCATATATTCAGTTGTAGGTGTCAGAATGGAGTGGCATATGAAAGTGAATAACTATATTTATAACTTTCATAAAGATATCAAAATCCAATTCGGCCTACAAAAGGGTGAAAAATACAATTTACGGGAAGCAGAGAAAAGTCGTGCGATGGGCAGGATTGTAAACTCAAATGTGTATGTTACTGCCTCATGTGTGATGCGCATAGAACAGTGCATGTAGCACACGTACAATTTCTATATAAAAAAAAGTGGAATTTTCGAGTTGTATAAAATGGGCACGACCATAACTTAGTTGAGGGTAAAAAAAACACAGAAAATGGTCATAAAACTCGTTTTTTAAAAGCACACGAGGCTAGGGAAAACTTTGAAACACGATTCCATCAACTTCTTCATCATCTATACATGTGTAATTTCTTAATCTTGTTATCATGTCTCTTTTGATCAAGAGTATATAGATTTTTTGGTTAAGTAATATAGATGAACTTCGTCCAAACTATTTAAACCATGTAATCCGTTGAGTTACATTTGAATATGATTGATTAACTTAGTTTTGTTCGAAAATTATATATTAATGTTTTTTATGCGATTTTGGATGTTAATAAACTAATCTAGTCTTAATGGTTATTAACCCTAGCTTTGGGACTTGACCTAATTTCAGTCGTTCAATCTCTGTAATAGATTTAAATATATTTTATTACCACCTATGTGACAATAGTTTTATGCTCATTCAAACCTTCAAAGTTTACATACTCACATAATAATATATTAGGGGGTTGTAACCGGAGAAGAGTGTTAAGTACTAAGACATTGGCTTTCCTATTTTGTTCAAACATCGTGAAGTAAATTAATTGTACACTTTGGACCTAATTACTAAATCGTGAAGAATGGATTCAAAAATGACCTAATCGCCTTTTTATCTTGAATATTTTAAATTTTATTTCTTATATGCAAACCAAATTTATTCTCTATGCATCCCACAATTTTAACAATCCATGTATGGAGACAAAGTTATATATTTTACTTGAGGACATATCCTAAGTATAACTGACTTGTAAAATTTAAATTGAAAGAATCTATGAGGAGACAAAGTTATAAATTTTAGTTGAGGACAATTTAGTAAACTTTCTAAACCGACCACCGGGTTCTTCCACTATTTAACAATTGCTAAATAGACATCTCCATTGTGATATAAAAGATTAGGTGCCTATAAAGATGGATGTATCTACAGGCACCCTGTCTACTATCATTTATGGGGCCCACATGCACAATTAAGTGTAAAAACAATTTTCTCACTTCAATTGTTATAATATTTGTTAGAAGTATGACCTAAATATAGACAAAGTGAATAGGTCGTTTGTTCCGATACCATTTGTAATGCCCTAGATTGCTGCTTTCAGGATTGTTAACTAACCCCACAAACAAAATTTAGGAGGAAAACTCTAGAGATTTTGTTCAGAATTCCCCAAGTAACTTCAACCCAATCTACAATATTTACAACTCCTAGATTGAGCCTTATCTCTTACTCCAAAATCTAACACCCAATTTTCAAATTATTGTGTTTATGATAATTGGAAGGTTTGAAAAGAATGGAGAAAATATTGTACCATCGGATAAAAATTAAGAGTAATGTTACAATCTAAATTTAAAATATGTTCAACATGAGAATTAAAACACACCAAGATGAAAAATAAAATGCAAGAAGCAAAGACAAAACAAGGTAGAATGAAAAAATGATTAATCTTCATGAAAAAACATAAACATGATTACAACAGTTACAATGACATCCAAGCCTAGGTTGGATGTATCTAAACCATGCCCCCTTCCTTGAGTCATATATAGTTTGAGAATCCAAGAATTCTATCATCTCTTGATAGAAAATATTTTAGTAGTGGTGATCATCGTCGATAGTTTGGTGTTGCGCTCTAATAGCGTTTTGAATGGAGCCATGATTGAATTGGATATATTGGTTAAGCATATTGAACTGTATTGTAGCATATGATGAAAATTAAATCTCTTCCATAGGAATTAAGTTGTTGTTGAATCTCCTGAAATTATTCGGTTTGTGCTTCGTCGTGAGTATGTCACCTATGTGCCTCCTCACGTTGGTGCTCCCGCATCTCATTCTGCTGCACTCGCAAGTGCTCCAGCAAAGTGACAACCTATGACATGTCACCACTCGAACCAACATCAGATGAAGAACCATAAGCACACTTGTCTCGATTGTAAACACCCCCGCTTCCATTCCAAGTATTTCCCCTATTCGAGTTATTTCCTACATTATTACCCTAAGAAGGATTGGACCAAGGAGCCCCAACCTTGACTTGAACTTGCCGAACACGGAGTTTCGTTACCTAGCCAAGCATTTCCATCATTTAACTCATTTTCTTCCCCATAGTCAGCATCTAGCATCTGCCATAACCTCATCTTGTGCAATTTCAGGTTGTACATGCTCACCTTCATTTCCATCATGATGCTGAACCTATTGTTGATTGTTTGCATTTCCATCAGGTTGTGCCTCTTCTACATGCTTAGGATCATCATAATTGTACATAATTACTCCTTTCTTGGGCATGAGGTACTAAATGATGTTTCCATCCCATGGTATATTTCATGGTAGAGTAATTGAAACACTGAGTAAGAGTAGGTGCCCCAAGAAACTCAGCAGGAGCTTTGATCTCAAAATGCTTCAAAATCCTAGATATCATAGAGCAGTAAGAAAAAGATGGATTTATGTTGTGACTCCGGATATCAAGTAATGAGGCCAATTTATTTTGACCTTGTGTTCCAAAACATACATCAAATGGAGTTCAGGATTATCTATCCTCGAATATGCACCATCAAATGTAAGTATTCTAGGATCTCTTTAACTCTCCTGTTGTGAGTTCGGTAGTGTCACCGATGCCACGAACCTTAATATTCTTCAGCATTATAATTTGTTACCATAACCTCATCAATATCCTTGTGATCTGCTGAATTACTCTTGATTTCAAACAAAACATCCCATAGATTCCAAGTGAATTTATAGGTTTTCTTGTCTATTTTGAAGTTAAAGTTGCCCCTTGGCGTGTAGACGAACCAGCATAGAAAGCCTTGATTAAATCCCTATTTTATATCCAGGAAATAATTCTTGGTACTATGTTCCTCTTAACACAATTATCCATAAAAATATCTAGACAAGAGGAATGTATAAAAAGGGTTTTTGTTGAATTTTACCCTAGAAGATGATCCAAGATCCATGTTTTTGCCTTTTGCTGACTTTAAAGATCCTCCAGGAGGCATTATGTAAGATAAGAAAAGATAGATACCAGAGTGAAGAGTTGAAGTTGACCCTTTTACAACTTTTAATTTATTACGAGCTCAAACGATGGGCTCAATAAGTTCTTGCCAAAAACCACGGCTACTTATTATAATTAAAAAACTACGGCAATGAAGAAAAAGGAGAAGATTAATTTCCATCATAGGCATATAATACTTGTTTTTTTGTTACAACTAAAAAGTGGTACAAATTTACATGTGATAAGTGATGGTAAAAGGAATCAATACTTTTGCATAGAACTTCAAGTGAAACCAGAAATAAAATTCAAACCAACAAATATATTCACAAGTTGATACATCTTTTGTTCTTCAAAATTAAAATTATTGTAAATGCTATATAACTTGCTCACTACTTACAATTACCAAGAGCTTGCAATTCCATAGTTTTAATGCCTAGTTTACAAGACTGTATAGAAAGTAGAAACCTTAAACTGTATAGTTTTCAGTATCTAGCACAGGCTGGAGCATCAAAGTTAGGGTACACAATAAATGCAATTGACAAAGGAACTATATATATCGGAGATCTTACATTATTGTGCACTGGATCCATTGTTGGAATATCCCCTTCATTTGTTAGCTTTAGTGGAATGCCATTTAGCACCATGGTTTGGCTTTTGAGGTTATTATCTTTTGGAGTTAAGTGATACTCTTCCCTGAATGTGACCTCTGACCCTTTTGTTCCAATCCAAGAAAATGCTTTCTTGAGATTGTGAAAGAATGAATTTTTTTCTTCATGGATGTTTTTGGCCACTTCATTTGCTTTAACAGTTACAGGGTTTTTCACATTGAGTATGAACTGAGTTTGATTGCTTAAGTTGATCAACAGTAGTGTTACACCAGCCTGTAGAATGAAATGGGTAAGAATTTGAGGAATGCTGAAATTACTACCAAAAGTCAAAAGATATCGGAAAACTTTGCTTCAAGAAAAAGAATTGTGAACAAATTAAGAATAACACTGAATCAACCTGGATTCAATATTTTAAAACATTCATTATCAACTGAAATTGCATGTAGTTGCAAAAAACATGAAGATCTAGAAATCAAAGGTGGTGTGCGTAAATATTTTCAAACCTTTATTAGATAGAAGGTAGTGCGTAAATATTTAAGTATTTAATGGGAATGGAGATTGCTTTATCCAGTTAAGCAAATGAAATATGTTAGAAAGCTGAAAGCCACATTAATTGTAGTTTTCCCCTTAGCCGCTTTAATAGCGGAAACTATGGGTTGCCTATGCTGTAGTCTGCAGTACCTTCATTCTGTTGGGTGTGAGGGATGTGTTTAGTCCCACGCCATCTAAAGATATGCTTGGATTTATAAGTTTACAGTAATTTAGGGAGAAAAAACACACCAATGAATAATGGATCCACTAGGTATTCATGGATTATAGACGTCTCTCATCAGACTACATATATCATGATGAGAGAAAACGAAACAAGACATTTGACAGAACCTATGCGTCTCAAGTGTGAAACTACTGAGAACCAGTCCATATTTGCACTAATTCAGGTAATCAAATTACAATATTCACCAAATAATCAAATCAATATTTACCCTATTTACATTATTTCTAACAAATATGTGTTGAGCTTAGTATGATGTCATATTGACTTTAATTTTTCAAGAATTGGTACATTAGTCATGTATAATTTCCATCATATTTATCATATATAAAAGAATGAAAACTAAACTCATCTCGTCTCTATAAAATAATATCCTTCCAAAGGAGTTGTACTAATTGAGCATACTTACCCTGTCTTTTGAACAATGGGCGTAAGTGCGTAAAAATGGCGAAGAAATATCACTCGAAACACCAAGAACCTTCTTTCCCATCAGCCGATGCCACAATAGTGCGCTGTTTGCAGAACCAGAATCTAGGATTAGATATGTTTAACAGTGACATGCATTACCACTATAAATCCTCAAATAAAACTATATCAAATTATCCAATAATCTCTAAAACAAAATTTCCGTAATATTTAATTTAAACGTGCCTGTAGTAGTCAGGATTAGGAGTGAGCGTGGAGGTATTGAGAAGGCCATAGTTCCCTCCAACTAATGTCTGCCTACAATAAACTTTAGTATTGTATGTGGATGCTATTCCAAGTTGATCTAAGTACCTACGAGTCATTCAAATATTCGGTTAAACACATTCTATATAAAAATCAGAATTCTTCTGGCACCTAAAACTTGAGAGGAAAAGAAAATGATGGAATCAATATTACCAAAAGCTATTCAGAAATGTGTTAGATACATAACGGCCGCCACTGTTATATGCCCCGCCAGCTTCTCCTACCCATGCAGAAGTCCAAGGACCATGTTTTTGAATGGTTTCTGAAAGATTGCTGAAAATTGTTTCCACCTTGCTCAAGCGATTAGGATCTAAAATCTTCCCTTCAAGATGTCCGTCACTACCTGAAAAAGCGAAATTAACTTAGAAATAGATTATGAAAGGCAGACAATAGTATTTCGAATGCAAGTGAAAAAACTATATCATCTTTGATACAATTTAAATATGAGTAAAAAAGGGTATCCCGGTGCACTAAAGCTCCCGCATACGGGGAAGGGTCCCACCATTTGGTGTATTGTACGCAGCCTTGCCCTGTTTTTTAAGTCATGTGACATCAACTTTACCGTTGCGCCAAGGCTACCCCTTACAATTTAAATATCAGTAAACCACCAATTTTGTCTTGAACTTACACACTCTCATACTTTGTCCCTCAAGTAAAAGAAATTAAAAGGTAATCGTCGACATTTTTCATATCCGTTAGTCTCTAATGTTTTTGTTAAATCTGTCAGTTTAGTCCTTAATGTTTTGTCAATATATAAGGAGTGCTACTAGGTAGGTATCTATCACTACAAAAAGAAATTCATATAACTGATTTGGATGGGAAAAAAGTATTTTCTTTCCAAAAAATATAATAGAAAGAGAAGAAAACATCTGGAAATAATTTAATAAACAACGACCTTCATTACAAGAAAACAGCAACAGTATACCAATCAAACATGTTATTATTCCGTCAACTGATCGGTCCTGATGCTATTCCACTACTATTAAATATTCAGTAAAAATGACTATACTAGAGAGAATTATGCGAGCGACAAGCAAACCTGGGCCCAAATTATATAGATGATGAGTCAGAACATTGATTATGCCTGAACCAGAAACCTGAAGAAGCTTATCGTACCATTCCTTTTCATAAAATCCACCAGGCGCTACAAGTGAAGGTTTGAACCTGGAGTTCTCGTATAACACATCTAGAATTCGTTTAAGTTTTATCAAGTCTCTCCCATACTGTGTAACGCCAACTGATGCACCAATGCCTTTACCGCTTAACTCATTACCTGCATAAGCATATGCAATAAGTCCAAATCGGGTATTAACAGAGAAGACTAAAGTGGGATAAAGTCCAATTGGTTTAGTAGAATTTGTACATATCGCTATTGTTCCGCCATATACTAACAAAATGTTGTCAAATAATAGTTACAGAGGCACTATTGTGTAGTGGAATTTGAATGAATCACTATTTTTTGCGATCCGCAAATTGACAACTCTTGCTTAGACCTTTTATACCATTAATTCCTAGGCTTTGACAACTATAGATCAGTCCATTAACACTCCAAACTAATAAATTAACGAAAATAACAAACTACTTTGTCTATTGTCATACCAAGTTCCCATGCATCAATCCTGTATCCCTTTGAAACAGTGTACTTTATAAAATCATAAGTATTTGTAGGGTCCCAGACTCCTTCCCAAACATGATGACTAATCTGGTGCTTCCCACGGAGCGCATTCAAGCCAAATGTCACAATGGCCCTGCAAGTGTCAAACTTCAATTAAGTTACACCTACCACAAGTAATCGTCGTTCTACCACACTCAGACATCCAAGTTCTTTATTTTGGTATATATCTACACAAAATGGGGTCGATCACCTTGATATCTCAGATACTCTTTGTAAGCTAACAAAAACTGTTACAATAATGCAAGGTAAATGACAATACATTGAATCACCTAAAGACTTTAATTATAAGGAAGAAAGGACTAAATTGAAAATATCCTTTTATTTGCATGGTTATTTAGTAATGCAGCCAGAGAGACTACTACACCACTAAGAAAGTGGTGCAAATTCCCTTTAGCAGCCAAGCCATTAGAGCGAAAACTATAACTTTGTTATATATATCCTAATTAAATGGCAAATTGCTTTCATTTGGTTTTAAAGGGGAGAAAGTGAGGGTCGCGGTGATGATATTAACAAATATGAAGTAAAGATTCTCACCCTGTCTGATTGAAAAATTGATTCAGCTCATCCCACCTTTCCATGTGTAAACACCCCTTTGAAAATCCAAATAACCAACCTTGACCATTCACTTTTTGAAGTGGATGACAAGGAGACTTCAAATTTCCTATGTCATACACGACCTGGTCTTGCAAAGAACCTCCGAGTCTTATCCTCAAAGGCTTGAGGGCTTTCAGAAAATCATATGAAAAGAATAGCATTATGCTCAATACATTTAAACGTCATGCAGCCACATAAATAAAACAAAAACAACAACAATAATGTCATCGACAATGTTTTATAAACTAGAGTGGAGATCAAACCACTGAGACCTCCGAGTCATGGTTCAATCCATTCAACCATGGTTGAACCAGATGACAAACAAATACTAAAAAGTTAACCAACCGAAGAACTGGCCGGTTCAGTCCGGTTTTTAGAACATCAGTTATCAAACTAACTGACTTTCTAAATCATATACATTTAAGTAATTTAGAAATACACACCTTGGATTGCCTTGGCAAGGAAAGGATGAGATAAGTCCTGAAAAATCAATCCACATTCAGTTAGCTGCTTTCCAAGGAAATATATATTCTCAAGAAGAGCATTGATTTCATTTTCTATACATATGAAAATCCGAAAATACTCACCAAATTTACAACAGATGAATATCCCCAAGAACAATGGCCGTAGTCGCATTTATCATGAGGCCACCAATCAATAGTGGCACAAATAAAGTTATCACCTGTTTCAGCTTTTGCTTGAGCTCCATTTACTAGTAGTGAACCGTGTTCAATATCTTGACTTAAAGTAACTTGAAGAGAAGCCAAAAATAGAAACAATGCAAGGTGGAAACTCATGATGACTGAATCAATTGCAGCAGCATCCAAGGCCAACACAACTAATCCAAATTAACTGCAGTAATTTAAAGAAAGATCTTATGAAACTATAGAATAGACTTAAAACTTTCTTTTATCTACAGTTTCTTTTTTTGACAGATTCTTTATCTACCAGTTAATAAATACAAAATTAAATTTTACATAAAAACTACACAATGATTAGTAACTGAACAACAGAAAATAAAAATAAAAATAAAAATAAGAGAATGAGTATTATAATAATAATAATAATAATTATTATTATTATTATTATTATTATTATTATTAATTGATTATGGAATGTATAGTGCTCATTACATATACAAAAAATATATACAAAAAAGAAAGAAAATTAAATATTATAATCTTCCAAATTAACAATGTCATAGTAATAGTAAAGAGCAACACTTAACATTCTATCATGGTGTGTCCTTGTCATAATCAATAATCATCTCACTATGACTTATATTATTATTAATTAAAGTCAAGAACCACGAGATCAAACTCTTATCACTGAGCTAACATCTCATGGTCATGGACCATCGCCACGAGTTAGTAATCGTATAAATTCAATCAGAAATTGGTATCCAGGTATCCTACACAACTTAACTGTATCAAAAATCAAGAACAAAATTAAGGGCTACTTTACTGTCTTTTATATTGGAGAATCATGAAAAAAACTTCAAAATCAGAATTTCAAACATGATCACAATCACATCCTTATTCATAGTATTAAATAAATCCAAATCAGACAAATAACATGAGCACAAAACTTGTAAGAGACATTAACCAATTATTAATATTTTAAATCTTCAAGACACAACAAAAAGATATAAGCAAAACATAGAATAATAAATAGCTTGAAGTTGAATTCAAACTCAGTAAAAAAAAACATATTCATTTTCTATCATTATAAAATATAAAATATTACAAAAACAAGAATCTAAACAAACATACATATAAAAATGCATGTGAAAGAGAGATCTGAATAAGACATGTAACAATTCAGCTAAACAAGATGATAAGAGAGTGACCCAGAAGAGAAAAATGAAAGAACAATCAAAAGGGTCAAAGAAAGTAACAAACTTTGATGGAAAAAAACAGTGAGAAATAGAAATAGTAGAAGAAAGACAAGAACCTTAAAAAGAGTTGTTGGGTTACTTCATTGGCATTGAAGAGTATCTATCTTATGTATGATATTAACGGTAGTTTATGTCTGTCTGTCTGTTTAACTACTCTACTTGTACTGTTGGAAAGTGAAAAAGAAAAAGGTGTTTTTCTTTTTTTCTTTATATATTGTTTTCAGTGTCTATGCAGAGGTATGTGACAGAAGCTGAGAGTGAGTAAAGAATTAAATTAAATTAAACAAAATCATGATTCATTGTATTTGAAAATTATTGAAAGGCTGGAATATTTTTTCTGTTCAGGAATAATGGTGTGTTTTCTTGGTATCTATTCTTTCTATTTATAAAAAAATGCTACTTGAGATCTAAATTTAGCCCATATCAACCATTCTCACCTAATAATATGACATGACATCATTTTAGATTATGCAAAAATCCAATTTCTTATCAATAATTAAATTAAGTATATCATTAATTTGATCGGTGTATTCTTTACAAGTGATTCTCAAATTAATCTCTGATTTTTATTAATATTTCAAAATTGTTTCGTCTTTGTCAAAAAAAATCAATTAAGTCATTCGTGTCATGTCAAAAAACATAGAAACATGGGTTTAATTGAGAAACTTCTGACAATATTTCAAAATAGTTCTGTCTTTGTCAAAAGTTTCTCAATTAAACTCATATTTCTATGTTTTTTCACAGAACAAAGGACTTAATTAAAAAAGAAAATTCACCTATTTTAAAATATTAATAGAGTTAGGACTAATTTGAAAATCACTTGCTCATAATAAATTACTCCATCTGGCAAGAGATTAGCTTACCGATTTAGTTTACCAACTTTTTTACATTTTTTTAAAAAGGTATTTATTTGGAGAATGATAGTTGAAAAAAGGAGATAGTTATCAGTAATATATTTTTTCATGTTGAAAAAAAAAAATCACATGAGGGAGTAATGTGAACATCTATCTAGGCCCTTAAAATATAAGGGTTGAGTTTGAAAAATTGAGAAAACATGATAAGGAAAAAATTGAGAGGATCTATTTCCTTCTTAAGCAAATTGGTCAAAATCTGATATTATTCTTCTCTTCCGCATGAAAAAATATTTGAAAGGGAATAATACGCATTAGTCGGTGGAAACTCAAGTAAAAAAAATCTAATTTCTAAAAATAAACATCATTAAGTAAAATATTAAATAGAAATTAAAACAGTAAAATCCTTATAGTTTATTTTGTTACAACATAAAATTGAATTATAATGATTTCTTTATTTATATACCGACCAAAGATAAATCGTATTTCTAACAGAGGAGATGGTGATGCAAATACCAAACTTTTTCAATGCTTGATGTCGAAGAGAAAGAGGTGCACATTGTTATTATGTTAAAAGTTAACGATGTTTAGACATATGCGGTTGATAATATTATAGGAGCGTCTTCGATCACTTTGCAAATCATTTCATGGATCCCAAGTTTGAGCATCCTAGTGTAGATGACTTGAGCTTCAAGCATCTATGTGTGTGGGTTAGTGTGGATTTGGTCAGACTATTCACTAAAGAGAAGATTAAACAAGCGGCATGTGACTGTGACAGTTTTAAAAGTCGTAGATCTGATGGAATTGATTTTAGTTTTATCAAAGAAATTTGAGATGACATTAAGCAAGATTTTATGATATTTCTTTCACAATTTCATAGAAATGGTATATTGGTTAAAGGTATGAATTATACCTTCATTGGATTAACTCCTAAAGTGGAGAATCTACAAAGATTAGGGGGGGTTTCGACCAATTTCAGCGGTAGGGTGTTTGTACAAAGTTATAGCGAATGTACCTTGTTAAAGGAAGATAAATTCTTGATGAAATCTTTATTGCTAATGAAATAGTTGATGAAGCTCGTAAGTCCAACAAAGAATTATTGATGTTTAAAGTTTATTTTTAAAAAACTTACGATTCGGTGGACTGGAATTATTCGGAAGCGGTGATGAGAAAAAATTAACTTTATGACTTTGTGGCGAAAATGGATTATGGAATGTGTGACTTTCGCAACATCAATGACATTAGTTAATGAGAGTCAAACTCATGAATTTCTCTAAAAAGAGGGCTTTGACAAGGTGACTTTCTTTCTCTTTTTCTATATTTGTTAGTTGCATAAAGGTTGAATATTATGTTGAATGCTATTGTTGAGTCGGGATTGCTATTTTGATGTAAAGAGCTGGATTTTTAATAACTCGGGTACTTATGAGAATGCCACCAAACTGGTCAAACCCATTTAATGTGCGGCAATGCTCTTTAGATACCCTATAAAAGATCAAACGACAATTGATTAAACCAATTTAAAAAGTGTTCGAACGATGATCAACTATCGTTTGAGGTTTTTTGGATGTTTGTGAGCAATAACCAGATGCCAAACAACAATCCTTTTAATGTGCTCATTTATTTGAAGCAAGTTAAACGAGGCTAAGTCTTTATATCTAGCTTTAAGCTTTAACGAACTTACAGACTCGATGATATGTATGAATGAGTATAATTGTATTAAAAAAATTAACGTCAATTAAAATTTTAATTAAATATAACAACAAAATACAGTATGTTGATTAGGACTATCTTTTATTTTAAAAAAAAATCTACTTTAAAAATTATAACTTATATTGTAGGACAAAATTTGTCTGTGTAATTATTTAATAATAGAGATAGTAGGTACAATCTAGACAAAAATGGTTTTGAAATTTCAGCCTAGTCTCCCTCATCTCATGTGTCGGTGGTTGTCTAGGTATGATTTGGTCTGAATCCTCATTTTATGGGTTGAAGTAGATAAACAATCTATATCACTATTTTGTTTTTTTACTTTCACATTTTCTCTTCTCATAGATTTATCTCACAGTTACTTCTATAAACAGAAAGTCATCTCAATTTGGAATACTTTACCTTGAGGGAGAGGCAAAACTTGTCTTTATCATGTTTACTTTTTATTGTTCAAGAATGTTGTTATTTACGGTTTTCTTTAAGTAGGTGGTTAAAACATTTTTATCGCAGACAAATTTGACTGTTATTACACGTATATGAATGACTATTTTTTTTTGGTCAAGGTATATGAATGAACTTTACTTACACTGTTAGGAATTTGAGATTCTCAAGTAATTTTTTAGAGAATACCATACGTAATTTTATAATTTAAAAAAAAAAATGTAAATCTACTCAACCAATAATTTAACTTTTCGGAAAATGTGGTTAAAGATAGGGTGCCTTAGTGTTTGTATAGACACGTTCTGTCTTCTATCAGTTGTGGGCTCCACATGCATAACTAATAGTCAAAATAGTTTTCCCTTCATTTGTTATGTAATATGATTTTAGTCCACATAAATAAATTAATTTTTAGTTTGGCTTAAACGCACTTTTTACCTCCTAACATTGCAAAAGTTGTAATTTTGGTCCTCTATGAAGAAAAAAATGGCAAAAGTGATCCCCTATGTCTACCCCCTTTTGTAAAACATCAATTTTGACTCAGTCAACCGTATGTGACACGACACCTGGCAATTTATTTTATTTTTAATTATTTTTTAATAAGTTTTGTCCACGCGTATAATTAGCAAAATTTAAAAAATAGAAAATAGAGAGATTAAGGTCTGGCACGTGCGAGGTTTCAGATTCCATTGAGATTTTAGGGTTTCTTCCCCCCATTTTTCCCAAATTCCTTTCATCTACCCTTATCTTTCCATAACTCATTTCATCTCATCATAACCCTAAAACACATTCCAGAAGCTCCGTCTAGATCATCCATCACCATTTTCATACTCAAAATCTCACATCTCCGAAAATAGCAACTGGTTCAAAGGTTGAAGATAAAGTGGGCGACCGATTCATCGACGGTGAAGTTTGGAGAAACTTCGAACGGCAACAAAAATGTGGTCCCAAAGAAGATTCCTGACAAAGATGTCTCAAAGTAAGTTATCTTTTGTTTTGTTTTGTTTGTCATAGTCCTTTATTGAAGTCAACATAGTTATGAGTTAAAAAATGGTTGGTGGGATGTATTTCGTACGGAAATCGTATTTTATACGGTAGAAATACAGTATAAAAACCTTATTTTTAATGTAACTTATTGTAAATTTCGTATGTATTTGAATACTCCCTTATACGTATATTGGTTTATTTATTGCTAGGTTTGCTGGTGACCACTACTTGAAGATAAGGTTTCATTACAAAGGCTACTTTATTTGTGACCCTGATTTTGCATATAAGTGTGGTAAGGTTCACGAGTATGGGGGTGAGTGGAACATAGATGAGGTGAATCTCAATGATCTGGACAAACTAGTAAGGGAGATAGGTGTGGAAGGTGAATATAAGTTGTGGTATGTTATACTTGGTGGAAGTTTGAATGGTGGTTTAAGGTTGCTGAAAACATATAGAAACTGTGTAAGGTTCATTAATGAGTTTATCAATGAGGTAGCTGCTGATTTTTATGTTGAGACTCCACATACTGAAGGATTGGATAGTAGGTATGCCAGTGATGTTGAGGTAGTAGAAGAGGGAAAAGGTAGTGAAGAATCTAGCTCAGATGGTGAATACATAGCTGAAGGTGAAGATAGTGAAGAGGAAGGTGAAGGTAGTGAAGAGGAAGGGGAAGGTGGTGAAGAGAAACAATCTGAAGAAGGAAGTGTTGAAGGGTTATCAGAGGATGACAGTGAGTGTGATGAAAACTGGGATTCGACATCTGTGTTGCCTGATCACACTTTGAATCCTACTGCTCCATCTTCAAGTGTGTTGCCTGTTGTAGTTGTTGTTGCTCAATCATCTAGGAACCCTGCTCCAACTACTCTATCTGATTTTGAGGATGACAATGTTGATTCAGAGGAACTAGAGAGTCCATACTCTTTAGCTGATGATGGTGTTGGTAAGAAAAAATTGAGTAAGTTTGTTTTGAATGAGAATGAGCAAGTTATCTTTGAGGTAGGTCAGGTATTTGCTAATGTTGAGTTAATTAAAGCTGCTGTTAAAGAGTATGCTTTACTAATGTTGAGAGGATGTATGTGTGCTTCAATGCAAGCAAGAGAGCTTTTGTGGGATGTTGCAGACCATTGATAGGTCTATATGGGTGTTTCTTGAAGGGTAGGTATGCAGGACATTTGTTGTCTGCAATTGGTAAAGATGGAAATAATCAAATGATGCTCATTGCATTTGCTGTTGTGGAGGCTGAAACCAAGGAATCTTGGGATTGATTTTTAGATTTGTTGCTAGCTGATTTGAATGGTATTCCACATAAAAGATGAGCCTTTATATCAGATCAACAAAAGGTAAAAATATGTACATTTAAATGCATCATTTATTGTTGTGTTTCAATATATGACAATGTATTAACATTTGACATGATTTATTTTTTTCCAAGGGCTTGGTTAACACAATTGCTGCTACATCATAACATGTTGAACACAGAGTTTGTGTGAAACATTTGTATGGAAATTGGAGGAAGAGACATGGTGGTGAACACCTAAAGGAAGCTTTGTGGATTGCTGCAAGAGCAACAACTGTACCTGAGTTCAAGAAAGCTATGGAAAATCTGAAGAAATTGAGTGAACCTGCATGGAAGGAAATGACTGAGTTGGCTGTAGGTATGTGGTCTGGATCTAGGTATAGTACATACACATGTTGTGACCTACAAGTCAATAACATGTGTGAAGCATTTAACAGTGCCATATCAGAATACAAAGAGTATCCAATCATTTCTCTGTTAGAGGGTTTGAAGTTTTACTTAACAAATAGGATTGTGAGGCTGAGAGATTATATGTTAAGATACGAAGGTGATATTTGTCCTAAGATTGCAAAAATTATGGACAAAAATAAGAGAGATGCTGATGGATGGTCACCAAATTGGCATGTGGACAGAGATTACTCTTCATTCTCTGTGAGTGATGGCATTGATAAGTATGTTGTTAGTCTGAAAGATCAGTCATGTGCTTGTAGAAAATGAGATACCACTGGCATACCTTGCCCTCATGCTATTGCTTGTATGAGGTTTGATAACCAGAATCCAGATGATTTTGTGGCACATTGGTACATGTAATTATGTTGCTAATTATGTTTTGATAATTATGTTTTGCTGATTAATAACCAAAATCCCTAACTGTTTTGCTAATTATGTTTTACAGATAACAAACTTTCTTAGACTGCTATAGCAATTTGATTTTGCCATCCAATGGACCTAAGCTTTGGCCAGAAGTAGTTGGTGATCCCATATTACCACCTAAAATGAGGAGAGCTCCTGGTAGACCAAAGAAGTCGAGAAGGAAGACAAATGATGAACCAAAGAAACCATATGGTGCTGGTGCTGGTGGGATGCAGAAAAGAAACCAAGAAACTGTGAGATGTAGAAGGTGTAAGGAGCTAGGACATAATCAGAGAACTTGTGGGGGAAAGACTGGTGCAGATAGGAAGCTTCCTAAGGGAGCTAACAAGGTATTATTGAATGTTGTAAACTGTTTATGATTCATCTTGTGTATAAATGTTGTGAACTGTTTTGAATGAATGTTGTGTATGTTTTGTGTAGACTGGTGCAGATAAGGGAAAAGGCAAAGAAGTTGCAACTGATGCATCAAAGAAAGCTAAGAAGCATACACAAAATGGAGGCAGTCAAGATGGTGGGAGCAATGTTGGTGGTGGTGTTCAAGGTGGTGGGAGCAATGCTGGTGGTGTAGTTCAAGGTGGTGGGAGCAATGTTGGTGGTAGTGTTCAAGGTGGTGGAGCAATGTTGGTGGTGGGAGCAATGCTGGTGGGGGTGTTCAAGGTGGTGGGAGCAATGCTGGTGGAAGTGTTCAAGGTGGTGGGAGCATGACTGTGACACAAACTGCTGTAAGGGCTCAAAGTGTTACACATGCAAGCAATCACCCACCACCTGCTTCAACATGACCTGCATCATTTACTGCTAAATCAACCTCTGTTAGTGGTGGAAAACATGTAACTGTTGGTGATGCTACAATGTTTGTGCCAAGAAAGATAAGGACAACAGGAGTGGAGAAGAAGATGGATGAAATTGGAACTCAACAATCTGTCAACAAGAACTAGTCCTTTTTAAAGTCATGGGACTTATGTAATTTTGGCATGTAATTCATAAGTACTCTTTGCAATATTTATGTTATTTTGGGATGTATTTCTGCTAAGTACTTTCTGCTAAGTAATGAGACCTGTGATTTTTTGGTTTGTAATGCTAACTGCACCTTTGGTGTATAACTTTATGGCATGTAATGATAACTACTTTTATGATGATATTTCTATGTGCTTATTTAAGATTGCTTTTAGCATTTAACTTTTGTTCAATAAGGTAACACTGATGCCATATTAACACAAACAAATAAACAAACAAACACTTTTCATTAATTCATCACAAATTACATCAAATTTTAACAACACATAGTGTTTCATAAACACATTTAACACAACAAGATACTAACATCAAGCTAAAATGCATAAAATTACACCTAAACGACAGAAACTTAAAGACACTTATAGCAAACTACACCAACACTCAAGATTAGCAAAACACCTAATATGACTATCACTTTCAAGAGACTTGTTTGCTTCTTCTTTATTTCATTGTTTTTCTTCAACAACCCTCTAATGATTTTCTTCTGTCTATCTGGAACTTCAGGATCAAACCAACGAAAGAAGTTGCATTTCCTTCTCAAGAAAAATCTTCCACATCCATGGAATCTCCTTCCCGGGTTTTCTTCTGTCCAAGCAGTCACCAAAGGATATTCAACACCACAGTGACAAACCAACCCAGTTTTCTGTTTGAATGTCGACCCATTGAAGCTTGACGATGAATATTGAGACATTTTCGAAGTTTCTGGAAAAGATGAAGATGAAGGCTTGGGTCGTTAATGGAGATGGAGAGAGGGGATGATATAGGAGAAGATGAAGATGAACGTTTGGGTCGGAATTTCTTGGTCGCAATTTTCTGGAAAAACAAAGGAGAGGATGATGAAAGGAGTAATCGAATATGAAGGTTTGGAAGAGGAAGATGAAGGTTTGTTTGGAAAGAGAGGATGAAGATGAAGGTTATTAGAAGGAGGTGATATTACCGTTGCAAAAGCTCGCACGTGCCTCACTTTTTTTTGTGTTTTTTTGGTTTTTTTTTAATTAATTATACGCGTGGAATTGAATAAAATACAAAAATAAAATAAATTGTCAGGTGTCATGCCACATACGGCTGACTGAGTTAAAATTGACGTTTTGCAAAAGAGGGTAGACATAGGGGGTCACTTTTGCCATTTTTTTTAATCGGGGGCCAAAATTGCAACTTTTGCAAAGTTAGGGGGTAAAAGGTGCGTTTAAGCCTTTTAGTTTTGGTCATTTTAAAAAAATTCTTTGAATTTTATTAGTTTTCAAAAGTTTTTAATCACCATTTTTAATCCATATTTTTAAGTCAACTTACGTATAACTTTTATATTTTTTAATGAAAATTTCATGAATGTTTATAACATTATAAGAATTTATCCCAAAGAAATGAGAATTTTTTGAATAAAACATGAATTAAATATGAATTTTTTAAGAGATCCTTACAATTTCCGAAAATTTTCATTCAAAATTAAGAAAGCTACATATGAATTGGTTTAAAAATAGAAACCAAAAGTGATGATGATTTTTTATTGAAGGACTAAAAGTCGGAAAAAATTAGAAGGAATAAAACGAAAATTTAATATATTTATAGAGATCAAAGATATAATTAAACCTTTGTTATATTATTTCAGTATAAAAAATAAATAAAATAATTGATGTAAGTGTTTATTTGAATACGATGGGCTGCCAAAGTTTTGCACCATTGTAAGAGTATTGGTCATAATGTAACATCTTGTCGATGGTTACGTCCGAGAAAAGCGGACAAAGGTGAGCATCCGGTCGACAAGGGTAAGAAACCAGTTAACTCGTAGAGACATAAGCAATGGTGGAAACCACGGGATAATCCAGAAGGTATTGGTTCCTCTAAGGCTTTTGAAGTTGCGGCATCCAACCAGCAAATAGATGCACACACGAAAACCCCCCCAGGCTGCACGCACCTCCACAGATTTGGCCTCAGACTCTTTCAGCTTTGATGTGCAACATGTGACCGATGACATACCTCATGGTGCTCTGTCGACTAGTCCGGTGTTGGAACAGGTTCCTCGAGTATCACATGTTGACGTGCATTCGAATGTAGTGGAACAGTCAAGTCTGGAATCACATGAGGTGGTGGTGGTTCCCCGAGTTCCCAATGCGACTATTTCGCTCTCATCTTCAGTTGCGCATGTAGATATGCATGATTTTTGTTTACTTGGTTTCCTCCGCTTCTGCTAGGGAGGAGTCACTCGTTCAACAATTGGTAACGCATGATGAAGTGCAATCTAGCCCTCCAATCTCTCTACTCTGTCCACCTGTTGAGATGGATTTGTTAACTGATGTCGAGAGGCTAGAACATAATGACTCCCCATCTATTGTGACACAGGTCGTGGGTCCATATAAGATGGTAACATGATTTTTGTTGTGCACGAGAACAAACACAATAGTCCAAAAATACAGCACGACATGGAATCATGGCGTCGTGTTCGTGAATATGATGAAAAAGCAGCCGAGATGCCATTCACACCTGTTTTATCTAAGCAGCAGAAACAAAAGATTAAGAAACAACTTCAAGTTAGGAAGTCACCGTACCGAACCCGTTCTAGAGGGATCCTTCTCCAACTGCTCAATGAATGTCTTATATGGAAAAGTACGCGGTTTTGGTAACTTGGAGACGAGAATTGCATTAATTTTTATTTATTTATCTCATAAACCTGCTGCTATTTTTTTGGTTGATCCTATGATTTCTTTTACGTAAATCCCTTATTGGTATTGACATAGTATTGGTGCTACTAAATATTGCACAAATAATATAGGTAATTTATTGTTGAACCTTTGAGCTCTTTGGGGTTCGAAGGTTACTCCCATTGTCATTTTTGTGTCTTCTATTGGATGGAGAAACATATGGTTAGAGAGTGATTCCCTGTCAATATTCAAAGACCGTTATTTGGTTCCGGTTATGCTTCGATATCGTTAGCACAATGCTTGTAATCAAGGGATACAAGTTATTTCTTCACGTATTATTTGAGAGGCCAACTTTTGCCCAAATTTGCTAGCTAATATGGGTCACTCGTTTCAGGATGCAATTTGGTTCTCGGTGTTGCCTCCCGCTTTGCAGGTTGATTTCTTTAAGGATCACTGTGGAATGCCTAATTACAGGTTTTCTTAGGCGGCTGTTGTTAACTTTTTCCGCTTTTTTGCTTTCTGTTTTGAGAATTTTGGCATAGTTCTCCCTCTTGTATATTTTTGCCCCTATTTTTAATAAAATTTTATTTGAGCTTGGCAGCAGAGGATGTGGGTTCTTCGAGATGTCAACCTAGTTGGATATCGTTGTTTTCCCTTGATGTTTGTCCTTGTTCCCGGCTTAGAAAAAAAATTATTTGACTAATGTTGAATTTTCATTTTCAACCAAAGACAGTTTTTTTAACATATAATACATCCTTCCCGAAGGAAAAAAAAGACAATCACATAGTGCATCATTGCTTGATTATAGCAAAAAAAAGACCATATTTTTAAGGGTTAAATATGTTTTTGGTCCCTATAAATATATCAAAAAAAAAAGTTTGAGTCCTTCTAAAAAATTTCTTCAACTTTTAGTCCTTTAAAATTTTCAATCACTACTCTTGGTTCATATTTTTATGTTAATTTTTGTTTTTTAATGAAATTGTGTAGAAATATGTAGAATATTGTAGAAATCTCCCAAACAAAAATTAAATTTGAATTTTTAATCGTCAGAAATATAAAAATTCATATTTAATTCATGTTTTGTTAAAAAATTCTAGTTTTTTTTGGAGAGATTCCTATAATATTATAAATTTTTTCTATATGTATTTAAAAATATGAATTATACATATGAGTTTACTTTAAAAGAAGGAGTAAAAATGAAGATGAAAACGTTTGTTGGATTAAATGTTGAAGAATTTTTTTAGAGGGACTAAAACAAAAATTTAACATATTTATAGAGATCAAAAACATATTTAACCTTATTTTCAAGTTATTAGTAAAATGTAAATTGAAAAGAAATCGTACAATTTTTTTTATAATTTATAATTGAACTAATCTTTTAAAAATTAGATAATTATGAAGTAATGGATAAATTAGCAAATTATGAGAAGATCATATCGATTCCCTACCAAAGGGTCGATGTCATGGTCTCTATGGGATTCGTGTCTCGTTTCTTTCTCCATTTTTTACAAAGCATTCCCTCTAAATCCTAATTTCCTTTTCTTTTCTTTCTTGATTGCTCTACCCTCATTGTTTAGAATATTACGATCGCATCAATCATTTCTTCTTATATTGCTATTAGTTAAAAGACATGTTCATATTTAATGTTTGTGATATGTCAAATAATAATACCTCTAAGTATAGAGAATCTAAAAAAAAAAAAAAAAAAGTGATGCCTTTGTTTATGACTTTCATATTAATCTTGATTGGTTAGGTCAAAAATAAATATTTATCATGAAGTTTCAATTTTTTAATCAAGGTTCACTCTTTTTTTTAATAAGACGATTCACGTCAAATGATTGTTTTATTTCTCCAATTTTCTATCAAAAAATGATACATTTTTTTAGTTTATTAAAAACAAGGCTAAAATGCTCTTTTGGTCCCCTAACAATATTTTTAGTATCGCTTTGATCCCATAAGTAATAAAAACTCCATTTAAGTCTCGTAACTTTATTTAAAGTATCAGTTTGGTCATTTCTGTTAATTTAATTCAAAAAAACGTTAAATTTTGGTCCTTTAACTTATTTAATTAGTATTAGTTTGGTCCTTTAGCTTATTTAATTAGTATTAGTTTGGTCCCTAAATTTAACGTTTTTTTGAATTAAAATAACAGAAAGGACCAAACTGATACTTTAAATCAAGTTAAAGGACCTAAACAGACTTTTTATTACTTATGGGACCAAAACGATACTATAAATGTTGTTAAGGGACCAAAAGAGCATTTTAGCCTAAAAACAATACTTTTTAGTAGTTGATTATTGGTTAAATTGCATTTTAATCCCTTAACTATTTAGGTAGTATCGCTTTGGTCCTTTAATTAATATTCGATTTATTTGATCCTTTAACTTCTCTCCTTTACACATTTTGGTCCTTTCCGTTTGTTTTAATTCAAAAACGTTAGGTTTTCTTCATCTTTTTCTCCTCTTTTTCATCTTCATATCATCTTCATCAACCTTCAACAATAAGAATCCCAGAAAAATTCTAGAAGAAAATGAAGAAAACCTAACGTTTTTGAATTAAAACTAACGGAAATAACCAAAATATATAACGGAGAGAAGTTAAGGGACCAAAATAAATCGAATTTTAATTAAGGGATCAAAGGGATACTACCTAAATAGTTAAGGGGCCAAAAATGCAATTTAATTTTATTATAGGTAGAGGAGTTATCACCGAATTTGGTTCCATTATCTATAATAGTATCCAATTGTTTAACTCTTATTTAACAAACTCTAATGTTGAGATTATTAGGAGGCAAACAAATGAGGTTGTTTATGAACTAGTTAAGACACCCACATTATTTTCCAATTTCTATATCTTTGATGAGATTCTGACATGTATTATTGATTTAATCTTTAATAAAATGCTATACGCATTTCTCTAAAAAAAAATATACTTCTAGTTGTCTAAACATGATACACATGTATATAGTACATATGAAATTTGGTTTCTTAATTACTTTCGTTTCTCTCTCTAAGCCACCTTAATAGTTATAAATGATTTAATTTTACACGTTATTAGAATATAATAATATAAAGGTCTTGTTAACAAATGTGTCTGTGTGTTATGAAATTAATCAAAAGTATTATAAGATATTGTACAAAATAAAAGAGTAGAGAGAAAGGGATAAAGAGAGAACAAATAGCATGTTGTATTACTTCTAAAGTGTGTTCTTTACATTACAAGTTGAACCTTATTTATAAGACACAAAATGAGTAAGCGAGTAATCAAAATAATTAAGGTCCATTAACTATTCACTCACTAATGGGAGTTATAGGATGGTGGAAGACTAAGGATGTGGACATCCACTAATATTCATAACACTCCCCCTTGAATGTTCATCGAGGATACGCCTCATTAAAACCTTACTAGAGAAAAACCCGATGGAAAAAAATTCTAGTGAAGGAAAAAGTGTACAACATCTTTTTGTGTCATAATCTGCTTCATTAAAAACCTTACCAGAAAAACCCAATGAGATAAAACCATGGTTAAGGGAAAAAAAGTGCAGAACACATTTGAGTCTCCCCCTCATAAAGACAATAATATCTGAGATGAATAAGGTCAAATAATCTTTTACGCTAGTTACCAAAATATTTTCTTGACGGTGACTATATAGAAAGATATGATATATCTCCATGCTCTTCTCCAAATTAGCAGTTCTTGAGATATTGTCTTCATATGGAGTTGTAGAAAGAGTCTCCTTATAAAATTAGAAAATCACAAGTTTCTTGGATGTGTGAAATCATAATCCTTAACAATGAGCATTCTCCGCTTGCTAACATTTTGAAATGATCGGATGATATTGTTGTTTATTTAAGATACAAATTGTATGTTTGACTTTGCTGCAATATATGTATTTACTAACATTTACAAAAATAAAATACCATGATATATATAATAAGAAAAATACACGAGTGTCCTTACCTGACCAATTCAAATTGTTTATAATTTTCTTGAGGATGTGAGTGACATCACAATTACTTTATTACATAATCAACTAGATTTTTTCATATCGACCTTTATATAACAAATTTTAGAATCTCATCAGGAGTTCTAATAATATTTATATGATTATCATAAAATTGAATATAAGAAATTCATTTCCATATCTTTAAAATGGACAAATGGTGTCATCTTTTCAATAACTTTGATAGTATGTCTTACGCAAATGAAATCATTTATGGAGTTAATATAATCATGACTATCAAGTGAGCCATATAAATATATTGTAGCACATCTTTCATATAATTTGAGCCTTTCATGTGCTACTGAAATTAATCAAGTATGAAAAAGTTCTTAAATTCACTTCAGGTGAATGTGTGTCTAAAGAATATATATCTCTTAAAAATAAATGGTAGACAGTTACCAATTCACTTCAGGTGAACCTATCAAACTCTCTCTCTCTCTCTCTCTCTCTATATATATATATATATATATATATATATATATATATATGTGTGTGTGTGTGTGTGTGTATATATATATATGTATTTTACCATTCCAATTCTCTTTTCGCGCGAAAAATCATACATATCTAATTAACTTCACATCTTCGAGGATGCGGACCACAGGTCCAAAAAATTCAGCTTTACAAAGCGAGTTTGATTTCATTGGAATTGTCTTTTTCCATCTGCAGATATTTTATTTTTCTATAATCTTTAATAGACTTGAATTCATGATTCTCATTATTACTTATCACATATAGCACTATATTATATCCAAAAACACGTCGACGTTGACTTTACTTCGGTTCAATCTCATTTCATTGAGATCAAATGAGTAACAATGTAAAAAATATATCTGTGGTGACTGGGGTTTGAATTCCAAACCTTGCATATATAATTCATTGTCTCTACCACCTGAACCAAACTCATGAAGACAATGTAAATACATTTAGAAAAAAATGTAAATATTTTTTTGATTTAAAGGATCAATTTGTAGTAAAATCTAAATTGACTTACTTGATATAACTCAGACAAATTAATTACTAATATTTATCATTTATAATGATAATAATAAAACATTAATTTATTACAAATATTTAATAGTTTATTTTTACTGTTACAAATATTTAACTTAAAAAACTATTAGAAAAATGGGAAAAAAGTATTTTCTTTCGAGAAATTCTTTTTGGGAAAAAACACATCAAAATTTTTTGGACACACTCGCAAAAATGTTAATTTTTAAAGAAGAAATTGTTTAATAATATTGAGTGATGTGACTAATTTATTTTATCTTTTAATTTCTTTTATTGTGAGTGTGTGTTCAAATAATTTTATTTATGATTGTGTCTAAGTAAGCCCCTGTTTGGATCTGCGCTTGAGAAACTGGAAGCACGTTTACCACATTAAATGTGATTTCATGATATCAAGATGATGTTTGGCAGTCAATTGAAAACATGCCTTTTCCCTTTAAACTCGATTCTAGATGAAGCTGCTTTATGTAGCTTTTGCGTCTGTTAAAATCGATTTTAGCTTTACCCTTAATTATTTTGCTGTGTGTTTTACTGTTGCTTGCTACAATTTTCCTTTTATGCAGGTTAGGGAAGAGGAACGATGGGCTTCTCGATGTGTTGGTTCAGAAAAAGGAAAATTGCTTTTCTGATTTCAATATTTTCCTAATAACACATCGAAATTTCCAAATTACCCCAGTGGTAGTTAACTAACGTTCAGGAAACCGGTATCAGTTAACTACTGCTGTTGCGTTCCTAGTTCAAATTCCAACAACTTTCTCCTTCTCCTTCCCTTTTATACATTCTGTTTTGACCATATTTTTTCTCCAATTTCAAATTCATCAATTCTAAAACATATAAAAAGTAAAAATAATTTTAACATGATAAAAATAAAATGCATGAAATAATATAAAAGGTATGAAAATGTCATAGAAGTATCACAAGGTAGTCAAAATGTACATAAAAAAGCCTAATGATAATCAACCATGTTGCCTATGATGCTTATGCCCCCTGCGTTGCCTGGCAATCTGATACATAAGGGCAGAGCGAGCAATACTGCCAATCCGAATCATCTCCCGAACAATCTCCTATTTAGTCATCTCAGCGGTTATGGCCACAACATTATTAGATATCTGCACCACATCCCTGATAATCTTCAATGTGTCAGGCATCTCTCTGGCATGCTCCTCATCTATAAGCTGCTCCCGGTTCGCCAGCTTGGGAGGAGATCCTTCATCAGGTGGGATAATCTGAGGGTGAGAGACTTTGGCATACCAAGCCATGTAGCCAGATTTATGCTCCCATGGTCTATCACACCTCTGTCCCCAATCACTAACCACACCCGGGGGTCTATCAACATAGTAGCCAGCATCTCCTTAGGCATCTCAGGGACATCTGACGGATGTTTTGGGACGTCCTGCACAAACCCAAAATGCCTCTTAACCCGCTCAGATAAATGACGGTACACCCTTTCCTTCCAGCACATCAGCCATCCCGAGTAAATGATAATAAGCTGAAAAGGGCGCACCGCTCTCTGATCATCATATGTAGACCACCCACGTCATCCAACTCCAAGCGATCCAGCCGTGTGCGATAATGGTGCACAGTTGAATGCCCTTTGGTAGTCAGCCATCTCCCGACACATGCTCTCTCCGACTTCCAGCTCTTGTTAGGCTTCCTTAGGTACGGACCTGGCAAATGCTCCAAAATTCATCCCTGCAAAAAAAAAATACACAAAAATAATATTCGAATTAAATCTAACAAAATAATAAATAAATTCATAAATATATTATAAATCTAATTTTTTCTAAAACTTTAAAAATATACTAAAATAAATGAAGATAAATATTAAATTCTTAACATAAGAAGGGTCACACATTCAGCCATCGTCTTGTTACGTAGACGGACAAAATCATCAAGATAATCATACAAGTAAGCTAAGGTCATCCCTCCCCATGACCACTTCCCAATAACATTCAAGTTCGTCATACAATCAAGATATATCAAGTCGACGTGCCTGTTCGTTTTGTTGGTGAACAACACACTACCGATGAGATATAAAAGAAAACTCTTCACACACCACTGCCTCCTCATATCCCTCTCCAGCATCTCATCCCTCGTATGTGGATCCGCTAGCCGTCTAACTTTTGTCAGGTGCTCCTCATAAAGTCGCTTCAGTGCGGGATAACTAATACGAGCACCATACTCACTCTTTGACATCTGACATCCCCAACAACCTAGTCATCTGTATAATCCCATTGCCCGATCCACTACCGCGTCATGGTCCAGCAAGCGCCTCCATATAATCCCAAAACCACCTCAATGTATTCTCCGGCTTAGAAAGCTCTCTCACCTTTCTTCATGAATTTACACTGCAATACTTCTCATCATGCCACATCTGAAAATTAAATCAATTAAGACATTAACACTACAAATTTTAATCATTTTAAATCACCTAAAACTAAATCACTAACATTTAATACTTAATAACTAAATAACTAAATCTAATAAAAAAATCACTAACATTTAACATTTAATAAAAAAATTATTAAAATTTTAAACACTTACATTTTAACATTTAAATCACGTAAAACATTTTAACATTTAAATCAAGTAAAACATTTTAACATTTAAATTACGTACAACATTTTAACATTTAAATCACATGAAACATTTTAACATTTAAAGAATTTAAACACTTACATTATTATGGTTCACCCAAAGAGGGACCGCCACGTGCTTAGCGTAGTCGGACAACAATGGCGTGGTCTGAGGACCTCCAGGAAAGGGAGGCCCATCAATAGGCACGAAAGGTGGCCCCACATCACGACGACATCGCCTAGGCTTGGGCTCATGCGCAGCTGCATGCACATGACCGTCGTCATCCTCTTCCTGCACATCCTCGACCTTATCATCCTCAACATGTGCCACCTCCTCTGTCTGATAAAACTGAGGTGTCTCGTCATCCGGTTGATAAAACAAAGCCTCCTCCTCCATACGATCATATCCATCAAATCCATACCCGGCTTAGTCCTACGTTTGGGTCAGATCAACCAATCCATTTGTGACCCTGATCCACCTTCTCCACCTATTGTCACGCCCCTACGTCTCCGGTTCTTTGGGACATACGGGTTTTCTTCCTACCGCTCCTTCCGATGGCTAGCAGTAGTTTACCTTTGCGCATCTTACCCTCTCTAATACGCCGCTGCTCACCGTCCTCTGCCTTAGACATATCTTTTAATTTCTTTTATTGTTGAGTGCTTGTTAAAATAATTTATTTATGATTGTGTCTAAGTAAGTAGCTCCCTTACTTTCATATCTCCTTGCAAGTGGTAGGAAGGTGTCATCCTTTTGTGTGGAAAGAGAAAGCAATGTTTTTTCACTTCTATCAGTTCATAACCAAACTTCATCATTTCATCTTATCTTCTCTTCCATACCAAACTTCATCTTCGGTATCTTGCTGTGCTTCCTCTAACTCTTTCTTTGGGATATCTTTCAAAGTTCTTCACTATCTTTGTTCTACTCACTTTCAAGTAATCACTCTCTTTAAATCTTATTAAACACATTTTTTACTCTTAATATCCGCTGTTACTCAAATTTCATATTTCTTAATATATTTCATTATTTCCTTGGCAGATCTCAGTTTGTGTTTTTGTGACAAAGATCTCAATTTGTTTGTTCTCACACTTTCAGGTAATTTCTTCCTTTCTTAACAAAACTTGAAATTGTATGTATAGAAGTCTGACGAATATTTGAAACATAATATCAACATCATTTGATTTTCCTTTTTGTAGAAATAATATCAAGTTTGGTCTTCTTAAAAATTATCATAATTTCATGTCATTATTAGAAAATGATCCAACTCTTAATTCACCAAAGGATGAATTGTTCAAGAGAACTTGTGTTTGATTTTGGATTATTTAATAAAATCTTTTACTCCCCTCTAAGAAAAATATATTCTTATGCTAGTTTTTTTTATCAACCGTTTTACTATTTTTATTTCGTCGACTGTTTTAACTGGACTCAAGTCATTAATAAGATTCACAAAAGGATGAATTGTTCAAGAGAACTTGTGTTTGATTTTGGATGGAAGATAGTTCTTGTTGGATGAGTCTAATGACCTAATCCCTATCAAACCAAGCCTAGAACCCTAATTTTATGTAAATCTATTTTCTAATGTAATCTCACCGTTCTTAATTCTTATTTCAAATATTAACCGAAGGATCGAAAGATGAAGGTTAATATTGAAACAAGTGGGATTGGACAAGGTTTACAAAACATGAGAATAGTCTAGTAAACCTTGAGACCTTAAAAGTTTCGTTCTTAATGGATTTCTTTAGCAATCAACCATGAGAATAGGCGTGATTGCCATTGAAATAACTTATGTATTATGAGAGGAAACATAAAATAAATTAGAGAAACTTGTCTTTAGAAATGGATTTAACATAAGATTTAAATATAGATTTGGATTGTAAGTGATTTGTTATTATGATTAACCAATAATCTCGAGACGCTTTTTATTATTTTATATTAATCAAATTTGGTAAACTTCTAAACCTTGAACTTTTCAGCTAATCACAAAATAGAAAGAAAATCAGTAATTACAATAACTCTCTGTGGAACGATATTTTACTACTTTGATAGAACCGTGCCCTTGCGTATTTCACACATCAAATATGTAGCAAACATACTCAAAATGGTAAATACCATAGGCATACCACCTTAGGTGGCAAACACCATTGGACCTCCACACAAAAATTGACACATGGCAAATTTTAACTGTTAAAAACAATCCAAAAAACAAAAACAAAAACAGCGACAGTCTCCCTCACTCCTTCTCTTCTTCCCCTTCTCTCTCTTCTTCCTCTCCCCCACCGGCACCCTCCACCACCACTGTATGTCACCACCATCGTCACTCTGAACTTGCACTCCAATCTCACTGCCGTCATCGCCTGTCATATCTCTCCACCGACCACATCCTCCACGCTTTTACATCTTCTTCCCCCTCTCCCTCCCGTGCTCTCTCCCTCACCTCTGCCATCATCTTTCTATTCTACTCACCGGATCTGGAAAAACACTACCCACCCTCCATCTTATCTCCTTCAAATATGCGGTCTAGGACGGTGGTGCGTGTGACGGTGGTGGTGGTTGTGAGATGAGATCTAAGGTAGATGATAGTGGAGGAGATTAGACACATCGTCCAAAGTGATCATCATCTCCCCCACTAGTAGATAAAAATTACTAGTCTCTGTGTGCCACCTCTCGCAGAGAGCACATATCATGGCATGGGTCACACTCAAATACCCGGTGTATATCAAATCATGTAAGCCAGACACCTCCATATAATCCCAAAACCACCGCAAAGTATTCTCCGGCTTAGAAAGCTCTCTCACATTTCTTCTTGAATTTACACTGCAATACTCCTGATCATGCCACATCTGAAAATCAAATCAATTAAGACATTAACACTGCAAATTTTAATCACTTTAAATCACCTAAAACTAAATCACTAACATTTAATACTTAATAACTAAATCTAATAAAAAAATCACCAACATTTAATAAAAAAAATTATTAAAATTTTAAACACTTACATTTTAACAATTAAATTCCTTAAAACATTTTAACATTTAAATTACGTACAACATTTTAACATTTAAATCACATACAACATTTTAACATTTCAAAATTTAAAGAATTTAAACACTTACATTATTATGGTTCACCCAAAGAGGGACTGCCACGTGCTTCGCGTAGTCGGACAACAATGCCGTGGTCTGAGGACCTCCAGGAAAGGGAGGCCCATCAATAGGCATGAAAGGTGGCCCCACATCACGACAACATCGCCTAGGCTCGGGCTCACGCACAACTGCATGCACATGACTGTCGTCATCCTCTTCCTGCACATCCTCGGCCTCAACATCCTCGACCTGTGCCACCTCCTCTGTCTGATAAAACTGAGGTGTCTCCTCACCCAGTTGATAAAACATAGCCTCCTCCTCCATACGATCATATCCATCAAATCCATACCCAGCATAGTCCTGTGCTTGGGTCAGATCAACCATATGCGAGTAATCCATTTGTGACCCTGATCCACCCTCTCCACCTATTGTCACACCCCTACGTCTCCGGTTCTTTGGGACATACGAGTTTTCCTCCATCCGCTCCTTCCGATGGCTAACGGTAGTTTACCTTTGTGCATCCTACCCTCTCTAATACGCCGCTGCTCATCATCCTCCGCCTTAGGCATATCTGTGCAAAAAAAAAAAAAAAAACTTAAACTTTAAGCATTATGTCATTCATCACTTAGAATCATAACATTATGGATTTTATACAAATATATTGCAATTTAATAATTTGATTTTGTAATATTTCAATATAAATCTAAATAATTATCCAAAATGAGAAAGGGATGTGTAGTTTTAAATACATTCAAAAGGATAAGTTGGTCATTTTACATTCGAAATGAATTTTAATTTAAATTATCCAAACAACATACTCGTATGAATCACTATTAAGTTGTGTATTCAAACATAAATCACTTCGCATCCAACTCACTTTATCTTAATTTTATAAAAATCAATATTCGCCACCACTAAACCAAACACATACCAGCTCACCAAACACATACCAGCTCAGTTACCTTGATACTATTTCCTTGCAAGTGGTAGGATGGTGTGATCCTTTTGTGTGGAAAGAGAAAGCAATGTTTTTTCACTTCTATCAGTTGATAACCAAACTTCATCATTTCATCTTATCTTCTCTTCCATACCAAACTTCATCTTCGGTATCTTGCTGTGCTTCCTCTAACTCTTTCTTTGGGATATCTTTCAAAGTTCTTCACTATCTTTGTTCTACTCACTTTCAAGTAATCACTCTCTTTAAATCTTATTAAACACATTTTTTACTCTTAATATCCGCTGTTACTCAAATTTCATATTTCTTAATATATTTCATTATTTACTTGGCAGATCTCAGTTTGTGTTTTTGTGACAAAGATCTCAATTTGTTTGTTCTCACACTTTCAGGTAATTTCTTAACAAAACTTGAAATTGTATGTATAGAAGTTTGACGAATATTTGAAACATAATATCAACATTTGATTTTTCTTTTTGTAGAAATAATATCAAGTTTAGTCTTCTTAAAAATTATCATAATTTCATGTCATTATTAGAAAATGATCCAACTCTTAATTCACCAAAGGATGAATTGTTCAAGAGAACTTGTGTTTGATTTTGGATTATTTAATAAAATCTTTTACTCCCCTCTAAAAAAAATATATTCTTATGCTAGTTTTTTTTATCAACCGTTTTACTATTTTGATTTCGTCGACTGTTTTAACCGGACTCAAGTCATTAATAAGATTCACAAAAGGATGAATTGTTCAACAGAACTTGTGTTTGATTTTGGATGGAAGATAGTTCTTGTTCTATTTTGCTAAACCGAAGATAACAACTGATTATCGTTTTGCAGTGAACCTCTCGGGATTCGACTACAATATCATGGCAGAGCTGATTGCTGGAGCATTTCTTTCGTCATTCTTTCAAGTCACTCTTGATAGGTTTGCCTCAACTGATTTCAAAGACCTCTTCAATAAAAAGTTGGTTAAAAGACTTGAAATCACACTGAATTCTATCAATCAGTTGTTGGATGATGCAGAGACAAAGAAGTACCGTAACCAAAATGTGAAGAATTGGCTTGATCATCTAAAACACGAGGTATATGAAGTAGATCAATTGTTGGATGAGTTTGATACAAATGTACAACGAAAGAGCAAGGTTCAACACTTCCTTTCAGCTTTCACTAATCGGTTTGAATCTAGGATCAAAGATTTGCTAGATGAGCTAAAATTTCTTGCAGAGCAAAAGGATGTGTTGGGATTGACACCAAGAAGTTGCACTAGTAATGAAGGTGCAGTTAGCCTGCAATCCTCAAAAAGATTGCCAACTGCATCATTGGTGGATGAATCTTGCCTATATGGTAGAGAGGGCAACAAAGAAGAGATAATCAACTATTTGCTGTCATGCAAGGACAATGGCAACCAAGTATCAACAATCAGCATAGTGGGTTTGGGTGGGATGGGGAAGACCACCCTTGCTCAACTTGTCTACAATGACCTGAGGGTGAAGAAGTACTTTGAACTTAAAGCTTGGGTCCATGTCTCAAAATCTTTTGATGTTGTTGGACTCACGAAAACAATTCTCAGGTCATTCCATTCTCCTGCAGACGGTGAAGACTTGGATCCACTCATTTGTCAACTACAAAAGACACTAACCGGAAAGAAATGTTTGCTTGTTCTAGATGATGTGTGGAATGGGAATGAGGAATGTTTGGAGCAATTACTACTTCCTTTTAACACTGGATTTTCAGGAAGTAAGATTATTGTGACAACACGTGACAAACATGTTGCATTTGTCATGAAATCTGACCATCAACTTCTTTTAAAACAATTGGAGGAGAAAGATTGTTGGAGTATATTTTTGAAACACGCTTTTCGAGGTAAAAATGTGTTTGAATATCCAAATCTTGAATCGATTGGCAAGAAGATTGTAGAGAAATGTGGAGGGTTGCCTCTAGCTGTGAAAACATTGGGGAATCTCTTGCAAATAAAATTTTCTCAAGCTGAATGGTTTAAGATATTGGAGACCGATATGTGGCATGTATCGAAGGGTGGTGATGAAATTAACTCAGTATTGAGATTGAGTTACCATAATCTCCCTTCCAATCTAAAGCGTTGTTTTGCCTATTGTTCAATATTTCCCAAGGGTTATGTATTTGAAAAAGATGAATTGATCAAGCTTTGGATGGCAGAAGGTTTGCTGAAATGTTGCGGAAGAGACAAAAGTGAAGAAGAGCTGGGTATTGAAATCTTCGATGATCTAGAGTCCATTTCATTTTTTCAAGAACATTTATGGCGTGATATAAGTTTTGTCATGCATGATCTTGTCAATGATTTGGCAAAATCAGAGTCCCATGAGTTTTGCTTACAAATTGAGGGTGATAGTCTGCAAGATATAACTGAAAGAACACGTCACATTTGCTGCTATCTTGATTTGAAAGATGGTGTGAGCTTATTGAATCACATTTCTAAGATTAAGGGATTACGCAGCTTCTTGGTAGTACCACGAGGCTATGATGAAGAATGCTTCATGATAAGCAACAATTTGCAACGTGATCTTTTTTCGAAACTAAAATATTTGCGGATGTTGTCATTCTGTCGTTGTAAACTCAAAGATCTATCAGGTGAGATAGGAAATCTAAAGCTTTTGCGATATCTAAACCTGACTGAATCATTATTTGAAAGATTGCCTGACTCAATTTGTAAGCTGTACAAATTAGAGACACTGATACTGGAATGCTGTTATTATTTGACTAAACTCCCTTCAAAATTTTACAAACTTGTGAGTTTACGCCATCTTAATCTTGGAGGCTGTAATATAAAGAAAATGCCAAAGCAGATAGGGAGTCTAAACCATCTTCAAACACTGAGTCATTTTGTTGTGGGAGAGGAGAACGGGTCTAATATTCAGGAGTTGGGTAATCTCAATCGTCTTAAAGGGAAACTTCGTATTTCAGGATTGGAACATGTCATCAATCCCAAAGATGCAGCAACAGCAAATTTGAAAGATAAGAAACATGTAGAAGAATTAAATATGGAGTGGAATTACGAATTCAATACCAATGGAAGAGAATTGGATGTCTTTGAGGCTCTTCAACCAAATAGCAACTTGAAGAGGCTTTACATCAAAAGATACAAAGGTAATAGCTTTGCAAATTGGATAAGTGGTTGTCATTTACCCAACTTAGTATCTCTTCAACTGCAGAGCTGTAAATTATGCTCCCAGTTGCCACCACTTGGACAATTTTCTTCTCTCAAAGAGATTTCAATTTCAGGCTGTAATAGGATAGGGATCATAGGGAAAGAATTTTGTGGCAATAATTCAACAAATGTACCATTCAGATCCCTTGAAATTCTGCGTTTTGATTCGATGTCGAATTTGGTGGAATGCTCATGTCTTGAAGGGTTTCCTTTGCTTAAAGAGCTTTATATAAGTGATTGTCCCAAATTGAAAAGGGCTCTGCCTCAACACCTTCCTTCTTTACAAAAATTGGTTATTAGAGATTGCAACAAGTTGGAAGCCTCAATTCCCAAGGGTTATAATATGATAGAGTTAGGTATACAGAGATGTGATAGAATTTTGGTAAATGAATTGGCGACCAGCTTGAAAAAGTTAATCATTGATGAAAATCGGTACACCGAGTTCTCTGTAGACCAAAATTTAGTCAGTATTCTCTTTCTTGAAGAGTTGAAGTTGGATTTCAGAGGCTGTGTAAACTGTCCCTCTTTGGATTTGCGTTGCTATGATTCTCTTTGCGATCTTTCAATAACAGGGTGGGGCTCCTCCTCCTTGCCTTTTTCACTACACTTGTTCACCAAACTTCATTATCTGTATCTGTGCGATTGTCCAGAGCTGGAATCGTTTCCGATGGGTGGTTTGCCTTCCAACTTGAGGAACTTTAGAATATTTAATTGCCCAAAACTGATTGGTTCGAGAGAGGAGTGGGGTTTGTTCCAACTCAATTCCTTGAGTTGGTTCAACGTTGGTGATGAGTTTGAAAACATGGAGTCCTTCCCAGAGGAGAATCTGCTGCCACCAACTCTTCATGCTCTTTGTATTACTGATTGTTCAAAGCTAAGAATAATGAACAACAAGGGTTTTCACCACCTCAATTCTCTTCAAAATCTATATATTATCAACTGCCCTACTCTTGAGAGCTTGCCGGAGAAGGAGGCTCTACCCAACTCTCTTTTGAGGTTGCGAATTTCCAATTGTCCATTAATAAAGGAGAAGTATGAAAAGGAGCGTTGGCATACATTTAGTCACATCCGGGATGTGTGGATTGACCACGTTAAACAGTGAGATGTTCGGAAGGTACAAACATATATTCTTAACCAAACCATTGAATCAAATATTTTATTTCCCTTTTTTATATTCTTATTTTCTGACTTCAATTTATTTTCCCAGGCTAAGAGGATTTTGCGTTTGAAATGGTGTGAAGAGTGGTGGCAATTTATTTTTGTATGCTTTGGGACAGTTTGAGGGACTTTTACCCAAATGGAGTTCCCAACACATCTTTTCTCCTCTTCAGGTGTTAATTAAATTTTGTTACTGTAATAAATAATCCTATTTGTGCCTTAGGGTTGTACCTTAGGAAGGATGTAGTAATATTTTTTGAATATACATAGGGAAGTTATGCAATTGGGAGTTTCAGAAAGTTATTTTATTTGATGTAAAATGACATAATCAGTCTTTATTTGAGTTCTTACGATTAAAATCAGTTTCCATCGGGTGTCTTTTGAAAACCAGTGCAAAAAAAATAAAAAATAAAATAAAAAAGAAAATGCTATTTCTCTAGAAAAATACAATGAAACTAATAGCATGTTTGTTTTAGCGGTGAATTCATCACTTCAGCGACAACAAATCACGTTGGAGGAGAAACTTGCTTTTGGAGCTTCATTAAATCACGGTGAAAAATGTTTCGGGACACGCAAATAATACTCCAACCAAATAATACTCCAACCGTGAATCCAAACACTGGCTAAGTATAAATATTTAAATACAAATGATTTATATATCAATTTCACACAATCACCCCAACAATATAGTTAATTGACATTTTGAAGATTTACCGTGCAACAATCAGTTTATGAATTGAAATAACGTTTTTAGTAGGCTATTGAGTAATCGAATTTCAACAATTTATGTGAAATGAATGTGTTTTGTATAATGCACTCATGTGAATAAGATACTCATAAAAGACAAATGTCATGTTTTCAGGTTTTTTTTTTAACAAAGTCACGTTTTCAATTTGTGTGTCAACTTAGAGATTTCATATCTCCATTTGCTTCTTTGCGCACTCCATCTGTTTTTTGTGTGAACCGATATCTTTTATGCACAACTATAGAGAATAAAATATTTAAGTTCTCTTCAATGACATTCAACATTCTTGAATTCTTAGAACTAAATTCTAGCCTAAGACCTTTGGTGAATAGAATAAATTATGTGCAGAAACTTAATCTTTTAAGTAATGTACCGCAATGGGTGCCAAACCTATATGTTCTTTGAATATAACGTTCTGGGTTAACCATTATCACAAACTTTATAAAAAGTTGTAATTTTGTGATTTAGAATCCTACACGACTCCACTTGACTTTAAAATAACATTTCCTGAGGGAGGTTTGCCTTCCAATTTGATGCACCTTAAAATATTAAATTGCCCAAAGGAGAGTTTGAAAACGTGGAGTCGTTCCTAGAGGAGAATCTGCCACCACCAACTCTAAACACTCTTTGGTTGTCTAATTGTTCAAAGCTAAGAAAAATGAACAACAAGGGTTTTCTCCACCTCAAATCTCTCATAGAACTACATATTTGGAACTGCCCTAGTCTTGAGAGTTTGCCAGAGAAGGTGGCTCAACTCCCTTTCTACTTTGGGGATAAATAATCGTCCAATAATTAAGGGAGAAGTATGAAAAGGCGGGAGGAGGGCGTTGGCATACAATTAGTCACATCCTTTATGTGTGGATTGACTGAATTAAGTAGGAATGAGATGTTATGGGTCCCACGTTTGGTCAAATTTTTTTGAATCGAAAGGTACGAACATATATTCTTAACCTTTTTATATTCTTATTTTCTGACTTCAATCCCCCCCCCCCCCCCCCCCCCCCCCGAGGATTTTGCGTTTGGAATGGTGTGAATTTGATAGAATTATGGTAATTTTATCAAGATTTATAATTTTGAACTTCAACAAAATCAGATGCTTATTTGTCTATGTTTTGATGTATGAACTGTGTTCTATATGTGTGTCCATATTTGAAATAACTTTCGAAATTGGAAACAATTTTTTTAACCTAGAGAGTGTTAATTAAATTTTGTACTACAATAAATAATCCTATTTGTGCTAGGGTTGTGCCTTAGGATGTAGTAATTTTTTTTAACATACAGGGAAGTTATGCAATTGGGAGGTTAGACAGTTATTTGATGTAAAATGACATAATCAGTTTTTATTTGAGTTCTTACAATTAAAAATAGTTTCCATCAGATGTCTTTTGAAAACCAGTGTAAAAATAAAATAAAAAATTACACTATGCTACGCAACGCAAGTATAAACTTTAAAGTTTTTTTTATATTGCTCATTTGAATGATAAAATATATATTTTACTTTGAAAAATGTCGTTGGATGACATAATAATTATAACGATTGAGACAACTCTGCATAATATGTAGCAAACATGCTCACAATAGTAAGAGTGGTGATAGGCATACCACCTTAGGTGGCAAACACCATTTGACCTCCACACAAAAAATTGACACATGGCAAATTTTAACTGGTCAAAACACTCAAATAAAAAAATAGTGACAGTCTCCCTCACTCCTTCTCTTCTCCCCCTTCTCTCTCTTCTTCCTCTCCCCCACCGACACCCTCCACCACCACTGTATGTCACCGCCATCGTCACTCTGAACTTGCACTCTGATCTCACTGCCGTCATCGCCTGTCATCTCTCTCCACCGACCACATCCTCCACGCTTTTACATCTTCTTCCCCCTCTCCCTCTCGTGCTCTCTCCCTCACCTCTGCCGTCATCTTTCTATTCTACTCACTGGATCTGGAAAACACCACCCACCCTCCATCTTATCTCCTTCAAATATGCGGTCTAGGACGGTGGTGCGTGTGACGGTGGTGGTGGTTGTGAGATGAGATCTAAGGTAGATGACGGTGGTACGATTGTGGTGGTGGGGCATGTTTGAGAGAGAGAGGATGAAGAGGGGTTGTAAAGGTCGGACGACGTTCGACGATTGTGGTGGTGAAATATGAGTTTGAGGATGGTGGGGCGACGACGGTGGTGGTGGAGGGTTGTTGGTTGCCGGAGAAGGAGGAACGATGAGAGAGGGGGAGAGTTTAGACTAGGAGTACGTTTGATGAGAGAGAGAGAGGTTATGGAATAAATGAAATTAAAAAATGTCTGAAATTACTAAAATACCCATACCACATCAGCAGAGGTACAGAGGGGTGTATAGAAATAGTGGTCTGTGTATCTTTTTCCCAATGGTAATTGGTAAGTTAGGCTACACTTAAGCAGAATAGATGAAAACCGGAAATTAGAAAAATGAAACATAAGGATACAAAAGTTTTGAGATTTGACATCTGTTCGTATTTTTAAGAATAATTTAATTTACAATCTGCTTACTTTCTTCTAGAGAATGCATTGTTCTTACTGCCATAAAGAGGTAGCAAGGCACACACATTCGCAATAAAGAAAATTTTGGTCTTTGTTTCTTTCATCCAAATGTGATTTGGATTCAACATAGAGTATCATGACCTTGACGCAAGCAAGGGAAGAGGCTGACATTGTGTGAATTCTATCCATTCTATGAACTAGTTAAGACAACCACATTCTTTTATAGTTTCTGTATTTTTTATGAGATTCCGACGTGTATTACTGATTTAATCTTTAATGAAATGCTATACACATTTCTCTAAAAAAAATATACTTGTAGTTGTCAAAACATGATGTATGTTATAGTACATATGAAATTTAGTTTCTTAATTACTTTCGTTTCTCTCTCTAAGCCACCTTAATAGTTATAAATGATTTAGTTTTACATTTTATTGGAATACAATACTATAAAGGTTTTGCTAACGAATGTCTATTTGATATTTTTTTTAAATTTTAAATTAAAAATATTATTTTTCAGAAAAATAAATACTTCAATTTCTAATGTATTAAATATAAAGTTTCTATAAATTTTACCATTTAAGATCTTTAAAAAGTGTCTGGGGTCATTCATTAGCAATTACAAAAAATAAATAAAAAATAGGTAATTTAATCCACGTGATCTTTTAAGTTAGATGTTTATAACAAATTATTCATTTCAATTTTTTTTTGGTTATAAATTGATCATTTAAGTCATAAAATATTGACACTATTGTCATATTGTTTTCATCAAAATCAACTAATTTTTTTTTAAAACACTCACAAAAATGTTAATTTTTAAAGAGAAAATTGTTTAATAATATTGAGTGATGTGATTAATTTATTTTATCTTTTACTCCCTCCGTTTCATAATGAGTGTCAATTTAGGCAAAAAAAATTGTTTCAAAATGAATGTCATTTTACATTTCCAATACAATTTTAATTTTTTTCTCCCAACTTTACTTTCAATAAATACTCAAACTTTTCTCTCGCATAATTTTCAATGTAACTTTAAGTTTGTTCTTTTTTTTGGGCAGTTTAGTAAAAATGTTATGTATAATGATTATTTCATTTCATTCTTTAATTTATGTGCAATTGACTAAAACAACACTCATTTTAAAATAGAGGGAGTTGTGAAATCGTGGGTTAAAATAATTTTATTTATGATTATGTCTACTATCTCACTTACCTGCATGCTATTTCCTTGCAAGTGGTAGGAAGGTGGTAGGAAGGTGTCATCCTTTTGTGTGGAAAGAGAAAGCAATGTTTTTTCACTTCTATCAGTTCATAACCAAACTTCATCATTTCATCTTATCTTCTCTTCCATACCAAACTTCATCTTCGGTATCTTGCTGTGCTTCCTCTAACTCTTTCTTTGGGATATCTTTCAAAGTTCTTCACTATCTTTGTTCTACTCACTTTCAAGTAATCACTCTCTTTAAATCTTATTAAACACATTTTTTACTCTTAATATCCGCTGTTACTCAAATTTCATATTTCTTAATATATTTCATTATTTCCATGGCAGATCTCAGTTTGTGTTTTTGTGACAAAGATCTCAATTTGTTTGTTCTCACACTTTCAGGTAATTTCTTAACAAAACTTGAAATTGTATGTATAGAAGTTTGACGAATATTTGAAACATAATATCAAGTTTGATTTTTCTTTTTGTAGAAATAATATCAAGTTTGGTCTTCTTAAAAATTATCATAATTTCATGTCATTATTAGAAAATGATCCAACTCTTTCAATGCTTAGTAAAGATCTAATTTTTTTCATTTTCACATTTGAATTATTTAATAAAATCTTTTACTCCCCTCTAAAAAAAATATATATATTCTTATACTAGTTTTTTTATCGACCGTTTTACTATTTTTATTTTGTTGATCGTTTTAACTGGACTCAAGTCATTAATAAGATTCACAAAAGGATGAATTGTTCAACAGAACTTGTGTTTGATTTTGGATGGAAGATAGTTCTCGTTCTATTTTGCTAAACCGAAGATAACAACTGATTATCGTTTTGCAGTGAACCTCTCGGGATTCGACTACAATATCATGGCAGAGCTGATTGCTGGAGCATTTCTTTCGTCATTCTTTCAAGTCACTCTTGATAGGTTTGCCTCAACTGATTTCAAAGACCTCTTCAATAAAAAGTTGGTTAAAAGACTTGAAATCACACTGAATTCTATCAATCAGTTGTTGGATGATGCAGAGACAAAGAAGTACCATAACCAAAATGTGAAGAATTGGCTTGATCATCTAAAACACGAGGTATATGAAGTAGATCAATTGTTGGATGAGTTTGATACAAATGTACAACGAAAGAGCAAGGTTCAACACTTCCTTTCAGCTTTCACTAATCGGTTTGAATCTAGGATCAAAGATTTGCTAGATGAGCTAAAATTTCTTGCAGAGCAAAAGGATGTGTTGGGATTGACACCAAGAAGTTGCACTAGTAATGAAGGTGCAGTTAGCCTGCAATCCTCAAAAAGATTGCCAACTGCATCATTGGTGGATGAATCTTGCCTATATGGTAGAGAGGGCAACAAAGAAGAGATAATCAACTATTTGCTGTCATGCAAGGACAATGGCAACCAAGTATCAACAATCAGCATAGTGGGTTTGGGTGGGATGGGGAAGACCACCCTTGCTCAACTTGTCTACAATGACCCGAGGGTGAAGAAGTACTTTCAACTTCAAGCTTGGGTCCATGTCTCAAAATCTTTTGATGTTGTTGGACTCACGAAAACAATTCTCAGGTCATTCCATTCTCCTGCAGACGGTGAAGACTTGGATCCACTCATTTGTCAACTACAAAAGACACTAACCGGAAAGAAATGTTTGCTTGTTCTAGATGATGTGTGGAATGGGAATGAGGAATGTTTGGAGCAATTACTACTTCCTTTTAACACTGGATTTTCAGGAAGTAAGATTATTGTGACAACACGTGACAAACATGTTGCATTTGTCATGAAATCTGACCATCAACTTCTTTTAAAACAATTGGAGGAGAAAGATTGTTGGAGTATATTTTTGAAACACGCTTTTCGAGGTAAAAATGTGTTTGAATATCCAAATCTTGAATCGATTGGCAAGAAGATTGTAGAGAAATGTGGAGGGTTGCCTCTAGCTGTGAAAACATTGGGGAATCTCTTGCAAATAAAATTTTCTCAAGCTGAATGGTTTAAGATATTGGAGACCGATATGTGGCATGTATCGAAGGGTGGTGATGAAATTAACTCAGTATTGAGATTGAGTTACCATAATCTCCCTTCCAATCTAAAGCGTTGTTTTGCCTATTGTTCAATATTTCCCAAGGGTTATGTATTTGAAAAAGATGAATTGATCAAGCTTTGGATGGCAGAAGGTTTGCTGAAATGTTGCGGAAGAGACAAAAGTGAAGAAGAGCTGGGTATTGAAATCTTCGATGATCTAGAGTCCATTTCATTTTTTCAAGATTATTTATGGCGTGATACATTTTTTGTCATGCATGATCTTGTCAATGATTTGGCAAAATCAGAGTCCCATGAGTTTTGCTTACAAATTGAGGGTGATAGTCTGCAAGATATAACTGAAAGAACACGTCACATTTGCTGCTATCTTGATTTGAAAGATGGTGTGAGCTTATTGAATCACATTTCTAAGATTAAGGGATTACGCAGCTTCTTGGTAGTACAACGAGGCTGGGATAAAGAATGCTTCATGATAAGCAACAATTTGCAACGTGATCTTTTTTCGAAACTAAAATATTTGCGGATGTTGTCGTTCTTTCGTTGTAAACTCAAAGATCTATCAGGTGAGATAGGAAATCTAAAGCTTTTGCGATATCTAAACCTGACTAAATCATTATTTGAAAGATTGCCTGACTCAATTTGTAAGCTGTACAAATTAGAGACACTGATACTGGAATACTGTTATTATTTGACTAAACTCCCTTCAAAATTTTACAAACTTGTGAGTTTACGCCACCTTAATCTCAAAGGCTGTAAAATAAAGACAATGCCAAAGCAGATAGGGATTCTAAGCCATCTTCAAACACTGAGTGATTTTGTTGTGGGAGAGGAGAATGGGTCTAATATTCAGGAGTTGGGTAATCTCAACCGTCTTCAAGGGAAACTTTGTATTTCAGGATTAGAACATGTCATTAATCCCGAAGATGCCGCAGGAGCAAATTTGAAAGATAAGAAACATGTAGAAGAATTATATATGAATTATGGTGACAAATTCAACAACAATGGAAGAGAACTGGATGTCTTTGAGGCTCTTCAACCAAATAGCAACTTGAAGAGGCTTTACATCAAAAGATACAAAGGTAATAACTTTCCGAATTGGATAACGGGTTGTCATTTACCCAACTTAGTATCTATTAAACTGAAGAATTGTGGAATATGTTCCCGTTTGCCACCACTTGGACAACTCCCTTCTCTCAAAAAGATTTCAATTTCAGGCTGTGATGGAATAGGGATCATAGGGAAAGAATTTTATGGCAATAATTCAACAAATGTACCATTCAGCTCCCTTGAAATTTTGCGTTTTCATTCGATGTCGGATTGGGAGGAATGGTCATATCTTGAAGGGTTTCCTTTGCTTAAAGAGCTTCGTATAGGAGAATGTCCCAAATTGAAAGTCACCCTGCCTCAACAACTTCCTTCTTTACAAAAATTGGAGATTAGTGATTGCAACGAGTTGGAGGAATGGTTTTGTCTTGAAGGGGTTCCTTTGCTTAAAGAGCTTTCTATAAGTAAATGTCCTAAACTGAAAAGGGTCACTCTGCCTCAATGCCTTCCTTTACAAAAATTGCTCATTAATGATTGCAACAAGTTGGAGGCATCAATTCCCAAGGTTGATAATATGATAGAGTTAGATATACAGAGATGTGATAGAATTTTGGTAAATGAATTGCCGACCAGCTTGAAAAAGTTATTCATTCATGAAAATCAGTACACTGAGTTCTCTGTGGACCAAAATTTAATCAATATTCTCTTTCTTCAAAAGTTGAAGTTGGATTTCAGAGGCTGTGTAAACTGTCCCTCTTTGGATTTACGTTGCTATAATTCTCTTGAAAGACTTTCAATAAAAGGATGGGGCTCCTCCTCCTTGCCTTTTTCACTACACTTGTTCACCAAACTTCATTCTCTGTATCTGACCGATTGTCAAGAGCTGGAATCGTTTCCAATGGGTGGTTTGCCTTCCAACTTGTGGAGGCTTGAAATATACAATTGCCCAAAACTGATTGGTTCGAGAGAGGAGTGGGGTTTGTTCCAACTCAATTCCTTGGAATTTTTCAGTGTTAGTGATGAGTTTGAAAACGTGGAGTCCTTCCCAGAGGAGAATCTGCTGCCACCAACTCTTTATGTTCTTTGTATGACTGATTGTTCAAAGCTAAGAAAAATGAACAACAAGGGTTTTCTCCACCTCAAATCTCTCGGATATCTAGAAATTGACAACTGCCCTAGTCTTGAGAGCTTGCCAGAGAAGGAGGCTCTACCCAACTCCCTTGATGATTTGTTGATTAGAAATTGTCGAATAATAAAGGAGAAGTATGAAAAGGAGGGAGGAGAGCGTTGGCATACAATTAGTCACATCCGGAATGTGGAGATTGACGAAATTAAGCAGAAATGAGCTACATTACCTGAAGTTGTCTTGGGAGTTATTTGTCTTTGTATGTTTTGGGACAGTTTGAGTGATTATTGTGTTAGGAGTGAGTTATTTGTCTTTGTATGATTTTCTCTTCCTTAAATTGGAGTGAGATGTTGCCGCAGGTATACATCCCAATCCCATATGTTATTTTTATGTTGAACAGTGACAAGTGTATGTTGACCTCTTTTTTGCACGTGACCACCTTGCAGTTCCTGCTATACAATACATGAAGCACAAGCACTTTGTTAATCATTACATCAATTAAAAAATATGTGTAAATAAATAAAACTATGAATTTCAACTATCTTCTATTCCTGTGGTGTAAACAAGAGTCTGTATATTTTTATGTTAATTCGTCATACACATTTTTTTGTTGTGTGACTTGTGTCTGTCTACAAAACATGAGTCATGAGAAAAGAAGCAAGTTGAAAACTAAAATATTTCTGGATGTTATCATTTTGTGAATGTGATCTCACATAGCTGTCAGATGAAATATGCAATTTAAAGCTTTTGCGCTATCTAGACCTGACTCGCACGGAGATTAAAAGGGTGCCCTATTCCATTTGTAAGTTGTATAATTTACAAACACTAATATTGGAAGACTGTTTTGAATTGACCAAACTCCCTTCAGATTTTTACAAACTTTCCAATTTACGCCATATTAAGAAGATGCCAAAGCAAATCAGGAAGCTAAACTATCTTCCAACGTTGACTAATTTTGTTGTGGGAGAGCAGATTGGGTCCGATATTAAGGAGTTGGATAATCTCAATCATCTTCGAGGGAAACTCTGTATTTCGTGCCCTCTAAGTTTTGGAATTTGAATGGATCCTTGGCTGGCAAGAATGGTATTGTCTTGATAGGTTTCCTTTGCTTAAAAAGCTTTCTATAAGATATTGTCGCATATTGAAAAGGGCCCTAGCTCGACACCTTCCTGCTTTACAAATATTGGAGATTAGTGATTGTGACAAGTTGGAGGCTTCAATTCCTAAGGCTGATAATATCAGAGAGCTAGATCTAGATGCATGTGATAGCATTTTGGTAAATGAATTTCCTTCTAACTTGAAAAGGTTCGTCCTCAATAGAAATCGCTTCACTGAGTTCGCCCTGGAGCAAATTTTATTCAACAATACTGTTCTTGAAGTGTTGGTCTTGAATTATAGTCGCCTTGCACTTGCAGGGTGTCCTTTGGAGGACTTATGTTGCTATAATTCTCTTTACACACTTCTATAAAGGGATGGCACTCCTCCTCCTTGCCTTTTACGCTACTCTTGTTCACATATCTTCATTATCTAGAGTTGTCCGATTGTCCACAGATGGAATCGTTAAGGGGAGTTTTGCCTTCCAACTTGAGCAAACTTGTAATAGACAATTGCCCAAAACTGATTGGTTCGAGACAGGAATGGGGTTTGTTCCAACTCAACTCTCTGAAATCATTCATAGTTGTTGATGAATTTGATAACGTGGAGTCCTTCCCAGAGGGGGGTCTGCTGCCACCAACTCTTCACACTCTTTGGCTGTATAATTGTTCAAAGCTAAAAATAATGAACTGCAAGGGTATTCTCCACCTCAAATCCCTCCAATCTCTACATATTTTGTCGTGTCCTTGTGGGAGGAGGAGGGTCTACCCAACTCCCTTTCTACTTTGGCCATTAATAGATGTCCATTACTTAATAAGCAATACCAAAAGGAGGAGAGGGAGAGCGTTAGGATACGATTCGTCACATCCCTTCTATAAAGATTGACTATATTGAGCAGCAGGAATGAGATTTTGCCGTAGGTAAGTGCACCTCACACATGTTTTTATATTCTATCAAACATTGGGCAATTTTCTTTTAATGGTAAATTTTTTCACGTACTATTCTATACTTCATGGTGTTAAACATATGTTCAAAAAAACATTTCTGACATCTTTCTTAAAGATGAGCTGAAACCATACTCTTGTTTCCGTCCTCTTTCGTACAAGCTGAAGGTCCTGCATTAGAATAAGTAGGGTGACAATCTTTTATAACCATTACATCAAATAAAAAATGTGTGTGAATAAAAAAAAGAATTTCAACTATATTTTTTATTGTCCTTGCATCATTATTGAATGAAATTCCTTGTGATTTTTGCAGTTGCATAGCATTCTCTGTTCACAGCATTCTCCATTTTCGATTTATACTTGTTCTATCTATTTATATAAGAAGGTTTATATTGTTGACATCATTTACAATTATTTCATGGATATGCATATTTGTCATTGTTCATAGGTAAATTAGTTCCAAAGCGTGCTAATATCAACCTTCGAAAGGAACACAATTTGTAGAAGTATTTCCGAATGAGGATTTCTGATGAAAACAACAATGTTTTGAGGAATTGAGAGCTCTATGTACAAAGGTAGGACAGTAAATTAGCAACAGAAAATACTAACAATAAATATAGACAGTACTAACAGTGCCATATATTTTTTACATGAAACAAAACAGTGCCATACTAACAGTACTAACAATCTATATTTAGCAAGTTTGAACTTTAACAGCATGTTGCTATATCTGATATGCTAGTGTAAACAAAAAGGTCTTCACAGCATGCTGCCACAACTACTTTTTCACATTCGATGGATTCAACAAGATTTTCTCAAGATTACATTTTAAAGTAACTCTTGGTATGTGGATATAGTGATATGGTTTACCTCCTAATTATGTAATTTACATATCCTTCGACGTGGCTTTCTTTTTGTTTCTGATTTCTTTTGCCAAGTCGGTATTTACTACAACATAATTGATATGTAATTAACATTTTTGGGGTCAGAGATAGCAAGTGACACTATTCTATCTTTCTTTGTAGCCAAGTTTGTCTGTGGTTTATGTCTAAAGCAAATTACTTATTCCTTTTACAGGTGATTTGGATTTGATGTCTTTGTTCAATTGCTTTTCACTCACTGTGAATTACATCCATTCCAATGTGGTTATGGTTTGTATTCAAGCATTATAATGAAACGTGTTTCACTTAAGTTTGTCATACAACATATGAAATGTGTTTCGCTTAAGTTTGTCGTACAACATATGAAACTAGTATTTTTGTTTTATATTTTTTTTTCTTTTAGAATTTTGGTTTCCTCTAAGTTTGGCTGTTTATATATCAGTTTTACTTATGATGTTGCTTTCTATAAAATGTAACAAGCATTAAGAAATATAACTCTCGACTAATTTGAAACTTATGGTGTCTATTATACTGTTTATTTATTTTTTGTAGTAGAATACTTTTGTGTACATTTATAATTTGATGCAAGTGTATTCATAAGTTAGAGAAAAAGCATAGTTAACAGATTTTACATTCTACTCTGCTTTGGAACTTCTATTCTATCCTTATGTGTAAGAATTTTAATGTTTACAGTAGCATGTTTTAAGACTGTTCACATGGACACTCTTGAAACATGCTACTACTAGAAAGAAAAACAAAGTGTTATAGACCGACGATTTAGAGACTAAAAATGTCAAATTGATTACTAAATCGATTGCTAACATTAACAATTGACGGTTTAAAGACATTTCAAAAATTTATTTCTAAATTGGTTGCTAACTCATTTAGCAATCAGTTTCGAACCAATTTAGCGATTGATTACATAACTTAGTCATTAAATCGGTCCCTAAATGGAGATCTTTTTAGCAGTAATTATACCACATAAGTGCAAAGTTTGTTGCAGTATCCATTGGTGGATCTTCAATAGTTCTTATGTGGTATAAGAACTATTGTACAGTTTGTGGGCATTGGTAATGTTTGTTGAGCAAAGGCAGTGAAAACATGCATCCTGTAACCAGTAAACCAAGAAAAAATAGTTATGTAATCTTTTGAATGTTATTGGTGCATAACAGTTCAGATTATTCATTTCAGAAACCCTTTAAATTATGTTTCCCTTAGCATGTGACATGATTTCTCTATAATAGAGACAATCTAGAGGTAGCAAAAATATACGAAAATCATACTTGTACGAGTTGAATTTCGGTCAAAAGTATTTTTAAATCATTTCTTCTTTTCTCATGAGAGTGATTGAAAAAACTTTATTCTGTAAAATATCAATGATTGATACGTTTGATTTGAGTGTGCAATTGATGTCAAAAAATTTAAACTATCCTTAAGAAGATTCGTCAATTTGTTATGTTTGTCTTTGGTTTGCATAAACTCATGGGGTGAATTAAAATTTTTAGTTTAAAATTTGGTCTAGTGCTAAAAATAAAAGGCAATGGATCTGGAGGTTCTGAGTTGAGCCTCGTCGTTTCTTTTTTCTAAATTTCACGAAAGTCATTGAAGAAACTTTATTTCGTAAATTATCAATGATTGATTCATTTGATGTGAGTGTGCAGTTCATATTAAAGATTTTGAAGTATCTTTAAGAAGACTCGTCAATTTTTTTTCTTCTTCAATTTGTCGTTGGTTTTCATAAATTGGTGGGGTCTAATCAAACTTAAAGTTTAATTTTTGGTCTAGTGGTAAAAAAGAAAACGACTATTACTTTTCCCACTTTATACCCTTCTCACGTGCCTTGTAAAAATTACAAAATAACCCTTCGGAAAACGTAATCCGAAAAATTCGAAATCTTGTCCGGAATACATAATCCGGATAGCTTCAAATTATAAAAGGAAGTTCACCCCTCCATTTTACAGTTTCACTTTTTACTCTCTCTCTCTCTCTCTCTCTCTCTCATCCCAAATTCCGAACTGCAAAAATCTGTCCAAAATTAGAGTTTTCTTGCTCAAAAGGACCGCATTTCAACCCTTGACAAACATTAAATGGAAGGTTAGTTCGATTTCTCTATGCATGCAAGTTAATTGTACAGTTTTTTTTTCCTTCTGCATTGAAGCAATCATGATTTCGTTTTTCGGACAAGATTGTTGCATGCCGGAAAATAAAATCCGGAAACACCCAGTATGATTTTTGATCTTCTGTTATGTGTTGTGTTTGCCTGCTAATTTGATTACCCTAATAAGCATGTTACATAAGGTTCATTCTCTACTCAGCGTGTAAGGGTGGCAGCTTCCCGTAGGAGAGAGCGTCTCCAACTGATGGAAGAGGATGGTGTAGTTCCGAGGCGTCGGGGTGGCAGGGCACGTCGTGCTGATGTCGAGCCTCAGCCGGAGCATGAGCAAGAGTATGATGAGATGGACGTGCAACAACATCAGCAAATGGAGGAGGAGCTTGAGGCAATGGATATGGAAGACGGCGAGCCGCAGGAAATAATAACAATTTGAATACAGTTACTAAGGTTAATATATTCCCGTATGGCATAGATTTCAATAATTGTTATACAGGCAGGTTTAGCAATGGCAAAACCTTTGCAGATATTATTGGTAAGTTTTGAATAGAGTGAGGTCACTTGATAAACATATAATCTTGCTTCATCTAGTACAATACAATTAAAGAGTAAAATAATTTCTGAACCTAGAACCATTAGCACCTTTAGCATGGTATACAATTCCCTTCCTCCTAAAATATATACAAGTTTCATTGTTTCAATGTGTTCATTGCGACATTTTATTTCAAAATGATTTCTCTTTAGATACATATGTTATTCAAAACAAGAATAATATTTATCAAAAGATATCTTTCAATAGGCTAAAAGAGTAAAAGATACACCATTAGAATATATCTTTCGATAAATCTTAGGGTCTAAGTTGAAGGAATGCCTATGATTTGTTTGATGTCTTGTTTAGCTCGTTCAAATGGTAAAAGACCAAGGCATATGATGTGTTGTGGCGTGTGTCTAAACTTGTAATATCCATCTTCTTCGCATTTTATGTGTGAATTTCGTCGCTCGACTTTTTAAAAGAAAATCACAATTTAAATGTAAAAAGAAATAAAATTAACTAACATAGTAAAGTAAAAGAAATCAATATTTCTTCATCTAAAAAAATCAATATTTCCTAAACAAAATTATTTACAAAATAATATTCTCAATTCTCATTAAGATTTTTTTTTATAAAGAAACTATTCTCATTAGGATAGCATTGCAGCTATTACATACATATCATTTAAACTTAATTATTATTATTATTATTATTATTATTTTTTTTATTTTTTTTTATTTCTTACCCAATTACTTTTTGTTTTAAAGGAATTTGTGACAAAATTACTATTATTATATAATACATAAATTGAATCATTTTTAAATTATGACACTTTTTTGACTTGCTAGGCAAACTTTAATGAAAATATTTTTAGTAGCTCTTAAGTTGGGCTTACCAATGCCACCTCCATTCCTGCCTCCTGGGTGTCTCTACAACTGAGAGATATATACCAAATAGCCTCAGGTATCAACTATGCATTAGGTTCATGTGGAATCTTAAACTCAACAAGAAACGTAAGAAATTGTTTTGCACTGCTTTATATAATTCAATTTAAAAATATTGGTCACTAACCATATATATTTTTTATGTCAAAGGGTGAATGCTTGTCATTGGACAAACAAATTGAGTATTTTGCCTCAACTGTGATAAATGATCTTTCAAGAAACTTTTGAAGCAAGGCAAAATTGAGTCATTACTTACCTAAATCTATATTCCTTTTATCCATTGGTTCCAATGATTACATGCTCACTTATTTTAAACAAGAAATGGGAACCAACCAAAAGAGTAAAGTATCTTCTTAAGCAACTTGTTTCAAATATAATGTTAAACTTATGTTTGATGACTATCATTATGAAGAAGGAAAGTTTTAACATATACTAGTACATAATTTTTTTTTTTTGGCTTAAATATAAAGATTTTCACTTTTATATCCCTCAAACATTTTCCCTTTATTAATCTCTAGTTTATATTATTAATCTTCATTTTTTGTTTGAAAGACTCTAACTGCAAAACTCACACACTTTAAGTGTTGAAAAATGGATGATTAAATGTTTGAACTTGTATCACAACATATCAAATATCCATATAAATATTATTTGAATTTTTAATAATAATTATGAGATGATTGATCTCCATTTATATGACTTTAACATAGATAATAAATATACTCATCATTGTTGCTATATAATGATTAATAATGTTGCATAAATAAAATACCAACTAAAATTAAAGAGCACAAAACTAAAATTAAGTTTGGCTTCTACAATATTTATAGATGAAATTTGAAACGATCTTCATGGTTTTACGTTCTAATTTGTTGCCACTAATTCAACTTTTATACGATATACACTTTTCATCAACCTTTACTTTTAGAAAATTTATGATCTTGGTGGGTGAAAATTTGTGATCATTGGCATTGGACCAATCGGGTGATCCCATATTTTATTAATAAAACATCACATTCAAAAGATTGCAACAAAGATGTGAATCAAAAGCTTAAGCCCTTTTCAACCAAACTCCCATGGAAGCTTCAAGAGTTGAAACTCAACTTTCATGTTCATTGTTCACTATTTTGGACAGTTTCAAAATGTTCAAGAAAATAAAAGATTCCCTTGAAAAATTTGATGAGTTAATAATTGATTTTTTTTGTTATGAAATATGACATCCATTAAAAAGGAGAGAGAAAACTTGGAAGTGGTACCTTAAGTACACCTTGTGCTTGAGTACTGCTTGATGGTTTTTGGTAATATAATTTCATTTTGATTTCTTAAAAAAAAAAAAAAAAGGAGAGAGAAAACTTGTAACTCTTGTGTATTGATAATAACAGAATTATTACAAATGATAAAGTGAAGTAAAAGAGTACATCAAAGCCTATAATAGAAATCCACTAACTACTACCTAAAACTCCTAATGACTGGTTAACTATATCTTCAATATTTTTCAAAATAAAATAAAATTGTCAAATGGTTTTTATTTATTGTTATTGTTTACTAATTAATTAACACTTAATTTTTAATTTTCAGGATTTACAAATATCAGGGACTCCTGTAGTACAAACGTAAAATCATGTTAAAATCGGAAACAATACATTTTTTACGATTTTATCCATAGCAATGAAGCCACGCATGAAATATACGTAAGTCTGTGTTTTAGTGGAAGACATGCATGCTTTCCTTTTAATATTGAGCAATTAGTTCGTGCATGTGAAGCCCGGATACAAGATACGATATGACAATGATACGTTGATGCGGAAAAATTTCAAAAATCAAGATACGATACGGCCGGGATATGTTAATAAAAATAATAATTAAATGTACAATATAATTATAACCATTTTTTTAATATGCAAATATATTAACAAACACAAGAAACCAGCCATAGGCTCGTAGCACATCAACATAAATATAAGTAATATTAACGATTAAGAGAGTGATGATTAGTCAATTACATACACAATATATCCCAAAAAGAGCGCCATCAACGCTATACTATATCCAACAGAAATCAAAATAATATAAAAATAAACATGTATTCGTGCGTATCGGACGACACAGACGTAACCTTCGCGTATCCAGGACGTATCGGATAATTATTTTTTTAAAAAAATAAAATTTAATCATCCGATACTCTCCCAATACGTATCGGAAAGTATCGGGCATGTATCGGTGCAGGATATGCAGGGGATACAATATGCCATCCATTTTGAAGTATCTGGGCTTCAGAGTTTCGTGCACATTAATATATTTGGACGTTGTTTTATATGTATGCATATCCACAATTGATTTAGGCGATTTAGTCCATTCATTTTAATGCATTTAGTTTGCCTGTGATGCATAGGCTCTCTTATATATTTGTTTGTAATTTTGGTTTTCTCGTAGCATTGCTTGTGCTTTGTGGTTCATATTTTAATGAAATTTATTATATTTTAAAAAAAAAATGTGGTGGATTTGGGAACTCGGGTTCAAATTCTAATCAAGTTATTCACATAAAATATCAAAAAAAATGAGCGTAGGAGAGAGAAAAAGTGGCGGCCAACCTAGGGCAACCGCGTCAGAGCAATTTGCCGGCAGCGAGACACATTGGGGGTGCGAGGTCCAGCCAGGGTGGCAGAAATTAGGGGATAGGGGAGATTGGTATGTGGTGCAGTATAGGAAGAGGAAAGCGATGGAACCAAAGTTCAGAGGACGGGACATGTCAAGGGTATCTGCGCGGCAAGGAGGAGCGGTTTTTGGAAAGGAACATGATCGACAGCTACAGGAAGAGGGTAGGGTTTCACGCGGTCAATCAAGGAATCATTGATTTGAGGATGGTATGGCTGAAGGTAGGGTTTCCAAGAATGTTGGAGCTCGTGATCCTTGCATTGGGAATCACGGTGTTACACAGACAAGGAACAGTGGTGGTAAGGTTTCGTTCTATGTTACTAAGTTTCCAGACTTTATGCCACTGTTTCACTTACGTCAATGTTTCGAAGTGTGCGGCATGTTATCTGATGTATATGTTGTGCGGTATCGGAATGTTCGCGGGCTAGTTTTTAGTTTTGTACGGTTTGTGAATGTGAAGAACAGAGACAAGTTATCGAAAGCCTTGAACAATGTTATGATTGGGAATTGTCGGATTTGGGCACGCGATGCACGTTTTGACAGGTTTGCGAAATATGATGACGAGCCTAGGGTTTCTTATTATGAAGACAAGAAGGAGGTTGATGTAAAGGGCATGTAGGATGTTAGGAAGATAGGTGGGGTTGAAGAAAAAAATCAGAGGGGAGGGTAGGATGGCAGAGGGTAAGAGAGATGAGGTAGAAAAAATGAGTAAGGTGGGAAACAAGAAGGAGGGGGTTAGCGCAGAACACAACATGGTGAGGGTGGGGGAGTGTTGAGGTGCAGGTTGGGGGGAAGAGGAGGAGTAGGAAGGAGAAAGGGGAAATAGGGCAGCCGAGGAAGAAGGTGTTGGTCAGAAGCGGCCATTCTAACGCTGGTGGGGGAGGGAAGGGTGGAAGATGCTAAGGTACGGTGGGTAGCGAAAAAGAAGGATGAATGCGAGACCACCATAGATGTGGGGGAATGACAACAAAAAATTTATGTTGAACAAAAAGGACACATTCTGAATTGTGAGTCGTTGTCGGAAGATCGTATGTGGTTCAATTAGATTTGCTTCAGTTTTAAAAAAAGTGATCAGAAATCCGATCCAATCCTAGCGGTTTTTACAAATCAACATCCAAACACATCTGAAAAAATTTGGTTTTTGGATCGATTTACGATTTTATTTTGGATCGGTTTGGATTTGAACACCTCAAAACACTAGTAGAGTAATACACAAATGATAATATGAAGATACATATAGATATGAGAACAGTGGTTATGTTATGGCCATTGTAACATGATTTAGGTGTATGATCTGGTCTTGCAACATGGTTCATGTGTTTTGCTAGAATTATTTGTATTTAGCTAGAGAATTGGCTTAGGATCAAATATCAAGAGTATATGGCTATTATTTCTTTGCTTTTTAATATTTGCAAAAAAATTTTCACGTTTGAGTACACAAGTTTATATTTTAGGACCATAGCCGTGATAACAGCATTGCCCAAATAACCATCTTCAATACAGGAACACAATATATTTACTTATTTTTTTAATAATATATTTACTTTTCTTGAAAGGACATATTCTAGTAACAAAAAAAAAGAAGACATATTCTCCCCTTCTCGTAATATCAGTGGTTTAAGTTTGTGTACGATTATTAATTAAATGATTAATTGTGTTGATTTCAATGATAAAATTAATATTATTTATTAAAATATATTTATTAATTACAGTTAGTGAAATAGTTAAGTCGACTGAAATTCAATAAATAAGATGATATTATAATGTTTGTTTCGGAGTTTCACCGCAACGGAAAATTGGCTAAAGGTATAAATACTACTTTCATCGCTCTTACTCCAAAAGTTGACAGCCCTCAGAGACTTAATGACTTTCGACCTATCTCATTGGTGGGGAGTTTGTATAAAATCCTTGCAAAATTCTTAGCAAATAGATTGAGATTGGTGATTAGCAGTGTTGTTTCGAAGACTCAATCTGCTTTTATTAAGAATAGACAATTTTTTGATGGTATTCTTATAGTTAATGAGGTGGTAGATGAAGCATGTATGTTAAAGAAAAATCTTATGTTATTTAAGGTGTATTTTGAAAAGGCTTACGACTCAGTTGATTGGGGTTATTTGGACTCGGTAATGGAGCGCATGTCTTTTTCTGTTCTATGGAGGAAGTAGATTAGAGAGTGTGTTGGTACCGCTACAACTGCTGTTCTTGTCAACGGTACCCCAGAAGAAAAATTTCCTTTGCAAAAGGGCTTACATCAGGGGGATCCCCTTTCACCATTTTTGTTTTTGCTTGCGGCTGAGGGCCTAAATATTTTGAGTAAAGCGATGGTTGGCAATCATCAATTCACAAGGTATGCGGTTGACATGGTCAATCCGGTGGTGGTATCTCATCTTCAATTTGCCGATGATACACTGTTGTTAGGTGACAAAAGTTGGGCCAATGTTCGTGCGCTTCGGGCAACTCTTGTCATTTTTGAATTGATGTCGGGTATGAAGGTGAATTTCAATAAAAGCATGTCGGTGGACATTAATATATCTGATTCTTGGTTGAGTGAGGCGGCGTCGGCATTGAGTTGTAAAGTGGAAAAAGTTTCTTTCTTGTACTTGGGCTTAGCTATTGGGGGTAATCCACAGAGACTTACTTTTTGGGACTCCATTGTGAATCACATTAAATCTAGACTGTCGGGTTGGAATAGTTAGTTCCTCTCTTTTGGCAGCTGCTTGGTCCTCCTTAAATTTGACCTGACTTATCTACCCTTCTACGCACTTTCTCTCTTCAAAGCTCCATCAGGTATAATCTCTTCCATTGAATCTATGTTAAATATTTATTTATTTGGGGGAGGGGAGGGGGGAGTGAGGACCATAGAAAAATTACTTGGATAGGTTTGGATACTCTGTGTTCTAAAAAAAAGTTTGGAGGACAGGAGGTAAGGCAGTTGAAGGAGTTCAATGTTGCTTTGCTAGGTAAATGATGTTGGAGGTTGTTAGTAAATAGAGGAGGTTTGTGGTATCATGTTTTAGTCGCCTGTTATGGCAAAGTTGGAGGGAGGTTGGGGGCCAGAGTGATGCTTCTTGGTGGCGGGAGGTGGGGAGGATTCGTGATATGGATGGCAGTGATGGTGGAGGTTGGTTTGGTGAGAATGTATTGAGAAAGGTGGGTGATGGGGCTGATACGTTGTTTTGGTATGATAGGTGGATTGGGGGTGTCCCTTTCAGTGTGCGGTTTCGTCGGTTGTTTGACTTAGCTGATAACAAAACTATTATTGTGGCTAATTTGTTCTCTCTTGGTCTGGTGCAGGGAGAGGAGGGGTGGAGATGGCGTCGTAGGTTGTGGGCGTGGGAGGAGGAGTTGTTACAGGAGTGTAGGGCTTTACTGCTTGATGTCTCTTTGTTTCCAAATGTTTTGGATACATATGTATGGCTTCCATACCCTTTCGGGGGTTATTTAGTCCGAGGTGCTTATGAGTTACTAACATCATGTGATACTCCCCGTGTGGATTCGACAATGGATTTAATATGGCATCATCAAGTTTCTCTAAAGGTCTCAAGTTTTTGCTTGGCGGCTCCTTCGTGATCGATTACCTACGAAAGTAAATTTTGCGGTTCAAGGGGTTATTCATATTGATGCGACTTCTTGTGTTTCAGGTTGCAGTCATTTTGAAACGGCTCAACATCTTTTTATTTTTTTTATCTTGTTCAACTTTTGCTTCGTTATGGCAGCAGGTGTGCGAATGGATTGGATTCGTGGGGGTGGATTCTCATAATATTTCCGATCATTTGGTGCAGTTTACACATACGACAGGTGGTGGTAAAGCTAAGCGTTCGTTTTTGCAACTAAAATGACTCCTTTGTACCCTGGGTTGTGTGGAACAAACGGAACAACCGTCTGTTTAATAATGTTGTAACTACAATTCCTCGATTACTGGACAAGGTTAAATTCTTATCTTTTATGTTGGCTGAAAGCTAAAAAAGCCTCGCTTGTTTTTAGCACTCAGGGGGTGGTGGTCAAGCCTTTTAGCTTGTTTGCGCATTGTCTAATTACTTATGTTTTTTCTTTTTCGATACCAACCAATCTTGTATATTTGTAGTGGTATCCTAAGCACACCTTGTGCTTTGGAACTACAATTGTTGTGGTAATATAATTTCATTTTGGTTTGTTAAAAAAAAAGGTATAATAATGCAAAAATAATAATAAATGCTGCATTGATATTGATATTCTAAAGTAACAATTATGTTGAGACATAGAAATTTTTTTAAAATATACTCCCTCTGGTCACATTTATAAACAACTTTTGCTTTTTCAGATTCATTAATTAATTGATGTATCAAAACTATATATAGTCTAGATACATAAGTTATTTAACGAATCTATAAAGTAGAAAGTTGTTTATAAATGTGACTTAAGGGAGTATATATTAAATGAATTATAGGGCTAAAATCGCAAGATTGTAATACTTAGCGGTCAAAACTGCAATTAAGTTAATAAATTAAATATATAATTTATTAAATGAATTTAAAAAAGGGTCCTGCTAACCGGTGCCCCGGCCACTAGTTAAACATACCATAAAAATGAATTATTAACATAAAAGGAAACTGTTTTTGTTGACTGTATTATAAATTAATTACACAATTCAATGTATAACTACTATATAATTTCCTTTTTCATATCGTTAACCAGTGCCACGGGGCATCGGCTAACATTTCTTTCAAAAAAAATATTTGTTAAAAATCTATGTTTCCGTAAAAAATTTCAATTCAATCTTCCACTTTTACTTTGCCGTTGCCGTTGCCGCTGCACATTCTTCGCTCTTCTTCCGAGCTTTCTTCGATTTCCTATCAGATTCCACTCAGGTATTCATTATTCTTATTTTTCCTTTGTGCTGTCATTAAGATTCATGAGAGATCTCTGTTCTGTTTTGTTTATGGATCTTCTTGTTTTTTTTTATAACTAGGACTTAGTAATTTTTTTCTTTTTTATTAATTAAATAATTTTATTTTGTTAATTATTTCATGCATATGAACGAATATTATAAATGAAACAAGCAATTTGTATCTCGTTCGTTTGATTCATGTAGCCGATCCCACTTAGATACTGAGCAAGTTGTACATGATAGAGGAGACCCATTTAGATACTAAGGAAGGTTAGGGGTGGTTGTGCATTCTAATGGGCTGGATGAGAGTCCATCACTACAACAACAACAACCAAGTCTTATCTTACTAAGTGGAGTCGGCTACATGGATCCAATTACGTCATAATATTCTATCTAAAACCATATTTGGATCCATCAGAGTCCATCAGTAAGTCTTCAAAAAGAAATTCTGACCATCCACAAATAAACCTTTCTGAAAGTGAAGCTATGACTTTCGGAGGAATTTTTCTCACTCTGAAAGCACACTGGAAGTACGCATCCCATAAAGCATAGTTTGTATACTCTCTGAATGTGTGTATATTCTAAAAAAAAACATAATTTTCTTCTTGTTCAAATGTATATTTATGAAATTATGTGTCTTTTTAGAAAGACAGGTGAGTATAGTTCTCTCTAGCTTTCCCTATTACTTATCTGTAGTAAAACAACTAAACTGTACTTCAATTGCTGATAACAATATGATTATTTGCAGTGGTTTGCGGTCTTTCGTCCTTTCTTGTAAAACGGTGGGAAATTTCAATGGCTGATAGGATAAGCACTTTACCCGATTCTGTTCTCTGTCACATTCTCTCTTTTCTCGAAACCAAAGAAGCAATTGCCACAAGCATTCTTTCGAACAGGTGGAAACATCTTTGGCTATCAGTACCTGTTCTGGACTTCAGTCTCACCCGATTGACGGACAAAGACGCCAATTTTCGCTTTAACGACTTTGTTTACTCCGTTTTGCTATCGCGAGATGCTGCAGTCCCAATTAAGAGTTTCCGCCTCTATGTTATCTACGATTACAATGAACATGTCACTCTTCGCATTCCCAGTTTTGCCAAATGGATCAACATTGTGCTACAACGCGGAGTAGAGTACCTTGATCTCCACGTGGACATATATGGTTGGCCTAGATTGCCCAATACCATTTTCAACTGCACAACCCTAGCGGTTCTCAGGCTTAACTTTTTTTGGATAGATCCTAGTTGTTCTTCCGTTTTATTACTTCCCTTGCTCAAAACTCTTCACTTACAATTTATAACGTTCCCAAAACATCAAGATTTTATGTCGCTATTAGGTAATTGTCCGAATCTTGAGGATTTACTCATATCAGATCTATGGTTTGATTACAAGGAGGACTCTCTAAGCTTTGATTATGAGGAGGACTCTCCCAGCTTTGATTATGAGGACTCTCTAAGCTGTAACAAATGGAAAAGCTTTAGCTTAAGTAACTTGACCACAGCAGATGTTGATTCAACTTTTTTTCAATTTCCAATGAAATTACTTCAAAATGTCAAGTCTCTGTCAATGTGCATTTTAACTGCTCAGGTTTGATTATTATATGAAAAAGAAAAATATCATTCATATGTACTTCTTTTCTCCCTTTTTTTTTTGCTATTGGGAGTTTAACCGTGATTTGACAGTTTGTATCTCTTTCTTTTAGGTGTATCGCTATAATGATGCTATTCCTACCTTTCATAATTTGATTCGCTTGGACCTCAACTCTCTCAATTATCGTTGGCATTTCTTAGTAGAAGTTCTCAAACACTGCCCTAAGCTTCAAGAGCTATACCTTGACCAGGTTTGTTAAAGATCATATCAGATTTATCTTTTCATAGCACACTTTTATGTTTATTTTACTTTTCATGCATTATTAATAGGCTGGCTTGAACTCGGATGACCAAACATGGACTAGAAATGATGATAAAGAAAATTGGGTGGACCCAGATTGTGTTCTGCAATGCCTTTCATTACACCTTAGAGTTTTTGTTCTTTCAAGCTTCTTAGGCCTACAAGGTGAGCTTCAGCTAGCAAGGTATATTTTGAAGAATGCAAGAGTTTTAGAAACCATGAAAATCTGGTACATTGGATCACCTGAAATAGAAACACTATTATCCTCATGTCCAAGGGCCTCCTCAACATGTAAACTTACATTTCAATATGTTCCAGGTAAGTAGTTACTCTATCCTTCGTGTCATTTCATTAGCCTCTATCTTACGGTTGCTAGATTTGGTGGTTTAAACTATAACTTCGATTGTCATGTACTATGCCTCTGCACAAGTTGAGGTTATGTGATCCTTAGGTGATAGTGCTTGCTTGCCTTATTTATTGACTTCATATCCACGTTGATCTAAGTTGTTGTAGTTAAATGCTGATGTGATGCATAACCATAGGTAGGAGGGTGCAATTATAAAGTAGTCTCTCATTTTAACCATGTACCTTCTTTATTCTTTTGTACAGTTGCATTGTGAAAGATTAAACAAATTGTTGTATTCTCAAATGAATCCTCATTTATCTGTCTTTTGTTAGTGTGTTGATGTTTTAATTTAGATATAAATGATCTTTTTGAAAACTTGGTTTATTTGACATAATTGTTCATAATACAATCCAGGAGATCTGTACATGACTATTGCTATGGCTGAAAGCAGTACTATCTATATAACACACATAATTTAAGTTGTTAGGAACTAGGGATGGCAACGGGTACCCATTGGGCAGGGTACCATAATCCCCATCCCCATACCCGCGTTTTAAGAAAATCCCCATACCCGAGCCCATACCCTCGTGGGCAATAAGTTTGATACCCGTTCCCATACCTTATGGGTATATAAGTGCCCGTATCTGCACCCATTACCCACGCTTTCACAACAAAAAGATAATAAATAGCAAAAAAAATATCACAATATAATTAAAAGGCTTAATTGCACTTTTGCCCCCTATCTTTTGTTAATTGTGCGATTTTGCACCTCCTCTTTATTTTTGAGCGATTTTGCACCCCATCTTTTGCCAATTGTGTTTTGTTCAAAATCATCATTAAAAGAGGGGAAATGGGACAAAAGATGGGGTGCAAAATCGCTCAAAAAAAAGAAGAGGGGGTGCAAAATCGCACAATTAGCAAAATGATAGGGGGTAAAAGTGCAATTAAACACAAAGATGGGGTGCAAAATCAGAAAGGGGACAAAAAGATGGGGTGCAAAATCGCTCAAAAAAAAAGAGGGGATGCAAAATTGCACAATTAGCAAAAGATAGGGGGAAAAGTGCAATTAAGCCTAATTAAAATATGCTATGAAATCTGTTAAATCAACATATAAAATATCACGCATCATATTATTTAGCTAAATAAAAAACATCTAAAATAACTTGACAAAAAAAAAACATCTAAAATATAAAAAACAAATCCATATTACAATTAATATCAAAGACTTAAGATTAATTAACTAAATTTATTATAAATAAAATTATTTGTATAGTCTATATAATGTGTGGGCATGGGGCGGGGTGGGCACTAGAGTGCCCGTACCCGCACCCATGCCCGTTCAAGTTTGCGGGTAATTACCCAAGCCCGTCCCCATACCCGTAAGTGCGGGTATTTACCCGCCCATTGCGGGTATTTTTTGCGGATTCCCGATGGGTTTGGGTCGAATTGCCATCCTTATTAGGAACACATAAATTAAAAAGAACGAATTATAGAAGGATAAAAAAAAGTGTATTATTGAAAACTTTTAACAGAATATGGACAGCAGAATTCTCCCCAAAGGTTTCCATCCATTGCACAAAGGATCGCTCTTTTCACTTGCAGGCTATCCCTTCTTCCTTTTTTTTAGTTTACGCGTTCCTAACAACTTAAGTTATGTTTGTTATATAGATTGTACTTCTTTCGGCCATATCATTAGTCATCTACAGATCTCCTGGATTGTATTATGAACAATGCAATGCTTTTAATTTGAACACTTCTCGGAATATGATTAGTTTGTTTTTTGATATTCGTTAAATACCATTAAAATTGTCAGTTTTACAATATTAGAGCTGAGTTTGACTTTCTTTTAACAGTGTATGTTTGTAATAGTTAATCTTGTTTAACTGCATGATAGTTTTGATTTTGTGTTAAACTCTAGCAATATATTACATGGTGTGCCTTGTATTGCAAGAATTACATAGGTGTTGGTCTTACACCATTTTGCTTGTCTTGGGATAAGTTCACATGTTTGAATTTGGGAGTAATATGCATTTGGGTTGGAGATTATAGTTTTGTTTTGAAGTCTTCCTTTTTATATATTTGTTTTCTTTCCCAACTTTGTTAGGTGTTTTACTTTCAATGTTTTTTTGGTCTGATTAGCTTTGGCAGTGGCACATCTTATACTATAGCTAGGCATTTTTATTTTATTTTAATACAAGTTTGGCATATCAAGAAAAAATATTTAATTTTAATTTTGAATGTTTTATAAGTATTTAATGTCTGTCATTTCCTTCAGGTGTTATTTCCAGTGAGTCTGATTCTAAGGACGAGAGTGAATCATCTATTGGTAGCAATGATTGATGTTTTTTAGGTTCCTTTGGTACAAAACTTGTAAGTTATTATGAATTTTGTTAAGGAAGTTATTATGAATTTTGAGTTGTATTTCTTTCTTTTGAAGAAGCAAAGAACTTTGAGTTGTATTATCCACGTTAGAATAATGTTTGAATTATATTTATGTTATCATGACTATATGTTTTGTGTAAATTTGAGCACTTTTGGTAAAATCTTTTACCATGATTATTTTTTTCGTAGGTAGATTCTTTTACCTATTTTCTAATTGTTATAAACTAGAAAAATATTATTCCCTTTGTATCAAACTAATTTTCTAATTTGCAAAAAAATAAAATAAAATAATTGTCATTTTTAATTTTTAAGATGATATTAATTATATTTTTCAATTGTACTCTTTAATACTAAATACACAACTTTTAATTTAATATCCTTCACTTTGTATTGACGATAATGGTAAATATTTCAATGCTTGAAGTAATATTCTCTTTATTTTTACATTATAATGATTAATTAGGTCACCTATCGTAGGAAGGAAGGAGTCAATATTAAAAAAATTGTAGCCAAATTATTTCAAAACGTAACATGTGAAATATATAATATAGGGGTGCTGGTAATTAAATCATTTAACTTTTTATCAAAAGTTTTTTTTTTTTTTTGAAAGATATCAAAAGAATTAATTATTTTACCAATTTGAAAACCCCCATAGAATGACTAGTGCGTTGGGGAGGTTAAAAATTTGCACAAAATAACCAAGTATAAGAAGATATTTTTTTTCCTCGTCGTCTTAATCTTCTTCCTCCCAATCCAAACCCTCAATTTTTAAGATGTTGATCTTTTAGACGGTGGTGCGTTCACTGTTTTGATACTGACCTTTTGATACTCAAATCATTTTCAAGGTCACAAGAGTTCAAAAGCATTTTGAAATGAAAGTGAATCAAATTAATGTTCAACATAATTAAATCCTATAAAATCATCTAATCAAGGTTTTTAGTGCTGCTTCTTTTGCTAATTAATTTGAGAACCTAGCTAAAATACTTCAGTGCACAGAACAAATAAGGCACTGGCTAGTTTGATACGGTATTCCTATGTTTCTTCAGGTTCATCCTTCATTTCTCCATGTTTTAAATTGTTTCATTTTAATTGTGATTGTTTCCTAAAATTGTTGGTTTTTTTTCTTTGCTTTGCTTTCTACGGTATGTTTTGATTTTGATTGTCTTTTTCTATGCTAAAATGGTTGTCATGAATCGGTCTTTTTGTGATGAAGCACCCTGTAAAGGGAAAAAAAAGTTTCCGAATGCAAATTTTTTATGGACATTAGAACTACCACATACTTAATATTTATGTGCAATAAAAAAAGACATATTTGACCTAATAATCTATTTATTCATAGGTATAGGGCCAAGTTCATCAAAAGTTGGACCAATGTTTGATTTCGTTTAATCGTTTGTGTCCCAATCATCCAGAGATAACAATCATTGGTCTTAGTATGTTTGGGTCTGGAGTAGTAGTCGATGTTCCTTGCATTGTCTACAGTCTTCTGGTAGCTTGTTAGTGGCTTGAAACAAGATCCTAAGGTGCCTCTTTTTTTCTTTTTTTTTTTCAATCTTCGGTCAATTGTTCTTGATCAATTCGTTCGAAAAGTGCACTTTGGTGGAGATTTAGTTTTTTACTTTGAGTTCCCTCTCTTTGGCGTTAAAGCTTTTGTCTTCGTTTTGGCTGGGTGACTTTTAGTTGTTAAGCAACACGGATAATGTGATCGATCATCAACATATTTGTACTTTCCCTCCACTAAAATCTCTCTCCCTCCAATTATTTTCTTTAACCAAACAAGACCTAAGTGTCCCAAAGTGACGAGCCCTAGCCCCAAATACTTGGATCCATTCATTGTTCCTTACTTATCACTGCATCTTCTTCGATCCAATCAGGTATTCATCCATCTTCTTTGATCTGCTTTACTTAATTATCTTCATACTAATATTATTAATTATCATCCGAATTGGGTTTCATTTTATTTTTAGGAAATCCAATCAAACCCATAGAGAACTAACTTAATTTCGTTTATATATTGTCAGTGTGAAATATTTTACACTTGATTTTGAATGATGTGAAATCTAAATAGAAAGTTATTTTGTTTGGTTTGTACTCGAATTAAGTTAATTGGTTTGGTTTTTCCATTGTGGATGGATGCATGAGACCAACATTTTTAGAAAAAGCAGGAGACTAAAAGTCAAATTAAACTAATATTTTTAACATCAAGAAACTGATAAATAATGTTAATTTTAATGGTAAAATATGTGACATTTACTAAAGCACCCTTATTAATTATAATTAGTGGAATAATTGTAAATAATTGAAATGCAATAAATAAGAGCATGTTAGTGGGAAAGAATAATAAATGATGTATCAGTATTATAAAAAGGACAAATAAAGATAGAGAAAATTCGAAAAGAAGACTCCTAATTTGAGACGATCAAAGTAAAAATTGGGTCATATGGCTAATGCCTTAGTTGCCTTTATTTCACATCAGAAAGGTTTTGTTTGTGGACTCCACTGGACTGGATGAAAGTCCATAACTATGTCAACAAACGAAACCTTTTTGAGAGGAACTTTTCTCACACTAAAAGCACTTTGGAAATACATATCCCATAAAGCATAGTTTATATACATTCCGAATGTGTATTTTCGGACAAAACACAATTTTTTCCTTGTTCAAATGTGTAGGTTTTTAGAAAGATGGGTGAGTGAAGTTTTTCTCTAGCTTTCCCTATTCCTTATCTGTAGTGAAAGAACTGAACTGTAGTTCAATTGCTGATAACAATCTGATAATTTACAGTGGTTCGTGGTCACATTCTCAGCTGAACTGTACTTCAATGGCGGATAGGATAAGCACTTTACCCGATGCTGTTCTCTGTCACATTCTCTCTTTTCTCAAAACCAAACAAGCAGTTGCCACAAGCATTCTTTCAAATAGGTGGAAACATCTTTGGCTATCAGTTCCTGTTCTGGACTTCAGACACACTCGACTGACGGACCAAGAAGCCAATTTTCGCTTTAACGACTTTGTCTACTCCATTTTGCTGTCGCGAGATGCCTCACACCCAATTAAGAGTTTCTGTCTCTATGTTATGTACAATTTTATTCAACCTTTCAATGAACGCATTCCCAGTTTTGCCAAATGGATCAACTTTGTGCTACAATGTGGAGGACTTGAGTGCCTTGAACTACACGTAGGCATGACGGGTTGGCCTATATTGCCTATTACCATTTTCAGCTGCACAACCCTAGTGGTTCTCAAGCTTTGATTTTTCTACGTGGTAGACCATAGGTTTTCATTAGCTTCTACCTTTCAATTACTAGATTTGGTGGTTTGAATTAGAACTTTGATTGTCATGTAATTACTTTGACTTCATATCCACGTTGATCCATTTCATGAGTAGTTGTATGTTAAATTCTGATTTGATGCATAACCATAGGTAGGAAGGTGCAATTATAAATTAGTTTCTCATTTTAACCATATACTTTATCCTTTTATACAAATGCATTGACAAAGATTAAACCACTAGTTGTATTCTCAATTCTGCCCTCATTTATCTCTCTTTTGATGGTGTGTTAATGTTTTGACTTTGATTTAAATGAAGACTTGGTTTATTGGACTTAAATGGGGTAGTTTGACCCATGTAGTTGACAATGAATATATATCCACCATGCCCAACTTGCATACAATATGGTCAAAGTTAGGTCTGAATAATCATTTGCTACTAGCTGCCAAGTGGTTGAAATAAATAGCGTACAGATAACATTGATCTTATCTTCTATTAAGTGTTAGTTTTATGATAAAGAGAGAAAGGGAATTTGTTAGGGACAATTAAGCAGTTAGTTAGTAAGAGGATGGTTTAGGTTGTTAGAGGGGTTATCATGCATGAACAAGAGAAATTTGGATGGTGTAAGTGAGCAGAGCATTCCTTTGTGCAGTGTAAACCTTTGGGAAATTCTGTTTTCCATATTCTGTTTAAGTTTTCTATAACACACTTCTATTTTGTTTTCTTCTACTATCATTCTTTCTTTTTAATTTATGTGTTCCTAACAACTTATATGATATACGTGTTCCACACAAAAATGAATCTTGTAAAAAAAAAATATATACACAAATCAAAATCTAATCAATGAATTTCATTTGACTTGGTGGCTAGAGCAGACTGCAGAACTTGAGACACTCTGATTAAGCAATTTATTTGCGAAATGATTGATAGGATTTTGCCTACAATTTGGTAGTATTGGAGGTTCTTTTTCCATGGTGTGCCTCATATTGCAAGAATTATATAGTTGTTGGTTTTACACCATTTTGTCAGTCTTGGAATAAGTTCACATGTTGGAGATTATAATCGTTTTTCCTTTCAGTTTTGTTTGGTCATTAGCTTGGCACGTCTTATGCTATAGCTAAGCATTATTTTAATACAAGTTTGGCATATCAAGAAAAATTGTTCAATTTTAATTTTGAATATTTTAACTGAGTGTTTTGCTTTTGTAATTTCATTCAGGGGATACTTCCAGTGAGTCTGATTCGTCTATGGACGCAAGTGGATCATCTATTGGTAGCAACAATTGATTTTCTAGGTTCCTTCGGCACAAGACTTTTAAGTTGTTACGAATTGAGTTGTATTAACCCCATTTGATATTCTAATTATACATGTTTAAATCATAGTTTTGTTATCATGGTTATCTTTTATGAAAATTTGAGTACTTTTGATAAAATGTATCTCTTACGTATTTTATAATTGCTATAAATTAGAAAAATATTACGTCCTTCGTATCACAGTAAAGAAAAATGATGCTATAATTGCTATAAATTGATGCATTAAATGCATCACGCATCAATTTAAATGAGATTACCATTTTTAAGTTAAAAAATATGAAAGAGGGATCAATACTAAATGATTTTAAAATGGGAGAATCAATTGCATGAGCGAGTGAACATACTAAACTTAAGTGAGTTTTATTAAAACTAAGTAAGAATTAACTCAATTGACAATGTCAATATCATTTGGCTTAACATCTCTACTCGAGTTCAAACCGAGAATCTTACAATTGTGTGTACATGTTTTAGATGGTGTTCACTACTTCATCACATACCAAAAGAAATAATATATAGAGCAATCAATGTTTTTTTTAACAAAAAGGAAATACATGTTTACATATGAGGAATTTACCTTATATTCTAACAAATATTAGTGCTGCTTTAATACTTTTCACATTTTTGAATTTCAATAGTACTTTTTACATTTACTATTAAAAAGTGTTGGGAAATGCAAAAGAGTGTTATTATGGCACTAAGGAAATTAAAATATAAATAATATATTGGGAGATTATGAGAAAGTGTATATTTAACTTTTTGAATGTTTAAAAGTTTTTGTTTTAAATGCAAAAATTTTACTTTTTGCTTTCTTAACAATTGTCCTTGTTAGCAAGAGAAAAAAGTTAATAGTGTATACTTAAATTATCATTGGTGTAGATATATGCTCAATTCTTACTTTTTATCTTTGAAGACAAATTAATAAGAGAAACAATCATGCAATATCACTGAAAACTAGTTTTATCTTGACATTTAATGACAATTCATCATTTCAGTCCCATTCACAATATAACTCAATTTGTTAAACGTACAATTTTATTATCATATTTCAATTTTATTATCACATTCACAACATGAATCATGACAACAATTTGGTCATGTAATTTCAGATCAACATTTCCCTAATACAACACAATAATGGTTGAAATCAATGACATGTTTATACATGGATGACCCCAAACTGTAACACTACAGTGCCATGATTATCTTAATCACAGGCTTAAGGGCTTTCTCTATTTTCACATGTTGAGTGCTGTTGGCTTTCCAACTATACAAGACACCACTCTTCAAAAGGATTTCCTCAAGGAATCTAATTGATAGGCTGCACTGTATCACAACAAAACATTGATGAACAAGAAGGATGATTTTACCGAGGACATCATACCATAGATGACCACTTCAAAGCAGATTACGGTCATCTGCTGGTCGATGAACCTGCACCAGTTCCCCATCAGTTTTTTTTTTTTTTACAACAAATTGGGTTGAATGGTGAAGATCTTCTGTAATTGTTCTTGATCCTTAACAAGCTGCATCTCCACTTTCTTGGCTGTTAGCTAGCGAATAGGCACTTCCAGGAACCGGGACTAAAATATCGTCCTCATGCATACTTTCTTGCACCCCGTGAAGAATTAGGTCCTGAATTTTATACAGGAAGTGATTTGAATAAACAGTCACCAAATTTGCATGTCTACCTGTTGAAGGCTTTCTTGCTAATGGTTTAATTTGAGTATGTAAAAAATCATATGCTTACGCCCAACTTTGGCTTCTTAGGTTGACAATGAACGATATAATTAACAAAATTTACTTCCTAAAGCACGAATGCTTGACACAAGTGTCATACAGACATGCCATCCAATACATACGGCAGACTGAAATGCCTTACACAATCAAGGAGTGTGTGTCTATGCATCAACAGAAATTATTACATACCTCATTATTATTGTTGCCAGAAGCAGCCTTCATACTGTTCTTCATGGTATCCATCAATACTTTTAGTTGTTTCCGGGCATTAGCTCTTATAATGCGTCGTTCAGCACATTGTACAGCAGTAACATCGTGATGGCAGGCAACACACAGAGTTCTCATATTTTCAAGCTTGCATTCCCCTATAGAAATGATTAAATAAAGTATAAAATTCAAAACACACCTAAAATCTAACTTTTTCTACAAGTAGAGGAAGTAACAAGATGAGGACACAATCAACAGAGAAGGAAGAGGACATTATAAATGCAGTGATCTCTATTTTTTATTTTGTAATTTGGGTGTGCATAATATATTCTCTTATTTTAATATATTTATTTATATTGTGATGTTTTTTTTGTGTATTTGGAAAATTAAGTGGAAAATTTAAAATTTTTAAAATATAAAATAAGGAAGCATATCCTGATAAACCTAAGCAAATGGTCCAGAAGTTAACATCCTCAGCATTTTGAGAAAAACAATAAGAAAAACAGTATTATAGGTACTAATAGCAGTGCCCCTACTATTTGAAGACTTGTTTGCATTTTAATACCCGCATTACATGTACAAGTTGACTAGACGAATTTTTCCCATAAATCAAGATTTTTATATTGGTCTTTCCTTTGAGCATATCAAAATCTTAGTTACAAGTATCAAGATGGTCATTTCTGAGAATAACAAATAGGTCACTACAATAAAAAATTGATACTGCAATTCTTCCAAAAGCAAGTAGGATTAAACTTCAAAAGAAATTATACCTCCGCCTTTATATACTGGAACAATGTGATCAGCATGCCATGCATTGCCTTCAATTGGATCTTTGATAAGCTTCTCGAACCTACAGATAATCAACTAATGTTTCAGAAGGGTGTTCAGAAGATTGTTGGTGTACAGTTAATAAGCAAGTTTATTAACACTATTTCAAGCCTGTAATGTTGTTTTCTAACATCATATCAGAGCTGACTTTAGGTATTTCACTATCATAAACTCACATCTTCTTCCGCTTTGCAATATTTGGTGCTACTTTTTCAATGTACCCTCGTCTTCTTTCCAGGGACAAAGGTCTTATATTCACAACAAGCTTATGACAGTCCAATTGGCAATTTGTGCACACCCCTTGCTCAATTTGGAAAAGTTCCTGAAAATTTCATATCAACTTCTTTAGAATCTAGCTCAAAGACATGAAAAACTACACAATACCCTTTCTAGAAACAGACATCTAAGCAGCAAACGAAAATTAGTCAAATACATTCTAATTTGAATATGATAAATGTTCCAACCTGACGGAGGAATCTGTTGCTAGTTCTCATGCGGTACTCTTGATGGCAGACAAGGTTACAGAAAAGATCTTCAAAATATTCAGGTGTCTTGGCATTGTTACCCCTGAAAGAGTAATTATTAATTGTATACTAACATATAAATTTTAAAGCAATACATAATTTGTACAGGACATACATGCATGGCTTTTGACAAAGCTTACAAAGAGGCTCATCTTCCAGGCTCCAGCCTTGAGTGTATTCTTTTTCCTTCTTACCACGGCCACTTCGAAGATAAACCTTTTTCCAAACAGCATCTGATGGTAAGGGATAGCTGATGTCCACTAGAGGAGTCATGCGCTGTTTGCTTCCACCATTTATTAGTCCCTGACAATCACAGACTTTTGTTACATTATAATATACAAAGAAGCAAAACAATATTAGAGGGGATGGAAAAATGATAAGAAAAGATCATACATATCCATCAAAAGAGTTTAAGTGCATAGTGTGCCGACCTTGTTGTTGTGGTTAGTACTTTCACTTAAGTAGCACAATTCGACAGCCAAAGGAAGCTGTAATGGTTTTCCAAGTAACTTATTGCGTTCAATTGACCTTAAATTCTTCCACTCATTTGCAAAATCCAGAAGAGCATTCCTATAAGCAAGGTTATCCTTGACAGATGCAGACTCTATACATCGTTTTTCATCAGCATCAGCAGGACTCAGCAACTCAAGGTCCTCTGGTCGGAAATTTTCATGAAGTGGCTGTGGTCTTGCATCTTTACCCAAAATACACGTATAGAGGTGTATCCTTCCAGTGTATGGGCTAACCTGAAGAGTAAAGAGATGTTACTTTTGCACCCATGAGAATAATCAACTACGATTTCCAGTCTTTGCATGGCACCAAGGGAGGCCATAAACACAATATTATTCCATAGGCCATAACATAGGTAGGGGTACTAACATCCAATTGAACATGACATTTCACTCTAACAAATACACCAAAGAAAAAGACGAACCCCACCGAATACAAGCTCTACTACTATTTCATAAAACAAACGAAATAAACATAAATTCTTTCAATAACTTTGCTTCTATTATGTATGTAGTAACGATCAAGCCAATGGCTGACTGGACCTGAATTTTTTTGTGCAATGAAAACAAAAACTACAAATGATTTTTACCTCAAATCGAAGAGAATTAACTTGATGAGAACAATGTGCTTCAGCTTCAACAGGATGAGTGGGCTGGTTGTCATCTGCATCTGTTGTTGAAGTTGATTTCTTATCCTGAAACAGAAAAATAAGACTCGTATACTCATAAAATTACATGAACTAAAGTAGTCATTCCTTCCATTAGAAAGCTTCAATGAAAATGCACCTCTTCTACGTTATCTTTGTCCTCTAAACTTTCTTCAGAACATCTATCCCCAGCACAAAAACCATCTAAATCAAAATTTCCATCCAAAACTGAAGCCTGACCTAAATCTAGGCAGGAAGCACTATCAACCTATTCTTCCAACAAAATAAAATAATTAGAAAGAAGCAACTAATAGAGCGAATAAATCTGGGGCAGAACAACTTAAAAGTACAAACTAAGTCATACCATAATATTAGCACTCTGACTTGTATTGTTTACAAGACCAGATTCATCATCTTGGTTTGCTTCTGTTTCATTTGATTTCACTGCAGAGGGTTGCCTATCTAATTTTGTTTCAACTGATGCATCTTCAAATGCAGATTGTTCTTCAGATCTGTCAATTCTCGAGGATGGGTTTAGATAAGAAACACGTTCAACCTGCCACCCAACAACCCCAAAAGGAAACTGATGTTATACAAGAGAATCAAAACATGAAAGAAAAGAAAAAAGTAAACTTGTAAAACATTGCAATCTATGCCAAACATTTTTATTTCATGGTAATGGCCCAAGACAATAGGTGTATCTAAATAGGTAATCATAAATTAAGACTCAGACAAAACCTTTCACAGGAAAAGTTACACAGTATTGAAAAGCAAATTAGAGCCCAACAGGTCCAAAAACTATATTGAAAACAGATCAGAAATAAATTATTCAACTGAACTACGCTAAACTTCTGACAATGTTATGAATTGGAAAGACCACCAATCTGTTTTGTTCATCCCATAAGTTCGAAAGGGAATTCATCCGCATAAATAAAGATAACATAAACATAATGTCAGTGCTGTCAAATTTTGACAAAAAGACATTTGACGGTCAGTGGGGGGCTTTAAGCCTTTAACATTGTGGCCCCAAGTTGAACACTATTTACATGAACGCAATAGCAGTTCAGACAGTCATGTAAGAAGTAGTGGCTTTGTGAAAAGTAGAAAGGCAAAATATTTTCTGAATGTGCGTGAATGAGCACCCAGCATAGTGCTTAATTTATACTCATACAAATTACAAGGAAAATGAATGCAAATGCAATTTTCAAGATGAGTAAAACTTCGTTGCAAGGCGGAGTATCATGCTATGGCTCACACTACTTATTAACTATTGTGATTGAATCACCTACTCCAATAACTGAAGTTTATGAATTATTAGGTCCTATTAGACTTATATGTGATAATTAGTCGGTATTGTGTCTTTCTTTGAACCACGTCTTTTATAATATGACTAAATCGTATAATTTGATGTCACTTCATCAAAGAGAAGATCCTCTCGAGCATCATTAAAACCTCTTCAGGTGGAACCACAGGCAGTGGCGCAAAAAACAGAGAAAGGAAGGTAAGGAGGCCCCGTCGTAGCCGGCGGCGGAAGGATGAGGTCATGTCATAGTTGAAGTCATCTCCGGACCAAGGTTTTCTACGAGAAACCTGGCACAACTTAAAAAAAAGCCTACCTGTAATGAACTTGTGATTTCGATCAAAAGGCCACTTATCCATTTGTTCATTACATATGTTGTAGAGCAAATTGGATCCACTCTATGAGAGAATAGGATTAGCTACACTTATATGATGTAATAGGATCTAAAACTCTAGAGAATAGTCATAACAGCTGTCTAGTTTACTGACATCTGTTGGCTAGTGATTGAGCAAACCTGCTAGAGCAGGTCACCTCTATACTCTATATAAGCTGGACTATAACTGAATCTGTAACAGAGTTTACCATCAATGAAATCAGAACTCGTAACTATTGAGTCTCTCTATCAGTTTCTAACACACTCCTCTCCTTCCTCCCCATCAAGAAAGACAGAGTGGACCGAGAGAGATGGAAAGGATCCAAATCCATTATGGGTTGTATTCATTTGTTTTTCATACAGCATAAAAATGTATAAAATTGTAAATTTATGAGTATTACAACTCTGGACAAACTAAACACCTAAAGTTACAGACACATACATCAATTTCTTTTAAATGTTTATTTCTTCAAAATAAATGGCAGCCAATAATATTCAAATTTAAGATTTAAAATAACATTAATATAAAGAAAGTTTGCAAAACATTTATCCGGAGAAAGAAAGAAAAAAACAATGGTGAAAAGCAAATAATAAAATTAAAGAAATTGAGGCAAGACCTCTAGCCCTTTCACTGCATCATATTTGCCATCAGTTGTAGATGAAACACGATGCAAACTTGTGTTCAAATATTTCCAATGCGGTTCATCCCAAGTATCCTGCAGATGGTCATTCGAACATAAGTGCTTGACAGAGGGATATCACAATAAGCCTTAATTCAAAACTTCATAATCAACAAGAACCTAATTACCTTTGCACAGAATATGTATATGTTAACTGCATTTGTTTGCCCCCGTCGATGAGCTCTGTCCTCAGCCTACAAAATATGTTAACATTATGTATTATTTATTTAAGATATTATTTCGATATCAAGAATACCCCCATATTTTACAATTCACCATCAACTACCAAGTACAATACACCAAACAAACTGTATGAGATTTCCACAATTAAGAAAAACTTTACAGTGCCATCTCATAGCTAATAGCTAATACCTATCAACACTGCATCACTTTCATGGTAAACAAGACTGATCAAATGCAACACCAGACATGATAATTATCAAAAGAAGGATGACAAGAAGATCCATTACAGGCCTAATGGTTCTGTATCATGAAGGAATCATCCCAGGTTCCATTTTTGGTGCACTTTCCCATAAGATTATCTAGTATATTTTATAGATTAACCTGAGTTCCCTCTTATTGTTCCTTTAACGAGAATCAACTTTAGATGTGTTTCTACAGTTCATTACGATTTTAGCATCCAGCACCAGACTGAGAGGCATTTGATACATGATATTGATGTTTATTAATTACTATTGTAAATCACACAACAATAGGACTATTTTATTCCTTTTGCTACACTAGTCAGTCATCTGCAGAATCATTTACAACTGTATTGATGTTTCATAATCAATTGTCATGACAAGATAAAACACAAGTCACTGGAAAAAGAAGCCTATCCTACAACCCAACAATAGTTATAAACAAACTTTTATGAAGTGATATTCTATCGAACAGAACCTGAAGCATCACTGTTGGGCTCTGAGGTAGCTCCAAGAACACAACATCTTGTGCTGCCGAGAAATCAAGTCCAAAACCTGCTGCTAGAACACCTATTATTGCAATTTTAATCTGAAATGCACATGTAACTAACAAGTCAAAATAAGAAGGTAAAATACTCCAAACTTATGTCAACTAGATGATGACTCGCATGTTTTGCGGCTGGAATTTATTTCCATCGGTGGTATCTAATATTATAATATGAGCTAGAATAAGTGTATGAAGCTTATGGAAAAATAAATTCAATCTATGCTATTATAATAGTATTCTCTTTGAATGAGAAGTTTATGTAGTACATTACAACAGAGAACATTTCTACTAATACAAAATCATATGTTGACTCTAAGAGTACAATATCTTATATATTATCAACATTTTAAACTTTGGCAACCCAATTCTGCAGTTGCTTTTGATTTGTTTTGGTTTAGAGAATATTGTCCCGTCATTAAAAAATTCATATATATGTCACATAATCACATGTCTATGAATTAAATTGACATACATAGGTTTTATAATGTAGCAGCTACCTTGTTAGCTATACTGTGGGTTGTGTTGCTTCTAAAATAAACAACAAGAAGTGCGAATAAAATTCTGATAAACTATTACTCGGAAGAAAATGGATTGAAACATTTTAATATATATTGATAAAATGAATAAAGTTTTAAAATATTAGAGAATGCCTAAAATTGGTTTTAAAATTGTGTTAATATAGTAATGGAATTAGGGGATTCAGTAGAACTTCTATGCTATGTAAAACAGTAAATCATGATCTATAACTTAGTAGAAGATTTTGTCAAAAAAAAAAAAAAACAGTGGAAGATCTATTGATATAATGTTGTAAATGTTATAATAAAAGGTTTCTATAAGTTATGTTTTAATGATACCATTTGGAGATGGAAAGGGAGGAGGCAAAGTGTAGGTTGGGATGAGAGAGGTTTGGTTGAATAGTTGCCAATTGGTGAGACATAGATAAGAAATGGATGAAATGACTTTCATGGTCACTCCTCAATATTTTAATGGCTGTGATTGATTTTTTATAATTCATGACTCTTATTCAACGATATAAAACTGCTCATTTAATAATTTCGCACCAGATTTTATCTTGAATGAGACATGTTAATTTTATGGACAATTCATAAACATCCCTACATTCCAACAGCTAGAAGAGAATACTACATCAATTCATCAAATAGAACAGTGAAAACGGGACTGACCATCGGAAAATTCTGCTTCAAAGTTAAAACTACCTCCTGTCCTAATTATAAGAGACAATTAGGTTACTTTACTGGCCCTAAATATAATAAATTCAGTTCACTTTCTAAGTGCATTAATTATTGAAATATCTTTTATACCCCTACAATTGTAAATTTGTAAGATTTTATATATATCATATAATCGTAAGTTTTTACTTAAAATCCACCTTCCCTACACAAGAGGGTTTCATTTAATAAATGCTAAGAGCAGTTTTAGAAAAAAAAAAATTAAATAGCAGTAAATCCTTTGAATGTGCTTTATTATTGGTCTTTGTGATTTACTTTTATTTCTATGAACAGGACTGGTCGGAGTGTATGAAAGCATCAAAGTATTCCAAGTTATTATTCCAAATGCAATCCACTTTCAACAAAAATAATATAAAAACTTATGAATATGGCGAACAAAAATAATATAAAAACTTATGAATATGGTGAAAAAAGGAAAGTGAGAATAAAATTATTGTTTCACAATAAATTCAGGAGAAAAATGTAAAGTTTACAATACCTCCGGCGATGATCGAAATGAGGTTACTGCGGATTGTCTATCTCTGGGTAGTGTATGTCCATCTATTCGCACAAAATCTACTCCTTTCTCACATATAAACTCCTGAATGGTTCAGAAGACAATCTTTATACTAGAAATAAAATTTAAATGTTTGTGGGACATCAAAGTCATCAAAGCCTTAAGGCCAATGTTAATATACAGTATGATGATCACCCAGTCAAATGAAAGGACACAAAATAAAAACAAAGAAATGAGTTACTCCAGTTACTAAACTTTGTTAACTTATGAATATGGCCAATGTTACCAAGTTTTATCTTACATTTCGGGATAGATCTAACTCTCTTGTAAAAGACTGGCTACCCACCCGTGCTATCAATCTGCCACTCATAGGAATATCCACTCCTTCCATGTGGTATTTCTTTCTCCTCCGACAAGGATTCGAACCTGTGACCTGGGAGGCGAAAGAAATACCACATGAGGGTGGTAAATATTCCTATGAGCGGCAGATTGGTAGCACAAGGTTGCCAGTCTGTTCCAAAAAAGAAAAAAACTGCTTGTAAGGTGAGGGATGTTTTCCACATAAACATTTTTCCAGACCATATCATTTCACATACAATGTAGGCCTCTTAAAACATCTGCTCATGCCTAGGCCTGGACATCAGGAACGTGACCCAAGTGGCTCGATACCGAGTGGCCTAATGGATCGGATACGATCTAATCCTATCTTAGATTTTGGATTGGACCTAACTCATGCTTACAAAAACATCTCGTAAGGTGAGGAATTTCTTCCACTTTAGCACTTCACTAGACCATATCATATCCAGTGCGGGACTCTTAACGCTTTATAAACTCCACTTAGGTCATATCTTCAGTTAATGTCAGGCTTGGATTTTTCTCCAATAGTAATACACCCCGTCACACACATAGCTATTGGACCGATGCAATTATAATATGGGTAGCCCAACAACAAATCTATGATAGGTCATGATACCAACATAAATTTCGTTTCATACACACAAATCCAACTTGCTTAGTTAACTTTATAAACTCTATTTAGGTCACCATATGTCTAAATCTAGTCAATGTGGGAATTGGGTTTTTCTCCAATAAGATGAATGAATATTTAGTTGGTTAGATCTACTACTTAAGTAGCACTAGCAACACTCACTCTAACACTCTATTTGCAACATTCTCTCTCTTATTGGGCGAAATTCATGTTGGTCCCACCATATTGAAAATGTGTCCAGCATAAAGTGGTGGGACCCACATGAATTTCACCCATCAAGAGAGTTAGTGTTGAAAAGAGTGTTAGAGTGAGTATTGCTAGCACTACTACTTACTGACTCCCAAATGAACAACTAAAGAGCTGCAGCAAACTCTTTAACTTAATTAAAGCTACCAACTGATGAGAAATGCACCTGTACTCCATCAAGAACTTTGTGGTGATGAGCAAAAATTATCATCTTTGAAGCATTCTCTGATCCTGCAATAAGTGGATGGAATGAAAGCCATTCACGAAACCCAGATAGTTTTGCAATTCCAAGCTCTTGATAAGGAAGCTTTCCTGACAATGGTTAGGATGAAGAAATTAAACATTTAAAAAATTATTCCTCTGCGAACAACATAAAAAAAGTTACATTTATATTTTTATGGAAGTATAGTTAAAACATTGAATTAGTAAATGATTTTTTTTTAAGAATAAGTATGTTAGTGTTAAAGTGGTATCATCAGGAATTACTGTTTGGAAACTTAGAGTCAATTTGGTTCAACATTCTATGTTTCCCAATTCAAAAGTTGGTTGCTAATATTGTCAAATCAAGAAGGCTGGAAAATATGTTTAGGATCTTTGTAATTATTGTATATGCTTATTGTATTATGTAAATAGTTACAGAATCTCCTATATTTATTTTGTAATTATATAATCATTCCTATATAAAATGGACTCTTGTATAGTTTACGCACACTGTTTCAACATCAGATGCCTAGGTTCTCTCGTTCAAAGAAAGTGAATAAGATAACATTAATCTTCGTATCTAAAATGATATGCTCGCACATTTTCCTTGTTCTCAACATAGGATCAAGAGCCTAACAAGATATCACCCTAATCCATGAAATATGGTGGACCCACTGTCCATTGATGTTTTTTATTTTGCCGGAAACTGTTTCATCTCAAGTTTCCAGTCTTAACCTTTTTATGCATCATGATCTTCTATCCGAACACCTTGGACATATTTTCCTGCAACAGTCATTGCCGCCATCCACTACTGTCAATTCCAATCTAATTAGCCATTCAACCAGTGTCTCCTAGTCTTTCAGGCAGATTCCAGTTGCCGTCTCCAATGCCCACCACTCTAGCCAAAACCACCACCATCCAACTCATCAGCCGATCCCCAACGGCCAAATCACACATGTCATATTACATTTTTGTAGCTCCCCTTTGAGCAAAGCCACCAATCGAGAGCAAGTCCTTTCAAAAGTCAAAAACATTTGCAACCCTTGATATCTTTTACACATGTAATCCAATGGTCTGAGTATACTGACCAACATCGATTATCCACTAATAAATTTCCTCACCATCAACTGCCGAAATCACATTTTCAAGATGCAGAATCAATAACACCAACATTTGAAACTCAGATATCAGTTGATAGAAATCCACAATTTTATTATTTTAAAAATAATAGATATATTGTCCTATGAATACTTCTACAAACTACCAAAACTTCAAGCACATCACATGCCCAAGGCCCCAATTCTAGCATAAATTCCTATACTCATCCTGTCATACTATTTTATAAAACAGACTTGTCCTAACTAACTCTAACTCCCTCAACTAACACACCTAACAGATTAGGACTACAATTCAATTATTCAATTTCAAATGATAAACAAATCAAACTAATGCATTATTTTTATGTACCGATTCCACACAGAATTTCATAATTGTTTATCATTTGAAATTATGTGAGTCATTAGCTGAAACGCAAATTAACTGAAAATTATTATGAGGCCTAAGACAATGTACAATAGAGTAAAGGCAAAGATTCCTTGATCATACCATCATGTTCGTCCAAACTGTCCAGAGGTATATCTTCACTAGCATTTTCAGAGGCATCAATCTTCAATACCCCAACTGCAGTTTTTGAGGCAATTATTATGCGAGTCATTAGCTGAAACACAAATAAGTTCAGTAGAGTAAAGGCAAAGATTCCTCGACCATACCATCATGTTCATCCAAACTGTCCAAAGGCATATCTTCATTAGCATTTTCAGAGGCATCAATCTTCAATACCCCACCAACTGCAGTTTTTGCGGAAACTATTATGCAAGTCATTAGCTGAAACACAAATTAGTTCAATAAAGTGAAGGCAAAGATTCCTTGACCATACCATCATGTTCATCTAAACTGTCCAAAGGCATATCTTCACTAGCATTTTCAGAGGCATCAATCTTCAATACCCCAACTGCAGTTTTTGCGGCAACTATATCTGATCTCTTCAACAACAGTCTTATAATTTGCCGGCGTTTTGGAGGTAACTGTTGCAACACGTGTTCCTTGAGCCGCCTTATCTACAAGACATAATAAGACAATATCTTTACAATCATGGATGGATTGGAGAAGTATCACAAAACATTGTTATACTCAATCAAGCAGGCATAATAAAATAAGCATTTTATAAAGGGATATGCCCTAAATCGACCTTACACGTAAAAAACTAGAGATCATGCCATATTACGTGACACAGTTTAAGAGTTGGTTGGTAAACTTCTCAAGAAATACTTACGAAAAAATAAATTTTAACAAGCCAAAATATCTTTGATTCGTCATACAAAACAAAAAATAAATTTAGAAGTAAACCACACGATTCGAGCAAGATGAATGCAACAGAAAAATATCTTGAGTTAATTGTGATAGAAAATGACCTCCCATGCTTACGGAATGAGTCAACAAGACTTCCACTGTTGTATGGGACTAAGTGTTGTTTCGTAAAAAATAAATAACAACATAACCTTGATTTTGCATAGAAAAGAATGTTAAGAATGCCCACCATAACAGTTTGCTTTAGTAAGACGTTCAACTCCTCCAAGCGAATGCCCTTTGAATAATCCTGCAATACAATCACGCTGTTTGCATCAATTTCTCTTTTAACAACAAACAAATTACTACACAAAAATAAATATTTATCAATATATAAAATAAAATCTTATCACTTTCCCTTGTCACAGGTTAAAAAGGACTAAATGGATGATAATCTTGAATAGGATGTGTACGACACAGTACATGAATGAGGCTAAAAAGGAGAAATAAATAGATGATTGCTCCAACCACATAGTTTAGAAAATTTAAGATCCTTCAACCAGTCTTTTCATTTTTTAAATTTCTATAACAGACGTTACAATTTTAAATCATTTTATACAACAACAATATCTTATCCAATAATTTTACCAACCATAGTATGGAAATAACATCCATCATCATCCTAAATTCCTAATATAAATAATGCAGAAAGGTAATGCTATTTGGTGTAAACTTGTAAGTTGTAAGAAATAACTAGTAGCAGCTACAAGATACTCGTAACAATTAACCAAATTAAAATATACATATTATACACAGGCACAGACAGGATTACCGCAAAATATTTTCCTTGGACACCCTTGATATATTTGAGATCACAATAAGTTTTTGCAAACTCATATTTTGTTGTTCCCAACAAACCTGGCCTGTAAAATTGAAGCATTTCACCAAAAACTGAATTAGTAGGCTTAGTAGAAAGAAATTTTAAATATGGAAAATGTTCAAGGTGAATATACTTGCCATAACATATTTATCTGATGAAATATGTCAAACGGTCTATCAGCACCTAGGAAGAAATGCACCATAAGATATAAGAAAACATTAAGAAATTAAATAACAAAAATGGAGAGAGGACCCAAATTACAACAAAGAGCAGAAATTTCAAAAATATGGAGCCATAATTAGATTTTTCAAATCTAATGAAAACTATTAACATCAAGGCATATGCAGCTAGCTTACTATGACCTATGTTACAACCTTGACAAAGAAGGTGTCCCTGATAGCAGAACTATACGCTTGACTTCCGAAGCCACATCAAGAACAGCCTTTATCTGTTAAAACAATGCATAAACGAAAAAATATAAATACCTCTTTAAGATTTAGCCAAATAAAATATATACAGACATAAAGGATAACACATTAAATTACAAGATGAGAATATACAAATTAAGAATATGAATCTTTCTTCTAAAAGAAGTTCGTCCAAAAGGAAAAATAAACTTGAACCAAAAAGATTTGATTTGTGACCACTGAGCATAAAACGGTTATTTGACTTCCCAGCCCCTACTAGATCTTCTGATCCTACTAACCTAAATATCATTCCTCCATCCAAATTCATACCAGTCCCCAAAATTATAAATAAGGCTCACAATTTATGCCAATTCCCAAAGCTGTAATCATAAGTGATGCTCATTTTCAGCATACAATATGAATTAGCTTACTTTTGTATACACGAATAAATTTTGAATCCCATTCACAATTTGGGGGAGGATGACAAGATAGCTATGCTAATAATATTAGCAACAAAAATCATGATATAATCATGATAATATCATCATTTGCCAAAAGCCTCTATCTTTGAGTACCAAAAAGGAATGCCAATGTTAACATACACATGTAACACATCAACTTTAACAAACATAAAGAAATTATGTTCACAAACCAGAAATTGAGATGAAAACTGAGCATACCTCTCCTGGTTCTGAGGTTTTCTTTGTAGGGCGTACATGATGAGATTCATCAACAATCAGAAGAGCCCACTTACGCTCAAGCATACTCTTCCTTAGACGATGAAGCATGGTATAAGAAATAACCACAACTCTAGGGCATCTTGTTAGATGTACAGGATTGTCTTGATGGCCAAAAACTGGATTAGAAGAAACAAGTAAATGCTAACTAGCTAAAGAAAGAAAGTGAAGCTTTGCAACAATGCTATGAATTATAAACCATCGAACAGAAAAGTTAACATTAAAAAAAATTAAAGGTTAGTCTACAAAAATCCTATGGATAATAAATTAAATTGAATATCATTTCCACATTCAATTTTCATTTATGCACATGACTAGTTGATTTCAAGCATAGACCTTAGAGAGAACGAGATGCAAACATTAGTTAAAGGATATGCTTATATAGAATAGCAAACATTAACAAAATGATAGATAATATGATCCAAAGACAAAAATTAAAAATTATGGTAGAGTCTAACAAGAACCATTTCAGGCATAGCCTTGGTGATAACTAGGCCAAACTTGTGAGCTATGAACGTGTTGGGTAAATTTATTTTAGTCTACTGTAATTTAGTTTCAACTATGTACTTGGGTAAGATCTTTCCTGCCTCTTCTATCTCCACCATTCCCCCTCCTCTTTTACCATCTCTTCCTACCACTCTTACGTAATGTGTAACTGCAAAGCGCAAACCACTATTAAGTAACTAACAATTCACGAAAACTTCCACCCATACGCTGTTGCTTTCATGGTAAAGTTCTCAAACCATGTTTAAAATGTACCTGATTCACCTAACCAATCCTACTATGTAGCAAAAGTACAACATTCAATTTTAATACCATGTTTCTCAAAACTTTGAATCTTCACCCGCCAAATCAACTTTAGTATGATGCTATAGAAGACAACAATATCTGTGCATTCTAAAAAAAGATTGAATGGTAACAAGTTCATTATTTAAATACAGCACTGCATTGTTATTGCAAATATCCTACATTCTTCTGAAGAACAAACAACGCATCCACTTCTCAGTTTTCACCAAAGTTATCCCCAACCTTGCCAACGAATACCAACAAGTATACAGCACCATACACAACTCAAAATGCAAAATATTACCGAGATGAATATCGGCAGGCAAGCAGGAAGGAAGCCACCGCTCAATTTCTTCAGCCCATGAATACCGCAAAACAGCAGGGCAAACAACAAGTATAGATCCTTCATCCATGAAACATCCCGCAATAGCAATAGCCTGAAAGAAAGAAAAAAAACATCCACATTCCAAGTCATCATTTTATTTCACTTTTATCGAGAACAGTTCAAGCAATATAATTATACAACAACAACAACAAAATTCTATCATCAATCATGCATAACGACAAACCAACCACAAACACATTCAGCTTAAGCGCTTAACTAGGAGTTTATTCCATAAGTGTAACTCATGAGAATTTGTCATAATATTTTTTAGCATAAGTTTATCTACATAAGCTTATTGAAATTAACTCAAGAAATAATTAAGACAAGCTTATTGCAATACAACCACAACACAACTGTAACGGAAATTTAAGACCTTGCCTACAGCTAGTTCATAAGTTAAATGTTTTTTTAAGTTTAACCAAACACAGGCTTCAATGTTTATGCACAAAATAAGCCTAGAAAACCTTCAAAAACAACGCCTTCTAAATCTAAAACAATTCTAGCAAAATGAAGAAAACAAAGGATTGGAACCTGAAGTGTCTTCCCAAGTCCCATTTCATCAGCAATGAGACATCGACCACCTCTTCTAAGTGCAAACCTTAAACCATCCATTTGAAACGGCAATAATACATCAAGTAAACTCTTAGACAACTTTCCAATCAAACCATCAACCTCATCATCGTTCAAATGTTCCGGCCTCACCGGAGTCCACCTCCCTTCCAAATGAGAAAGCTTCTCAACAACATTGAAAGTGCTCCAAGGAATCTCCTCAACTTCAATCTCCGCCTTTAACAGCTTCAAAACGCTACGGTAGTCTGCCAATTTAAACACACAGGCTTTCCCACCAGCGCTTGTTTGAGTAAAATGTGATGGATCCACATTCATCTGGAAGCAACATCACAAAATAATAATAAAACTAAGTTTAAATTGTGTGCACTGACACTGTAAAATAACTTACACATACGTCCAATTAGATCTCACCATTTAGATATATCACTATTATTTTCAAAATTACGTACGCAAATATTTAAAAGATTAATTGTTATGCCATAGCACCACTTTATCATGTGAATTCCTATAATACCTCTACAATTATCAATATGATGAGATTTACACAGTATCTATCTATATGCCACTTTGATTGAATGTATGTTCAAAATAAAATTTACACTAATGTTCTGGTCTAGAACCTGAGCCTAGGGTTTGGCCCCTTGTGAAGGGACGACCGCCTAAGGTGTGTATGATGTGTATTAAAAGTGATCTCTCATCCTAGAAGGGACCTACAACTAACTTTGCATACAAATATAGTGTATGTTGTGTCGTGAATGAATTGATTATGTAAAATTGACCCTGGCTAAAATTTAGTTGAAGGTAAATGATTTATGTTTGGATACATTCATGTATAGAGAGTTGAAAAATTAATTTGACTGTAAAAATCAATTCTAGAATCAAAAGCTACGACATTTAGCTTCAAGTAGAATCAACTCAGGAGGTAAAATCAATTCTACTTTAAAGGAACTAAACATATGAAAATCAATTAAGTGGAACCAAAACATGCAATGATTCTACTTCTAGAGGGTCCAAAATTGATTCTGGAGCTGTAAAATTGATCTGACATGACGTGTTTGGCTGCTTTTGAGAAGAATTGATTTTGCCTTCAAAATTGATTCTACTTGAAGCAATGATTTGTAGCTTTTGATTCTAGAAATTATTTTTACCCGCAAATTTAAATTTTAACTCACTTTTACATGAATGTAACCAAACATAAATCACTTTACCTTCAACTCACTTTTAGTCCGAATCAATTATACAAAATCAATTATTGTCACGGCATAACCAAACATAAAAACATATCAAAATCATTGAAGTGGAACGAAACATACACTAAGTCCAACATCTAAATAATCAAACCTGATTAAAAGTTTTACATCATCAGTACTTCAAAATGTGCATGTGCATATCAATTAAAAATTTGAAGTGAGAAAATGTTATCGAGAATGGTGAAACAAGTACCAACACAACTGAACTACATTCGAATAATTCATTTTCTCAAATTATTACGAGCGTGGACGTGTCAGTAGTACATACAAATCAAATTCAAAGTATATGAGATTTGAAATTTGAAATTTGAAATTCTGAGATAATAATAACGTACATGTGCGAGAATGTTATTGAGAATGCCGAAACAAACATCGAAGCTAGGAAAAGCGAAATACGGAATCGGAAGAGGAGTAATGGTGAAAGAATCATGAGAACAAATTTCGAGTCTCGCGAGGAATTTGAAATCGGGTTGAGGTTGAGGTTTAGGTTGAGAAATTTTCTGGCATTTGAAAAGGTTCCAAGGGTTTCGTTGTTGTTGTTGATGAGAAGATGATGATTCTAAGAATGCTTTTCGTTTTGCGATTGCAGCGACTCGATTCGCTTCGATTTGTTTCCGTTGTTCTTCTGTCAGTTCCATTGCTCAGTGAACGAGAGCAGAGTTTTCAAAAGTTTATACACTATCGACTCTAAGTCGGTGTTTTGGTGAACGTTAGATACACATTTTTAAGATAATATTCTTCTCATTGCACCAAAGTAGTGTTATAATGAGATTTATCTATTTTTCAATCAGTAATTTAAATATTGTTATAAGAAAGATAAAAATAATAAATAAAATATTTTAAATAAAAGGTAAAATTAGAAAAGGAAAAAGTCAACTCAAAATCATTCATGCAGGGAAATGTTAATTAATGCCCCTGATCTCTGGGGTACTAATTAAATACTTTAAATGGTAATTTTTTATAAAAGTTTGTATAATAAAGTGTATTGGAAATTGAACACTTTAACATTTTTAAAGAAATATTACTTAATTTAAAAAGCTTAAAGAGTGCTTCGGAGGCACTCGTTAACAAGACCTTTTTTTAAAATATAGTATAGATGTAAATGATCTCGGCACTTTGACCATATTTTTACATTAATCCCTGTATTTTATTTTCTACATTAGTCCTTACACATTTTAAAAAATTTGCAATTGGTCGTTCTTTTATTTCAAAGGTAAAAGAGGCTTGATGATGGAATAATATATATATAAATGATGTTTCTAGTTATTTTCTTTTCATCTTAATGCAAATTAGAAGTCAATTAAAGGAGTTGTAAATGGTTTAAGGAACTTTTTGTATTGTTTTCATTCGAGTCGTTGTAATTAAATTTTATCTTAAATCATGCAACTCCATATGTGTATTGAGTCTATTTAGTGAGAATCACGTAAATCGGCAAATCGAGACAACAAGTGAAGGATCGAGGATATGAAGATTGAAGATCAATGATTCTTAGAAGACATTTGAAGACAATACAAATTGAAGAAAGTTCATTTGAAGTTTCAAGACATTGGAAGACGGAAGAACGATTGAAAAAGGGTCGATAACTGTAGAGCGTACAAGGGGCTTCCAAAAGCCCATGCGCCCTGCGGATGAAGCATTTCTGATGAGATAAATTCGCAAGTGTACGGTTTTACCGGTGTAGTAATAAGAGTATCGTTCCGACAGGGAGTTGTTTAATTCAATTAACTTATATGAATGATTAGAAGAAAGATCAGTTGAAAAGTTGAGATTTTTAACTGTTTAGAAATAATAATAAAAAGTGCCTAACCCTAAACCTAGACTTTATGTTGGACCTATTTTCTAAAGACAAGTTTCTCTTTAGCCTATCACATCTCCTTTCGGTCTCAGTGAGTGTGTTTCTCTAGCAACCATATCTATTTTCATGGTTGATTGCTATTGAAATCCTTGAAGCCCGAAACTTTATTGTCTCAAGGTTTGCTAGACTATTTTCATGTTTCACAATCCTTGTCTAAATTCACTTGTTTCAATATTAAAACTTCATCTTTCGATCCATCGCTTAATATTTGTGATGAACCAATAACAACTATTAAACTTCATCTTTCAATTCATCGATTAATATTTGTTATTGATTATAAGAATGGTGAAATAGATTAGAAAATAGATTTACATAAAATTAGGATTCGAGGTTTGGTTTGATTAGGATTAGGTCATTAGACTTATCCAACAATCCCAAGACAAGAATAGTCTACTCACTAATGTTCATCGTAGACATAGAGAAGAAGAAGATGAACATAAAAATAAATAACAAGAAAATAAAGAAAAACTTTTCTTAAAAGAAACAATTGTCACTTATTATTTCCAAGAACAAAAGATGATTCAATATGTTTGCTAGCTACTCTATTTATAGTCTACAACTACTTAAGCCCCAAGAAATACATCAACAGAATGTTCCAAAAGCAGCAAAAGGATGTCTGGAGTGGCGGCACGGCCGTGTGGTTGGAGGCACAGGCCGTGCCAAGCTCTCTGGTTGTTAATTTGGCTTTGAATTGTTGGAGGCTCGTGCGTGTCTGTATTTTTGCACAGAATCTTCATATTTTTGGCTCGAATTAGCTCCAAATCACCTTTTTTTTGCTCCAAGACTAAATCTTTCAAATATTTGTTCCTAAAATTAAATAACTTGTAATTGAAGTAAAATAGCTCTAAAAAGAAAATAAAATCTAAATAAAATAAACTCAAATATTATATAAAAAACACCAATTATTGACTCATCAAACTCTCCCATACTTGAATCTTTGCTTGTCCTCAAGCAAAAGGCAGAAACATTAGCAGCATAAACAAGATTAACATATGACAACACAATTAAAAATTTATGTCTCCTCCAAGGCTTTATTTCAAGTGTACACTGATCACAACTTCAAGCATTTCTTATGAAACCTATTCAACCCAACAACAAGTCTCAAGTGAGTGTGTGTGTGTGTGTGTAGTCCGGCCCTTTTCTTGCGCCTGTGTAAGAGATTTTATGAGGAAACAGTTTCTAACCTTAATACTAAATTAACCGAGAAAAGTCCTTTCTTCATTTCATATAAGAGAGGTGGGAATTAAGTCTTTTTGATCACCTGACATTTATTTGAAAGAAGGAATTACATAAGCTACTTTTGGTTGTTAGAGAAAAACCACCTTCACGTGGGAAGTTAGTGAGGCCTACTCCTGCCCTCCAGAGTTAATGATTTTCTCTTATAGATATATTTGCTTCCGACCTTCTTGATAATCAACCAGTTTTAGGCACTTGATCATTTGATAATTGTCTTGGCGACCAACCATTACCAATTTCTTTACGGTCACCTTGTTTGGTGTCTTGACCAACCATTACCGGTTTCTTTACGGTCATTTTATTTACTCCCCACACTAACTTATACTACTTTTACTCTGAAAATTTCAAAGGGTTAATTTACAATTGAAGTTAGAACGTGCTCCTTAAAATACATACCTACACAATTACCCGCTCTTGAAGTCCTTTTTGATGATATGCTTGTCATGCCACTTTTTAGTTCTTTCTTTGTAAATGCGGGCATTCTCATAAGTATCCATCCTAAGTTCTTCTAACTCACTTAATTGAAGTTTTCTTTTTTCACCAGCCAATTTTGGGTCCAAGTTGAGGTTCTTAATTGCCCAATAAACCTTCTGCTCTAGCTCAACCGGAAGGTGACAAGATTTCCCATAAATTAGTTTAAAAGGAGTCATTCCAATGGGAGTCTTGTATGCCGTCCGATAAGCCCAAAAAGCATCATCAAGCTTCATTGACCAATCTTTTCTAGAAGTTGAAACAGTTTTCTCAAGAATAGCTTTAATTTGCCTATTTGAAACCTCAACTTGACCACTTGTTTGTGGGTGATAGGGTGTTGCAACTTTGTGTCTCACTCCAAACTTTTGTAATAGTTTTTCAAAATGTTTAGAGATGAAGTGAGATCCTCCATCGCTTATTACAACCCTTGGCACCCCAAACCTAGGAAAAATTATTTTCTTGAATAGCTTTATGACTACTTGTGCATCATAAGTGGGAGAGGCGATGGCCTTAATCCATTTGGACACATAGTCAACTGCCACCAATATGTAATGATTTCTAAAAGAAGAAGGAAATGGCCCCATGAAATCAATACCCCATACATCAAATATTTCTACTTCAAGGATAAAGTTCAAAGGCATCTCATTTCTTTTAGTAATATTACCGGTACGTTGACATTGGTCACACTTAGAGACAAATAGATGCACATCCTTAAAGAGTGATGGCCACCATAAACCAGATTGAAGAATTTTGAAAGAGGTTTTTTGAGTACTGGCGTGGCCACCATAGGAAGAAGAGTGGCAATGGTTTAGAATATTACTTACCTCGTTTTCAGAAATGCATCTTCTGAAAATTCCATATGAACCCTTTTTAAAGAGATAAGGCTCATCCCAACAATAGTGCTTGAGATCATGAAATAACTTCTTCTTTTGCTGGTAGTTCAAGTTAGGGGGCAATACTCCTGCTGCAAGAAAAATTAACAAAATCTGCATACCAAGGTGCGTTAATTTGTGCCAATGAGAAGAGTTGATCATCCGGAAATGAATCATCTAAGGGCAACTCATCCTCATTGGTTTCCCTAAGTCGGGACAAGTGGTCAGCTACAACATTTTCAGTACCTTTCTTATCTTTTATTTCAAGGTCAAATTCTTGGAGGAGCAAAATCCATCGAATCAACCTCGGTTTGGCATCTTTTTTGTTTAACAAATATTTTATTGCTAAGTGATATGTGTAAACAATGATTTTTTATCCTACCAAGTATTGCCTAAACTTGTCAATGGCATAAACTACCGCTAACAATTCTTTTTCTGTTGTGGCATAATTTACCTATGCGCCATCTAGGGTCTTACTTGCATAATATATCGCATGCATCTTCTTATCCTTTTTTGACTTAACACTGCTCCAACCGCATAGTCACTTACATCACACATTATTTCAAAAGGCAAGTTCCAATCCGGTGGTTGTATGATTGGGGCAGTGACCAAAGCTTCCTTCAACCTGCAAAATGCCTTTAGGCACGAATCATCAAAAACAAAATATGCCTCCTCAAGGAGCAGGCTTGTTAGTGACTTGTAATTAATGAAAAATCTTTAATGAAATGGCGGTAGAATCCTGCATGACCTAGGAAACTTCTTACTTCTTTGACCGAGGTGAGAGGTAGCATTTTTTCAATAATTTCAATTTTTTTCTTGTCTACCTCTATACCCCGTTCAGAGACCAAGTGTCCTAGGACAATTCCCTCTCTTACCATAAAGTGGCACTTTTCTCAATTCAAGACTAAGTTCACTTGTTCACATCTTTCTAAAAAAATTTCTAGGTTAGCCAAACAGTTATCAAAACTGAATTCATGCACAGAAAAGTCATCCATAAAAACTTCCATTATATTTTCAACAAAATCTAAAAAAATAAACATCATACATCTTTGAAAAGTAGATGGAGCATTACAAAGATCAAAAGACATTCTCCTATAGGCAAAAGTGCCAAAAGGGCATGTGAAAGTTGTTTTCTCTTGATCGTTAGGGTGGATGGGTATTTGGAAGAATCTAGAATAACCATCCAAGTAACAAAAATGTGAATGCTTAGCTAACCTTTCTAACATTTGATCTATAAAAGGGAGTGGAAAGTGATCTTTACGGGTTGCCTTGTTAAGCTTCCTATAGTCAATACATATTTTCCACCCCGTGACAGTTCTGGTGGCAATGGATTCATTTTTATCATTTTTAATAACTGTGAGGTCACCCTTTTTAGGTACTACTTGAACTGGACTAACCCATTTAGAATCAGAAATTGGATAAATAGCACCTGCATCTAGGAGTTTTAAAACTTCTTTTTTTACAACTTCTTTCATGTTAGGATTTAATCTTCTTTGATGTTTAATGGAGGGTTTATAGTCATCTTCAAGTAGTATCCTATGCATGCATAATGAGGGGTTTATTCCCTAAATATCTTCAATGGTATACCCTATAGCTTTAGGATATTTCTTGAGGATATTAAGCAATTTTTCAGATTCACCCTCATTTAGGCTTGGATTCACAATAACAGGGTAAGTAGAGTTAGGGCCAAAGAATTCATACATCAGATTTGGTGACAATTTTCTCTTCTATCAATTCGTCTATACACAAGCCTTATATGGGAGGGCTTTCATCCAATAGCTCTTCATATGCTTGGGCGTCTTCTTCTAGCCTTGCACCTGCATTGTTTATCAAACATATCTCCAGACCATCGTGTGTAGGTGATGCTAATGAGCATTCTTTCTCACAACGGTCGATTATATCTATCATGCAACAAGAGTCCTTAATGTAAGGGCTCTTCATTAGATTAGCAAGTTCAAATTCAACAATTTATTTACCAATATTAAATGTCAACTTACCATTTTTAACATCAATTATGGCCCCTGCGGTAGCAAGGAAGGGTCTTCCCAAAATGATTGGTACTTGGTTGTCTTCCTCCATTTCCATCACAACAAAATCAGCGGGGATGTAAATCTCTCCTACCTTGACTGGGACATCCTCTATAATTTCAGCTGGGTACTTAACATAACGGTCTGCTAATTGTAGGGTCATTCTTGTTGGCTTAAGTTCCACTATGCCCATCCTCTCATAGAGGGATAACGACATCAAACTGACACTGGCTGCTAAATCACACATTGCTTTCTTCACTATTTCAGACCCTATGATACAAGGTATGGAAAAACTCTCCGGGTCTTTAAGCTTAGGTGGCAATTTGTTTTGAATGATGACACTACATTCTTTTGTAAGGTTAACCGTCTCATCCTCCTCAATCTTCCTTTTTTTTAGAAAGAATTTCTTTTAAAAATTTAGCATAGGTAGGCATTTGAGTTAGAACTTCGGTGAAAGGCACATCAATGTAGAGTTCATTCATCATTTCAATAAATTTCTTAAATTTCTCATCTAACTTAGACTTAGCAAACCTTTGTGGAAAAGGAATTTTTGGTTTGAAAAGGGGCGGCGTAATCGAATTTTCACTTTTTACCCTAGTTTCCTCACCTTGTGGCTTATTACTCCTCTTCTCAATCTCACTTGGTTTGGCTTTTCCTATGGGGTCCTCTAGTTGCCTAACATTCCTAAGTGTAACAACATTCATTTTGTTAGTTCTAGGTTGGCTAACTTTTTAAGCTACTTGGGAGATTTGAGTCTCCAAAATCTTGTTGTGAGAGAAAATGGAATCTACCTTTGATGTAAGCTTGGCAAGATAGTCGTTCAAAAGTCCAGTTTGATTCTTAAGCTTTTGGAGTTGTTCGGGCTGATTTGTAAAATAAGTATCCATTAAAATTTCCAAGTTAGACTTTTGAGCAACTCTTTTGTTATCTGCATAACTGGGTGGTGTTGTTTTCCCTATGGGATTCTGAGGATTTTTATAAAAGTTTTGGGGTTGCCTCATCCCTTGGTTGTATTGAACAAAATTTATTTGTTCAATACTCTCAACAGCACCACCTAGTTGGCATTCAATGCTAGTATGACCAGACATATCACAGGCTCCACAAGGAGGTGAAACAGAAATAGGTGTGACAACACTAACATTCATTTTGTCAAATTTTAGAGAGAGTGCGTCCACCTTAGTAGATAGGTGATCAAGGGAAGAAATCTCGTTCATACCTGCCTCTTTTTTAGAGGGTGAAGAAATGGTGATGGTTCTCTCATTGGTCCACTGATAGTGGTTTTAAGTCATGTCATCAATCAAAGCATAAGTTGTTGCAAAATCCTTATTCATTAAAGCTCCACATGCAGCTGCATCAACAATTATTTTTGTGGTATATGATAGGCCATTATAAAAAGTGTGGATAATAAGCCACTTCTCTAAACCATGACGGGGACAAAGTCAAAGCATTTTTTGGAAACGCTCCCATGCATCGTAAAGAGATTCCCCATTTTTTTGAGTAAATTGGTAAAGCATTGCTCTTAATTGAGCGGTTTTTGAAGGAGGAAAAATCGGGCAAGGAATGCTCGCCTCATTTGGTCCCATGAAGTGATGGAACCAACTTCCAATGAATGAAACCAAGTACTATCTCTATCCCTTAAGGTTCCACTGAGTCTTAAAAAGGTTGAAATATGCAGATTTGGATCCTCAGTGGGTGATCCAGAAAACTGGTTTTGTTGCACCAAGTTAAGTAGTGCAGGCTTAATTTCAAAATTGTTACCCTCAACCGTTGGGTACACAATAATAGCATCTGTCTCTTCCGTAGAAGAGGTTGCATACTCTTTGAGAGTGCATTCCTTAGCCATAGCGTTATTATTTCGTGATTTTCTTCTTCTTTTAAGAAGAAAAACCCAAGGAGTTAATGGTAAAAAGAAAGAAATAGAAAAATAAAGAAAGTCACATATGCGAAAGTCACATATCAAATTTATGTCCTCGACCAAGTGAAAAATGCCAAAATTGTTAACCCGGATATTAATGGGGTCATGTTTAGACCCCAGAATCGCCCATTTACATGTGTGAGTTTCATGTAGTATTTGTCATTCTTAATATAGACATAAAAATTGATTATAAAACCTTTGACCGCTTGCTTAAGTAATCAAATGGCTTACCACTTGAACCGATCATAGTTTGTATTTACATTTAAACAAATTGGAAAGGGAGACTTTTTTTTTGTTAATTAAAATAAAATTAATAACTTTTTTGCAACCGTCCGTGGTGGAATTTGAACTCTAAATAAAATTTGAACTTATGATCTTGAAGTTACGAAGTTAAACTCTTACCACTTAAACAACATCTTAAGTGTGAAACATTTAAAATGTTCTTGGTATCTACGAATTAAATTTTTTTTTATGTTTTTTTTATAGATAATTTTTTTTTTAGATGTGCACTAATTCATTGAAACGTTGGCAAGTAATTAATGTCCCTTATTGGGAGAATTGGGTCAAAAAAATGACTTAAAATAAAGTTAGTGGTATGACTTAATTGGTAAGATATTTTATTTTGACTGGACAATTAGATACTAAATAATTATTTTAAAAAAGAAATTAAATACAGTCAACATCTTCTAAGATTAAAAATCTAAAAAAAATTATGCAATAATTGAGTAGCTAACAACCAATGTATATATATTGAACACTCACATACAGATCCCAAGTCAATTTTAAATTCTGACATACTTTTCAACACTGGTTCTAATTTTACAGATACTTGAAAAGTGCAAAAAGTATTTACACAATGCGTTAACAACGAAGAAGTATGAAAATGTTCTCTTTTTAAATTTATTTAAGTTTCATGCCTCGTTGTTTTGTTTTATTCTTCTTATTTGGTGATGTTACTGTTGAAACAAAAAAAAACTTTTCTTTTTAAAAAAATTATAGTCAAAACCCCTATGATGTGTTCTTGACATGTCATAACGTTTAGCCCATGTGGAGGTGTCATTTGGATAGTTAATGGCCACGTCATACAATCAAACGGTGGAAACTGACGGAGGGATGAATGTGAAATATGTTCGATACTGAAAATTACATTGCAGTATGTCACTTGATATTTCCAGGTATTTGGAAAAATAAAATTGATTAAGAAAGATGTTAAGAAACTTACGTAAAACAAGCACTCTCTCAATCATTTATACTTTATAGTGCATTCAAAAGATCAACGACTTTCACACCAAGTTCCTTGCATAGCTTTATACAAGTGTCGGAATAGATTCAACATAATTCATTTGTTCTTACTAACTAACTAAAAATTGCATTGATTAAGACAGGAGAACGAAAATTATGTGATTAGAATTTCATTGTGTTATATGAATACAATTACAGAGATGAAAATGAAATAAAAAAATATGTTTTATGCTACCTGGTGTTTCCACGCATTTTTTTCTCATTGACAGGAGGACAGCTGAAAACAATGATACACGTCTTATCAGAGAACCTATGTCATTCAATATTTTCATTAAACTATGAATAGTAGTTTTACATTGCAAATGAAAACACAATCATAATTGTAAGCAAAATATCATCATGTTTAATATATATTTTTCATCATTGTTAAAGAATTATAATATGTTGCCATTCATCACTGCAACACGTCATTTTTCACTATTTCTTATGTCTGACATGATAAAATTGCAAGCATATCAATTTGCCTCAAACTATTATCCGTGTATTTTACTCAAACTTAGTCTTCAGGGGGTCAACTATTATCCACGTATTTTACTCAACTTAGTCTTTATTTTATGAATTAACCTTTTAGGATGCTTTGTTTCATATAGAACTATAAACTATAAATGAAAATAATGAACTCAAGCAAAACCATGTTTCCCTATTGAGTACACTATTGTATTGTGCGCAACAAAACAACTTTGGAGAACACATGTAATACAAGATATATGCTAATACATCTTGATGATGAATTGTTGTTGATGATTGTAGTTGGAATTATATGAAGCATTGTTGATGATGAATTATTGATGTTTTATGTTGATTAATTCTTTTATATGAATTGTTGCTTGTTATTACTGAATGTGAAATCTCACCCATTCTGTTTGAATGTTGCCTCTACGTGGGTAACATGCAGATATCCAGGAGTAACCGCTGATGTGAGTTGAGTTCTTGTGTCGTCATAGGAGTCATGTTCTGATACGTAACGGGATGGGAATTTATGTGTTTTGTTTTCCCTTGTTACATATCTTTCTATAATTTGATGTTGGACCACTTTTGAATTTAGAATTTTATTAAGTTGTTGATGTTGAGGCCTTAGTGCCAAGTATTGCTTAAACATTGAATATTTTCTGCTGCGACATTGTTTGAATTGTTGAAAGCAGTTGATTTAAATAAATAGTAGAATTTAACTCTATTTATGATAAATGATATTTTGAAGAACGAAATATGGCATCCTGTTTATGATGAACTCTGATTTATTTTATATTATTTATATGTTGGGAAAACGGGGTGTTACAATTGGTATCAGAGCAGGTCGGTCCGTCCGACCAAGTAGTCGAGTCGTTAGTGTCCTGTGACGGTTGAGTAATGTCGTTGTGTTTCCTAACCATTGTTCGTTGTTTCCTAATCATTGTTTATGCGGTGTTTGCTTTAGCTGGTACTTAGTGAATGAGGTACATATTCGAGGACGAAAATATTCTAAGTGGGGGAGAGTTGTAACGCCCTATTTTATTATTTATTTATTTTATCGAGTTTAGTGTCTTTTTTATATATTTTATTTGAATAATTGTGATGTGTGATTTTTGGTATTTATTAGTTGGTAATTATTAGTAGTTGTTACGACATTAATAGTGATGAATATAATTAAATTAGATTAGTGAGGCATAAAGACAGTTTAGGAATAAGGGGAATTTGTTTGTTAGGTTAAGATTAAGTGAGAAACAAACTCAAATCATTTATAAATAGAGGAGAAAACAGAGAAAAGCTTGTAGAAACGGTTTTTGGGGGAAAAAGAGGAAGCTTGTAGAATTCAGAAATTCAACCAATCTAAGGTAAGGGTGGGACTAACATTCTTTAATCATAAGTATATAATTCTGAAAAAGGGGATTTAATCTCTTCTTGTTTTGGATTTTTGATGCTATAGAAGTTAGGTTTTAAATTCAATTAGAATGTTGAAAGAATAGGTAATCCCATGAATTAATGTGCAAAAATTGACGTTCAGGTTGTAGATTAACAGTAAGTAATGTTTCCTATCAATTTTGGGGTTTGGGTTGTCGAAATTGGGATTTTTGGGTGAAAAATGTTCATTTTTCCGAGAGCTACCTTTGTTAGCTCGCCACAACGAGTGTTTCAAATGTTAGCTCGCCACAACGAGTAGCCTTACTCGCCTAGCGAACTGTTCAGTGGCAGATTGCCCTGTTTCGCTTTCTTGTGTCTTTTTCACATGTTTCTGTTTTGAGTTGGTCTTTGGTTTAAATATGAAAGTTGTTGATAATTGTGTTATCTTTCCAATGGTCTTGGTTTGACGTGAAAATCTTTTGTGGATGATTTAACATGTTTATATGATGTTGTTGTTGTTGCATTTTAAGTTGTGTCATTGCATAAACATTGTCAAACGAAGGGGGTTGTAGTCTGTCAAGCCGAATTACAGCGTTAGCAAAGGAAGCTGTAGCTCTGTTGATTCTTAAGCGAAGGGGGTTGTAGCCTGTCAAGCCGAATTACGACATTAGCGAAGGGAGATGTAGCTCTGTTAGTGTGCATAATTACATTGCATTTGTTTAGTCGTTGTCGTTGCATTATTGAGTCGTTGTTGTTGCATTGTTGAACGAAGATAATTGATGATTGTAGTTGGAATTATATGAAGTATTGTTGATGATGGATTGTTGTTGATGATTGTAGTTGGAATTATATGAAGCATTGTTGATGATGAATTGTTGTTGTTTTATGTTGATTAATTCTTTTACATGAATTGTTGCTTGTTATTACTGAATGTGAATGTGAAATCTCACCTCTTCTGTTTGAGTGTTGTCTCTACGTGGGTAACGTGCAGATATCCAGGAGTAACCGCTGATGTGAGTTGAGTTCTCGTGTCGTCATAGGAGTCATGCTCTGATACGGAACGGGATGAGAATTTATGTGTTTTGTTTTCCTTTGTTACATATATTTCTATAATTTGATGTTGGACCACTTTTGAATTTAGAATTTTATTAAGTTGTTGATGTTTATGCCTTAGTGCCAAGTATTGCTTAAACGTTGAATATATTCCGCTGCGGCATTGTTTGAATTATTGAAAGCAATTGATTTAAATAAATAGTGGAATTTAACTCTATTTATGATAAATGATATTTTGAAGAACGAAATGTGACATCCTGTTTATGATGAACTCTAATTTATTTTATATTATTTATATGTTGGGAAAACGGGTGTTACAACGAACATTAGCCTACACAAACTTAAACAAACAGGTGCCAAATCATATATGATGGTACATTTCTGAACATTATTATAATAGTATATACGCAACCAAGGGAAGATAGTAAGTAAAATATACACATTGTACAATAACAAAACATTTCATTTTTCATGGAGCTAACATCAGCCTACACGAACTTAAATAAATAGGTGACAAATCATATATGATGGTACATTTTTGAACATTATTAGAATAGTATATACGCAAACAAGGGAAGATTAGGCAATTGTTCGTTATGGTTTTTTGTCCAACCACTACGCATAGAAAAACTTGATTGGTTAGAGAAAAGTTCCTTAAAATTGTATCTTCATAAATTAAGAGGAATTTCATTTATGTTTCTTTAGAGACTGTGCATCCACCATAAATCATGTTGAATACAAGCTACTTCAAAGAAATAATTTCATCTGAGATACGATAATAAAGTTATCTGCCAAATTAGGTACGATACCTTTGGAAAAACTTGATGGAGGAATTGGAAAACACGTCTTGAGTTCCATCTGTCGTATCATCGGAACACTATGTATGCCTAAAATAAGTAAATTTACATCAGCAAAGAATAAAAGATGACAATCCTCCATAATTCTTACTTTGATGACAAGAAGCAACAAAAGGAAAAAAATGCTAAGGATACACTTAACTTTCACTTCACACACACACATACCAAATGTAAGAGTATTAATGGAGTATTTGTTCATGCTACCTACTTTGCAATCAGTATGAGCATCTCTTAGGAGAATAACCAGTAAAGAAATAATATAAAATCGAAGAAATTGACCAAGATATGTTGCAATAACGAGGTCAATAAGAAAAATTGTATTTTTTTTTCTAAACAGTCAATGTTAATATTGTCAGTAACTGTTGGCATCACAATCAGAGTGTGAAACCACAAACAAACAAAAAAATCACAGCATGGGTGAGGATCAAACCCTCGGTCTTTTTATCACTGGAATCCTTAAATCACCACCCAAGACACCAAACCAACCTTATGTATAGCAATTTGAGAAGGATTGAAAGCATTCCTTCTTTATGGTTTTTAAAATAACATAATAACAACAACAACAAAAAGACAATGTTCGTATGAGCACTAATATATGTATATCCAATAACAACAATACTTATAAGAATATCAATTGTGGAGATTTTGAAAACTTTACAAAAGTAACTAGACAAAAACTGAAGTTAAGATTTAAAAAATGAACAAGGTCATTAGTCTTTTGGTCTCATTGAAAAAGATAAAGTCAGTTGTGAACAACATTGAAACTCACTTATGGGAATTCAAATTCAACCCCATCATCAATTCTTTCTTTGGGAAGTGCCTATTGTAGCTTGATGAGACCTTACTATATCAGTTACTACTTTCTCCAAAAGTTTTCAAAATTATACATTAACTTACATAAGAAATTTCATTTTTTATTTTCTTTCCCATTTTCTTCAACATAGCCCAAATAATTGTATGTCACATATTTTAAATAGATAGAACGTACAATGTAATGAAGTAATTTACCAAAACATTAGTATTTTTGTAATATTGAATCGTCAAAACATAAAAACCACATAAAATTCCAACACGAAGAATTGGTATATAGATAAATTTGAGATTAAAACAAGAAATGAATGAATGTTACTTTGAAAATTTACTTTACGAAAATATATGTCAGAAAGAAAGGAACCCCAACCGCTATGGCTGTAATTGAGCTGAACGATGGAAGATCCGAACAGAACAAATTGAGGAAAAAATTTACATTAAATTACATAAAAAAATTTCTTTTTAACTTTGATAAAAGATGACAATCCTCCATAATATTAACTTTGATAACAAGACGCAAGAAAGGAAAAAAAATTATGATAATGATACACTTAAATTCCACTTCTCACACACATATCTGTCATACCAAATGTAAGAGTATTAAATCATTAATGGAGTATTTGTACATGCTACCTACTTTGCAATCATGATGTGCATATCTTACGAGAATACGATGAAGGATAAAATACAAAATCGAAAATATTGACCAAGACATGTTGCAATTAGGAGGTCAACAAGCAAAAAAAATTGTGTCTATGGTGTTGTCATTGGTGAGACAGTATTATGTTATAGTGTCGCCATTGATGATAAATCATTATGTTATAGTGTTGTTACTGATAAGATAAAATACCACGTTGTATTGTTGTTATTTATGAGATAAATGATTGTTATTGTTGTGATAATTGATAGTGTTAAATGTGCCGATATTGATGAGATAAAATATTATGTTATATTGTTTTACTGATGATATAAATGATTTTGTTAATGACGTCGGTATTGGTGAGATGAAATGTTGTGATATAGTGTCGATATTGGTGAGATAAATTGTTGTGATGTGATGATGATATCGGTGAGATAAACATGTGTTTTAAAACTATGTACCATTGATGATGATATCTTGTGAATATATTATATTTGTGAGTCTTCCCTCGTGCATCATATAGATCGATATTGGGAAAAAGTGGTGAGTGTATGCTCAGTAACATAACTTTAACATACAAAATTGATTAGTAGAATTGGTACCACATGCATTATTGGTGAGGTGAATGAAGTGCATTTTGCATATAGATGTTGTTGTTTGAAAATGGTGAGTGTTGTGAATGAGATGTAAATGTGGATGTCTAAAAGTGGTGAGTGTTGTGAATGATGTAAATAAATGTCGATGATTGAAATCTTACTATTAATCAATGTTGTTTATATGTACTAGATACGTTTTTATTGAATGTATTCTCATCCCTGTTTTGTTGTTGTTGTTGTGTGTTTCTTCCGTCTTTATTTATTTCTAAAAAGCTATGTAGACGATTATGTTGCTTTGATTATGTAACACTATGGTTGGGGATTTTGTCGTTTGATTATGTTACATGGAGTTGAATTTGAAACTATGACTTTATTTTGCATGGATGTTGAGACCTTACTATATTTTATTGAAGTTGATGGACTATTCCGCCGTCTTAGCTATGATTTTTTATTTTTGAAAAGGTGAATTGTTGAGTATGTGTAACACCTATTTGATTAATTATACTTTTTAATTAATAAATAACTATCATGGTCGTAAGGTGTTACAAAGAAGCTTGACAGAATCATTGATCATTGGTATTTTGTTTTCTGTAAGTATGCAAAAGCTTCTAAAAACAAAGTATGACATCACAAGCAAGGAAAATAGTAAGAAGTTGGTCTTCCAAGGTAAAAACAAATCTTGAAGCCATGAAATAGACGAAAGTTGATTCAAAATGCTACAAGTATGTACAACAAAATAAGGGAAAGGATAAGCTTTAGAAGCTAAGCCAGACCAATTGTTTAATTTTTTGTTTTTGTCACGTAATTCTATTTTTAGTTAGTAACTTAACTTTTTGTCTTGTCATCTGGTTGTGTTGTCTTACATTGAAGGTTGACATATAGTAGTTTGTCGGAGTATCAAACATATATAAGGTTAGCATATAGATATTTGTTACGAAGCAACATGCAATCTTGCAAGTGAGGCTCACCATTGTTTGGACTTGGAGTATATTTGGGGATCCTTATAGAATTAAGGAGATGTTTTGTGTTGAGAATCAACAACTTGGAGGAGATTTATGATGTCATCATGTTATATTAATTAATGAGTTTGATTTGTTTTATGTTTTAATTTGATTTGTTTTAGTTTGAAAAGGAATATTAGGAGTTGTGTTAGTTCAGTTACGTGGTACGTGGTTTTGGATCCACGCTCTTTGAGGAGTTATTGGAGTATATTAAAACTTGTATCAATAATGTAGTAGTTCTATTGTGATCGATTATAATCTCTACGAAAAATATGACCATTGATTGATTCCATTTTTGACGAGTATTGGAAATTGTATTTACTACTCCCTCCGTTTCAAAATACATGTCCAAGTCAACCACTTCACATATGTCAATGCACAATTTTGACCGTTAATATCTTTAATTATCAAAAGTAAAAAATTATAAAAATTTAATATTTTGAAAATATTTGTTGAGACGAATCAAACAACATCTTACATGGTAATATTTGTATTTATACATTAGTTAAAAAGTATGGTCAAAGTAAGTCAAGCGAATAATGCACATTGCTAAAATTGGACATGTATTTTGAAACGGAGGGAGTAGTTCATTTCTTATGTTTTTGATTGAAATGTTTGGTAACTATTTTCTTTCTGTAAATACAATTATTTTTGGGAAAGTTTATTTTATTAAATACATTATTTTTGTATTAAAATATACAATTATTTTTATGTTTTGGATTTACTTTTTTTACAACAAATATGGTTGGTAAGTTTGCTTTGGTAAAAAATATTCCAAAAAGTGACTCGAAGTGAAAACAACTTTAAGGTAGAACTTTATCCAAAAAAATAACGTTGTTCGTGGTTTAAAAACTTGATTTTATGGAGTGAGAAATAAATACCATACCATGTCAATTCACAGAAAAAAAAATGTAGCTGGCAAGACACAATTCATAACAACAAGATTAATGTAATTTGGAAAAATCAACTACCAGAACTTGGTCTATTTATCTGGCTTTCGAGTTACACTTACACAAGATGAATTGTCCACAAAATCTAAATCTAAGCTCCATTGCAACTTGCAATGTTAGTTAGTAATTTTTTCCAGAGGTCAAATTCCTCAAATTCATAACCTTACAACAAATATTTGAGATTGCAACACATACTGTATTAAGTGTACAATGTTAACATCAGAAATAATATAACATTGACATAAACAGATTTCTAACAAGGTTAGAAAGCAACTATTCAGTTGGTTTTCTCTTCCTTCCAAGAATAGAAGCTATCTGAAATCTAGGGCCCCCCATACGCCACTTCTTGAAGGATGCCATTGCGGATTGAGCTGTCTCATACACTACAAAAAGAATAAACAAAAGTTAAATTGAATAGCCTGCGTGAGAGGGAAAAAGATGCTACCACATAAATGAAGAAAAAAGGTGTGTTTCATTTATAACAAGTCTCACAATTGATCTCCTCGTTTGTTAGAATAGTCCAAAATTTGGAACCCGCTGCAATTGCGGCAGTGTGTGCCTTCGTGAGGACCTCCTTATACCGATTTTTAAATGCAGACAACAACAGAAACCCAATGGTCCTATCGCCAACTCTGCCATAAATGAGAAATTAATAGACAAAGGAGGACAAATTAATCATGCTACATATATATTTATATGTTAAATGAGCGGTAACTAAAATGATATAAAACATAAAATCGAAGACTTCAAATTTATCTAATTGAAAGGGATAAAAATAAATATGCACTTTGCTATTTATAATATTGGTGTTTGCAGAGTATATACATGACAAAAGTAGCTTATGGAGTTGCTCTTCAAAGTCAACATACAATAAACTCAGCTGATGTGCCAATTAAGGATGGTTGGTCTATTATATTAATCTTGTTGACATAAATTTTTCATTTTTTTATATATGCTGGCGCTGTAAACTATAAAGGTTGGGAAGAACATTTATTTGGGAGGGGGAGGGACTGAGTAACTGAACAGATTAACAAACTTTTAAAGAAAGACTAATCCAGAGCGCAGGTTGGAAATTTTTTCAACATTTAGTTCTACAACATCTTTTATTTTGTTAACTCCAGAATTTGTGGAAATAAGGGTTTGAATGAGATGATCTGTGTAACCTATGTAATAACAAAAAAATGAGATTCCTAGGCCCATCAAGATAAGAAGCATGATGAAACATGAAAGCCATGCACTATCTTCCAAGAAAAAACTAATATATGCCAAATAGGAACAGACACCTATTTCAGATAAGAAAAGATAGACTTACATTGGTGCTATCTTGCAACCAAATTCATAAAAATATGGACATCTCGACCTCAGATCCACACATGCACAATCAGCTTGGATCTCTAGTCTTGTTCTGAAAATAAGATTCACCAGCAGTAAGATAATGAAATTAAAATTTTAAACTTAAATATCAAGCAATCTAAACACCATCAAGCTATCAACATTTCTCTTGTACATCTGGATGTGAGTGCTGATGAAGATTCACATTTTTAGTTTTATAACTTTCATGAAAGCCGTGTAAACTGATAATTGAATAACTATTTTCTATCCTCAGTTCCATATGACATCATGCAAATAGTGGCAAATTAATTTAAATCTACAAGAAAGGATAAGGTCACGGAAAAAATGGCTCCAATTCCAGCTAAGGCCCTAAAAAACAAGAGTTAACACTTAACAAGATTGGTCTGCAAAAGCATTAAATTGTAAAAGAAGTAAAAGTGTTCTTAAGAGTGCATCCTAAATCTTAACCCTTTGTTAATGTTATGACATGCTCAATTATATTATATGATGCATTACACTAATAACTTAATAAGTTGCAAACCCACATCATTACTTTTGATTGAAACAAGGGGGGACGTTGACTGATACTGCTTGTCTCAACTGTAACTCATGAGCAAGCCAAAAAGGTAGTTCAACTTTTGAACCCGCTTCAATCTGAAAATCAAACATTCTACATGTCAGCTGAAATCATTAAGTTCCACTTCCACCATGCAGGGATCTGGTGCACCACCTCCCCCCTCTAAAATACATAAAATACAGAGTCAATGGCTCTTACAAAGTCTGTCTCAGAACTGGGATCTATTATTCCCACTCCAGATGCTGCTTTCTGAAATATAACCGACACAATCTGTGACAAGATCATGACAAACGTAGCATTAGCAATTAGGACAAGAAATTCAGATTGCATTCTATATTGTCATTTATCGACACGGCAAACCGATTCTGATATGAGCTAGCAAAAGCCAAAAACGCCATCAACAATATATCATCTTAAGGCTAATTACTGCCGAAAATAATTTCCTTTATAAAAATCAACTATTCCTACACTACAATACCTTGTTAAATATGACATGTATCACTAGAAGCAACCTATTAAACAAATTAAAGAGTTTGAAGCTTACCTCTTCCTCCACCAAAATGTCATCAATATCATAGTAACTTGCCATCTATCCTCCAGCTTGCTGCTCTTATGCTTTTTTTAAACTCATTGAAAGGGAACTACGCAGATAAAGAAAGTTCGAGCTTAAATTGATAAACTTGAAAAGATAAAAAATCTTAATCAAACAATAAAAGATATCTAAAACCAACCAGCGTAGAAAATTTGAGTCTGTTCTACACAGAGAATTATATTCGCTGTCTTTAATATTTTATTTAACCTTCAGTCACCAAATCCAATGTAGTCAGGAACGAGTGTTCGATTGGCCGGTGAAGGGACGTAAAGTCGGGGAACCTAACACGGGTCGTAAGTAGGGGTGTTCATGGTTTGAATCCAAACCAAAACCAAACCAAATTTTAGTTTTAGTTTGGTTTTTGAAACCTCTTATCTAAACCAGTTCAGATATGGGTTGAAACCGGTTTGGATCCAATTCAAATCCGGTTTGTCATAAAATCCGGATTCTGTTCCAAAACCAGTTTCAAACCAGTTTTTTTATTCAAACCGGATTGTAATCTGGTTTTTAGTAAGTTAGAACAAACAAATTTTCATTTAGCTGCCTGCCTAAAATCTCTAACATCTACTTCAACAATCTTCACATAATGCAACATGACTCACAGTTTAGTAAAACCTCCAAAATCTGCCTAAACTAATTTCAATTCAGTTCATAGCAATGTAGTCAAGAACGAGTTTCTACGTAGGTTCGATTGGCTGGTGGAGGGACGTAATGTCGGGGAACGTAACGCGGTTGGGCAAAGTTGTAACTTAGCATATACACAGACAAAAAAAAACATATAAATTATAATACAAGAACAAAACAACTTAAAAATTAATCACCATTAAAAACAGTAGCTTACCAAATAACTTACAAAATTACAACAAAATAACTTACTAAATCATAACTTTCAAAATAAGTTTATTATATCTACCAATTCTCATAACTTACAGAAGGTATGCGAAAAACAGAGATAATAGAGGAACAAATTGAAAACAGAGTTATGGGTTATGGAAAAGGAAAACGGGTTTAGGTGAGGGAAGAGAGTGAACGACGGGGAGAAATTTACCGGAAAAGGGAACACGGCAGAGGGAGAAAGGCAACGACGGTGGCCGTTTTGAAGCTGAGAACGGAAGAATGAAGAGAGGGAACACAATGGCCGTTGTTGGTAAGGGTTTTTTTCGTGAAGGGGAGAAGAGAAAGAATAAGGATCTGGGTTATAAGTATATATAGAGAACCGGGTTTTATTTCGACCCGACCCGGTTCACAAAGCCCAATTTCAATTTTGCCAGCCCCCAGCTCGTGTTTCATTACGTTTCTGTGTACAGGAACTCGATCCTGACTGCAAAACGCACAAGAACGGAGCACGCCGGCGAGGCTGTGGCATGTAGGATCGGACGATCCTACGACCCGGCACTCGTTTTGACTACCTTGGTTCATAGTACATATTATGAAAAAACCTCCAAGAGTAAGAGGCAAAATACACACAACTAGTGATGTAAGACTACAAACAGGTATTACGATGTCCGACAGTGACATGAGACCGAAACATGTATTACGTTCAACTAATTCTTTTTAAAAAAAATTATCGATGTCGATGAGTCCATTTCAGTGCTTAGTATCATTACATGATAAATTAACCATAAAGGACAATATATTGTCAAAAAAATTAAATTTATATCAGATAAAAATTGCCATACACATAAGTAGCACTGAAACAATCACAAAGTAACAATATATTGTCAACCACAATGCTTCATGCTCTTGCTCATCAAACCAGAAAAATTCTTTAACTAGTAGGCGAAAACTTAGACCGGAAAAATATCAAACCAGTAGGCCAATACTCAAACCAGAAAATTCTCAAAACAATATCACAATTGATTCTTAGAACCTCCTAAAAATATCAATATCGTCAGTGTCCCACACCGACATATGTGATTACACTGAATTACATGATTTTAATCTTTTATTATAAGTGTCGACTTGTTAGTGACCGTGCTTCATAGTGCCTAACTGGTCTCCTAAATTTGTGTACATAAACTGAATCTAGAAAGTTTAAAGAAACTGTGTCTATGTGTACAGAAACATTGACCTAAATTGAAGAAATAATGAAAAGAATAGCAAGATAGTAACAACAACAGAGGAAGAAATTGCACAGGAAAGGGGATTGTGCGAAAGAGAAGAAGAAAAAGAAAATGGAGAATACCTTTCAAGTGAGTGTAGAGGCGGTCGATGGCGAACTGCTAGGATTGAGGATGACGGCGGCGCGATGAATACCTTCAATCTGAGATAATGAAATTGTTAACACGGCGGCGCGATGGAAACAATATTTCGATATTCCGATATGTCTCCAGCAATATTTCCTATATTCTCCAGCAATATTTCCTATAATTTCCTATATTCCGATATGTCTCCAGCAATATTTCTCACCTCAACAATATAAAATGGAGATGTAACATAATTTCATGACTAAAAGTCAGCTTTTAGTCATTTTTCATACAATGAAAGACACTATAACTTATCGAATTATTATGGTATGATACCATTGGTATCCCACACATATTGGCACATTTATAAAAATAATGGAGAAAAAGTTGTAGGATGCAAGCAAGTAATATTTAATGGTGTTTGAGTATATGACATTCAGACTCGGAAACTATGAAACTAGTTACCTTATGCACTAGAATTATGTCTATATACCTGCGAACAGCAAGACCTCCGAGCAGCTTGTAGCGAAGAGACTCAGCCTGAGCAATGGCACAAAGTCCCTTGTTGTTGACCTTCTCAGCGTAAAGCTCAACACTGTTCTCAAGAAACTTGAACCTCTTCTGCACGACTGAGGTCAGCTCTCTAATCCTCCTTCCCTTCTCAGCTTGTACCAAAATATCTCATTCTATAGACCTAGCATGAGATGAAATAGGTAATAAAAAACTCTGAAAGCATAATAGTAATCATAAAACAAAAACAGGAAGTCTCAAAATCAACAAAAACAGGATAGTCTAAGGCAGGACCACACATAGCTCAAGGATAATGTACTTATTAACAAAAGTAGCCAATATGTAATAATTGAAAGATTTACTCCAATGTTTATTAGCTGTCAGGAATTGATTAAGAGTCTGAACAAATCTTAACGAAAGCTTTTCTAAAAGATGAACATGCTACACACAACTGATTTTTCTTTGTCTAGAACAATCAACTCATCTTCACATACAACACTGACCAACTTCTAAAGTCTCATTTCACTCCAACCTATGTAACTACATTCCTCCCACAAACAACATAATTGACACATATAACTAACCTATAGAGCATCGATTTAAACATACACATCTAATAAACCATAAACACATAGAAAAATTGTATGAAAACAGCTTATGAAAACTTTAGGGTAACCCACATGCCTGTACCATTTTAACACACAAATTGTAACTTTATCATTCATTTCCTCAAAGAGTAATTGTCATTATTTCTAAAAGCTCTTATATGAAAACAGCTTATGAAAACATTATGACATGTCTAGAAGCTATTTTCAGCTTATTTCTAAAGCCTCTTATATGAAAACAACTTAAGAAGAAAAAAAAACCCACCATCATCATCATTTCACAATTTAATTGAAATCGAAGCACAACCCACAATTTAATTGAAACGAAATTGAGAGAAAAGAGTGATAGAGATAAAATGGTAAAATTGTACTTTGTAATTGTAAGTTTACCCTTGGGAAATCACAACCCAAGCATTAACAGGTACATTAACTTTATAATTAGCACTGACCCAGTTGAGCATTGACAGTGAAATTGAGAGAAGAGAGTGATAGAGATAAAATGGTCACAGAAACTAAGAGCTAACAAATGAAAATGAAAATAAAAAACCAACCTTTGAAAAATTGAAACAGAAATGGAAGAGAACAACAATGGTGTCTGTCTGAAAAGAGGCTGTCTTGGAGAGAGAAAGAGATATGAAAGAGTGATGAAGATGAATGGGTCGAAATTTGTGTAGAGTGAGAGAAACGAGGAAAGAGAGCTGAATGAGAAGAAGAAAGAGTTGTGAGAAGAGAAACACATAAAGTCACATATGTGTAATTGGATAGATTAATTTTTCGAGCCGCTTTAAACTTCAATGTGGGTAAAACTCTCACTCAAAAAATTACTGATGTGTTTGGAATTGCGCTGAACAACCACCAAACGTGCGTTTAGGCTGACGTTAGAATTTCTAACTTCTTAAAGGTCATGTTGAAGTGATATTGGGACGCGAGAATAGTGTTTCAAACGTCAAACCATTAGGTTCCATGTTTTTCACATTTTTTTAGTAATTAACTAAGAATGAAGGAATTGGTTAAACAAAAACTAAAAATAAAATGAAGGTTTAAGGTTTGAAATTTGGCATGAAGTTTCTCTTTGGTTTTGTTGTTTTGGTACATGGAGAAAAAGAAAGGAAAAAAATTAGACTGAAAATTGAGTTTTTGAATTTGAATTAAGAAGGAAGAGTTTTTCTTTTAGTTTGGAATGGAAAACCAAACGGTAATAACACCTAATTCGGTTTTTTTTTAATTCAAGATATATTTTTGGACATAAGAATACGTCCCTTTCTCCTTCATTTTCAATATTATTTAAAAATAAATTGCTGAGTTTTAAGAATAAAAATTATTTTCTATCAATAATAGGTTGGTGTATATTTTTTACAAGAGAAAACTAATTCATATCATTCAATATCAAGTGTTCAATACATAATTGAACGTTAATAAAGATGAGAACTCGTATTATGAATGACCGTTTTGCAAATGACCAACTATATTAGTCGCTTTTCAATAAAAGTTCACATGAGAATCGTAACAAAACTCCCAAATAGGAATCTATATTTAGCAAGAATAGCACCTACTTTCGTGTTGTCTTGAGAGTGTCGAATTTGAAGAGGGTACTGTAGGCATTGCTTTGAATTTGGAATCTAAAAATATTGGTGTTGTATTAATGGGTGATGGTTTGCTGATACAAGAGGGAAGTTCGGTAAAAGCAACAGGAAGAATTGCTCAGATACCAGTAAGTGAGGGTTATTTGGGTTGTGTTGTACATGCCCTAGCTAAACCTATTGATGGTTGAGGAGAAATTTCATCTTCGGAATCTCGGTTAATCGAATCTCTCGCTCCCGGTATTATTTCCAGACGTTCTGTGTATGAGCCTCTTCAAACGGGACTTATTGCTATTGATTCTATGATCCCTATAGGGCGTGGCCAGCGAGAATTAATTATTGGGGACAAACAAACAGGTAAAACAGCAGTAGCAACAGATACAATTCTCAATCAACAGGGACAAAATGCAATATGTGTTTATGTAGCTATTGGTCAAAAAGCATCTTCTGTGGCTCAAGTGGTAACTACTTTACAAGAAAGAGGGGCAATGGACTACACTATTATAGTGGCTGAAACAGCAAATTCTCCAGCTGCATTACAATACCTCACTCCTTATACAGGTGCAGCTTTGGCTGAATATTTAATGTACCGTGAACGTCACACTTTAATCATTTATGACGATCCCTCCAAACAAGCACAGGCTTATCGCCAAATGTCTCTTCTATTACGAAGAGCACCGGGTCGTGAAGCGTATCCCAAGATGTTTTTTATTTACATTCTCGTCTTTTGGAAAGAGCTGCTAAATTAAGTTCTTAGTTAGGTGAAGGAAGTATAACTGCTTTATCAACAGTGGAGACTCAATCAGGAGATGTTTCAGCTTATATTCCTACTAATGTAATTTCCATTACAAATGGCCAAATATTTTTATCTGCCGATCTATTCAATGCTGGAATCAGACCAGCTATTATTGTGGGTATTTCCGTTTCCAGAGTTGGATCGACAGCTCAATTTAAAGCCATGAAACAGGTAGCTGGTAAATTAAAATTGGAATTGGCACAATTCGTAGAATTAGAAGCTTTTGCACAATTCGCTTCTGATCTCGATAAAGCTACGCAAAATCAATTGGCAAGAGGTCGACGATTGCGCGAGTTGCTTAAACAATCCCAATCAACTCCTCTCACTGTGGAAGAACAAATAATAACTATTTATACTGGAACGAATGGTTATCTTGATTCATTAGAAATTGATCAGGTACATAAATTTCTCGTTGAGTTAAGGGCTTATTTAAAAACAAATAAACCTAAATTTATCGAAATCATATCTTCTACCAAGACATTCATTGGGGAAGCAGAAGCCCTTTTGAAGGAAGCTATTCAAGAACAAATGAAACTCTTTTTACTTCAGGAACAAGTAGAAAAAAATTGATTAATAATTTCATACCATTATTATTTTCATAACTAGTATCTTTTATTTTAATATCTTTTCTTTAAATATTGAAAATTAAAATATTGAAAAGAATTTTATAAAATTTTAGAATAATAAAGATAATAAATTCAGAATCTATTTTTAGAAGATACAGATATAATTAATATATTAATATAATATATAGGCAACCTCAATAAAATTGATATGAATTTTTTTTGCGTCCAATAAGATTTGAACCTATACCAAAGGTTTAGAAGACCTTTGTCCTATCCATTAGACAATGGATGCTTTTCTTTTTTCTTTTCCTTTCCTTTCCTTTTCACGAAATTTTCGTGAACGTGAAAAGGAAAAGAAAAAAGAATTCTAAAAAATACTCTATCTACTAAAAGAGATTATCTATGAGAATCTATTTAGAATAATTATTCGAAATAGAATAAGACTAAATCATTCAATTTGAATATTAAAAACAAATATAAATGATCTCATTTAGTAATAAAATGAATTCGATAATAGAAAAAAAAAAAAAATTCGTTATTAATATATAGAGAAATAGGATATAAGCGGGTAGCGGGAATCGAACCCGCATCGTTAGCTTGGAAGGCTAAGGGTTATAGTCGACGTTCATTCATGAACGTCTCTAATTCAAAACCGAACGTGAAACTTTTGTTTCAGTCAGCTCCTTTACAGAATAATTTAAGTGATAGATGGAATACACGAAAAAAAATGACCCATAACATCTATGTCAGCCTTTCGGTATAAATACATTTAAATTTTTTATGATCCCTCTAGAAGAGGAGTATTAGAACAATCTGCTTTTTTCTAGTTACTTCGTTCTTTATTTTCTATTTGAGAGAATCTTTAGGAAAAGAATAAAATTTCCGTCGAGCTTAATAAATATGTTGATGTTTCTAGTAAACTAAAAAAATCGTTTAATAGTTATTTTGCTTCAATTTCTCCTATACAAAACAAATAATTAAAAAAATGGAAGATTTAGTTACGATTGGAAACAAATTTTCTATATCATTCTCCCTGGATCCTTTACTCATATTCCAAAATTTGGATTCTGGATCCAATTGCAAAAACTTATGTTTCATAATTTTAGAATCAATTCTAATCTAAATCTAAATTGTATACAAATTACGATAATGTATATTATTCCTCGAATCGTTCGTTGAGAGGTATAAAGGATTAAATCCCTTTAAGTAAGAAATAAAGTTTTTGATCGTGATATGAATCACGGAAAGGACCCCTTAACTATTAAGGGATCTATAGAACGAATCGCACTTTTACCTTTAAACTATACCCGCTACAATACCATTATTGTATATAAAAGAATCTTTTGTCGAACAAGGGAATCCGTCCTAATTATGCAATAGGTGCATAATTTTACGATAATTAGAGTGTTGACGTGTTTTGTAAAAGGGCCCCCTAATGAAATTAGAATACGGGGGCGAATCTTATTTTTGGATTTTTTTTTTTTTTTTCCAAAAGAGTAGGCAGCTAAGGTGCTAACCTACTAAAATATGTATATAAATACGAAAAGAGAAAACAAAATGGAGGGGACAAGAACCAAAACTCCATTAAAAAGAGATGAACCTAAAAGAAGGCATCCCTAGTTTGTTTTTTACATAAAAAGAGCTGATAAAAATAGGAACCTCAAGCCAAACTATTAAAACTTGCAAAGATAAACCTGCATTTGCTAAGGAATCCGCAGCTTCATTTCCTTCTCTGTAAATATGGGTAACAATACAATTCATTTGTCGAAGCTTGATCTTCATATTTTGCCACCTGTTTCTTAAATTCCAAGGTATCTTAACATCTCTTTGAAAAGCCAATACTACTAAAGAAGAGTCTGTTTCTATCCAAAGGTTCCTCCAACCTCTTTGTGAAGCCATTTATATGGCCCTTAAGGCTCCACTGATTTCTGCAGTATAAGAATTAGAATGCCCTAAAGGTTCCGCAAAACAACATAAGAAATTTGCTTCATGGTCTCTAAAAACTCCTCCACAGGCTGAGTCACCAGGGTTCCCACTCGAGGCACCATCAATATTACATTTGATCCAAGCCTGAGGTGGAGGACTCCATATAACCTCTTTAATAATAGGAGCCCTAGGATGATGAATTTCAACATTAAACATTTTAAGGGCAGTGAAATCTCTAAGTGAATTGGTTGAGGTTTTCCTTGTCATGTTGCCTGATAAAGAAGTGCTAGAAATAATCATGGATATGGCAGACTTCCAACTGATGGATTTGTTGTCAAACCTAGCATGATTTCTGGCATACCAAATTACATTGAAGAGATTAATCAAAGAAGAAAGTACAATTACTTTACATTGAGGTGACCAAGAAAGATCGCAAATCTTCCATATATCTTCTAGGCATTTGAAATTTAAGGTGATATTTAGAACAGAAGCTAACCAAGACCAAATTTTAATAGCATATGAGCAAGAGAAAAACACGTGAAAAGATGTCTCAGGTTGGTTTTGGCAAAGGCTACACATAGAGGGTAGATGACAACCTCTCATCATGAGATTCTCATTTGTAGGAACTTTGTTGTACATCAATCTCCAAACAAATAGAGATTTTGAAGGGGGGACATCAACACTCCAAATGGTTTTGGCCCAATGGAGATCTTGAAACTGATGGTGTTTGAATTCATAAGCATCTTTTAGTTGAAGTTCACCAGTTTGAGTATGTTTCCAAAGCAAGCTATCACAATGAGCTTCTAGGGGTGAAGTAACTTGTTCAGCAAGTTGTCTCAGGTTAGGGAATTGAAGAAGAAGTTGAGGAGGAAAGTGCCAAACACCATCATGAATATATTCGCTAACAGTTGAGGTGAGAAGATTAGATACCTGGTCTGGAATATTGTAAAGATCCACCAAAGATTGACCACACCAACAATCTTTCCAGAAATTGATTGTACTTCCTGAACCAATAAGCCACCTAGAATTCTCAATAATCACATTGTACTCTCCTTTGATGCTACTCCAGATGGACGAGTAGATATGATGCCTGATAACTCTACCATTCTTTAACACTCTATCTTTTAGAAGCTTTGCCCAAGATTTCTTTGAATTCAACAAATTCCAGCAAAGCTTCAGGTTTGTTGCTGCATTCAAACTCTGCAAAGACCTTAAATTTAAACCTCCCTGATTGGATGGTCTACAAAGTTTCTTCCATCCCACAGTAACTAGCTTCCTTTTTTCTCGATCACCACTCCATATGAAGTTTCTGACATTTCTTTCTACTTCTTTGATTAGGGAAACTGGCCAAGAGTAAAGAGAGATACTATAAACCAACATGCTTTGAATGACTGATCTTGCTAGTTGTACTCTCCCAGCCATAGAAAGGAGGGAAGCTTTCCATGCTGACAGTTTCATTTTGATTTTGTCTGCAACAGGTTGAAGATAACTTGCTTTTGGCTTTCCTTTAAAAATGGGGACCCCCAAATAGTTGAAAGGGAATGTGCCAATATTAAAGTGAAGAAGCTGCACAATGTTGTTCATTCTTGCAATGGTAATGGAGCTAGAGTAAATTGAAGATTTTGAACAATTAATAATTTGGCCAGAACTTGAAGCATATAACTGAAACAAGTCTTTTAGAGCAATCAAACCAGACATCTTTCCTTTGCAGAAAATCATAAGATCATCTGCATAAAAAGAGTGAGATGGGACCGAGCAATGCCTTGTGCCTTTAATGAGATCAAGCTTACCTTCCTCCACAAGTCTCGAAATACTTCTACTTAGAACATCTTCTGTCAGCAATTACCTTTGAGATAATTTTGAATTTGAAGTTGGCCATTGCTATTGGTCGGTGTGCTCGTGATTTTCGGGTATCAAAATCATTGATCAGATTCGAACCTTGAATCATTGAACTCTCAACTTTTATTCGCGGGAAGGGAAAAAGTGAGTAAAAACCCTTATGAGACCTTGGATTCGGAGGTTGGTTTCGATTGGGGAAGATGTTAAGCACCCGAACCGACTATGGTATCCCATAGGAACCTTCTACCTATTCTCTAATCTTGCGCTAAATTGATTTTACTTATTGAAAAAAGTTTAAGAGTTAAAGTGAAAGAAGGGAGAAAGAAGAAGCATGTTTTTGGTTATTTTTATTGATTTGGAAGGGTCGAAACCCTTTGCCTACTTACCCAAATAAATCGGGATCAAAATCAAGTAGTTCGGCTAAAGAACTTATTTGATGAGTTGAATTGATTTTAACATTTTTGAAAGAAAAGGTTTTAAGAAGAGATGAGAGGCCTCAAGGCATGAGAAGAAAATACGATGAAGTTAGTCGATTTTAATTATACGAAATCCATGTCTAATGTGGATATTAAATTAATTAGCATTTGATTAAGGAAAATAAAAATAAAATCACTTGGATTACATACCAAGGTTTACTTAAAATAAAATTGAAATTGACTTGATTGATTTTTTTGAAGAAAATATTTTTTCTAAACTAACGACGAAATCGCGTAACGGCGGAATAAAAATAAAATAGCGTAAAGCGATAAATAAAGTGGTGTGTCGGTGCGCGTGTCAGTGCGTGTGCCGGTTACATATTACATACCCTAAATACATTCTATGGTCTCAAAAGAAAGAAATGCGCGAAAAAATAAATTACATCCAATCCCTAATTACACACTAAACTAAAAAATAAAAAATAAATGATAAAAAAATTAACAATGCATGAGATTATACTAGAGAGAAAGCAAAAATGACACATATTAAGCATAAAAAGAAAATCATGTACTAGAATTAAATACCAAATAAAATGCATGACATGAAACATATTTAAAAAAAAAGCAAGTTTTCAAAAAAAACAAGAAAATATTAGTAAAAGAATGCATGAGCTTAAGATTAAATTGATAGATAAACTATATAATGCGGGATATTCAAGATGCTAATTAAATAAAATGCATAAGATAGGAATTAAACTATTAAAAGATAATACATGCATAATAATTAAAACATTAGGCCAAAATAAAAAAATATGAAATGTTACTTCATAACCTAAAATGCACTAAACATAAGTGATAAAATAAAAATAAAATGCATGATGTGAAAATTAAGATACTAATGAAGATGCATGAAAATATAATATAACACTTAAATGAAATAAAAAAGAAGAGAAACACATGAAATTAAAAAAAAAAAAAAAACAAAAACTATTACCCAAGGCAGGGGGGTACAAACAGCATTACTGGAGGTGAAAATAGCAAAAAGGTAGAAACAAAGGAAACTGGGCTTGGGTTACTGGAGCTGGGGCGGGTACTGGGTCAACCCATGGGTGACCCGCCCAGCTCTAGTGAATATATAAGGGTTTTTTCACCCATTTTTCTTCATTTTTTTTCTTCCCTTCTCTCTCTTCAACTCAAAAAAACAGAAACTCTCCCCTCTCTCCCTCATGCTCGCCGGAAAAAGAAAGAAGGAGGTGGTTGAATGCCTCCGGTGCGGTGGTTGGCCATAGCGCCGCCGCACCGGAGTTCTAAACTCAATTTTTTTAAATTTTTTTTTTACCATCCTCTTCATCTCTTTCTCCTCTTTGCAAATCCACTCTTAGTTTATGCCAAAACACAATAAATAATCCTAGATCTACAAAAGAAAGTCCACCAAAAACATAAAAAAAAGTCATGGAAAAAAAAGAAAAAAAAGTACCTCTAGTTTTTGTTCTTATTGTTTTCGGTTTTGAGCTGCTCCTTCTTCAATCTTCTTTTCGTTTTTGCTCCGTTTATGTTTCGGTTTTGTTCATGTTGTGGCGTTCTTTTCCGTTCGGATGTGTTGTTGTTGTGGTTTAGGCCGAATTTGTTGTTGCTTTGGTTCTGATTTGTGATATTTGGTTCGGATTTGAGGTTTTGGTGTATTGGTTTGGATTTGTGATATTTGGTTCGGATTTGGATTATTTGGTTCGGATTTGAGGTTTTGGTGTATTGGTTTTGATTTGGTTGTGTGTTGGATTGTTGGATACGGATCTGTTCTTGCTATTGTTGGTTTTGGTGTTGGCCGAAAATGAAATTTGTGTGGGTGTTGGTTTGTTGGCCGAATCTGATTTTTGATGGTTAGGGTTTGGATTTTTTCTTCTTTTCTCACTGATTTCTCTGTGATCGTGCTTGAGTTTGTCACTGAATGGTGATGAACTCGCACTTGAATTGCAGAGAAAAATGGTTCAATGATGATGGTTCTTTGATGAATCACTGAGAATCATTTAATTTTTTTTTTTTGTTCTTGGTGAAAAAAGAAAGTTTTGATCTGTTTTTTTTTGTTGTGATTTTCCAAATCTGTTTCTGTATTGGAAAGTGTGACTGACTGATTCATTGACTCTGACACACTATGTACCTGATGCCTGGAATAGACCAAAATGCCCTTGCTCTTTCTTGGAGGAAAAGTTGGATTGGACCAATAACAAAGTGACATGTGTACAAGGACTTTAAAGAAATAAATAAATAAAAATCTGATAAATAAATAATAAATGGAAAAAATAAATAACTAAATAAATAATTAAAAATGGAAAACGAAAATTAAATAAATAAAAATAAAAATGTCCCGTCGGAACCAAAAAAATGAGGTATTTTAAAATACCTCTCTGCCGAAATTTCGTCTGATACGACTGAAATACGCGGCTTAATTACGCTAAAAAAACGATAAATCAACGACGTGAATGAAATAAACTTTACGAACGCAAACGCTACGCTACGCTAAAAAACGCACAAAACGCGAGTAAAAATTACGAAAATAAAACGTGAGCGACATTAAAAATAAACGACGAACGAAAAGTAGACGCGACCACAAGTACGAACAAAAACAGATCATTACGGGAATTCGCGCGCGAACAGACGACTGGAAAACAAACAACGTACGAATAAAATAAAATAAATCGGTCAAAAATTAGGGTACGACAGATGCCCCTATTTAAGTTTCTCCGTCACGAGGGTTTAAAAAGACGAGGTTTTTTGAAACGACGGGTCGGAGAGACTTAAATATCAAGTACACCAATTTTTGACCAACCTCAGAAATCGAGAAAGTTCTATGGATGTGATGATATGGGTTGTCTGTTATGCAAGTACGAATGCAATGACGACGAAAATACTAACTCGAGGACCAAATAAAGTGTTACTGGGGAGAAAAAGATGTCTATTACCTTTTACAGGGGTAAAGACGAACATACGAAAAGAAATACTGGTCATTATCTTTACTGAGATAACAACGAACATACGAAGGGTAAAACTGTCAATTACCTTTACTGGGGTAATGACGAACATACGAAGGGTAAAACTGTCAATTACCTTTACTGGGGTAATGACGAACATACGAAGGGTAAAACTGTCAATTACCTTTACTGGGGTAACGACAAACATACGAAGGGTAAAACTGTCAATTACCTTTACTGGGGTAACGACGAACATACGAAAGGATAAAACGGTCAATTACCTTTACTGGGGTAACGACGAACATACGAAGAGTAAAACTGTCAATTACCTTTACTGGGGTAATGACGAACATACGAAGGGTAAAACCGTCAATTACCTTTACTGGGGTAATGACGAACATACGAAGGGTAAAACCGTCAATTACCTTTACTGGGGTAATGACGAACATACGAAAGGGTAAAACTGTCAATTACCTTTACTGGGGTAATGACGGGCATACGAAAGGGTAAAACTGTCAATTACCTTTACTGGGGTAATGACGGGCATACGAAAAGAAATACTGATGATGCGTTACTATTATTGAGGCAACTTAGCCAAACAAACACAGGTTACAAACGAATACTCTTCGTACGAAAATAGCTTCAACGAGATACTGGGGAAAATTGAAAGGTGGGACCTGCCACTTGTAGAAACTTAACTGATAAACAGACCGAAATGAACACATTGGTGATGACAAATTTTACTGGATACACATGGAGTAGGACATATTGGTAAAATGCATATGAATGATATCAGTATGCATGATATGTATGCATGAATGAATGAACATGTATGAAAATATATTGGTGAAACTGACGGGACAAGATTGGGCAGGTCGTAAGGATAGTGACCCGGTATTACAGTGCCAACACTTAGCATTCTTCACTGGGGATGAAATCACATGGAGATGAATCAAATTACCATCGTAGTACCATCCGTTAACCAAACCAAAGCTGGGTAAGAAACACATAACACTAAAACCTGGCTGAGGTCGTCATTTCTGAACTGAACCAAAGTACCTTCTCAAAATCGTGCTTCACATAGTCATTGCTTTATGTATTCTTTTCACTTTTTTTTGAAATCCCTAACTTTTGCCTGGACCGCCCTTTCGGGTTTTCAATCCACCGGGAATATATATCTTTTTGTATGTCCCTAATTTTTGCCTGGACCGCCCTTTCGGGTTTTCAATCCACCGGGACGCTCATTTTTGGCTTAAGCCGCCCTTTCGGGTTTTCGACTTAGCGAGCTTTTCTTTTTTTGCTACTTTTTGCTCTTTTTTTTTTTGCAAGACTATGATCCACTCTGTTGAATTCACCTGTGTTTGAATGGATGTTGACATATGTTTCCATGATATATGAACCTACAGATAGTATGTTTGTCATTTTTTGTTTTTTTTTTTCAAAAGAAAACATAAAAAGTAAAAGAATTTTTAAAGTTTTTACTTCAAGTATTGACATTAAAAATGGAAGAAGAAAATTTTGCATATAGAATGAACAAGAATTCCAAAAGAGGGCACCGGCTCAAATTAATGTAATAGGGTGGTAACCGGCCAAAGGCATGGCTCCACGGATTACAAAAGTTGGAAAATGGTAATTACATGGGAAGGTACATTGAACACAATAACCACTACATTCCTTAACAACTTTGAACCGCTGTTTAGATGCTTTAGTGTCGGAGGACTTCTGGCAGCTAAGGTGCCCCAAACGGGTGATGCTTGATCTGATGCAGTTACTTTGTCATAGTCCTTAACTTTTGCATAGGCCGCCCTTTCGGGTTTTCGACCTATCAGGATAAACTCTTTTTTCAATTATTTTTTCTCTTTCTCTTTTTTTTTGTGTCTCTAATTTTTGCCTAAGCCGCCCTTTCGGGTTTTCGACTTACCGAGACGCTCTTTTTTTGGTTTAGGCCGCCCTTTCGGGTTTTCGACCTACCGAGCTGTTCTTTTCATATATCTTTAGACAAAGTATTTCTTGACTGCATCAGAATTCACAGGACGAGGTAAATCTTCTCCATCCATATTTGTAAGGATTAAAGCACCACCAGAGAACGCTCTCTTGACCACATAAGGACCTTCATAATTCGGAGACCACTTGCCCCTGGGATCCGGTTGGAAAGACTTGATACACTTGATCACAAGGTCTCCTTCTTTGAATTCACGGGGATGAACCTTTTTGTCAAACGCCTGTTTCATCCTGGATTGATATAATTGTCCGTGACACAAAGCGGTCATTCGTTTCTCTTCAATCAAATTCAATTGCTCATACCTACTCTGGCACCACTCAGCTTCAGTTAATTCAGCCTCCATCAAGACTCTCAAAGATGGGATTTCCACCTCCACAGGGAGCACTGCTTCCATACCATATACCAAAGAGAAAGGGGTTGCCCCTGTTGAAGTACGCACTGAGGTACGATATCCATGTAAAGCATAGGGTAACATCTCATGCCAATCTTTGTAGGTAACCACCATCTTTTGCACAATCTTCTTGATATTCTTATTTGCAGCCTCAACCGCACCATTCATCTGAGGTCTGTATGGGGAAGAGTTGTGATGTTCAATCTTGAAATCATCGCATAATTCTTTCATCATGTTGTTGTTCAAATTTGTACCATTATCCGTGATGATCTTGTTAGGAATACCATAACGGCAGATGATGTTATTCTTGATGAACCGAACCACTACTTGCTTGGTAACATTGGCGAAAGATGCCGCTTCAACCCACTTGGTAAAGTAATCAATAGCCACTAGTATGAAGTGATGTCCATTAGAAGCTTTCGGTTCAATCCGACCAATCATATCAATGCCCCACATGGAGAAAGGCCACGGAGAAGAGATAACATTGAGCATAGATGGTGGTACATGGCTCTTATTTGCATATATCTGACATTTGTGACACTTCTTGGCATAATTATAACAATCATTTTGCATCGTTATCCAGTAATAACCTGCTCTCAATGCTTTCTTAGCCATTGCATGTCCACTGGAATGAGTGCCGAAGGGACCTTCATGTATCTCATGCATCAATATATCTGCTTCACGTTCATCCACACACCTGAGCAACATTGCATCAAAGTTTCTTTTGTACAATACATCTTCATTCAAGAAGAAATTACCAGACAGTCTTCTCAAAGTCCTCTTGTCTTTGTGAGATGCCCCAGGCGGATACTCTTGAGTTTGAAGGAAAACCTTGATATCATGAAACCATGGCTTACCATCAGCAAGTACTTCAACTGCAAACACATAAGCGGGCCTTTCAAGGAACTGGACACTGATTAAGGGCACATCATTGTGACGATTTACTTTGATCATTGAAGACAAGGTGGCCAAAGCATCTGCCATCTGATTCTCATCACGGGGAATGTGACGCAACTCCACTTTGTTAAAGGAAGTTAACAACCGTCTTGCATAATCTCTGTAAGGAATCAAACCAGCATGGTGAGTTTCCCACTTCCCTTTGATCTGATTAATCACTAAGGCTGAATCTCCACATATGTCAATATTCTTAATCCTCATATTGATTGCTTCTTCAATGCCCATGATGCAAGCTTCATATTCTGCCATATTGTTTGTACAATCAAATCGTAGCCTTGCAGTAAAAGGTATGTGAGTACCCTCAGGTGTGACGAGGACTGCCCCAACTCCATTGCCATAAGCATTAACGGCCCCATCGAATATCAAACCCCATTCAGACTCAGGATCTGGACCTTCACCAAACAACGGTTCATCACAATCTTTCATCTTTAAATACATGACCTCTTCATCAGGGAAATCAAACTTAACAGGTTGGTAATCTTCAACCGGTTGATGAGCCAAGTGATCTGCAAGGATACTCCCTTTGATTGCTTTTTGAGTATGGTATTCAATATCAAACTCGGCCAATAACATCTGCCAACGAGCAATTCTTCCTGATATCGACGACTTCTCCAGGAGATACTTGATTGGATCCATTTTGGATATCAACCAAGTGGTATGGTTGATCATATAGTGCCGAAGACGTTTGGTAGCCCAGGCTAAAGCACAACAAGTCTTCTCAAGTGCCGAGTATCGGGATTCACAATCTGTGAACTTCTTACTTAAGTAATAGATTGCATGCTCTTTTCTACCAGTTTCATCCTGCTGTCCGAGTACACAACCCATGGAATCTTCTAACACAGTCAAGTACATGATCAACGGTCTTCCTTCAACTGGAGGGACAAGAATTGGAGGTTCTAACAAATACTCCTTGATACTGTCGAAGGCTTTCTGACAATCTTCTGTCCAAACAATCCTTTGATCTTTGCGGAGTAACTTGAATATCGGCCCACAAGTAGCAGTCATATTGGAGATAAACCTGGAGATATAATTCAGTCTTCCGAGAAAACCTCTGACTTGTTTCTCTGTTTTTGGAACGGGCATATCCCGGATGGCTCTGACTTTGTCGGGATCTACTTCAATACCCTTCTGACTAACAATGAAGCCCAAAAGTTTCCCTGATCGGACACCGAAAGTACATTTATTAGGATTCAAATGGAGCTTGTACTTTCTCAACCGCTGGAACATCTTCAACAGATACTCAACATGTTCCTCTTCAGTACCAGACTTGACAATCATATCATCCACATAAACTTCTATCTCTTTGTGCATCATATCATGGAATATCTTGGTCATACCCCTCTGATAAGTGGCACCAACATTTATCAAACCAAATGGCATTACTACATAGCAGAAAGCACCCCACGGCGTGATGAAAGATGTCTTTTCTCTATCTTCAGGAGCCATCTTGATCTGATTGTAACCAGAGAAACCATCCATGAAGGAGAAAACTTTGCATTGAGCAGTACTATCAACCAATACATCAATATGAGGTAGAGGGAAATCATCCTTCGGACTTGCCTTGTTTAAATCTCGGTAATCAACACACATTCGGACCTTACCATCTTTCTTTGGAACAGGCACAATGTTAGCCAACCACTGAGGATACTCGGATGTAACTAGAAAGCCTGCATCAATCTGCTTCCGTACTTCTTCTTTGATCTTGAGGGCCATATCAGGATGAGACCTTCTGAGCTTCTGTTTGACTGGAGGACACTCAGGTTTCAAAGGCAAGCGGTGTTCTACAACTTCATGATCTAATCCTGGCATGTCTTTGTATGACCAAGCAAAAATGTCAGCGTACTCTCTGAGAAGTTCAATTACCTTTCCTTTGACGGTAACTTCCAATGACGCTCCAATCTTGATCTCTTTTCTATCCTCCTCAGTACCCAGATTGATCAATTCTAACTCTTCTTCATGAGGCTGAATGATCTTTTTCTCTTGCTCTAACATCCATCTGATCTCATCAGGAATCTCAGCATCCTCCTCTACCATAGCCTCGTAAACAGGGGATTCAAAGTTGGGCAGAAGCATAGGGTCACTGTGTTCAACGGGCTTATGTATGTTCAGTCTGCACATGATTTATGATTGATTTTAGTAAATGAGTAAATGCAGACTTTTGAATTTGATTGATTTAAAAAGAAAAAGAGAATGAAATTTTTTTTTTTTGGGATTTTTCTATTACCATTTTTCCAGAAAAAGCAGTAAATAAAAATAAAACAGTCATGATAGAAACGACATTTTTCATTAATAACGACAATACTTGAAGATAAAACCAAAAGCCCTACAAGAGTTCATTTCCGCCTGGGGCAGGACGAAAAGAGTTTTCTTAAAAAAACGAAAAAGTAGACAAACATATTACTTAGACACATGCATCACAGAAGGAATATCCACAGCGATCCAATTGCAACAGGCTCCTCCAGGTGTGACAAAGACAGGTGCAACCTCTTCCGACTGATCCTCGAGAATGGCATTGGTTTCCGGTGGAGCATGAATAAACCCAGCACTATGAAAAATACCCTCAACTGGCTTGAAACTGGCGCTCGACTGACTGGTAGAGAAACCGAGACCCTCTTTCCGCTTGTTCTCAGGCAGCTGTACCAACTGACCCCAGCCTCCTGTTTTACCATCTTGTACAAGCTTCCGGGCATCCTTCAAGGAGGCCATACAAGTCTCACCTTTCTTAGCAACTCCTCCTTCCGCAGAGAACCCCTGAAAAGAAGTTCCTTCTACATCATCAGCACCAATATAGGAGAAAGCAGACAAATGACTAACCAATAGGGCTGATTCACCAATTACCGTTATCAGCTTTCCACAACTTACAAACTTCAGCCTCTGATGAAGAGTGGAGGTCACTGCTCCAGCCTCATGAATCCACGGTCGTCCAAGTAAGCAACTGTATGAAGCTTGAATGTCCATGACTTGGAATGTAACCTTGAAGGTATGAGGGCCCACCGTGATAGGCAAGTCTATGTCCCCAATCACCGACTTCCTAGATCCATCGAATGCTTTTACCATCACTGCGCTTGGCCTCAATTGGGCGCCACGGTATGCCAACCTTTCCAACGTAGTTTTTGCCATCACATTGAGGGCGGAACCGGTGTCTATCAACACATTCGACATCGAGTCTGACTTACAAAGGACGAAAATGTGCAAAGCCCAGTTGTGGTTTCTTCCCTCCGCCGGGAGGTCTTCATCACTAAAGCTCAGGTTATTACACGCAGTTACATTCCCCACTATACTCCCGAATTGCCCCAGGGTAACATCGGGATCCACATATGCTTGAGCCAAAATCTTCATCAGAGTGTCCCTATGAGCTCCAGAGTTCATAAGTAAAGACATTATGGAAATTTTGGACGGGGTTTGCAACAACTGATCGATTATCTTGTATTCACTCTTTTTGATCAGCTTCAAAATCTCATCACTACCTTCTTGAATGATCCCCTCAGGTTGGCTGGCACCTTTACCCTTGTCAAGATTCTGCACTGGCACATTCGGAGCAGTATTCTCGTTGCGCACAACAGTAGGGAGAATACGCCCACTTCTCATTACTTTACCCACACCTGCTATATTTATGACAGCATCTGCAGAGTGCAGAGGGATCTCTTTACCATTCTCCACAATAGTTGCCTCATACCTGTAGGGTATGGCCTTCTGAGAAGTATAGGGAACAGGTCCTGGCAAACGGATCACCAGAGGAGTGACGTCTGACTTCACACTATCACGGGCCACCTCAAGATTCTTAAACACCGGAGTAATAACACAAACATTCATGGATTCCTTCTTGACAATCAGCTCTTTTCTGTCAATCAGTCCTTGTATATCTTCCTGGACTTTCTCACACCCTCGGGGATCCACAGAACACACTTCACAAGCATCGTGATCGTGGTCAAACATGTTGGCTTCGCACATCTTGGCGTGAATCGGGACCAAAGGAGTTCTGATATCTTGAGCCCTGAGAATTAGACTCAAATCTTGATCCTCTTGAATCATATTAACAGCCGGTCCATGAGACGGCAAAGGATTATTCAGAGTATTGGAATTGGTGTCCTCGAAGGACAACTCTTTGCTTTTAATCAATCTCTGAACTTCTTCTTTGAGCGGGTAGCAATGCTCAACATCATGCCCAGGTGCCCCTTGGTGAAAGGCACAGGTAAGGTCAGCACGGTGCCATGGAGGTAGTGGGTTTTGTAGGCGAGGAGGCTGCCTAGTCTGCACAAGATTCCTTGCTAATAAAGAGGGTAGCAAGTCTGCATACAACATGGGTATAGGGGGAAACTCTTTTCTGGGTAGGCGATTTGGCTGTTGTGGGGCTCGATTACGAGGCTGTTGTTGTTGAGGTGGTGGTGGGTAATATGGTTGTTGGTAGAAAGGTTGCGGATACGGTTGTTGGTATAATGGTGGGTAGAATGGTGGAGGTCGCTGGGGCGTTTGTGGGTGGTAATGTTGATTTTGTGGAGCTGGAAAAGGTGGTGGAATATTAGCGATGAAGGGGTAGTTTGGATATATTGGCTGGGATCCACCCTGGGCTACCATACTGACTTCCTGAGCACTCTTCTTTGGATAACTGCTTCCAAATTTCTTGGGTCCATTAGACGACCCACCTGACGAAGCACTTGACACACTACCTTCTTTGGCCAAAATTCCTTTGCGGACCAAATCTTCAATGCGAACCCCCGCATCAACCATCTCAGTAAACTTCTGCGATGCGCAACCAATCATCTTCTCCGAGTAGTAGGGACTCAAAGTTTCAAAGAAAAGATCAGCCATTTCCCTTTCCTCCAGAGCAGGGCGAACTTGGGCCGATTTTTGAATAAAGCGGAGAGCATACTCCTTGAAAGACTCTTTATCCTTTTGAGTCATAGCTTGCAGTTCCCTTCGGGTGGGCCCCAGATGTATGTTATACCTGTACTGCTGTATGAAAGCCCTGGCCAGTTCTTCGAAGGTGGTGATACCCTTCAGATTCATGTACCATATTTGTGCGGGACCAGTCAAACTGTCTTGGAAACAATGAATGAGCAAAGGTTCATTGTCTTTGTAGGCTGTCATCTTCCTTACATACATAACCAGGTGACTCTGTGGACAAGTGTTCCCTTCATATTTGACGAAATCCGGAGTCTTGAACTTGGGAGGGAGTACCACATTTGGGACCAAACAAAGATCGTGCACATTCTGACCGTAGATGTCTTTACCACGAAGAGCCCTCAGTTCTTTCTGCACTACGTCGTACTTCTCTTCCAAACTTACCATTCTGTCATCTCCTACTACACTACCCGAATGATAGATTGGTCCTTCATCTTGCTGAGCAGTGTGCACAATGGGTGCCGTATGATTCATGACAGCTTGAGGGAATAACTGTCCATGATGAAAAAGTGGCGTTGCTTGTTGTCCATAAGGAGTTGGCATTTCTGGGCCAGCAAAGCGTACACCTTCATTAGCTGTGAGAGGCATACTCCAAGGATATTCTTTGGACATGTAGTTCTGAGGGTGATAAACAAAACCAGGAGGACGAAGACCTTCATTGTACATATTTGATGCATCTCCAAAAGAAAAACTAGCGGGGGTGGGCTGTGCAGTGCCAGCAGCCGTAGCAGTAAGGATCGGTTGTGTAGGACCAGTCTGGGCAGACGAAACAACCACAGGAGAATTATGTGCAGCAGACACAACAACAGGAATCGGCTGAGCATCAAGAACTGGTTGAACCGGGATAACATCAAGAATCGGCTGGGTAGCTGCCGCTTGTGCCTGATTGGCCATTATAGCTTCCATCATAACCGTTAACTTATCCATACCCTCTCTGAGTGTAATAACCTGTTCTTTGAGATCCCTGTTCTCTTGTTCTATCAAATCCATCTTCTTTTTAACAATTGCCCGAGTGTTATGGATGCGAGAAGGCTTGTACTGAATACGCCGGGCCACTTTCCTTGACTGAGGCAGAAATGAGAGAATTATGAGACTCGGTTTTGACAGTTTATGGATGCAGTATGATGCATGATATGCTAAATGCAAAAACAATGCAATTTTTTTGATTCATCGAAGAACTTATAGAAACAATCTTTTGTAAACTTAACAACCCTAAACATTCATTACAAAAAATAAAAAGCAAAAACAAGATAATTCCCTTTTAAACAAACTGAGCCAAGGGATAGACTTCAAAGTACATAATAGAAAACTAAGAAAATACAATAAAAGGAAACAACAGATGAAGATCTCAAGTTCTTGAAGCAGACTACTCCTCCAAATCTGAATGCGGACCAGCGAAGAAATCCATGCGTTTCTTCTTACTCCTAGGAACCTGTTCAAGTATAACATCCTTCACCCTGATACGCTCTTTCAGCTCAGCAATCTCTTGATCTTTCTTATGATTTTTCCAATTCTCTTCTTCTAGCAAATTCATGAGGGTGTCATTCTCACGCTTAGCTATTTGATACTTTCCTTCCCACTCAGCCTTTTCACGCTCTAACTTAGCCAAACGTAACTGATACTCTTCCGCAGTCTGAGGAGGTAAAGGCAAAATTGGTGCTGGTACAGTTGAAGATAGGAACCTCGGTAAAACATAAGGCATTCCAAAATCTGCAGCCCTGTCAATGACCCATTGGGTATAGGATTCGTGCACAAAGCCTTCTCTTCTTCCTAATTGATCTTTACTAAGTCTATGGATGCCACGCCAAGCTTTCACAAACAAACCTCTCTGGTTCAGGTGATCTTTGTTATTGAGATAGAATTCATTCTCTAGATAAATATTATCTGGCTTAGTTCTCAACGGATATCCAAACTGACGTCTGGCTAGAATGGGGTTGTAGTTAATTCCCCCGTGTATGCCGAGGAGGGGTACACTGGAATATTCACCACAATTGACAATGATAGCTTCCACATCATTAGTTGCACGGTACCAGACTATATCGGATGGAGTTAGAGACATGATTCTTCGAGACCACGGATGACCCTCTTGATTGGCTTGAAATGAGTGGGTTTGAGGTAGATGGGAGGTAAACCATTTGTAGAGTAAAGGCGCACAACAAAAGACAGTTCCACGTCTTGCGAGGGTTCGGTCATGGATAGAATGATATGTATTGGCTAACAAAGTAGGGACAGGGTTTTTGGTGAGAAAAATTTGGATAGCATGGATATCGACAAAGTTGTCGAGGTTTGGGAAAAGCACAATGCCGTATATGAGCAAAGCTAAAATGGAATGGAATGCCTCATTACTGGATGCGTCGGCAAAGGTGGAAGCTTGTTGGTAAAGAAAATCAGTAGACAAGCCTAGAAGACCTCCTTTGGTAGTGAGGTGGGCTTTTATGACAGAGGCTCCAAGGTGGAGAGCTGCGGCAATAGTTGCAAACTTAGGAACGGGTTCCAGGCCACTGAACGGTATTTCATCAAGCACTGGTAGACCAACTAGGTAGGAATACTCTTCAAGGGTGGGAACCAATTGGTAATCAGGGAAAGTAAAGCAGTGGTAGAGTGGATCGTAGAACTGGATCAAAGTTTCCAAGATTCCTTTTTCAACATCCGTTTTGAGGATACCCAACAATCTCCCATGACGCTCGTGAAAAGCTTCCTGACTAGTTACCTTCTTTGCCAAACCTCTTAGCTTTAAAACATCCGGCTTGTGGAAAACATACTTCCTGGTGCACCTCCTTACTTTGTCCATATCTAAAGATGTTTACAAGAAAAGTTTAAATAAGTCCTTCGATATTTCATCGGATGCAAAAATATATTTATGGATGAATGCATGTATGCATGATTATGCTAAAGAACATAGAAAACATGGTGGGGTTAAGTCCACAAAGTTAGAGCTGAGGGTAAAACACGTCAATAGGTAAGGACTATGGTTTCAAATGTACCTGTATCGCGGGTTCTACCAAGTTCCCAAATTACAACCCCCTTTCGAATATATTGGGGCCTAAGAATACTCCTAGTCCCATAACATTCATAAGGAAGTCTAGTTTGAGTGTAGTATCGCGTAACGACTAAACCAAGACTGACTCATGATTTTAGCCACCGCACTACATCCTAAAAGGCTGAGATGGGTTAAATGTAACTCTAGGTTCTCAACTTCGACGGTCACTTGAAAATAGCATGCCAAACATGAATACTCATGTTAACAAATTATACTTCCAAGATTCCTTAGTTGAGTGGGGTTATCACATGTACCACAACCAAAAATCACTCTTGGTAAGGTACTATGATTATACCACCATCCTATCCTAATTTCCTCTCAAGTCCGGGTAGGGGGACTTATCTCGCCACTCACGAAAAAAGAGTAAACAATTAGGCACGTATTTACAAAAGCATAAACAAATAAAGCGCAAAAGCAAAGAAAGATAAAATAGGCTTAACCCTCAAAAAGGTTCCCAGTGAAGTCGCCATTTATGTGCTCGTGATTTTCGGGTATCAAAATCATTGATCAGATTCGAACCTTGAATCATTGAACTCTCAACTTTTATTCGCGAGAAGGGAAAAAGTGAGTAAAAACCCTTATGAGACCTTGGATTCGGAGGTTGGTTTCGATTGGGGAAGATGTTAAGCACCCGAACCGACTATGGTATCCCATAGGAACCTTCTACCTATTTTCTAATCTTGCGCTAAATTGATTTTACTTATTGAAAAAAGTTTAAGAGTTAAAGTGAAAGAAGGGAGAAAGAAGAAGCATGTTTTTGGTTATTTTTATTGATTTGGAAGGGTCGAAACCCTTTGCCTACTTACCCAAATAAATCGGGATCAAAATCAAGTAGTTCGGCTAAAGAACTTATTTGATGAGTTGAATTGATTTTAACATTTTTGAAAGAAAAGGTTTTAAGAAGAGATGAGAGGCCTCAAGGCATGAGAAGAAAATACGATGAAGTTAGTCGATTTTAATTATACGAAATCCATATCTAATGTGGATATTAAATTAATTAGCATTTGATTAAGGAAAATAAAAATAAAATCACTTGGATTACATACCAAGGTTTACTTAAAATAAAATTGAAATTGACTTGATTGATTTTTTTGAAGAAAATATTTTTTCTAAACTAACGACGAAATCGCGTAACGGCGGAATAAAAATAAAATAGCGTAAAGCGATAAATAAAGTGGTGTGTCGGTGCGCGTGTCAGTGCGTGTGCCGGTTACATATTACATACCCTAAATACATTCTATGGTCTCAAAAGAAAGAAATGCGCGAAAAAATAAATTACATCCAATCCCTAATTACACACTAAACTAAAAAATAAAAAATAAATGATAAAAAAATTAACAATGCATGAGATTATACTAGAGAGAAAGCAAAAATGACACATATTAAGCATAAAAAGAAAATCATGTACTAGAATTAAATACCAAATAAAATGCATGACATGAAACATATTTAAAAAAAAAGCAAGTTTTCAAAAAAAAACAAGAAAATATTAGTAAAAGAATGCATGAGCTTAAGATTAAATTGATAGATAAACTATATGATGCGGGATATTCAAGATGCTAATTAAATAAAATGCATAAGATAGGAATTAAACTATTAAAAGATAATACATGCATAATAATTAAAACATTAGGCCAAAATAAAAAAATATGAAATGTAACTTCATAACCTAAAATGCACTAAACATAAGTGATAAAATAAAAATAAAATGCATGATGTGAAAATTAAGATACTAATGAAGATGCATGAAAATATAATATAACACTTAAATGAAATAAAAAAGAAGATAAACACATGAAATTAAAAAAAAAAAAAAAAAACTATTACACAAGGCCCCCTGTATTAAAAAAAACTATTACACTTGATTGTGGATATGAAATTTTTTTTGGTAATATAAAGACTCATTTCTTACTACAAATAAATTTCCTAAGTTTTTTTTTTTGAAATTACTTCATTTCTTATAAACTTCGTATCAAAGGAAACATAATATGAAATAGAAGAGAATCTATTCTCTTTCTCTGTCGTTTTTTTTTTTTTAATTATTTTGGAGATTTTGTAATGCTTACTCTAAAACTATTTGTTTACACGATAGTGATATTCTTTGTTTCTCTTTTCATCTTCGGATTCTTATCTAATGATCCAGGACGTAATCCTGGACGTGAAGAATAAGAAAATCGTTTTTGTTTTGCTTACTTGTGCTGGATTTTGAAATCTTTTTTGTTTTTTTATCTATTTTACATCTTTAACTAGTAAAAAAAATTAAACAAAGAGGGAAGAAAAAAATACCAAATCATAAATAAAAGGAAAGAGAGGGATTCGAACCCTCGGTACAAAAATTCGTACAACGGATTAGCAATCCGCCGCTTTAGTCCACTCAGCCATCTCTCCCCAATTCAAAAAAAAAAGAATGATTATGCTTATGATACATCGCATAAACAAAAAGAACAAAAAGTAGGGCTCGAAAAAAGCCTTCTTTATATCTTATTTGATATTGATTGATAGTCATTTGATATATCTTATCTGTCTTTTTTCTATGAATAGGAGATGTTGTACAAACAGCATTACTGGAGGTGAAAATAGCAAAAAGGTAGAAACAAAGGAAACTGGGCTTGGGTTACTGGAGCTGGGGCGGGTACTGGGTCAACCCATGGGTGACCCGCCCAGCTCTAGTGAATATATAAGGGTTTTTTCACCCATTTTTCTTCATTTTTTTCTTCCCTTCTCTCTCTTCAACTCAAAAAAACAGAAACTCTCCCCTCTCTCCCTCATGCTCGCCGGAAAAAGAAAGAAGGAGGTGGTTGAATGCCTCCGGTGCGGTGGTTGGCCATAGCGCCGCCGCACCGGAGTTCTAAACTCAATTTTTTTAAAATTTTTTTTTACCATCCTCTTCATCTCTTTCTCCTCTTTGCAAATCCACTCTTAGTTTATGCCAAAACACAATAAATAATCCTAGATCTACAAAAGAAAGTCCACCAAAAACATAAAAAAAAGTCATGGAAAAAAAAAAAAAAGTACCTCTAGTTTTTGTTCTTATTGTTTTCGGTTTTGAGCTGCTCCTTCTTCAATCTTCTTTTCGTTTTTGCTCCGTTTATGTTTCGGTTTTGTTCATGTTGTGGCGTTCTTTTCCGTTCGGATGTGTTGTTGTTGTGGTTTAGGCCGAATTTGTTGTTGCTTTGGTTCTGATTTGTGATATTTGGTTCGGATTTGAGGTTTTGGTGTATTGGTTTGGATTTGTGATATTTGGTTCGGATTTGGATTATTTGGTTCGGATTTGAGGTTTTGGTGTATTGGTTTTGATTTGGTTGTGTGTTGGATTGTTGGATACGGATCTGTTCTTGCTATTGTTGGTTTTGGTGTTGGCCGAAAATGAAATTTGTGTGGGTGTTGGTTTGTTGGCCGAATCTGATTTTTGATGGTTAGGGTTTGGATTTTTTCTTCTTTTCTCACTGATTTCTCTGTGATCGTGCTTGAGTTTGTCACCGAATGGTGATGAACTCGCACTTGAATTGCAGAGAAAAATGGTTCAATGATGATGGTTCTTTGATGAATCACTGAGAATCATTTAAATTTTTTTTTTTTTTTTGTTCTTGGTGAAAAAAGAAAGTTTTGATCTGTTTTTTTTTGTTGTGATTTTCCAAATCTGTTTCTGTATTGGAAAGTGTGACTGACTGATTCATTGACTCTGACACACTATGTACCTGATGCCTGGAATAGACCAAAATGCCCTTGCTCTTTCTTGGAGGAAAAGTTGGATTGGACCAATAACAAAGTGACATGTGTACAAGGACTTTAAAGAAATAAATAAATAAAAATCTGATAAATAAATAATAAATGGAAAAAATAAATAACTAAATAAATAATTAAAAATGGAAAACGAAAATTAAATAAATAAAAATAAAAATGTCCCGTCGGAACCAAAAAAATGAGGTATTTTAAAATACCTCTCTGCCGAAATTTCGTCTGATACGACTGAAATACGCGGCTTAATTACGCTAAAAAAACGATAAATCAACGACGTGAATGAAATAAACTTTACGAACACAAACGCTACGCTACGCTAAAAAACGCACAAAACGCGAGTAAAAATTACGAAAATAAAACGTGAGCGACATTAAAAATAAACGACGAACGAAAAGTAGATGCGACCACAAGTACGAACAAAAACAGATCATTACGGGAATTCGCGCGCGAACAGACGACTGGAAAACAAACAACGTACGAATAAAATAAAATAAATCGGTCAAAAATTAGGGTACGACAGTCGGTATTGATCAATTGTAGAAGCAGTAGGTAATTTTGGAAGTAAAGCAATGATGTTGGAGTTGTATCCTGGCATGATCCAACTAGATGTGAAGAACTCTAAGATTGCCTTCACCACATCATCGTGAATGATGTCCCAGTATGTTTGAAAGAAAAAGGCTCCAAAGCCATCTGGACCAGGGGCACTTTCTTTGTTCAAAGAGAAAACAGCAGACTTGATTTCTTGTTGAGATGGTAACATTGTTAAAATAGCATTCATTTCATCAGTGATGAGAGTGGGGATGACTTCCTCTACAAGCGAATGATCCTTTGCCTTTTCTTGCCAAAAACATTCTTGTCTATTAAGGGCTTCTTCTAAGACTTTATGAGCTTCCTTTTCCTCTGATAATAAGGCATCTGAATTTCCACTTGTTTGAATTTGAGCTTGAATCAACTCCTATCTGTATGTCTGCCCCCACCTCTACCACTGGACCAGGTAAACTCCGCGCCTCTATTATGCAAGTGAATTAAGTTGTTGATATCAGTCCAAGATTGAAAATCCTGAATTGGACTTCTAGCTGGATTGGTGCGGCCTCTTGATGGGTTGTTAGCCAAACCCCTTACATTCCAAAAGATATACTTCATTTGAAAGGTTTCTGAACAACCTTTGATTTGGTACTGTATGCCTTCTTGCTTTCTTGAATCAACTTTTGTTGTGCTTTTTTCTTACTCTTTGAAATCTGCATTTGAAAGCCATCTGCATCTATGAGTTGTTGGGGTATCTTCGTTGGTCCTCTTTCAAGAGTTTCATTAAGACTGGCCTCTGCATCTTCATTTGCTGCCATATTGGCCCAAGAGCTGTTCAGAAATTCCATATCTCTTTGGACTCTAACAGGTGTTGGAATATCTGAATTAAATTCATCTGAAGATGAATGAGAGTCAATTCTAATTTGTGTAGCATCCACAAAGGAGCCATTGGAACTGTCAGAATCTTGCACCTCCTTCTCTTGTTCTTTGCGTGTTTCATCATGAGCCTCAACATTAAAATCAACATTAACATTCAGCTCCATCTCTAAAGCTTTGTCCTGTTCTTTCAAAATTTCAGCCGGTTCAACCATCGGTGCCTTTCCTTTATTAATCAACAAAGCTGCGCTTTTTGTTATGTTTCCATCTTCCTTATCCGGAGTGTCTTCAACATTAACAACTTCCTTTACAACATTATCACCTTCAGGAGGTGTGTCCTGTTCTGACCTTCCATCCTTCCTGATAACATATAATTTATTTTGCTCCATGTTGTTCTTTCTTGGATCTCTATCTATTCTTGCACCAACATCAGGGTTCCACTTCTTACAATAATCCACATAATGACCAATTGCTCTACAATAAGTACAATAATCCGGAACATTTTCATAATCTAAATCAACATAGAACACAAAGCCTTTACGTTCCACCAGAATCTTGTACCTCAAAGGCTGTGATAAATCTATTTCTACCAAAACCCTAGCGTAATGCCCGAAAGTTCTCTCATACATTGGTTTGGCAGTAACAGAGTCAGTGCAAATAGGTGAACCTATTCCACTAGCTATTGAAAATAGTATGTTCTTTCTCCAGTACTCTTGAGCTAGGCCATATATTTTCACCCACACTTGTGCTGAAGAATTATGTTGGTTCCTAGGGTTAAAGTCCTTAGACCATGCAAAAAGTTTAAGCAAACCAGGGCTTAAGTTCCAAGATGATATTGATCTAACCCTTCTAACATCTTCAACTGAAGAGAAACTAAATTCAAAGAAGCCCTTACCAATAGAGGTGATGCCCCAACGTGAGAAGCCCTTCCAGATTTGCGATAACTTCGTTTTCAAGGCAGCCGCTGTTAACGGTGTCGTTCCCTTTGGCCAAATAACCCTACCGTGAAGGTTGTGTTTGCATGTAGCAATCCCAGCTCCGTATTCCGCTTCTGGTATCTGGATTGCAAAGTCTTCTCCCTTAAGGACAGGTTGGGGGAGTTGCGATTCAGGAATGTCACAAACAGTAGAAACTGCTTGTGCGAAGGTTTTAGACGGTTTGGGTTGGATGATGGTAGTGTTGGGTGGTATTGGATCTAGGTTTAAACATTTCCAAGGAATATTGCTGATGGTATAAAAAATAAAATCAATAATTCTCTCTTTATTTCTATAATAAATAGAAAAAAAAAAGACAGATAAGATATATCAAATGACTATCAATCAATATCAAATAAGATATAAAGAAGGCTTTTTTGGATCCCTACTTTTTGTTCTTTTTGTTTATGCCATGTATCATAAGCATAATAATTCTTTTTTTTTTGAATTGGGGAGAGATGGCTGAGTGGACTAAAGCGGCGGATTGCTAATCCCTCTCTTTCCTTTTATTTATGATTTGGTATTTTTTTCTTCCCTCTTTGTTTAATTTTTTTTTACTAGTTAAAGATGTAAAATAGATAAAAAAAACAAAAAGTATTTCAAAATCCAGCACAAGTAAGCAAAATAAAAAAGATTTTCTTATTCTTCACGTCCAGGATTACGTCCTGGATCATTCGATAAGAATCCGAAGATGAAAAGAGAAACAAAGAATATCACTATCGTGTAAACAAATAATTTTAGAGTAAGCATTACAAAATCTCCAAAATAATTTTAAAAAAACGACAGAGAAAGAGAATAGATTCTCTTCTATTTCATATTTATTATGTTTTCCTTTGATACGAAGTTTATAAGAAATGAAGTAATTTAAAAAAAAAAACTTAGGAAATTTATTTGTAGTAAGAATCGAGTCTTTATATTACCAATTTTTTTTTTCATATCCACAATCAAGATCTAGATATTGGTGGTGAACTCCAATCGAATTTTCATTTTTTAATGGAAAAAACATAAATGATGAGATGGTCCAGATTTTTATTGTCTATCCAAAATCAAGGATTCACGCTTTAAAACTTATCTGATCTTTCAAAATGTTATCATTTTTATTTTAGAATAAATTCTTAATTTTTTCGGACATTACTCAAATTCAAGATCTTATCGAAAACATACAGCAACTTGCCAAACAAAAGCTAAGAGAAAAAAGAGTAAGGGTATTACTGACATAAAATCTACAATTGGATTCAAAAAAGCGTAGGCTTCATGTAATTTTGCCAAGAAAAAACTACTTGAATAAAGGGCAGAGTCAATACAAATACAGACCAAGCTAAAGATATTAAGCATAACAAAAATGTTGTTCTTTAAGAAAATAAATTGTATTTTTGCTTTTTTTGAATTCTCATTTTTATTGTATTTTTTTTATTATGTTCTTATTAATTATTATATATAGGATATGATTTATTATATATATAATTTGATTTATTATTATCATTTTTATTTATTATACTCTTATATTAAAATATATTAATAATGAAATAGAAAAGAAAAAATCTATATATGTTTATAAATATATATAGAAAAAGAAAAAATGGAATATAAATAAGTCAACTATTGAATTGATATTGATAGATAGGAATATTACTAAATCAGTAAAAAAAACTAAAAAAATGAATCAACTAAGTTCATACCCCCGATCCCCTTTTTCATTTGAACTTATCCAGTTCAAAACAGTTTCATTCGGAAATCAAAAATCGAAGAAATCATATATTCATACAATATCTTAATTGAATTCTATGTAATGATCAATAAATTCAGTTTAATTCGATATTTATGCATATCCAAATTCTAGTAACAAGTTAATTTATTCTATAGAATAAATTTATATTTGGACTTGACGAACAACCCATACTACTATTATTATAATAGTATTGATTAATGTCGAATAAAAAATGGGGCGTGGCCAAGTGGTAAGGCAACATGTTTTGGTCCCGTGACTCGGAGGTTTGAATCCTTCCGTCCCAGATCATATCTATTAATGATATGATCATATCTAGTAATAGATATGCTAAAAAAAACACATTCTATTCATACCTAATTTCGCATTTCTCGCATTTCTCTGTTCATAAAAGGGAAGCGAATAGATTAAAAATAGTTCTAAATGGTTTTTAGAATAGTTATTCTATTCATTTTTTTCGTATTTAAATACTTATTCTATTCATACCTAATTTCGCATTTCCCTGTTCATAAAAGGGAATCGAATAGATTAAAAATAGTTTTAAATGGTTTTTAAAATACTTACTCGATTATGTGGTTATGATTGATCTAAACCAGCTTGTTCTCGTTATTATTACGATTGTTACTAATCTTTAATTAATTGACTATTCATTTATTGTATTTTTTTTTATATTATCTTTTTTTGTAAAATATTTATATTATCTTTTTTTTTTGTAAAAGCGGGGAATAAAACTCTATGGAAAAACGGTGTTTCAATTCAAACATAATGATGTTTAATAGGGGTTTTGAATACAGGTGCGGTTTAAGTAAATCAATAGACAGTTTTGGTCCTATTGAAGATAAAAGTGTAAACGAAAATCCATCAATTTTAACTGATATGGATAAGACTATTCAGAGTACAAATAAGAGTGTGAACGAAAATCCATCAATTTTAACTGATATGGATAAGACTATTCATAGTGATTTTAATGATAGAGACAATAAGAATCAGAGCGACACGGATAGTGAAAAGAATCAGAGTGACACGGATAGTGAAAGTGACGATGACTGGGATGATTATGATGAGCATTATGCTGAGCTACAAAGGGCTTATTCCATGCCTTATCCGGTAAGTGATAGTGACGAGAGTGACAACGATAGTGAGGAGAGCGATAGTGAGGAGATTGAGCAGAGTGAGTGAGGAGAGTGAGAAGAGTGAGGAGAGTGAGCAGAGTGAGAATCACATAAAAGATTATTCGCATTTGTGGGTTCTCTGCGACAGTTGTTATGGACCCAATTATAAGAAATTTTTTAAATCAAAAATGAATATTTGTGAATACGGTGGATGTCATTTGAAAATGAGCAGTTCAGATAGAATCGAACTTTTGATTGATCCAGGTACTTGGAATCCTATGGATGAAGACATGTTCTCTGAGGATCCCATTCAATTTAATATTGAATCTAATCCGGAAGATGAAGAATTTAAGATTGAATTTAGTCTGGAAGACGAAGAATTTAATCTTAAATTGAATCCGGAAGACGAACCTTCGGAAGACAAACCTTTTGAAGACAAACCTTCGGAAGACAAACCTTCTGAAAATAGTTCGGAAAACAAACCTTTGGAAGACAAACCTTCTGAAAATACTTCGGAAGACGAATCTTCTGAAAATGATTCTTCTGAAGATAGTTGGGAAGACGAACCTTCTGGAAATAGTTCGAAAGACGAACCTTCTGAAAATGATTCTTCTGAAGATAGTTGGGAAGACGAACCTTCTGAAAATAGTTCGGAAGACGAACCTTCTGAAAATGATTCTTCTAAAGATAGTTGGGAAGACGAACCTTCTGAAAATGATGATTATCCAAATCGTCTTGATTCTTATCAAAACACAACCGGATTACTGGAGGCGGTTCAAACAGGCACGGGTCAACTACATGGTATTCCTGTAGCAATTGGTATTATGGATTTTGAGTTTATGGGGGGTCGTATGGGCTCCGTAGTGGGTGAGAAAATTACTCGGTTGATCGAATATGCTACCAATCACCTTTTACCTCTTATTCTAGTATGTGCGTCTGGAGGAGCGCGTATGCAAGAAGGAAGTTTGAGCTTAATGCAAATGGCTTAAATTTCTTCTGCTTTATATGATTATCAAATCAATAAAAAGTTATTGTATGTAACGATACTTACATCTCCTACTACAGGTGGGGTAACAGCTAGTTTTGGAATGTTGGGGGATGTCGTTATTGTCGAACCCGATGCAACCATAGCATTTGCAGGTAAAAGAGTAATTGAAGAAACGTTGCATGTGGAAGTGCCCGAAGGTGTACAATAAGCTGTTTATTCCATTTAAAAACAGATATAGAAGATTGGCTACTGTTGGCACTTGGTAGTTGCTATCTTATTGCTCTTTGTAATGACTATTTAATATTTTTTATTATGAAAACTTTGGATGATGTTGAAGGGAATCATGATAATTGCGTTTATTATCACAGTGGATTGTAATAGCTCAGAATCTATTTTCTAAGACTGCTCACATAGGATACTCATAAAGATAATAATTGATCAGTTGAATGTAATAAAGCAGTTTATTATATTATATGACTACTCAACTGAAGAATCATATTATTTCCCATATTTTCAGCGCATAGCTTATAGCACTAAATTCCCTATTTTCTATCTAGCCTGTTCCTCAAGGTTACATACGGTATCACTTCCTGTGTAGTTCAGACATATAATGTCAAGAGAAACTTAATGGTGTGTGCTCTTCTACATATAAATTATGAAACACTCAAAATTCACTTTGTAAAGCACACAAAGATGTGTTATATTTGCAGTTGCACCGTAAAGATTCACCGTATGAAGTAAATCCAGGATACAAAGTCAACCTTAGCACAAAAAACTTCAATGGAAACTGCTGCAAACACAGGAATAAATGTCCCAAAGCAAGCAATCAAGATACATCAACAATAGCTCATTAATGATAAAAACTTAATAAAATGAATTCAATGCAAAATGTTATCTTGATTCTCGACCAAGTACCTCTTTAACAAAAGATCCTTCATTCAAATTAAAACAAAATGCATACAATTATATTTAGTTCTAAATAAAAAATTTAACATCAATTTCCAATCCAAGAATTATCCACATTGAGACATTTTCACAAGCATCTTGTTAGCACACGGTGCACCTCCATAAGCCTCTACAAAATGAAATCAGAGAATCACATAATTCTAACAATCAAATACCCACTTCCTAATCATCTTCAGTTAGTGCTCTATCAAAACCTAACCCCCATTTTTACTCTTACACCCCCTTTATTTCATGTATAATCGGTGATATTTTACTTGAATTTTCGGAAATTGGTAATGCTTGGAAAATAGTTGCTACCAGTGGCAATGAGATCCGGAGCTGACGAAAGGAAGAAGAAGAAAAAACGGTGTTGTCTTCGATTTGGAAGCTTGGTTGCGTGATTGAATTGGTGGATCTGAGTATGAGGGAAAAGGGAAACTAGGGTTTATTTGTTTCAAAATTGGCGCCATCTATTTTCAATTTAAATTCGGCGCTACTATCATTATTTTTGGTCAGTCAAAATTGCATTTGGGGGAGTCAAAGACTCACGGTTATAAAGAATTAAAATTAGGGAAATGCTTAATGAGTATCTTAAAGACATTCTTTAAGAACTTATGCATTAATGCATTAGAAATTGAAGTATTAAATTTTATTAATAAATAATGGTTTAAATAGGTCTTTCGTCCCTATAAATATAGGTCATTTGGATTTTCATCCTTGAAGTTACTGATACTTTCATTTTGTCATTGCAAATATTAATCATCTGAAAAATAGTTCTAATTACATCTGATTAGTAATTTCAGGGACGAAAATTAAATAACCTGTATTTGCAAGGACAAACGACCTATTTAAGCCAACCACATCGCCCAATCATCACTTGTCACATGGGCACCACGTCGTTAATGACAGTCCACCTCAACAAAAAAAACCTAATTATGACCAAAAGTCAAATGATTAAATTTTGCACTGGTAGATTTGAAGGATTAGTAACTTCATGGACGAAAATTCAAATGACATATATTTGCATAGGTGAAAGACATATTTAAGCCTTAAATAATTTATTAATTTGCAATACTTAAAAGTGTCTTCAGAGCACTTGTTAACAAGAACTTTAAAATTAATTAATAGAATTAAGTAAGTACTCACCACGGCTTAATAATGATTAATGATTATTCTTTGTCGAACAACCTACTCCCTCTGTTATATTTATAAGGAAAATACAGATTTTTAGGTTAATTAAATAATTAATTTATCCTTTCATATTTATAGATCAAATACATTAATTATTCAAAAAACCTAAAAAATTATTTTTTGCTTATAAATGTGATCGGAGTGAGTATAACACACAAGATGAGTTCTTTCCTTCAAAGCTTAAAAGGGACGGAATCTCTTACTATTTATTTAAATCATTTCATTGTTAGTTAGAATTGAATTTACTAATTATAATTCTTGGAACTAGAATTCATAGTATTTGTCTTTAAACATGATTTTTTCCATTCAAATATGTTGTTTTTGGTAACAACCACTAGGGCTGGACATTGGTCGGTTTCGGTTGGAAATCGGTCCCAAAACCTCAAACCACAGCAACCCACAATTGAAACTCCTAGACCCATTTCCAACCATTTTATGTTTCGGTTTAGTCGATTTCGGTTTAATCGGATAAGCCGGTTTCACGGATGGGTTCATTCGGTTAACTCTTTTATGGAACAGATTAAATTTGGCACATAATTTTTTTTTTAAAATATATTTTTTCAGTAGAAAAAGATTTCGTTTTTATCCTTATTAGTAATTCTAAAAATGGGCATGTGTATAAATTCAATATATTGTTTTTTTTAAGGCTTAAATATGTCTTTCGTCCCTGTAAATATAGGTCATTTAAATTTTTGTCACTGAAGTTACTAATCCTTTCATTTTCCCATTGCAAATATTAATCATTTGAAAAATCGTCATAATTACATCTGATTAGTAACTTCAGGGATGGAAATTCAAACGACCTATATTTGTAGGGACGAAAGACCTATTTAAGTCAACGACCTCGCCCAATCATCACTTGCCACATGGGCACCACGTCGCTAATGACAATCCACCTCAGCAAAAAAAACCTAATTAAGACCAAAAGTCAAATGATTAAATTTTGCAGTGGCATGTTGGAAGGATTAGTAACTTCAGGGACGAAAATTCAAATGACCTATATTTACAAAGACGAAATACCTATTTAAGCCTTTTTTTAAATCGGACTCACTCAACATATTATTAAGCCCATTCATACCAATATTAAGGTTAGTCAATATGCTCAATAAATTACAATTTTAAACCACTTCAAAGAGTCATAATAAAACATTAATTACAGTCATCCAGTAATAAACTAAACATTTCTTTCACCGTTGTCATAAATGAATATAGTAAGCTTCTGGCTGGTGTAAGATGGAGAGTCTTAAACCTTGGTGCTGCAAAATAATAATGAAAAACAACCAAGAATGATACTTACTCTCAAACTTTAAAAGAGAATAAAATAGCATAAAGAGTGTTATTCTTATAAACATTTGTTAGAGCTTCTAAGGGTAAGTTTTTCTAAAAATTTATGGAATAATACTAGGCAATAAAGCCTTCAACACACATAAGGGAACAAAGGTGAATATTTAAGCATTTAGAACAAACAACTACATTGTTACATTAAACCAGCATATCTAAAGCAAAAAGAAACATGTTAACTTGCATACACACGCTTGAAAAGAAGCAAAGAGTTTCATACACTTAGAATACACAATAACATCAAACTTTGAATACATGTTTACATACATACATACACTTTGAAAAAGACGAGAACAACAAATACAATTTGAATACACATTTTAAGTTGTCTAGTTTGATGTGCTCCACGAACTTCATGTCCAATATCAACCCTTTCCTTAATAAGCACATCTTCATTTACTATCTTTAAATATTTCACAATATTACTAATGTAATTGTTTTTATATAATAATCGCAATATCACATGACCGGTGTAAATGCGTCTTTCACTAGTTTAGTGTTAGTCTAGCCTTTATACTACTTGTAAAAAAAAAGTTATACATAATATGAGAAGAAAAGATTATTGGATTGCTGTACTCCTTCTATTTGTTTTAAAAAAAAGATTTGCTATAAAAATAAGTGACGATTTAAAGAAAGTATAGTTTTTTTGATAGATTTTTTTAAGGAATTTCTTTTATAGAATAAACATTAGAATTAGATATCAACCTGTTTGTTTTGACTTTTCAACGTCAAGAAGCACTTCTACTGCCCTCAAAAGTGAAAAATTGAATTTTCAATGATGTTTAGTTTGACTTTTAAGAATTGTTTCTATCCTCCAAAAGCAATTATCCTTAAAACTACAATTCCTAACTTTTTTTTTTTTGAGGAAACAATTCCTAACTTTTGGCTTTCCTAAAATCAATTCTACATTAAACTATTATCAATTCCATAATTGCCCTCTTTATTATCACCAATTTCTCCCACCCTTTCTCCAACCGTATTTAGCTATGTTTATTTTGGTAATTATACATTCAAAAACAATTTTGATCAAAACTATCCAAACCACAATAATTCTATTTAATCAATTCTGCATTATTGTATCCAAACATAAATCAATTCTGTCAGAATCAATTCTATCAGAATCAATTCTGCCAGAATCAATTTTCTACACTACAAAACCAAACACACACATGTTAGATAGATAGATTAAATACAATAAATATTAGAATTAGATATAGCAGATAGATTAAATATGATTCAAAAAATAAATTAAAATCAATGTCTCAGGCCAAATACGAACGTGCAATTATACTCTCCATTCCAAGGGAAAAAGGAATATAGCTGCTACGTGTTTTTTCATCATCATTAATATAGTCTCACCCCATATTAATTAAAAAAACTAAAAGTAGTTGTGTGACAAAGTTGTCTTTCTAGCCAGAAAGCTATGTTTAACAAGTTGTTAATAGAAGTTTATGTGCATGTTTGGGTTAGTGGTGTTTTGACACAAATTGAAATAAGATTCTTTGCCTCCTCTTAAGGCTACTTGTAAAGCACATTATATCTTGCTTCTTTGCATGTCCTATTCACCTTTATAAGAATGAATATACAGTACCCATCTATCTTCAATCAAATTACAATCAAAGGAAATAGAAAACGTTTTGATACATTTTTCAAGTTTCAGAAATGGAAAATAGGCTCAACCAAAGAAGGTACCTAAATTCAGATTTTGGAATTATTATTATTATTTGGTTATTGTATAGTCTTATTATAAAAAAAAGTTAGATAAATATCACATGACTTGCATCATAACTTTAATAAATTAATAAAAATCTAAAAATTTCGACTATTTGATCTTGATCAACGGTCGAGATTAGTGACTACCGATGTTCTTGGAAATCCATTTCCGTAATTTGCAAATTGTGATTTGTGATACCATTGTTATGCATTCCTTTTATTTGAGATTATTTTTAATGTAAAAACAATTGATTTTTATTTTTTACTTTCCTACTAATTAAAATTATTGATTATACTAACAAAAAATCATTTTTGCATTATTCTAGAGTATCATTTTCTAGTCCACCACAATCACAGCAACATACAAGAGACGATGAGTTTGTAACTGCAATAGCAGCTACTGCATTTTCCATTTACTCATTAGAAGAAGCAGGGATTCTTGATTTGAAGAAAATAAGAGATAGTCAAAAGTTTTCAAAGAACCTAAGTATAAGAGGAAAAGAGGAGAATATACCAAGGCAACCAAGTTATGGTAAAAAAATATTTATTATATATATCATATATATTTGCTTAATAAATTTATTTAATTACCATCAAGAATAATGTTATGTGGGTCCCACCTAGGTGAAACTTCAGTCAAAAGGCCATTTAGACAAGAAACAAGGACAACAGAAGGTGCTTTACCTCTTAGAAGTTCAAGTGGTACATCCCCAACAGGAGGGTATCATAATAAAAAAGGGATTGTATTACATAACAAAAATAACAAGGCAAAAGCAGAAGCTTGGGAAAAGGCTAAGATGGAAAGAATTCAAAAGAGGTAATGGTGTCACCAATTTTTTAACAAATAGCTTTTGGGTGCATTTGCTTATATTTTTTTATTTCAAAAGAATTCAACTTTTCTTTTAAAAAAATTGTTTTCAAAATTATTGATATATTTTTTAAAAATCGAAATTTTAATTGTTATGTAATAGTGAGTGAATTTTATAAAAGTAGCCCTTATTGATTAGAATGTGTTGCAGAAACAATAAAAATGAATAAAAAAATCGCGGTGTCACCATAAATTTGACAAAACCATCGCAATACCAAACACGCACTAAGTGTAATACCAATGAACAATAACTTAGAATTAATCCATTTGGGGTTGGCCTAGTGGTTGGCTTGGGATTTTGGAGTGTGCTTCTCTCAAGGTCTCAGGTTCGATTTCCTCTGGTGCCAATTTCGGTGGACAAGTCCATAACGGCCCCCCCGCAAGTAGACGATGGGATTGGTCCCCTCAGATTAGTCGGTCCTTGGATCGGATACCGAGTTTTAAAAAAATATAAAAATAAAAATAACTTAGAATTATAATAATTAAATTTTAAAGTTTTTCTTTATTAAAACATAATAACACTTCTAATAGTTGTTAAAGTGTATAATATATGTAGTCAACAAATATGCATTTAGTATATTCTTTTCCATGCAAGGAAATTCAGGTATGAGAAGATGAAGACCCAAATCCTTTCTTGGGAGGGTGAGAAAAGAGTCCAAGCCAAACAACACATGGAAAGGAAAAAGGTTAGCATTGAAATTCTTTTTTACATTTAAATTTCATGAAGTTGATAAAATTTCTGATGCTATTATAGAATGAATTGGATTACCAAAGAGCAAATGCAATAGAACATTGCAAGAGAAAAATAGCAAGGATAGATATGATTGGACAAAGAGCAATTAAAGAGTTGGAAGACAATAGAAGAAAAGAAGAGTTGAAGGTTAAAGAAAAAGCTAGCAAAATCAGAAAAACAGGAAAGGTCCCAGTCACATGTTTCTGTTTCAAGTCTTTATAGGATCAAGAACAAGAGTCATCCAATGATGATATACACAACAAAGATTATCCCTTAAATTGTTTATATAGTATTAAATTTGCTAAAATTGTATATTAATGTCAACGTTAATTGGTTTGGTTGTAAGACATGTATTATTCAATAAAATGGTACTTACATTATGCACTTCCAAAACATGTTTAAACTATTTTTGTGGCCTATGATAGCCTATTTTTTTTAGTATTTTAGCAAAGGTAAATTACTAGTAGCAATGTAAACTTTTTATGGTTCAAGCATACATATCAATGGACCTTCAAGCTATCCAATACATCGAAACATTAGCAAATACTGTAAGTTGATATGACATATAATCCGCAATTTGGTATCCAAATAGTTGGATATATTAGAGTCTAATCGACATAAAACCATGCTCTCCAAATTAAAAAAAGAAGGATCAAACACATGACTCCAAAATATTCAAATACAAAAATCCACTTAAAGTATAGAGTACATAAAATAAAATAGGTACAATAATACAGTGGAATGCTAGTATTTAATAAAACTTAAACATATTATCTAGCTAGTAGAAATTTTCGTCTTGGATAAAAATGTTCTTGTTATATATAGGGCATCCACACTTCAAAGACTCTTGATTCCAATCTCTTGAGAAAACTTCTACATTTCAAATTCATCTAGATTTTGTATCTTTACCGTGCCTTTCTGCAAAATCCACCATCTATATCTAAATTATATTCTTGTGTACTCTTGGATCTGGTTTCAACTGAAAAAGTTACAACACCATTAAGAATATAAACTTGTATTGACTATTAACTTCCCCTCAAATTCGGATTATGAGCCTTATATGAACTTAAATAGTTAAGCCATTTTCATTTTACAGACAAGCACAACAACAAGAAAAATGGAAGCCAGTCATCGAACATCTTTAAAACCTTAAGGAAATATGTTGCACATCAAACAGGAAATAAAAACAGATACCCAATAAATAGGAAATAGGAAGCAAGAAATTAGTGAGAGACTCTTACATCAAACCAGTAAGATATATCACAAGAGAACTCATTATTACATCAAACTGGTAAGAGATACCACAAGAGAGCTGAATAAAATTAAGCAAAACTACTTACAATCCTGTCACAAAGTAGACAGCAAACATAATTATAAAAAGCAGAAATTTTCAGAAGCTATTGTAGATATAAAAACAAATTTTACTTGTATGCTAATGTGATTTTGGATGAACTGTGTTAAGGATTGGATTCCATGTTTTAAATTATAACCAATTAGAGAGATTGGTGGAAACAAAAAGACAAGACTAGGAGGCAAAAAACCAAAAGGAAAAAAAAAAATCTATTTAAAAAGTTGAAAGTACATTTCACCTTAATCATTAATTCATTATATGATGTTAACCTCTGCTGCTGGTGAGTTTTGAAGCAAAAAAACCAGTACTCCATCAAGTATAGATGTACGTTGTCCCACCAATGCCATGTATAATAAATGTCCATCCCTTTTTACGGTCAATGACTCCACGTTACACAAGGTAGCGAGTTTAACCTTGAATAAATTAGGAACTAAGGAGAGAACCTATGCAATGAAGGATGATAGCGAATTCGGATCAATATTCATATATATTTTTACAAAATTTAGAAATAAATAAAAAGGAAGCAACTCAAGAAAGAATTTTAAAATCAAAGTAAAAATGTAGCCTCAAAACCTGAAGAGTACTATAAGAGATCGTCAATGATGTGATATTAGCAAACTCGAGAAGCCAGTTGAGCAGGACCAAAGAGTCCTTTTCAGTCCTGCCACTGGAGACCATGTTTGCATTGATGTATAAGTGTTTAACACAAAAAAGATGGCTCCCATACAGTTTTCGATTTGGACTACCAGTAAATGCAAAGTTACAAAGACTAGGAGCAGATAATTCGTAACTAAGATAATAACTATAACAATGTATAGTTAAATTGACAAGTGTGAAACTTGATATACAAAGAACTTGTGCATTCCTAACTTTACAATAGTGAATGCTCAAAGTATTCAGCTTGTTAAAGGTTGAGAACTGCTCCACAGAACCATCTATCTCCAAGGGCAAAGTAGAAGGATCTTAGAGTCAAACTGGTTAATGCAGGAAAATTCAGAAATTCTGGAAACAATGTTTGACTCTATGGGGAAACAGAAAGGTGAAGAGATGTTAAAGCTTGGCATGAAAATAAGCAAGGTGGAAATCGTTGAATATCGCAAGTGAAAGAGATTAGTAATCTCTCGACATTATGTGAAGCTTGACAAAATATTGTAAGGCATATAATAATTTTTTTTGAATCACATATAAACCATCATAGTCAATATAATTCTTAAAATTAATCAACTTTGATTAGTTGTAACATGAAAGAAAAAGAAAAAGAAAAAACTTACAGGTTAATTTTAAATTCTGATGCAGAGGACTGAGAGAGGTTGAGAAAAACTAAACAATAAGGGAGCGAACTTTGAACTGTGAGAACCTACTTAATCTATATTATATATAAAGAAAATTACCCCTTTCAGCACTTTTGGGTTGAAATTTTCGTTCTAAAAATACCCTTAATTTTCAATGCAAATAACACATGTAACAAATAGATAAGAATAAATTTAAATATTAAAACAAATGTAACAAACACGATATGAATATACATATTGTCATACCCCAATTTTTGACCCAAGATCCCACTGACACGTGTCATTTGACCCTACACTCGTACACCGTTTGATCATGATCAGTCGCTGACTTTTCGGTAAAAATTTCGGCAGAGAGGTATTTTAAAATACCTCATTTTTTTGGTTCCGAGTCGGGCCATCTTCTCACGTTTTTTTAGTCTTTTTAATTTTAATTTTTAATTCATTTCCATTTCACTTTTTAATTTAATTTTAGTTTAAACACATTTATCTCTTATTTATTTTTATTCATAGATAATAGGTCCAATTATTTTATCTATTCTTTTTCTATTTTTAATGTCCGATAAGTCCAAGAGTTACAGCTGTTCACGGCTCATCCAAATCCAGAAAAAAGTCTTGTAACAAACTTCTTTTCATCCAAATCCAGAAAAAGGTCTTGTAACAAACTCCTTTTCATCTCAATCCAAAGCTAGTATTTTTCTCCTCTCTAACAAACCCTAATCCCTAATCACTTCCCTATAAATACAACCTGCAAAACACACATTAAGGGGGGCCAATTTTTAACAACACAATTTACACGCACAAATATTTCAAAAACCTGCAAACACCTCCCTCCGGCGACCACACTGTTTCCGCGGAATCCATCCATCACTGTTCGTAACCCTTTTCTTCTATCCTATTTCATTCCTGTTGTGTTGAATCTTCTCTCACTATAGATACACGTATATTCTCTTTCTGCATCTCACATGTTTTTTGTTTTGTTTTGTATCTGATATCTCTAGGCTGCATCTTACTATTTGTTTCTGTGTTATATCTCTAGGTTGTATCTTACTATTCGTTTGTGTTATATCTCTAGGCTACATTTTATTATTTGTTTTTATGTTATTCTCTAGGCTACTTGTTATTATCTCTTATTTTTGTGTTAAAAGCCATTCTTTTTCGACAGGTTGTTATGCCATAAGCCATTTTTATGTTGACAGGTTGTCATAAGCCAGTCTAATGTTTAAGTTTGTCCTTTATCTTTAATTTGAATCATGCTTTATTAAAACAATCCGAAAAAACAATTATGTTTATTCATTCCAAAACTCATTTTTAAAACAAATCATCAATCTCACCACATTTAACTTTTCACAATCAATTTTTTTTAGCATTTCTATTTCATTTCATCATCGTCTTTTATTTTACACATTTATTTATTCCATGCTTAATATTAGATCATGCATTTTTATTATTATTATTACTCACTTCTTTTAATTTGTTTAGGTTTAATATCATCGCATGCATTTAATTATTGTCATTTATTTTTCAGATTTTAGAATGTAAATATAGGTCTAATGTAAATCATGCATAATTTATTTTTCGTCATTTACTTTCTCGGCAGACCATAGCATGTATTATAGGTTTAATGTAATAGTGGTAGGTGCATGTGTGCGTGTGTGGGTGTATGTTTACTTTTTATGCCTGGTAGTTTAGGTAATAGGTCCTTGCGGTGGTCCAACGCCACCATAAGGTACCAACGCTTTTATTTTTATGCTCCGTTAGTTTAATTTTAGCTAAATATTCAAAACAACAAAAACATTCAAGATTACAAAATCACAAAAAAAACATTTTTCACAATAAACCTTGATCCAAGATCAAGTGATCCCTCCTTTTATTTTTATAAATCAAAATTGCAATCAACTCTAATTCTACTTTAAACCTTTTTCTTTTAATATAAAAAACACAAACAAATACTCTTTTGCCACTTTGGCTTTTTCCATTTTAAAACCTTTTTCAAAACTAATAAAAAACACAAAACCAATCAAACGAAATTTCTACCCCGAACTACGAGGTTTTGGTCCCTCACGGGTACGTAGGCAAATAACCTTGTCCTCTCAAATCAATAAAAATGTAGATAATTAGGTTTTTTTCTTAATCATTTTAAATTTCTTTTTTCAAAGCAAGTAAGTTATAGCACAAGTATTAAATAAAACCAAGAGGTTCCCGTAGAGTACTACGGACATAAAGGGTGCTAATACCTTCCCTTTATGTAACTAACCCCCGAACCCTAAATCTTTTTAAAGTGGTATTTGAACTTTTTTCCACTTTCTTTTAAAAAAATAAAAAGTTCAGTCGTGAAATAAAATAGTGAGTCAAACGCTAATCAAATAGCATTGATCTCCGAAAAATGACGCGACACATATATATGTTTTTTTTTCCTTTATCATTTAAAAAATATAACAAACTAGATGAATATATTTATACTTACTTTTTTATTATCTCAATTATGCCCTTAAACAACTTTTTCTATAATAAAGATTGTTGTTCGTATCATTTTTTGTACCAAAATAAAAATAAAAATTGTTGTTTGTGTCATTAAAAAAAACAACAAACATTTATATTTTTACTTTTAATCAAAACCAAAATTTCATAAAAGAAAATACCGATCATAATTTTCAAACGTTAGCGCAATAAAAAGAATGGAAAGACGGGCACGGAGTGCCCGTTTTTCGTTAGTATTTAATATAGTGTTAACGAATCTTTTTCTAAAATATTTTGAGTCCTAATCTTTTTTTAGAGGATTTAAAGTCCAACCTTTAACTAATTTTTTAGATCATGTTTGTTACTAAACTTTTTTTGAGGATTTAAAATCCAATCTTTAACATTATATTTTGCTCATGTTTGTTACTAATCTTTTTTCCTAAAGATTTAAAGTCCAGTCTTTAACATTATTTTTTGTTCATATTTGTTACTAATTTTTTTTAGAGTATTTAAAATCAAATCGTTAACATTATTATTTTTTGCTCACGTTTGTTACTAATATTTTTTCAGAGGATTTAAAGTTCAATCTTTAACATTATTATTTTTCGCTCACGTTTGTTACTAATATTTTTTTAGAGGATTTAAAGTCCAATCTTTAATATTATTTGCTCACGTTTGTTATTAATCTTTTTTTTAGAGGATTTAAAGTCCAATTTAGCAATATTTTTTGCTCACGTTTGTTACTAATATATTTTTTAGAGGATTTAAAGTCCAATCTTGAACATTATTTTTTGCGCACGTTTGTTACTAATCTTTTTTAAATGATTTAAAGTCCAATCTTTACCATTATTGTTTACTCACGTTTGTTACAATTGATCAAATGTTAAGGAAGAGTAATTTATATTAATAAAATAATAAAATAAAATGGAAACACTGTTTTTTGGAAGTAATAATAAAATAATATGAAAATACTGTTTTTTGTGGAAATGATATGGAAATACTTGGCAATCTTTGTTGGATGTATTGAGGGGAACAACACAGTTGTACAACATAAAATCGGGTGATAAAAAAGTAACATGAGTTTTTGTTTTGTACTAGTTTTTTGTGAGTTTGATATGTGTTAACAGAGGTAAAAGAGGGTTAACAGAGATGATTAGTGACATGAATTAGTAATTCACGTGTTATTTTATAATTGGTTAACAGTAAGAACAATTCACAAAGAATTGTGTGTGAGTTTTATTCTTTAAATTAAATTTATTCTTATTTATTTGTTACATGTGTTATTTGTATTTAAAATAAAATTAAAATTAAAAATTAAGGGTATTTTTGGAAAGAAAAGTCCAACCCAAAAGTGTGCTGAAAGGGGTAGTTTTCTTTATATATAATATAGATATAGATATAGATATAAATATAGAAGTATAAATAAACTTAAGTCTCTTAGACAACTTTTTGGAGCAAAAAAAGTTGCTACCCTTTTCTTTCCTAATTTTTTGCAGTTTCTCTATTTTTTAGAAAATGATCGCGTATCTTATTTATAAAAGTTCTTAAATCTCTTAGACAACTTTTTGGAACCAGAAATGTTGTTGAAGTCTAAATTACTTCGGGGGTTTTATCATTTGTCTTTTGGAAACATTGTCAATGATTATATCATAATAAGGATTGGACCAAGGGTCAACCATAATCTCAATTAATGATTTTTTCATAAAAACTATTGGACCAAAGGCCAACCCCAATCCCTTATCTTTTTACATTAGTTTTGGATGTACTTACGAAACCCATCCAATAGCTAGCACCAAGATGTACATGTTTTTATAGATGATGTAATCTTAATTGGAGAATCGAGGGAGGAATTGAATGGGATGCTGGAGACAACTCTTAGAAGCGTAAGACTTTCGTTTGAGTATAAGCAAGACATAGTATATGTAATGTAATTTTAGCAAAAACCAAAGTACTTCAACCTTAGAGGGGAAATTTTGAGATCGTATCATACAAGTTACACAATTTAAATACCTTAAATTCATTCTTTCAAAAAAAAATCTCGGGTTCATAGTACAAATGACAGAGAAATAAAAGCAGATGTAAATCATTGCATTCAAGTTGGATGATTGAAATGGAGAAGAGCGTCATGTGTTTTTTGTGATACAAACGTGCCGTTTAAGTTGAAGTGAAAAAACACCAGACAATTGTCAGAACAATGATGTTTTATGGAACATAGTATTGGTGGTTAAGAACCAATATGAGAATAGAGTACGTGTGCGGAGATGAGAATGTTGTGTTGGATGAGTGGTAAGACTAGGTGGGATAAGATTATAAATGACAACGTTGTAGAGATAGTTGGGGTAGCACCTATAATATAAATGTTGTGGAAAATATAGATTTTGGTGGTTTAGACATATAGAGAGAAAACCTGTAAATTCTATAGTAAAAAGAGTGGATCAAATAGAGGATAGTCATATTACAAGAGGTCTAGGAAAACCTAAAAGAACTATAAGACAAACTATCTGCAAAAATTTATAGATTAATGAATTGGATCTAAATATGGTTTATATATGACATATTTCGATCCATGTAGTCAACTCCACTTAGTGGGATAATGTTTGGTTGTTATTGTTGTTGTCATTTTTTGGAAGCATTAACTCATGTTTAACAACAACTATTATTTCATTCATGATCAACTACCACATTTATTAGTTAATGAAATAATCAACTTCCCGTGCATCACACAGGTCCAAATACTAGTATACATAAATATTAGATAGTGCTGCAAATAGCCTAATTAACCATAATCCCGTCTTTTTTATTAGCTTAAAAAATCTTTATGAAAAAAAAACCTTTGCAGAGATTCAAAGCTGAGACCTAATAGCTTCTTCTCAACATTTTGATCACTAAGCCACATAAAATTTTCTTGATTTCCATTAATTGATATGCAACATCAAACGACCTTTTAAACAAACCATTAAATTCCTTTTTCGTTTTCCACTATCACATTTTCCATAACCCGCTAACCACTCATTAATCTTTACCCACATGGTTATTATTATCAACATCATAACTCCCCACTAAACCCCGCCCACTAACCTTGATGCATGACTAACATTTTGACAAATTGTATACATTATTAATCATTATTTCAAGAAAGCCACTTAAATCATTTCTATAAGCAATATATATGTTTGATTTCAAATTAGGGAATATATATGTCTGATTTCATTTTTATTCTTTATTTTTTTTATGGAATATATACATCATATAGTCAATTAATGAATCGATTTAATTTTTTAAAACACTATTGTATTACAATAAATGTTTCTAATAATATAGTCAATTTGATAACTATACATGAAACTCTAAAAGACCTTTAAGAAAATGAAACTTTAAAAAATCCGTGCATCGTACGAATTAGAGTCTAGTTATATATAAAAACGCGCCAGTGGACACTTATGTATGCCACTGCACCAAATTATTAGGGTCCATATTTCTTAGAAATTGGAGAACTATAAATTTTTTTAAAAAGTAAGAAATATAGGTATAGTACTTAACAAAATATATACGTATAGATGTATCTTTTTAGGGAGATAAAGATGTATCATAGGTTCCCTAAAAAAGAAAGATGTATTATAGGTCCCTAAAAAAGGATCCATTTATCGGAATATATTTTCTTTTTTTTAGAGGATATATTACTTTTTTTAAGAGGATATATTACTTTTTTTTGTTGTAAACCATGTATCTCTGCTCGCAATTGCGGAGATGAGATTAATTCCTCGAGCATTGTTTGACCTAAATAAGCGACAAACTCTCAAGAGTTTTAAAACTGCAGCATGCCCAAGGCTTGATTTATTATAAAAAAATATCTACTTTGATTGGTGTTTTTTTTAAAGAAAAATATTTAGGTCCAAATTGTAATTTTTTTTTTTGGTTACTTCCAAATTGTAATTGAGATTGGTGATCTATACGAGTTACAACAGAAAACCCTATTATTCACTACCAAAAAAGAAAATCCTACTATTTAAAAAAAAAAAAAAAAACACTATTTATTAATATCATCACAACCCAAACCCTACCCTTTGCGCACTGTATGTTGCATTAGAGAAGATGGTGTTAGTTTCAAACGCGGATATAATCAGTGACTTGCCAGATTCCATACTTTGTCACATTCTCTCCTTTCTCCCGACTAAACTCGCTGCAACCACAAGCGTCCTCTCAAAGAGATGGAAATCGGTGTGGATCTCGGTCCTTGCCATCAATTTTGAGGACGAAACCTTCAAAGATAGCAACAGCTTTCGCAAATTTGTTTATTCTGCTTTGTTCTCATTGCGAGACAAAAAGGCTTCAATCCATTCTCTTACCCTCAAATTTGGTCGATCTTTTCGTTGTTTCAAGCAATATGAGTTCAATCAAATTTTGAAATTTGCTATGGAAAGAGAAGTCGAGAATCTTAACTTCGACATGTCTGGTAAAAACCGTCTTATCACATTTCCTCCTCGCATTCTCAGTTTTAAGACTCTTCAAGTTCTTAAGTTGTCACACATACGGATGGAAGATTATAATCAAGTGGATTTTCCCAATCTCAAATCTCTTTATTTGGATAGAATTTATATCACTTCTCTTGATTATTTAGTGAAGTTTCTGTTTGGTTGTCCTATTCTCGAGGATTTGCATAAAAAAACAATTATATACGGGCCATCACTTGTTCCGGTGGAAAACTTGAATGCTTTACCTAATTTGGTGAAAGTAAGTGTTTGCCATGATATGGATACTTTGATGACTTTGGTTTCTAAGGCAAAGATTATGCATGTAGAAAAGGTATGAATATCATGCTCCTAAATAACTGTTTAGGGAAACTATGGTTTCATACAACACCTGTTTTCAAAATCTTTGGTAGTTTTCACATTGTATTTTTTATTTAAGAAATAATCCACCTTTGTTTTCTAACTATATCATGATCCTCAAGGTATTTATGGTTTTTGCAATGAAGTGAGATTATTTTTTATTTTTTTTTTATATAAAGTTAATAGTTTTGATGCATATATACATTAATTAAATAATTTCTTAATCTGGAAGCAAAACCCTACTAAAGGGTGCATGCATTTCTAATATCGTTTCTTATGCAACTCATGTAGATGTCAATCTCTCGAACAAGGCTTACCGTGTTTCACAATTTGACCCACATGGAACTTAGTGTTCATGATATGTTTTGCAATAAGAGCTGCACGAGCTTGCTAGAAATACTCCCACATTTTCCCAAACTTGAACATTATATCATTCAGGTTTTGATTTTTAGTATTTGTTTTATTTTTCAACTGTAATTTCATGCTTTTTAGATTTTTTAAACCAAAACATCTTGTGAATTGTTGACAGGATTGTGGGAATGCAGATAATATTTGTAACAATTGTTGGAAGAATCCCATTACTGTTCCAAAATGCATTTCATCACATCTCAAAACATGTTGTATTAGAGGTTATAGAGGCACAACACATCAGTTCGAATTTGCAAAATATATTATGCAGCATGCTAAAGTACTAGAGACCATGACAATTAAGTTTACGTGCCTTGTAAAGTCTCAAAAGTTACTGGAATTATCTTCATTGTCTAGGGGATCTACATCGTTTAAACTTCTATTTGTTTGATGATGATATTTACATCATGTTGTTTGAAGAATTTGTAGTGGTTTTTCAATAAGGAAATGTTTTGGGGGTAATTTCATTTCTTATACCTGTTGACTCAATTAATGATGGTAAAAGGTAAAACTATTATATATTTATAGTTTAATTTTATTGTTTAAAACATTTTTGATTGGTTGGAAGTGTATTTTGGTGTATGAACGTCTAATTTCGTTATAAATTTTTATATTTTAGGCAAGTTATGATTTATTTCTTGTTGTTTTATATGAGAAGTAGTATATAATCATTTTGATATGATTTTGAAATTGGTCTATTTTGAAGTCGTTCAAGATTATGCTATTTTTTTCGATTGTAATATGACAGGTGAAATATTGTCGTATAAATCCAAGTTTCTAGAAAAAATGTTAATATTTGATGTAGACTATAGCATTGTTCAATAGCATAAGATCAAGAACTTTATCATGGAAACAATTCCGCCAATGAATCAGGTTTTAGGTCTAATTCATAGACTTGCCTTTGTTGGCATGAAATATTGATAGAGATTGCAGTATCTGTTTGTCACAACAAACTTGATTTTAACGGTTGATGAAATGAGATCGATGGTTGTAGAATTTACTTGCTGGAGTGAAGTTATGCTGTGATAATGGCAGATATCTAAAAATTCGCCATTTTCAGAATCATACACACCATAAAACACAAGGCTCCGCCATTCCTACAGAATTTGTCATGACAGTTGTCAAATTATCCGACACCACATCTGCCATGTTTGATATTTGTCAACATTGTTCATGTGTGGATGGTTTTGGGTGTTGTTGAGTGCTAACTAGAATTATGCTGCAAAATAGTACTTACTATATAATGTCAATTCTTTTCAGATGCAGCTTATGTCGAATATGTTAGCTGACTAATGTCGAATATCTGCTGATTTTGTGTCTTAGCTATGTCACAGAATAATTTAAATATTATTTAGAAAAATAGTAATACAAGTAGGTTTGTAGTTTCTCCAATATCTTGTAGTACTCCATTCTATTGAGCTTTCTCCTTTTTATAGATTTCACTAAAAAACACAGTCCTTTATTTTGGCTCAAACTATAGGACTTTCTACTTCAAAGTATATACAAAAGACTGTTTGTTTACACGAATTCAAAGAGTTGTAAACTAAATTGTGCTCAGTACAATTGTATTGTATCTTTTCCATTATTGTATTGTAACAATCAAAAAGTGTCGCAAATGTTACATTATTGTAACACTTTTTGTATCCTACCTACATTCTGTTATACACCTCTCATGATCACACTCATTACTTCAACTTCTCCATTAAATTTTAGCTAACTTTGCTGCCAACATTTTACTAACTTGGTTATTTCCTTTTTCCTCTATCCGTGCCATAACTGGCGACTAGGCTGATTTGGTAATGTGTGTTCTTTTTGTCATGGATTAACTATTCTGAAGGCTTAAGCACAAACACATTTTTTTGGTTAACTTCTCATAGAAGAATGAAAATGAAGGCAATGGTTATCTTGACTCCATGGTTAACTTGATACCATGTCAAGAATCAAATATTCCAAAAACGGAAGCACATAAATATAAACACAAATGACAATGCATGAATGTTTATTGTTTCAAAATGTAGTGGCGAACATGTTAGTACTAATCCAAATAGTGTCAATAAAGAATATGCAAAATATTGTTGAATAACATTTTGTGACACCAAGCAGGTTTAAGAGGTAACAATAGAAACAAAATATGTCAAAAAGAAAATTTTAGGAAATCTGAAAATTTCCAATCAAATGGGATAACACATGAGAAAAACAAAAATATGAGGCAACTCTGTTGTAAATTGAAGGTGCAACAACTGATAAAAGTGGTGTCATGTAGCATGTTTAGGTTTTGGCCTAAGCCTTTGATCTCACACTACACAATGACATCAAAGACATAGAGGGATGGTGGTTTACCTAAAAGCACTTTAATACTTATGTCAGTCAGAAAAGGAGATGAGTGAAAATGTATCAATATGAATAGGCACCTTTAGAAGAGAAGAGACATGCTTTATGTAGAGGATTGTGAGTCTCATAACTGAGTAACCATTTTTGTTTGTCTCCGATGTGACAGTAACGACCTCTTACGGCCTAACCATCTTCAGTTGGTCATTGAGACCGATAATGGGATGCCCTATTGGTGTTTGATATCGGGCAAATATAAAGTCTATGATTGATCCAGAACGAGATACAAAAATTAAAAATCAACAAAGAAAATCCGCTCTACAGATATGAACTTCATTAATATTAGTTACATAATCTCTCTACATTATTATTTCTTTTCTGTAACAGTTCATAATAAAAAACCAACAATTGTTACTGATACAATCGAAGAAATACACATGAGCAAGTTAATTAAGCACATTACTGATGCTGCAACAAAAATCCACTGAATCATAAATCACCTAACAAAACGGACACCAAACTTAATATCAAAACTTCAAGCAATGCTCAACATCTCACAACTTGACAATATATATAGGTATAACAAAAAAAAGTTTATTCATTAACAATGATGAGAATATGCAAGATTAAAACTTAAAGGAATCTAATGAAACAATCATTTATCTAATGAAAAAAGGAGTTAATATATACAACCACCATACCTTTATGATCTTCATAGGTAGAAATCAATAAGGTCATCAAGCTGCACATTAGAAATGCAAGCCTTCTCTTTAATCTCCTTCGTCTTGTGGCGTTGCTTATCCGCAAGCATCTTCATAATGTTCTGCCTTCAAGATTGCAGACATACCTTCCTTATCTCATCATCTGTATTGCGCAACAATTTAATGCAAAGGATGATCATGTCATGAGAATCATTATCAATTGAATGTGGCAAAACCGAATCTGACCAAGCTGCAACGTTGAAACCATGCTCAACAAGGATAATAAGAAAAACAAGTTTAATGGCACATTCATAAACAACAACAGTAGGGGAATTTGCATTCAACAGAGACTTCATAGATAGTGGAGAAAAAACTCAATTAGAATATTAAACTCTTCAAACTTATGAAACAAGCTAACTCTTTAAACTTCAAACTCTATGTCACACTCGCAGACACAAAATCGTAAAACCCTAAAACAAAGGAATCCTTTCATCGAAAAACATAGGAATCCTAAAAACTGAAAAAACTAGGAAAGAAGAATACTTTATTGCACTTCAATATCTTTCCTGATTTGCACTAATAAATGATAACCATTCTCATAGAACTATATTGCACTTTGATGTAGCAGAGGAAATCTTAGGTACAAATGATGAACAAATCCATAATGTTGACCATAGAGCGTTGACTTGGATTAACCAAAAATGATGCTTTGCGTTATTCACATATCATGAGTTGTCCACAGTACATTGACCATAGAGGATGAACTTTATGTTGAACCCGGAGAGTTGACCACAAATGATCAAGACTGCATAGTTGTTCCTTCGTACTTAAACAGACATCAGAGTATCACTTTCTCTCAAAAAATTTATTAGAGTATACAAAGGCACGCAATATTAGCCCAAATTCGCAAGATATATTCTAGAGGAATCAAAAGTTTTGGAGACTATGACAATTTATAGTATATGCTCTTGTTAAAATGTGCTGCATATTTATAGAATTCTCTAAAATGCATTAGTAACTTAATCCAATTTGGAGAGCAATACAATATATTCTTGCTCCAAGTCCTCACACTACCTACTAGGCTACTACTATATTCCAACTATCAACTAAAGCCTTCTTCACTATCTAACTACACTCTAAACTAAAACTACTACCTAAAATACTAACAGTGGCTATTTCCAACCAAACCCTCCTTATATCCTACACCATTTCTAAATTTTTCCCTAAGACATGGCTAACGCCATTCAACCATCATCTATGACTATCCCTACTTTCAATGGTGAAAACTATGGTTTTTGGAGCATTAAAATGAAGACATTTTTTTGCTCTCAAGATTTATGCGATTGTAGATGAAGGATTTACTATTTCCGCATACATTTCAACTCTCAATGCTGCTCATAAAAAGGAGTTGAAGGAAAATAAACAGAAGGATGCAAAGGCATTGTTCTTTCTGCAACAAGCGGTAGCAGACATTATCTTTCCATAAATAATGGGAGCTACAAGTGCCAAAGATGCTTAGGGTACACTAAAGGAGGAGTTTGAAGAAAGTGACAAGGTACGTGCCATTAAACTTCAGACTCTAAGGCGTGAGTTTGAGTTAATAAAAATGAATGAGTCTGAGACTGTAAAAGACTATCATATAAAGATAAAAGAACTAGTGAGTCAAATGAGAACTTACGGGGATAATATTCTCGACAAAATAATTGTTGAGAAAATTCTAATTTCTATTCCTCGTAAGTATTATGCAATCGTTACTACGATTGAGCAAACCAAAGATTTGTCTACTTTGTCGGTGACAGAATTAATAGGCTCACTAGAAGCTTATGAGCAAAGATTGAGTAGGCATGATGATGATACAATTGAAAATGCCTTTCAATCAAAGCTCAAATTATGGTCTCAAAATAAAGGATTTGGAGGAAACAAGAAAAATGGAGAAAATTCTGGAAACAAAGAAATTTCTCAAAGAAAAATCAAAATGATTATCCTCCATGTGGCATATGCAAGAAGACAAATCATGCCGAGAAATATTGTCGATGACGCGGAAAACCACAATGTGGACACTGTAAGAAATTTGGACATTTGGATAAAAACTGCTACATAAAAAATAAGCATCAAGCAAACTTCATTGAAAAGCATGAGTGTGAGAAGGACCAATGTGACTATGAACAACATCTTTTTTATGCCACCCAAGATTCCAATGATGAATTGAGTAGAAATTGGTACTTGGATAGTGGTTGCAGCAATCACATAGCCAAAGATGAGAGCATCTTCAAGGATATTGATGACTTTGTCAAAGTAAAGGTTCGACTTGGAAATGGCTCAATCGTGGAATCCAAATGCAAAGGCACTGTGATGGTGGAGACAAAAAAAAGGTACGAGGTTCATCAAAGATGTCTTACTAGTTCCAAATCTTAAAGAAAATATTTTGAGTATTGGTCAAATGTTGGAGAGAGGATATATTACACACTTTGAAGGAGACACATGCTCAATATTTGACAACAATCACAAAAGGCAAGAGATAGCGAAAATAAAAATGGAGAAAAGAAATAGAAGCTTTCCAATACGCTTCAAATATACTACTAACATGGCCTTCAAAGTTGAAGTTGATGAAAATGTTAGCTGGAATTTGAATGAGGGACAAGTTGAGAGAAACAACATTACCATTCCAATACAACAATCAAATAGTGAAGCTATAGAAGAAGCAACTGAAGAACCAGGTGCACCTTCCCCTTCTCAAAAAGAAAATTCTTCACCAAAATCTACTCCAACAAGAGTAAGATCATTGGGGGATATATATATATATATATATATATATATATATATATATATATATATATATGAAACTTGCAACTTGGCTAAACATGAGCCTGAAAACTATGAAATAGTGTCAAAACTAGAATTATGTGCTAAAGGCAGTGAAGGAAAAGATCTAATAAGACTTAGAAAATCTTTGAATGAACTAAAGAAAGGTCTGTGAGCATGGAGAAAAAGAATTGACCAGCATTCCATCATTGGAGGATTTAGCTAGATCAAGATTTGAGCTACTACGAACAATGCTTGGAGTTACCGAAATATGCATCAAGGAGGAATGTTAAAATGTGCTGCATATTTCTAGAATTCTCTAGAATGCATTAGTAACTTATAGAATGTTAAGAATTGATGTACATGTCTAGATTTCTCTAGAATAGTTTATTATATTTTAGATTTAAATAATATTACACATGAAGTAGGAAATGTCATGAAGAATCTAGAAATAACTATCTAGAGAATGACATTCACACCTATAAATAGGCAAACATGTACTCATTTGTAATCAATCCAAATCACTCCAATTTGGAGAGCAATTCAATATATTCTTTCTCCAAGTCCTCACACTACTTACTACCAGGGCCGGCCCATAGCCCGTCGGGGCTGGGCGACGATACCGGGCCTCAAATTTTTGGGGGCCCATATTTTTTTTTTATGTAAGGTCCTATAGTAAGTGTTATATAGAGGTTAGAGCGAGAACTTGACAAACTGTTAAGAATACTTCAGTGGTAGGTCATTACGTTCATGACTGCATGGCCAAGGGTTCAACTCCTGCTAGGTGTATTTTTTATATTTTTTTCCCTTTACACTGCTTCTTTTTCGTGGGGCCTAATATATTTTAATTTTAATCACTTTTTTTGCCCAAACTAATTCCTTTTGTTTAATTGAAGAAGAAAACCCTTTATTTAATCTATGAATTATCTGTCACAATTAGAATTATTGGGATGTTATTATAATTTACTTTAAAAAATTGTTTTTTTTTTCTATTTTTATCAGGGGCCAATTTATAAGATTAAAACGGGGCCAACAAATTGTTTAAGACGGCCCTGCTTACTACAATATTCCAACTATCAACTAAAGTCTTCTTCACTATTTAACTACACTCTAAACTAACACTACTACCTAAAAGACTAAGGTACATCATTGATGACTACACATAAAAGAATGTATTATACTATTTATAGAGTTTTTTTGTCTTGTATTTTAGGATTGTATTGAGGATTAGAGTGAGTTACTAGTATCTTGCAAAAGAGTTGATGGTATTTTGAATTTAGTCAATATGTGTCATGTAATTCCCTAACCAAACAACTCTATAGGATGATATATTTCATAAAAAAAAAACTCTATAGGATGATATAGTATTTTGAGTATAGGCAATTGGGTTGATCCGATCAGAAGACACCCCATAGAAGTGACAAAAGCATGAAGACCGAACACAATGAAGATGTTGAAGCGCAAAGAACTTGGAACATATCAAAAATGAAAATTCCATGAAAAAAGAAGAAATCAAGAGTGGTCCTAGGCCATGCACCCTGTGCGTCTTGTGTGGGAGGCACACACCCTATGCAATGAATCAACGTTGCTGCATGTTTTACAATCTTGAGCACGACGCGCATATGTGCGATGCGTGAAAGTTCATATTAATGTGATTTTTCATCGAAAAACAAGGGTTAGGAATCTTGACGGCTTAGGTAGCACTTTTTTGCCATGGAAACATGACTGAAGACAATTTTTATCACTCTTTGCATGTATAATTTATCTTCTCTTTTATTATGTATTATATGTTATTATTATCCTAAACACTCTAGATTAGGTTTGAATGAGGAACCTCTATGGAAATGTTTGGACCATCTAATCTATGATGTCTTCTTAAAATGAAAATCTGAATTATGTTCAACGTATTTTCTTTTTTGTAATGCTTTTCACTGTCTAATCAACTTTGATTCGATTCCAGGTTATATAAAGCTTGTTATCAACACTAGATTTTGTAACATGATCTAGATATAGTGTTCATTGTTATTGGCCTGGACATAGAAAAAATTACTTGGCAGGGTTAGAATTTATTGATCTTGAATGCTTTTGATACTATGAGTTTCACCTAATAAATATCAGGGTTTCATATTATAAATGGGGTCATTACCGTAACTGGTCATGATCTATTTTGTTAAATGTTGTAGACATAAGCCTATTAATAAACAAGGTCATAGATGGATTCAGGAAATCTTAATCGCTTTTAATCATTAAAAACCAAACTCTATTTATTTCTAATTGCAACCAACTCTTTAAATGTAGCCTATCTTCAATATACCAAAATTACCCTCAAACACTTTTACTCTTAAACCATTAATTATGATTTAGTTTCTAATAACATGTATTTGTTCTTCTCTTAACAATTCAAATATTATTTTAATTTATTTATATATAAACTACACCATGTGTCAAAGAACTAAAAATCTATCCATAATTTTACCCAATCTATTTCTAAGCCAATTTTCCCCGAGTTGTATAAATATTAATTTTTTTTTTACAAAAGATATTAGAAATTTAATTAAAGATTATCAATTGATATAATTCAAATAGAAAGTGCAAGTGTTTGTTTTTTTTGCAAGTTTTCCTAAAAAACATTAGTAATTATATTTATTTTAAAAATATAATACACTAATCACTAATGTTATCCGCTTTTATATTAAAGAATCCAAATTTTAATACATTAAATCTGAAATGATTATTTATTTTGAAAAATAAAAGTAATAAACGTGATCTGCTCTCAAGCAAAAACCATCATAAAAAGCTAGCATATATGATATTTTCGGCAATACAAGCATAGCATATATATATATATATATATATATATTAAAACAATCTTTTCATAATAAAAAGAAATCTTATCGTCACAAAAAAAAATATATATCTTATCACATACAAATCTTTTCTGATCTTTAAAACCCTAACATCCTTTCACTATTCTTACTATATATTTAACAGAGAACGACACAAAATCCAATCATAAGATCGTTATATTTTACGGAGAACGCATAGAATTCTAAATAAACTCACAAGAAAAACCCTATCTACGACGTCTCTTTTTTTCCTTTTCCTTCTTCTTTCTGCTACGCAGAGAGTTATTGATAAAACCAATAGGCTCTCTGATAGTGTTTTGAACCCTTCTTCATCTCTTTACTACCGATTTACAGCAACATGCATACAGGCAACAAGGCTACTTTGCCTCCAACACCAAAAATCAAGGAAACCAACGGCCGCAAAAGGAAACCTGAAAATAGAAAACCGTTTAGTGACACAAGCAACAACCAGATACTCTTGAAGAATGCGATCAAGAAATCAACGGAGAAGAAGGGAGGGAAGGAGGGTGTTGTGAATTCCATTAAACTCAAACCAACATCACGAACCAAAGCAAGATACACAAGCCACAAAATGATACTCCTGAAAAAGGCAATAAAGAAATCAATGGAGAAGAAGGGAGGAAAGGAGGCTAAGTTTGCTAAGACCATGAGGATAATTCTGCCAAAACGCTCATCACCAAAACGTCCACGTCGTCTTGCCTTTAAAATACGGCCTTCTAGATTATCCACTATGTCTAATTCTCAAGACTTGCCCATCACTCCTTCAGGTCAGTTTATCACTAATTCTATAACATTCCGAATCATTCGTTAGTTTGTCTACCTTTTGATTCTATTGCTGCAGGATACACATGCTTATCGGATTGATTGATTTCAGTTAATAGCACTAAGCAGTTGAACTTATCTATTTGGCATAGAATAAAATAGTCCAAACTTAAAGCACATAAAAGATAATACACATTTGAATTGTGAATAAAGCAGATGTAGATACGACTAAACTAGAATTGTGAATATGGATTTTGGTTGTAGAGTGTTTCAAATCAAAAAGGTTGTCGAAATTGAAAGTTTGCCGACTGATGGGCTAATAGCTTTCAATTGTGATTCTCTTTGCGCTTCAAACAATTACACCAATGAATAACTCTTGTGAACTGAGAGATGAAGCATGCAAATAGTAATTTATTGTTTGGAGATTTTTCCCTTTCCTAACTTAGTATTTGTTCCTTTTTAGGTAAAGGCCCAATTGTAGTTGATTTAGAAAAAAACAAGGAGTCTTTGGTTTCTAAAAAAAGACCAAGACCTAGTGCCATCAAGCTCAACGGACCATCCCATCGGATGACCTCGAATATCAGCAAGAAGCAGTCAGCCGAAGTAGCAGTAGCACTTACGTCAGATAGAAAGAAGAGGACCAAGGTAACTCTATTCTCTTACCCTTGTTTTAATCTTAACTAAATTTTAATCATTCCAAGCTTCTCTAATCATGTATTTTTCTTCTGTCTTGCAGAGAGCAAAATTCTCTCAACAAGCACCAAAGGAGAATGTGACAACCCCAAATCTGCAAACGAGTAGGGCAACGCATAGATCCACCACCAATGTAAATTGTTAGTTTGACTAATGATTAAGTTTTCTTTTAGTTAGTTGTATAAAAATCCTGAATCTTTTAGGATGTCTGTAATTTCAGGTTGGTAGGTCTTCAATCCCTAAACAATCCCAATTGCCAAAGATCAACAAGAAGCCATCAGTCAAAGCAACTTTGACATCAATAGAAAGAAAGATGACAACAAAGGTAACTATATTGTCTTATCATTGTAATCTTAACAACTTTCAGAATTTTCCTTCTGTAATTATTATTTTTTCTTTTATCTCGCAGATGCTGAAATCCTCTCAAGAAGCACCAAAGGAGAAGGTTGTAACCCAAAATCCTCTAACGACTAGGGCAACACGTAGTTCCACCACCAATGACTATGTTTTCCTTTACTTAGTCCGATAATAATCCCTAATTTTTTGAGAAGTTTTTGGTTTGTAAGACAAACATTTTGTATGTAAACGAGGTATGAATATCATTCCTCTAAATAATAGTAGCTAGAGATAAATTATGGTTCGCTCTATTCAAAAGTGTTTTAGATATCGACTCCATCCATTTCAATTATCTTTGCAAATTTTATATTTTTTTACCTTTTCAAAAGTGTTTTAGATATCTACTCCATTCATCACAAGGGGATCAAATAAAAAGAACCAAATGTTACTGAAATCATCTTCATGCACAAGGGGATCTACAACATGTAAACTTTTATGTGATCGAGGATGACTGTGTAAGTTATAGTTTTCATATTTATTTAACATTCGAAGAAATTATCAATTATAACGATCTTTTTTGTTTGTTGAGGGGATCAATTATAAGGATCTTAGAATTTATGATTCTCCATATAAAGACGTTAAATATGTGTACCTTCATCCATGATGATAGAGAGTAGAAGTCACAATCCTCCGATTCCCATTTTATCTGTTTCTCATTGGTTCTTTCTCACGGTCTGTTTTTTTAATGGTTATTGTGAGAGAAACTTTATGGAAGAGACACAACCATTTTGACGTGCAATTAGTAACTTCCATCAAGTCACCAATATTTATAGAAATAGTTGCACGCTTTCGTGAATAGTTTTTGAGAGTGGTGCTGAAATATTAAGAAATTGGAGTTTTAGTTTGGAGCCGTTCAATTTTAGTTTTTCCCAAAAACGAAAATATGGGTCTTTTAGTCCAAATGAAAAGGTGTTACTTGCTAAAATAGACGGTGGTTGATGTGCGCCTTGCACCATGGTTGCCCCAAGAGGGTCACCGGAACCACCCATATGTTGCAGTCATGAAACCCCCAACCACCCCTCACTGTTATTGTTTACCTAAAACATAAAGGATTGAAATTGAACAGGGTTCTAAAAAATTTTGGTGATCTAAATAGAATTTTAGGATCGTAGCAGTTTTAGACCTGCAAAATTTCAAAATCATCTAAAGGTTGAGGAATTATCCATGGTGATGATCTGCAAAATTTGATAGAGTGGTGGATGTTTAATTGATTTTGTTTTTTTTGCCGATTCATTAAAAACAAAATTAAAACCATGATGAAGCGAAAATAATCAAGCGTTTGAACTACTTAAGTAGACCATCTAATCTCAGCCATATAATTTTAATCCAAAGGCTAATAAACATTCTCACCATTCTCATATATAAATTGCATTCTCATAGAGATAGATAGAGAGAGAGAGAGAGAGAGAGAGAGAGAGAGAGAGAGAGTAGACACAAGCAATTATACTGGTTCCTCCTACAATTCAGGAGTAGTCCAGTTCCCCTACACTTCCAAAGGATTTTCACTAAAATCACACCTGGTTACAAATTTCTCAAGAACACAACCAAGAGATTTCAAATGGTCATGCACACAAGCAAGAGACTTCCAATGCACAATCACGACTAAAAGAGACTTCTAATAGATTACAAATAAAATATTTGTTCTTACACTTGATATACAATCAGAGGTGCAAACAATTAAGTACTATGCACTGTTCAGATTCTGATTAGTTGAACTGTGTTGGCTTTTTCTGAGTTTTTCTAAGTGTTATTGTATATTTAAGTGTCTTGGCTAAAATCATTATTCTCGCTGTCACCTAAGGACTCAGATGAAGGCCCTTGAATGGTTAGATCGGTTGGGATCACAACAGTAACAAGTTGGAGAAATGGCGTTGAAGAAAGTTCATAATTCATGTTATTCAGTCTAGCAGTTTTGCCCGTAAATGATTCATAAAATGTTAAAATTCTTAAAAAGTTAGAAAATTAATGCAGCAATGTTTGATTAATGCTTCTTGCAGAAAATGCTATCAACACACAAGACCTTACATTCAAATGGTGCATATAAAAATCAACACGAATTCTCTATCATTTGTGAGCAATACCTTTACTAATGATGCCGCAATAAACTTATCAGCATCTACACCTACCAAAAGGCGCGAACCAATGTTTACTAGTGACACCTTGAAGTAACTCATTCTCTTATTTCCATTGTTGTTATCAGATACTTCTAAATTCCCAGTTAGGGATACAATTTCAAATTGACCTTATAACAAAAAAAAGACATCATTGCAAGAGCATAAACCAATTCATGTTTATTTATATAAATCAACTATCAAATTTAACATATTGACATTTCGCACATGAAATTATGAAAAAAATACCATCGATGTGATTTATAACTCTCAAAATAACCGTAGGAAGAAAAACTAGTAAAAATAAAACTAACATACAAAAATGCAATCAACAACTGAATATAGTGGTAAGTAAATAGATATGCTTAAATAGTGTTATGTTTAGTGTATATCATAAACTAAATAATGTTTAGTGTTGGATCACGATTAGATAATGCATATTTTACACTGTGTTTGAGAGTTAAATAGAAAAAATTAAAATAACTTCCTTTATTGAATGAATTCTTATAGAAAAAAAGGAGGTAAAAAGTATGAGTAGACAATGCTCAAACAAACAAACTACTCTCTTTATTGAATATTATAATACAAACAAACATTTTCATAATCAGACAATACACATTATTGAATGGATTCTTACAACAAAAAAGGATGTAAAAAGTACTACCTCATAATTAACAATGCTCCCTAAATGATGAAGGGCGACAATGTCAACTAAACCATGAGCAGACATAATGCATATCTCGGTATTAGATCCTGCTACTGCCTGGCTATAGGCTGTTACTTTTGCAATGATTCCTTCAAACAAGGGAATAAAACATATTGGTAAAAACCAATCTTGAATAAAATTCAACCACCACCAGATCTTTCAACAAACACTTCCCAAAAATTATTTAAACAACCACCTTTTTAACATCATCAAAATCTACATTAATATTTCAATTTATAAAGTAACCAATTTACAAAATTTTTTTGTAAAAGGTAATGTAATATATAACATGTTAATGTTGGAATTATATTTTAGATTTTTTTTTTCTAATGGGCCCCTACCAATTATATTTCATTCATGGACTTAAGTTATTAAAAATATTATTTAATTTATTGAATACTTTTTGTCAATAATTTATTTATTACATAGGATAATTCTATTAAATCTTATTATTTTATGTTTGAATTTTGCAATACTTTTTGTTTGCATTTTTGTAATCATTTATTTTAGAAAAAAAAACACAATAGCTCATATATTTTAAAATATTTTTTTGACTCTATAGATAAATAATTTATTATGCGTATTTGAATAGTGGAAACAACATTATCTGTAACACTCTTTTTTTAATACTCACTCTTTTATTAGATAGAATGAGGGTGATTCGCACCATTTAGCATATGGGGTCCATCATTTGAAAAATGGACCGACATAAATTGATGAGATCACATGTATATCTCTAAATAAAAAGAAAATTGCCCTTATCACAATAACTTTTGCTCCAAAACACAAGAAATATACGAAAATACCCCCAACGATATTTAATTGCCATCGGTGGTCAACAACAACAACATTAGCAGTAACAATTAATTGCCCTCAAAGGGTATTTTCGAATTTTTCTGGTGTTTTGGAGCAAAAATGATTGTGAGAAAATATTTTTTTAAATAAAAATCCGAATCGAACTTTCTGCGTACTACCCAAGCTATTCTTGACACACCGCTTCAACCACTTGTTACGGAATATAAAATGATTTGGAAAGGGAAAAAAAGTGGTAAATATTCTGTTAAAAGTGCATATAAAATATGTGTGTCTGAAATTGCCGATAACTCTTATATGCATGTACATGGCCAATGGAATTTATATAATTTTTTTACATGTCGTATAACTATTTACACGTAAGTATAATAGGTTCGTTTCCGCAGGGATTGATGTGTCTCATAAGCATTTTAACGTCAAATATCATTTTAAGTGTTTGGGTATAAATTGTTTGTTTGTGTAGAACTATTTTCACTATTTGACATAAAAGTAAAACGAGTAGAGATAGGGCTATTTCGCTTGGGGTCAGAGATATCAACCAAGCGTAACAGCTGCAATCTCTCGATCAAATAACAGATTCTAGCTTTTTAAACGATATTATCACAATCACGTACTCGACAATATCATTCGTGTCCAAATGATATCGTTAGTTTTAAGAGATTGTTTAAATGTCGATTTCCCGCACGTTTAAACAATCACAAAGTCATGTGGATCGTTTAATCGACGATTTCTCGCCCGATTAAATGACCCAAAAGCATTAAGTTCTAGATTAAAAGTGATTATCAAATATTAACATCTATGTCTAGCATGATAACTTAAGATAGATTGTTATTCTAGTTCTCAAATCCAAAAGCATTTGTCAATATCATTTTGAATCTCAATAAAACATTAAACACAAGAATAACAACAATATTGAATAAATAAGCTAGAACCATATATTAAATGATCAAATGATTACATAATAGCTTGTTTGAATACCTCAAGACCCACAAGGGTAGATGTAGCTACATATGTCTATGATAGCTTTGCAAAGGAAGAATAAGAGATGAAGATTCAATGCCTAGATCCATGATATCTCACTAAATCTTGGGTTGAATCTACTCCTAACTACCTTGCTTTGTGTTTCTCTCTCTAGAAAATACCCTATTCTCTCTCTAAAACCAGAAAACTTAATAAAACAGTAAAAGTCCCTTTGGAAAGAAGAGAAAAATCAATTTATATGATTGAATTCGCAAAATCTCGCTTAAGCGAGATGCCAAAGAATCACATTCTCTCCAATGAATCCATGCCACGTGGATCTTATCCTCTGGAATTGCTGAATCTCGCTTAAGCGAGCTGGAAGCGAGATGAGGAGCGAGATTGAAGCTGCGCTCGACACACATCTCGCTTAAGCGAACTGATCTCGCTTAAGCGAGTTGGCTTGGTTCTTCAAATCTTGCTTGAGCGAAATGGGAAGCGAGCATGAGGCTTTCTCTCGACATGAATCTCGCTTAAACGAGACTCCTTTGTAACACAAGCGAGATGGAAGCGAGATGCCATTGTTGCTTTTTGAAGATTCTCGCTTAAGCGAATTGATCTCACTTAAGCGAGTTCTGATTGGCTTGGAAAGTCATTTCTTGGTCCTTACTTGTCATTTTCCTGCAAAAAATGAATGGAGTAAGGCAATAACGCATAAGTAGTAAAATTACAACAAATGGTTAATTATCTTTAGATATCTTGCAAAACAAGTCACTAAAATGCCTATAATAACCCGTAATTTATGGTACTTTTGAGCACTTATCAGGAATCTTATTTGAAAATTAAAAGTGCCTTCTAAAATTAAGAATTTTCTTTGGCGTGTGTGTCGTGGTTGTTTTCCGACACGGGCTCGTCTTAGAAGTAAAAGTGTTTCTTGTCCAGTTGATTGTGTTCAATGTAATACCAATTATGAGGATAGTATCCATATTCTTATTGAATGCCCTAAAGTTGTTCAAGTATGAAGGTGAGAAAAACACAAGAAGGGGGGGGGGGGGGGGGGGGGGGGTTGAATTGTGTTAGATTTTCGCAGCTTTTGAAGAGTGAGATTCTAATTCCTTAGTATCAGAGTCTGAAAGAGATCAGAGTCTGATGGGAGATTAGATTCTATTGCAGTGGAAATAATCAAGAGATAGAGAGAAGAGAGAACACAAACAATTATACAAGTTCCTTCCACAAATCCTGTCCCCCTTGCACTTCCAAGGAGAGTTCCACTAAAATGTAATATTTATTACAAGTTGCTCAAACACACAGTAAGAGACTTCCAATGCTCAAGCACGCAGGCAAGAGACTTCCAATGCTCAAAGACACAACTAAGAGACTTCTTTGCTCAAGGACGCAGCCAAGAGACTTCTTTGCTCAAGCACACAAGCAAGAGACTTCTGACACAATTTACAGAAAATTGAATAAAGTTGAAACACTTGACAAACAATCAAACGTGTTTCAATTACAACAAAGACAGACTCTGTTTTACACAAAGACAAACTCTGTTTTTCTGCTTAACTTAGAAATTCTAGAATACTCAGTTTGTAAGAATAATCTAACTTGTTTTTGTTAAGACTCAGTTGAATACGATAGCAATGCAGCGTAGTTTTTCAGTTGTAGAGTCCAACAATTCTTCAAGTCTTCTATCCTTTATATAGGCGTTGGAAAGAGACGTTGAGTCATCCAGCACATCAGGATGATTTCTGAAGCTTGATCAATAGTTGTTGATCTGTTGCTTGATATGGTAATAGTCCTTCAATTGCAGATTTTGAATTCCATTCCTTTTGAAGATTAATACCGGTAGACGCAGTTGCCAAACTGTACGAGGTAGTGGAGTAGTGGAAATAGAGTTCGTACAACGTACTCTGTACTGACCTGCATTCTTTGTCGTCGAGCATCCCACGCTCAAGTTGACTTTGAAGCTAGTCGTTACTCCAAATGAGAGTTTCTTTTGCATCGTAATGCCTTTAGAAATCCTTCAAAGCAGATCTTCAGACTGTAGGCTTCAGACTCACTGTAGCACTATAGCTTCTGATGATCTTCAGACTCTCTTGGTCTTCAGACTCTGATAGTCTTCAGACTCTCTTCGATACAGTCTTCAGACTCTATTCGATACAGTCTTCACAAGCAACAAGCTTCTCTAGATCTTTGCACTTAAGATGTTCAAACAGAATACTTTCTAAGATATAAATATTGATTTATATCCTGCATACTCAAACAAATATTAGCATATCCAATTGACAATTTTTAATACCTTGTTATCATCAAAACTCAAAACGTGGTATTGCTGAACACCTTTGTTCCAACAAAGTATGGCGGGATGCGAATTTATGGGATACAATTGACAGGCTGCTTCGGCAAGACTATAATATTCATCATGCTCTCATATTTAATTTTTTGCTGAATTTTTCCACAGAGCATTGTGCACTTATGGCCACGATTATGTGGAGTCTTTGGAAGAGCCGGAACATGAAACTTTGGCAACAACAGAATGAAACCCATGTACAGGTGCTTCAACGTGAAACTCATGTATTAGAAGAATGGAAGGCAGCCCAAGATATAAGATCTCACAACAACCCAAAATCCAACACCATAGGTGCGCACCACAAGCCTAGAAGAAGACCTTTGGAAGAAGTCGGCGCCTGGCAGTTATAAATGCAACATTGATGCATCCTTTTCCACTTCTCATAATAGGGTTGGACTCGGTATGTGTCTTAGGGATGATGATGGTGCATTTGTTCTTGCAAGAACGAAATGGTTTGCCCCTCTTTGTGATGTACAGGTGGGAGAGGCGGTTGGATGCATACAACCTTGGATTGGATCTCTAATCAACAATTTGATAATGTCGCTTTTGTACTTGATTGGAAAACAGTTGTTGATTGTGACAATTCTAATTTAGATGATAGCAGCGAATTTGGATGTATTATTGTTGTTTGTAAACAGCTGCTAGAGGATAGATTCTAGAACTCTCATGTTGAGTTCAACAGGAGGCAAGCAAATAAGATAGCCCATGAGCTTGCTCAGGTAGCCCTGTCTAATCCTAGCCTCCATATTATTGATGATGTACCTACATGTATTTGACATATTTTAGCTAATGAAATGCAATGAATTTCTTCTTTCAAAAAAAATTAAAAATACGAGTGTTGAACTTTTTCTTTGAATGAATGTATTTTTTAAAGAAAAAAAAAAGAATGTTAGAAAAGGAAATATTAGAATGAGTCTTCTTGGTACTACACTACATATTTGATAAACAAATATTAATTTTTGCAATATACAATAAATTAATTGTTTTACAGCTCAACTAAATTAAGCTAATGGTTAATGAGTTGGAGGTCGATGGTTTAGGTCCTGACAAGAAAAAAAGACTAACATGAAATTAACTTACTAAACATTTTCCATTAAAGTTAAAATATTAAAGTAAGAAGTGAATAGTTTTCTCTCCTAGGGTTCCTGCCGCCCCTTTGTGAGAGTGTGGTTGTCGATCAGATTGGATGCTTATCCATCTTGATCGTTTGTATTCATTATTATGAACCTCCTATGAATCATCGCTGATCAGGTTTTATTCTCTTTATACTCACTTTTTTCTCCTATTTGTTGGCTGCACAAGAATCACGCTTACCTCATCAATGGATAATTATATGAGAATTCCATAGATTAGTAATACCAATTTGCCTTTGTAGCCACCTGCCTTTGTGATTGTGTGATTCAAGTCCCTTTTGCGTCAATTACCTTGGCCGTTTACACCTTTATGTAAACTAAAGAAATTCCACTTCATTACGTATTACTTTTACACCGTGCTAACAACCACCATTCTTGTCTTGTGTAGGTTGATAGATGTTTTAGCCAGTCTACTAAAAATTATCGAAATAATAAAATAAGTTCGTATCCACAAATATAGGTAGTAGATTTGATTTGATTGCATAAAATTAAATAACAGAAAATATAGATTCGGTTAAAAATTTAGATTCGGTTAGAAAATATAGATTTGATTTAGAAAATAAAATATGAAGAGAGATGAGATCAAGTCTTTCGAATCATCTAAGTTCCTCTAATTGATATACTGCACCTATTCTTATGAATGAATTTCTAGTCCCACGATAGTTAACAAAATAGCCCTAATAAATCCCTTGACTGAGGACCCTCTTCTCTCACTACAACCCCTAATTCCTTAGGTGGTCTAATAATCGTCGAAGATTTTAAGAACGTTAACCTAATATCACTAACAAACGATTATCCATTCCTAGATTAACCATGTTTATTAGAACAATTCAATTAGGTCTAAGTAGAAAGCTATGGTCAGTAGTCAGTCATTCTTACTAAATCATGTTTATATTTGATCAGGATATAAAAAAAATTAAGAACAATTGAATTGAATAAAGACTAGATTGTCATTAACAATAAATAGAGTTTCACAACAACGTAGATCAATTAGGGTTACAAAGAATCATCTCAGACCTAATCTCTAAGAGATTTAGCTACTCATAATCGAGTTTACAAATAGCATAATCAATGGAAGAATTAAAACATACATGAACTGGTTACAAGGTGATGAAATCGCCCCTGCAGCCGTCTTCAGGTCTCAAAATCAGACTTTCTCTCTCCAGGATTCTTCACCCTTGTTTCTGGAACTGACTTCAACTTAAATAGGAAAAATTTCCTGAAGCCAAAATCGCGCCACGGTGCCAAAAATCGTGTCCCGATTTCTCTCTTAAACCCTAGATTCCTTCCAGATCCTTCTCAAAATCGTGCCACGCCACAGGAAATTGTATCACGATTTCAGTTCTTCAAAAACATGCCTCTCTGCCAAGGAAATCGTGTCACGGTAGTGTAAATCGTGACCCGATTTGATGCTTCTTGCTCAATGTATTTTCTTGCTTTTTAACACCTGTGGACCCTTCATATTGCCTTAGAACTCTATAAAATATTAAAATAAATCCTAAAAATTATGTAATGACAACATGTCGCTTCATCTCAATCGCAACCGATTTCTTTTCACACTCATCTGCTTTCTCAACAAGATTACCACACTGAACATCAAACTTCTCAAATGAAACTTGATCTGACACCAAGAAATTATCTAATTTTTTTTGAAGTTAAGTATTGTAATCTATGTTGACCACTTCCTGCTCTTTTTCTTTAACTATGTATTGCTCCTCGCAAAAGAGACAGTCATGCTAACCTCCACAAAAATCGCAACACATACTCAATCTTGTTTCCAAATCCTTTACATGTAGAGATATCATGTATTTTTTTCATAACATAGGATTTGGATCTCTTCAGAATCAATAAGTGGTCGACAATCCCACGTTGCTACAAAACTCAACGAAACCTTTCAGTAGTAAAACACAAAGAAATATATTTGAAGAGCATAAATCATAATATTTTTTTTCAATATATAAACAAAAATATAAATGATAGGAATCCTAAATAAAAACAAAATTGCCAAGTTGAAATGATTTAACAGTCCCCGGCAGCGGCGCCAAAAACTTGATAGATGTTTGACAAGTGTACCAAAAGCTATCGAAGTAATAAAATAAGTTCGTATCCACGAGAACTGTGTTAATCTCAATTTCGCAATAAAGTAAATATTTAGGATGTAGATTTGATTTGATTGCATAAAATTAAATAACATAAAATAAAGATTTCGTTAGAAAATATAGATTCAGTCAGAAAATATAAATTCGGTTAGAAAATATAGATTCAGACAGAAAATATAGATTCTGTTAGAAAATATAGATTTGGTTAGAAAACATGAAGAGAGATGAGATCAGGTCTTTTGAAACATCTAAGTTCCCCTAATTGGTATATTGCACCTATTCTTATGAATGATTTTCTAGTAAGAACGTTAACCTAATATCACTAACAAACGATTATCTATTCCTAGACTAACCATGTTTATTAGAACAATTCAATTAGGTCTAAGTAGAAAGCTATGGTCAGAAGTCATTCATTCTCACTAAATCATGTTTATATTTGATCAGGATATAAAAAACAATAAGAACAATTGAATTGAATGAAGATTAGATTGTCATTCACAATAAATAGAGTTCAACAGCAACGTATATCAATTAGGGTTACAAAGAATCATCTCAGACCTAATCTCTAAGAGATTTAGCTACTCATAATCGAGTTTACAAATAGCATAATCAATGGAAGAATTAAAACATACATGAACTAGTTACAAGGTGATGAAATCGCCCCTGCAGCCGTCTTCAGGTCTCAAAATCGCACTTTCTCTCTCTCCAGGATTCTTCACCCTTGTTTCAAAAACATGCCTCTCTGCCAAGGAAATCGTGTCACGGTAGTTTAAATCGTGACACGATTTGATGCTTCTTGCTCAATGTATTTTCTTGCTTTTTAACACATGTGGACCCTTCATATTGCCTTAGAACTCTATAAAATTTCAAAATAAATCCTAAAAATTACGTAATGACAGCATGTCATCATGGGTTCTCCAACTTTTGGAATTAGGGGCTTTATCTAGAGCTGACAGATGAGTGTTATTAGTTGGAACTGTCGGGGATTGGGCAGCCCAAGTGCAGTTCCTGATTTGAAATACCTAGTACGACACTACAATTTGGATCTACTTTTTTTAAATGAAACACTTGTTCACTGAAATAAAATTGAAGCTTTACGTTATGTGCTTGGTTTTGATACTTGTTTTTATGTTGATTGCACCGGAAGAAGCGGTGGTCTTGCTTTATTTTGGCGTAATTCTTTTATTTGTCAAATTGTAAATTACTCCAATAATCACATTACTGTTGAGATTACTGATTCTGTTCTTGGTATATGGAGACTCGCCGGATACTACGGGTACCCCAACGGGGAACGTAGACATGCTGCTTGGGAATTTCTCCGTCAATTGTCTGGTCAATATGCTGGTCCTTGGTGTATTTTTGGCGACTTTAATGACATTATGGATGGCAATGAGAAAATAGGTCGTACTTGATTCAGGTTTGACAGATGTCTCGGTTGAGGGGTATCCATTTACTTGGTTCAAGAGTTTAGTTACGCCTCGAGCAGTCGAAGAAAGGTTAGATAGATCACTTGCAAACAGTGCCTGGTTTGGTTTATTTCCTCATGCTAATCTTGAAAATCTTGTGGCACCGGCATCAGATCATTATCCCATTCTTCTGAACCGCGTCCCTATATCTCGACCTCATCTTCGCCATCGTAATTTTCGTTATGAGAATATGTGGCACGTTGAACCAGGCTTTCGAGAACTTGTCACTGATGCTTGGCATATGTATGCACAAGAGAACATCATTCCTAAACTTGCATCATGCGCAGAAGATATTAGTTCTTGGAGCAAGGATCATTGTCGTAAGTTAAAGATTGATATAGCAAATTGTCGTCGTGAGATGCTTAATATTCGGCTCAATGGTGCAGATGACAGTCAAACCCAATTGTTAAAAGCAAGAAAACGTATGAATAGGTTGCTTGCTCAAGATGATGCTTATTGGTGACAAAGGGCAAAGGCTCACTGGTATCGTGATGGTGACCGTAACACAAAGTTCTTTCATGCTTCTGCAATTGCGCGTAAGAAGGTGAATCGAATTATTTCTCTTGAAGATGATGAAGGAAGTAAAGTCACAAACGATCAAGGTATGCGAGATATTGCAAAAAATTATTTTATTGAGATTTTTCAACAAAAGACTAGTGTTGCTGCCCCAGTTTTGGATGTCCTTCGGCATGTTGTTTCTGTTCAAGATAATATAAGTCTTACGACTCCTTTTACTAAGGAGGAGCTCCAAATTGCGATGTTCTCATTGCATCCAGATAAATGTTCGGGTCCTGACGGCTATAATCCTGATTTTATCAACACTTTTGGAGCCTTTGTAGTGATGATATTTTTAAAGATTGTTGTACTTGGCTAGATACGGGGCAATTTCTGGCTGAGTTGAACATGACAAACATTGCATTTATTCTAAAGGTAATGTTCAACACAGCATGAAGGATTGGCGCCTTATTGCTCTTTGTAATGTTCTATATAAACTTATTTCTAAAGTTCTTGCAAATAGATTGAAAGTTGTCCTACCTCATTGTATTTCCGATTCTCAGTCCGCTTTTGTTCCAGGTCGCTTTATTCTTGATAATGCCATGGTTGCTATTGAAGTGATTCACTTTATGAAAATTAAGACCCGGGGGAATGACGGGTATGTAGCACTCAAGTTGGATATTAGCATGGCATATGACCGCATGGATTGGGACTATCTCCGTCAAGTCATGGCTAAAATGGGTTTTGATCACAAATGGATCCATTGGATGAGTTTATGTGTTGAATCAGTGGATTATTCTGTCCTAGTTAACGGTGAAACAATAGGTCCTATTATCTCGGGGCGTGGACTCAGTCAAGGGGACCCCTTACCCCCGTACTTATTTATTATCTGTACGGAGGGATTGTCATCTCTTATTCGCGATGCGGAGGAACATAATAACATTATTGGCACCCGTGTTTGCAGAAGCGCGCCTCTGGTTTCTCATCTTCTTTTTGCCGACGACTGTTTTCTCTTTTTTAGAGTAGAAGAGGACCAAACACATGTAATGAAGAATATTTTATTGATGTATGAAGTGGCGTCTGATCAATCTATTAGTTTGCCGAAATCTGAAATTTTCTATAGCCGGAATGTAGAGAATGCTCGAAAGAATTCCATCACTAATATTTTAGGGGTCCAATCAGTTCTTGGCACTGGAAAATATTTAGGTCTACCATCTATGAAAGGTCGGGATGGAACAACGACTTTTGCTTATATTAAGGATATGGTTTGACAAAAAATTAAGTCTTGGAGTTGCAAATGTTTGTCGAAGGTAGAGCGTGAGGTTATGATTAAATCCGTTTTGCAAGTTATTCTGTCTTATGTCATGAGTATTTTTCAATTGCCATCCACCTTAATAGATTCTATTGAAAAAATGATGAATTCTTTCTGGTGGGGTCAAGGTCGTACGACTCATCGTGGAATCAATTGGTTGAGCTGGGAAAAATTGTCGATGCATAAATCTCAAGGAGGTATGAGTTTTAAAGACCTTTCAGCTTTCAATCTAGCCATGTTAGGTAAGCAAGGGTGGAAGTTCCACACTGAACCGGAGTTATGTGTGGCGCCATTGATCATAACCCGAGTTATGTGTGGCGCATCATCCTTCGTGCCCGTTTTATTGTCCGTGGTGGCGCTCGATGGAGTATTGGCTCTGGTACTTGTATTTCTATCCTTGATGAACCTTGGTTGCATAATGGTGAACGTATTGACGGTAATATTTCAGGGGCTTATTTTGTTCGTAATGCTTCGATAAATTGTCTTATGGATCCTTATGTTAAAAGTTGGAATGAACCTGTTGTTCGACAAGTCTTTAGTGAGGATTTAACTTCTAAAATTCTCAACACGCCTCTGTTTGAGTAGGTTCAACATGATAGGATGATTTGGAAAGCTGAAAAGAATGGCCGTTATTCGATGCGTAGTGCTTACCGGTTGTGTGTCACTGAGCTAGTAGATTTTTCGCATCTTCACCGGCCAGGGTATTGGTCGGGAATTTGGAAGCTCAAATCTCCACCAAAGGTTAAGAATTTGATATGGCGAATGTGTCGAGGCTGCTTACCAACTCGTGTTAGACTTCTTGATAAAGGCGTTCAATGTCCTACTCGATGTGTTAGTTGTGACTCTCATCATGAGGATTTACCTCGCATATTTTTCGAATGTCCTTTTGTTGTACAAGTTTGGTCAATGGCAGGTATATGGCACAAAATTCAAAATGCAGTGGTAACGTCTCCTTCGGCTACTGAAGCTATTTTCTCTTTGTTGCACTCTTTATATGTCAATCTCTCACAACAAATGGCTGCACTACTTGGGAGTTTGTGGAAACATAGGAATGTCAAAATGTGGGACGACATATCAGAGACTTGTGCGATGGTGGTTGATCGAGCTAGGTCCATGGTTGAGGATTGAAAGCTCGCGAATGGCCCTTGTGTTAACACACAGTCAGCTGCGTCTAATGTTGTCCTTACTACAGCAACTGTTGCTCACACACAACCAGCTGCCGCTTATATTGTTCCCACTACAGAAGTTGTTGTTCATGCACTTCTAGCAGGTGCAGCTGCTGTTCCGGTGCGTTGGAAGGCTCATGCGCAAGGTCGCATGAAATGTAACATTGACGCCGCCTTTTCTGTTCTTCGTAATAGAACCGGTATCGACATATGTCTCCGTGACGAAGGCGGTGTGTTTGTTTTGGCCAAAACAATCAGTTTTGTTGGTGTTTACTCGGTTGATATTGGTGAAGCCTTGGGTCTCTATCACACCTTACAATGGGTGAGTGACATGCAACTTAACAATATCGATTTTGATGTTGATTCCAAAAGCACAAGAGATGCAATTTACTCGGGTAGGGAAGACATTTATGAATTAGGCAATATCATCACAGCTTCCCGTGTTCTACTTTCCTCCAAGTTTAACAACTCTCGGGTGGAGTTTGCTAGGCGACAAGCAAACGTGGTTGCTCATACTCTCGCAGGAGAGGCCACGTTTCTCGCTAGTCCCGTTGTTTATTTTCATATACCCTTTTGTTTTGAGACTTTGATTATTAATGACATGCTATAAGCACCTTTGTTTTCAAAAAAAAAATGTTTGCCATTAAAAAAATATTTATCATGGATGAATATTTATTTTTTTTGACAAAGTGAAATGTTAAACATTATACTTAATATTTTATTTATATTGTATATATTAAATGTGATCAAATATTTTTCTTGATACGCATAACTTAATAAATTTTTGTTAAAAAATACAAACTTGTCAATGTAAAACAATTTTAAACTAATATCCAATTAGTTTGAACTTTGATGTACCTGGTTCTATTCCTAGATCCTTCTATTTTTCCAACTTCTGATTTTTTCAACAAAAATCAAAAGTCAAGTCAAAGTAGCTGAGCCTGAAACTATAGGAAGCATCGCATTAATTGTAGTTAAAAGTCAAATCAAAAGTCAAGTCAAAGTAGTTAAACCAACCATTAATTAGTATTAATGTGTGATTAATGACTAATTATGACATAAAATGATTCATAAAATGTTAAAATTCTTAAAAAGTTAGAAAGTTAATGCAACAATGTTTGATTACTGTTTCTTGCAGAAAATACTATCAACACACAAGAACTTACATTCAAATTGTGCATATAAAAATCAACATGAATTATCTATCAGTTGTGAGCAATACCTTTACTAATGATGCCGCAATAAGCTCATCAACAACTACACCTACCAAAAGGCGTGAATCAATGTTTATTAGAGACACCTTGAAGTAACTCATTCTTTTATTTCCATTGTTGTTTTCAGATACTTCTAAATTCCCAGTCAAGGATACAATTTCAAATTGACCATCTAACAAAAAAAAGACATCATTGCAAGAACATTAAACCAATTCATGTTTATTTATATAAATCAACTATCAAATTTAATATATTGACATTTTAGCACAATAAATTATGAAAAAACAAGCATTAACAGTTAATGATGTCATAGAAAAAAAATACCATCAATGTGATTTATTACTCTCAAAATAACCATAGGAAGATAAACTAGTAAAAATAAAGCTAACACACAAAAATGCAAGTGACACACATCTACAATCATAGTTTTAAAACTCGGCTCGGTCATCGACTCAACAAGGGTACGGGTCACTGGGTTAATGGTCGAACCATTGAGTCATTGGTTGAACCGCATGACTGAACCGTACTAAACTGAATAACTCGGTTACATGACCCGGTCTTAAGATTTAATTTTTTAGGTTTTAACCTGATTAGATCGAAGTGAACCGATCACTCGGTCCCTTAAAACTAAAAAACTGACATATATATATAGCCTTATTTTTTTAAAGCGAATAATTATATTTTGTTTTGAATATCTATTAATATTAATATAATACTTAAGGGTCCGTTTGATGGTCAGGATAGGGAGACAGAATATGATACATTAATCATATCCTGCTTAAATCTCATGTTTGATGGATCAAAGGGATTGGATAAAATAAACCATTTTTCTATCCTATTCTGACTTTCCTTTGTAATTTTTATCCTGAGTATAAGCTGGGTTAGAAATTATCCTGATAGGATTAGAAGATTATTCCTTAATTATTATCTTGATATTCTGCCATTTTTAAAATGTTGTCATTTTTAAAATAATGATAGCATGTATTTTCTATTGTAATTAATAAAATGTCATTTTTATAGTATTTAATTAATTATGAGAGCAATTTTTTTTTAATTATAATAATATCATGTGCGCATCAAACACATGATAGGATAATGTTTATCATGTCTTTATCATATCATATCTCTATTCAGCTTTATATCATATCATGCCTTTATCCTATCCTGATCATCAAACGAACCCTAAATTTCCTAAGTGAGGAGATTATATGCATATATAATACTTAGAAAAGTGAATATTACATTTAAAAATGTTGTGCTCTTTTTGAACAAAAAGACAATGTGTTATTTTCCCTATATTAATTGAAAAAATATTATACTTACATATATAATGTATTTCACTTGTTTTCGCACCAAGTAGTTGTTGTAGTGGTTAATTATCTCGAGAGCAATTTTTTCAATTAATTATAAAGATATCTTATTTGTTATCACGTGCGCATCAAATACATGATAGGATTAATGTTTATCATGTCCTTATCATATTTTATCTCTATCCAGTTGTATATCATATTTTGCTTCTATCCTATCCTGACCATGGTCAGGCTAGGGAGACAGGATATGATACATTAATCATATCCTGCTTAAATCTTATGTTTGATGCACCAAAATGATAGGATAAAATAAACCATTTTCCTATCATATCCTGACTTTTCTTTGTAATTTATATCCTGAGTATAGGTTGGGTTAGGAATTATCCTGACAGGATTAGAAGATCATTTCTTATTTATTATCTTGATATTCTGCCATTTTTAAAATATTGTCATTTTTAAAATAATGATAGCATGTATTTTCCATAATAATTAATAACATGCCATTTTTATAATATTTAATTAATTATAAGAGCAATTTTTTATTTAATTATAATGATATCTTATTTGTTATCATGTGCGCATCAAACACATGATAGGATTAATGTTTATCATGTCCTTATCATATCTTATCTCTATCCAGCTTTATATCATATCCTGCTTCTATCATATCCTGCCTCTATCATATCCTGACCATCAAACGAGGAGTAATATTAATTTGTACATAATGAATCGTATAAATGACTAATTATGGCGGAAAACAAAAAACAATTATTAAACCGGATTCACTTCAAAAACCGGCCGAGTCGTCGGTTTTAGCCGGTTTTTAACGTGTCTTACCGGTTTGTGCCGGTTTAATTACATGGCCGATCGGATATATAGGTCGAACTGACATACCTACCGAGTCCCGGTCGGACCGATCGGTCCGAACCGGTTTTTAAAACTATGTCTACAACTGAATATAGTGGTAAGTAAAAAGATATGCTTAAATAGTGTTATGTTTAGTGAATATCATAAACTAAATAATGGAAACATAGAGAAAATAGAAAAAAAAAAAAAATAAGAGAAAAAAACAATTAGAGAAAATATTGTCAGAGTGATTAACTTGTCTCGATTAAATATTGTAAGATATTAAAATGCTTTTTTTTTTTGTTTTGTTGAGGATTAATTTGGGCCTTGCATATTTTATAGGAGACCAAAATGGGTCTCTATTAACATTTTTTTATCAAAAAACAATTATCAAAGATAATATTTAATCTGAATTTTAAAATTCTAACAACGTTTGCGTTAAAAAAAAAAAGACCATTCTTTTTTTTGGGTACAAAACTACCATTATTCTTACTGATGCTTATTTAACAAACACAGCACAAAATCTAATCCTAAGTCTAACACCGTTAAATGCTACCCTGAGAAAAACCCTAGCTACTTTGTTTTTTTTTTGTTTTTGCTGCCACTGTAATCAATAGGCTCCAAAGCATGCTTTAGCCGATTTAAATGCTACCCTGAGAAAACCATTGAAATCTATAAACGCAAAAGTAAGAATGAAAAGAAAACCCTTTAGCAGCAGCATGACATTCTTGATAAAGGCAATGAAGAAATCAATGGAGAACAATGGAGGGATGGAGGCTGAAATTGCCAAGAGGTTGATTACAAATAGGCAGAAGCACTCACGAAAAGGAGATCTTCGTCCTCGTCATCGTGCCTTTCAAATTCGGCCTTCTAGGTTATCTACTATGTCTTATGCCCATGACTTACAACCAGGTCAGATTAGCCCTAATTCTGAAGACAACTCACCAGGTTAGATTAGTCCTAATTCTCAAGACAACCCAATCATTTATTTGTTTGTCTAGGTTTTGATTCCATTGATGAACATTAATAATATGTATCTGAAAGAATTCAACTATAATGCAACTATTAATTCTGTATTAAAACAGTAGATTTGTTTGTAATAAATAAAAGAATGGATTTGTTTGAATTGTAGGTTAGTTAAGTGTTTTGAAGTATTTTATATTAAGCCAGATAGGTGATTCCATTAATGAAAATTTAAAATTCAATGGATTCACTAAAAGAGTGATTCAATTTTAGTTGTAAATTCTTTAGTTAACTCAAAGACTTCTGCCCGAACTAAAACCTAAAAGTACAGATCAAGAGGAAACAACACAGACCAAACAAAATTTTCTCAGCCTGGAGGGGTGGGGATTGGATGATGGTTGGATTTGTTATGGTGGTGTGATTTATGCTCAATTGAATCAAATTGATTTGTAAAACTTATCAGAAGTGAGATGGGAATTGGTGAAAATACACATTATTTTGGAGTGAATTATCGACGGTAACCAATGAACCAATTTTTATTTTCCTGAACTATATGGATTGGCTATTGTAGAATAAGATGCAGGTGGGGAAACAAGTTGGAGCAAGTTCAGATATGCAGCTGGCAGCCAAATCTGAACGGCTATATCAGATATGAAGCAGTTCTGTTTGATATACAGCTGCTGCAAGGCGTGTCAGATGTTGCAAAATAGCAATTGCCGGACTACTCCTATGAGTTCTCCATGAAAGGATTTCTCAAGAGATGTGCAATTTACGTTTTCAGAACGGTTTTGACGATAAATTATGAGCAGCCGTGCAGCGATTATGGAGAAGAGGGGGTGATCCGCGATGTGCATTGTATTTTCTGTTTTAATGTAATTGAAACCGCAAGTCACTTTCTGGATTGGACAATTAATTGGCTGCATTGGAAAGTAACTGGACAGGGAGATGAATTGGTCGAGATTTTTCTTCTATTAAATTCGTTATGCATAGGGAAGAAAGGAAAGAGTATCTCATTCTCATTTAATTAGGTTAATAACAGCGTAATCTATTTGGTTGGAGCGCAACGATATCCTCCTTAACCGGAAAATTGTCAACATGTCGGAGGTAGTAGATTGTATCGAGTAGATTCCACGGTCATGGTTTATTTGTCGAGATGGTAGTAATAAAAATCTTCTTTTCACATATTGGTGGTTAAATCTTGCTTTCAATATATTTGTTGAGTACTCATTTCAATAAATCTTATAAAAAAAATCACAAGTCACCCCCATTTTTCATGTTCTATGGTCACTGATGTAAGAGTCATATTCGGAAATAGATCATGTCCTGCCTTTGGAATTAAGCCATCCCTCATGTGCTTCATCTAATGGCAGGGAGTTCATAGAAAATAAATAAACATAAAGCAGCGGTTTTGAAAAGAGAGAAAATAAGTGCATGAACGGTCGAGATGAGAACCAATTAATTGGATCCTCTACATCCTCTCATTCTCTCCTTCTCCCTCCTTCACCAAATTATATATGTTTATCTCTAGATTTTATCTCTAAATCGGCTCTAATTTTGTCCTTAAACCGTGGGTTGAGTGATATCAAATAATAGTTCTAGTGTAACCTCTTAAACTTATTTATTTTTTTAGCGCCTAATAAATATCATTCAAGCTCGGTTACTACTCAGCACATCAAACATAATGGAGTAAATATTAGAATTGTTTCAACTTGGAAACCTGCCCTTAAATGTATAAAGCAGATGTAGATGAGAAATATAGGGTTTTAGTTGTATAATTAGAAATTAGCAAGGCTGTTCAAATTTAAATTGTTGTCAAATTTAAATTCTCTTTACGCTATAAAGAGTGTTTTTTTTTAAGAAGCTAAATTAGGCAAAGAGTGTTAAGTATGGAGAGTTGAGTTTTATGGGAGCTAATTATAATACAGAAAAATAAAGGATAAATTAGTGGGAAAAAAACTAGAGGCTATTTTTCCCTTTTCTAACATGTTATTTGTTCCGTTTTAGGCAAAGGCTCGGTTGTTGTTGATTCAGAAGAAAATGAGGAGTGTTTGGTTTCTAAGAAAAGACCAAGATCACCCAGTTTAATCAAGAATAGGACCAAGGAGAAACAGTCGATCGATGCAGCACAGATGTCGGCAAAAAGAAAGAAAATGACCAAGGTAACATAATTGTTTTACTATCGTTATAATTTTAACAAATTACCTGGCCTCTTAAGAAATAAATCTTAAATAAAATACTAATATTTCCAGCTTCACTAATCAGTTATTTTTGTTTGGTACTGCAGAGGGACAGATTTTCTCAACAATCACCAAAGGAGAATGTGGAAATAGCATATCCTCAAATGACTAGGGCTACACCTAAAACTTCCACTGAGGTAAATTGTCTGTTAGATAACTATAATGATTAAATTTTATTTTGCTTAGTCGGATAACAATCCATAATCTTATTGCATGTTTTCTCTTTCAGGTTGATGGGTCTTCAATTCCAGAAAAATCACAATCGCCAAAGATCAGCAAGAAACGGTTAGCCAAAGCAGCATTAGAGACAAAGAAAATTACCAAGGTACCTGCATTGTCTTACTCTTACAATTACAACTCTACGATCTTTCCTGCTTCGCTAATCATTTCTTTCTTTTTTCTTTCAGAGGGTAAAATCCTCTCAACAAACACCGAAAGAGAAGGAGGTAACTTCATATCCTCGATCAAATAAAGCAACACCTAGTTAATGATTAATTTTTATTTTAATTAGTCAGGTAACGATCCTTAATACTTTTTCATGTATGAACTTTCAGGTTGGTGGGTCTTCAATTACTCAACCATCACCTCAAACGCCAAATATTTCAGAAGACGAGTTGAGCAGATACTTCTCTGAAGTTGACTTTCCAACGTCGGTCTCTTTGTCTATTCAGGAGTACATTGACAAAGTTAATGCGGCGTTGCAAGGACAAATTCCAACTACCCAAGATGAATTGACGGCCTTGATGACTCTAATGTTTAGGCTAGGATCAGCCAAAGAAGTGCCCTTTCCTCAACAAATAGTCTTTAACCAGATAGCTATTCAACTAAGTGATATGTTGAGAAGCTCCTTAGACTTCAAATATAACCATCAGCATGCCACAAATGATCTTCAGAGGTTACAGGCAGAAAAGTTTTCTATCAAGAAAGTGTATGCTGAGCTTGATGAGGCAAAAAAGAAGACCTTGCAAAGACAAAAGAAGATTGAAGATAGGATGACGTTCTTAAAGGAGAAGCAGGAGAAAATTAAGAAAGAGTTGGAGCGATTAAAACCAAAATCTTTGCAACTAGCAACAACATTGAAAAAGATTAACATCAAGAGAACTAGCTTATACACTGATTTGACTCACATTAATGACGATTTGAAACCTTTGTTGGTCCAAACGCCAGACCTAGAGATAGACTTCCAAAGGGAATGGGAAAAAATAAGAGCTTCCCTTGAACAAGTTATGGCATCAACACATTTTCCTATAATTGAACCATCACGTCCTGATGTAGCCGAGCAACAAATAACTCATATAGTCGAGAAATCAGAAACAACCTTGGTTGAGCATCCAGAGGTTCCGCAAGTTGGAGAAGTTGCAATTGAAGAAAACAGGCTGGAAGATATCTCCACTGTTTCAAGTCCTTCTCTTCACCAAGATGAACCATCACATCCTGATGTAGTCGAGCAACAGATAGTTCATATTGTCGAGAACTTGGAGAAAACCTTGGTTGAGCATCCAGAGGTTCCTCAAGTTGCAGAAGTGGCAATTGAAGAAAACTGGCTGGAAGAAATCTCCACTGTTTCAAGTCCTTCTCTTCACCAAGATGAACCATCACGTCCTGATGTAGTCGAGGAACAGATAGTTCATATAGTCGAGAACTTAAATACAACCTTGGTTGAGCATCCAGAGGTTCCTCAAGTTGCAGAAGTGGCAATTGAAGAAAACTGGCTGGAAGAAATCTCCACTGGTTCAAGTCCTTCTCTTCACCAAGATGAACCATCACGTCCTGATGTAGTCGAGCAACAGATAGTTCATATAGTCGAGAACTTAAATACAACCTTGGTTGAGCATCCAGAGGTTCCTCAAGTTGCAGAAGTGGCAATTGAAGAAACCTGGCTGGAAGAAATCTCCACTGTTTCAAGTCCTTCTCTTCACCAAGATGAACCATCACATCCTGATGTAGTCGAGCAACAGATAGTTCATATTGTCGAGAACTTGGAGACAACCTTGGTTGAGCATCCAGAGCTTCCTCGAGATGCAGAAATGGCAATTGAAGAAAACTGGCTGGGAGAAATCTCCACTGTTTCAAGTCCTTCTCTTCACCAAGATGAACCATCACGTCCTGATGTAGTCGAGCAACAGATAGTTCATATTGTCGAGAACTTGGAGACAACCTTGGTTGAGCATCCAGAGCTTCCTCAAGATGCAGAAATGGCAATTGAAGAAAACTGGCTGGGAGAAATCTCCACTGTTTCAAGTCCTTCTCTTCACCAAGATGAACCATCACGTCCTAATATAGTCGAGCAACAGATAGTTCATATAGTCGAGAACTTAAAGACAACCTTGATTGAGCATCCAGAGGTTCCTCAAGTTGGAGAAATGGCAATTGAAGAAAACAGGCTGGAAGATATCTCCACTGTTTCAAGTCCTTCTCTTTACCAAGATGAATAAACTGTAAAATTAGGAGAAGATATAATTCAAGGTCCAACCTCTTAAGATTTTATGTAATTTTTCTTTTGGTTATACTAAAGTGGTGACTAAAGTTATGCCCCAAAGGTTGCACCCTATCATGTGGTGTGACATACTCAAAACAGTTTCAACCCAAACATGTTTACTATTTGAGTAATTTGAAGGGTGCAAAGGCTCTCTGATAGCGAAACTGTATTCATCAGAGTATGTGATATGATTGTTGTATTCTTATTTCTAATTTATTTTAAAGTTAATTATTGCATTAATTAATAATTATATCAGTTGTTCTTCAAAAAATAATTATATCAGTTAATCTTGTTGGTGGTTAAGTCTTGTAACTGACAACCAACATGTATTGTTGCCTAATCAATATGCACGTTTACAATTAATTGGAAAAACGGTTTTGGTCACATAGCCTTGATGAGAAAACTATGGACGGTTAACCTTGATATTGTGGTTTTAATGGGTTATTTATATGAGATAAGAGGGGTATGAGAGGGTAAGAAATAATACACCAAAGTATTATAGCATCTTCTTTCTCTTATTCTTATTTTACATGGATTTCTAGCAAAAAGTTATTGTTGTATTCTGAAGAGTACTAGATGTGAGACTAACGCATCGGGAAATCTATCTGTGGTGGCAAAATATGTATAGCAAAACTATTTGGTGCAATTTATGCATGTTATAACTGCTGGTTGCGAGATACTGATTTTTTATGAAACTTATATGTTGAAATATGATTATAAATATTATCATTGATGAGAAATTCTTCTTAACTGATTATCTTAAAACCAATTGTATTTGACATAATCTTAAACCAAACTTGTTTGCTCACAAAGTGTGAGGGTTTGTACCGATTTTAATAACATATTGCCTTGATTTATTTACATCCGTTACGCAATATGATTAAGTCTGTATGAGGTTTTTTAATATTATAGTTTCTATTTTACACCTCATTAAATTTGGTATATACAAAATTTGTGAATTCAATTTTTTTTTCTAACAGCCAAAATTTTATTAAAGCCAACAAATCCTCTCAAGAAGAAAAGGAAAGGGCGAGCAACACAACAATACAGGCCCTGAACACCTGAACACAGTAGGGAAAAAACAAGAAAAAAAAAACCTAGGAATCAAAGAAAGTTTCTTTTGAAGATGTCAGTAAAGGTGATTAAAAAGGTGCTAAGAAGATTTGTTGGGTGAAGTGGAGGAAAGTGTGTCACACTAGAAGTCAAGGGGGGACTAGGTGTGAGAGATATTCATTTGGCAAATGTTAGTTTAGATGTTGAACCGTCTTTGTGGAAGGAGGTTTTGGTTGATAAATATGGGTCGATGGTGTTGTATAGTAGAAGTGTGGTAGGGGATGTTAGGCCTTTGCATGTTTCATGTTGGAGGAAAGATCCAATGTCGTTGGAGGAGGAAGGAGGAGTTGGGTGGTTTAATAAAGAATTGGTTAGGAAGGTGGGAAACAGAATGGTGACTTTTTTTGGAAGGACGTTTGGGTGTCTAATTTGCCACGGATCTTTTTTCAATATCAAGTTGTCAAGATGTGAAGGTGGGGGATATGTGGGGGATATGTGGGGAATGAATCTTGAGGGAGAGAGGTGGAGCTTTACTTGACGTAGAGAGTTGCTTATGTGGGAAAGAGATCTTCTATTTTCTCTTGTTGTCCGGTTGGAAGGGGTCACGGTAGGTTGGGGAGGGTGTGGATTGTTGGACTTAGAAGCCGGAGAAGGAGGGGGTTTTTACCGTAAAGTCTTGTTATACTTAATTTCATAATTTGTTGTATGTAGACGAGGCTTTGAATATGGAGGAGGAGGTGGTGTTTCAGGAAGCTTGGAAAAGTAAGGCGCAGTCAAAAGTATTGGCTTTCTCGTGGACTCTTTTTCTTGACCGGTTACCAACTAAAATCAACCTTGCAAAGAGAAGATTATTAGGAGTTTAAGATTCTAAGAGGTGTGTGTTTTGTGGTAGTCCTGACGAAACGGTGGTTCATTTATTCATTCATTGTGAAATTATCTCTATGGTTTGGAGTGAGGTGATGAATTGGTTGAATTTCAATTTTATCATTCCTCCAAATATGTTCCTGCATTGTGAAATTATCTCTAAGGTTTTGAGGGTCTATTGTTGCGGTATTACTGTTGCTATTACATGTTATCTGCTTTCAGCTTTGCAGCATTAGTTTTTTGAATTCAAGTTGATGTGTGTATATTATGAGAACACTAACTCAAGAAGATTTATACCAATAGCACATGATAAAAGAAATTAGATTATGAATATTATATATCTTCATATGATTTCATTTAGTTGAATATCTTATTGAATATATCTAGGTGGAGTTATAATTTTTTTACATTATATATACTGATACTATTTATACTTGTTTATGGTGATGTTTACTTGGAGGATTTTATTTTATTGTGAAATATTATTTAATTATATTATTGGCGAAAAAATTGAGAAATCCATGAAGATATATAGATTATATGCATAAGTGAAACAAGTGCAATAAATATTGTAGTCCTTTAAAAATAACCTAAGTAGACATGTGTATATTTTTGTGGCACTTGTTAAACTTATGAGATATTTTGAATACCATAAAATATAATATGGTATATTGTGTATTATTCATTGTATTAAAATAATACAATGATATTCTGAAATGAAAATACTCTCTTCGGTCACATTTATAAGTAACTTGCTTTTTCAGATTTTGTTATTTAATAAATCTGAAAAAGGAAAAGTTGCTTATAGATATGATCGGATGAAGTATATATTTGTGTGGATTTATTTTCTCCAGTGTGGGGGTGTCGTCAGTTTAAAAATAATTCAAGCAGATTTGTATAAAAATTCACGCATGAGTTTATATTTATTAAATGTGGGGGTATTGTCGCTTGGAAGCATTTCCAAGTCGACCTGTTCAATAAATTTTAAACATAGATTAAATTTTCTCTTATGTAAGGGTGTTGTTGCTTAGAATTTATTTAAGAAGAGTTATGATGATCTATCATAGATGTTGATTTGGCAATATATATGAGATACAGACTGATAAACGTCTTAGTCAATTTATTATTTGTAATGCATCAGTAACTGAAAATTACATACACATCGAGGGGGTGGATTTATGTCCAATACATATTTAGAGAGTGATGGCAACCCAACATAGATTGTGAAAATTTACAAGGCTATGTTCATATGGGTAAGAAAATGTCACTTGTCAATTTGTTGAGACATTGTCCACTTTAATTTTTGAGAGTTCATCCTTATGGTGTAGGATAATATATACTACAACGTTGGAGTTGAGTTTATACTCTTAATAAATCCATAGCTCGTACATTTAAGTGGTGTGCTTAATTGATTGTGGTGTCCACTTGATAGATTTACATATATGTGGGTTGGAGGTAGGGCCACCTCTAGGAAAGATTGGGAAGACTAATTACTTGAGCCACTCATGAAATCCAGGCATAGGTGCAAGGCCAAAATGCACCACACCGCGTTCAACAACTTTGGACGAGAGATCAATGTGAATGATGAGGTCACTGATTTACATACGGAATGAGGTTTATAGAGGTTATAATCTTATTGACATTCTAGCTAGTTAGATTGTATTTTCTTTATGTGCTAGTTCATAGTCCAGAAGACACTAGTACTTATGCATTTATTTTTCACGCTCTTGGAAACACCCAATACAAGAAACCATTGGAATTCCAAGGCACATAACTCTTAGGAAAACGTCTGTTTCTCCTCGGAATATCACTTTTTACCGAGGAAAAGGGGTCCTCAGAAAATCTTTAGTTGCAATCCAGTAACGTTTTCGACAAACAAATGACCTCGGAATATTGATTTGACAGACCCAAAGTAACTAGCATTTTCGAGGAACCTTGTACTCGGAATGTATGTAATTTATTTATTTTTTAAAATTTATAAATAAATCGGCATATTTGAATATCAACTTTTAAAAAAGCGCCAAATATTTAAAATTTAAAACACCAAAACACTCTGACAAAAAGGTTCCTCGGTATTTATTTTAACTAATAAAATAAGAAAAACGAAATTTAATTAAATAAAGTAAATGAATTAATTTAACAACTAAATTTATTTTCGAAAAGCATATTTTTTCTTGAAACGACAAATATTATTCTTGTCGAGATTGTGTACGGAACACAAGCTCGCAGGAAAAAATCGAACAAGATTTTGCTAGTACAATGGAATACTAAAATAATATCTACCAAATCCTCTCAAAACCAAGAACTAAAACAAAGGTCTAAACCCAAAATTGCTGCTAACAGGCGACAAATCACAGCAGCAGCAACACTGCCGAAACCCAAACTAAAGACCACTAACACAAAAACAGCCCATCAATGATGCTAGCATATTCAAACAAAAGTTCAACTAGCCGCACACTAGCATAGGCAAACAACTGGCAACAAGCTTCTTGGTGATACCGAAACCACAAATGAGAATACCCCAACATCACAGTCAAAAACCACCTACAACACCAATAAACAACCTGCAACATCAACCACCAACAAACAATCCAACAGATAAACACATAATTTAAGTCTATATAGTATGCTAAACAGAAATAAAGTTCAAGTCGATAACAAACATGAACATGTTGGATGCTTCATTATAATCTTTCCAAATCGGACTTGGGTCTGAATCTTGAAGCAGCTGAAATAGTAATTCCATTTTTTACAGAATCTAACCATAATAACATAGTGCAGATTTTTAACAATAACAACATTAAACTGAAAAACTTGTTCTGAAACAATTTTCTCAAAAGTTTGACAGAAACATCATAACTTGTAGCCTTCATATTTTTGTGTTAAAGTTCATGGCATAATGGGATACTATGTATCCATTTTCTGGTTTTCATACCCCGTGATAATATAAATAAAGCATCATGTTTTCTCATTATTTATAGTCTTGTTGAGGTAAGAGTTGGCGGTGTCTACAGTCCCGTCTAGAAGCCCTCCTTTCCATGTTTTCTACCAGCTCTCTGTTATGCCAAATTTCCAGCATTAAAAAGTCTTGTTGTTGTTTTAACAATGCACTATCATCCATCAAATAACAGAGATCGTAGTTGAAGCCCAAGACCACTTCAAAGGAACCAAGTTGGAGTAAGACATGACAGTCAATAAGACAATTGGACCGTCACATATGTCTAATAAGCCTAATCACAGTTCGAAAATAGAGAAAAAAAAACAATTGGAGAAAATATTGTCAGAGGGATTAACTTGTCTCGATTAAATATTGTCAGATATTAAAATGCTTTTTGTGTTGCTGAGGATTAATTTGGGCCTTGCATATTTTATAAGAGACCAAAATTGGTCTCTATTAACATTTTTTTATCAAAATTTTATCAAAAAACAATTATCAAAGACAAAATATAATCTGAATTTTAAAATTTTAACAACCTTTGCATTTAAAAAAAAAAGATCATTGTCTAGAAGTTTTAGTTCAACTGACAAATGCCGAAATTGCAAAGGTCGAACGTCATGATCTGGATTCGAACCCAGTACCTCGTAGTTGTATGTGATTTTAATTTCATGGATTACAACTTTATCTAAGACAAAAAAAAAAAAACTTTTTTTTGGGTACAAAACTACCATTATTCTTACTAATGCTTATTTAACGGAACACACCACAAAATCTAATACAAAGTCTAACACCGTTAAATGCTACCCTGAGAAAAACCCTACCCACTTCGTTTTTTTTTTGTTTTTGCTGCCACTGTAATCAATAGGCTCCAAAGCATGCTTTAGCCGATTTACAGCATCAGCATGCATTCATCCAACGTCACTTCGCCTCCAACTCCAAAAACCATTGAAAGCTATAAACGCAAAAGTAAAAATGAAAAGAAAACCCTTTAGCAGCAACATGACATTCTTGATAAAGGCAATGAAGAAATCAATGGAGAATAACGGAGGGATGGAGGCTGAAATTGCCAAAAGGTTGATTACAAATAGGCAGAAGCGCTCACGAAAAGGAGATCTTCGTCCTCGTCGTCGCGCCTTTCAACTTCGGCCTTCTAGGTTATCTACTATGTCTGATGCTGCCCATGACTCTCCCATCACACAACCAGCTCAGATTAGCCCTAATTCTCAAGATAACCCATCAGGTCAGATTAGCCCTAATTCTCAAGACAACCCAAATCATTCATTTGTTTGTCTAGGTTTAGATTCCATTGATGAACATTAATAATATGTAGCTGAGAGAATTCACCTAAAATATAACTATTAATTCTGTATTAAAAAGGTAGATTTGTTTGTAAAAAATAAAAAAAATGGATTTGTTTGAATCATAGCTTTAATATGTGTTTTGAAGCATTTTATATTTAGTCAGATAGGTGATTCAATTAATGAAAATTTAAACTTCAATCGATTCACTAATTGAGTGATTCAATTTTTTAGTTGTAAATTCTTTAGTTAAAACAAAAGTACATGTGAAGAGGAAACAACACAGACCAGAACAAAATTTGCTCAACCCGGAGGGTGCGGATTGGAGGATGGTTGGATTTGTTACGGTGGTGTGATTTATGCTCAATTGAACCAAAATAATGTGGTGAAAATACACATTATTTTGGAGTGAATTATGGACGGTAACCAACGAACCAATTTTCAATTTCCTGAACTGTATGGATTGGCTATTGCAGAATAAGATGCAGTTGGGGAAACAAGTTGGAGCTGGTGCTGGCAGCCAAATCTGAACGGCTATATCAGATATGAAGCAGTTTCTGTTTGATATACAGCTGCTGCAAGGCGTGTCAGATGTTGTAAATTGGCGGTTGCCGGACTACTCCAATAGGTTCTCCATGAAAGGGTTTATCAAGAGATGTGCAATTTACGTCTTTCACAATGATTTCGACGATGAATTCTTGGAAGTTGTACAGCGATTATGGCTAACAACAGGCCATGCAATTAGATTTGCATGTTTGGCTTGGGAGTCTTACAAGATAGACTTCCAACTGCGTCGAATTATGAAGAAGAGGGGGTCATCCACGATGTGCATTTTACTTTCCGTTTTAATGAAATTGAAACCGCAAGTCACCTTCTGTATTTGACATTCAATTGGCTGCATTGGAGAGTAAATGGATGGGGAGATGAATTGGTCGAGAGTTTTCTTCTATTAAACTCGTTATGCATAAGAAAGGAAAGAGTATCTCATTTAATTAAATAATAACAGCGAAATCTATTTGGTTAGAGCACAACGATAACATCTTTAACCGGAAAAATTGTTAACAAGTCGGAGGTAGTAGATCGTATCGAGTAGATGTCATGGTCATGGTTTATTTGTCGAAATGGTAGTAGTAAAAATCTTCTTTTCTCATATTGGTGGTTAAATCCACATATTTTCTTTCAATATATTTGTTTTGAGTACTCATTTCAATAAATCTTATTAAAAAAGGTCACAAGTCACCCCTATTTTTCATGTTCTATCTATAGTCTCTGCTATAACAATCATATTCGGAAATACATCATGTCCTGCCTTTGGAGTTTAGAAATCCCTCATGTGCTTCATCTAAAGGTTGAGAGTTCATAGAAAATAAATAAACAAACAGCAGCGGTTTTGAAAAGAGAGAAAACAATGGATGAACGGTTGAGATGAGAGCCGGTTTGGATCCTCTAATTCTCCCTCCTTCACCAGATTCTCTTAGTCTATCTCTAAATTTTAGAGAGAATATCAAGAGAGAGAGAGAGAAAAAAGATCAAGAGAGAGATATACACAAGTTGGAGAAGGAGGGGGAAAGAGAGATTGAAGCAAAGGAGAGGATCTAAATCGGCTCTAATTTTTTCCTTAAACCATGGGTTGAGTGATATCAAATAATAGTACTAGTTCAACCTCTTAAACTTATTTATTTTCTTGGACCTAATAAATATCATTCAAGCTCGGTTACTACTCAGCACATCAAACATTATGGAGTATATATTAGAAGGAGAATGCTAACTAGTGCCTTAAGGGCAATGGTTAAGCTTCTAAAACAAGTAAAATTTTATGAAAAAATTGTGTAATCATTACTTTATACAAAGTAACATTTTATATTTCCAAGACAAATTTTCTATTTATAGACTCCTTAACCATTACCCTGAGGGTACTGGTTAGCAAGACCCACATTATAGGTAAAACAGAAAAATAAAGGATAAATTAGTGGGAAAAAAAAACTAGATAGTGATTGATTTTGTGTGTATTTAAAAACAAAACTGAGTCATATTGACCAAAACATGGTCTACAAAATTCAATCTCGTTCAGCTATTTTTCCCTTTTCTTACATGTTATTTGTTCCTTTTTAGGTAAAGGCTCAATTGTAATTGATTCAGAAGAAAATGCGGAGTGTTTGGTTTCTAAGAAAAGACCAAGACCCAGTTTAATCAAGAATAATGAACCATCTGATCTCATGACGCTGAAGATCAACAAGAAGCCGCAGTTGTTCGATGCAGCACAGACCTCGGCAAAAAGAAAGAAATGGACCAAGGTAACATAATTGTTTTACTATTGTTATAATCTTAACAAAATATATACTTGGCCTCTTAAGAAATAAATCTTAAATAAATTATTAATCTTTCCAGCTTCAGTAGTCATTTGTTTTTGTTTGGTATTGCAGAGGGAGAGATTTTCTCAACAAGCACCAATGGAGAATGTGGTAATAGCATATCCTCAGATGACTAGGGCTACACCTAGAACCTCCACCGAGGTAAATTGTTTGTTTGATCACTATAATGATTATGTTTTATTTTACTTATTCGGACAACAATCTACATTCTTCTTGCATGTTTGTACTTTCAGGTTGATGGGTCTTCAATTCCTGAACAGTCACAGTCGCCAAAGATCAGCAAGAAAAGGTTAGCCAAAGCAGCATTAGAAACAAAGAAAATGACCAAGGTACAAGGATTGTCTTACCCTTACAACTTTACGATCTTTCCTGCTTCGCTAATCATTTCTTTCTTTTGCCTTTCAGAGGGTGAAATCCTCTCAACAAACACCGAAACCTAGTTAATGATTAATTTTTATTTTAGTTAGTCAGGTAACGATCCTTAATACTTTTGCATGTCTGAACTTTCAGGTTGGTGGGTCTTCAATTACTCAACCATCACCTCCAGCGCCAAGTATTTCAAAAGACGGGTTGAGCAGATACTTATCTGAAGTTGACTTTCCAACATCAGACTCTTTGTCTATTCAGGAGTACATTGACAAAGTGAATGCAACGTTGCAAGGACAAATTCCAACTAGCCAAGATGAAGTGACGGCCTTGATGACTCTAATGTTTAGGCTAGGATCAGCCAAAGAAGTTCCCTTTCCTCAACAAATAATCTTTAACCAGATAGCTCTTCAACTAAGTGATATGTTGAGAAGCTCCTTAGACTTCAAATATCAACATCAACATGCCACACATGATCTTCAGAGATTACAGGAAGAGAAGGTTTCTATCAAGAAAGTGTATGCAGAACTTGATGAGGCGAAAAAGAAAACCCTGCAAAGACAAAAGAAGAATCAAGATAGGATGACGTTCTTAAAGGAGAAGCAGGAGAAAATTAAGAAAAAGTTGGAGCAATTAAAGCCAAAATCTTTGCGACTAGCAACAACATTGAAGAAGATCAACATCAAGAGAACTAACTTATACACTGATTTGACTCGCGTTGATGACAAGTTGAAACCCTTGTTGGACCAAACGCCAAAGCTAGAGACAGACTTCCAAAGGGAATGGGAACAGATAAGAGCTTCCCTTGAACAAGTTATGGCATCGACACATTTTCCTTCAATTGAACCATCACGTCCTGATGTAGTCGAGCAACAGATAACTGATATAGTCGAGAAATCAGAGACAACCTTGGTTGAGCATCCAGAGGTTCCTCAAGTTGGAGAAGTGGCAATTGAAGAAAACAGGCTGGAAGATATCTCCACTGTTTCAAGTCCTTCTCTTCACCAAGATGAACCATCAAGTCCTGATGTAGTCGAGCAACAGATAGTTCATATAGTCGAGAACTCAGAGACAACCTTGATTGAGCATCCAGAGGTTCCTCAAGTTGGAGAAGTGGGAATTGAAGAAAACAGGCTGGAAGATATCTCCACTGTTTTAAGTCCTTCTCTTCACCAAGATTAATAAAAGGTAAAATTAGGGGAAGATATAATTCAAGGTCCAACCTCTCAAGATTTTATGTAATTTTTCTTTTGGTTATACTAAAGTGGTGACTAAAGTTATTGCCCAAAGGTTGCACCCTATTCTTTCTCATGTGGTGTGACATGCTCAAAACAGTTTCAACTCAAACATGTTTTCTATATGAGTAATTTGAAGGGTGCAAAGACTATCTGATAGCGAAATTGTATTCAAGTATGATATGATTGTTGTATTTTTATTTTCAATTTATTTTAAACTTAATTATTGTATTAAATAATAATTATATCAGTATTCCTCAAAAAATAATTATATCAGTTAATCTTGTTGGTGGCTAAGTCTTGTAACTGACTACCAACATGTAGTGTTGCCTAATCAATATGCACGTTTACAATTAATATACTTGGTCTCCCTATTAATTGGAAAACGGTTTTGGTCGCATAGCCTCGATGAGAAAACTATGGACGGTTAACCTTGATATTTAGGTTTTAATGGGTTATATATATGGGATAAAAGGGGTATGAGAGGGTAAGAAATAATACACCAAAGTATAATAGCATCTTTATTCTCTTATTCTTATTTTACATGGATTTCTAGCAAAAAAATATAAAGATTGTTGTATTTTGAAGAGTACTAGATGTGAGACCAACACATTGTGTAATCTATCTGTGGCGGCAAAATATGTATAGCAAAACTATTTGGTCCAATTTATGCATGTTATGAATTGCTGGTTGCGAGATACTGATTTTTTATGAAACTGATATGCTGAAATATGATTATAAATATTTATTATTGCTGAGAATTCTTCTTAACAGATTATTTTAAAACCAATTGTATTTGACATAATCTTAAAACCAAACTTGTACACTCGCAAAGTGCGATGGTTTGTAGCGATTTTTTTTTACCAAAGCAAAGTTAACTATTATTATTAATCAACCAATGTTTAAGACAAGAAAGATAAGAATAAAAAATGTGATGACTAGCTCAAGAACAGGACGCAGAGCTAAAGTATGAACAACCATGTTCGCTTGTCTTCTAAGAAACTTCACCTCAATGTTAGAATATAGAGATAAATGGTAAATAATACTAGAAAGAATAGCATAGAATTCCAAATCACCGTGACCCGGAAACGATAGAGCTTGCATTAGAGTAGCTGTCGGACTCGAAGACAACCCGGTCTCATCTATTTACATCAGGAAAGTGAATGGCATCGAGTAAGGCTACCATCCCCGCTCCAAAACAATCATATTTGCCCGCTGCTATTTTGTTTGATCCCGAATAAATTGCCCACTGTAATCTCTATAACACAACACGCAACGGATGTAACATAGTTATGATCATGAAATGCGGCATCCACATTGCACTTCAACCACGTTTGTTATCTTACACTCTATTCTGCCCGTGTTGCACAGTTGGTGAGGGTTGTTTAATATATGCTACAAAACGACATATTTAATATATGACATATTCTAAAGGGGGGTGAGAGACAAATAAACAATAGCAGCACAAAGAACCTATGAAGAAACAAAAGGGAACCAATGATCACTAGACAACACATCAAGAAAGAAAAAATGAACCTATGAGAAGTGGACAACACATCAAGCTAAAAGGATTGGATATATCAAATCACTTTGTACCTTCTTTCTTTCTCTTCAAGGCGTGAGAGTTTTACAGCTCACCCAAACCAAATCTTGGCTGCCAACTTGCAAACAAAATTTGCATGGTACTATTTATGATATCACACTTTATTGCAAGCTGTCCAGTAGAATTTCGATAACATTCCGCCAAACACTTCTATACAAGGATATTTCACTTATATGAAATGGCAAACTTTTCTCTTCCATACCTGCCCCCAGAAGCATGTGTTTATTAGAAAAGCAAGGGAATCCTTTTATCTATAAATACAAGGACTTGCAAAGAGAAAAAATATTGAGTCATTAAGCATAAATTACATCACTTGATTTTAAAAACATCAAGAACATTTCAAAGACTCTTTCATCGTGTGCACTACATAATATCCAGCAACAACTCTTTTATTTGAGTTCTTTACAAAGGTGAAAAACAAATCAAAGCAATAGCAAAAGTCTTCAAGAAATCACTAAGTGTGATAGTGATAGTTATTTGTAAAAACTAGCTAGTGAGTAAAATTAGTGTGAAGCCTAAAGAGATGAAAAGAAATTGTATAGATCCGAGAAATGGTCTAATAAAAGACATAGTTTGAATTATAATTAATATTCAACTACATATTGAAAAATATCACAATATTGTGGAGACTAGAGTAGCCCACATTGGGTGAACTAGTATAATTTTCTATCTGAATTCTCTTTTTCTGTCTCTCTTTATTTTTCAATATCACACTCCACAATTATTATTGTTTATTAACTAACCAACCAATCCAATCCAAGTATTCGCTTGAGACATCTTTATTGATAATTTTTATTAGATCACAAACTCCCTTCTTATGATATAATTTTACTTCAATGATATCTAAAATGTATTAATTGAAAATTTTAAATTCTTGAAATGATTCAATTTAATTACCTTTATTTTTAATGTTGCAATGTTTAGCATTGAGCTGGCCTTTGTGAAGGATTGGCATTCACTTTCGATTGAAAGTTTGACTCCACAAATGTAGTGTCATTTTTCAGAAGGAGTTGCTGGTATCTTTGAATTTCGAAATAGAAAACTAGACGACTGAACTGTATGAACATGAGAAGCAACATGAATTGCAATGTTTCCCCCATTCTTAGAGAGAGAAACTTCGTAGTTCATTAATGTTTTTTACATTAGGGATTTGTTAGGATTGCCTTCATATAGGTTTTGTTACTTTTTTGATTGGTTTTTGGCTTTATTCACCATCCTCTTGTACAATTTTTCAATTGATCAAATGCGGCTTTATAAAAAAAAAAAATTACCTTCATTCTTAAATATTTTTGTTTGAATAAAATATTAAAAAAAATCATTGCTAACATTTTTTAGATACTTATAAATTTTAAAATTTTTGGGTCCAATTCAAATATTAAAAAAATAAAGGCCATTCACAAATTCCGAAAATTTAAAAGGCCCAATTTATAATTTTTGAAAATAATGAGGGACAAAGTAAAAATATTTACAAGTTTTTAGGGACTAATTAGCAAATTTAAAAAATTTATCAGGTCAATGTGAAAATTTTGAAAAATATGGGGACAATTTGAACAATTATAAGAATGAAGAAATTTGAAATTTTTTAACCTTTAGATGTCATTTAAAATAACAAAAAATTTAACTTGGATAAAATACTTCATAACTTTCCATTATTTTAAAAATTCTACAAATTAATCATCCAAACTATGAATTTACTTAAAAGATTTCAATTTACAAAAAATGTAAATTACATTACCTTAAAATATTTTCTCATCCAACAACACTTTCAGTTTTCGTAATTTATCTTTCTATTGAACAAAGTTATTTTTATTATTTTTTGGAAATCAAATTCAGAATTACATTCATATAAAAAAGGTTAAAATAATCGAATGAAGGTTGACTCAATTGATATTGAATTGACTTATCGTAACATCGTCATCCCACGGGGGTGCACGGTCGTGCTCGTCTGACAGTTCAAAATTTCCAATTTTTGTCGTTTCGCGTAGAAAATTCCAATCGTTTATCCAATTTCGATTTCGTTTTCTCCTACGCGTTCCAGTCACTTAAACATATCATATTACACTATCAAAATCAAGTTTCCCCATCCCAAAACAACTTACTCAAAATCTCTCATAATCACTTATTTTCCAAAAACAATTAACACGACTTTTACACGAAAATCATATTTTCTCCCAACCGATTAAACACCCAAAATCTTCATGTCAAAACAGAAATTCTAAGTGTTCTAATTCATCCTAACAATATTATCAACTCACTCAAAACACCAAAAATCACATTTCTCCATTTTGATCCATATCACCAAAAACTCATCAAACTACAACAACTTGAATCATTTTTTTTGAACAACACAATTAGTGATACCCAAGGCATGAATCATCATCAACAATATTACTCAACAACAATCATAACACATAATCATGATTTCACCAACAATTCACAACAACAACATCAAGGTTAACATCAATTTAGCATACTCAAATTTGTCATCAATTAATGAGCACGAAAATTGATATTAAAATCCACAAAAGTTATAATTCACCAATAATTACTTATACCCATAATTGAAAATATGATGTTTTAGCTTATTTGTGAGAAAGTCTAACCACCCTTACCTCAACCTTCAAAGATCCTAGCTTTGTATTCAATTAAGCTCCTCTAACCTAAGTCTCTAGCCTCCTTTTTCTCTTCAAGCTTTTCCTTCTTTGTAACTCTTTTCTCTATTGTTCTCTTCTTTCTCTCTCTACATCTTAATGTTTGTGACATGAATGAGTGAATGACTTAACCTAGTTTTCTCATAAGAGTTATCTATTTATATCCGCAAAATAGGCTAGGTTAATTCTCATTCTAATTGGGACTCAAAACTCTTACAAACTAATTTCTAAAAAGTTACCACTCATTAAATCGTCAAACATCGAATAATCACCGTTATTAAATAATTACCCCAACTCACTAATAACTTAGTAAAAATAAGGATTCTCACTAAAACACAAAAAAAATCCTTCCAATAAAATTACTAATTCACCCTTACTCGCCAAATGACCAAAATACGCTTAGCCTAAAAAATGACTAAAATACTCTTCTAGTCTAAAAATCCACTAATCCCCACACAATTATACACATAAGCAAATAAGCACGTATAGACACACATAAACATATATATATAATAAATAAAATAATTTTAGATAAAATCGAACCGTTACATTTAGGTAATGAAAATTGGTCCACTTCCCGTCTTACTCTCCACATTCATGGCATTATTGATACTCTTAATTTTTGCTATACCACAATCACTAATGTAGAGCCAAAAACTATTTCAGTCAAGTGGAATAACAACAATCACTCGGGTGCCGTTCTTAATGTTTAAGGTAGTTGTCTGGGTTCCCCCATAAGAGATAGTTTTGGTGGAGTTCTTAAAATTGATGCAGGTTACTACTTGAGAGCTTTTTCAGGTTACATTCAAAACTTTTATGACATTCTGTATGTCGAGCTCTATGCCATCTATCATGGTCTTTTGTTGGCTAAAGACATGAGTATCACCGAGCTAGTTTGCTATTCTGATTCTCCTCGTGGTACTAACATAATCATAGGCCCCTCCTTGAAATATCATGTTTATGCAGTTTTGATTCGAGACATAAAATATTTAATTGAGCAATGAAATGTCTCGGTTATCCATACCTTTCGAGATGGGAACCAATGTGCGGATTTCATGGCTAAACTCGGTGCTTCCTCTAATCTTCCTCTTCGTCAAGACTCTTCTCTCTTTGTTGCAGAGTGATGCGGCCGGAACCTTCTGTTTGAGAGATTAACTCGTTTTTTTTTCTTCTGTTGTTTTCTTGTTTTTTTTCTTAGCATTGTACCAAAAAAGTAAAGTTGTGTTATTTGAACAATCATTCATATGACAATTTACGAAACAACTATAAATTTACAAAGAAAATTAAGTATTTGCAAAAAAACCAAAACAACAGATAGAAAAGGTAAAAATTAACGTGAGTATGAAAGAAGATTTATTCATTGAAATAATAGAAGATTTATTTCCAAATTTTACAAATATTTTTCACTGAAATAATAGAAGATTTATTCCCAAATTTTAGCTCAACCTGCAAAATATCAAAATTACTAAACCGATCGTCGTGATTGAAGTTCAAACTACTAGTTTCACTAAAGTGATTTTGTCTCTATCTCTTTCTTAATCAATCATCTCTCGGATCAAAATAATTTATTTTAGTAACTCATTTTTTTCAATTAAATACTCTAAAATCAACAATGTCATTAAACTCAATATCACCCAAACATTTTCCGGGTGATTTTTTACCTTTTTTGAAAGGATATTTTCTCATTTCTCTGTGAAGTTGAATAGTTATTTGTCAACAACAAGTATCATCTACTTTAGATACACACACAACCTACACGTGACACACAGATTTCTTCTTGTGGTCTATAAATACCGAGATTTCTTCTTTCACTTTCACCGCGTCAAATAAACTCAACTCAAAACCACACTCTCTCTCTCTCTTCAACTTTCTGAATTCTACAAGCGTTTCAATTTCGCGAACTACCAAAAAAAAAAAAAAAAAAAAAGGAAATGGGAAAATGGAATTATCGTCCTTCGCGTAGGTTCCGTCGTAGATCTCCCAATCCTCCTTCCATTTTCTACGATATCAGAGCTCCTCTTCCTGGTAATTTTTTTTTTTTTTTTTCTCTATTTTTTTTATTTTTTAATTCTTTACATTTTTTAATGATTATGTTCTTTATTTGTTTGATTGAGGAAATGGGTTTTATGAATTTTTATGAAAACATTGTTAAAGAGAAAGATTTGTCGTTGTTATTGTTGTTTACTTGTGTTGGGTGTGAGTCAATGTTTTAAAAATCGAACTGAATTGTCTAATGTTTTAAAAATCGAACTGAACTGTCTGTAAGGATATGCACCGTCAGTGTATACTAGTTTTACACCATCGTCTAATAGAAATACATTATTTCATAGTTATCTTTCAAAAACAGTTACGAAATAAGGCTACATGACAGCTTAAAAATATTTTACACCATCGGTGCATAACCATTATACTCTTTTAGAAGAGAAACTGGCTGCCCGATAGCAATGTGATCCATTTGCATTTATTTGTAGGAACTAAAGGGTATGCACTGTCGGTGTAAATCACTGGCATCCAATGAGAATCCACTGTTTTGTTACACCATCTCATTTTTATATGATTATTTTGAAACTGACAGTGTGGCTTTTGGTAGAATGGTGGGCTTTGATTGAATGTTAGTGTAAAACAGTTTTACATTGATGATGTATATGAAAGGTTTTTATGTGCTTTCTATCATTTTGTTTCCTGGATGCGAGTTCTGGATATTTTGTGTTTAAAGTGAACATTGTTTGCTGTGAATTGCCTTGCCCACTAGCGAATTGTTTCATGTAGTCTAATTTGTTTTCTGAAGGCACACAGCCGTAAGGTTGCTGCTGCACTGCGACATGAAAGTCACAGGTTCAAATTTTTGTATGGTCGCTCCAATTGCAGGGCAAGAGTGTGTACATCTACCCTCCAATGCACTTGGTAGGAGCCTCGTGCATTGGGTGGCCCTTCTGAAATTCCATTGTTTTCTAATTATCCATCCTTGTTTGGTGTAGTGTATTTCTGGGTATTCAATTAATTGTTTAATTAAATTATGTGTGGTTGTAGTAACTGGTTGCTGCCTTCCATGAATGCAGTAATAGTATAGGTTGTTTGATCTAGTGTAGTCCGAGGCGCTGAAAGATTGAATATATTTTTTTATTCCTTAGTTAGATGTGTTCTCTTTGATAATTCTTGCTTCAAACCGTTAAGATGATTGTAGAGATGTATTTTAAGGTTTCAAGAGGTTTTAGGTTAAAATTGAAACTCTCAAACTTGCATTCACCAGGTATATAGAGCTTGGCCTGGTTTTCTTGCTGAGGAGAGGTGTGTCACGAATGCAGTTATATAAATGCCATTTTATATTCAATATTAATACTGATTTAAGAAGCTCTATTGAGATATTAGATAACCCTAGAAATCATGTAGTCACTCTTAGGTAGTTAGTAGAGTCAAGTAGTTAGAGAGAGGGTTTGATGTGTAAGAAGGGACGAAGGGAATCATGTAAAAAGTGGAAAGAAATTGAGGAGGCTGAAAAGGGTATGGGGGAGTAGGATAGGAAACAACTGCTTGATGGAGACAAAGACATTTAGAGAAACCAGGGTTATGATTAATATGGAATAAGAAGAACCTGATGGGATAATGGTGAAAAGGGAACTGAGGGAAAATGAAAAAGATTAGAAGAGGGTAGTGAAGATCATGGTGTAGGTCGTAGAAGAAGGTAAAGCCAAAAACAGAGAGAAATATTATGGACCTAACAGTGGAAGAGACATGAATCACAGTAAGTAATAAACGAAGCATAAACAGAGATGGGAAAATGGGCTGCAACACAGTAGAGAATGGTGTTTGATAATTACACCTAGGAGGTTTGGGATTTAGAGGATCCAGTTAACCCACCACCGTGGCCATAACTGGCAGACTCGAGTTCTTTTGCAGCATGGGATGGATCATGGACACTGACAGAGCTCTGGCTCACGTGCTAACTAACCCATCATCAACCATCGTAACTGCCAGATGCGGTTTGTGGTGCAAGGATGTTGGTCATAAACACCAACTCATATTACTATGTGGCTTCAAGCCCAACAAAAGAACATTCATTTAATGTTTATTCTGTCCAAACATTCTGCACCTACTGAAATGACATTGAAATGCGCTGAAATTCGCAAACTTAATTGCAGCTAATGGGAAGATATGCAGGGGTGTTTCAGATAAAGTTCGGAGTTGAAATTGGAAGAATCATCTGAGCTTTTGTCTTCAGTGCGCCTATTTGCAGCCGGAACTGCAAAAGATCAATGCAGTAGTAGATTTTCACTTTGTTTCATTTCAAATCTCCACCTTTTAGACAAGGTGAAAACTTTGGGGGTGCATTGGTAGATAACCCCATTAATTAAGTAGTTAGAATTAGATATTTAGAAGATTCAAGTCTTTCTAGAATAGAGAGGTAGATTATCACAATGTGTATAAACAATATATGAGAGGAGAGAAAGAGGATATCAAGCTTTTTTTGTGTTAAAATAAGAGCCTTTTGACATTGGGAGGTGCATACCCTGCAAGTTCTGCAATTCATACTCTAAAACAGGGAATTCTTTCCCATTTCTTTCAAATTAAATTCAAGTTCATATCATGTAGCTATACTTTAATCATTGGTTTGGTGTATAGGGGCTCGTTGTCAAAGTTCAATAAAAAATTCAGAATCTTTGTGTGAACTTCCATATAATTTCTTGACACAGTTTGTGGTTGAATCTTCTTTTCCTGTAATTTTTATGGCTGAAAACTTCATTGATAATTTATTATATGTTACGGTCTCTTCCATTATAACTCCAGATGCAATGTACTGAGTTTTTTTTCTTCAAACATGTTAGAGTTCCGGCACGATGGAATACCATTATGGGAGAAGAAATATTGCACGTTGAGTGGATGTGTAGCATGGCAGAAGATTGTCGATTCCAAAGAGTTGATCTACTGTCACCACAATGTCCTCGATTGGAAGGATTCAGGTGCTGAAGAAGCATTTCAAAATGCCAAAAAACGTTACTGGGCAAAAGTTAACAACCTTCCCTGTGATATTTCTCTGCCTGATCCAGATGCTTATATCGAGCAAATAGATTGGAATCCTTGTATTGACCCTGAACTGATAAAGGAATTAGATAACGCATTCTTTACTGTCCCCGATGAAGAAGAACAAGAGAGTGCTATACAATATAAAAGAACAAAAATTTCAGTCGATGGTGAAAATCCATGGGAATCTGCTGCAACATCTCTTGGCAGAGGTTTAGAAAATAATGAAGTCCAAGGACAAAACCAGGGTGATTATCATAATAATTCTGAAAATGTAGGTACTACTGACAATCCATGGAAGAGTAGTTCCCTTCGTGGAAATCAAGGATTAACTGACAATGCTTGGGAAGGTGGTCATGATATTTCTAGGGGTTGGAATGAAGGAAGGGATCATAAGAATCAGTGTAATGATTGGAATTCTGGATGCTTACAGACGGATAAAGGATGGGGCAAAGTTAGGGATAATTCTTGGTGCCACCAGAAGTCGAATAATTTGGCTAATAGTGGCAACTCATGGGGATACAAGTCTAGTCAACAAAATGTAATTCCAATGAACACAGGATGGAGAAACAGTGGAACAAATTTGCCAAGATGGAATCAACATGAAAAAGCTTACGTTACAAGCGATTCACAGTTTAGAAGGAATAATGGAGGTTGGAACTCTGGGAATCAGAGTTACCACCAAACAAGGGGAGGCTCTAATAGAAATAATCTAAGCTATAACGGATCTCAGCCTCAAAGGGATGATAGTCAAACAGGTCATTACTGGAGGAGGGATCAAAGTAGAAAAAGGGATTTTCGTGCTTAACAGTTTACACACCATACCGTGCCTCATTTTTTGATGGACAATAGTATTTGTTTTTTGTTTATACCGGTCAATACTGATATGCCGGGGTAACTGTTTATCAGGATTCGGAAGATGGTTGCTGTTTGCAAGAATATAGGGTATATGCTAAGGATTCTCAATCAAGAAGAATTTTTTTTGGGTTAGTACAGAACACTTCTCAGTATCAGAAGTGACACCAAACACTCATTAAGTTCTGTGTTATGCTAAATCTCATGTTCTTTTTTGGGTATAACTTTGGACAATGAACCTGTAAGGCTTCCTTGCAACTCAGAGCACCTTATTTTGTTTTGATCTTGTAGACTATCAATGTTGGATGTTCTCTTCATAATTATGGGAAGGGTCATTTAGCTAACCTTTGCTTGTATTGTAGTTTTGGAACTTATGTATATCACTGACCCAAAGTTGAACATCTGAACAACTCAATATGAATGATGGTTTAATATTAGTGCGGCGACGACTACCATGGACCACTGCTATAGATGGTCAACGGTGGAGGTGGACGATGTTCAATTTACAGTTTGATGTTGAAGTTTCGTGAATCTAATTGTACCATATTTCCCTTAGATCTTTCTTTATGTGGTACAACTTCCTTTTTCGACTTATGGTGAATGGGCATGTGTGTTTCCGAATTTGAACACAATTTTCTGTCTTCGTGTTTTAAGATGAACACATATTTTAGTCTCTTAAAATAACATGTGGTGTCACTATGTTATCTAAAAGAAGAGAAATGATTTAAATCCTTTTAAGGGTGTGCTTGTTTTAGAAAAAATCTGAAGTTATTTATGTTTGTTTGTAATAGCTTATCATATGTGTCAAAAAAAAAAAATTATAATTTTTTTAAATAAACGACTAAAAATGCCAAAGGTGGTTTTTCTTATAAAAAATCTAGAACAAATGCAACACAAATCTTGACTTGTTAGTTATTTTGGTCTCTGATGTCGTTTCTGATGTCAACTGTTGCGCTGTCATTATCTTGGACACATCATATACTGATTTGGCTTTTAGTTCACAGTTTTGAAAGTTCATTCGTTCATATTTGTGTTTAAAAAACAAATAACTTTCAACGATGAAAATTGCTGAGAATTCTTCTTAACAGATTATTATAAAACCAATTGTATTTGACATAATCTTAAAACCAAACTTGTACGCTCACAAAGTGCGATGGTTTGTAGCGATTTTTTTTACCAAAGCAAAGTTAACTATTATCATTAATCAACAAATGTTCAAGACAATAAGGATAAGAATAAAAAATGTGATGACTAGCTCAAGAACAGGACGCCTAGTTAAAGTATGAGCAACTATGTTTGCTTGTCCAAGGACAAAACCAGGGTGATTATCATATAAATTATAAAAACTTCACGAAAATATTAAAATAAAATCTTAAATAAATGTAGACGAACTTAGAAAGAAAATAAGCTAGCATAATGAAAATTTTTTTATAAAAATTTAGAAAAATATATTAAAATAAATTCATAAATAAATGAAGATAAATATTAAATTATTACCATAAGAAGGCTCACACATCCAGCTATCGTCTTGTTACGCAGACGGACATAATCATGAAGATAATCATACAGGTAAGCTAATGTCATCCCTCCCTATGACCACTTCCCAATAACATTCAAGTCCGTACTACAATCAAGATATATCATGTCGCTGTGTCTGTTCGTTTTGTTAGTGAACAACGCACTACCGACGAGATATAGAAGAAAATTCCTCACACACCACTGCCTCCTCTTATCCTTCTCCAGCAGCTCATCCCTCGTATGTGGGTCCTCCACCTGTCTAGCTTCTGTCAGGTGCTCCTCATAAAGTCGCTTCTGTGCGGAATAACTAATATGATCATCATACTCGCTCTTTGACGCATCACGAGCATCAACATTTGACATCCCCAACAACCTAGTCATCTGTGTAATCCCATGAGCCCGATCCACTACCGCATCATGGTCCATCATGTGACCCTCGATAGGAAGGTGGAGGAGATTAGACACATCGTCCAAAGTGATCGTCATCTCCCTCACTGGTAGATGAAAACTACTGGTCTCCGTGTGCTACCTCTTGCAGAGATCACGTATCATGACATGGGTCACACTAGAATACCCGGTGTATATCATATTCTGTAAGCCAGACACCACCACAGGATCCCAAAACCACCTCAAAGTATCCTCCGGCTTAAAAAGCTCTCTCACCTTTCTCCCTGAATTTACACTACGATACTCCTGATCATACCACATTTGAAAATAAAATCAATTATGACATTAACACTACAAATTTTAATCACTTTAAATAACCTAAAATTAAATCACTAACATTTAATACTTAATAACTAAATAACTAAATCTAATTAAAAAAGTACTAACATTTAACATTTAATAAAAAAATTATTAAAATTTTAAACACCTACATTTTAACATTTAAATCATGTAAAACATTTTAACATTTAAATCACGTATAACATTTTATCATTTTAAAATTGAAAGAATTTAAACACTTACATTATTATGTTTCACCCAAATAGGGATCACCACGTGCTTCGCGTAGTCGGACAACAATGACGTGGTCTGAAGACCTCCAGGAAAGGGAGGCCTTACAATAGGCAGGGAAGGTTCCACCTCATCACGAAGACGTTGCCCAGGCTCAGGCTCAAGCTTAGGCGCAGCCGCATGCACATGACCGTTGTCATCCTCTGCCTGCACATCCTCGTCCTCATCATCCTCTCCCTATGCCACCTCTTTTGTCTCATAATACTGAGATGCCTCCTCCCCCGACTGATAAAACATATCATCCTCCTCCATCCGATCATATCCAGCAAAACCCTCCGCATACCCGGCATACTCATGCGCTTGTGTTGGATCAACAACCTGGGAGTAATCCACCTGTGACTGTGAACCCGTGTTAGGTATTTGTATTGGCTGCATTATTGCTAAAACAAATATCTATTTATTGTAAAGTTGGAGTATATGTTCCAACATGGTTTAGGCATCCATTTGAGATGTTGGACAGAATATTCCAACATCCTGGCACGGTTCAGTGTGCCTGAGTACATGTCTATTTGTACGCGCGTCTTATCTTTAAAAGGAAACAACTTTTCCTTAACTTGATGTCCAAACAACGGACATATCTGTACATAATCAATTTAGTTTTATTCCCAAAGAAGCAAGAATATTTAAGGGAATATTTGAAGGCGGTTGGGACGTTCCTACATTTTAGGACTTTCAATATTTGTCTCTTTGATTCTGCTTTGTGGATCAGATCGATCTGCAATTTGTTACTGAAGCCTAGTAAGGTTGTTAGCCCATATTGATTTAGTATAAAAGGAAGACTCCAAAACCTAATTAGGTATTCAAGCCGTCATACTAAAAAGTTGAGCTTTTAGGTTTTGAGTTTGTGTGTTCTACTCGTGTATCGTTTGATGCAAGTTTAGTTCTGTTTGATTTGTGAGCCTTTCTTGTATCATCTTGATACTTGTTAAGGACTGTGTGTTGAGTTGTAAACTCGTTGTGCTACACCAAAGCTTGTAAGAAAGGTCGTAGTTGTTTGTGTTTGAAGGTAACTTCACCAATTGATTGTTTGAGGTCTGATAGGTCATATGGGTTGTGACTGACAATAGGATAGTGAGATGGGATCTCAGATCTAGGAGTTCCTAGATTGAAGTCTAGACGGGTAGGTCCTAGGTCATAAAGTGTAAACGAGGAGTTTGCCGAGAGATTTTGAATAAGGACTACACTAGTGGATTTCCTTCCTGGCTTGGTAGCCCCTATAGTAGGTGTGTTTGTCACCGAACTGGGTTAACAATTCTCATGTGCCTTTTACTTTTCTGTTCTTTAATTTCCTTGTTTATTTTTATTTACTGCTAGCACGATGTCTTATACATTACACTCAACATCCGTATTCTGTGTTTGGTGTTGGAACATTGCATATAACATTTGGTTGCTAGTGCGCCAAAATTTCAACCCGAACCATCTCCACCTATCCTCAAGTCCCTACATCTCCAGGGCTTTGGAACATACGGGTTTTGAGCCTGCAGCTCTTTCCGATGGCTATCTGTAAACATAAAATGAAGTTTCTGTTCTTGTTTATTCCCAGATCGCAGCGACAGTTAACTACCGCCGAGGCTAGCGGTAGTTAACTGCTGCCGGTTCGGCCAACGGTAGTTAACTATCGCTGAGGGTATTTTAAAATTTTCCATGTGTTAATAGGAAGCTTTTGAAGTCAGAAAAGCAATTTTCTCAAATGATTCCTTAAAAAAAATCAAATGATAGGGGTGAAATAAAAATTTGCATGGAAGAAAATCAGATCGACTCTATGAATGTTGATCAATTGATTACATGTAGGGGTGGGAATAGGCGAGGCCGAGCTAGGCTTTGCAAGGCTTGAGCCTGGTCTGTCAAATTTTTTGAAGGCCTAAGTCTGGCATGTGGTCTGTCATAGACTTACTTTTTAGGTCTGAGTCTGCCCTTCTGAAAGCCTGATACGGCCTGCTAGCCTGTTTAAAAGTCTATTTTATATGAACATCTTTAAATGAGCAATATGATCTAAGTTTAAATAGACTAGCGAACTAATATATCAATTAGATTAAACTCTCTTTTGATAATCAAGATGAGTTTTTAGTGAATTTGACTATATATTGTATCATATTTCAATTCTAGTTTATAATAATACATTTAAATATGCAAAAAAATTAATGTATACTAATAAGCTTAAATTACTATAAAAGTTAACAAATTTTTATTTTAATTCAAAGTACAAAATTTAATATAATAATAAATAATATCATTCATATTTACTTAAATAGGCCGGCCTAATAGGCCTAAGAGGCTTTTTGAATGGTCTGACCTTTTAAGCTAAATAAGTTTTTAAAAAAGCCTAGGCCTTCTCTGTTTAAGAAAAATGTCTGACCTGACCTGACCTGACCTATTGTAAACTAGACTGTACGCTCCTGACCTGACTTATTCCCATTCCTAATTACATGAACATGACCTTTTCCTTACTCGCATTTAATTCTTACTTTATTAGTTGACCCCTCTTAAGATTTTAAAGTTTAAACAAAGTTTGATTCGTTTGTTTGTCTTTCCTTTTTCCCCTGATAGAAAAAGTACTATCAATCTTTTATGACGGGCGAATTTGGTCCTTTTTTTTTTCTTTTCTTTTTTTGGGTCAAGAGGTCCTTTTTAATAAGTCTAATAAAACTTGATAAAAAATTAATATAGGGATAATTTTGCCTTAAAAAGTGACATGTCAATGCTATATGCACAATGACAATAACGAACTTTCATGTCAGCTTCAATATGACACATAATCAAATCTATTGTTTTTTTCTTCATGAAACTAGACAGAGTTATAGCACGAATCCCATATGTAATTAGAATTTTTATACTTAAATATCCAAACGGACTTCGCAAATATCATACATTTTACTTTTAATCGTGTAAAAATATTCGGATTTTTTATGCTTGTTATTTTGTTTTAAAACACTCATAGTGCAATGAAAATAAATTGTTACTTGTGTATAAGTGAAAAAAGTGCTGCTAAATAAATTTTTCGTCCTTATAATTATAATCAATTTTGATTTTAATCCTTAAAAAATAAAATTAGATGTTTTTATCTTCATAAGATTTTTATTTTATTTTTGGTCCTTAATGAATATAATTTTGACATGTTTTTGATATTTTTTAAACATAATATGAATATATAAAGGTTTGACACAATAAAAAAAATATCATGGATACTTTTTGAACTTAAAAGAGTTATAATCTTGACATTCATATATGAACATAAAGTAACCATTAAGGACCAAAACAAAATAATTTTTTTTGTGAGGATGGAGATTAAAATCAAAGTTCTTTAAAATTATATGAACGACAAACTTATTTTACCCTAAAAAAATTCAAATAAGAATCAAATACGTCACACCCAAAAAATTCAAGGCTTAATAGCAGTTTTAATCCCCTATGAAAAAATACAAAACCGCCCCCTAAGTTTTGCACATGTGGCAGTTTTGGCCCCAAGGTCAATTTTGACTCGGTCTAGACTGACGTGGCACCCTATATGAGGTGCCACGTGGTTTTTTTTTTTTTTTTTTTTTATCTTTGGGGGTCAAAACTGCCACAGTTTCAAAACTTAGGGGGTGATTTTGTAGTTATTTTTCTTAAGAGGCCAAAATCGCAACTTCAGAAAACATAGGGGGCTAAAACTGCAATTAAGTCAAAATTCAAATAAGCAAATCTCTAACTATATGAAAGATAACTTGATCAAACAAATCCATTTTGTATTGTTCAAAAAAAAAACTTGATCAAACAAAGGGAAAAATAAACTATCTAGCTAGAGAAAATGTTCATGTTATAGTGCATCCATGCTATGAGGATACTTCTTTTGATTCCGATCATTTGGCAAAATTTCTGCACCACAGATTCCTCTAGCTTCTGTATGTTCACCATAATTTATCTAAAATACAAAAAATCACCGAAGTTATCACATCTGAGTTAGATAATTATTTCACAAAATCAATAACTAATGATAGACTCCCAATTTCAAATTGTTGGTTTTTACACGAACGCGAATAATGTCATTTTCATGTAACCAGACAAGTACAACATCAAGAAAACAGGAAGTCAATCCTTATGTAAACTTTAAAAATTTAGAGGAAATATCTAACATATTTGAACAAATTATCTCTTGGAAGTGCGTGTAATTCTCTTTCTGTTGCAAACATATTTTACCATCAATAAAAGTTTGTTTCTAAAATTAAATTGTATTTGGGTATCGGTTTGACATATTATCGTTGTAAACATAGTGTCTTGCCCGGTGTCCATATGTGTCGGTGCTTCATAGATCATAGTAGATACAGATCAAAATAAATAGGAAGCAAAAATTAACGAGACCATTCCATAACTCATGAATCTATCATTTTTTCAAACAAGTAAAAATACAGGAATTAGACATATACACAACATACTGATAAATCAGTCAGAGGTACCAAAAGGAACCCTGAATCAAGTAAAGAAACACTATTAACAATCCATTCGCAAACCAGATGTCAAACATAATAATATAAAACTAGAAATTTCAAGGGACAATGCAGGAATATTGATAGAAATAGGAGTAAGGATATCAGAATTGTAACTGACTAGCTCATTGTTTCTGTTATTAGTTAGTAGTTTGATTGAGCCTATTAATAGGAAGTCAGGGAATTAGCCGAATCACTTTAGAATCTTTGACGAATAAGAAATTTATTGGGAGGCGTCAGATTCTTCAAATCATCTGATATCATCCAATGATTTTCGTTGTGTACTAGAATGCATAATTCCCTACAATGAACGAAGTTTTCTTTCACCTATGTTATTGATTCCAGTTCTATCAAGTATTCATTATGATACGTCGATATTATTCAGCCAATTCTACTAATACAACAATAATTCAAAAGCGAGGCATATAGCAACAGTTCCTTACATTGAAGTGATCAGAGAGCAAGAATGATGGACACATTCTTGGGCCGTTTCGAGAGCAGCCAAGATCCTTCAAAAATCAGACTTCTTTCACACCATTCTATTTCCCTATTTGCTGTATTCTTTTAGTTAAGTTTACTTACGGCCATGCCACTTACAACTGTGTTATTTCCCTCCTTACACTCCTTCCCATTCCTTCGTACATATACTTTCTTCATAAAAAGTGTTTTATCAGAAGCCTATCTATTGTTGGTTCATAAAACTTATAAATTTCCTTAAAACTTCAGACATCATCGATAAACTACATTCGCGATTTTTCAGTCATCTACTGTGTTATGATATATTCCTATCAACTGCACAACCATTAAGAAGGAGCTTTGCATCAATTTTTTCAGGTCATGTATATATTGTTGTGAATAATCAATTATGAGCTCCTTAATTGTTTAGAAATAACATCATCGAACAAAATGCTAACTTGAAAGAAAAGTAACACATAGCATCAACAACTTCCAATATGAAAAGAAAGCTACTTAAAACTTTGGCTTCTTTGCAGGTAATTTTGCTTCCCATACTTTTAATTAACATCCATGCTATTAAAGGATTGGTAATTGACTAAGAAAATCACATGATCAACTATAAAGAGTACTATGGTTAGTTGGGATTAACTTTTCGACAAACATGTGTAGGAAAATAAATTTTTGATATAATCTTATAAATTACCGAGTTTTTTAAAAAAACTTCCCACATAAGTTGAAATAAACTTCTGCAAGTCACCTTTTTTTTAAAAAAATCTCTTATTTATCTTATGCATAAAAACCTATAAACAAATAAGATCTTGTTTTCTTGATTATATTATATCAGATGTGTAGCTCCTGTGAGCAGCTAAATGCCTATATGCTAATTCAAGCTAGTCCAAATCAAGCATTCTCAAAACTTAGAAGCTAATTTAATTCCAGTTATATCAGATGTGTAGCTTCTATGAGAAGCAGCTAAATGCCTATATGCTAATTCAAGCTAGTCCAATGTGTGATTCAAGATGCACAATCAAGCATTTCTCAAAACTTAGGAGCTAAGTTTATTTCAGCTAAGAAGCCTCAATGGAAAGTAGAGGTTAATTCATACTAGTATTACATGTTTGTATCCAAGAATATGTTTCTCCACCTAAGGGACCTATAGTTATGAATGACAACAAGGGAAACAAAAATAAAGGAGGCAAAAATCAAAGTAAAGAATCTCTTTCAAAATTAGAATACACATTTCACCTTATGAATCTAATTGATGATATGAACTTTTGCTGAAGGTGAGTTTTGAACCAAAAAGTTAACTATTCCATCGGGTACGGATGAAGATCCTTCTTTAAATGCTTCTCTTAACTTTGCAGCTTCTTCTTGTGACCCGGCAGGCAACTGAGCTAAATTGGCATCTATCAGTGACTTGGATAATCCACATGAAAGTCGACTCATTTTTACTCTCGGTGACTTCAAATTATGCAAGGAATGCAGTTTAACCTTCAACAATCCAGGAACTAAGGAGAGAACCTAAGCAAAAAAGGACGACAGTGAGTTATGATCAGTTTAGTGAAGTTGTATCTTAAATTTAGAAATAAACAAATAAACATATAAATCATTCAAGCATATCAAAATGAAAACAAAAATAAAGCATCAAAATATGCCAAGGTATGAAATAGTTACTTGAATAAAATAATTTCAAGATGCAGAAGCACGCTAACCATTCAACATAACATTTTGAAACACATTTAAGTAATATCATCTATACAATTCTTGCAGACTGTATCAAGGTATACCTGAAGAGTATTAGAAGAGACGGTCAATGATTTGATATCAGCAAGCTCTTGCAACCAGCTAAGGAGAATCAAAGGAGCCTGTACATAATTCCACCACATATTTGCATAAATCTTGATATGTTTAACAGAACTAGGATTGTTTCCTGACAGTATCTGAAAAGGTGTACCGACAAAAGCAAAAGTACAAAGTCTTGGAGTAGATAACTCAATTTTGCAGTGGTTTTTCTTGGGTTCATAATATACTTGTATTTTTAATTTGACAAGCGTGGTACTTGATATGCGTAGATTTTTTTCACCAATAATTTCAAAATTTGAAATCATCAAACTATTCAACCTTGGATACACCGAAAAAGGCTCGGCTCCACCATGAAAGGCGACATGCCCTAGATGCAAGCGAGTTAATGCTGGCAAATTCAGATAATGAGGAAAGTATATTTTCTTAGACGTTCTAGGATGAGCAATATAAAGGTTAAAAGAGGTTAAAGTGTGACATGAGAAAAAGCAAGACGAAAAATATTTAATATCGCTATTGACATCAATCCGTAATCGCTGGACATTATGTGAAAGGGCATAATTAAAAATCCTTTTGAGTAGATAGGGTGCCATGACACCCTTACGCTGAAAATTGAGCGTGTATAGTGAGTTTGAGCCATCACGTAGAGACAAAACTTGCGACACAAATTTGTTGAAATCCTTTAGAGTCTTAAATTGTGAAGAAATCAATGTAAGGGTTGGAAGAAGTTTCCAGAGATTCTTCCATCTTTTGGACAAGATACAAGTTTGAACGGCAAGTTTAGTATCCAAAGACGAGAGTATTTGAAGAAGGACACAATCGGGTAAATCACTTAACCTATCTTCCTCGTGTTCTTTTTCTTCCATTTCGCAAAATTCATGAAGAGATTTCTTCAAATCTTTGAGTGTGTTAGCGAGAAAAGAACGTAGTGAACGAGCGAGAGGATGCTTCAAGAGATTCTTCCATCTTGTGGACAGAATCTTTTGATATACTTCAAGAGTTTGAACGAGACGTACTTTGGATTTTCGTCTTGGTCTTCTCATTGTTTCAGAATTTTTGTGTGAGAAGCAGTAATTGTTTTGAGTCTCATATAAGTTTTGAAAAGTAGTAAAAAAAAATAACGAATTCTGGTATATTTGTGCGTGCTAGCCGGAATAAAACAAATGTTGAATCCACGAGAAAATATAGAAAGGCAAATTGCATGGTGCACGGAAAAATTTGAGTCTATCCTACCCTAAATCCATAAATTAATAATTAAATGAATTCTTTTTTTTAAATAATTATTTTCTAACATTGACCATTATAATAATTAAATCTAATTTACCAAAAGCTTCGACGAAATAAAATTTACTTTATTTTTATTTTTATTACTCGTAATAAAGAATATTGATTATTTTTTATGAGAAAATTTTAAAATATGATTCTTATAAACAATGAAATGATGTTTTCTAAAATACGAATATTGACAAATAGCTTTTTATTGCATAAAAAAATCGTTAATGTATAAAAAATATGAAGCAAGAGTACCGGTACACCTCAATTTGTGAGGTGTATCATAGAAGTTCCCAGAAAGAAAACAAATATCTCAATTATATTTGATTCGGGCTTCTGTTATGCGCTCATACGATTTTTTTGTTGACTTGAATTTTAATATAAAATATTGATGTTTATTGTAGTAAATGGTCATTTTAACCCCTAATCATGCATCTCATATTGATGTCATAAAGGTCATTGACTTTGGATTAAACACAAAGTAGTTCCTGAATGTGCACTTCTGTTATCAGTTTAGCCTCTGACGTTAAAAACTTATATTAACTAATGAAGTGACAAATATTTTGTGCTGACAATGTGCATGATGTGTCCAAGGACTAAAATGAAAGAAACTGAACCGAATTGAAGGACATGAACTAAAGTGAAAGATGGAGTTAGAAATCCCGAAAACTCTACAAAATAACAAAGGAAAAAATACAAATAACTTGTGCAACAAACTAAGAGAAAAAGATGGCGCAAAATTTCAAAAACTGGGTGCCAACATGACTTAAGTCACGTGGGACTTACACTGCATGATTTAAGTCACGTGGGCCCAGCATGAGTTAACTCACGTTCATCTTCCAGAAATGATGAACAAACCTCAAAAATCAGCAAAATCAATGAGTTTAGATGATACATTACCTGATTTTTTGTTTATTTGATGAGTATAGAAACTTGTTTCCGGATGATTTGCAATGATTTGAAGTGAATATCTTGTTAAAAAAAGTTTGTAGTTTTTGGGTTTTTGGAGGTAAATAGGGGAAGAAAATGAATGTTGGAGTGTGGGACTAGTGAGTTTTGTACGAAAATAAAACAACCACCCTACCTGAATTAACTCACGTTGGACTCAACGTGACTTAACTCACGTTGAAAGTACTCAATGTGACTTAAGTCACGCATGAGTACTTTAGTTAGTTCATGTCGGAGTGAGCAATATTAGTTGTGAGAAGAGCAATTTTCGATATTAGACGGGTAAAGAATTCAATTTTTTTTTATTGAGCCCGTTGGTAAATAAAATAATTGGTTCGTATTAAATATATTGTTAAAATATATTTTCTTTCAAAAAAGAATTGTTAAAATATATTTATTTTTTTATTATATGGTTTAACCAATTGAACCATAAACCATAAGTTTCATCAGTCCAATCTCTATTCCGGTTTTAAAAACATCGGTTTTATAAAAGAATTTTGGTCTGAGTTGAGTGGAGAAGTCATGAGGTTTGTTGGAGATTTTCATAGAAATGGTAAGTTAACAAAGGGACTTAATAGTACCTTCATTTCTTTGATTCCGAAAGTGGAGAGTCCGCAGAAACTCAATGATTTTAGACCCATTTCGTTGGTGGGAAGTTTGTACAAAATATTGGCAAAACTTCTTGCTAATAGGTTACAGAGTTGTGGAAAAAGTAGTGTCAGAAACTCAGACAGCGTTCGTGCAGGGTAGATATATTATGGATGGCCTTCTTATTGCAAACGAGGCTGTCGATGAAGCCAGAAAATTGAAAAAAGAATTGTTGTTATTTAAAGTTGATTTCGAAAAAACTTATGACTCTATTGATTGGAAGTATTTAGATGCGGTAATGTCTAAAATGCGGTTTCCGACGCTTTGGCGGAAATGGATTAAGGAGTGTATTGGGATGGCTTCAGCGTCCGTGCTTGTGAATGGCAGACCCACGGCGGAGTTTCCTTTGAAGCGTGGGCTGCGTCAGGGTGACCCTTTATCGCCTTTTTTATTTCTCTTGGCGGCAGAGGGCCTTAATGTTCTGATGAAGGCGGTGGTGGATTCACAGTTGTTTACCGGTTATAAATTTGGATTGCATGATGGGGTGTCTGTTTCCCATTTGCAATTCGCTGATGATACATTGTTGATAGGGGAAAAGAGTTGGGCGAACGTTAGAGCTTTACGGGCTGTTGTGGTGCTATTTGAAAGTATGTCAAGTTTAAAGGTGAATTTCCATAAAAGCATGTTGTTTGGGGTGAATATACGTGAATCTTGGTTGGGGGCAGCAGCTAATTCTTTAAATTGCAAGGTGGAGAAGTTGCCTTTTGTGTATTTGGGTCTCCCTGTTTGGGGGGGGGGGGGGGGGGGATGCAAGGAGGTTATCTTTTTGGGACCCTGTTGTTGCTCGTATTGCGAAAAAGTTGTCTACTTGGAAGAGTAAATTTCTATCATTTGGTGGTTGGTTGATCCTGATTAAGTCTGTCCTTTCCTCTCTACCTGTTTACGCTCTTTTCTTCTTCAAAGCTCCCTCAAGTATTATCTCTTGGTAAAATATTTGTGTTCGTAAGGAGGAAGGAGGTTTGGGGGTAAGGAGGATGAGAGAATTTAATTTGGCTCTCTTAGGAAAATGGTGTTGGAGGTTGTTAGTAGATAGAGAAGGCTTGTGGTATAGGGTGTTGGTGGCTAGGTATGGTGAGGAGGATGGCATGGTGTCGTGTGGGGGTAGGCAAGCTTCAGCTTGGTGGCGGGAGCTTGTCAATTTGCGTGACACTGGTGGGGGTGTAGCTGGAAGTTGGTTTCGAGAGAATGCGTCTAAAGTGGTGGGGAATGGTAGGGATACTTTTTTCTGGACTGATCTGTGGATTGGTGGTATAGAGTTGTCGATTCGGTATCGTCGTTTATACGATTTTAGTGTCCATAAAAATTTGATGGTGGCTGAAATGTTTATAAAAGGGTGGGGGAATGGTGGTGGGGCGTGGGAGTGTCGTCGAATGTTGTGGAATTGGGAGGAGGAAATGATAGGGGAGTGTAGGTTATTGTTGGCTAATGTTTTTTTGCAGGATAATAGTTCAGATAAATGGAATTGGCGTCTTGATATTTCAGGAACCTATTTTGTTCGGTCTGCTTATGATATGTTAACGTCAGACGACAATAATTTGGTTAATGAGGTGTCAGATTTGATTTGGCACAGACATGCTCCGTTGCAAGTGTATATTCTTGCTTGGTGACTCCTTCGTAATATGTTGCCTACTAAGGCGAACCTGGTGGCTCGTGGAATGCTTGCTCATGATGCAAATGTGTGTTGCTTGTTGTGGGGAAGCAGAAACAGCTCAACATTTATTTGTTTCTTGTCCCATTTTTAGTGTTTTATGGCATAAAGTTCATGCGTGGATTGGAGTGAGTGGTGCTGATCCAATTGATGTGTCTGACCATTTTTTACAATTCACTTTTTTAACAGGAAGGGCCGCAAATAAACGCTCCTTTATGCAACTGGTGTGGCTCTCTTGTGTGTGGGTGTTATGGACTGAACGTAATAATAGACAGTTTAATAACACCGAAACTACTATTCAGCAGTTATTCGAAAAGGTGCAAATCCATTCTTATTGGTGGTTGAAGGCAGCAAATGCAGTACATGTTTTAGGGATTCATAATTGGCTCGCTTGTCCTACTTTTTGTTTGGGAATAGGATAACGGCAATACTTGTGCTAGATTTCCCTTTGTTGTTTTTCTTTTCTGTCTAAACTCTTTTGTAACTACTGTTGTTTTCTTTTCATTTCAGCACGCCTTGTTAATATAAGTCTCATTTTTGCCTGTTAAAAAAAAAAAAAATTGGTTAAAACTGACTACGGTCCTTGATTATTTTTCTGGTACCGCTCTTCGATGGTGACCAGTCTTGTTCTCTCCTCTTCCTATCTTATTTTTCTTATATAGGGCCTATGTAGTTTTTATATAGGGTCAGTTTGAATTCGCTATTTTTCTTTTCGCCTTATACAAAACAGTTATTAATTTTATGTATTAGTATTCATAAATTTATAGATTTAGTTTATGAAGAAACAGATGAAGATACTACTTATGAGTTAAACATTAAAAACTTATTTGCATAAACTATTTTTATAAACTCAAAATTCGTTAATGAGAACTTATCAAATAACAATAAAAACTTATTTATTTGTATAAGCTATTTTTCATATAAGTCAATCAAAATAAATTCTCTTTGTATAAGTTTTGAAGAGCTAAATATTCCTATGAAACCAATTTTTCTGTTCCTTGATGCATGAAAATTGGTAACTAACTTTAGGATTTAATTCTTTGTTTATTTAATGAACTTTAGGATTTAATTCTTATTATGTTATGCCACCAATTGGAATATATAAAACGTATTATATTAGCCAAATAATCTAAAATAAACCTATTATATTGTGGCCTCAAGCCCTCTTTTGTAACAAACAACAAAAAAAGCTATTATAGTAGCTAAACTGGCTCCTCTATTTTGTGGTATTTTTAACGTAATATTAATCTCTAAAATCGTATAATTCGCAATATTAATTGGCTTCCACATGGATGGATAAGAGGGACAGATAAACATAAATTCTATTAATAGTGTCATTTGATTCAATCTTCTCCCTAGAATTCCAATGTAGTCTTAATCTCTTTTTATATATAATTAAATATACAGAACTCTCATTTTGTTGAGGAAATCATGGCTAAGGAAGGAAACATGGATGTTGCAACCCAATATCCTGGAAAACTCACCTTTAGGGTTATTATCACTTGTGTCATGGCAGCAAGTGGTGGATTAATTTATGGATATGATCATGGTGTTTCAGGTGGTGTAACGTCTATGGATTCCTTCTTAAAACAATTCTTTCCTTCTGTTTATGAACAGCAAAAAAATACAAAAGCTTCTTCAAATCAATATTGCAAATTCAACAGTCAAACATTAACATTCTTTACATCTTCCATTTATATAAGTGCTCTTATATCTAGTCTTGGGGCATCCAGCTTAACAAGAATGATGGGTAGGCGAGCAACGATGATTTTGGGTGGATTATTCTTTGTGTCGGGTGCATTACTCAATTCATTTGCCCAGAACATTGCGATGCTTATCATTGGAAGGTTGTTACTTGGTTTTGGTATTGGATGTGCCAATCAGTCGGTTCCAATCTATGTCTCAGAAATGGCACCTTCTCAATATAGAGGAGCCCTCAACATGTGTTTTCAATTGTCAATTACTATTGGTATGTTTGCAGCCAATCTGGCAAACTATTACTGTGCCAAGTTATGGAATGGTGAGGGATGGCGATTGAGCTTGGGGCTAGGTGCCGTACCTGCGGTGATTTTCGTTATAGGCACACTTTTTCTTCCTGATTCACCAAGCTCACTTGTTTCTCGCGGTCGCCATGAAGCCGCAAGAAAGGAGCTTGCGAAAATTCGCGGTACAGATGATGTTGATGCCGAGTTTAAAGATATTGTTGCTGCTAGTGAAGCCTCGGATCAAGTGAAAAACCCTTGGAAAACCTTGAATAAGAGAAAAAATAGGCCACCAATGGTTTTCGCTATAATGATTCCTTTCTTCCAACAATTCACTGGATTGAATGTGATCACATTCTACGCTCCTATCCTATTCAGAACGATTGGTTTTGGAAGTCAAGCTTCACTCATGTCTGCCGCGATCATTGGAGGCTTTAAACCTCTTGCCACTCTGGTTTCAATCGTTGTTGTGGATAAATTTGGACGACGGACCCTTTTCCTCGAGGGTGGTGCTCAAATGTTGATTTGTCAAATTTTGATGGCAATTGCTATTGGTGTAACATTTGGAACAAGTGGGAACCCAGGAGAATTACCTCAATGGTTTGCAATTACCATCGTAGGGGTTATCTGCATGTATGTTTCAGGTTTTGCTTGGTCTTGGGGACCTCTAGCATGGTTAGTACCTAGTGAAATTTTTCCACTTGAAATTCGATCTGCTTGTCAGAGTATTACAGTTGCTGTCAATATGACCAGCATTTTCGTCATAGCTCAATTCTTCACCGAAATGCTTTGTCATTTCAAGTTTGGTTTGTTCCTCTTCTTTTCTGGCTTTGTAATCATCATGACTTTATTCATCTATAAGTTGTTTCCAGAAACTAAGGGTGTCCCACTTGAGGATATGAAGATGGTTTGGAAGAAACATCCCTTTTGGGGAAAGTATTTGGAGAAAGAGAGTAAGAAAAAAACTGTCAAGCAAGACACCTAATTTCTTTATTCTTTGGTTTTACCAAATGTTTCTCCCTTCCTCTGTTATTATAAACCCCTTTGACAAATTTCACATGCATCAAGAAAAATGGATAGTGTAATTATTTGTTCATTGACTGTGAATATTATAGAAGTTGTCTTTTGTTTCTGTGTTTAATTTTCCTTTTATATTCCAAAAATAAGTTAGTAGTATTAAGTAGGATTAAGGGTTAATATGTTTTTACCGCCTTATAATTTGGACGAGTTCCGGTTTATGCCCTGTAAAAAACGAAAGAATCTTAAATAACACGGTTGAAATCTAAACTAACCGGAACTCGCCCAAATTACAGGAGGTAAAGACATATTAACTCAAAAATTAAATACATCTAATAATTTGTATAGGATTTATATTTAGGAACAATAATTTTTTAACTGATTAAACGAAACAAATCTAGAGGTGAAAGAAAACATAAAATAAAAAATCTAAATTAAACGATTTAAAGAAGAAAAGTTTTACCTCAATTTTTCAACAAGTCTTTGACACCGGCGACAAAAACTTGACACGCGTGCAAGTGTACTAGTATGTCGTCGTAATAAAAACAAAAATATAATCATAGCAACTTGGGAATATCAAGGTTACATTTTTCTCCTAATTATGTAAATAAAAGTATCTCAAGGTTACCACTATAATGAACATTCCAAATCATATTCTTTCCTTAATCTTCAGAAATCCACTACAAAAAAAGTGTCTCACCAACATAGCTTCATGATCTCGTGGTTTCTATGACCCTTTAAGCTTGATTTCCCATTTAATTTCATCCCAAAAGTGAAAAACTTTTATAGTTCTGATTAACCATTTTTGCAGGGATTTGAACCCGCAGCCAATTGGTTCCATTTAACCATTTTTGCCAATTAACCAGTAGCTGTTTTAGTGACTTAATTTAGCTTCCACTATGTAATATCGGTTGCTAAACGCCCTTTTTAAAAGTCCAGTTAATCCCTTTTTCTCCCTTTCCGAAATTCAACTTTATACAGTTCTCAAACGTTTTTCCCCTTATTCCTGCGATCTCAAACCCAGAAGGCAGCCATTTTCATCCATTTCTTCACCATTTTTCATTCGATTTCTTTTAAAAATGCGATTGTGATGTAGATTTCGTCCATAATAACTTATTAATGGCATGACCACTAAACTAATTTTGATATTAATGCAATTTTATTCATTTTGATATTGTGGATTGTGATTGTGTCAATTTTCATGATGAAGGGCAATGTTTGTAATCTTATTATGATTGTATTCATTATATTGATTGTGTCTGTGTCAATTACCGGTTCCCAATGCTTGAAATTAAGGTTTCCAAATTTGGGGCTCTTATGATTTTTCTATTGTTTGTCAATCCTTGGATTTTCAAAAATTTAGGGATTTTATGATTTTCCTATTGTTTGTCGATCCTTGAACTTTTAAATATAGAGTATTCACGTTTTCTGATATAGGATAGGATTGCCAATGCTTAATTTCTAATTGGGTGATTTAGGCCTTAAAAATAGGGAAATATTCCAGCTCAATGCATTGTTATATTATATCCCTAAAACATGTTTTAGGTGGGTTTTTTTTTCTTTCTTAAACCTGGAAACTTGCATTTGTTGATGCTTAAAAATAGGTACCACTCCAACCATAACTAATATGTAAGGGATAGTTTTATATAAATCCTTGAAAATAGCCACCACTCTAACCATCGTGGGTTCTTTTTCATTAAGAACAAGTCACTTTCAAATTCTCATTCTCTTATTATAAATTCACCATAATTTCAGGATGGCACAAACTCCTCAAAGGAATGAAATATATATATGCTTTTTCTGAATGACAAGGTAATTTATTTAAATAAACAAATAAACAATAATTTCTTGCTTGCATATCCATTTTGTTAATTGCATCTTTCTTAATCAGCACAATTATTGCTTTATGTAATGAGAATATGAATTACATCTTTTCTTTCTTCTGATGTCGTTTTTTGAGATCATTTTGTTTTTTTTGTTAGGTATTTCACTTTTAGAATTTGAGGCAAATCAAGTGAGAGTGCAACATTGGAGGCAGATGATAGAAATTTAGCAAGTGTATTAAAAACTATCGAAGTAATAAAATTAAGTTCGTATCTACAAGGACTGTGTTAATCTTAATTTAGCAAAATTGTTATTATCTAGGATGTGTAAATTATTTTGTTTTCCCTATGCAGTAGATTTGATTGCATAAAATTAAATAACAGAAATTAAAGTTGTTTAGAAAATATGGAGAGAGATGAGATCATGTGTTTCGAATCATCTGGTTTCCTAATTGGTACATTGCACCTATTCTTATGAATGATTTTCTAGTTCCACGATGGTTAATAAAATAACCTTAATCAATCAATTGACTTAGGACCCTCTTCTCAGATTACAACCCCTAATTCTTTAGGTGGTCTAATAATCTTTGAAGGTTTTATGAACGTTAACTTAATATCACAAATACACAATTATTCATTCCTAGACTAACCTTGTTTATTTGAACTATTCAATTAGGTCTAAGTTGAAAGCTATGACAGTAGTCATTCATTCACACGAAATTATGTTTATATTTGATCAGGATATAAAAGTATTACAAATAGCATTACAATTGAATTGAATAAAAACCAGATTGTCATTCATAACAACATGTTTCAATTAGGGTTACACAGAATCATCTCAGACCTAATCTCTTAGAGATTTAGCTACTCATAATTGAGTTTACAAATAGCATAATCTATGGAAGAATTAAAACATACATGAACTGATTAAAGGATGATGAAATCACACTCCTAGCAACTGTGTGACATGTTTTCATCATGTTTCTTGAGCTTCAAATCGTGACACGCTTTTCAACAACCGTGTCACGATTTCACCTTCTTCATTTTTTCAGTTTTTTATTCTTTTCTTGCTGCTTAAGTTGCTTTGTGAACTCAAAATGTGATGAATTTACATAAAAAAATTACATGATGACAATGTGTCATCACAACCCCAAACTTGAAACATTCCTTGTCCTCAAGGAATCTTCTTGCAAAATTGACAATCGACAGTAGAATAACATGAATTACCTGATCAAGCGATAGTACCCAAAACTTCTTCTCCCGACTACCTAAAAGTGAGCCAGTTTTGACTTGTTTGCATCCACCAATTCACAACTCCACTCAACAAAATGATAAGGGTTCACACGCAGTCGACATGCAAGTCTACATATTACCATACGCTTGAAAAGTTTCTAAACATCAATCAAAATCAATGTCATTACACACTTTAAGGTCTTTTAGGGTTATAAGGGGGCTTAGGTAAAGGTGGGATGATATTTGGATAAGTAAGCTAAACAAAATTTGAGTTAGACACTCCTACGAAAATTAAAGCACATATTCAATTCTTCATTCACTCTTTGAAACAACCATCGTAAAGGTACTAGAGAATATTTGTAACTTGTTGGGAAAATCAAGTTTGAAATTACTCAGATTTTTCAATGTTTTATCCCTTGTTCTTTATATTTTGTGTTTTTTAATACACCATTTTTGTGTGTATTTTTTTTATGTTTCTCATGATAATGTTCTTTGTTCTCTAGTACCCCCACCCCAAACTTAGTTGGTTGTAAATTCCAAAATAAACCCCAAGCTTATTGTTTAGTAACACTCTACATAGCATATCTCAAATATAACATTTTGGGTCAATTCCTAAAAGTATATAGGCTTGATATGTAGTTTGTCACCGAACAAAAGGATCTAAACCTACCGGCTCAATTTGCCTTTCAAAAAGGATGAATTCAAATAAATCAGGGTAGGCTTCAAAAGGCTCACAGGACCAAGCATTTTTGCCTCAGTGTGTATATGACAAAGATCAATCAACAGTAAAGAAACAATGCAAGTTCTAGAAATGTAGATGCATGGAACACTCTATATAAGTAAATTGAAAAATAAAAATTTGGCCATGAACCTTATAGTGTTAGATTTCTGGGAGTTGTGACTACCTATCTCACATGCTGTACACTTCGCCTTTGAAATTCAAGTCACTCTTCCTTATGAACGTTTGGAATACCGCTTGACTAAACAATTGTTACTAAACTGGAAAAAGTCAATCAAACAAGCAAATTCATCAATAATAAATAAGTGCAAGTTCAATTACAATAATAGGGGGTTCAACTGAGTTAACCAAATTACGACCAATGGCTATATATTTAGCATAACTGAAGGAGCTGTTTCTTGGAAGTCCAAGAAACAAACCATTCTGACTCAGTCCACAATTAAATTCGAGATGATAGAACTAGCTACTGCTACTGAAGAAGCAAGTTGGCTAAGATCCTTTCTAGCTGAGATCCCTTTATGGGAGAAACCGTTACCAGTTGTGTTAATTCATTGCGATAGTACCGCGGCTATTGCAAAGATTAAGAATCGTTATTACAATGGAAAGAAACGACAAATAAGGCAAAAACACAGCACGATTAGAGAATGTCTCTCTAATGGAGCGGTTATAGTTGATTTTGTACGTGCTGATGAAAACTTAGTTGATCATTTGACAAAAGGACTAAATAGAGAGAAAGTCCGAGAAACATCTAGTAGGATGTGACTAATGTCTATAGCTCACTGAGTGATGGTAACCCGACCTACATGTCTGGATCCCAAGACTTAGGTTCAACGAGTAATAACAAGTCATGAAGTGACAAAACATGCTATGAGAATACATGATATAGAAAGCATGATCCTGTAGCGAAAGAAGGATGAGATAATAACAACTCTTAATGAGATCTATACTCTATGTTGAGTGGAGTACTTAGCTACAGAAGTACTCTTGATAGACTCACCTATACAAATGTGGAATTGAGGATGGTCCTATGAAATTTCGAGGCATAATTCGTAAAGCATTTGTTAAAACCGAGATAGACGTGCAGGGCCATAAATACACGGGATTTTAGAATACACCTAAGAAAAGTTTTGTGTGTGGATTCTATGTATGAGATAGAGTTCAATGTTGTAAGCAACTCTTGTTAAATCAGAATACCTTCCACTATGCAAAGGTTCAAGTTGTTGGAGACACCTTTGTTTACTAGCAAACCTTATGAAAACGTTTTACGTTATTTCTCGAAACCATTTTAAAGTCAAGTGAGGGATTGTTGGAACACTAGTTAATTCTAGTGCAAAGTTGGATAGAAAAACACAATGTAAGAACTAGTGTGTGTGACTTAAAAATGTACCACATTGGTGAGCCACACCAACTAGCAAGTGTTTATATAAAGGGTTGGGTGACCTCCAAGGGTGTGCCCTTGGAGTACCCACTTTTGCGAACGGGTGAGCGCTTAGAATAATATATATAGCACGCGCGCGACGATGCCGCTGTCCCTCTGACAATTGATGATTCTTGTGCTTTTCCTCTCTTCTCCCTCCTTCGACTTGTGTTGACGAGTTCTTCATCTTCTTCTACTCCTTTCCGTCCCTTCGGCTTTGATTCGAGTGGTATACGTACCATATTGAGTGGTTTTAATCGAACGATTAAACCATATTTTTGAGGTGTAAATTCTCGAACAATTACATATTGTGCAGTACGTAATTGAACAGTGAATTGAGCTGTTTTATCCTGGAAGCGGTGCGGTTGTTAGCCTACCTTGCACAAACTTGGGTAGTGCCGCGAAACGTCTTAAAGAGAGCGACCTGATCGTGACTCAACTCGATAATCTCTTCGGTAGTAGTTTCTGATTTTTAAATTAGAAAATAACAGTATGTAATAAAAAAGTATCTTAAGGTTACCACTATATATAATGAACATTCCAAATCATTTGTATTTTCTTAATCTTCATGAATTCACTACAAAAAAAGTGTCTCACCAACATAGCTTCATAATCTCACGATTTGAATGTATGCTCGACCCTTTAAGCTTGATTACCCATTTAACCCCAAAAGTTATCTGGCTATTCTCATGATTCTTAACCTTTGTCTAGCCTTATATATCCAGCAAGTTGCCTCTCAACTAAAATGGTTGTCCATATTTTCCTTAAATACACTAAAGTTAGATAAGGTTTTGAATTCCCTTAACAAAAGAAAAGAATGAGATTATGGAAAGTTCCTCATATGACTATTTCCATGATCCCAAGACAAAGAGAGATTACTCATTCGTAATAGTGATGAGCTAGAAATTAAAAATAAAGAAAACAAGTAAATAAAAGGTTTAATAACAGTCTTCGTCCCCTAACTTTCACGAAGTTGTGATTTTGGCCTCCTAAGAAAAAAACTACAAAAACGCCCTCTAAGTATTGCAACTGTAGCAGTTTTTGCCCCCCAAAGCCAAAAAAAGATTAAAAAATAACACGTGACATCTCGCTTAGGGTGCCACGCCAGCGTAGACCGAGTCAAAATTGGCTTTGGAGGTCAAAACTGCCACAGGTGCAAAACTTAGGGGGCGGTTTTATAGTTTTTTTTCCTTAGGGGCCAAAATCGCAACTTTAGAAAAGTTAGGAGGCTAAAACTGCTATTAAGCCTAAATAAAAATGAAAAACTTTTATTGAAAACAATTGCAAGATTACAACAGTTCTCCCGTGAAATGTGGTGTGAAATCAAGGCCAGATACGTCCTGTTTATAACCTAAACTTTCCCTTTTCTGGCTTCATCAGATAGTACAAGAAATTAAGGATAGTTTTAACACAAAACCATTCAAGTTCTTATAATGAAAAACCAAATATTAAATCTAGTAGGCTGTTAGGCGTAGCGTGGGGTTACGGCTGGTGTCATAACAGCTACTGCCGATTAATGTTTTCATTTTTGGCTTTCTTGATTCCTTAGAGAAGTTTTTTGGGTCTTTATGCCATGAATTTTGTAGGTTTGCTAAATGAATTCCCACTCCCTTGGCCATTGAAAGAAGCCTTCATTGCTCCATAACTTGATTTGACCAACAAGTCTTCATTCTTTGTAGAAATTCTATCATTATTGCACCAAGTCTTCACATTTCTCTTGAATTACCTATTTATTCAAGACAAAGGGAAAATGCAGTAAAATGAAAATAAACTTAAATAAAAGCATTAATTCATTAAATAAAAACATAGCTAAAAATAAGGTAAAATATCATGTCATCACCGACCCATTGTGTTCGGGCCGGGATGGTTTCCAAGACTGTGCCGAATTTTATACTCCCCTAAATATCTGTTTAATTCATACATAACTTACCAAGTATGTTTTACACTGAAACAGCCAAATTTTGAAACTCAAAACAGACCTATTTCATTGAGAATAGGAAAAAAAATTAAATGAAACAGTGATTTCCCAACATAGAAAAAAAAAACACTCAAAACAGACCTATTCCATGGAGAATATCCTAAAGTGCATATAGAGCAAAGAAAAATTGATACCTTCAAATGAAACAGTGAATTTCCAACACTTTAAGATTTGTTCCATGTTGCAAAACAAAATTTGGTTGTTGTATAGACCAAATACCTATTTCTTGAAGAAGCATTTTTATCATTTTATCAAGAGCAAATGCTAGTCTTGTAGTTTCTGCTTGCTTCAGTATGATACCAAAGTAACCAAACTAAGAAAGACTTTTCTTTCAAAAAACATATCTGCAAATTATCCTATTTCAGGGCATTGCACGATGAGAAATATATTAGAAAGAAAGTGGATGATCGTTTGATTTGATTACGTCTATAATAAGAAATAATTTACGTGGAATTGGGATCAACAAGACTGCCCTTTTGATTGACCAAATTGCAAAATGAACATTTTGAAAATACATTTGAAGTCTTAAGCATAGGAAGTCCTAATAAATAGGATAGTTTGCATAAGAAGCTAATTTTACTATGATAGTTTGGAATAATATTCAACTCCTTTGCTAATATTTCTTTTGAGTTTCATTGTAAAAGATAGCAAAGTTACTGTTAAACTTGTGTATACTCCCAACTCGACCCGGTTGTTTTCTGTTCACACATATCGAATCTTCTGTTAAGGACAAAATCTACCATACCCATCCGAAAGATCAAATCCGACAAGCCTTCTTCTCGAGTCTGATCAGATTTCTTCTTGACTGTGCAAAGTCTCAAAAACATCATTGTCTTCAGAAGACATTCAACTTCTATAATCATTTATAATGACTAAAGGATCATTTTCGGAGATGATGGAGTAACTACAAACGTAACTGATTTATTTAGCTGTACCTCCAGTGAGTTATGAAATGTCTCAGTCTTGTATTATTATTCTTTAACATAGCCACAAAATAAGCATATTATAAGATACAAAGGCGTCAACCAAGGCATGGCTAATTTGGTTGAGGAGAAACCCATGGTAAATTTATTTACGCGTCTCCTATTTTCCCGATTTCTCGAATCTCAAATACATAAACAATGTAACTTCGAAGATATAGGAGTAAACTATAAACTTGACTGAGTTATTTGGCTTCACTGCAACTTCAATGATTACATCAATTTAATTTAATTAGCTGCGGCCCTAGCTTGTATTAATGTATATAGCTAAACTGCAACATTAGTAACCTCTTTTATGGGTTAGAATTGAAATGCAAATAGCACTACCACGGATAAGTAGAGTGATCAAAATTCAGAAAAAATAAAAAACTACAACTAGAAGCCATCCCCCACATCCAATTGCTAATACAACTAGCTGCAATTGAATATTAAAAAATCTGTCCATCATAGCCATACTTGTTGATTCTAGTAGCATAGGCCTTAGTAACATATCAGAAAGAGCATAAAGTACGACTAACTGCTCAATCAAATTACGTATCAGAAATAAAAACAATACCAAATTCAAACACCTCCGTAGCAACGAAAATAAATCAATTATGTGAACTCAATTACTCACTTAACACATAAGGCTTTTAGAACTAAAAGGCGTTATAAACCATCCAAAAACTATGAAAATTCATACAGGATTCAACAACACAAATCAATCCACAAATGAGACAAAGTGAGGCAGACAACAAATTCTTCATTCCAGCATAGACAAGTCTATGACTTAGACTTAAAATCCTATTCTCATGGAAAAAAAAATCATGATCAAGTACTTTTATCTGATGCTATTAAACAATGCAATAGTATACACCAAATGTTAATCTTTTCATAGGAACTTGGATTTCTATCAAGTTTCAAGCAATCAATTAAAACTCAAAATATATCATAGCTTTACAATTTACCAGCATTCATAAAATAGAATAAAAATGAGAAACTTCGAAAACATTTTCTCAAATGGTATGTAAATGCTATAAATTCCAAAAATATTTATTCATGAAAAACAGCTACACATTGTTCAAAAACATGGCATAACTTTCTTCAATCAAATAAAAGTTTACATGTTGGAGAGACCCTTGTGCATGAAGAAAAATGTTTTCATCGTCTTTTTACACTTATCAAATGGTATATGATATATATAAATTCCAAACATGGCATAACTTTGATCTTCAATCAAATAAACGTTTAGATGTTGTAGAGCAACTGGTACATGAAGCTAATTTCAAGGCAGGTACTCTGAATTTTCATGGACGTACTCTAGAGCTTCTAAATGCTGCATAATATATTTTGCAAACTCGAACTCATGTTTTGTGTTCATGTGTATCTTTTAATGCAACATTTTTGTGTGATGAAAGAAATTCTGTAACAGTGAGTGGCTTCCAACAACCTTTACAAATATTCTTTGCATCCCTAGAAGTCTATCAACAAAAGTTTTTGGTGATAAAAATAAAATACTTAATTTTTTTTTGTTGCTAAATTAAGAGCATAATGACATAAAAAAGAGTGGATGTCTCAACTAGGTTGGTACCCATTCTAATTCTTTGCCACCTACTCATATATATTATTAAAAAAAGATAAAAAATACATAAAACTGGGGACATAAAAACTTGACCTAGTTAATCGAAGTGGTTCAACCCTAATGAGTGACATAGCCAATTAAAGCAACACGGAGGATCTAACCCAAATCAAGTCTAACAAACGAACACCAATCAAGAGTGTGGCGTTTGTGGGCATCAATGATTCTATAATTTGGAGAATGAACGGCAACCCGAAAACAAGTCACCTACCATCAACTCCCAATTCCAAACAACAGGTGATAGTGACTCTTTCAAGCCTACAATAATCTAGAAGTAACAAGGATATTGCAACCGTCTGAATTCAATCACAATGACTGATACCGATAATAAGATGGAAAATTTTCTGTGTAATTTTCAGGTTTACTAATTTTCGGATTACTGCACTAACAACGATATTGCAACCGACATTCAAACACAATGACGGATACTGATACGGATATTGCAACCGTCTGAGATCTGCAGGTTTACTAATTTTCCGGGTACAAAATGTATAATTAAACCAAAGATACTAATCTAATAACACTAAGAAAGATACCCCTAAAAAAAACACTAAGAAAGATTCTCCGCGATGAGGGCTTTAATGCAAGATGTCTAAATAACAAACAGTATTATATTTTGTCAAAAAAAAAAAAAAGTATTATTAAAAATAAAAAATATGTAGAAACGTGTTTAGATACTACCAAAGAAAAAAGAAACGAGTTTAGATAAAAAAAATAAAAACAAGATAGCATTATCCTTCCACATCAGTACTACGATGTTGAAGTCTGTTGAAGTTTGTACTGTCATCGTTGCCTGTTTATGCCTTCTTTTTTTTTGGAGGGGAGTATAGACCACAGGAAAATTTATTGGATTGATTGACAATCTATTTGTCGGAGTCAGGAGGTTGGAGGTTTGGGGGTTAGGAGAATTAGAGATTTTAACACTGCTTTACTAGGAAAGTGGTGTTGGAGATTGTTGGTGGAGAGGGATAGTCTTTGGTATAGTGTTCTGGCGGCTCGTTACGGTGTGGAGTGGGGCCATGTGAGGGAGGGGGGGCCGTGAGGCCTCTGTTTGGTGGAGGGATGTTTCTGGTTTACGAGCAGAGGAGTGGTTCTAAAGTAATGTCACTCAGTTTGTGGGAGATGGTAAAAACACTCTCTTTTGGATAGATGTCTGGCTGGGTGGAGTGTCTTTTAATGATAGATTTCCTAGATTATTTGAGCTGTTTTTGGTGATGGATGCATCTGTTTTTGATATGCATTTGTTGGGGTGAGGTCCTGAGGGGGTGGCGTGGAGGTGGAGACGCATGTTGTTTACGTGGGAGGAGAAGTTAGTAGGGGAACTTAGGCTTTTACTTCTTAATGTCACTTTGGAGGTTGATAGGTATGATAGGAGGTTGTGGCGTTTGGAAACATCTTCCGTGTACACAGTTCGAAGTGCTTATAGCTTTATGAATGTTAATGTTCCTGTCGACCTTGTGGTGCCTGTGTCTTCTCTTTGGCATAAGGATGTCCCATTAAAGGTTGTTTCATTTGCTTGGCGTCTGTTTCGTGATAGGCTCCCAACTAAAGACAACCTTCACCGCCGGCATGTTATCGATATAGATGCTCAGTTGTGTGTTGGAGGGTGTGGGGAGGTGGAAACATATTCTCACTTATTATTGTTATATATCTTGTTTTTTGGGAAGAGACTGCTGCACTTGAAACCGGAAATGTTTAATGAATATGCATGTAAAACTCAAAGCGTATGGGGTTGCCACACTAACCTTTAGGTTCGATTCGCCCCCACCAATAACTGTGTATTAGATGCAATAGGGAATGACCGGCGAATCCCCTTCAGGATACTATGAGTTCCTTGACGTGTATTGCACAACCACACCAAGCGTATCTCCTAACAGTATTTTACAGATTTATGGTTCCAGCAATTCACTCATGCATTAGAGAATTGATGGATGATTTAGAATACGAGAATGATGAAGAATTATGTTGTTAATGTAACAAAATTCTGTTCAAAGTTGTGTGTTGCAATCTATCGAACTAATGCCCAAATATCAAGTATTTATAGGGCATTATATGACCCTTCACATGAAAGAAGACACCCTTTTGACTTGAATCAATGTTATGGTTCATTAAACACCATTTTGCCAAAGGTTATGACCATACACACTTGAATCAATGTCAAAGTTCATTAAGCACCTTTTTACCAAAGGTTATAATGTATATGAAAGGTTCTCATGAAGAGTTACAACTTTTGATCTAAAGTGATTCCATGATTTTGGAAATCACCAACAATCCCCCACCATTTTCAAAATACTAAATCTCATAAATCCAGAAATTCCATGCCTTCAGATAATGGTATCTCACGATTTGAACCATTACTTAGTAAGTTAAGTTTTCACTCATTCCCAAATAGTATGGTAGGCAAGCTTTGAACCAACTATTCATTAGAACAAGTGTGCATAACTTACACATAGAATCTCGGTACCGTTGATAAAGAGACTTGTAAAATGACACATTAAGAAGGTCTTGTGTCATATATCCCCTTTCATGAGAATTTAAGAGTCAAGCCCTTGAACTCCGTGAAGCGGCCAAACTTCATTCTCACATAGGTAGACTATATCGGGAATGCCCCATAAGTATGCATTCCAGCAAATATATGTTATATGTCCATTAAGAGGAAAACCTCATCCTACCTTTTTTTTTCTTTTCTTCTTATCGTCCAAGTACTTTTACCCTTGGGATGTATCTATTGTCAAGTACTACAATTACTCTAATAGTGTCCTTTCACCATTGAACCCAAGACTTGATGCTACTCAAGTGTGGGTTGAGTTTCAACTATTGGTAATCAGTTAGATATGGGCTTGAGTCCCATCCCCAATGATGTCTTCAACACCATATCCTTTGTCAGACCTTTCGTCAAAGGATCTGCAAGATTCTTATGTGTTCTTATGAACATGATGGAAATTACTCCATTAGAAATCAAGTCTCTTACATAGCTATGTCTTAAACCAATATGCCTTGATTTTCTATTATAAACTTGGCTTTAAGCTTTTGATAGTGTGGATTGACTATCACAATGTATGGATACTGGCGCCATTGGCTTTTGCCAAACTGGTATGTCATACAATAAATTTCTTAGCCATTCTGCCTCTTTACTCCCTGCAGCCAATGCAATAAATTCTGCAGCCATGGTGGAGTCGGCAATACATGTTTGTTTCTTTGAACCCCAAGAAATTGCATCTCCACCAAGGTTGACGATCCATCCACTTGTGGAAGCATGATCTTCAACATATGTTACCCAACTAGCATCTGTGTATCCTTCCAAAACAGAAGGGTCTCCACTATATGTTAAACAATAATTCATTGTTCCTTTTAAGTATTTTAATACTCTTTTCACAGCGTGCCAGTGTTCTTTACTTGGATTGCTAGTATACCGACTTAACCTTCCAACAGCATATGCTATATCAGGTCTAGTACAAGTCATAGCATACATCAAGCATCCAATTACTTTAGAATATTCAAGTTGTGCCATAGGACAACCTTTGTTTGGTTGCAAACTGACAGTTTGGTCAAATGGGGTAGAGATTGGTTTACAATCTAAGTGATTGAATTTCCGAAGCACCTTTTCTATGTAATGAGATTGGGATAAACCAATATGGTTACCATCTCTTATGATTTTAATTCCTAAAATCACATCAGCTTCTCCTAAATCTTTCATATCAAAAATTTTGGATAAGAAAGTTTTAGTTTCTTCTACCTTATTTATACTTGTACCAAAGATCAACATGTCATCTACATATAAGCAAATCATGACACCTTTTCCATTTTGGAATTTATTGTAAATACACTTGTCAGATTTATTTATGATGTATCCGTTGGCTAACACAACTTGGTCAAACTTTTGGTGCCATTGTTTGGGTGCTTGTTTCAACCCAAATAAAGACTTAGTTAATTTACACACTTTATCTTCTTGACCTTTGATCACAAACCCTTCCGGTTGTTTCATATATACCTCTTCATCCAACTCTCCGTTTAGGAAAGCAGTTTTAACATCCATTTGATGGATTACAAACTTATGGATGGATGCCAGTGCAATTAGTATTCTGATTGATGCAATTCTTGCAACAGATGCATATGTATCAAAATAATCAATGCCTTCTTTTTGTGTAAACCCTTTAGCAACTAGTCTAGCCTTAAATTTATCAATGGTAGCATCCACTTTCATTTTCCTTTTAAAGATCCATTTACAACCTATCGGTTTGGATCCGGGTGGGAGATCTACCACTTTCCAAGTTTTATTACCCATTATTGAATCCATTTCTTCTTGAATAGCTTCTTTCCAAAAGGCTGAATCTTGAGATTTTATAGCCTCTTCATATGTTACCGGATCACTCTCAAGGTTAAAGCAAATTGGTCCATAACTATTTATGGATTTACCTGTTCCTTCTACAAGAAACATGAAGAAATCAGATCCAAAATCTTTCTCTTTCCGGATCCTCTTACTTCTTCTAAGTTCTGAACCATCCAATGTACCTACATTAGATTCATTGTTTTCTAAATTTTGTACATTAGAATGAACAATATCCTTGGGATAAGAAATTGAGTTAAATCTATCCTCTTGAAAAATTGCATCTCTTGACTCAATTATTGTATTAACAGAATATGAGTCATTCGATTCAATAGTCAAGAATCTGTATGCTTTGCTATTTTTTGCATAGCCTAAAAATACACATTCAATTCCTCTTTCACCCAATTTTTTTTTTTTTTTTTTGGTTCAGGCACTTTCACAATTGCTCTACAACCCCAAACTTTTAAATAATTAAGAGTCGGTTTCCTTTGTTTCCAAAGTTCATATGGGGTTATTTTGTTCCTTTTGTTTGGAACTCTATTGAGGATGTAACATGCTGTTAGCATTGCTTCACCCCAATATCCTTTAGATAATCCAAAATAGGACAACATGGCATTAACCATTTCTACCAAAGTCCTATTCTTCCTTTCTGCTATTCCATTTTGTTGTGGGGTGTATGGTGCAGTTACTTGATGCACAATACCAGTGGATTCAAAATAACTCGGATGATAGAACTCTCCTCCCCTATCACTTCTAAAGCATTTAATGAAAGTTTCATGTTGAAGTTCTACTTGTGCTTTGAATATTTTGAATTTATCTAAGACTTCATCTTTTGAATGCATTAAATAAACATAACAAAATCGAGTGTAATCATCTATGAAAGTAACAAAATACTTTTTACCACAAATGATGGGCCAACCATGTAAATCACATACATCTGAATGAATTAAATCTAGCACCCTAGAACTTCTTTTAACACTTTTAAAAGGTTGTCTTGTAATTTTAGTCAACATGCAAGTAGTACGAATCAAGGTTTTTATCAAAATTAGGAATTAGATTTGATTTCATCATATCCTCCAATTTTCTAAAATTAACATGTCCTAATCGCATATGCCATAAATCACAAGACTCAACAATATAAGCAGAAATCATATTATTATTATTAATATTTGCAACATTACATTTGAACATATTTTCACACAAATATCCCTTTCCTACAAACACACCCCCCTTTGAGAGGATAAATTTATCTCCCTCAAATACAGATTTGAACCCATTCTTATTAAGTAATGGTACAGAAATCAAGTTCTTCCTAACTTCAGGAACATAAAATACATCTTTAAGAGTGAGTGTTTTTCCAGAAGTAAATTCAATCTCTATGGTCCCTTTTCCTTGGACTTGCACAGTTGAAGCATTTCCCATGTACAAAACACTCCCATCTTCATTTATGGTCTTGAACATTTTCTTGTTTTTGCACACATGGCGAGTAGCACCAGGGTCTATCCACCAAGAATCAACATCTTCAATCATGTTGATTTCAGAAATGACCGCAACAAAATCATCATTTGTTGCCCTTGAATTCTTTTCTTTGTTCTTCTTTTTAAAGAACATGCACTCATTCTTGAAGTGTCCTTCTTTCCCACAAAAGTAACATTCACCTTTCCTTTTCTTTTTGATGTTATTACCGTTGTGGTTTTGATGAGACCTATCATTTTCATGATTTCTCTTTTTGAAAGATTTACTTGAATTTCCTTCTTCCATAACATGAACCTTTTCTTGAGTAACATGATTCTTAATACCTTCTTGTTTTCAGTATTCTTCTTCTAAACGAAGGTGATTGCCAAGTTGCTCAAGAGAAATGTCTTCCTTCTTATGCTTCATGGTTCGTTTGAAATCTTTCCATGAAGGAGGAAGTTTGTCAATTATGGATGATACAATAATTGTTTCATCCATATTCATGTTATGTTGTTTGTAGTTTTTAAGAATACGTTCAATCTCATATAATTGTTCCATAACAGATTTATTATCTACCATTTTGTAATTATTAAAATGAGAGACAAGGAATTTCTTACTTGTTGCGTTTTCACGCATGTATCTGGTTTCCAATTTGTCCCACAATTCTTTTGCAGAAGGGCTGCTCTAGTAGATATAGAACAGAGAGTCAGACATACCATTCAGGATATGTCCTAAGCAGATGTAGTCATCGTTGTCCCATTTCTGTCTGTCTCTTGTCTCAGCAACGGTTTCACCATCCTTCTCCTCAGGCCTTGCCATATTCAGAATGTATGCTACTTTCAATGTTGTAAGAAGAAACTTCATCTTCTTCTGCCAGCGGATGAAATTTCCCCCATCAAACTTTTCCAACTTAACAAAGTCAGATGTCATTTCTTTCAATGAAGCAGCCATAAGTAATCGAACCTAAAAATTGTTATATATCTTGATTTTTGGGAAGAGGCTGCTGCACTTGAAACCTGAAATGTTTAATGATTATGCATGTAAAACTCAAAGCGTATGGGGTTGCCACACTAACCTTTAGGTTCGATTCACCCCCACCAATAACTGTGTATTAGATGTAATAAGGAATGAACGACGAATCCCCTTCAGAATACTATGAGTTCCTTGACGTGTATTGCACAACCACACCAAGCGTATCTCCTAACAGTATTTTACAGATTTATGGTTCCAGCAATTCACTCATGCATTGGAGAATTGATGGATGATTTATAGTAAGAGAATGATGAAGAATTATGTTGTTAATGTAACAAAATTATGTTCAAAGTTGTGTGTTGCAATCTATCGAACTAATGCCCAAATATCAAGTATTTATAGTGCATTATATGACCCTTCACATGAAAGAAGACACCACTTTGACTTAAATCAATGTTATGGTTCATTAAACACTCTTTTGCCAAAGGTTATGACCATACACACTTGAATCAATGTCAAGGTTCATTAAGCATCTTTTTACCAAAAGTTATAATGTATATGAAAGGTTCTCATGAAGAGTTACAACTTTTGATCTAAAGTGATTCCATGATTTTGGAAATCACCAACAATTATTACATTGTAATTTTTTTGGCGCTGTTTGGAATTATATTCTTATGTGGCTTGGAGTATCTACTGCTTTGCCTTTTGAAGCTTCAAGTCATTTTTATCAGTTCAGTTTTATTGGTGGTGTTGCAAGATTAAGGAGATCATTGTTACAGGTCATTTGGTTTGCAACAATTTGAGAAATTTGGAAGGAAAGAAATAATCGAATTTTCAATGTTAAATAGCTCAATTCAGCATGTAGTGGACAAAATAAAAGCGTTAACTTTCATGTGGTTGAAGGGGAAACTCGTCATTCTTCCTCTCAATTACTATGATTGGTGGCACAGTCCGTTTACTATACTAGACATAAGTTGACTGTATTTTTTGTTTACCTTTGGAGGGTCGGCATAGCCGTGTAATTATTTAGTTTTTTGTATCCTGACTTTGACTGTATTTTGGTGTTTCTTCCTTAGCACATCTTCTGCTAGGAAGGCCTTTTTAATGTGGTAATATAATTCATTTTAACCTATTCAAAGAGTATATGTACTACGAATATAATTTTTAAACATTCAAACCTAATCTTCCATGAAGAAAGTAAAAAACAAAAAGAGTATTACAATAGATGTGATAAATTGAAGATTTAATTAAAAATAAATTATCAAAACAAATTTTTAGTAAAAGATAAAAGACGACAAATATATTTAAGCTTATATAAAAAGTGTACAAATATATAAATGTGAAATGTACTAGTTCTTTATTTCATGAAAAGCAATATCTATATATTATGCATGTGATGTCAGCCTAATGAAAGAATCAAAGAGAGTTCATAAAATTTATGGGAGTAGAATATCTTGAGAAATATTTTCCAGAACAAGCCGTCATGAAATTTATATACCACTTAAAAGTTCTCTCCACCACAAGAAGTGCATGTGAAGAACTCTAAGTACAAATAAATACTTACAATAACGTTGAACTACAAATCAATGAAAGTGATTCAACTAAGCGGTTAAACCCACATATATTAAAGGATTAACCTACTAATTAAGTAAGATCAAAAGTTAGACTTGGGTTTCAAATAATATCATGACAAACACAATTAATTGTATAGCCTTTGTCGAACGTGAGTTTCAAAGCTTATTTTGTTTTTGTTTTTATATATATCTTCGTAGGACATGAATAGCTTGTGACTTGTGACTCTTCCGTTCACTTTCAACGAAATGAATTACCAAACTTTCTCCTTCTTGTGAGGACATTGGTTTATAATATTTTGGTTGTTCAAAAAAAAAAAAGTTATTAACAAAACTGTTAAAAACGAAATCAATTAACAAACCTTTCGCATATAGGAAAAAAAAAAACACCCAGATGGAAAATTTGAGAGAACGCCATATGGGATATCTTGAAACGAGACATAAAATATTTTCTCCTTTATTAAATATTTCCTTGCATGTGCAATATATTACATATTTATATATCAAAATTTGGATAAACGTGATGATATTTTTTATATATGCATGCAAATTAAATAACTCCTACCCTACTCTTTGTACATTTTTTTTTTGAAGGATCTTTGTACATTGCTATCTTAATGATATGATCATATTCATGTCATATCATATTAATTTTTTGAAAATCCAGATATTGATAAGAACTTTATTTTTTTGACTTTGATCATCTTTATAGTTGAGATATATAATTAATAACTTTATACAAAAACATATTATCATGGTCTATAATTTTAAGCTTCATGGGTGCGAAATTAAAACTATTCCTTGCCTAATTATCATAGTCTATACACAGAAAAATTGAAAAGTTGTAGATAATTCACTCAAACTAATTCGAAACAAAATGAGAAATAAAAAACATGGAGATGTAATGAACCATTAGCAAACCTTAATCATTTTCATTGTAACAATTGTGATTAATCTTCTGCTCTTGTTTATGACTATATCATACTTTTTATCATACTCAATCTCATATTGTTAAAGCTGACTATATCATACTTTTTATCATACTCAATCTCATATTGTTAAAGCTTCGTGCTGATAACGTGTTATGAAATTAATCTAAATTATTGTAAGATATTGTAAAACATAGAATAGTAGAGAGAAAGGGATAAAGAGAGAACAAAAGAGTATGTTGTATTACTTCTCAAGCATGTCATTTATATTACAATATAAGTCAAATTTATAGGACACAAATGAGCAAGTGAATGATCAAAGCAATTAAGGATCACTAACCATACATTCACTAATAGGGGTTATAGGAAGGTGGAAGATTAAGGATGGACATCCACTAATTCTATTATTCATAACAATATTCATTAAAAATATTTTTTGCTTGAATGATGGATCAAAACATGGATTAAAACGTAGTACATAAATAATTCTTAGGGTCTTAGGGAAGGAGGGTATAATTTATTTTATGATTTTATATTCAAGGGAGAAATGTGTATATTATAACCTTAAAACTAGGCGAACATTTAAACTAGGGTTCGTTATTGTAGCCAAAAAAAACTAGGGTTCGTTCTTTTTCACCGACTTTAGTTTTTTAGTTTGCGCCGCACAATTGCTTTTGAGTTTTGACTCCAAATGAAGACCCTGAGACGAAATTACAACCATGATGAAATGAAAGACAGACTTAGTGATTTGCCGGACTGTGTTCTTCTTCGCATACTCTCCTCTTTGGATACCAAACAAGCCGTTCAAACTTGCGTTTTGTCTACAAGATACAACAATCTCTGGAAGCATGTTCCTGTTCTTTCACTAGGTTCTTGTCTCTTTAAGACTCGCAAACGATTCACAAAATTTGTGTCTAGGTTTTTGTCTTTACATGATGCATCAACGGCCTTGAGCCGTCTCAGCCTTTATCGTTACGGTATCATAGTTCCACGTCTACTTGAACGGATTTTAAATTATGTTGTTTCACATAATGTCAAGAGATTACGAATCCAACTCAAATGTGATATTCAACACTTTCCGTCTTGCTTGATTTCGTGTCGCACTTTAACATCTCTTAGATTTTATGTTTCCACTAGAATTAACAAACCGAAAATATTATTTCCAAATTCTCTTAATTTGCCCTCTCTGACCCGCTTGCATATAAGGTTTGTCTCCTTTCTTGGTGGAGCTGATCATTTTTCTGGGTTTCCCATGTTGAAAAGTTTGATGATTTCTTGTTTTATAATTTTGGGTGAACAAAATCTATGCATATCAAGTACCACGCTTGTAAAATTAAGAATAAACCCAACTTATCATAAACGCCCTCTGAACAATCGAAAAATTGAGTTATGTACGCCAAGTCTTCGTACCTTTGTTTTTATCGGTACTCCTTTTCAGATACTATGTTGGAGCCAGCTTCGTTCTATTAAACACGTAGAGATTTATGCATATATGTTGCAAAATTATGCACAGGTTCCTTCAAATCTACTTAGTTGGTTGCTAGAGCTTACTGATATCAAATCATTGAAAATCGCTACGGACACTCTTCAGGTATACTTTAATACCGTATGCAAGTATGTTAGAAGATACTAGTTATATGTGCATTAAAATGTTAGTTTGGCTGGTTTGTAGCATGTGTGCTTTTGAAATTCTTTATCCATGTAATTCTTTTCAACCTTGAATTGGCATGTCTTGAGACTTAATTTTTTTGTTTTATTCTTAAATTGTTTGCTTTATTTATTTCAAAATATAATAAAGAATATATGATACAACTTCATTAAACTGGTCATGATTCACCGTCGTACTTCATTGCTTAGGTCCTCTCCTTAGTTCCGGATTTGTTGAAGGTTAAATTTCATTCCTTGCGCAAGTTAAAGTCATTGACAGTCAAAATGGTTCAACTTTCATATCCCTTTTCCGACGCACTCATAGATGCCAAATTTGCGCAACATCCTGCCATGTCACAGGAAGAAGTCGCCAAGTTACAAGAAGAATTTAAAGAAGGATCTTCATCCATACCTGATGGAATAATTGATTTTTTGCTTCAAAACTCACCTTCAGCCGAAGTTCATTTTCAAAAGGTGAAATGTGCATTCTAATTTTGAAAGAGAAATTGTTTACTTTGATTTTTGCTTCCTGTATTTGTGTTTCCCTTGGCCTCTAATTATATTTATTTCCATTTATAAATATAGGTCCCTTAGGTGGAGAAACTAGTTGTATCTTGATACTAACATGTAAGACTGGTATGAATAAACTTTTAGTTCATAGAAGATTCTTAGCTGAAATAAACTTGAGCCCCTAAATTGTGAAAACTGTTTATTTCAAATTATGTGTTAGCATATCAAAACATGTCTATTTTACGTTTGTCTTAAAGTAAATCAAAACTATGGTTGATCATGTGATTCTCTTATTCAATATAACCAATCCTTGAAGTGCAATGCTTTTGTTTTGATATCATAACCTGTAGACGTTATGTGTTGCTTCATTTATAAGTTATATTTTGTTTAATGATGTCACTGATAATAATGAATTAAAGAGCTCAAAATTCAATTTTCATATGAATATATGACCTGAAAACATTGACAAACAGGTTCCTCCTCAATAGTAAAAATACATAGTTGTTTAAGTTCATGTAAGGAACTGTCATCATTAATAAGTTTTGGGATACAATTATCTAATTTTAATGTTTGGTGGCTTTGTGTATTTCAGGTAGAGAATGGCAATTAAAAGTAAAATTGTTTGGGCAAAAACACAAGGAGAAGAGGTTAGATTTTGTTGAAAAGGTTGGGTGAACATATAGTGCTGGAGGAATCTAATGTTGCTATTGATTGGAATCAAGAGAAGTATCCTCATAGCATGGATGCACCATACCAAGAACATTTTTCTAAGAGAAATTTTTGCTAGATATGTTTTAAAATTTGTTTTTCTTCCATTGTTTGACTAAATTATCATTCCTATAGTTCTTTTTTCTTCTTCAAGAGATTGACATATTTAAATATTTTGAAGTGTCATGTGGTTGATCCTTCTTTCTTTGATTTGAGGATCATGATGTTATTTGGATTAGAGGGTCTTATATATCCAACTGTAATATTGTGAGATTCATTTTTTATTGATCTTTTTGGCGGAACCGTTGAGGAGAGCTTTAGCAATGAGGCTATGTCAATCAACTAATGCTTTCTTATAGAGTGTCAATCAAACCAGCACTTGCTTTAGATGTATATTGATGCGGAGTCTCAATCATTGTTAAATTTTCTTTCTCTTTGAATACTTCTAATGTTTTTTCTTCCATCTACCACATCATTGAATATCTTCTTTAAACTTTCATAGCAATGAGTGAATGTGTACCGATAAAATATCCATAGAATATCTTTATTATTGATGTAAATATCAAGGTAATTTAAAACCAGATCGGACCGACCGGTTCATCCGTGAACCAGACCTATGTCCGGTCTAGAATGGCCTGTAATCCGTTCCGTCTAAAAATCGGGCGACGAACCGGAAAACCGATGGAAAACCGATGAAATTGGACAAAACCGACAGTTAAGAAGGTTTGATGGGTTGGACCGTGCGCGTTTGAGTTATTTTCTTCACAAAAAATTGAAAACAAGACGAGAACCATGGCCTAAATCTCAATTTCTCTTTTACTTTTCTTTACAAGTTACACACAGCACAACGCATGAAGAAAACCTCATTATTAATTAAAGCAAGATGAAAAAGAAAATTGAACAGTGGTTCGGGGACAATCTTGTTTTTCTTTTTTCTTATCAGTAAAAAACAATGGAGAGAAAAAAAGGAAGATAGATGATGATAAAAACATCATGTGAATATGAGAGAGAAATTTGTCTAAAATTTATCACAAAATAATTATACAAATATCATTTCTCATAGTGACTAAACTAACCAAGAGCTTGTAACAAAAAAAACTAACCAAGAGCTATACATACAAGTAAACACCACAAACTATTCAAACACCACCCATGTTCTAATGAATAAAAAATCCCAGCAACGCTGTTTTGACAAACAAAAATGGGAATCACAAAAGCTCCAAAACTTATGATCCGGCCTGCCTCCTCGATATATCTCACCAAATAATAATCGATCCAAAGCTGAGCAATATACATGATCAACTGAACTGCATTTTAAATTGCAAAGACAACATCAATTGATGCCTTCTGCCCATACCAGCCCGAAGTTAAAACATGCCATTTGCTTTTAAGGATAGTAGGAAATACTCTCAGTATGCCAAGAAAACCATTTAGAAAATTATTGTTTTTTTCTCTATGATTTAACCGGTGTTTTGCGTTTATAGTGTGAAGCTCAATCAGGTAGCTTAATAAAATTGCGGTGAAAACGGCTTCGTTACACGAGATTGGCTATTTGTACGCGTTAGCAAACATGCTATTAGAAAATTATTGTTGTAGTTAGGGTGCTGGGAAAATTAAACACAATTTTTGTTGTTTGTTTATTGTCTTCTTTTCTGTTTTTTTGTTTCCCTCGGCCCCTATTTACATGTTTGATTATATTGGCTAACTCACTTGAATTTTTTTCCTTATACATGTTTAATGAAATGTTAAGTTCTTGGTTCTTGGTTCTTATTTTCCTTTTTATTGGTAGTTGTTTTGGTTTTCCATTTTTTCATTTATTCATTTTCTTGAATTCCATAAAAGAATATTTCCAATGTGTGATGTGCTTTGGAAAAAATCAAATTAAGTTGAATTCCGCTGTCAAGAAATCAGTAACATTCGATCTAATTGTTCACCTTTTGACTTTAGTATGAATTGTTTGATTGACATAAGAATGCTCTCTAACTGTTGGTATGACTAATGAGCTCTTTGTTGTCATTTTGTTTTCGCAGCTGTCATCATGCATTGTTGTGAAGAGCCTTAACATATTGGATGTGTTTCATACATATGTTTGCTCAGATCCTTGGAGTTACTTCATTGACATGTTGTTTATCTTCACTCACTTGGGGTGCTCATTTATATTTTTCTTTGGAGCCTTGGTTTTATGTATTTTACATTGTTATCAATTCTTGTTCAAATAATAGTAAATTAATACTCTTTAACTTAGCAATGTATTTTAAAGTCAAGGCAAAGTTTTGTATGGATTAACTTATCGAAATTGACAATGAGAGGAATCAAAACTGAGATCTTGAGAGAAACACACTTCAAGATATTGGCTAAACCACCAATTCAATTCAAATGGACCGGTTCCAGATATCTACCTGTGTTTTGATTTCTTTTGAGATTTGACATTGTAAAAGTAAAGTACGAGTCTCTACTTTGTGCAATTTCACTTTAGCAACTTGTATCTTTTGGTTTGAACCATAGTCAAGCAATTCTCTTGACATATCGTGAATCACGAATTGATATTTGTGTATCCGTTCGTGGTATTTTTACAAATTGGTTCGCATAAATTCCTCTACAATTCTTTGAAATCAATGAACCGAAATAAGTGAAAATCAAAGAAAGTGGAAGACGAGGTTGAGTATGTGATAAAGATAAAAGAAAATCTATGGTGGTGCAAATAAATTTTGCATAAAATCTCTTCGAAGCTTGGAGGAAGAAAACGTTTTTTCGCAAAATAACACTCATAAAAAAAAGTCAAAGAAAAGTCAATATCAAAAAAGGTTTTGAGATGCACTAGTTTGTTGTAGTCGGCTATTATAATCCTTATACTTTTTTGTTGTAGTACGAGACTCTATATGTAACGCCCTAGTTGCTTTTATTTAATTTCAGTTGATTTTAATAAGTTTATATGATTTTAAATAATTTATGTTGATTTTGTGGATTATTTTGATTATTTAATTAAAATAGGTGAGAATTATAATTATTAGAAGGTTGGGGATTAAAATGAATTATTTAATATTTTATTGGGAGTTAATTAGAAATAAGTGGGAATTAAGTGGTATTAATAGGAGTTAGAAGGAAAGAGAGTCAGAAAACAGTTTTCACGTAGAGACAGTGAGAAACAGAGAAAAGGGAGAAAAACCTAGAACAAGAGAGAAGAAGCAAGAAGAGATAAGAACGCAGCTTGAATTCAAGAAATAATCTAAGGTAAGGGCGAGACTAACTCTCAACTTTAGGTTCTATAATTCGTTGATAAATGTAGGGTTGTTAGGGTTGATGAATTGAATTAGGTTAAAGATGAATTGATGTTAATAACTTAATGAATTCATGTAATTGTTGTTGTTTAATGCTGTTCTGACGTTAGAATGTATAGGAGTGATGAAATTCATCAAAATTGAGTCTTTAGGTGTTGAAAAAGGGGTTTAGGGTTGAAAAGGAGAAGTTTGTTCGTACAGTTTGTGGTTCTGTCAATCGCCGCTCGCCGCGGTGAGTAAACCCACTCGCCAAGCGAGCAATGCCTGTGTAGCTCGCCACGGCGAGTAGTGGAGCCATATCGCTCGCCACAGCGAGCAGATGCACTCGCCACGGCGAGTTGCTTAAATTAAAAGTCGTTAATTGTCTTAATGAGGTTTTTGGGCAAATTTTTATATCAATTTGAGTGCCTTAATATGTTTAGGGATGAATGGCACCTTTTTACAGAATCAAATTTGGGTTTTGGGAACTTAAAAATGAAGATTTTAGGTGAAAAATGTCAAAAATGCCAAGAGCAACCACTTTTGCTCGCCTTGAGCTCGCCCCCAACTCACCACAGCGAGTAGCTCAATTTTCTGAATTCGCCACGGCGAGTAGAGTAGCTCGCCACGGCGAGTAGTACTGTAGTATGCCTAAATTGTTGAATTTTGTTGTGAGGCTTTGATGTGCCCTTTTGTTGTGTCCTATTGTTTAAGTTGGAGTCTTATGTCATAGTTGATTATGCATATTGTAGTTGTCGTTGCTGTTGTTGAATTGTATGTAGATATACACTAGTGAGTCCATTCATACTCATACCTTGTTGAGGGCTTATGCCCTGGAGTGTTTTATCACTCAATCGTTGAGGGCTTATGCCCTGGAATGTTATTTCATTCAACTGTTGGGGGCTTATGCCCCGGAATGCTTAGCATTCAACGCGCGTAAAATGGTACCACATGCATTTGCATTAGTCGCATTGTTGTCGTTGTTGTTGTTGTTGTTGTTGTTGTTGTCGTTATAGCCGTTGTTGATTGAGTCGTCGGTGTCGTAGTTGATGATGTTGTTGAATTGTTTAAATTATAAACTGATAGTTGACTATTATTATGCTGTTGTTGTTGAAATTAATTGATGAATTATATTATCTATTGTTGTTTGTGAATCTCACCCCTTCTGCTGGAATTGCCGCCTTGTGGGCAAGTGCAGGTAACGAAGATTAGTAGAGATGTCGGCTCAAAGTATCTTAGGGCTCTGATACATAACGGGATGGGGATTCTTACAACTTGTTCTCTTTCCTTACATATTGTTTTGAATTATGAAAACTTTGATGAGGCCTGCGTGCCAAAGACTTATTTTGTTGTTTTAAATTAATTCCGCTGCGAAGTTTGAAGGTTAATTGTTATTGACTACTTTTTATGAAGAATAAATAGTTATTTATTCATTTGGAGATTTTATTTGAAGAAAATGTAGCATTCCGTTATGTGAACTCTGATTTTATTTACGAAATTTTTATGTTGGGAAAACGGGGTGTTACACTATACCCAGACTCTATACCTTCGTTAGTACCAAGTTTTTTACATGTAACGTATCGTGAGCATGTACAAATGTGAATTGCAAATTATGTAACTATGGTTATGGTTATAACTAACTATACAACTGGTAACGTCCAAATTATTCAATTTTCTTAATGTTGAAAAGGGATTAACACGGACATCATCGCTGAAACACATGATCCTTGTATAGACATGTTCTTTATTTCTGGAAAATTTAAATTTAAAGAATTAGGAAATAAATTTTTAAGAAGATAATATAACAGTCGAGACTGAGGTTAAGAAACGATCATGTGTAACAAAAGAAGAAGAAAGGGAAAATTGAGGAATATAACAATCAACATCAACTCATAATTGCTGAACTTTATGTGATAATGCATATTTCAAAATTCTTGAGTGTGAACGTTACTCTACGGTGTTAATTGAGGGCTTGCAGTGCAATCGTGTCATTGCAAAGAGACAAAATGAGAGGCATAAATTTGATGAAACCCTTGAAGAAATTATTTCTCAAGTGACTATAACTTATTTTAAGGGTGGGAAGATACTTCCATATATTCTTCCAGATATTTTGATGGTTATGCCTTTCTCTCTTCATCGCGATTATCTCGTGGTGAAAAGAAAGCATAAGCAAAGTGTGTTGGATTGCGATGGTTAGTTAGGTTGAAAATCATAAACTTTGAAGCGAGGGACGGTGCCTATATTGATTGTTGTTTTAAAGTCACAAGATTGTTGAAGTCTCCATGCAGTTGGAATTAGGGATGGCAATTAGACCCAAGCCCATCGGGCACCCGCAAAAAATACCCGCAATGGGCGGGTAAATACCCGCATTTACGGGTATGGGGACGGGCTCGAGTAATTACCCGCAAACTTGAACGGGCATGGGCGCGGGTACAGACACTCTAATGCCCAGCCCGCCCCGCAGCTCGCATATATATATATATATATATATATATATTTATTTAAATTTATATACCACTAAAATTAATTAGTTAATTGTAACATTTTTACAAGTATTTAAACCAAAACATTTTTTTAGAAGTGTCTAAACCTAAACTTAAAAAGTGCTTTCTTTGTCCCAAGTCTTGCTAAAATATTTTAGAACGCAATTTAGAATATTTTAGAACACAATCTGAAATATTTTGGTAAGCAATCTGATATATTTTAGTGTTTGATCTGAAATATTATTTTTGATACTCAATAATATATATTTATGTACTGAATAAACATATTTATGTACTGAATAATATATTTTTGTACTCAATATAATATTTTGTTACTCAATTGAGATATTTTTGTACTAAATCTAATTTTTTTTAATTAAAGTGCGGGTAATGGCGCGGGTACAGGCATTTAGATGCCCATAGGGCATGGGGACGAGCATTAAAATTGTTGCCCACGAAGGTATGGGTTCGGGTACGGGCATCTTTTATAAACACGGGTACGGGGACGGACATTATAGTACCCTGCTCATTGGGGACCCATTGCCATCCCTAGTTGGAATGAAGAAACAAACCGGAGAACAAAATGTTTTTTATTTTCTTATTGAATATTTATTTAATATCTAAAACTAGAGTCTCAACTCAACCATTAATTATTTTCAATACCGATAGGCAATAAATAGAGATCTTATTTCTTGATAATATGCTCATATTGAATATTATGATCGCAATGATTCGGGAACAAATCACTCACCAAAATACATTAGCCATTAAAAAACTAAAAAAAATAAACTCATCTTTTCTTAAAAATATACATTTATTTTAATTCATTTTTCTTAATACTTATTTTCAAATAAGTGAATGTGCACAAATATTATGCTCCATTATGGAAATTGGAAATATATGTACATGAGAATTTTCCCAAGTGTGATTGAGATTTTCCACATAAGATAAAGTGTGATATCTAATCATTCATGTTCATCACATCTAAATTTATCATGTGTTTCCATCTTCTTTTAAAAGGTGAAAGATCACACTTTATTTCTCTCATGTGAAAAATACACATGAGATATACATTTGCCTAAAATGTGAAGGACCCATCAATAACAAACTCAATGAAAACGAAAAAAATAGAATAACGAAATCGCAACAAAACGACATAGAAAACAAACGCAATTGTTAATAAACATAGTGAAACTCACAAGAAAGCACAACTTTGTCAATTGTTCGCAAACATTGACTCGTTTGTTGGTTTGCATATCACCAGACACGTGTTTGTTTTTAGGACTTAAGAATTGGGATTAGGAGACGAAAAATTGGATTATACAAACGAGCCAATAAAATCAAAGTCTCATGAATAAAGATTTTAATGAAATAGAATAGAATCTGATACAACTGAGAATTGATACAAAAATAATATTGAATGAGAGTTTTAGAGAGAAAGAAATAATTGTTAAAATGTTGATTGATTCTTAAAAGAGGGGTAAGACCTTATTGTTAATTACAACAAGAGTAAAATGATATGAGAAAACTATTATTTAAAATAAGAGTTAAATGGTGAATTTTTTTATTGTTACAATATGAGGATCTTCTAAGTTTCACATTACTAGGTTTTCAAAAATTTGAAAAAGGAAACCCCTTTATTTTTATTTTTTTGAAGATGCTAAAATGGAATATATTACTGAAAGCCTGAAGATTTCAGCATAAGGAGTGCCGAAAACCCAGTTGAAAACAGATGGGGAACAAAAACAGGAATTAACCAACAAAGAAAGCTATTTCAGCATAAGGAGTGCCGAAAACCCAGTTGAAAACAGATGGGGAACAAAAACAGGAATTAACCAACAAAGAAAGCTACCCTGTTACATAAAACAAAACCAAAACTAGGGCGATTTGCTTTCAGTCACCAGTAAGATATTGATTTATCGAAGCTTCTGTTTATCTAAAATGGCCCTCACGTCCGATTTTCTTTCAGTCACCAGTAAGATATTGATTTATCGAAGCTTCTGTTTATCTAAAATGGCCCTCACGTCCGATTTTCTGTACAAAAGAACACACAAGTAGAGGTATTGGGGTTCGAACCCCGGTTATGGCATCCAGCCTAACAATTTCGGCATTTTTCCAGTTGAGCTAGAACTTCTGGATTGCGCACAGTTTTATTCTCAACCAAAACTAAAATTCTTAAATCATATATCTTTAAAATCTTATGTTTTTGAAATATTTTTTAAGACAACTTTATAACATTATAAAAAGTACCTCCACAAAAAATAAACTTCAAATTTAATTTTTAGGTCTAGAATTTGGTAACTTTTATCATAAACTTTTATTTGGAAGGTTTGATTCGTCATGTTTTTGATAAGCTGAAAGTAATGACTTTGCCGTAGCTGAAAACAAGTTTTAATTTGTGATTTATCTTTTGGTTAGCATATTTGGTGGTAAATCCATTGGTTTGTCTTCGGGTGTTTACTTCATGTTTTCTATGGTCTGTTTAACATAGGCTAAAATTGTGTGGCTAAATTTTTTAGGAACTAAAAAAGATCATTAAAATTAAGTAAGAATTACGCTTAGAAAATCTTTATATTATATGGACAAAAAATATGTTTAACTCTTTTTTCAATTTCTCATATACCTATGATGAATTCAAATTATGTACGAATTGTTGAAAATAAAATGTTTTGAAATTACTTGTTAAAAAAAAATGTTTTGAAATTAATTAAGTACCATATCAATTGTGGATTCTTCTGTAACGAACAAAATATCAATTGTGGATTGAAAAAATTTCTGACTATGAGTGGTAGTTTTATATTAGATTAGCAACTTTCTTTTTCTTTTGAGTCGGAGAGTGTATCACTGGAAACATGAGAAGGTTAAGAGTGCTGAGCTGGAACCTAATGTAAGATGGTGCATGGGGTACGTTTGAGAGTGATCACGTAAGAAAGTTAATTAGAGGGGAGAAGGAAATCATCATAGAACTTTGTTAATTGTTGGAGAGTTCATTTAATTACAAAAGAGACGACGACAACAAAAACCAAGCCTTATCCCATTAAGTGGGGTCGGTTACATGGATCAAATGACGCCATAGTATTCTATCATAAATCATATTTGAATCTAACTCATTGACCTCTAAATCTTTTCTATTGGTTTCTCTAATAGTTTTTCTAGGTCTTCCTCCACCTCTTTTAACCTGACTCTCATCCATTTGATCTACTCTTCTTACGACAGCATCTACGGGTCTTCTCTCTACATGTCTAAATCATCTAAGTCTATTTTCTACCAACTTTTCTACTATTGGTGCTACCATATCTCTCTCTCTCTCTCTCTCTCTCTCTCTCTCTCTATATATATATATATATATATATATATCTCTAATGGTGTCATTCCTTATCCTATCATGTCTAGTCTTACCACTCATCCAACGCAACATCCTCATCTCCACTACACTTACTTGATTCTCGTGTTAGCTCTTAACCGTCCAACACTCCGTACCATACAACACATCGCCAGTCTGATTGTTATCCGACAAAACTTTCCTTTCAACTTAAGGGGGTACTTTCTTATCGCACAAAACATCTGAGACTCTTCTCCATTTCAACCACTCAGCTTGAATACAATCATTTACATCTGCTCCTGTTTCTCCGTCATTTTGTACTATGGACCCAAGAAATTTAAACCGTATAACTTAGGGTATGATTTGATCCCCCAACTATCACCTCCAATGGAGACCTGCTTCTCCTTTTGCTGAAGTTACATTCCATATACCCCGTCTTGCTTCTACCCATGCGGAAACCATATGCTTCTAAGGCTTGCCTCCAAGTCTCTAGTCTCTCGTTTAATTGTTCCCTCGAGTCACCAAGCAAGACTACATCATCTGCAAAAAGCATACATCTCGGTGCTAACTCTTGGATGTGTTCCGTCAGTACATCCAAAACTAAAGTAAAAAGATCAGGACTTAAGGTTGACCCTCGGTGCAGTCCTATTGTTATGGAAAAATCTTCGGTATCTCCATCATGCGTCCTCACACTAGTCGAAGCTCACTCTTACATACCCTTGATAGCTTTAATATAGGCAATCATAACCCATTTCTTCTTCAGGGCTTTCCATAAAATACCTCTAGGTACTCTATCATACGTCTTCTCCAAATCAATAAAAACTAAGTGTAAGTCTTTTTTATTCGTCCGATATCGCTCCATGACGAGTCGAAGTAAATAGATCGCTTCCATAGTCGACTTTCCAGGCATAAAACCAAAATGGTTATCCGTAACTCGAGTATCTTTTCTTAGTCTTCGTTCAATCACTATTTCCCATAACTTCATGGTATGACTAATTAGCTTAATTCCCCTATAATTCCCGCAATTCTAAACAAAGAGACAATAAGAAGAAAAAGCAAACAATCTTCATTCCACTCCAAAGGAGCAATACACAAAGAAGAACTAGGAGCAATGAATTACCTCAACAATTTCCGAACAAAAACTAATTAAGATTGAACTTCCTCCAATTCCTTTTTCATTAAGATGAAAATTTTATTAGATAAAGAGAGAAGTACAAAGAATACTAAACCTATTAGGAGGGGGAAAGTACAAAGCGTACCTCAACAAAGAAGATGGTTTGAATATCATTCATAATATAAACAAGGACCCGTATGTGGTTATTACCATGGTTTCAAATTCCTTCATATATGATTATAGCCATAAACTCATATCATATTTAAACCCTCCTATAAAATAATAATATTAACAATAATAAAAAAAAAATTAAGGACTATTAATATAATAATATATATTAAACGTGTATATTTGATGGTTAAAATAATAGTCTGTGAAATAATCTAGCCATGATACCATTTATTATTTATTATACTTATATCAAATTAAATTAGACCCACAAGGTATTTCATTGGCATCTCATCATTTTTTTTTTGTTATGTAATATCAATTGCGTCATGTGGCACCTCTCAAAACACAACTCCCCATGATCTCATCATTTTTTTTCTATGTAAGTGATATTCATCAACTTATCCATGATTTAATACTTCTTTGCTACACCTATTCATAAACATCCATTCATTTCCATCACTTTTAGTTTCACATATATTTTGTTCATAAACATCACGTAATCCCACAATCGCATGATCTTTAACCTTCCTTCAACCATACTTTGACATTCCATATTTTACCAAGTAGTTTATGGAGTTGATGGGATTTCCTCTTACCATCAAATCAAATTGTAAGTTACTAAGCTATATTTATTTTTAGATTCAATAATTGTTGGCCCGTAAAGAATAATTTTTTATTTATTTATTTTTTTACCATTTTTTAGTGACTCTCCACATATCTTCCTATACATTGTCGATTCATTTTAGAAATTGTCGATTAATAAAAATAAATTCTAATGTTATAATGTTATTAAACAATAATAAGAGTAATTATATTGTTATAACTCACGTTCCTGTTTATTATACATGGTTAAGATGTTCTCTTTAAGCTGGCTGAAAGCTAAAGAAACCACTTTTGTTCATGGTACTCAGCAGTGGTGGTCTAACCCTCTTGTTTGTTTGGGTATAAGCTAATGTTGCTCTGATGTGTCATGTTTGTAACCGTTGTAACTCTTGAATTCTGTAGTAGTCTCTAATACACACTTTGTTCTTTCAGGACTGTTCTATTTTAGTTATATAATTTCATTTTGGGTTGTTAAAAAAAAGTAATTATAATGTATAATTATAATTTAATTCAAAAATCATGCATGAAATACATATTTATTATTTAAAAACCAAAGAGAATCGTTTTAGAAGGTTATCAAACCTTGCTAAATGCATTCTTTGTTAATCAAATAAAATCTAAAATTAATATATCATAAACTTTAAATTTTAAAAAATTGAATATTAGATAAATCACACATAATTGATTTTTTCTCAAAGTCATCAAATAAACACGACTTTGGAGTAATGTATTTCAATCGTAAACTATACATGCATGAACAACTAATACATGTTTAAAAAAAGGGAAATGCTAACCATTGCCCTGAGAGCAATGATTAAGAAGTCTAAAAAAAAAGTTTTGTATTGGAAATGATGCATTCAAGACATTGAAAGTTTAAAAAGTAACATTTTTTTTACATAAAACTTAAAAATTATTTCCATTTTTAAATCCTTAACCATTGCCCTGAGGGCAATGGTTAGCGAGACCCTTAAAAAAATACATATGTGTCTCATTTATTCATGTATTAAATATGACTTTTGAAGTCAAGTATTTCAGTTACAAACAACAACACCAACTACATGCATGAAGCACAAATATATCTTTCAAAAAATACATATTTTCATCAATCATATATAAAATAAATCACTTTAAGTCATGAATGTCATGTGAGAATAAGCATTATATATGTTAGTATTACAAAGAGATTCTTAATTTTAACCCAGTATTATGTTTCTTCTTTCTGTAAAATAACTTAATTAACTAATTTTTTTTTTTTATAAATAGTCGCAAAAGTGTGAGTAAAGTTTTAATATTTTATGGAAAAATTATAAATTACATCATTTACACCACTTTGAAACTAGAAGGGAAATATCAACAAAGTTAATTATTTCTTTTTGCTCTCATTTGTTTTTATCTACTCTATTATATATTTTTCTTTTACACAAATGTATAAAATAAAAGACACATTTGCAAACATACGAGCACAGAAAATTGTTACCCTATAATTATTTGACATATATTTAAAACAAATTAGTCTGCATCTAAATATTTAAACAAAATTGATGCACTTAGTGTCTTATTGTCTTGGTTAGGATTTCTTGGTGTCTTGCTGTTTTTCTTCCTCTATGATTTTTGTCCCCTTTTGGGTTTTGTGTAGCAGGCTCTTGTGTATGGCAGACAATTATGTTTATTTTACTTCCAAACATAGCCTAACCATAGTGCTGATGGGGATAACAAGTTTCCACTCTTCAAATTTCCATTACTCTCTGACCCCAACGACATTGATACCATCAACGACAACAACCCTCCATTCTGCTACCTCTCCAAACAAAATATATTCCTCATCAAACCACCACAACAACAAGAAGAACAACCCCTGCTTCGCCCTTGGTTGATTAGAATTCACAAAAACACACGTGGCCAAACCCAATTCATCCACCTACTCCTCCCTTGTTGGCAACCTAATCATATAAGTCTTGTGTTCAATTTCAAAAAATTGCCTATCTTTCATTTAGGAAGCAGTTATTTCACTTGGGACTACAACATGAAATGCGACAATCCGCCATACAATCTTGACTACATGTTCCTTGAAAAGGTCGTTGTTGTTACGTGCCATGGAAAAAACCCTCTCATTGCTGCCACATTATCTTCTCCACCGCAGCCGTTACTTTTCAAATGCGGTGATGGGAAATAGAAGGTGATTCCCAACATGTCTGTTGTGAAAGTGACTCAAAATTGTAGAAATTAAGGTTTCTGGAATCTGTCAAAATCAGGGCCTGAATGGTGCTGTCTGGGGCCTGAATTTGAGTGATGTTTTTTGTCTGTTGGTTCGGCAAAAATCGATGGCCGAATGGAGGAATTCGGGGCCTGAATTTGCCAGCAGAAAATATAACAGAAACATATTTTTGGGCTGGATTTGTTACAATTTTATGAGGGTTACTTTTTCAATAAATATAGACTTTGTATCAGAGTAAACTTTGAGATAGAGGGGGCTGAAACAAGGGTTTAGAAAGACAACAACAAAACTAGGGTTTGTATAGAGTTTGTGCCTTGAGAACAAACACTAGGGTTTGAGGGTTGATTCACCTTGGAAAACACTATTAGGATTGAGTCTCTTGGTTAGGTAAGAGATTGAGACTTTGGGTAGAATTAGGCGGGAGACTTATTCTTGTAACCCATTGATATCTCTTTTGTAAAGTTACTCATCATTATATTGGAACGGGTGGCTGCTCTCTCCCCCATATTAGGTCAATTTTGGACTATACTGGGTAAACAATTATTTTGTGTTCTCTCTTATTTTCTCTTGCTGTTTTCTACTTTTGCTTGTGATTATAACTGTTAGCCACTTGTATTGGTTGCTTGATTATTCTTTGCTCCACACATCAAGTATTTATTGGTGTGATTTTTTCATCGAATTCACAACAATCAGCGCCCACCGTGAGGAAATGATCAAAGGATAATCAAGTACCATGGGTTCAAAGTGGGATATGGAGAAGTTTACCAGAGATAACGATTTTGGGTTATGGAAGGTAAAGATGGAAGCGGTGTTACAACAAAAGTGTGAGAAAGCTTTGAAGGGTGAAGGTGCGTTACCGGTCAACATGTCACGAGCGGAGAAGACCGAGATGGTGGACAAGGCCAAGAGTGTCATTGTCTTGTGCCTCGGGGATAAAGTCTTGAGAGAAGTAGCGAAGGAACCAACCGCGACATCGATGTGGTCAAAGTTGGAGTCTTTGTATATGACAAAGTCTTTGCCTTATCGACAATTCTAAAGCAACAACTCTACTCATTCAAGATGGTGGAGTCAAAGGCATCATGGAGCAACTTACGGAGTTCAACAAAATCTTTAAGGACTTGGAGAATATTGAGGTGCAACTTGAGGATGAAGATAAAGCTATACTTTTGTTGCGTGCTCTACCGAAATCTTTTGAATCGTTCAATGATACCATGCTCCATGAAAAAGAAGGCACTGTTACCTTGGAAGAAGTTTAAGAGGCTTTAAGAACCAAGGAGTTGATCAAGTCCAAGGACTTGAGATTTCATGAAAACGGTGAAGGCCTAAGTGTCTCAAGAGGGAATGGTGGAGGTAGAGGTAACCGGAGAAAAAGTGGTAATAAGTCAAAATCTAAATGCTTTAACTGTCACAAGATGGGTCACTTCATGAAGGATTGTCTGGAGGTTAATGGTAATTCCGCACAAATTGTTTATGAGGGTTATGAGGATGAAGGTGCTCATGTAGTGTGTTCTTTGGAGGATGAAGAAGGTGATGTGTCTCACCTTGGGAGTGATGCCTAGTAGAGAGGTGGTTGTCTGGAGAGACGTTAAACCCTCAACGTCAGCCTGGAGAGGTGGTGGTAAGAATACTCATGATCAGTCTGGAGGGGCAGAGGAAACAATACTCATGATCTACATGTTGAGATGGAGTTTCAAGGTTGAAGACATAGTGGGATGTACACATTTGATAGTTGAGAGGTTGAAAGCTCAGCTTGAGGTGGAAGTGAACACACCTGTTATGGTACGTTTATGGAAAACCTTGGGTGTTATGCTCTAGTGGTGAGCAAGGGATTTCTTCATGAAGACGAAAGGCATTTTGGAGGTTGAAGAATGTATAGCACGGCTTGCGGTATTACCCTAAAAAAAAGGCCAAGGGTGATTGGATGCAAGGTGATCTTCAAGGAAGCGGGAGATGTCCTATGTTGAAGATGTTATGGTGAATGCTTGTGGATCTACCTAAAACTCTTAGTGTAGTTGGACTGCAAGGACTCTCCGAGAAAGCGGAAGACGTTCCGATGGCTGAAGAGGTTAAGGTGAATGCTTTTGGAACTACCTAAAATTCCTAGTGTAGTTGGACCGCAAGGACCTTCGAGGAAGCGGAAGACATTCCGATGGCTGAAGGGGTTAAGGTGTGTACTTGTGGAACTACCTAAAATTCCTTGAGTAGTTTGGACACAATGATCTTCAAAAGGGTGGAAGACATTCCGATGGTTGAAGAGGTTCGGGTGTAAACATGTGGAGCTACTTGGTGTAGTGGGATGCAATGGAAAGAGCAGCAAGGTGGTTGATGGTTTGACATCATCACTAATTTAGAGTCAATGTGGAGATTGTTGTGAAAGTGACTCAAAATTGAAGAAATTGAGGTTTCTAGAATCTGTCAAAATCGAGGCCCGAATGGTGTTGTCGGGGCCTGAATTTGAATGTTGTTTTTAGTCTGTTGTTTCGGCAAAAATCTGTGGCCGAATGGAGGAATTTGGGGCCCGAATTTGCCAGCAGAAAATATAACAGAAACGTATTTCTGGGCTGGATTTGTTACAATTTTATGAGGGTTGCTATTACTATAAATATAGACTTTGTATCAGAGTAAACCTTAAGATAGAGGGGGCTGAAACAAGGGTTTAGAAAGACAACAACAAAACTAGTGTTTGTATAAAGTTTGTCTCTTGAGGACAAACAGTAGGGTTTGAGGGCAGATTCACCTTGGGAAACACTATTAGAATTAAGTCTCTTGGTTACGGGAAAAGATTGAGACTTTGGGTAGAATTAGGCGGGAGACTTATTCTTGTAACCCATTGATATCTCTTTTGTAAAGTTACTCATCATTATAGTGGAACGGAGGGCTGCTCTCTCCCCCAGACAAGTTTGTTGTAGTCGGCTATTATAATCCTTATACTTTTTTGTTATAGTACGAGACTCTATACCCAGACTCTATACCTTTGTTACTACCAAGTTTTTTACATGTAACGTATCGTGAGCATGTACAAATGCGAATTGCAAATTATGTAACTATGGTTATGGTTATAACTAACTATACAACTGGTAACGTCCAAATTATTCAATTTTCTTAATGTTGAAAAGGGATTAACACGGACATCATCGCTGAAACACATGATCCTTGTATAGACATGTTCTTTATTTCTGGAAAATTTAAATTTAAAGAATTAGGAAATAAATTTTTAAGAAGATAATATAACAGTCGAGACTGAGGTTAAGAAACGATAATGTGTAACAAAAGAAGAAGAAAGGGAAAATTGAGGAATATAACAATCAACATCAACTCATAATTGCTGAACTTTATGTGATAATGCATATTTCAAAATTCTTGAGTATGAACGTTACTCTACGGTGTTAATTGAGGGCTTGCAGTGCAGTCGTGTCATTGCAAAGAGACAAAATGGGAGGCACAAATTTGATGAAACCCTTGAAGAAATTATTTCTCAAGTGACTATAACTTATTTTAAGGGTGGGAAGATACTTCCATATATTCTTCCAGATATTTTGATGGTTATGCCTTTCTCTCTTCATCGCGATTATCTCGCGGTGAAAAGAAAGCATAAGCAAAGTGTGCTGGATTGCGATGGTTAGTTAGGTTGAAAATCATAAACTTTGAAGCGAGGGACGGTGCCTATATTGATTGTTGTTTTAAAGTCACAAGATTGTTGAAGTCTCCATGCAGTTGGAATTAGGGATGGCAATTAGACCCAAGCCCATCGGGCACCCGCAAAAAATACCCGCAATGGGCGGGTAAATACCCGCACTTACGGGTATGGGGACGGGTTCGAGTAATTACCCGCAAACTTGAACGGGCATGGGCGCGGGTACGGACGCTCTAATGCCCAGCCCGCCCCGCAGCTCGCATATATATATATATATATATATATATATATATATATATATATATATTTAAATTTATATACCACTAAAATTAATTAGTTAATTGTAACATTTTTACAAGTGTTTAAACCAAAAAAAAATTTTAGAAGTGTCTAAACCTAAACTTAAAAAGTGCTTTCTTTGTCCCAAATGTAGTTGGACTGCAAGGACTCTTCGAGAAAGTGGAAGACGTTCCGATGGCTGAAGAGGTTAAGGTGAATGCTTGTGGAACTACCTAAAATTCCTAGTGTAGTTGGACCGCAAGGACCTTCGAGGAAGCGGAAAACATTCCGATGGTTGAAGGGGTTAAGGTGTGTACTTGTGGAACTACCTAAAATTCCTTGAGTAGTTTGGACACAATGATCTTCAAAAGGGTGGAAGACATTCCGATGGTTGAAGAGGTTAGGGTGTAAACATGTGGAGCTACTTGGTGTAGTGGGAAGCAAGGGGAAAGAGCAGCAAGGTGGTTGATGGTTTGACATCATCACTAATTTTGAGTCAATGTGGAGATTGTTGTGAAAGTGACTCAAAATTGAAGAAATTGAGGTTTCTAGAATCTGTCAAAATCGAGGCCCGAATGGTGATGTCGGGGCCTGAATTTGAATGTTTATTTTAGTCTGTTGGTTCGGCAAAAATTTGTGGCCGAATGGAGGAATTTGGGGCCCGAATTTGCCGGCAGAAAATATAACAGAAACGTATTTCTGGGCTGGATTTGTTACAATTTTATGAGGGTTACTTTTACTATAAATATATATTTTGTATCAGAGTAAACCTTAATATAGAGGGGGCTGAAACAATGGTTTAGAAAGACAACAACAAAACTAGGGTTTGTATAGAGTTTGTCTCTTGAGGACAAACACTAGGGTTTGAGGGCTGATTCACCTTGGGAAACACTATTAGAATTAAGTCTCTTGGTTACGGGAAAAGATTGAAACTTTGGGTAGAATTAGGCGGGAGACTTATTCTTGTAACCCATTGATATCTCTTTTGTAAAGTTACTTATCATTATAGTGGAATGGAGAGCTGCTCTCTCCCCCAAATTAGGTCAATTTTGGACTGAACTGGGTAAATAAATTATTTTGTGTTCTCTCTTCTTTTCTCTCGTTGTTTTCTACTTTTGCTTATTATTATAACTGTTACCCATTTGTATTGGTTGGTTGATTATTCCTTGCTCCACACATCAAGTATTTATTGGTGTGAGTTTTTCATCGAATTCACAACAATGTCAATGGAATTCGGTTACATATGCCTTTTTAAAAGCCGGCATTATGTGGTTAACATAATTGGTTAGACAGTTATGGTTGGACTAGACTCAAGTTTCCATTTAGTGGCTGAACCTTTGGTTGTTGGTAGGTACAAAAATTTCTTAGCGGAGAGCAATGGGGATTTTTTGTTAGAGGACGTTCATGTGTTTACTCTAAGGATTGATTTGTTTAAGTTTAATGAAAAGGAGAAGAAGTGGGTGAAGCTAACGAGATTAAGGGATAGAGGCAGCACTTTTATATTTAATTAAGGTTGTTCTTAGCTTGTGATTTAAAAGTTTCAATGTATTATATTTAATTGTTTAGAGGCAGCAAACTGTTAGACCTCTTATCAGTATTGTTATTGTATTATATTAGGCCGCAAATATTATGATATTTGACAGATTTTGAAAAGATATGAAACTGATATGGAAAATTCAGTAGGAATTTATTTTGGGTCACTAGACTCTTTAGTTTCGTGGATAGGTGTTGCCTTGCATCATTAGACCATCTCTTTCCTTGGAATCCCATTTTTTCTATATGCTGTCTTCAATTATCACCATTTTGACTACAGGCTCCTTCTTGTTTGCTTTATTGTAATAGACATTGTGAAAATATGATAGTTATGCAACTTATAGCTAGAGTTTTGGAGTTATGATGCTCCATTCTTCTTCAGTGTTGCCATGCATATATTTCCCTTTGTGACCATCATCAACAATTTATTATACTGCATGTTAATTTCTTCCCTCACCCCATTATGGTGTGCTCTTTTCTTCCTGTATCCTTCTTTTTTTTTTCATTTTGAAGTTTTGTTATCTATTTATTCTAAACAAATTTGTATTACTAAAATAATTTATACTTTCTAACCACAAAAATAAATGTCAGCACCACAATGAAAAATACAATTGCGCAATTTGCATTGCTCAAGATAGTCATGCAACTTATATATACGTTGAACCAACAATTTAATACAAAAAGGGTAAAACAATGCCCCTATACTGCCATTATTACTTATTTCCTGTTAAATAGGACTATATAAATATATAGTACTATTTTGAAGATGTATTAATTCAATAACTGACTTAATAAACGAGAATAATGTCATTAAAATAGCTTGGATCATAGTTATAGAAACTAAAATTACAAAACATATGAATATACTTATATCTAAGAATTATTTCATTCATAATAATAATCCTGGCATTTGTTTATGTCGTACAAGTGCGTTGTAGCCGATTTTCGATAAGAACCATACCACTTCTATGTCGAGTCTGCAATTTATGCATGTGTTGAAGTAGTAATCTTCATCGCAATATGCTATCCATTTGCCATTCCTTAGTCTTGGTCCTCTGCATGTCTTTTTCCCGGGTTCTTTAACGCATACTTTAGACAATACCAAGTTTGTTGGCCATGATCTTGGCAGCGTCCAATATTGGTCCAAATATTCGTCCATAATTTGAGCGGCCACAATCATATTTCTGCATTTGAATAAAACTTTTAATTTCCATAAATCAGTTAACATAGTTGTGCCCAATTTATGTGTTTCTAAATCACCCGAAAAGATGTTTAGCATTGCTAAAACGTATTTTGCACCAATATGATCCGCTTGAAAAGATATACGTAAAAGATGTTTTGTAGTTTCGATATTTGGAACTCGATCTTGAATGTTTAGCAAACCCATTCTAAAACAAAATTCTGAATTATTGTTTTGTTCTAGGAGCGTATAAAAAGATTGCCGATCTTCAATCCCATTTTGTGATCTATTGACAACAAGTGAGACATCCCTTAATCCACATGATTGAATAACTTTTCCATTGTTGGAGATTTTCTTCAATAATTGTGATGTCTGTTTTACACTAAAGAGATCTTTCAAGGAATTGGTGGCAACCAATGTTATTATAAAGAGCAAAATGTCTTCGGGTAGAAAATGAAGCATTTTGATATATGTAGTGATGTATTGTAGGGTGGAATGAATAATACAATAATGAAGAGTGTACTTGTATTTATATATAAAGTTGGAAATGATGCTTTGGTTAAAAAAATAAAGGAAGCCGAAATAAGTTAAGGTGTAAACTGGTGCTTTCAAAGCGTTGCAACCCTTATTAACGTGAATTAATATTTCTGGGAAAGAAAGAAAAAAACGTGAAATAATTACCAAGAGGTTGCAACGTTTCATTTTCTTTACGAAATGGCAATAGAGAAGTTCTTTGATTTGGAATGCAGCATTTTGTTTAGAAAACAATTGCAAGTGGCAAAGCTGTTAACAACCCCATGACATTTTACATTTTTTCATTTAAATCACGTCAAATAATATATTTTCAGATACTTTCTTAGAGTTTAATTATGAGTTGAGTAAACCATCAAATTGGTCCTTAACTTTGTACCAAATTCTCAATTTGGTCCTTAACTCTATCAATAATTCAAAATGGTCTCTCTCTTTGTCAAATGTTTCTCAAATTAATCTCTGACTCTATTAGTTGTTTTATATTTTGAGTGTTAATGGCTCAAAGTTTTTGTGATATTATTTAGTGGTTACTTACATAATGCATTTTGGATCTTTTTTGGTACATTAATGACTTAAAATACAAAACAACTTATACAAAACAACCATTAAATCCCTAACAACTTATAATGTATTTTAAACAACTTAAAATACAAAAAAAAATCAATCTATATTATACAAAATCTGTTGCCACCAAATAGAATTTGAGGCTGGACCAATTATCTACAGGAACAAAATTACTGCACTCTTTTTTGCTGCAACATCCTTATAAATAGTTTTGCTATAATTAATTGACAAAGGGGAACAAAGGTGAAAGAAATTGAAGGAAATAGCTGGGTTTCGTCACCTGCAGTTTCCCCTCAAATTTAGCAACAAATTTTGTTTAATATAAATTATAAATTGAATTCTTTTATTATTTAATAATTTTAATTGGTTTTAAAGAAAGAATAGATCTCAACCGCTGGTTTCCACTTACGCCACATGTCGTTCCGCAAGGCAAGGAAATGCCGATCCCCATTTCCAGTGGAAATGGAGAGGATCCGGACGCCTTTTGCAGGGGCGGATCTAGATACATGTGGGGCTAAAATAGTATCTCAATGTATCAACATTTTAAAATGTCTCTGATTGAACAGTTCGTTAGTCAAAATAGTCCCTAATATTAAGATATTTCATTAATATTGTCATATTAGCCTTTCAATATACTTACTTATTGTCACTTCATGGACTATTATGACTAACAAAGTATAAAATTATAGACTATTTAAGAATTGTAATACATTAAGATACTATTATGACTATTTATTACACACACAAGGACCAAAATGGTTATTACCCTTTTTTATAATATATATATATATATATATATATATATATATATATATATATATATATAAAGGGAAGTGGCATGTGGGGATTTAGCCCCACATAGCCCTTACATGGATCCGTCTCTGCTCTCTTGTCAAAACCTCATTCAATTATGTGAAGAAAGCTTCGTCGGCAATGAACTTTCGCTTTTTGCTCATCTAGGTAGCCATGTTTGCAGGTTTAGGTAGGGGCGGCAAGAACACACGTTTATATTTTTATTTTATTTTTCATTTGCTTAGCAAAAAACAGTTTAAGTTCAACTTAGTTTATGAACTAAATTCAACGAATTAACTATCGAATTGAATTTCGACTTAAGTTCGATTTGGTTCAGTTCATTTCCAACTCTACATATAATGTATACTTAGTTTTCTATGAAGGATATATATATTGTCATATCCCAATTTTTGACCTAAGATTCCATTTCACATGTCTTTTGGTCCGGAATATTTTTTGTCTTTTCAAAAAAAAATAAAAATCGGCAGAGAGGTATTTTAAAATACCTCATTTTTTATTCGTTTTTTGTCCACTTTTTATTTTATTTCAGTACTTTTTTTTCTTAAAAAAAAACTTTTACTTTTACGTCTTTTATTATTATTATTATTATTATTATTATTATTATTATTATTATTATTATTACAATTATGCTCTAGTTTTCATGTTCCACTACTCAAAGGTTGAGAGTAAAAATTGGTCTCGATGTGGATACACGTAGAGTCTTCATATATTTGAAGAATTTTTTATGCTTCGAGAATTGATACAAAGGTACACTTTTAGTATCTAAATTTATAATTTTATTTTTTTAATCCAAGGGAAAGGGATTCGCTTTGACCCGGTGTCACTGCGTAACTCTCGCTCATTTATTTCGTTGTTATTTTAATTTTAGACCATAAAAAAAATTCAAATACTCAAAAAAAAAATCAAAAAGGATCTCTTTTTTCTAAAAAAAACTTGATTCTCATCAAGAAATTTTTTTATTTAATTTTCTTTAATAAATACTTTAATGCATTTAGGTATATTTAAACCTTTTTTTTTTAAAACTGAAAAACACCAAAACAAATATTTTCTTTTGCCATTTGGCTTTTATTTTCAAACTTTTTTAAAAAAAAAATTAAAAAACATCAAACAAATCATTTGGTTTCTTTTACCCCGAATAACGTGGTTTTGATCTCTCATGGGTACGTAGGCAAAATACTTTGTCTTTCCAAATAAAAAAAGTAATAAAAAAATATTTTCTTTTTTCCTCATCACACCAATTCTTTTTGCAAGCAAATAATAATATATTTTAGCCAAAAATAAATAAAGACAAGAGGTTCATATAGAGTACTATAGACGTTTAGGGTGCTAATACCTTCCTGTTACGTAACTAACTCCCGAACCTTAAATCTCTTATTAAATTGTGGGTTTTATTCAAACTTTTCCCCCTTCCCTTATAAAAGTTAAAGCTCGGTGAATCCTAATTTTGTGAGTCGACTCTAATCAATAGTTTAAATCACACACACACACACACACACACACACAGTAACACCCCGTTCTCCCAACAGCATAATAATAAATATAATTATATCAGAGTAATTCAACAACGGAGTATTACACTACTTTTCAAAATCTCATAAATAGAAATTATACTATTTATTAATCCACATTGAAAGTCTCATTAAACTGCAGCGGAAAATTTCATTTAAAAACATAATTCAACCTCAACATTTATCTTGGCACAAAAGCCCTAACAAAAATCATCATTATTCAACAACATGAAAATTCAACAACATAATCGAAGTTTGATACATAAAGGAATGAAAGAAAAACATCGCAACGATCCCCCATCCCGTTACGTATCAGAGCCCTAGACACAGAGCCTTACATCCTACTAATCTTCGCTACGTGCATGTTACCCACGTAGAGGCAACATTCAAACAGAAGGGGTGAGATACACGATCAATAATAATGATATATAATTCATCAAAATCAATGAAACAACAACATCTCACAGCAGGCATTATTCAATTCATATGTAATATATATACATATATAACATCAGCATAATCATCTTCAACAACATTAAACAATAGTGACAACAATTTCATTATCAGCAATGAACACCAACAACATGACCGACAACAACGACTACGACAATGCAACATCGACAACGACAAATGCATTATGCATGTGGTACCATTTTACGCGCGTTGAATGCTAAGCATTCCAGGGCATAAGCCCCCTACGGTTGGATGGTTAAAGCATCCCAGGGCATAAGCCCTCAACAGGTGAATGATAAACATTCCAGGGCATAAGCCCCCAACTGTATGAATGATAAGCATTCCAGGGCATAAGCCCCCAACAGTTATGAGTATGCAAATGGACTCGACTTGTGTATATCAACATACAACTAAAACAACAGCAACATCAACATTTAGCATGCATAATCAACTATGACATACCTTACGACTAAATCAAATAGGACACGACTAAATTTTTACAACAAAGTTCACCGATAGGTACACAAATTCATGTAAATCATTCAATTTCAACTAATAAGAAGTTTCTATAAGGTGTAGTGCTTATACAGAGGTTATACAAATTAAAATAAGCATTTTAGAGTACTCGGATGGATCTCCTAATGTATGAATGAAGGTTAAAATGTGGCTGATAAAAGCCTTACTCGCTTAAGCGAAGGCCTCCTCGCTTAAGCGAGCAAAACGCCGAGAGGTAGGAAAACTTCGCTTACGAGCTCGCTCAGGGCTCACTCAAGCGAACGGTCTCGACCAATTTCTGGGCAACTAACTTGAATGGTCGCTTAAGCGACGGGTAGTTTGCTTAAGCGAACTATCATCTGGGCAGTGTAAAATTCTTGCATTTTCTAACCCTAAATCATCCAAAAACTCATTTTTGATCCCTGATTACCCAAAACGTATATGCACAAATGTTTAGAGGTTCAGCATACAACATAGTAATCAAAACAACAACGAAACATGCAATAAACAACACATTTCATCACATTATAGCAATTAACATAAACTTCTAAACCTAGAAACCAAGAACACAACAATTCACCAATTTCAGAATTATACACATTATTAGTGAAAGGAATCTCACCCTTACCTTAATTCAGCAAAGATTGAAAACCTACAGCAATTTTGATCCCTTCCTAACTCTTCTCCTAGCCTCTTGGTTTTTCTCCTCTTTCTCTCAAAAACTCTCTTTTTTTTCAATTGTACGTGAAAAATGTTTGTTCTGACTTTTCTTTCCTTTTACTGTAACTATAACCTCTTCTATTTCATTAAACTCCCTTTTAATACTATTAATTCTCATTAACCCCCTTAATTTCAAATAAATAATAATTCTATATTATTTCTAATTTACTAAAAAAAAAGGTCATACGAGTGTCTTTGTATTGACCTTAATGATCCAGTACGGATTGATTTGTTTAAGCTTAATGAGAAGGAAAAGAAATGGGTGAAGTTATCGAGTTTAGGGCATAGGGTTTTGTTCTTGGGGTTAGTATACTCGTTTTCTGCATCTGCTTCAGATTTGTGTGTTGCCAAAGGGAATTGTGTGAACTAAGTATGATATGGGATTGTGAGAGCTATGTTTTGGACTTGGATCACGGTCGGCTTTCGGCTTTGTCTGATTATCCTGAATATTCCAGCTTGTTCTGGCCACCTCAAAGGTGGATGCAAGCTCGTTACCAAGTATGTTATCTTGCATCGGAAGGTTCTAATGTTATAATGATTTAGCTTTATTATGATTGTGATAAAATTGTTACTTACAGAAAAAGAATAATTGAAATGTTATTAAACTGACTGTGGGATTTTCCAACTAATAAGTTTGTATAGAATTATCTTCACTTCTAATTTTTCACGATCTCTTCTTCATTTATAGGATAAGATATATATATATATAACCATGGCAAGTTATTGTTATCATTATGAAGTTTCTAAACTAGATGTAACATGTTTTGTTACTTTGATTGCAAGCACCTGCATTGTTATAGTGCTTTGAAGTTTAAACTCAATTGATCAGTTACACTTATATTTCAACTAAGTTTCCTTAAGGTTGATCTTGGCTTGAGATTATAGTCAAGAGATTGTTATAATTAAGGTGTTGTTCCTGCTAATTTAATCACCAATCACCATAGATACCGGTTTCTTTCTGAGACCTAAAAAGAGATTTCTTCGATTCTTTCTTTATTTCAATCTTTTTATCAAGTGACTTAAAACTGTTTGACGTTGGACTAAAGGTTGTCTCCTCAACACTTCCCCATTTTGAAAACATGGATGGCTGCAATTTTGTGGGTCTCGTTTGTTTTGGGAAGACATTCGGTTTTGTTTTCACGTGATTTGGTCGGCATGCATCTGACTCATGTGGAAGAAACGTAACTTGGATTTTTGTAGAAAGGCTTGGAGTCTTGATCAACTTCTTGACCCTATATCTATTTATCGGGTTAATTTTGAGCAATAGCAAGTACATATCACATAGTAAAATTGTTTTAGCAGCTAAAATATATCTAAATTAATCTTTGACATTTTCATACAGGTTTTAAATTAGCCTCTCTATTAATTTTGACTCATATTTGACTTGTTGGTTGCTAGCGTGTCCAATTAAAATGATGATGTTTCATTTACTAATGTTACTTTGCAAAAAATTACCAACGCAAATATGTTTTTAGACCAAATTAGTCTCTACAATGTTTTACTTTAAAATTCAAAATTATTGACTAAATTACCCAAATTAGTCTTCACTAATTTGGGTAAAATAAGTCCCTCTTCTAATTTCATTCCTTTCTCTTAAATGTGTTTGGTTCAAAGAAGAAAACGTGAAGAAAGAAAAGGTGAGAGAGTACGAGAAGAGTGAAATATTTGAGAAATATAATAGATTTTAGGGTTGTTCCCTCGACTCACCAAGCAAGACTACATCATCTGCAAAAAACATACATCTCGGTGCTAACTCTTGGATGTGTTCCGTCGGTACATCCAAAACTAAAGTAAAAAGATCAAGATTTAGGGTTGACCCTTGGTGCAATCCTATTGTTATGGAAAAATCTTCGGTATCTCCATCATGCGTCCTCACACTAGTCGAAGCTCACTCATACATATCCTTGATAACTTTAATATAGGCAATCATAACCTCTTTCTTCTTCAAGGCTTTCGACAAAATCTCTCTAGGTACTCTATCATACGTCTTCTCCAAATCAATAAAAACTAAGTGTAAGTCTTTTTTAACCGCTTGATATCGCTCCATGACGAGTCGAAGTAAATAGATCGCTTCCATAGTCGATTTCCCAGGCATAAAACCAAAATGGTTATCCGTAACTCGAGTCTCTTTTCTTAGTCTTCGTTCAATCACTCTTTCTCATAACTTCATGGTATGACTCATTAGCTTAATTCCACTATAATTCGCGCAATTCTAAACAAAGAGACAATAAGAAGAAAAAGCAAACAATCTTCATTCCACTTCAAAGGAGCAAAACATAAAGAAGAAGAACTAGGAGCAATGAATTACCTTAACAATTTTTCTAACAAAAACTAATTAAGATTGACCTTCCTCCAATTCTTTTTTCATTAAGATGAAAAATTTATTAGATAAAGATAGAAGTACAAAGAATACTAAACCTATAAATTGGGGAAAAGTACAAAGCGTACCTCAACAAAGAAGATGGTTTGAATATCATTCATAATATAAACAAGGACCCGTATGTGGTTATTACCATAGTTTCAAATTCCTTCATATATGATTATAGCCATAAACTCATATCATATTTAAACCCTCCTATAAAATAATAATATTAACAATAATAAAAAAATTAAGGAATATTAATATAATAAAATAGTCTGTGAAATAATCTAGCCAAAATATATTAACATGATACCATTTATTATTTATTATACCTATATTAAATTAAATTAGACCCACAAGGTATTTCATTGGCATCTCATCATTTTTTTTGCTATGTAATATCAATTGCGTCATATGGCACCTCTCAAAACACAACTCCCCATGATCTCATCATTTTTTTTCTATGTAAGTGATATTCATCAACTTATCCATGATTTAATACTTCTTTGCTACACCTATTCATAAACATCCATTCATTTCCATCACTTTTAGTTTCACATATATTTTGTTCATAAACATCACGAAATCCCACAATCGCATGATCTTTAACCTTCCTTCAACCATACTTTGACATTCCATATTTTACTGAGTAGTTTATGGAGTTGATGGGATCTCCTCTTACCATCAAATCAAATTGTAAGTTTCTAAGCTATATTTATTTTTAGATTCAATAATTGTTGGCCCGTAAAGAATAATTTTTTATTTATTTATTTTTTTTACCATTTTTTAGTGACTCTCCACATATCTTCCTATACATTGTCGATTCATTTTAGAAATTGTCGATTAATAAAAATAAATTCTAATAAAAAACATTTATAAATACATATTTTTTATTAAACAATAATAAGAGTAATTATAATGTTATAACTCTCATTCCCTGTTTATTATACAAGGTTAATATGTTGTCTTTAGGTTGGCTGAAAGTTAAAAAAGCCACTTTTGTTCATGGTACTCAGCAGTGGTGGTCTAACCCTCTTGTTTGTTTGGGTATAAGCTAATGTTGCTCTGATGTGCCATGTTTGTAATCGTTGTAACTCTTGAATTTTGTAGTAGTCTGTAAGACACACCTTGTTCTTTCAGGACTGCTCTATTTTAGTTATATAATTTCATTTTGGGTTGTTCAAAAAAGAAGTAATTATAATGTATAATTATAATTTAATTTAAAAATCATGCATAAAATACATATTTATTATTTAAAAACCAAAGAGAATCGTTTTGGAAGTTTATCAAACCTTGCTAAATGCATTCTTTGTTAATCAAATAAAATCTAAAATTAATATATCATAAACTTTAAATTTAAAAAAATTGAATATTATATAAATCACACATAATTGATTTTTTTTCTCACAGTCATTAAATAAACACGACTTTGGAGTAATGTATTTCGATCGTAAACTATACATGCATGAACAACTAATACATGTTTATAAAAAGGGAAATGTTAACCATTACCCTGAGGGCAATGGTTAAGAAGTCTAAAAAAGAAGTTTTGTCGTGGAAATGATGCATTCAAGACATTGAAAGTTTAAAAAGTAACATTTTTTACATAAAACTTATAAATTATTTCCATTTTTAAATCCTTAACCATTGCCCTCATGGCAATGGTTAGCAAGACCCTTAAAAAAATACATATGTGTCTCATTTATTCATGTATTAAATATGACTTTTGAAGTCAAGTATTTCAGTTACAAACAACAACACCAACTACATGCATGAAGCACAAATATATCTTTCAAAAATACATATTTTCATCAATCATATATAAAATAAATCACTTTAAATTATGAATGTCATGTGAGAATAAGCATTATATATGTTAGTATTACAAATAAATTCTTAATTTTAACCCAGTTACATGTTTCTTCTTTCTATAAAATAACTTAATTAACTAAATTATTTTATAAATAGTCGCAAAAGTGTTAGTAAAGTTTTAATATTTTTTGGAAAATTATAAATTACATCATTTACACCACTTTGAAACTAGAAGGGAAATATCAACAAAGTTAATTATTTCTTTTTGCTCTCATTTGTTTTTATCTACTCTATTATATATTTTTCTTTTACACAAATGTATAAAATAAAAGACACTTTTGCAAACATACGAGCACAGAAAATATTACCCTATAATTATTTGACATATATAAATTAAAACAAATTAGTCTACATCTAAATATTTAAACAAAATTGATGCGCTTAGTGTCTTATTGTCTTGGTTAAAATTTCTCGGTGTCTTGTTGTTTTTCTTCTTCTATGATTTTTGTCCCCTTTTGGGTTTTTTGTTTGGGTGGGGATGACACATATTTTTGGTGTCGTTGTATCGTGTTCTCATTTAGCCCTTTGGTACATCTTGTGTGCAAGTGGTGGTATGTGATAATTAATATATTTGTTTTAAAATGAAATCAAGGATTAGCTAACCATTGTTTTTTACTAATCATAAATTAATTTACAAACAATTATATACATAATTTTAAAATGAAATCAAGATTTGGATCACAAAAGCATCCGGTCTGCTCTACCTGTAGCATACAAAATGTGTTAACATCGTATAGTTTTTCCCAACAATTTTGGATTGTCTGTATATATAACCATGACTATATATACGAGGTAGCTATATGTAACCATTTGAGCTACTTACAATGGAACGAAAACGTGGAAAGCGCGATTTGACCCATCCTACCCAATCTCCAAGCTCACAGTGATCACGAGTAGAGAGATGAATCTTGATGAAATGTGAATATGTTTTTGAGTATGGAAAAGGCTCAAATATTTAGATTCAAAATATCCTTCAATGCAACCAAATTAATTTAAGATCATGAGGAAAAAAAAAACATATATAAGAAGACAAAAACTAAGGCTTATATTAAACAACATATACCTTTGTCATGTTATGTCCCCGCATCAACTCAGCTTTAATCTTGACAAATATGATTTTAGTGATACTTGAAACACAATAATCACAAGCGATAACAGCAATGCAAATAGGCATGCAAAATGACTTGTCTAATACATTTACAATGACACACAAGGAGGATAAAAAGTTACATTTTTATGCGTTTGAATATGTTATGTAATAAAATATTGCTTGTAATGATAAATCCACCTGCAACTCCATATACTCCTCTCTGTTTTGCCCAAGACATCTTAGGATTGACCGGAAAATCTGAAAAAACAAGTTGTTTGAATATAAGAGACCATAGTCTGCTGGAATAATATCGTAATGTTTGATAACCATATTTGAACATTTGAAATTAGTTACAAAATACATATATTTGCTCGCATCCCAGACAAGCTTTTCCAACTCATATCATCGGTATTCCTTATTTTCTTTTGATAATCATCAAAGCGGGTCTTGTATGACTATATCCTGGAAGATAATTAACAATATAAGCACTCTTACCTCTCTTTGCTTCAGCTGTGACATTCACAGCCACTAAAGCAAGTGGAAAAAAAACCTCAAAACATAAGCAATTGTTAACTTAGAAAAACATGTCTATAAAATTATTAATATAAAAAAGTGTTGTGATGATAAACATCCCTCTAGTTTTATAATAAATAAAAACCTAAGGTCTTTGGAATATATAAGCACCTCCCTTCCTAATTAACCCCGTTAAGGATTCTGTTAAAAGTAAATACCAATGCTTTTATATGTTATGGAGAATCTTCATCACAGTATCCACTAAACCAGTGAATGTAATTTCCCCTAAAACCTAATATTGATACGTAACTCAGATGCAGTAGTCCAAATTTTGAGAACAACATTATATATCTTCACTCACCTCGAAGACATATTGTAGATTATGCCGAGCATATGTCAGATTTGTCGAAATCCCGTCAAATTTAAAGCGCGTAAGAGGGATTTTAGCATTGTTAACACATTGAAGCTCTGATACTTTAAGTCTCCTTTTGAGCATGTGGTGCAGCACATCAAAAAAGTCTTCTTGTATATACATATCATAATTCATAAGAACTAAGAAAATTACGACAAAGGCATAAAGAAAGTGATATTGAATAAGATTTTATTGACTTACAACAATAGAGACAAAGTTAAGTGCAACACACAAAGCATCAATGTCAGACTCCGTTGTATGAACCTTAACAGTGTGACAAGTTTAGAAATAAAGAAAAATGTTAGATATATGAGCAAGTTTGACAATCATGAAATGAGAATACTAGCACGTAACTAAACATAAATTCATACAAATTCTTTAATAAATACTTACTCCAGGGCCGTAAGATCCATATGTTAATATGGGCAGATGTAGGAGCAATGTGGTCTTTTTGTGCAACCTCCTTGATCCATGATGAGACTATCTTAAAACATGGTAATTAATTAATAGAATGAAAGTTAAGAAAAGTAATTTTGATAAACAAATCGATGCAAACAAGTATTGGCTAACATTGTGATACATACAAGTTTAGAAAATTTGTATTGTGATGCAAGTTGAGAAAAGTAAGATTTGTGATACATACATATACAAATAAGTTGAGAAAACTTGTATTATGATTCATCAAGGATAAATATGATAAACAAATAATGTGATACATAAAGAAGTTGGGAAAAGTAAATTTTGATAAATAAACAAATACAAACAAGGATTGGCTAATATTGTGATACATACAAGTTTAGAAAAGTTGTTTTGTGATGCATGTTGAGAAAATTAAGGTTTGTGATACATACAGATTTAAACAAGTTGAGAAAACTTGAATTATGATACATCAAGGATAAATATGACAAGCAAATATTGTAATACATAAACAAGTTGAGAAAAATAAATTTTTATAAACAAATACAAATAAGTATTGGCTAAAATTATGATACATACAAGTTTAGAAAAGTTGTATTGTGATGCATGTTGAATCATGTAAATGGATATATACGACACACAAGAATGACAAAAAGTTGAGTTTAACTTCATACATATGGTATGGAAGTAAACATTACTTGTAAGGGTGGAAAAAAATTACTAACATGTATCATACCTTGACATATATAACTAGTTAAATAATGCATATATTTGCTCGCACGCCAAAAAAGCTTGTTCAATTGGTATCATCAATATTCCTCATTTTCTTTTGATAATTATAAATTTTCCTCTTGAATTTTGTTCTAATATGTCTACGTTCTAAAAGGTAATTGACAAGAAGCTTTGTTTCCTTAGTAAAACATGTACATAAGATTATTAATATTAAAAAAATGGTGTGATGATAAAACCTAATTTGATACACAACATAGAGCCAATAGATCCAATCTTCCATGTTCACAAGATCAAATGCATGGTACTTAAGCACATTTAGAATGAATGTTGATAAATTCAAAAGTCACATGCAATAGTTCAAATTTTGAGAACAATGTTTTATTTCTTCGGTGGCCTCGAGGAAATATAGTACATTAAGCGGAGCATATGTAAGATCAATGGTAATCCTATCAAATTTTAAAAAAGTCTTCCTATTTATATAGACAAATTTTGGATGGGATCATTATAGCTAATGAAATTGTCAACTCTCCCAATCTATTTTCTCTCTTTTTTTAAGGCTTTGCCTTGTGTCATCTCTAAACTTGAATAAATTTTTAAACAATTTCTTTGGAGAAGGAGTGAGGAGGAGAGAAAAGTAAACTTGGTTAAATGGGATAAGGTGTGTAGGCCAATAGAAGAGGGTGGATTGGGAGTAAAAAAATTGGGGGCTTTCATGCCCTTCTAAGGAAATGAAAGTTGAAATTAAGAAATGAGGGTTTGGGTATTTGGTATAGAGTTCTATCAAATAGATATGGAGAGAGAGGGGGGGAGAGAGAGAGAGAGAAAGAGGGTGTTTAGAGAGGATTGGAGAGGCAATTCGGTCTGGTGGAACGATATCAAGCGTTCAAGACACAAAAATATGTATTCGGTAAAAGAGGTGTATAAAATGTTGATGGAGGGATTGATAAGTGTTCCTAATCCATCATAGTCGATGGCTTGGCATAAATCAATCCCGTCAAAAGTTGTGTGCTTAGCTTGGAGATTATTTCAAAATAAAATAGCTACCAAAGATAACTTATTTAGTAGAGTAGTCGTCGGTTAAGGATCCCTTCAATGTGCAGGAGATTGTTGAGCTGAAGAAAAAAAACAATTTTTAGTCTGTTTTTTGACTTAACAAAAAATTTATCTTTGGTGGCTACTTCAGCATTTGGATAGGCGAAAAAATGATTCTTCGACTCCACAATCTCCGATTTTTGTAGGTAATTATCCATATTCTTTGGTAGCTACCGGAGATTGTGGACTCGAGAATCAATTCGGATAGGCACTTCAACATTCAGTTTCAGGTGTGTATTTGGAGCATAATTTTTCAGGTGTGTGCTGCTAGTTTTTCAAGTAGGCTTGTTTGCGCTCAGGTGTAGATTTGGTCATTTCCTCATCTAAGAATTTATGTTGGGCGTGTGGATTTGGTCATTTCCTCATCTAAGAATTGATGTCTCATTTTTTCCTTTATCGTATGAGTCCTTTTTTTATGTGAGTTGGTGTCTTCAGTGGGTGTTTTTGTGAGTTATTGTTAATTTTGCTTTGTTCTAATCATCTAGCTCAGGTGCATCTTATTAGATTCTCTATTTTGGGTTGGTGGTGTTGAACTTTTCAGTAATGAAGAAAGCATGTAGAACTCATCAAACATACCTCAATCATGCATTAACTTGTAGTTGTACTAGACATAATATTATATACACCACCAAAAAAAAAACAGACGATTCTATTCACAAGGGGGTCTACTTTTTTAACCAATATGGAACTTCTAACTCACTTGCTACACAAAAATCACCCCCTCTCAATTTATCATGGCTACCCCTCAAGCGGAAGCTCTTTCATCCACACATACTTACACCGCCGTTGTCGCTGCACACTCAACGGAATCCGCCGCGTGAACACCTTGTAAGGAAAACACACTTGCTAAACATAACGTTACTGAAAAATTGAAAGAAAACATTTGAATTGTCTCTGAGCAGTTAGGATATATTAGCTAAACATATGACTGAAAAAATAAAATATAATTGAAAGCTGTCAAATTTCAACACAGCACACCAAAACAAAGACATGAAAACATTGGTGACTATGCGACTTCAACGTAGATTCCCAACCGTAAAAATAAACTCATTAGTATCTCATATATTATGTTTTCTAGGGCATTCAATTGGTGCTTATGCAACATAAACCTAGAATTGTTCACCTCTTATCATAATCAAGAGTTAATATTACATGAAATGGATAAAAAGATAAATCCCACAAGTAAACACATCTAAAAATTATAAGTGTCAAGGTTTCCTTGCATTAATGTTGTCATCAAAATCATCATTCACTCCATCCATGTTTTCATCATTTTCTCCTTAGCTCTTCTGCTTTGTCCTACAAACCTTGATTACAAGAAGTCAAAATCATATCAGGGACAAATAGGTTGAACACAGAAAGATATTGAGCATAAGATTCATATTGACTTAATTAATGATTTGGTCCCTACATTTTGGTCCCATAAGTTATTAACGTTACAATTTGGTCTCTTAAGTTAGTATATGTTAGTCAAATAAATCTTCACTGTCAGTCTTTTGACAAACATTAAATATGCACATGTGAACGGTGACGTGATAACTTGCAATATGTATTCACCTTAGATATTGGGTTAACGGTTTTGACGGTGGGAATTTATTTGGTTTGCGGAATATAACTTAAAGGGGCCAAATTGTAACGTTAATAATTTATGAGACTAAAATGTAACCAACAAATAACTTAAGGGACCAAATCATTAATTAAACGATTCATATTTTATGGAAGAATTGCGCAATGCATAGTCAGTACTCAATCTATTACCCAATAGATATTGATTTCAAACATCTCGCAATTCCAAAACAAGATAACTACTATGCCACCGGCACAAACATGAGGCATATCAAAAGAGAACAATGAAAGAAGAGACAAAGGGAGAAAATAAAGCCAATGTATGCCAATTCATTGATTCATCAGCACTGCTATATAGTGCGATGGTTTAACAACGAAAAGTGACGAACATTTGTTAAATTAAAGAATCACGTGACCACTGCCACTGCTTCTCAAAAAAGAAATTTGAAACTAAGTAAAATATAAAATATTAAAATAAAAAAGAAACAAATCTTAATGCTTTAGCACCCGCGTATAATCCACATTAACCGTCGATCCGCAAGCAGTTTTCAGAATCAATAGTCTCGAAGAGGAAGTTACCATGTTTTACAAGAATTATGCTCAACATGTCGGTTTTGGATCTGCTAAAATAAGTTCAAAAAATGGAGATGATTAAGCTGGTATTAATGTAAGTAGAAACTTTCGATCTTTGGTTGTTGAAGCAAATGGTTATGAGAATCGTACTTTTGGGGAAAAGGATTGTATAATATAGACAAAGTAAGACGACTCCGACTTGAAACTGGAGATGCTGAAGCAATACAAAAATATTTTGTGAGAATGCAAAAGCAAAACAGTCAATTTTATTATGTAATGGATGTGGATGATGAAAGCCGGTTACGAGACGTGTTTTGGGCCGATGCAAGATGTAGGGCAGCATATGAATATTTTGGTGAAGTCATAACTTTTGACACAACTTACTTAACAAATAAATATGATATGGCTTTTGCTCCTTTTGTTGGAGTGAACCATCATGGTCAATCTATGTTGTTGGGTTGTGCTTTATTGTCGAATGAAGATACTAAAACATTTACTTGACTGTTCAAAACTTGGTTAGAGTGTATGAATGGTCGTGCTCCAAATGCCATTATTACTGATCAGGATAGAGCAATGAAGAAAGCAATTGAGATAGTCTTTTCGAAAGCTTGTCACCGATGGTGCTTATGGCATTTAATGAAAAAAGTTCCTGAAAAGAAAAGTTTGGTAGACACTCTCATTATGAGTCTATCAAAACACTTTTGCATGAAATCGTATACGATTGTTTTAGCAAAAGTGATTTCATGATGAGGTGGGGAAATATGATTGAGAATTACAAACTACAGGATAATGAATGGTTGAAAGGGATATTTGAGGAACGACATCGTTGGGTTCCTGTGTATGTGAGAGACACATTTTGGGCTGAAATGTCAATCACACAAAGAAGTGAAAGTATGAACTCATTTTTTGATGGGTATGTAATCTCAAAAACGTCTTTGAAACAATTTGTTGAGCAATATGATAATGCATTGAGAGATAAAATTGAAAAGGAAAACATGGCTGATTTTTCATCATTTAATACAATAATTGCTGTTGTAAGCCAATTTGGCTTTGAGTCCCAATTTCAAAAGGCATTTACCAATGCAAAGTTTAAAGAACTCCAGTTAGAAGGTGCTTCTATGATGTACTGCAATGCATGTTTTGACAAAGTTGAGGGTTCCAATTCCATATTTTCTGTTACAGAATGTAGAAAAGTCTTTGACAAGTTTAGAGACATTGTGTTCATGGTAGTCTTTGAAGAAAAAGACTTCAAAATAAAATGTACATGTTGCTTGTTTGAGTTTAAAGGTATTTTATGCAAGCACATCCTATGTGTCCTTAACCTCACAGGTAAGACTGATTCAGTGCCACCTAATTATATTTTGGTGCGGTGGAGGAAGGACATAAGGAGGAGACATACACTTATTAAATGCGGTTTTGATGGAAAATCAGAATTGCGGCATGTTGATAAAGCTTGTGATGCATTTTATGAAGTTGCTTCATCAGAGATAAATAATGAAGATGATCTCTTGAATGTGATGAACTGGAAGACTTGAAAATTAAATTAGCATGTAAAGAAACATCTCCAAGAATTTTAGAAGAAGACAATTCAGCTCAAAATCCGGCTACTATAATTCTTGATCCTGTAGTAGCTCGAGGTAAAGGGCATCCTCCTTCCAAAAGGAAAACTTCTAAAGTTGATCAAATTGTGAAGAAGAAGATTGCGCGAAAGAAAACTCTAAAATGCAGTCAAAAAATTCAAGGTCAAGAAAAGGTGATAATGAAATTTATAATATTTATTGATATTAAAAATGTAATAGCACATATGTCTTACTTTAGATTTTTTATGGCAGGGCCAATGCAGCTCAAGAGTTGAAGAAATTGATCATGAAGAGTTTTTCAGATCTCAACATGATGGAAATGGTGACTGTACTATTGCTAATTTAGCTCCATTCAATCCAAATCAAAATCATCTTAGTGGGTTAAATGAGGTACAAAATTAGAATCTATTGTTCTTTATTTGTATTTGAACATTTATGTCATAGAAAGAAGTTGTTTAATACAATTCTTTTGTAGGTTTCATACCATGCTGTCATAAACCAAAATGTTACATACTCTGAACTATTGCAGGTAAATTTTACTATATTTTATGTTAATTTAGTAGAATTTTAATAAAAAATTATTAATTATTTTATCGGTGTTTATTTTGCAGGCACGACACCAGCTGGATGATCAACCATAAGCAGATGATTTTTTTGATGTTATCAAGTTTCTGCTTGTATTTTGTGTTCATGAAGTTTTTATGCTGCTCAATTATTATTTTGTTTTTTTACGAACTGCAGAAGTTATTATGTGTTTATGAACTTTTATGTTTTTGAAGTTAATATTGTGAGTTGAAATGATTTTTGTACTATTGAAAAAATCATTATCAATGATATTGGGCAGAAGCTATCTTTTTCTTCAATACATTTGAAATTTAAACATTACATAATTGTGTATACAGTTACAATTCACGAGTAGATGCACAAAAGTCCTAAAGCACAAAATAACCCACTAGCACAAATGACATGCTCTTCATTAAGCATCCAACAAATGAACATGGATCGGTTTCCCTAAAAGAGTCATTGTTGCTCTCCAGTGTCTTGATATCAGATAAGAATTGTTCGAGTTCAAGTGAAGAGGTTTTTCCCTTCGGTGTTCTTATAGATGCTTGTGGGAGAGGTTCTTGAGAGGACTGCGTGTTGAATCACATATCTGTTCTTCATTAGTGGAGGCCAGATACGTCATAGGGACAGCTCGTGATTTTGATAACTCATTCACTTCTCTTGGGCAAACTGCACATGTACACGAAACATTTTGCCGCGTTGGTCTATAATCATCAGATACCTCAACAAGGGCAAACAAGGTCTGAGGAAGAACCTTTGGTTCTGCAACCCTCTCTAGATCTCAATATCACATAGCATCACATAAAAACTTAAATGTCCCTGCAAAAAGAAAAGATTCAAACAAATGAGTCAAATGTAACTAGTTAACATAAGTAACCATAACCAAAACTATGAGAGACGCATAATCAGAGCAAAAAATATGAAAGATTATTGGTTCCAATAGCTAGTTACATAACCAATACAAACAAACATAAGCTGTTGCTGATGCTGTTGTTACTGTTATTGTTTTGTTCCTAACACAATATTTTCTGTTGTTAGTTTTAAGTTCTTTTTCAGCTGCTTTCTTTTGGCATTGCTGCATTTTCTGCGGGTGTTTGGATCGTACTGCTTTGGTTGCTAAACGGTTTGGTTTGCTCCAAGTTTCATGACAGTAGCAGCCCCATTATAATTGGTGTTTTATGACTTAAATGTAATTATCTAACATAAGAAGAATATGGAATGAACCAAACAATAAGCCATACTTTTCTTAGTAATTTGACGCTTAAAACACAAACAACATTATCAATTAATCAACATAGAAATGAAAAATCAATTTTTTTATCTGCAAATAAAATTTATTAACAACAATTTAAACATAAGACCTAGAATTGATACAAATTACAATGGGGCAGAACACTGAAAACACAAACTATACAGGAAAACAACCTCTAACAAGATATCCCAATGCCCAAAATAACTCCAGGGACAAAGAGCACAAAAACAAAGCAAATCAATTCAAACCGATCTAAACATGAACCAGCAGGAAAACAAGCCTCAAAACAACACCCTTCCACATAAAACAGCCAGCTATCACAAAGCTAAAATACCCCAGCCCCTAACCAATCCAACAAATCTGAGACAGAAAACACCTCCCATTTGATGACAGGAACAACAACACAGACCTCTGTCATGACTAAATACCTCAAGAAATTTCATTAATTAGAGGTAACAAATTCATAAACTAATTTGAGGTTTTTGGTTTCAATCTTTAGTGTAAATAGAGTGTTGTGTCTGTAATCGTTAAGAGAAAAATACATAACGTGGTGTTGAGATAAGCACAGTGGAGAATACGACGGCGACCGACAAGAGGTGGGTCAGGCAACGGGGTTGACGGCGACCGGCAAGAGATGGGTCGCGCAAGATGTGGGTTTGGGAAAACTGGAGTGTAGGGAGAGAAAAGCTGTGTGTGGGGACCTCAAGAAATTTTATTTCCTTGTTTTATTTAAAATTAAAAAGCTTATTATTTGAATTGCCACATCATTCGTTGGATTTCGTTGCACATTGTCGCACTACAAAGCATTTCCCTTTATTATAATAACTCTACAACATACCAATAATGATAAATGCCAACAAAACTATCTCATAATTATGATTAACAATTTCTTGCTAAAGCATAAATATCTCTCAGAATTCTCAACTTATCTTCCAAACACTACAACAATTGAGCATATGATTGGTAACAGTTATCAAAACCTTGGTAACATTAACAGCCAAATGGTAGAAATCAATACATAATATGACCATATTACAAAAACAAAACAAAAATCTTATTTGCTGCAAGTAATTCAAAGACAAATCTGCCACAAAAACCAATTACTTACTCAGGTTATTCATGATATCATTATTAATTGGCTAGCGTATATTTCTATAAGATCATTTCATTGTGCTGTATTTGGACAAAAACCGAATCTAATTAAGGTCACCCTATTAAAAAATTAAGCAACTACAGTATCGAATGCTAAAAACAAAAAATGATATTAAAAGAAATAATAATTGTAGCTCAGCACAGACAAGCAACCCATATGATAATCATAAAAAATAAATAAATAAATTGTTGACCTATGAATGAGAAACGTTTACAATTCTTCTCACATATAACGCTCAACTTAAGGTGATATCATGGAAATGGAGTCTTAGCCGGTTGCAAGGGTATCCTTGGTTATATTATGAATGGATTTGGGATCTGGTAGATTGTTTGAATAGGCAAAGGTAGTGTGGGCTGGTGGTTACTGCTATTGTAGTTAAGGCAGAGTTGTGAGGTTGGTGGTTGTGTTTTCTTATGCGGCTGTCCTTGTGGCTTTGATGTAGTTTTCCGTTATGGGTGTGTAGTTCTGTAGCAGTTTGTGAGATTGTTTTAGGTCTGCTGTCCTTGTGGCTTTAGCAGTTAGGGAGTTTTCTGCTGCCCTTGCTCGTTCTGCTTTTCAGCTGTAGCACTTAGGGAGTTTTCTTTGGCTTCTTTTGAGTTATTTTGTTGACCTTTTTGGGTTTGTTTGTAATTGTTGGTAGTGGTTTTGACTTTTAAGGGGAGGTTTTTCTTTAGTTTCCTATCTGCATTGGCTCTTTGTGTGCCTTGGTCGTCTTGTGCTACGTGATTGTGTCTTAATAAAAGTTTTTCCGTATGAAAATAAAATATTCTTCTAACATATAACTTGTTGTAGTAGAATTGTATTTTGCTAAATCATAAGTTATAATAGTACCCGATAATCAAATTGTAAAGTGCAAAGACTCAGACTTCAGCACAATATATTGCTCAGCTACATAATCATACAAGACTTTTGTTGTTGCATATGAATATTGGTTCTATTGTTCATATTTCAAACCTAGTACCTAATTATCGATCACTTAGCATCTATAAAATCATTCCACTACATTATACCTCCTAAACAGCCAATACTCGTAGCAATAACAATAACTTATCATTTGTGTCTAGTAATTTAGTCTAAAGCTTTAAATTACTAGTAAGAAGATGAAGCAAATTATCTTCTTTGCACTCCCAATACTATTAGGACCTATAATTTTTAATTTTTACCACCGCTTTAGCTTTATCCCTTGCTGCAAAGGTAAGTTCGTTTATCTACATAAGGGTTTTGTAATAAAAATGCTATCATAATAAAAGAAAATATTGTAATAAAAAGTGAAAATTAAAATGCTAAGTTTTTCTTAAACCAAATACTCACTAAAGTACCTCAAGAGTTGATGAAGAGATTGTCAATGATTCCATAAGAGAAAGCTCAACCAGCCAATTGAGTAGAATCAAAGGATAATTTTGGATAGTTGACCAGATTGCTACATCAATCTTTACATGTTTGATTGAAGAGAGATTGTTATTGCTCCGTGTAAGTTTTTGAATAGGATTACCCTTAAAATTAAAGCTTAAGAGACTTGGAGTAGATAACTCGATTTTGCAACGGCAATCATAAAATATTGTTTTGATTTTTAAATAAACAAGTGTGGCATTTGATATGAAGAGGTTTTGTTCAACAAAACAAAAGTGAATGATCAAACTTTTCAAGCTGTTAAATGACGAAAAGGGCTCAGCACGGTTGTCATCACCAGTACCATGAAAGGAAAATCGAGTTGGAAATGCAGGCAAGTTCAGAGAAGTTGGAAATAATGATGAATGATGACCAAATTGATTGTTTCTACAATAAAGGGTAAGAGATGTTAAAGTGTGACATGAAACGTAGGGAAGTGGATAGAGTTCAAAATAACTAGTGGAATCTACATCTAATAGCTGGACACCGTGATCAAATGCGTATTTTATAACCCACATGAGGTAGCTAAGCCGGATGACACCTTTGCGGTGAAGATTGAGAGTGTGCAGTGCGGTTTTGTCATCGCGTAGAGACAAAAATATAGACACCAATCTGGTGAATCTTGCCCGACTCTTGAAGTGGCAAGAACTTATAGAAAGAAGAGGAATATATATACTTCCATAGATTCTTCCATCTTGCGGACAGAATGCAAATTTGAACGGCCTCTTTGGTGTTCAATATCGACAGTATGAGAAGTAACACACAATCTGGTAAATCACTGATTCTTTCTTTATTTTCATCGATGTTATGTGTTTTCATTGTTTCAGAAGCAATTGTGCGGTGGCAAAGTCAATATCTTAGAGTGAGCAAAACCCTACTGCTTTGGTTTTGCGAAGATATCTTTATTTATGTTTCTCCTTAAAAAATAAAATTCTTTATCTATACGTGTGTTGCTCCATTGTTGTAGTAGTTAAGTTTTTCTTTTTCTATTTACACCCAAATTTCATTAATATTTTTTAACTACTTCAATGATGATTTTATGAGTTAACATGTTTTTTGTTCAACTTCTTTTGGTTGCTTTGTGTTTGGAAATTGTTCTTCGATTCTCTTTGATTTCATGTTTTTCTTTGGTTCTAAGAGGTACACTGTAAACTCAATTTGCATACATTATCGTAAACTCCGTTTACATGCCTTTACAACTGAGTTTACATCAACTCATATTTTTTTCTTTGGTTTTAGAGGTTTATGTGAATTGAGTTGTATACAGTAGTATATATAAACTCAGTTTACAAAAGTGTATGTAATATAAGTTTACGTACAAGTACATACACTCAGTTTACGGACACTACCGTAAACTAAATTCACATGGGTTATGTAAAATTTATGTACACTCAATTTATTGGATAATACAATGGAGTAAAGTGATGTCTTCGCATAGCTTGAATTTTATTTATTGGATAATACAATGGAGTGGAGTGATGTCTTTCCTTAGCATCTCATGTGGAAGGGGTTTTTGGTTAGCGTCTCATGCGGTAATTTAGGTGCTTTGGAAATCTCATAATGATAAGATTTTCAATAATCGCTCATAGGAGAGATTGATGAAATGGTTTAAGAAGTTATGATTCTATCTTGGAGACGGTGTATGAGTAGATTGAATTTCTCTCTTTGTTTATATTATGAGTGGTGTTGGGATCTTGACAATTGTTTATGGAAGTAATTTTGGGGTTGCGAGTGGTTCGGTAGGAGGGCTGGCCAAGGTTTGGATTGATTTTTAGAGATATTTCCTGTTGGTGTTTTGTTGTTCTATTTTTTCCACATTAACCCTAAAAAAAAAACTTTTTTTCGCATTAAGAATTTTAATATAAAATGATATTTTTTTTAGGGGAATATCAAATGATAATTGATTGTACTAAATATTGTAATATCAGTTATTGGTGATAAATTTGCACCAAAATAAATAAATAATATGGTTGTTCATCCTGTTATAATACCACAGTTGATAGAGGCGTTGCAATATATATGCACATGATCAGACCCTATTTCTCACTTATTCATCTTAGAAAGATGAATTTCTAACCACCGGTTATTTGAACAAAAAAAAACACGTTCACTACTCACAACCCTATTAATTGCTTTGAGGAAGGGGGAAGCTATAATCTCTAGTGGAGGTGCGCACCAATGACAATGTCAACTAATCATGCCGAGAACACCTAATGGGGCGGGGATATTCTAACCCGTCGAGGACGGGCATGTGCTTCAATTTATCATCCTCATTAACTATGCGTGGGGTAATGGGTAAGTATATGAGACTTGGAGAAGGAAAAACCCGTCCCCCCACACATTCTCATGCCTAGGGACCACATGCCCTCTACCTTACAGCATCCAGACTTTTCCAACATATGGCATATCAGCATGCATGTATCATATGATACATAAATTTCACGATGGTCTCAATTTTCTATAACTATCTATATTCAATATAAAACAGGCTTTCCTATTGTTGCAACAGAATCATCTTTCTTAAAACCCTGAATTTGGTGAATACTAATGATCTTACAAACTTAGTTGCCGCCATGTTTATATGTACAGTTAAGTCACATTACATTACAACAGAAATATCTCATCTTATGAAACAAAAAATTGAAAGGACAAAATAAATTCAAAAGTAACACGACAAACATAATTTACAAGAAAATTGTAAGTTACATACATCAGTTATGTATCACCTTAAAGTACAGTTTTCTAACCAAATGGTTGGATATAGCAGACCATGTAATCAACATGATACCATGGTCTCCAAATTAAACATGGAAGAATGTGCAGTTTTGTGCTTTTCATTAACATGGTCTCCAAAAAAATTGTCAGCATGGTATAGGCCCGACCAGTTTTGTGCTTTTCATTAAGAGGCCCCATGTCACAGTATTGAAAACTTTTATAACTTAAAGACTGCAGTTCATAATCTAATCTGATATAAAAAAAATTGACCTTTAAAGACTCAGACCCGAATGTGCAGACTAATCCATTGCCACCTCATGGTGCTTCTTCTATTAATATGATTCAAGATTGCCAAGGGACTCACCTCATTCTCGACGTTCAACATATCTGAACACCATTCGTCAAGTTATGCAAAGTGGCTCTCTTTGAACACGACCATGCCGCCTGCGAAGTGTGCCTTCTAGATCCGCGGGGTTGTCAGAAAGTGAAAGATGATATTCAAGGGCTTTTGAACCGAGGAGAACTCGTTGTTGAAAGAAAATGTGATGATGTGTGTGTTATAACTCCTGAATTCAATATCTCATAGCCTTTGGAGATAATGTTCGACAGTCGGAAGTCGGTTGTTGCTCCTTTAGTGATCTGCTTGCAAGGCCCTTTGCCTTATGTGTCTGAGAAAGTCATACCTTACAAGTACAATGCCACCATGATGGAAGAAGGACGTGAGGTTCCAATACCACCTTTGCTTTCCGTGGGTAATATTGTTGAAGATAGTAGAGTGTTGAGAAATGGGCGTGTTATTCCCGTGGTGTTTCCGAAGAAGTTTAGTACTCCGATAGTTGAACAAATACAAGCTAAAGACTCCAGTGCAACCAAAGATGCAGGCCAGTCCAGTGGGGCCAATACAAATTCTGACTTTGAGGAGTTTCTCAAGCTAATAAAAAAGAGTGAATACAAGGTGATCGATCAACTGATGCAAACTCCGTCGAAGATATTCATATTGTCCTTGTTGCTGAATTATGAGGCTCATAAAGAAACTTTGATGAAGATCTTGGACCAAGCTTTTGTAGATCACGATGTAAATGTGGTTCAATTTGGAGTAATAGTGGGGAATATCACTACATGCAACAGTCTGAGTTTCGGTGATGAAGAGCTCCCAGAAGAAGGAAGGAATCATAATTTGGCACTGCATATATCCGTGAATTGCAAAAATGATGCTTTGTCAAATGTGCTAGTAGATATTGGGTCATATTTGAATGTGATGGCCAAAACAACTCTTGATTAACTTTCCTACCAAGGTTCACCTCTGAGACCTAGTGGAGTAATGGTGAAGGCTTTCGATGGTTCGAGGAAGTCAGTTATTGGAGAGGTGGACTTGCCCATCACAATTGGGCCACAGGTGTTCCAGATTACTTTTCAAGTGATGGATATTCAAGTTGCATACAGTTGTTATAGGTCGTGGGATTGTTACTTTGAAGCCTAAAAGCGCCGATTGTTCTTTACCTCAATTGAATACTTCAAACCCACCAAAGGGGTGTGGGGTGGTTTCTTTTGATGGGAAGATTTGGGATAGTGGAAGGCTAGGGATTTAAACTCCCTTGATTTTAGGGAAATGTTAACCATTGCCCTCAGGGCATTGATTAAGAAGTCTAAAAAGGAAATTTTGTCTTGGAAATGATGCATTCAAGACATTGAAAGTTTAAAAAGTAACATTTTCTACATAAAACTATAAATTATTTCCATTTTTAAATTTTTAACCATTGTCCTGCAAGACCCTTGATTTTAACATTTATTGTGGATTTTTCAAAGACATTAATTTTAAAACGAATCGAGTAATTAAAAACTTTTTTGTTTCAACGTGCGCAACTAAAAATATATATTTGTTAGAAAAGGTAAAAAGAACAAGGTTATGAATTAAATCCGGATTTATTTTCTTTTTGACCGGATTTATTATTTTCCTTCAAAAAAAGTTTATAATATAAATAAAAAATTGACTGGAATAAATAAAGGAATGTAAAATAATAGGAAAGAAACAAGAATAAAATAAGAACATCTTGTTATATCATCAACACTCAGTCCATTCCCAATTTCAATTTCCATCTCGTTTCTATGTCATGTGCCCAGTCACAGTGTAAGATCATATCCATTATATCCCCAATTCGTAGGGTTTCCCTCTTTCTATATATTTCTATCTCTGAATTCAACTCATTTTCTTCAACTCTTTGATTCTCTTTGTCCATTCATTCTATTAGAATTAAGTATGATGGAACAACATCAACAGTAGCAACCGATTAAAAAACCAGTAATTTTGGAAATAAGAGAAGTTGGCATTTCTAAGAACACTCGATTGATCAAAGTTAATACTCGTGTGGCGAATAAAAGGAAGTTTGGCCGTCCCCCAAAATGAACGACTCTTAGTCCTCCTCCGGTGATGCAAATGAAGGATGAAGATCATTAATTCCTTTATTTCAATTGTGGCTCACTCGTTCTATATGATCATCGGTGAGTTCACGAATCACAAACAACTTAGTGTTGAGATTTTTTTTATTTGATTTCTTCTATACTTAGGTTTAGTCATTTGATTTTACTAAAATAATAATCATTTATTTATGTTTCTCTTGATTGACTTAAGGGTTGTCCTAAAGCGTATAATCTTGAATTGGTTACATTACAACTAAATCTATAACCGATTATTTGATTACAGTGGTAATAGAACCCTATAGTTAATTAGTCATGCTTGCATCAGATAATAATTTTTTTATTTAAAAAGATTCTTTTATTGAATTTTTTAAAATAATTAATCAACCATACTTATAATGTTATACTCCCTCCATATCATTTAATAGTCGTTTTAAGATTGTGTACGGTTTTTGAAAAAATGATTAGTTGGGTTGATTTCAATATAAAAAAAATTAATATTATTTACTAAAACACATTTATTAATTGTAGGTAGTTGAGTAGATAATTTGGATGAAATTCAATAAATAAAGATATAACAGTGGAAAAAGATAATAAATAAAATGACAATTAATTTGAGATAAAGAAAAATCTTAAAGTGATGATTAAAATAAGACGGATGAAGTATTTACTTCATCAATGAGAATTTGAGCTGCCCACCAACAATACGGTTTTATGCTAGATTCAGAAATCTAAAGTCATAAACAAAATAAGAAAACAAAACAAAACCGTTTTGAATATGAATTTTTTTCTTCAAACAGACCAACTTTTTAAAATTAGGAAACCCCAAAGTCCATCGGAAGAAACACAAATAAATTATTATAACTGAAAAGTTGATATAATAGAATTAAGTATAGTTAAATTGACATAAAAACATCAATACATTAGAGTTTGTATTTTGTGAACTTATCGATGATCTTAGAAAATGAGTGAGCCAACATCAAAGAAAATGAAACAAGCATCTTCTTCATCCTTCCTTCATCTTCCTCGACGGAAGAGTACGAAGAATCGTTCATTTTGGTGGACAATCGTGCTTCCTTTTTGATGCTACGTCAGAATCGGGAGCATTGACTCCAACCATTAGGGTGTTCTCAGAAACCCTAACATCTCTTTGGATGTCAGAAATATAGGTTCGTGTATTGGTTGCTGTTGCTGTTGTTGTTTTATAATGCTCAATTCCATGAAATATATCATTGTTTATTTCTATGTATTAGATTGCAGTTTTGTCTTCTTCTGTCTATGTGTGGAACCAGTCAAAGGACATCAAAAACAAAGAGAATGCAATAAATAATTCTTCTTTTATCAAACGAAATTCAAAGGACTTACCAACGGAATTATCCATAACAGAAAAGGGTCAGCGTTCTTGATCAAAGCTTCTCAACGACCCTATTTACGATGGCACTCTTCTCCAACGTCTCTCAAATCACTGCTTAAAGGAGTTGAAAACCTGAAAAAAGAAGTAAAGACTCTGTTATTTTTCTGTGCCAAATCTTTGTCAAATCAAATAGCGCAAAACACTTAAGATTGTAGCTTTGAAATTTATATCTTAGAAATCCTAAAGAGTATGTTCATTTGTTCAGTTTACACTACCATTGTTAAATCAAGTGTAAGAAAAAAATTAACTTTTTTGCAGTTGGGGAAAACATTTTAGAAAGTCTTTCCCTGCATGCTTGAGAATATAAATCTCTTGGTGTAACCTTAAGAACCAAGGAGTTTCAATCAGTTTTGATTGAGTAAGGGAAAGTCTTAAGCAAAGAGAAGTCTCTTGGAGTTGTCCTTGAACATAAGTCTTTAGGTAGTGTCCTATAACATAGAAGTCTCTTGCAATTGTGCTTGAGCATTGAGAAGTATCTTGGTTGTGTCCTTAAGCAACTTGTAATCCAGAGTGATTATAGTGAAATCCCTTAGAAGTGCAACGGGGTTGGACTACTCATGTGTTGTTGGAGGAACCAGTATAAATTGCTTTGTGTTTGTCTTCTCTCTCTGACTCTTTATCTTTTATCTTTGTGTTCTGTATTTCCGCTATATTCACACTATAAGTCAGAATCTGCAACATCAGATTTTGTCCAGCTTTTATTAAACACTTAGAAATAGAAATCGTCAAAAAGGCCAACACAATTCAACCCTTAACACGGTTTGGTTTCTCTCTAGTCCACATGATTCTTCTTTATTCAATCGAAGAAGTGATAGTGGTATTGTAATTCTGCTTCTTTATGTAGATGATATGATCATAACTGGAGATGACAAGTGTAGAATCTCAGCATTACAACAATATCTCAGTCAACATTTTGAAATGAAAGACCTTGGTTCACTTAGTTATTTTTTGGGGCTTGAAGTTTCCCAAGACTCAGAAGGTTATTATCTTTCCCAGGCAAAGTATGCCTCTAACTTGCTTTCTCATGCAAGCATCAAAGACTGCAGGACTAGATTGACACCACTGGAAGTCAACTGCAATCTCACACCATTTAACGGCACTACTCTTAAAGATGCCACCTTCTATCGACAACTAGTTGGTAGTCTTGTTTACCTGGCCGTCACTCACCCTGATATTGCATATGTTGTTAATAAAGTCGGACAATTTATGGTTGCCCCTCGGTCATCTCATTTCTCTGCAGTTCTTCATATTACCCGTTATGTTAAAGGTACTATTTTTCATGTTTTACGTTTCTCTGCTGATTCATCCTTGGTCATATCGGGATACTCTGATGCAGATTGGGCATGTGACCCAACAGACCATCACTTAACAACGGGGTATTGTTTCTTCTTAGAAAGTTTTCTTCTTTCCTGGCGTAGCAAAAAACAAACAGTGTTGCTCGTTCAAGCATAGAATCTGAATATTGTGCTCTTGTTGATGCTACTTCTGAGTTACTTTGGTTACGATGGTTGTTAAATGATATAGGCGTTACACAATCTTCTGCCGCTATACTTCATTTTGATAATAGAAGTGTTATCCAAATTTCCTATAATGATGTTTTTCATGAGCGCACAAAACACATTGAAATTGATTGTCATCTTGTACACTAACATGTTACTAATGGCACCATACATTTAATTTACATTCCTTCTGCAGATCAAGCTGCCGATATCTTCACCAAAACACATCATCCAGTGCGCTTCAAATATTTATCAAGCAAACTCCAGTTGGCATCCATAGTACCAATTGGAGTTTGAGGGAGGGTGTTAAGTGAAATTATAGGGATGCATTTTGATGATAGATTAATTATAGGAGATTTCAGCTTTATTATAGCTTTATTCTGGTAAATTTTTGCTTTATGATAGCTTTCTTATAGACGATTTACATTACCAAATTAGCTATTGCTGAGTTATATATATATATCCCAATATTGTATTCTTGCAAAGTCAAGCAAATAGAAGCACAATCTATTTTACAGTATTTTCCGATTCCACTTTCTGTTAACAATTCTTTTAAACCATGTTGATTTTGCGAAATTAGGACAACCCCTAAATCCAATGAGATGAACACAAATAAACATTTATAACTGAGTATAGCTAAATTTACATAAATAACCTCAATACAACCTAGATTGTGATTCGTGAACTTATCGATGATTGTACAAAATGAGTGAGCCACCATTGAGACAAATGAAAAAACATCATCTTTATCCTTCATTTATACCAATGACAAGGTACAAAGAGTCGTTCTTTTCAGCGGGCGAACAAGGTCTCCAATCATCTTAGTGCTCTCGAAAACGTTAACATATTTGGATGTCAAAATTATCATTCGTGAATCAGTTGTTATTCCATCATGCTCAATTCGAATTGAATAAATGGACGAAGAGAATAAAAAAATGAAGAAAATTAGTTGAATTGAGAGAGAGAGAGAGAGAGAGAGAGAGAGAGAGAGAGAGAGTCTAGGAATTCGGGACGTGGTGGCTTTGATCTGATATGGTGAGTGGATCGACGACACCGAAATAAAATGGAAATGGAAATAACATGAAATGGGAATGGACTGTAATGTATTTGATGTTACAAGACGTTCTTATTTTATTTTTAGTTTCGCCAATTCACATGTAAACTACATTCGTAGACGCATAAAAAGAGTTAAGGATAAGTTATAATCAAATAAAACCAAATAAAGCAATCGTATTCAGAAGTACCTACTACTTACATGTTACAAAAAATGCAATCCACCTGACATAAAAAATAAGGCTAAAGTGCACTTTTCGCCCCTTAAGTTTTAAAAAGTTGCGATTTTGTCCCCCTACGAAAGAAAATGACAAAAGTGACCCCTATGTTTAGGGAAATATGCTCTTTTGACCCCTAACATAAGAGAAATATGATCTTTTGACCCCTTATCTTCTCAAAAAGTTGCGATTATGACCCCTTTTTTGGGACACGTGGCTTCTTCCTAGCAATTTTGGAACGAAAGGGACCAAAATTGTAATTTTTTTAAATAGGGGGTCAAAATCGCAACTTTTTGAAACTTAAGGGGTGAAAAATGCACTTTAACCAAAAAATAACTTATGTTGTGTTATTCTAAACATAAAAAATAAAAAAGAGTATGTAAAGAGATACATGAATTATGAACATTGTAACACCCTAAACTCTAAAAGCGATAACACTCATTCTATGATACAATTATATAAAGAATTTAGATGCTACTTATTCAATAAAACCCAAACATGCATACTAAATTTTTTAAAACATCGCAGCGGAACAAATATCTCAACAATTCATCAATAATAAAAATAAATCCTCAAGTTGACATGTCAACATGACACATATATCATCATCAATACATAGTCTCAAATCTCAACAACTATCATAAAATAAAAACACTGACTCGAACCCTAATCAGAGCCTAAATACTAAGACATCAAAACTGATAGACTATGTAGCATCCATGCTAACCTCAAGCAACTCGCCAAGTAAAGCAAACTATTCATACACACCGTCTACCCATTCAAAAGAAAAAGGTAGGCGGTCAACCAAACGACCACTGGATGTTAAACATCATTCAAATCAATTAGAGAAAAAACAATTGAGAGTAAATAACATGATTATCTTCACATGATTAATTACATTCAAATTAAATCATTCACAACAACCCCACAGTCAATCAACATTAAGTATACAATTATGACATTGCAACAAGTACACGTTCATATCATCACTTATCCATCAAATTCACCAAATTCACAATTCACCAAAGTTCACCAATGCACATAATCAAATTTGACACATTTAACCAATTATCAAATGTATGCTATTGCCTAGACACAACTCTTCACTGGATGCAAAGTATCCTAAATCTCGTCATAGAATACAAAAGTATTCTAATCTCGTCACTTGATGCAACAGTATCATAAATCTCGTCACTAGATATAAATATCCTACTTATGACTGCATGAACATATGACTCAATAATGCATACGTTCATAACAACACATCGACATTTTTCATACATGCAGTCATCATCAATTCATCGTCATTTTGCATGTAAGAATTCACCACCAATATGTATACACATATATATTCATCAACATCATGATCATGATCATCAACAAGCATCATCATAAACATCAACAAACGTCATCATAAGCCATCATCAACTTAAGAAAACAATAGAGTTCCAAAATCACATTTCACATAAGAAACCAACAAACAACAACATTATGACATATATCATATTAAACGTCCAATCATCTCTGTTTCAATATTATTCAACTATCTACACATGGATACATTCCATTTACAAGCTTAGGGACCCAAAACAAGGTATATATGTTCAAAAACCGCAACAAAGCATATACACTACTCACATATGATCACGGTAGCATATGCATATATGCATCATAGGCTAATTTTTATTAATTCAAAAATTTCACTAAGTTCGTCTCCTTTTATCATTTTTCAAAAGAAAACCATTTTTCAAAGCAAACCAAGTTAAAGTTCATGTAAACCATCCATAATCATTTTTAAAAATCACCATTATAGTAAACATTCTTAACCCTTCCGTTTTCCCTAAAGAAAAGTGAGTTTCGAAAATTTTCCATTCTTGAGCCTATTTCAAATAATTTCAATTTGATTCCATAAAATCAAGTTCAATCTAATTAATTAGATGTTCCAGTAGGTTAAGGAGTGAAAACGGTGTTTAAACACATCAAAATAAGCATTTTAGAAAGTTTGGGTCGGCCCTCGAGTACCCGAAACAGGGCATTTTAAACAGTGATGTACTAAGCAACTCGTCGTGGCAAGATGGAACTCGCCAGGCGAGTTACCCAAGAACAGGGCAACCCAATTTTGGGTTTTCCTCTATGGAAACCCTCCCAATTTCACCTTAAAACCCCAATTTTGATTCCCCAACCCCCAAAATCATTTTTCAAACTTGTTTATTAGTTATTATACACTAGGAGGCAATCAAAATATCATCAACATGGAATCATAATACCAATTCTCACCAAAATCATCATCTAGTTCACTTTTCACCAAAAAGTTCAATTTTCTCAATTTTCATTCCAAACTCACAAACAACCAAACTAATTTAAACAACGTCAACATACAATCATGTATAAAAATTTATGAAGTGAATTTAAACATGTTTCAACAATAATGACTCATCAATTCATGAGTTTCATTCAAATTATCAAAAATCACCAAAATCACTTATCAACAACAACAATCATGAACTTTAAGCATATAACATATCAATTTCATGAAGTTTATCATACCCATAAATTTACTTGAATTATAAGCACAAATTTCATCACTAAATATTCACATAATTGAAAAGAATGAGTTAGAGCTTAATTGATGAAGATTGTATCCCTTACGTTTAGGTGTTGATTCCACTAGCTTAAGCCTCAATTTTGCTCCTAGATCTTCAAACCCCAAGTTGTCTCTAGCCTCCTCTTCTTTCCCCTTCTTCAAGTCTAAATCCACTTTCTCTCTCTACCTCTCTCAAAATATATTGAAGTGAATGAATGTAAAGACCTAATTTTCTCTTAAGTGTTATGTTTATAAACCACCAACCAATTGAGTAAAGTTTCTAATTGTCATAATGAGCTCACATCTATACTAATTAATTCACAAATGTTACTACTCGCTTAAACCGTTAAAACCGAATAATTACCAACTGTAATTAATCAACCAAATTCACTAGTAACTTAGTAAAAATAATGATCCTCACTAAAACGCTAAAATAATAGTTCTAATGAACTTAATAATTTACCCTCACTAGTCAATTGATCAAAATACTCTTAACCTCCAAAATGACCAAAATACACTTCTAGGCTAAAAATCAACTAATCCCAATTTAAATACACACAAAGCTAAATAATCACACGCAAGCACATATAAACACATATAATAATTAATTAAAATGATTCTAGCTAAAAACAGGTTGTTACAACCACCATTGGTCGCATCCTCACTTATGGGATGCCTTCGATCATTGGTCGCCTTCAGAAATCACGATTTTTCTTTTTTCCTGTCATTAGTAAGTGTTTTTCAAGTGAGGCAAGGTCTTTCTTTTTTAGTCAAGTAAAACCCTAATTTTCTTGAACAGCTATTGCACACTGCATACAAGCTCATGTGCATCGCATCTTTAGACAATAGTGATCCTCCTTGCTTTCTTGTTTTATGGAACAATGTGTGGCTCGTAGCATGCATCGTGTCATGGGAAGTAGTTATCCATCTCAAGTTTACTTTTGATTGTACGACGCATGGCTTCTAGCATGCATCTCGCGTATTCCACCGACTAACTTCTTTGAATTTCTTCAACCCTTGTCCCATTTCGCTTCACTGAAACATCCTAGTGACTATACCTTACAAAATTACTTTGATAATTTTGTAAAATGTATAGTATGACCACGAAGTTGTCTGGTTTCGGTGAAATTTCATGTTCTAAGCTTATTGTTCTTCATTTTGCTCTTTTATGTGTATCAATCAATTTATTTACAAAAACTCAACTAAAACAAATGATGTTATATTAGATTTATTTACAAAAATTCGACTAAAATAGATGATACTATTCTAAAAAGACCAAAATGGCTCCTAAATAATGTTAAATTATTATATGACAGGCTATCATCATTAACGATGAGCTGTAATTAATTTAACCCGTTCCATTAACATTTTTTATTTTGATTTTAACATTTCTTGTGGATTTTTCAATGACATTAATTTTAAAACGAATAGAGTAATTAAAAACTTTTTCTTTTCACCGTGCGAAACTTAAAAATTATATTTGTTAGAAAGCGTAAAAAGACACAAAGTTATAATATAAGTAATCCGGATTTATTTTCTTTTTGACCGGATTTATTTGTTTTCTTAAAAAAAAATATTCCGTTAACAAAAAGTTATAATATAAGTAAAAGTTTGACTGGAATAAATAAAAGAGTGTAAAATAAATAGAAAGAAGCAAGAATAAAAGAAGAGCATCTTGTTATATCATCAGCACTCATTCCATTCCCAATTTCAATTTCCATCTCGTTTCTATGTCATGTGTCCACTCACAATATAAGATCATATTCATTATATAGGGTTTCCTTCTTTCTATATATTTCAATCTCTAAATTCAACTCATTTTCTTCAACTCTTTGATTCTCTTTGTCCATTCATTCTATTAGAATTAAGTATGATGGAACAACATCAACAACAGGAACCGATTAAAAAACCAGTAAATTTAGGCAGGCCCGGCCCTGAGGGGGTGCAAACAGCTCAACCGAGCTGGGCCACCCCCAGTATGGTCCTCAAAATTTATTTTAATACCTAGTAGTACTTTAAAATTGTTAAAATAACCTCTCTGATTCACAATCGTTTTCCCCTTTCCAAAACAACACTGTTTGGTCAGTAAATAACCTCTCTTTCATTAATTTATTTTACTTCCTTTCATAAAATTGGATGATTTTTGTTGAATGTTAAAATTGCTAAAATAGAGATTGATAGAGATTTGGTTGATTATTAACAGAATTAGTAATATATTTGATACATTAGTGTAGATATATTTGATCCAAGAAATTAGAATTCTCTTGAGTCTAAAATGATTGAGTTGTTAGCTACAAAAGGCCTTATAAATAGAACATTGTTCTTTAAAAAAAATTACGTTTTGATTTTATCACTGACCTTTTTTCATTCTCAGAGCTGAACCTCCGAATTCGTAGGAACGGCCCTGATTTTAGGAATCATAGAAGTTAGCATTTCTAAGAACACTCGATTGATCGAAGTCAATGCTCACCTGGCGGATAAAGGGGAGTTTGGTTGTCCCTCAAAAGAAACGACTTTTAGTCCTCCTCCAGAGATGCAGACGAAGGATGAAGAAGAACTTTGATTCCTTTATGTCAATTGTGGCTCGCTCGTGCTATGCGATCATCAGTGAGTTCACAAATCACAAACTACTCAGTGTTGAGTTTTTTTATGTTAATTCTCATGTACTTAGTTTTACTCATTTGATTTTACAAATATAATCAATTAATATATTGATTAATTGATTACAGTGAGATTGAACTCTTTAGATTAGTCATTCTTACATCAGATACCGAGTTTTAAAAAAAGAAATCTATAATTGATTATTTTTAAAATAACTAACCAACCATACTTCTCTTATTGGAAATAGAGTATAGTGCCCACTACATTTTTAACATTATATATTTACTTCATCAAGGAGAATTTAAGCTGCCCACAAACAAAACAGTTTTATGCTAGAATGCTAGATTCACAAATCCAAAGTCATATACAAAATAATTTTTTTAAAATTAGAAAAACCCCAAAGTCTATTGAGAGAAACACAAAGAAATGATTATAACTGGAAAATTGATATAGTAGAACTAAGTATAGTTAAATTGACATAAAAACCTCAATACATTAGAGTTTGTGATTTGTGAACTTATCATGATTGTAGAGAACAAGTGAGCCAACATCGAAGAAAATAAAACAAGCATCTTCCTCATCCTTTCATCTTCTTCACCAACACGTCAGCATTGGGAGCATTTACTCCAATCATCTGAGTGTTCTCAGAAACCCTAACATCTCTGGATGTCAGAAATATAGGTCGTGTAATGGTTGCTGTTTTGTCATGCTCAATCCGAGGAAATATATCACAGTTTATTTCTATGTATCAGAGTGCATTTTTGACTCAAATTGACATGGTTTACTCTGCTATAAATTAAAATTGTTCCCAAATGACGGATTATCAAGCATTGAGGGACACTCTCTCATTCATTTACTTGTTGAAATGGTGTGTGATTTGGTGAAGAATCACACTGGTTAACGATGAGTTGCAATTAATTGAACACATTCCATGAACAGTTTTAGTTTTGATTTTAACATTTATTGTGGATTTTACTATTACATTAATTTTGAAATTAATGGAGTGAGTAATACCTCAAATTCGTCCTTGAATTTTCACCCATCAGCCAAATTCGTCCTTGAATTTTGCGAAATATCTATTTAGTCCCTGAATTTTACAGACGTCCATCAAAATGGTCCATCCGTCCAAAAGCTCCGTTAGTGGTGATGATGTGTCTTCTTGCATGTTGTGTTGTCTTGTACACGTGTCAACAAGGCAGCCACGTGTACAAGGACTAATTTGATGGAAATGGTAAAAATTCGAGATTTAACTTTTCAATGTAATTTTTTCCGTGTTTTCAATTATACCACTCTACGATAAGGATCGATTTGATACTTATTGTAATGACTTATGCTTTTTAGGATATGTAATGACTTAATAACGTCAAATGACTTGATGGCTATGGAATGTTATTTTTTGGATTTGTAATGACTTATAAACATCAAATGTATGACTTATGATGGTATGCAAATGTCTGCCTTTTTACAATCAAAGTGTCTGTCTTTTATTTTTTTTACTTTGTTCAGCAAATGTATGCATCAAGGATCACAGTGATTTATGTTGTGAAAATTCAAAGACTTATTTGATGGTATTCACTAATTAGGGGATCGATATGATAGATAGACATACAATAGAAAGACCAATTTGATTGAAGTTTTTTGACAGAAGGGTTGGATTCATTCATTAACAACCTCTTTGCATCACAACATTACAACATTACACAGACTTGACACAATACAATAACATTTTAAACAATTCAATCAAACAAATTACTCCTATCAATATCTTAATCAACCTAAGCTCACTTCCTACACAATCAACTTTATCCATCAACCTTGCCCTCCAAACCTCTTCTCTAACATTATCCTTTGGCTTCTCAATCAACCTTACAACACAAATTCTAAAACACCAACATTGAAGCTATCTCACATCATCATTGTACATAGAGCTTGAAGATGAAGACCGACTGTTGTAGATGTTTTTGCTCATACGCCCACCATCCATCATTTCTAAACACCAAATCTTCAACAATAACCACTGATTTTTGAATTTCGAATTGAATCAAAAATATTAGGGTTTTAAGTTTTTTGAATCGGGGAAGAACTTTGACATCTATTCATGGAAGAAATTTTGAGGATTTTGAACTATATGTGACAAATTATAATATTAGGGTTTCAAATTTATATATTTGGGGAAGAAAGAGCCGTTAATGAGAAAAAGGAGGAAGAGTCGTTGAGAATTTTACAATTTTTTGAAAATCAATCAATTTGGTCCTTGGCAATTTTCTGAAAATCAATCAATTTGGTCTTTGGCAATTTTCTGTAAATCAAATTCCTACTTGTGTGGCATCTGACGTGGTAAGCCTTGTAAGAGGTTAACGATACACGTCACCTCCGTTAACCGACCAACTTAACGGAAGGACTGATTTGATTGGCATTTTGTAAATTCGAGGACTAAATAGATATTTTGCAAAATTCAGGGACGAATTTGGCTGATAGGTGAAAATTCAAGGATGAATTTGAGGTATTACTCTTAATGGAGTATTTGAAAACTTTTTCTTTTGACCGGCTAATTAAAAAGTCATACTTGTTTGAAGGTAAAAATAAAATGTTACTCACTCCGTCGTCTTTATAAGACTACTGTAAAAAAAATTGTCCCTAAATATAAGATTATATACAAATTTTTAAATACATTTATTACTCATTTTCCAAATACACCTCTCATTAATATTATCAATATACCTTCAAATTCGAAAAGTTAACATTAAATATTTCTAAAGATAAAGAGCAATTTGGTAATAGTAACATACATCAATCATTATTGTTAATAGGGAGCATGTTGCCAGCACATGTTGGAAACAACTGCAAGTGAGTCCGGTCGAAAAAATAATAATAAAAAAACAAAATACTCGAATAAATAAAAGAATGTAGAAATAAAAGAAGAACATATACTCAACACGCAATCCATTCTTAATTTCAATTTCAATCTCATTTTTTGTGTCCTCTCTCTACTCACAATATCATATGAAATCCACTATGTCCCCAATTCCTAAGGTTTCCCTCTTTCTCTTAATTTAACTCATTTTCTTCAATTCTTTGATTCTCTTAGTCCATTCATTCGATTAGAAGTATAATAGAACAACATCATGAGCAGCAACCAATTCAGCCAATGTTTCGCAAATTGAATGTTAACTTTCAGACTTTACGTTTTTAGGTACTAAAATTGTGTCTTAACTCAAAGGTTAAATCGGTTTTTAGTAAAATCGGAATGTTTGACGAGTTTGACCGAGTTAACACTCGGTAAACTCGACCAAGTTATACGAATTTACATCTAAAAAAAATTGGCCCTTTTTTTGAGCCCATTTTTTTCAAAAACTCAAACTCTTTTCTACAAGCTCAAAGACTTAAACGTTTACTGAATAGTTACCTTTACAGTAACATGTAACATGTTCCTGAAATGAAACTTTTTTTCTTTCTTCTATGAGTTCTCAAACCATGAACGGGGGGACCGAGCACATACCAGTTAGGGTTGTGATTCCGACGGTGGAAATTCAATTTTCGTTACAATATTATATTAGCTTATATATGTCATGCATATAATAAATTTTATATAATTTTAGTTTTAGGTAAACTCGTACGAGTTCTCGAGTCGAATTTACCTAGACAAAATGAGTTGAGGTTAAATCTCTACTAGCAAAACCTTGAATTCAGCAACCAATAATTTTAGAAATTAGAGAAGTTAGGTTTTTTTCGATTATAACTTGAAATCTTGCAAATCGCCTATAAATAGCTCACAAGCCTCTCATTGTCCATAGTTTTGAGTGCATTTCTTAACTTTGCCTCTCATATCCTTTGCCAAACTAGTTTTTTTAGGATGTGTTGGGTCACACGAGTTTCATTATGTCAAAATTTAAGGGACTAAAAATATCCAACATTTGTAATTTAAATGATACAAATGGATAAAAAAATCTTAAAAATTACCAAAGTGAATCGTACATTCTAAAATTATTTACAAATTTTAGATTCTGTCTTAAAAAAATTACACCTTTGTTTTCTACAATAACTAAATTAAGTGAATTTTTTGTGAGTAAAAAATATCCAACATTTGTAATTTAAATGACACAAATGGATAAAAAAATCTTAAAAACAAAAGTGAATCGTACATTCTAAAATTATTTACAGATTTCAGATTTTGTCTTCAAAATTTTACACCTTTGTTTTCTACAATAACTAAATTAAGTGAATTTTTTTGTGGCCAAAATCAAATTTAACTAGTAAATATCTCTATATGCATGCTAGTGCATGTTGTACGGATAACCTTTCATATCTTGGCGACATATTAAGACCTCTACTCGTATTAAATTTTTATAAAAAGCAGATCATATGATCAAAATATAACAAAAATTCGATAAGTGTTGTTTTCAAAACAAAACAAAAAATCGATATGTGTATATAAATAAATTATAAAATCATATCTTCTATATATTAATCATACAGATCACGTATCGTTTATTAATAATAGATAGCTTTTCTACTCATAGATCCGATGGGTTGTGACGGTAAAACCTTGTTGATTATGCCTCTTCTTCTCTTGGGGACAAGCTACATGCAACAATGTGTCTATGGAGCACCTCAAGTGCCTTGTCTTTTTGTTTTTGGTGACTCTTTATCTGACAGTGGAAACAACAATGATCTTATTACAACTGCAAGAGTTAATTACAAACCATATGGCATCGATTTTCCGGCAGGTCCAACAGGAAGGTTTACTAATGGATTAACATCAATTGACATAATTGGTAACTTTCACACCATTTTCTCCCATTCATGGTCATAGGGTTTCTTTTAAAATCACATGTCTTAGTTTACTTTATAGAATAACAAAATGAAAAACTATAGGCGCTATTAAGCATGGACACTCTTTGAGTTAGGCGTGTTTTAGTATGAAACCACATTTGTGTCCGCACAGGCATATTTAGTTACATTTATTTGTCATTTTTAAATTATTATCGATGTTAACGTGTCAGTATATGTGATGTGTCAACCCACTTGAGTTGGTCTGATGATATTGCCTTGAGACCTAAGAGTATGCTCCTCCTCGATGTCTCAGATTCGATTCTCTCTGATCTCAATTTGGATAGAGTAATTTAGAAAAAAGTATATGTGATGTTTCTTGTTCAACTCAAACTGATGTTTGACCATAAATTTGCAGGTCAACTTTTGGGAATTAAGGATTTCATTCCACCTTTTGCAAGCCTTGCTGGTTGGGATATATTGAACGGTGTTAACTATGCATCTGGCTCAGCTGGAATTCGCCACGAGACAGGCAAACATACGGTAAAAATTAAATTGAATAAACTCGTCCCTATTTTATACATGTTTAATATCCTTATAGGCGACCAATTGATTTGAGATATAATTTTTTTAACTTGATATCCTGTCCAATGACATATTATTTTGAGATGTTCAATCTCACCGTTCACCTACCATATTGAAATACGGCGTAAAATAGTTTGAATGATCTCTATCTTTACTCGTTCATCGTTGCAATATTCCTCTCAAATATTATCTTAACGCAATGCAGGGGGACAATATCGGATTGGGAACACAAATACGACGTCATGAACTGATAATTGCCCAAATTGCTATCAAGCTTGGAGGTGTTCGACAAGCTACACAACATCTAAATAAATGTTTGTATTATGTAAACATAGGCAGCAACGATTATATAGATAATTATTTCCTTCCTAAGTTATACTCAACAAGTCGCAGTTATAATCCGGAGCAGTATGCTGGAGTTCTTATTGATGAGTTTTCTAAATCTATACAGGTATTAATTTATGTTTCACATAAAGAAAAGAAAAAAAAAATAACAGACATTAGTTAATAATTATAAATTGATATATTTTTAAGGCAATTCTTGAATTATAAAACCTTGAATGTATTAATTTGATGATAGTATTAGCAAATTAATGGAGTTTCTACGGTACAATTGAAAATTCGACATGTATCAATACACTTGTTTCTCAAATGAATAAATTAACAATTATTTTATAAAATAAAAAGAAATTTGTTGCCTTTTATATTTTTAAAAATATCATTTCACAAGAAAAAACATCATATAGTTATTTCTCACATTTTATTATAAAAAAAAAAAAATCATTGTTCATCATTTTGAGTAATAAAAACTCAGAAAAATTAAATTTTATTTCACTAATAAATTTAAATGTTGTTGTACATGTCGAATTTTCAATTGTATCATAGAAATTGTCTATTAATACATAAAAGTTAATATTAAACTTTGAAAACAACAAGTAGGAATAAACAATTTCTATAAAATTGACAAGTAGAAAGGAAGGGAAACCTGAAGTATTTATCATGATTTAATTTCGGCTTAATCAAATGTGTGGATCCTTATGTTTATTTTAGGTTTTAAGGTGTTTCATTTTGTTTTAAAAGTTTTAAGTTGATCATTTATATTTTAAATGTTTTAAATTGGTCCAAAACATCACTTACGTTGGAATAAGTTAGTCCCTTCTACCACAAAATATTAAGTTTAATAAAGAAAAAAAAATAGAAAAATGTTTTTAAAATTGATTTTGTAAAATAAGTCAAATTCCAACGCTCATATTCTCAACCAAGATCTCTTAACAATGGGCTAACTAATTCAAGCGTGTGCAATGTTTTGTGCCAGATTGAAACTTCTAAAATATAGAGAACCAACTTAAAACTTTTAAAAACATAAGGACCAACTTAAAACTAAAAATAGATATAAAGGACTAAACATGCAATTAAACCTTTAATTTTTTATTTTGATAATAATTTGTAAATGATTTATTGGACAGAAACTGCATGACATTGGTGCAAGAAAAATGGTGCTAGTTGGGGTAGGTCCTATAGGTTGCACTCCACATGCCCTTGCTACTAAAGGACGATGTATCGAAGAGCAGAATGCTGCTGGATTAATTTTTTCTAACAAACTTAAATCTCTGGTGAATCAACTCAATACTCAATTCACTGATTCTAAATTAGTCTTTAGAAACAGTACAGCAGACACCTTTGACAGTTCAAAAGGTAAGATTGCATTTCACTTGGCTCTGTTAAATTTTTTTAAAATAAATAAATGTTAATTAGTGTCTTCGTTAAGAAGTTTACATATTTAAATGTTCATCTTAAAAATCGTGCATTCAACTTTTTAAAAGTTAAAATATTATATTTTTTATACACAACTTTTATATTTAAGATTTTTTAACATGTATCCTAAGGACAGAAATTAACAGGATACTTTTTAAATTTGCGTTCTAATATATAATTATTGTCACACTGATTCTCTTATTTCAGGTATTAAATTGTTGAATGAGGCTTGTTGTCCATTATCATTTAATGTGTTTTGTACTCTTAATCGAACTCCATGCCAGAATAGAAATGAGTATAAGTTTTGGGATGGATTTCATCCCACACAGGCTGCTAACCAAATCGGGGCAACAGATTCATACAATTCTACTAATCCAAACATCATTTCTCCAATGAATATTAAACAACTAGTTCAATCATGATAGATAATTAGTTCAATTGTATATATACTTTTTTATGAATAGTTCAATTGTGTATATCATTTTGTATATTTGTTTTTCCGAAACATTTAATAAATTCAATTCAGCTTATCATGTATAATTATTTATTCATAGTAATTGAGAAAATAAATATTGATGAGCTTTCATTTTACTATTTTATAGGGTGTTTATTTAATTTGGTATTGTCAGAAATATTAATCTCTTAAAATTTGATGTTTATTTTGATCGATGTACGATTTTCATGCCTACCTCAACGGTAACTTGTATAATACTTCCCCTAGTTATAAGTACACCCCTTGAGAAAGAAAAAAAATTGTCCTTAAATACATTCACTCTTTCAATTTTCTCGATGCATTTAATTAATACTACTGATTTACTTGAAAATATGAAAAGGTCAAATTTTAATACACTACAAACAAGGACAATTTAGTAATATCACCACATAAAATGAACATATTAATTACACTTTCACATTTTCTTAATCTTTGTGAAATTTGCAATGAGGGCTTGTATTAAGGGACGGAGGGAGTAAATCGCGGCATGATTTGTGCAAAACGTGGGGCGATTTCCTAGGGCTCACATGCAGGTGGGTAAATACTTTTTTTCGTCCTTCTAATATTAGCGAATTCCGGTTTTAGTCCCTGTAAAAAAAAGATTTAGATTTTGTCTCTATAATTTCAGATTCTTCCACTTTTAGTCCCTCCTTTCATCACGTCACCAGAATCTGCATCAATTACATCCCTGTAATTTCATATTCCTCCCACTTTTGGTCCCTGTAATTTCAGATTCCTCCACTTTTGGTCCCTCATTTTACGTGTCATGTATGCAGATTATGTTGATGTGGTGAAATGAGGGACCAAAAGTGGAAGAATCTGAAATTACAGGGACATAATCTAAATCTTTTTTTTACAGGGACTAAAATCGGAATTCGCTAATATTCCAGGGACGAAAAGAGGTATTTGTAACACCCCGAAATCCCAACTAAAAAAATTCATACATTTAATCAGAGTATATCACAATAATTCAGGATGTCACATTTCATAAAATCTTTAAACAAAATGAATAATAATTTATTCCTCGTCTTTATTCAAAATGTAGCAGCGGAAACATAATTCAAACTCTTTAAAAGATTAGTTCTTCGCACCAATGTCATAATTAATTCAAAAGCGATACATAAAGGAATAGAAACAAAAGATAATCCCCATCCCGTTACGTATCAGAGCTCCTAAGACTCCACAAGGACCTCTTACATCGTCAATCCTACGCTTGGTCACCTGCACTTGCCCACGAGGCGGCAATTCCAACAGAAGGGGTGAGATTCACATCAATTATATTAACATATAACTCAAATATCTATGCTTAACAACAACAACAATATTCATCACATAGAACAGGAACGTCTCAAACATCCAAATATACAAATCATCTTAAAACATCTTCACATAACAAATCATCTCATAACGTCTTAAATACAAGACTCGACAATGCAACTCTAACATCTTAGACATCATGCATGTGTACCATTTTAAGCTTAAACAAGCTTCACCGTCGCTTTGAGCAATTGCTCCACCGTCGCTTTGAGCATAAGCTCCACCGTCGCTTGAGCATAAGCTCCACCGTCTCAAATTATGCATATGCATGTACTCGACTCTTTATACTTAAACAAGTTACACACATCATCTTACATCGTTTACGACTCTTGACTGACACATGCAATCATGACACATTTACATGGCAGCAGTTCAGCACATTTAACACATTCACAGCACATAATCATCGTCACAAATATCATTTAAACATCATTCATATAACTCACTTAATAAGCATATAAGTCATAGATTAAGGTCAACAGTTAAGAATAATCTTACAGCATCATCACAGGTTATAATTTAAGTCTTAAACATCTCTAATGATAACCAAAAGTCTACCCTCAAAGCCTCGCTCAAAACAGAGTTATAAAACTCAAGCTATAGTGGTATGAGACCGCATTGCTCGATGTGACGAGTGGGACTGCTCGCCACGGCGAGCTACTTAAATTGCGTTCTGCCACTTGCTCGCTACGGCGAGTGATGTTGCTCGCCTCGCGAGCACTAAAGGGTTGCTCGCCACGGCGAGTAAGGTTACTCGCCTCGCGAGTGAAATCGTTCTGTTGCTCGCTACGGCGAGTACGTCTGCTCGCCTCGCGAGTTAAACTGTTCTGCTCGCCACGGCGAGTAGGTCTGCTCGCCACGGCGAGCGGTCGCAGAACAGGCTGCGGGTTCGCTCAAATCCTCGCTAAAATTCTTCCAATCTCTCATACTAAGGCTCTAATCATTCAGAATTAAGGTCCTAGTGATTAATCTAGGTTCTGTAACAGGTTTCTACATCAATTCCCATCATTCTCACATCAATTCCTCAAAATCCATTAAACCCTAACTTAAGAACTCCCTCTAAAACCTTCCCAATCCCTTCGTTAATCATAAATAATGAATTACAGCATAACATAATCGAAGCTAGGCTCACCCTTACCTGAATAAAATCCTGAATCAAAGCTGCGTTCTTCTCTCTTGTTCTTGCCTCTTCTAGGTTTCTCCTCTTTCTCTCCAAAAACTCTGACAACGCTTACTATGTTTTTCTTAACCTAATTCCCTCTTTATATAACTTTTCTCCACTTGTCTTATTTTTCCACTAAATCCTCAACTTCTCTAAAATTACATAACAACTCCTCCTAATGAAATATCCTATTTTATTTTACTTCACTAAACTCTCTTAAATATATATTACTACGTACCTCTCTTAAATATATATACACACGCAACTAAGCCAAATAATACATCAAATAAATATCAAATATATTCTTAAACAAAATAACAAATATTTCTATAACAAATAACAAACATATTTATAACAAATATATTTCTAAACAAAATAACAAATATTTCTATAACAAATAACAAACATATTTATAACAAATATATTTCTAAAAAATAACAAACATATTATCACTTATCAAATATAAAATCATGTAAAAGCATTCAAATATTAACTAATAATTAAATAAAAAGGGGGTGTTACAACTCTCCCCCACTTAAAGGATTTTCGTCCTCGAAAATTTACTTCGATTAAACAACTATGGATAAACTCCTGCATGTTAGTCTTCTACACCACAAACAATAGTCAAAATAATATAACTATACTATTCTAACTCTAAGACAACGTCACTCGACTCTCTAATTGGCCGGACGGACCGACCTGCTCTGATACCAATTGTAACACCCCGAAATCCCAACTAAAAAAATTCATACATTTAATCAGAGTATATCACAATAATTCAGGATGTCACATTTCATAAAATCTTTAAACAAAATGAATAATAATTTATTCCTCGTCTTTATTCAAAATGTAGCAGCGGAAACATAATTCAAACTCTTTAAAAGATTAGTTCTTCGCACCAATGTCATAATTAATTCAAAAGCGATACATAAAGGAATAGAAACAAAAGATAATTCCCATCCCGTTACGTATCAGAGTTCCTAAGACTCCACAAGGACCTCTTACATCGTCAATCCTACGCTTGGTCACCTGCACTTGCCCACGAGGCGGCAATTCCAACAGAAGGGGTGAGATTCACATCAATTATATTAACATATAACTCAAATATCTATGCTTAACAACAACAACAATATTCATCACATAGAACAGGAACGTCTCAAACATCCAAATATACAAATCATCTTAAAACATCTTCACATAACAAATCATCTCATAACGTCTTAAATACAAGACTCGACAATGCAACTCTAACATCTTAGACATCATGCATGTGGTACCATTTTAAGCTTAAACAAGCTTCACCGTCGCTTTGAGCAATTGCTCCACCGTCGCTTTGAGCATAAGCTCCACCGTCGCTTGAGCATAAGCTCCACCGTCTCAAATTATGCATATGCATGTACTCGACTCTTTATACTTAAACAAGTTACACACATCATCTTACATCGTTTACGACTCTTGACTGACACATGCAATCATGACACATTTACATGGCAGCAGTTCAGCACATTTAACACATTCACAGCACATAATCATCGTCACAAATATCATTTAAACATCATTCATATAACTCACTTAATAAGCATATAAGTCATAGATTAAGGTCAACAGTTAAGAATAATCTTACAGCATCATCACAGGTTATAATTTAAGTCTTAAACATCTCTAATGATAACCAAAAGTCTACCCTCAAAGCCTCGCTCAAAACAGAGTTATAAAACTCAAGCTATAGTGGTATGAGACCGCATTGCTCGATGTGACGAGTGGGACTGCTCGCCACGGCGAGCTACTTAAATTGCGTTCTGCCACTTGCTCGCTACGGCGAGTGATGTTGCTCGCCTCGCGAGCACTAAAGGGTTGCTCGCCACGGCGAGTAAGGTTACTCGCCTCGCGAGTGAAATCGTTCTGTTGCTCGCTACGGCGAGTACGTCTGCTCGCCTCGCGAGTTAAACTGTTCTGCTCGCCACGGCGAGTAGGTCTGCTCGCCACGGCGAGCGGTCGCAGAACAGGCTGCGGGTTCGCTCAAATCCTCGCTAAAATTCTTCCAATCTCTCATACTAAGGCTCTAATCATTCAGAATTAAGGTCCTAGTGATTAATCTAGGTTCTGTAACAGGTTTCTACATCAATTCCCATCATTCTCACATCAATTCCTCAAAATCCATTAAACCCTAACTTAAGAACTCCCTCTAAAACCTTCCCAATCCCTTCGTTAATCATAAATAATGAATTACAGCATAACATAATCGAAGCTAGGCTCACCCTTACCTGAATAAAATCCTGAATCAAAGCTGCGTTCTTCTCTCTTGTTCTTGCCTCTTCTAGGTTTCTCCTCTTTCTCTCCAAAAACTCTGACAACGCTTACTATGTTTTTCTTAACCTAATTCCCTCTTTATATAACTTTTCTCCACTTGTCTTATTTTTCCACTAAATCCTCAACTTCTCTAAAATTACATAACAACTCCTCCTAATGAAATATCCTATTTTATTTTACTTCACTAAACTCTCTTAAATATATATTACTACGTACCTCTCTTAAATATATATACACACGCAACTAAGCCAAATAATACATCAAATAAATATCAAATATATTCTTAAACAAAATAACAAATATTTCTATAACAAATAACAAACATATTTATAACAAATATATTTCTAAACAAAATAACAAATATTTCTATAACAAATAACAAACATATTTATAACAAATATATTTCTAAAAAATAACAAACATATTATCACTTATCAAATATAAAATCATGTAAAAGCATTCAAATATTAACTAATAATTAAATAAAAAGGGGGTGTTACAACTCTCCCCCACTTAAAGGATTTTCGTCCTCGAAAATTTACTTCGATTAAACAACTATGGATAAACTCCTGCATGTTAGTCTTCTACACCACAAACAATAGTCAAAATAATATAACTATACTATTCTAACTCTAAGACAACGTCACTCGACTCTCTAATTGGCCGGACGGACCGACCTGCTCTGATACCAATTGTAACACCCCGAAATCCCAACTAAAAAAATTCATACATTTAATCAGAGTATATCACAATAATTCAGGATGTCACATTTCATAAAATCTTTAAACAAAATGAATAATAATTTATTCCTCGTCTTTATTCAAAATGTAGCAGCGGAAACATAATTCAAACTCTTTAAAAGATTAGTTCTTCGCACCAATGTCATAATTAATTCAAAAGCGATACATAAAGGAATAGAAACAAAAGATAATTCCCATCCCGTTACGTATCAGAGTTCCTAAGACTCCACAAGGACCTCTTACATCGTCAATCCTACGCTTGGTCACCTGCACTTGCCCACGAGGCGGCAATTCCAACAGAAGGGGTGAGATTCACATCAATTATATTAACATATAACTCAAATATCTATGCTTAACAACAACAACAATATTCATCACATAGAACAGGAACGTCTCAAACATCCAAATATACAAATCATCTTAAAACATCTTCACATAACAAATCATCTCATAACGTCTTAAATACAAGACTCGACAATGCAACTCTAACATCTTAGACATCATGCATGTGGTACCATTTTAAGCTTAAACAAGCTTCACCGTCGCTTTGAGCAATTGCTCCACCGTCGCTTTGAGCATAAGCTCCACCGTCGCTTGAGCATAAGCTCCACCGTCTCAAATTATGCATATGCATGTACTCGACTCTTTATACTTAAACAAGTTACACACATCATCTTACATCGTTTACGACTCTTGACTGACACATGCAATCATGACACATTTACATGGCAGCAGTTCAGCACATTTAACACATTCACAGCACATAATCATCGTCACAAATATCATTTAAACATCATTCATATAACTCACTTAATAAGCATATAAGTCATAGATTAAGGTCAACAGTTAAGAATAATCTTACAGCATCATCACAGGTTATAATTTAAGTCTTAAACATCTCTAATGATAACCAAAAGTCTACCCTCAAAGCCTCGCTCAAAACAGAGTTATAAAACTCAAGCTATAGTGGTATGAGACCGCATTGCTCGATGTGACGAGTGGGACTGCTCGCCACGGCGAGCTACTTAAATTGCGTTCTGCCACTTGCTCGCTACGGCGAGTGATGTTGCTCGCCTCGCGAGCACTAAAGGGTTGCTCGCCACGGCGAGTAAGGTTACTCGCCTCGCGAGTGAAATCGTTCTGTTGCTCGCTACGGCGAGTACGTCTGCTCGCCTCGCGAGTTAAACTGTTCTGCTCGCCACGGCGAGTAGGTCTGCTCGCCACGGCGAGCGGTCGCAGAACAGGCTGCGGGTTCGCTCAAATCCTCGCTAAAATTCTTCCAATCTCTCATACTAAGGCTCTAATCATTCAGAATTAAGGTCCTAGTGATTAATCTAGGTTCTGTAACAGGTTTCTACATCAATTCCCATCATTCTCACATCAATTCCTCAAAATCCATTAAACCCTAACTTAAGAACTCCCTCTAAAACCTTCCCAATCCCTTCGTTAATCATAAATAATGAATTACAGCATAACATAATCGAAGCTAGGCTCACCCTTACCTGAATAAAATCCTGAATCAAAGCTGCGTTCTTCTCTCTTGTTCTTGCCTCTTCTAGGTTTCTCCTCTTTCTCTCCAAAAACTCTGACAACGCTTACTATGTTTTTCTTAACCTAATTCCCTCTTTATATAACTTTTCTCCACTTGTCTTATTTTTCCACTAAATCCTCAACTTCTCTAAAATTACATAACAACTCCTCCTAATGAAATATCCTATTTTATTTTACTTCACTAAACTCTCTTAAATATATATTACTACGTACCTCTCTTAAATATATATACACACGCAACTAAGCCAAATAATACATCAAATAAATATCAAATATATTCTTAAACAAAATAACAAATATTTCTATAACAAATAACAAACATATTTATAACAAATATATTTCTAAACAAAATAACAAATATTTCTATAACAAATAACAAACATATTTATAACAAATATATTTCTAAAAAATAACAAACATATTATCACTTATCAAATATAAAATCATGTAAAAGCATTCAAATATTAACTAATAATTAAATAAAAAGGGGGTGTTACAACTCTCCCCCACTTAAAGGATTTTCGTCCTCGAAAATTTACTTCGATTAAACAACTATGGATAAACTCCTGCATGTTAGTCTTCTACACCACAAACAATAGTCAAAATAATATAACTATACTATTCTAACTCTAAGACAACGTCACTCGACTCTCTAATTGGCCGGACGGACCGACCTGCTCTGATACCAATTGTAACACCCCGAAATCCCAACTAAAAAAATTCATACATTTAATCAGAGTATATCACAATAATTCAGGATGTCACATTTCATAAAATCTTTAAACAAAATGAATAATAATTTATTCCTCGTCTTTATTCAAAATGTAGCAGCGGAAACATAATTCAAACTCTTTAAAAGATTAGTTCTTCGCACCAATGTCATAATTAATTCAAAAGCGATACATAAAGGAATAGAAACAAAAGATAATTCCCATCCCGTTACGTATCAGAGTTCCTAAGACTCCACAAGGACCTCTTACATCGTCAATCCTACGCTTGGTCACCTGCACTTGCCCACGAGGCGGCAATTCCAACAGAAGGGGTGAGATTCACATCAATTATATTAACATATAACTCAAATATCTATGCTTAACAACAACAACAATATTCATCACATAGAACAGGAACGTCTCAAACATCCAAATATACAAATCATCTTAAAACATCTTCACATAACAAATCATCTCATAACGTCTTAAATACAAGACTCGACAATGCAACTCTAACATCTTAGACATCATGCATGTGGTACCATTTTAAGCTTAAACAAGCTTCACCGTCGCTTTGAGCAATTGCTCCACCGTCGCTTTGAGCATAAGCTCCACCGTCGCTTGAGCATAAGCTCCACCGTCTCAAATTATGCATATGCATGTACTCGACTCTTTATACTTAAACAAGTTACACACATCATCTTACATCGTTTACGACTCTTGACTGACACATGCAATCATGACACATTTACATGGCAGCAGTTCAGCACATTTAACACATTCACAGCACATAATCATCGTCACAAATATCATTTAAACATCATTCATATAACTCACTTAATAAGCATATAAGTCATAGATTAAGGTCAACAGTTAAGAATAATCTTACAGCATCATCACAGGTTATAATTTAAGTCTTAAACATCTCTAATGATAACCAAAAGTCTACCCTCAAAGCCTCGCTCAAAACAGAGTTATAAAACTCAAGCTATAGTGGTATGAGACCACATTGCTCGATGTGGCGAGTGGGACTGCTCGCCACGGCGAGCTACTTAAATTGCATTCTGCCACTTGCTCGCTACGGCAAATGATGTTGCTCGCCTCGCGAGCACTAAAGGGTTGCTCGCCACGGCGAGTAAGGTTACTCGCCTCGCGAGTGAAATCGTTCTGTTGCTCGCTACGGCGAGTACGTCTGCTCGCCTCGCGAGTTAAACTGTTCTGCTCGCCACGATGAGTAGGTCTGCTCGCCACGGTGAGCGGTTGCAGAACAGGTTGCGGGTTCGCTCAAATCCTCGCTAAAATTCGTCCAATCTCTCATACTAAGGCTCTAATCATTCAGAATTAAGGTCCTAGTGATTAATCTAGGTTCTGTAACAGGTTTCTACATCAATTCTCATCATTCTCACATCAATTCCTCAAAATCCATTAAACCCTAACTTAAGAACTCCCTCTAAAACCTTCCCAATCCCTTCGTTAATCATAAATAATGAATTACAGCATAACATAATCGAAGCTAGGCTCACCCTTACCTGAATAAAATCCTGAATCAAAGCTGCGTTCTTCTCTCTTGTTCTTGCCTCTTCTAGGTTTCTCCTCTTTCTCTCCAAAAACTCTGACAACGCTTACTATGTTTTTCTTAACCTAATTCCCTCTTTATATAACTTTTCTCCACTTGTCTTATTTTTCCACTAAATCCTCAACTTCTCTAAAATTACATAACAACTCCTCCTAATGAAATATCCTATTTTATTTTACTTCACTAAACTCTCTTAAATATATATTACTACGTACCTCTCTTAAATATATATACACACGCAACTAAGCCAAATAATACATCAAATAAATATCAAATATATTCTTAAACAAAATAACAAATATTTCTATAACAAATAACAAACATATTTATAACAAATATATTTCTAAACAAAATAACAAATATTTCTATAACAAATAACAAACATATTTATAACAAATATATTTCTAAAAAATAACAAACATATTATCACTTATCAAATATAAAATCATGTAAAAGCATTCAAATATTAACTAATAATTAAATAAAAAGGGGGTGTTACAACTCTCCCCCACTTAAAGGATTTTCGTCCTCGAAAATTTACTTCGATTAAACAACTATGGATAAACTCCTGCATGTTAGTCTTCTACACCACAAACAATAGTCAAAATAATATAACTATACTATTCTAACTCTAAGACAACGTCACTCGACTCTCTAATTGGCCGGACGGACCGACCTGCTCTGATACCAATTGTAACACCCCGAAATCCCAACTAAAAAAATTCATACATTTAATCAGAGTATATCACAATAATTCAGGATGTCACATTTCATAAAATCTTTAAACAAAATGAATAATAATTTATTCCTCGTCTTTATTCAAAATGTAGCAGCGGAAACATAATTCAAACTCTTTAAAAGATTAGTTCTTCGCACCAATGTCATAATTAATTCAAAAGCGATACATAAAGGAATAGAAACAAAAGATAATTCCCATCCCGTTACGTATCAGAGTTCCTAAGACTCCACAAGGACCTCTTACATCGTCAATCCTACGCTTGGTCACCTGCACTTGCCCACGAGGCGGCAATTCCAACAGAAGGGGTGAGATTCACATCAATTATATTAACATATAACTCAAATATCTATGCTTAACAACAACAACAATATTCATCACATAGAACAGGAACGTCTCAAACATCCAAATATACAAATCATCTTAAAACATCTTCACATAACAAATCATCTCATAACGTCTTAAATACAAGACTCGACAATGCAACTCTAACATCTTAGACATCATGCATGTGGTACCATTTTAAGCTTAAACAAGCTTCACCGTCGCTTTGAGCAATTGCTCCACCGTCGCTTTGAGCATAAGCTCCACCGTCGCTTGAGCATAAGCTCCACCGTCTCAAATTATGCATATGCATGTACTCGACTCTTTATACTTAAACAAGTTACACACATCATCTTACATCGTTTACGACTCTTGACTGACACATGCAATCATGACACATTTACATGGCAGCAGTTCAGCACATTTAACACATTCACAGCACATAATCATCGTCACAAATATCATTTAAACATCATTCATATAACTCACTTAATAAGCATATAAGTCATAGATTAAGGTCAACAGTTAAGAATAATCTTACAGCATCATCACAGGTTATAATTTAAGTCTTAAACATCTCTAATGATAACCAAAAGTCTACCCTCAAAGCCTCGCTCAAAACAGAGTTATAAAACTCAAGCTATAGTGGTATGAGACCACATTGCTCGATGTGGCGAGTGGGACTGCTCGCCACGGCGAGCTACTTAAATTGCATTCTGCCACTTGCTCGCTACGGCAAGTGATGTTGCTCGCCTCGCGAGCACTAAAGGGTTGCTCGCCACGGCGAGTAAGGTTACTCGCCTCGCGAGTGAAATCGTTCTGTTGCTCGCTACGGCGAGTACGTCTGCTCGCCTCGCGAGTTAAACTGTTCTGCTCGCCACGATGAGTAGGTCTGCTCGCCACGGTGAGCGGTTGCAGAACAGGTTGCGGGTTCGCTCAAATCCTCGCTAAAATTCGTCCAATCTCTCATACTAAGGCTCTAATCATTCAGAATTAAGGTCCTAGTGATTAATCTAGGTTCTGTAACAGGTTTCTACATCAATTCTCATCATTCTCACATCAATTCCTCAAAATCCATTAAACCCTAACTTAAGAACTCCCTCTAAAACCTTCCCAATCCCTTCGTTAATCATAAATAATGAATTACAGCATAACATAATCGAAGCTAGGCTCACCCTTACCTGAATAAAATCCTGAATCAAAGCTGCGTTCTTCTCTCTTGTTCTTGCCTCTTCTAGGTTTCTCCTCTTTCTCTCCAAAAACTCTGACAACGCTTACTATGTTTTTCTTAACCTAATTCCCTCTTTATATAACTTTTCTCCACTTGTCTTATTTTTCCACTAAATCCTCAACTTCTCTAAAATTACATAACAACTCCTCCTAATGAAATATCCTATTTTATTTTACTTCACTAAACTCTCTTAAATATATATTACTACGTACCTCTCTTAAATATATACACACACGCAACTAAGCCAAATAATACATCAAATAAATATCAAATATATTCTTAAACAAAATAACAAATATTTCTATAACAAATAACAAACATATTTATAACAAATATATTTCTAAACAAAATAACAAATATTTCTATAACAAATAACAAACATATTTATAACAAATATATTTCTAAAAAATAACAAACATATTATCACTTATCAAATATAAAATCATGTAAAAGCATTCAAATATTAACTAATAATTAAATAAAAAGGGGGTGTTACAACTCTCCCCCACTTAAAGGATTTTCGTCCTCGAAAATTTACTTCGATTAAACAACTATGGATAAACTCATGCATGTTAGTCTTCTACACCACAAACAATAGTCAAAATAATATAACTATACTATTCTAACTCTAAGACAACGTCACTCGACTCTCTAATTGGCCGGACGGACCGACCTGCTCTGATACCAATTGTAACACCCCGAAATCCCAACTAAAAAAATTCATACATTTAATCAGAGTATATCACAATAATTTAGCATGTCACATTTCATAAAATCTTTAAACAAAATGAATAATAATTTATTCCTCGTCTTTATTCAAAATGTAGCAGCGGAAACATAATTCAAACTCTTTAAAAGATTAGTTCTTCGCACCAATGTCATAATTAATTCAAAAGCGATACATAAAGGAATAGAAACAAAAGATAATTCCCATCCCGTTACGTATCAGAGTTCCTAAGACTCCACAAGGACCTCTTACATCGTCAATCCTACGCTTGGTCACCTGCACTTGCCCACGAGGCGGCAATTCCAACAGAAGGGGTGAGATTCACATCAATTATATTAACATATAACTCAAATATCTATGCTTAACAACAACAACAATATTCATCACATAGAACAGGAACGTCTCAAACATCCAAATATACAAATCATCTTAAAACATCTTCACATAACAAATCATCTCATAACGTCTTAAATACAAGACTCGACAATGCAACTCTAACATCTTAGACATCATGCATGTGGTACCATTTTAAGCTTAAACAAGCTTCACCGTCGCTTTGAGCAATTGCTCCACCGTCGCTTTGAGCATAAGCTCCACCGTCGCTTGAGCATAAGCTCCACCGTCTCAAATTATGCATATGCATGTACTCGACTCTTTATACTTAAACAAGTTACACACATCATCTTACATCGTTTACGACTCTTGACTGACACATGCAATCATGACACATTTACATGGCAGCAGTTCAGCACATTTAACACATTCACAGCACATAATCATCGTCACAAATATCATTTAAACATCATTCATATAACTCACTTAATAAGCATATAAGTCATAGATTAAGGTCAACAGTTAAGAATAATCTTACAGCATCATCACAGGTTATAATTTAAGTCTTAAACATCTCTAATGATAACCAAAAGTCTACCCTCAAAGCCTCGCTCAAAACAGAGTTATAAAACTCAAGCTATAGTGGTATGAGACCACATTGCTCGATGTGGCGAGTGGGACTGCTCGCCACGGCGAGCTACTTAAATTGCATTCTGCCACTTGCTCGCTACGGCGAGTGATGTTGCTCGCCTCGCGAGCACTAAAGGGTTGCTCGCCACGGCGAGTAAGGTTACTCGCCTCGCGAGTGAAATCGTTCTGTTGCTCGCTACGGCGAGTACGTCTGCTCGCCTCGCGAGTTAAACTGTTCTGCTCGCCACGATGAGTAGGTCTGCTCGCCACGGTGAGCGGTTGCAGAACAGGTTGCGGGTTCGCTCAAATCCTCGCTAAAATTCGTCCAATCTCTCATACTAAGGCTCTAATCATTCAGAATTAAGGTCCTAGTGATTAATCTAGGTTCTGTAACAGGTTTCTACATCAATTCTCATCATTCTCACATCAATTCCTCAAAATCCATTAAACCCTAACTTAAGAACTCCCTCTAAAACCTTCCCAATCCCTTCGTTAATCATAAATAATGAATTACAGCATAACATAATCGAAGCTAGGCTCACCCTTACCTGAATAAAATCCTGAATCAAAGCTGCGTTCTTCTCTCTTGTTCTTGCCTCTTCTAGGTTTCTCCTCTTTCTCTCCAAAAACTCTGACAACGCTTACTATGTTTTTCTTAACCTAATTCCCTCTTTATATAACTTTTCTCCACTTGTCTTATTTTTCCACTAAATCCTCAACTTCTCTAAAATTACATAACAACTCCTCCTAATGAAATATCCTATTTTATTTTACTTCACTAAACTCTCTTAAATATATATTACTACGTACCTCTCTTAAATATATATACACACGCAACTAAGCCAAATAATACATCAAATAAATATCAAATATATTCTTAAACAAAATAACAAATATTTCTATAACAAATAACAAACATATTTATAACAAATATATTTCTAAACAAAATAACAAATATTTCTATAACAAATAACAAACATATTTATAACAAATATATTTCTAAAAAATAACAAACATATTATCACTTATCAAATATAAAATCATGTAAAAGCATTCAAATATTAACTAATAATTAAATAAAAAGGGGGTGTTACAACTCTCCCCCACTTAAAGGATTTTCGTCCTCGAAAATTTACTTCGATTAAACAACTATGGATAAACTCCTGCATGTTAGTCTTCTACACCACAAACAATAGTCAAAATAATATAACTATACTATTCTAACTCTAAGACAACGTCACTCGACTCTCTAATTGGCCGGACGGACCGACCTGCTCTGATACCAATTGTAACACCCCGAAATCCCAACTAAAAAAATTCATACATTTAATCAGAGTATATCACAATAATTCAGGATGTCACATTTCATAAAATCTTTAAACAAAATGAATAATAATTTATTCCTCGTCTTTATTCAAAATGTAGCAGCGGAAACATAATTCAAACTCTTTAAAAGATTAGTTCTTCGCACCAATGTCATAATTAATTCAAAAGCGATACATAAAGGAATAGAAACAAAAGATAATTCTCATCCCGTTACGTATCAGAGTTCCTAAGACTCCACAAGGACCTCTTACATCGTCAATCCTACGCTTGGTCACCTGCACTTGCCCACGAGGCGGCAATTCCAACAGAAGGGGTGAGATTCACATCAATTATATTAACATATAACTCAAATATCTATGCTTAACAACAACAACAATATTCATCACATAGAACAGGAACGTCTCAAACATCCAAATATACAAATCATCTTAAAACATCTTCACATAACAAATCATCTCATAACGTCTTAAATACAAGACTCGACAATGCAACTCTAACATCTTAGACATCATGCATGTGGTACCATTTTAAGCTTAAACAAGCTTCACCGTCGCTTTGAGCAATTGCTCCACCGTCGCTTTGAGCATAAGCTCCACCGTCGCTTGAGCATAAGCTCCACCGTCTCAAATTATGCATATGCATGTACTCGACTCTTTATACTTAAACAAGTTACACACATCATCTTACATCGTTTACGACTCTTGACTGACACATGCAATCATGACACATTTACATGGCAGCAGTTCAGCACATTTAACACATTCACAGCACATAATCATCGTCACAAATATCATTTAAACATCATTCATATAACTCACTTAATAAGCATATAAGTCATAGATTAAGGTCAACAGTTAAGAATAATCTTACAGCATCATCACAGGTTATAATTTAAGTCTTAAACATCTCTAATGATAACCAAAAGTCTACCCTCAAAGCCTCGCTCAAAACAGAGTTATAAAACTCAAGCTATAGTGGTATGAGACCACATTGCTCGATGTGGCGAGTGGGACTGCTCGCCACGGCGAGCTACTTAAATTGCATTCTGCCACTTGCTCGCTACGGCGAGTGATGTTGCTCGCCTCGCGAGCACTAAAGGGTTGCTCGCCACGGCGAGTAAGGTTACTCGCCTCGCGAGTGAAATCGTTCTGTTGCTCGCTACGGCGAGTACGTCTGCTCGCCTCGCGAGTTAAACTGTTCTGCTCGCCACGATGAGTAGGTCTGCTCGCCACGGTGAGCGGTTGCAGAACAGGTTGCGGGTTCGCTCAAATCCTCGCTAAAATTCGTCCAATCTCTCATACTAAGGCTCTAATCATTCAGAATTAAGGTCCTAGTGATTAATCTAGGTTCTGTAACAGGTTTCTACATCAATTCCCATCATTCTCACATCAATTCCTCAAAATCCATTAAACCCTAACTTAAGAACTCCCTCTAAAACCTTCCCAATCCCTTCGTTAATCATAAATAATGAATTACAGCATAACATAATCGAAGCTAGGCTCACCCTTACCTGAATAAAATCCTGAATCAAAGCTGCGTTCTTCTCTCTTGTTCTTGCCTCTTCTAGGTTTCTCCTCTTTCTCTCCAAAAACTCTGACAACGCTTACTATGTTTTTCTTAACCTAATTCCCTCTTTATATAACTTTTCTCCACTTGTCTTATTTTTCCACTAAATCATCAACTTCTCTAAAATTACATAACAACTCCTCCTAATGAAATATCCTATTTTATTTTACTTCACTAAACTCTCTTAAATATATATTACTACGTACCTCTCTTAAATATATATACACACGCAACTAAGCCAAATAATACATCAAATAAATATCAAATATATTCTTAAACAAAATAACAAATATTTCTATAACAAATAACAAACATATTTATAACAAATATATTTCTAAACAAAATAACAAATATTTCTATAACAAATAACAAACATATTTATAACAAATATATTTCTAAAAAATAACAAACATATTATCACTTATCAAATATAAATCATGTAAAAGCATTCAAATATTAACTAATAATTAAATAAAAAGGGGGCGTTACAGTATTTACCCCATGCAGGTTATGACTCATTTGTTGCTTAATCTTTCTGCATTAAAGGAGAGGATTTTAAGAAAACTTAGAGGTTAATGGTTGAACGTCTTTGGGTGAGATTTTTGTGTTGGAAAACACTTTTGATAGTGAGACCCCATTTAAGGAAAGATCAAAAACTTTCTCTCTTGTTTTCTTTAAGGATCTCTTTGTGGGTTTGATTGACTTTAAAGTGGATAGAAATTAAGGTTTGTTCTTTGTGATCTTGTGGATCTAATTTCTTGTAACATCTTTGCATCACTCATTTCAAAGTGGATTGGGAAGATTTTCTATGTAAGTCGTCTTGGACCGCATTGGGTAAGCAAATATTAGTACGTTGTTTCTCTAATTTCTTATCTTCATGCTTTGGTTATGCTTTGTGGATCTGATTTGCTTAGTCGCTAGGTATGTTGTTGTTGTTATTGTTGTTTGAGACTTGACGTCCATTGTGTAGTAAAGGAGTAATTTGGTCAAGTAAGCATCATGGGTTTAATTTGGGACATCGAGAAGTTTACTACAAGCAATGATTTTGGTTTGTCGAAGGTAATGATGCAAGTAGTTTTGACACAACCGAAGTGTGCGGAGACATTAAAAGGTGAAGTTGTGATGTCATCTAAGTTGACACAGACGGAGAAGCTTGAAATGATAGACAAAGCAAAGAGAGTTATTGTGTTATGCCTCGAATATAAGGTTTTGAGGGATGTCGTGAAGGATGGTGGAGTCATTGTATATGACAAAAAAAAATCTCATAAACAGTTTAAGAAACATCAACTCTACTCATTTAGGATGGTGAAGTCGGAACCTATCATGGAGCAATTGACAAAATTTATAAATATACTAAATGACTTGGCAAACATTGAAGATGAGGACAAAGCTCTAATTTTTCTATGTTCATTACATAGATCTTTAAATCACTTAAAACATATCATCCATACGAAAAGAAAGACACTAGTACTTTGGAAGAGGCCTAAACGGTTTGAGAACCAATGAGTTAAAGAAGTTTAAGGGCGTGAACACTAGTGATAATGGCGAATGCTTGAATTCTACAAGAGGGATGAGGGAGACTATAGGAAAGGGAAAGACAAGCCAAGGTATAAATCACAACCTAAAGGGTTTGATCAATAGAAGTAAAAAAGTTTAATTTGTCGTAAGTACAGTTACTTCAAGAAGTATTTTCCTAAAAATTGGGTGCAATTATGGCTCTTCCGCTCAAGTTTCATGAGCCTTAGATGAGGAAGGTTACGAGAGTATGGGTGTACAGGTGATCACAAGTTAGGAATCGGAAAAGAGTTTGGTCTTGAACTCGGGGCTCTTATTGCATGTGTCCGAGGATGGGTTACTTTTAGAATTTCAAGCTAATAGAATGTGAAGACATTCACAAAGATGATAATTAATCATCTGCCTCTAATACATCAAAGAACACAAGTGAAGGAGTGACACTATGATTCGCCCAATTTTTGAGGTAGTGATCAGCTACTGGTGGTGTTGTGAAGCCATCGTGAAAACGATCGACTTCTGGAGTTGTGACGCCTTCGAGATGTGATGAGGAGCTAACAAACGTCATGTCACTCTTGTTTGTGATAAGATGATCCTCTCTTTTTTTTTCTTTCCTAAAGCATGTATTGATTATAGTCAGATCAAAAGTAGACGAAAAATCTAGGATTGATTTACCATCTACATTTATCTCCACGATGCCACACCCTTCATGCAATCCCTCAAAAGCTCTCGAAACACTCCCTACATGTTCATTTAGATCCCCTTCTAGAAAGAATTTTTTTTATCTCCTAGAGGTATATCATGAAACCTTTTAAATCCTCTCTAAATTCTACGTTAAGGTGTTCTTCTAACCCTATCTGAGTTGTCTAAGCACTAATAACATTAATGATGTCATATTCAACTACAAATTTTAGGGTTATGATTTAATCTTGTCTTTTTTAAATCCACGATATTCTTCTTCCACTCCATATCTACAATAAATCCTACTTGTTTCTCTATTTAACTTTGTTAGTATACCAAAGCTTAAATCCTTAACTATCTAATTAATTCGTCTTTTCACCCACCTACTAGGTTCGTGTAGGCATATAAAATTAATCTTCCTCTAAGTCATAGTGTACATTATTTCCCTAAGTTTTTCCTGTAACATTGCTTATATTCCTTGTATTGAATCAAATCATACTCTCATGGACTAATTTCTTTACCCCACACCCGAAAAAGTGAGAACTCTTTCTTATTTTTCATCGCATTCATGCACATTACCCTTGCTCATTGCAAGAAAAGAGTAATTTAAAAAAATTGATAGCAAACAATATGTTGTATTGTTCTCCCATATTTGTGTCCAAATACCGTTTCATTTTATTATGTATAAAAAGTCACATTAAGATCGTATAAAATACACATTTTTATAACAAAAATTTACTTCGATTTATATAAATAAATAAATACATACATGGCTTGACTTGCAAGAACAGAAGGAAAAAAAAAACAAACAAAAGACCATTAGTAAAACTACAGTTTATACGAATGCACACAAATATAAATTACGTGTCTAATATTTCTTCCCATTTCCAGAATGTTATACTAAATAAAGATAACCAATGGATCGATAAATGTCATTCTATTTTGAGGCAGGGGTATGCGTAAATTGGTCTTAAGAAACAGTTGTTGTTTTTTAATTATCTCAGGTTGCCTTTCTTTTATGTATACCCAAGCATCATTTTTAGAAGGATAGGTGTTGTTCTCTTAGGCCAGTTGCCGATTGGTGCTTCTGGTGTGGGGGCTGTTTAAGTGGTCCGGTTTTGTTCGGAGTCACTTTTGTATTTTTCTTGTTGTTTCTTCCGTGAGTTTTGTGTGTCTTACACAAACTTGACGAGAATAAAATTTGCTAATTCAAAAAAAAAAAAAAAAAATGTCATTCTATTCAAAGTTTTTTCATGTCAAACCTGAACCAACCCATCACAACAATGAGCAGATGGGGGGTTTGGGTTAAGTGAACGGGTCATTATACATAACTTTTTTTTAAAAATATTGCCACAAAAAAAGGTGTAGAATTCAAGCACATTTTGTTTCATGAAAAACAAAAATCTAACACTTAAATTTTACTATTTAAAATTAGACGAAATTTTACTATATAAAATTCTAACACTTAAATTTACATAAAACACTTGGGGATTAAAAAAAATCTTAAAAACAACCCATAAAAAAATACACAGAACAAGTAACCAAAATAAAGAAAATGGGAAAAAGCAGAAAATTGACAGCTAAAACAACAGTTTGTGAGGATTAAGGTAGGAGCAGGGTAATGTCTGAAGGCAAAGAAGCAAGTTAAAGCAACCAAAACTCATTCTTTTCACATAGATACTAACAGAGCTTGTGTTTTCTTGCTTGCAAAAAAGGACACTCTTAATTTGATACAAGAGTGATATCATCATTGATCTTCATTACCATTTGTTGAAACTTGAAATCATGAATCGTATTGCTACTACGGATCATGATGATCAGTGTATGCAATTTTATTATCATCATCATCGACAAACTTGAATGGATATTTGCAAGGAAGGATTCTTCAGATGCAACTTTTGTGACATCAAGTCCAACCATGAAATCAGATGGCATATTCTTAAGCCAAAATGGCCACTTTACCCCCAAAGAGCAACACATTCAAACCATGATTAGTGTATGCATATCCTTTTTAAAGGCCAATACTACAAATTGCCAGGACTTTGGTTCAACTATTCACAGGCTGTCCTACCACTCCTGTCACCTTGAATTTCTGACAACAACTAATTCTTCAGCAACACTTGATGCAAGATCAGTACCAAAGTCAAGTAATTTTTTTCCAACTAGCGTGGAGGTCTCTGATTATGGTTTGCCGATGAATAATGATTTATATATGAATGCTTTTCCCAATGTTTTATATATGTCGTGATTGATTCTCTCCAGATTTGGCAAACCATGAGCCAACAACATCCTTAACCATGTCAACCACACCTTTTCCTGAACTATTCACACATAGCTCTCTTCAGTCTTGACACACTTTCTTTGACTTCTCATTCTAACTACCCAATTTTCCATCCTCTTTCTTCAATGGCTCTTCTTTCCCTTAGAAAGTGCCTTGTTTTCTTCACTAGGCCTTAGTTATTCAGCCAAATAGTCTCTCATACTCTAACACAAATCCTAGCTGCTACCTCAAATAATGGTCTGCCACTAATCTAAATCTAATACACAAATTCATACATCGCCTCAGAAACAAACTACAACAGCAAGTATGATCAGATCACCACAAACATCAGAGAGGATTTCAAAAAATGAACAACATCAACAAGTATAATCAGTTCACCATCAGAGAAGATTTTAATCAGAGAGGATGTGGCTTCAAAAACCAACAAGCAATCAAATATGATTAATCAGATCACCATGAACTCGCATTTCTTTCCCTGCAATTTACACAAGGAATGATATAGAACAAAAAACACAGTCAACAATTTCTCATCGCATATATGTTTAAACTAGCCAGGAATAAAGAATCTAAAATCCTCTTATAGAGAGTCGAGACTGCTATCAGAGGATATATTGAGAAGCTTGTGTGTGTAAAATACAATTGTAGAAGAAACTATTCGACTAAAGTTTAAGCAAAAACACATTTACTATTAGCACAACTATAAACAGGGAAATCTAAATAGCATAACTACCATACAAAGGGGGTCAAATATGCAACAAATCTCAAAAAAGATAAACTACCAAGACAACTTCCATTACTTTTAAGTTGTTTTGGATTTGTAAATTAGTAAATTTATAAATCTGTAGCAAACATCTAAAGTGTTTATACAGAGTACCTTTGCAATTATTTTGTGTATAACAAATACAAGACAACTGCAAAATCAATCAGTTTGGCATATAATCACAATCAGCAAATCATCACAAATCTATCATGAAAAGAAAGACGGTGTTTTTTTTAACGCATTTATAAGACTACTGAAGTTAAATATGTATTCTTTTTTTGAAGAAAGTTAAATATGTATTCTAGAAGTCTTTTTTTACTCATTTATATTTCACTGAAACTTCAGCTAGATTTAACTTATTTATTAAATAAATCATGTCAGAGCAGGCCAAAAATAAACAGGTTAAGCTCGAGATCATGATGTGTCCATTGTTAATTAATTTTCATCTCTAGCTTTGTGAATCCAACAAAAGAAGTGTTCTAGTCACTATTTGAGTTATGGCATGTTTAGCATGTTCAATTAAATAGTTGTACAATATGTAGCTAAAATAAATTTCAACCGGAGACGTTGAATTCAATGGTTTCTACCTTTACTTTTCTAATTCATATAGGCTAGCTACTTGAAAACCATTATGTGAATCACACAGAAAACTCCATAGTAAACAATGAAAACAAATAGATAATCTGATCTATAAAGGCTAGTAATAATTAAACACCTCATACCATTGCGTACGGTAGGTGCCTGAAAATACTAATGCAGGAAAAGCTAAAGAACAGTACCATACCAAATAATCCACATAGAAAGGCCATAAAAAGACCTATAGAACAAGAAGATAAGGGTCTGTTTGATTTCAAAAGACATTTTTTATCGCATTATTTCCACTGATTCCTGTTTTCAAATTTGTATAGAAAATAATAAAAGTTGTTCTCATTGCCTTATATGCAAAACTTTGAAAGCATAAAACAACATGAAAACAAGGTAACATTTAGTAATTAAAACTTAAAAAAGAAAAAAGTGAAACAAAAACCAAACAAACCCTATTTCTCTAACGTTAAAAGGTAGCTAACAAGCCTTTTATTGGGATCATAAGATCTACTGAGAAGATGGAGAAAGGTGGATTAAGTGTGAGCAAAAAGATTTTGCTTAAATGTTAATATCACATCAATACTCTCCATACTATACTTTATTATCAGATAAAAGATCTGTATTTCACTTTTCATTTCACAATAAACTTATGTAGAAAACACAAGAAAATGATACTCAGAATTCTAAATACCTCAATGAAGCAAGTATGAGCTTATGCTGATTTGATGTTGAATGACATTGTCTGTTACATTGTACATCTATGCAATCCAGATCCGATAAGTTACCTCCGTAGTGCAACAGTCCAATGGTATAAAGTATGCAACAATGTCCAGCAACTAGTGTCTAATTCTTTGTAATATGTTAAATGTTCGCAGCCATGAGTTGAACATATCAGATACCGGATGGAGATGCTCGAGAAATAAATAAACACGATGGTTGACATCTCCCAAATGCTTTTGTGGCAGCATGATTATACATGTTCACAAAGAAGAAATTAATCGGTCTCCATACCAGTTTTCAATCTGGTAACAGTTTACAACCCTTTGACTTCAGTTTAGACTCTAGACCAAAGAACTTCAATCCCGATATTACCAAGTCTGCTGTCTTTTTCTTCATGTGATCGATTAGTAATTCGTCGTACACAATTGTGTCAGATTCTGTCAACAATTTGCGCTCCCTCAAAATTGAGAAAACCTTTCGAGCCTCTTCAATTGTTCCATACTTGCACATGCCAGAGATGATTGCAGAACCTACAACATTGTCTAAAGAGCAACCTTCTTGCATCATCTCATTCAATACATCAATCACCTTTTCTGCATCATTTGACTTGCACATGCGAATAATGGTAAGACAATACTTAAACTCCATAGGTCCACTTGTAACATTGCCTAAGCAATCTCTAACAAGCAGCATGGCTTCGTCAATCTCTCCAATGTTGCAAAGATTTTTAGCAAGGCAAATATAAGCAGCCACAGAAGGAATGGAAGACATCTCAATTATCTTATTATGACATTCACATGCCTCCTTAATTTCACCCCGATCAACAAGGCAAATAATTGCTATATTATATGTGGATGAGTCGGGATCCAAGTCTGAGCCCTTTATTTCATCAAAGAGTGATAATGCTTTTTCCACCTCACCACTCAAGTGAAGAGATTCCATAAGAATATTGTAAATTTCAACACTAACATAATTTTTTTCTTTCAAGTGTGTAAATATCTCTAGTGCCATTTCTGGTCCTTTCTTCTCAACCAGATGGGAAAAGAATTTTGCGAGGTCATCAATAACTGGAAATCCCAACTTCTTCATCTTCTCGAGCAACTTAAAAAATTCTTCCATTCGTTTTGCTTCGGCATAGGCCAACAATAACGGTTTTACAGACAAGAAGTCCGGCTCAAGATCCTCCTGAATAGTGACTTGGAAAAGCTTGTAAGCCTTCTCGACCTTATTCAAATTGCACAAACCTTCAATAAGGTTATTATAAATCCCCAAATCAGCCCGGTATCCCGAGCTCACCAAATCCTTCAACAAATCAAAAGCCGAACCAACCTTATTCCCCGCCACAAACGACTCAACCAGCGATCCATATATCGCTCTATCTATCAAATGACCCTTACTCTTCATCTCCTTGAACAACTCATAACCCTCCAAAACCCTTCCCCCTTTCGCCAAACCACCAATGATAGTACCATATGCCATGACATCCGGCTCGACTCTATCTCTCTTCATTTCCTTCCAAACCCTCAAACAACCATCCAAATTTCCCTCTTTGACCATAATCCGAACCAACGCGGTATACGCAAACACATCCGGCTTACACAATTTCTCCCTCATCCTTCCCAAAACCTTTAACATCTCATCAATTTTCCCACCTTTACACAGTCCCTTTATCAAAATCATAAAAGTAACACTCTCTTCAACCAATCCATCTTCCCTAAAATCATTATAAACCGACAACGCCAAATCCAAATGCCCAGTCTTAACCAAAGCATCCATAATCCTATTATACAAAAACACCCTAGGTTTCACACCAAACTTATTCCTCATCTTATCATAAACATGATAAACCCTAAGACCTCTACCAGCATCGGAATGCATCCGAATTAAAATCTCGAATTGCTTCTCCGACGGAGGCTTTCCCTGAGCATCCATCAGCTCAGGGAGCTGATCGGCTGCACGGAAATGGTTAGCACGGTTAAGGCAATAAGTGAAGGCGTTGTAAGAGGCAAAATTATGGTGATAACCTTTTTGTTTCTCCACCCAATGAAAAAACTTGAAAGCTAGAGTAGGGTTAGTTTGAACTTTAAGAACTTCAGCGACTAGGGTGGGAGTAACCCTGCGGAGTTTGGTGAGTTCGGTTACAACGGATGGCCCCCAATTGTTATTGTTTTTGCGAAAGGCATCGAGGATGAAACGGGCGATCGGGGAGAGGCGGAGGGAGGCAGAAAAAGTGGCCTCCGGGGATGGGGATGGTGGTGGGGGGTTTGATTGGGAGAGGAAGTGTGGGTCCCACTTTTGGATTTGGAAACTTTGGGTTGGTTTGGTGGGTTTAGGTTTGGGAGAAGTGAGAGTTTGGCGATTGGAAAAGAGGCCACCTCGTACAGTAGGACGATTTTGAGAGGGTTTTCGGTGACCGTAGAAGAAGTAGAATTTGTTCGGTGGTGTTGGTGTTTGAGGAGGCATTTTATTTTGTTTTGTTGGTGGCAATTGATGTTAATATTGTTTTTCTGGTCCGTAAAAGTTTAGATTAGTTGGACTTTGAGACTCGCCAGGGTCAGGGCAAGCCTCAAGGCTCAGCGAATTGGTGTTTATATTTTGGTGATAGAAATTAAGAATGCTAAGTGTATGAAGCTGTTGGGTGGGATAGTTAGTAGTTACTGACGACAAAACAAAACAAAACAAAACTGAAGATCGATGGAAATGTACGGAATGTGTGATCTGAATCTGATGCCTCCTCAAACCATAATAACGACTGCTGGCCTACAAATAAGACTGGGTGCAGAAGCTCATAAATTGATTAGCAGTGGCTCCATTTCCACTTCATGAAACCTGTTAAATATGGAATGTCAATGTGAAATGCAAATCAATTGAATTTTCTGCACAGACAATTTAAGAGAGAGCAATGGAGAAATGTTGTTTTCCCTTCTTGCATTGAATTTGAGAAAAATTTGAATTTTTTGTTCTCAATTAAAAGCAGTAAAACTAGTAGAAATGAAGAGCAAGTTACAGTGAAAGAATAGACGGTGCAGCGATGACCCGGTTATGACCTTGGGTCACTGGTCCGACCATAGGATTCGTTTGGATTAGCTTATTTTGAGCTTATGCCAAACAGCTTATGCAAATAAATAAGCTTTTATGCATTGTCAACAAGCTTTTCAAGGTAGTTTATGAAAATTTTCATTAACGAGAACTTATGAATTAACAAACAGACCCCTAGTCTATATTAGAAAATTTACAAATATTGATTACATAAAATTGATATGTATAATTTCACAAACTCATTTTGTTAATGTTAAACTTAATCAAAGACATAAATGGATTATTAAATGGGGGCTGAATTTCAATTTTCATGTTGGAGTTAAACGTAGTAAAACTTAATTAGAAGAGAAGAAGAACAAGTTAGTTACAGTGAAATAAGCTATTCAGCATGCTACTATTAAACAACATAAGGTCATATTTACACATCAAGTGCTAATCATATACTATTAACTTCCATATATTACTCTTGTTTCTTGAACAAACACAAATCATAGCAGACCTAGTAAACAAATTCCTCACAATCATTTCATCAAACACTTTATGTGCCTTCTTCAAATTCAATTTTCAGTAAGTAATGAATGAATTACCTATTTCCTCTAATGAAAAGCTCTGAAAATCTCGTGATCACCGTACATAAGAATCTAAAATCTAAAACTCATAAAATAGATTAAACTCAAAAATTAGGATCATGAAACTCAAATCAGAAACTCATCATCAAATTTAGTTGAACAAGAATGAAAGTAATCTAAAACATATAAATCATGAATTAGATCAAATTTAAAAATCAGGATCATGAAACTCACAAACCAGTTTCATTCGATTGGAATTGATTTCTCCTACTGTTCATGAAGAAGAATTTATGACGGCAATGGAATAGATCGAACAACAATGCACCAAGGTCCAGATTGGAGATGAAAATGGAGAAGCAATAGAGATGAACGATGATCGGAGACGGTGGCTTTTCGGAATAACAGTAGCGCGTTGAACTCTTTGCTTCTGAGGATTGAGGTGGAATGAATCGTATATAAGAGAGTAAAATAAATTTGACGTGGATTCAAAGATGAGAGAGAAGGTAAATTAAAATAAATGAAAATATTTTTTAAATTTTAAATAAAAGAATTGAATAAAATATTGTAATTAAAAAACAATTACTCTTTGGGTATAATAACGAACAATTGTGAACATTGTTACCAAAAAGAACAATTGTGAACATGCAGTAACATCAAAGCAAACTAAACACAAATTAACTAGAGTTATGAACTGTAGCAAGATTCTGGTAGCTAATATGATATTTTCTTGTAGTGTAATTTGGAAAGGAGGAAATCCAACCACTATGATGACGATGATCGTGTTGATTATTAGCCCAGGTATGCGTATCACCATGATAACCAAGATCAGTAAGACTTTTGATGTTTTCAGTATCTCTAAATATAGTAGTTAGGTTGGGTTCAATATGACTTCCCCCCACCTTTTCCTCATTAGTCATTACTCATAATGTTAAAATCCCCAAAAACAAGCCAATTTGGATCAATTTGCAGAATTCTTTTTTGATCAACTTGGTTATTCATTAAGAATTGGAGGAATCTGCATCAATTTCTTGGATTTATAAACTTGCTGGTGACCGCCAAATATTAGTTAAACTCGTTTCAATCGAACTTACTTGAATAGATGAAAAAACATGGCCTTTGCTGTTGATTTCATTGGTTATTTTCACATGCAGTTTTAACATATCCATGAAGAGAACCTTGCTGATCCCCATCCGGAATCAAGATTCTCGGAGGTATGATCATATAGCTCTGTGAGGGATTGGGGTGCTGCAGATTGCTAGCATTGGTAGAGGATTGTTGTTCAATTCAGGTGCAATCACAAGGACTGAATATTTTGATGGAGCCATGATCAAATGTGTTGAGGAATCAGGAATCACCCAGAAACCAAGGCACCAGCTAGTAATATGGAGCAGTAAAAAGAAAGGGAAACTAAAGGAAAATTCCATGGATTCAATGGTGATGAAGGAGCACCAACAAGCTCAGAAGCATGATATAGATTTTAACGAGGAAAGAACGAATAGAAAAGGAAAGGCAGATTAGAGTACACAGAAAATTCAGGAGTAAAAGCGGAAAAACCAGACAAAAACATCAACAAAATTATTTTGTATCTATTTGTTTTAGATGATGAAATGCATTCCTGAAAGATTTTTTAAACAAATAACAATTGGCATAAGGTTATTTGACGGTTTGAAGTTTCATATAATGAAAGATTTTGAAAGTAGGGAACTCTTGTCGTAGGAAAACTATGAAAATATAGTACATCACTGCATTCACCTTTTCATTTAAGAATTTAATTGGTATTTCTCTGAATACATAGTAATTTTTTATCTACATTGGAGAAATAAATTATTCCTTACATTATAAACCCTTTATAAGCTTACATATCAGATCATATTACATGATTGTTGCTTAAGCAGAGAGAATGATAGCAGATAACCAATGAAACATGAACTAAGAGAAACTTAGAGCCTATAGATAAACACCTCCCTTATTCCTCCCTACTCATTTGCAGGTTTACTGAAGATCACCTCACATTTAAGCTTCCCTTTTAGGCCTGTTGCGGCCACGTGGAAGGACAGGTTCTTCTTGTGAATAAGTTTCCACATCATCATCATCATTATCCTTTTCTTCCTCTTCGTCAATTTCCATGATAGCTTCGTTCTTTGCCATCTGGTATTAAAAAAAAACATGTCACAAAAACAGGGAAAACAAAAAACAACCGACAAATATTTCTAAAAGAGTGTAGTTAAGAGTCACATGAAGATAAAAAATTAGAAATTTACGAATAGAGGCACATGAAGATTAGATATTCCTTATTGAGCTGAGAATTATAATCGCATGCACTTGCACATATTACAAACGTGACAGATATTAGTGAGTCAACTGTTTCGGCTCATATGAGCGTAAATGAAGGTATATTAAATATTCATTGAGATAACTTATCAGACATGTGCATGGATTAAAGGCACAATGAAACAATTATCTGTTTACCAAAACATCAGAGAAATTTTCGACCATCTCTCAAGTTATGATGAAAAACCATCAACTATCTTCTTAACTCTAGACTCTAAAGATTTATTTTTAAAGATGTAAAGATATGATGCTAAATATATCACATCTCTACAATCTGGAAAATTTCTTAAGGTAGACATCACATAGCTAAAGTTGCACAGGTCATGTTTGAAATTTCTTTAAGGAACGTCTTTATACTTTGCGCATATCAGCTTTAATTGAGTGTAAGGTAAACATGTTTTTGTCCTATATTTCTGAGTGTATATGTTAAACATATTCTAAGTCATGCACCATGGCACTTCAAATAATCCTATATATATTCTCTGTCAATTTAACAAGTGTTAGCAGACATAGGCACATGCCAAAGTGAAGATCAACCAACTCAACAAAATAGGACTTACTCGCAAACTTCAAATCTAAGTATAAAATTGATTTTGACATGCTTGGTTGCTCTTGGTAGAATAACTTTTGCCTCCATAATTGATTCTAACATAAAGTTAGAAATTGGAGTTTTTGACTCTAAGAATTAATGTTTACACTCAAATTTATAGTTCCACTCCCTTTTACATACATGCATCCAAACATACATCACTTTATCTTCAACTTGCTTTTAGCCTATGTTTGGTTCCACATTTGGAGCAGCCAAATTGATTCTAAAGGTATAAAATTGATTTTGACATATATTTGCTCTTAAAGTAGAATTGATTTTGCCTCCAGAATGGATTCTAACTTAAAGCTATGATTCGTAGCTTTTGATTATAAACGTGTTTTTTATACTGAAATCTATCATCGAACTCACTCTTACGTAAATATATCTAAACATAAACCACTTTACATTCAACTAACTTATAAAATCAATTTTTATCACCGGGGAATCAATTCACTCAAAATCAATTTTTGTCACCGCAAAACAAAACAACGTAAATTTGGTTACTTTCAATTTTGTAAAAATACAAAAAATCACTACCATATTCATTCAACCAGATGGCAACACTACTTTTTTTTCAAAGGCAAATGCTAGTTGTTAACTAGTATGTTAGTATTTGAACTCATATAATTCTTACTCAACCAAGCGAGCTACCCAACTCCCCCAGATGACAACACTACTATGTAAGTGATTGCAATTATACAATTGCGCAAAACCCAGTTGAGGAATTTCATCAAACACATGGAAGACACAAAAACAAAGTAAAAAAAAATTCAACAAGCATCACAAACAAAGAACCACATTACTGAAAAGAAAAAAAAACCCAACTTTACAAAGCAAATTTTGGTTTGTAGCATTACCTCTTCGTAGAAATCTTGGTCAAGTTTCTCACCAATCCGAAGAGCAGTGAAAATAGTTACACCGAGGAGAGAGAGAGGAAGCGCAATCGCAAAGGCATAGCTACTTGTATTTGCACCAGCATGTGTGACCACCGTCGCCGTTCTCGGTCTCCAGCAGCCGGTGAGGAGAAGAGGCGGAGAATTGCGTGAAGGTGGGGCCCTCAAGGAAGGGAATGTAGAAAGTGGAAATAACGTCGCCATGGATTACAGTGTAGTGTGGATTAGTAGGGCTGGACAATCGGACGGTTCGGTCGGATTTCGGTTGAAAAATGCAAATTGAATATAAGAAAATATTTGTAGCAAACAATTTCAATATTCATTATTCACGAGCTTAAAAAGAGAAAGGTTGTGTATGTGTTTATCATGGTGAACTCATCCAAGTGGTAGTTTATTGTGTACATGGAGTAGTACAAGAGAAAAGAGGTGGTGTGGTGTTTTTTGTTTCTGAAAAATGGTGGGATTGTGTCTTGAAAGTTGAAGAAAGATAAGGTAGCCACTATGTTGGTGGGATAGACACGTGAAGGGTTAAGATATGTCTAAAAAAATTAAATATTATCTCACTTTGTGGGTCTCAAGGCAAAAAAAAAATCAGTACTAGTACACAAGCAATTACAGTATCTTTTTAGAGTATCACCGTAGGCTTTCATATCAATGGATGGGTTCGGTCACCATTAGACTTAAATTCAAAAACCGAGCCCGCCCATATGAACTCACTGTTAACCGATTTTTGTTCATTTTCAACCCGTCACCCATTTCGACCGGCCCGCAGCGGTTGCGGTTTTCCCGGTTTGTTCGGTTTACCGAAGGATCTGGTTCTTTTGTCCAGCCCTAGTGTGGATGGATGATGAATTGTTTTGGTTTTATCACTTTTGGAAGTAAACCGTTATTTCTGGTCTAAATGTGTCAAACATGTAACTAAAATCTAACCCATTTTTTCTTATAAAAAATAATATTAGATGAGTTGGTAATATTACCATTTTTGTGTAACTTTTTTTTTTTTATAATTTTGTAGGCCAAACTAAATTACCAAGTAACGAACAATATATCAAATAATTAAATTAATTTAGGAAGGATATTCAAAGATTAAACTATTGAATAAAATACAAGATTTGATGGATTAAATCAAATCTAAGTTATCATAAAAATAAATATATCTAACATTTAGCTAGATCTTGGAAGCCTGTATGTTCATCACCATCCCCACTCAGTGCATGCAAAACTGGTGTTTTAGTTCTTTTAGTGAGATAAATAAAACAATTATATGATCAAATCTCTTTTTTAACGAAGAAAAGTTTTGAAGAGTTGAAAACTAAAGACTCGCTAAGATCCAAGTATCAAACTCCAAAGAGCGCTTATAAAAAGTATTTATATATTACCTATCAACGAGAATTTAACGAGCCAAATTGCCTACCAACAAGAATCTCAGGAGCCAAATTACCTACCAACAAGAATCTCAGGAACCAAATTAAAACTGAGGTCTTTGTAGGATCTAACTTGATTCCTTAAAAATTGTATCAACCTACATTGGCAAAATCTCAATTATATTTTTCATTTCACAAATTTTTCTCATGTACTTGTAGAAAAATTATATTATAGTAACGATTAGTCCTTTTATGCCTAAAAAAAAATGTTTTATTACATGAAGCAACTATTAATTTACACTCACTAATATAGCATATCATGTTTGTTTGTTAATATCTTCATATTGTGAAAATTACATAAAATAGAATTCACATTAGTAGCATTCTATACAGAAAAAATGACAAAAACAAGATATGGCATATCAACCTATGGAGGGAGAAGAAAACGTGGTCTTGAAACTGATCATGAGTGTGAAATGAGGTTACTATCTTCTACTGCTCCTGGTGGAGACTGCGGCGGTACGGCCAATTCTTGAAATACAGAAGATTCAAGATCCAAAACCTTCCTTGCAGTTGCTTGAGATTCTTTGGTTCTTCCAACCTTCCTAGATGGGAGAGATAAAGAGGCAACAGCTCTTGTTGAATTGCTACTGTCAATTGAGTGCAAAAACTTTTCTTTGGAAAGTGATGGGGCTGATGCTATGACAGAACTGAATACTCCAGATTCCCTCAAACTTTGTATTATGACCTGAAGACAAATTCATGTAGTAATGAGATTGAAGCTACGAAAAATTAAGTAAAATATGTAGAAATGGATAAATTTTCTAGATAGTAAATGTTCCAACTGGATCTATCTCTAACAAAGTATTTTCAATCACCGATCACAAAGAATAGCAGTTTGTTCAGATTCCACAACACAACAGTGTTATAGTGCCGTTATATCAACTATTTGACAACATTCTGTGCTAAATAACATATCCCATATCAATAGTGCTTTGTTTAAACTCCACTATGTTATAGTGCTATAACCTCTATTTAACAACACTACTCTAACAAGTTGAATCGTTGGGAGCTGGGACAACTTTTACTCCATGAAGGGTGTTAGTATCTTGTTTGTGTCCATACCATTATGAGCATTAATAGAGATTTGAATCGCAATACATCGTATATGTAGTATTTTCAGTTTGCAAATTAGCGACCTTGGTTTTTCTTTATTCTCTTCCCTTATAACTTGCAACTTATCACTTACCATGGGAGTGTATATGCGAGTCAATATTCCTTTCCTCAACAGTTTAATCTTCACCTCTTTATCACCCCACACAACATGCTCATTATACCTACAAGAAGAAGCAAAGACCACATGTTTCAGGAAGATTGATAACATAATGGTGGAGAAATCGAAGAGGAAGAGATCATAAATGAAAAGGAATTGAAGCTAGCATACCACTTCAACATTTCTTCTTCAGTTGCTGTTGAAGCAATAATGAATGCCTGAAATTGATAAAGTCTACTTAGCACAAATGAAAGAAATAATGAATGCCTGGAATCAAACAGTACTACTTATCATCAATGAGTGATTATCAACAACAAATATTTTCAAATATATATGTAACACCGTCACTTCAGATTGAAGTTGTGCCCAATGTCTGACATGTGTCAATGTCATACACTGACATGACACCAACACATGTGATTACATTAAATTGCTTCTATTTCTAAATTATCACCGGTGTCTACGTGTCAGTGTCGTGTCCGGTGTCTAAGTAAGTGCTTCATAGGTTAACACTTCATTCTCACATCAGAAAATAGAGAAATGGTAGCTCAGTATATGAGGTTCCCAAAATTACGCAAGCATTGACTCTATGTTCTAGATAAAATTTCTTTTGACAAAATTTACTAAAAAATAGCCAAACCTTATAGCAAAATAATAAAACCCCAGCTGAATAAATCCAGTTTTCCGATACGCAATCCAAGTGAAAACTGAATTGCAGAAAAAACTGAAACTTACAGATCTGTCAAATTCCAACATGAAGCATCTTTTGACATCTTCTTTTGTAGGTTTGCAACCACAGCGATCGCGTCTAGAAGTTAAATCTGAGAATTTGGCGTATGTGTAATGTAAAACAGCAGCCTCTTCCAATTTGATTTCACTGGCATAATTCAGAAGAACCATCAAGATACTAATTAAAATATCATACTAATTAAAATATCATCGATACAAATGCTCCATGGATTGATTTTGTATTATACTTTGGGGTTTTCATATAATTATGCCATCTGTGTGCACCATTAGGCCGAAGGTGATCTTGTACCCGTGCAACTGATTTTCCGTTTCCGTAAGTCAGGAAATAGTTTGGATTGCCGCGCACAGAATCTTTGTACATGCCAAAGTATGTATCCTTTGGAAGATGATCATAATTCTTCTTGAACATCGTTACCTGCTTAGACGGATCAGAGAAGAAAGAGGGACGTAGAATTGTAAATAACAAAACATGCAAACTTCAAACCAGAACCACAGAAATATCCTCCCAATTCAACCAAAACACGAAACATACACAAATAATAAAACAAGTACATCCTTTACAGATTCTTCTTTTAGAATATAACACCCAATTAAGTTCAAAGGACGAGCCAAAGGACAGAGAAAAGTTTTAAGAAATCAACAAATGTAAAAAAATGAAAGTAAGTTTACAAATTTATTAATTTACAATTCCTTTCATGTCAGAAGTTTAATCTAATCCCTTTTCATTCTGGTTAACAGTCAAAGTATAAGAGTGGCAGAAGTGTCCATCATAGCATCAGTTTTGACTACTAAAGTTTTTTCTCTTAGCTGGGACTACTAAACATATATCCCCTCAATCAAATGACATTTAAAATCATTGTGCGAGGCCCACGAGATTACCAACAACCCAAATACAAATCTAGTTTAACTGAGGCAACCAAGAAACAAAGACGATTGATATATTCATCCTAGCATATCAAAAACCTGCCAATGCTTACAAAGTCATACAAAACCTAATGCTCTTTTTCATGGCACACAATTGGTATAAGTGTGTCATTAAAAAAGTATCCCAAAGATTAAACCAATAGATGAAGACACATGAATAGTTTTTATATCATATCTTTAACAATCCCATCAAGCAGCAGACCTTTGAATTTAAAGTATGGACTATGCACAGGCCCACCAACCTTAATCTAAAATTCAACTTTTTTTTAATCCAAAGAATGGGGCAAAAAGAATCAAACTCTGGATAACTTATTCATAATGGCTCTAATATCATGTCATGTACAAACAATCCCAAAAACTTCATCTGTTAGGTGAAGAGACAATAAGGGTTATTATCGTCTATCTCTTACAACTTTGGCTAAGTAATGTTATGCTAGCCTCCAGAGGCTCCAAAGCCAGGTTTACACATGCAATGTACTGACCACAAATCCAATATTTTCTTTACGGTAAATAAAATTGGATTTGACAGTTTTTCTTTTAGCTTAATGATACTCCATCCGGGCTTAATTATAAGCAAAAATACCTACTCTCACACTTATTAAGGAAGGTAGTTATGTACATTTCTTGATTTCTTGGTATTAGAGCCTACACGGCATGGAGTATTTGTTGTGTTTCATTGCCTAGTAATGCACCATCAATTATTATTAACTTTAAGTCCTTGTATCTGTCTTTTTTTTTTTGGTTAAAAAATTCAATTATTAAATTACTTCAAAACAGTTCTCTATCCTACTCAGCTAAGTCAGCTGAACAACTCATATATGATGTCAACCCAACAATAAATGCTTGCCATCACAACATCTGAACCTTCATCGACTTGTTCGCTCTAAAGTGATCTGATGCACCAGTTCGCGTGATAAATCTAAAATTCTAAACTCAAGGACATATACCTCAACTGAAGCACAAAACTAGTGCCATATAGGTATTAGAGACTTTGAACTTGACCATCAATAAGCTTATGCTTTAACGAAAAATTCATTAAAAGCTAAAATAAAATTAAGATAAAAAATTAAATATTATCAGCACACTTGGTTGAAGAAAAGGAATAGCATCTTAAAATATCTACATACGTATAACTAACGAGTCTCGTATAATTATATGATAAGCCGGTTCTTTTTTTACTTCATTTCATGTTCTCTGTAAATAAGTTGCACACTTTTAGCAAAGACTCTGTAAAGCTTTCAAGACTTACCTCACTAAATGGTTCTTTGATATCATCTCGCTCAACACTGCTCTCCTAGAAAAAGAAGACTGATAGAATTAGTTATAGAATCGAATCTAAAAATATAGCCATTTCTCTTCCAGTTCCCTGACTTATAAATGAAAGTCATGCAATTACGAAGAATTTGCAGATTCTACTCACATAGTTAGGAAATATGACCATATCAACATTTCCTGGAACATCAAGAAGCAACTGCCTCAAGGAGTACTCCCGAGCACCAGCCGGGTGTATTAATTCATCTGTATCAAGATGAAGAATCCAGTCCATACCAGAATCCTGATGTTAAAACATGCAGATAATGCGTTGATCAACCAAATTGCACAGAAAACAATAATAATATAATAAAATGAGAATTTGCGCAATTAAACAATTTGCCATACCCTTGCCATAACAATAGCCATCTCCATATTGAGGGATTGCTTTACAAAGAGTTCATAATTGCATGGCTTGTAAAAGAAACTTGCCAGCCATGTCTCATTCCAAATACGGCTGATGCAACCAACAACTTATATGTTCAGTATAAAAAATCCCACTCGTAGAAACTAAGGAATTAGAATAAAAATACATCATGTATCCTGAAGAAAGGAGAATGCAAGAATATTACCATGTCATATAAAAAGTATAACACTGACAAGGAAAAGAAATAAAATTTTATGGCAACGAGCATAGTAGCCTTATGGTGTTTGAGCATTGTAGTTTTCGCTAAGGGGTTTAAGCCTTGAGTTGTGACTTCTACTTAATGGTTAAAAAAATTTCCTTTATTGGCTTTGATGATTTGTGTATTTTCCTTATTGTGATTAAGCATCGATAGTTGCCCTTGGATTGTCGTTTCAACTGACATATGGGCATTTGTCGTTGATTTTTTTTATTTGATATATTTCGCATCCCAAGCTGGAAGTGCTGTGAACACCTTCCAGCTTGCAGGAGGGTTATTAGAGATATCAGTTGTTAGTAATAAGGTAGTACCTAGTTAGCAGTTAGTTTTCTATATGTAGGATGTAGGTACCGAACGTAGGGATAACTTTAGTCAATTGATGATAACTAACAAAGTTATCGTGGACACACAAAAATGTCAAACTATTATCATGAAAGCATATCTAAATTCAAATTGGGAAACTCTGGAGAACACTATAACCAATTGAAAATTGCAGAATCAATTTAAAAGGATGAGATTCAATAATAAACTAGTAAAAATGATTAACCTCTTAGCTTGTTGTTCTTCCAGCTGTGTTGTTCTATATATAACCTTTACACCCTAGTTAAATAACACAGACCAAATTAGAATAATAGCATTAGGGAAGAAAAAGAAGGAACATGAAATGAATTAACAGAATTGAATCCTAATACTGATAGAACACTGAAATTTATTGTTCAACTCATTTGCACCTCAACGTATCCAATCATAAATCATTACTTTGTATACCTTAAACTTGTATTTAACTAAAATTAATTCAATCAGAATCAATTTTTGCTACTGTAGAACCAAACACATGCTGAGTTTGTGTCTACTTACAGGAATTGATTCCAAGACCTTTGATACTTCAGGAGTAGCAGCTTTCCCCTCCACAAAGAGAAAAAAGTTAGTCACTCCAATGACTTTATGATAAAACATCCAGGGAAGAATCTGCTCAAGCCCTGCTGAGGTACTACTTGTGACACAGATCTGCACATCAAGAAGAAAATATGGATTAAATTGATATCCGAAAGTGACAGACACTTGATAAAATCTATAATGATGAAATAAATCTACAAAAAAATGAAGCGCAGGAATCAGCTTTCCGTGAATAAAATAGCTTAAACTTAAGAACACTAAAAAACTCCTAGAAACATTCTTCAACAAAATATCTCAAAATTAAATCAATTTTCAGAATACATCAAACACAGATCATGGAAAATCAATAAAACATAGATCATGAAATCACTCTCCAGTACTAATAACATAATTTAGTCAAAGCTCAACTCAGCCAGGACTAAATCTTAAACAAAAACAACTATAAGATTAGAAAATATCGTTAAAAAAAACTTCACTGATCGAATTACTCGAAAACAATGCAAAACATACAATACTTTCAGAAACAACCTTCATTATCCTCATAAACTTCACTAACAAAACTTCTACATCAACCCCGTTCATAAACACAGATCACATGGCCTCAAATATCAGAACTAGCCAAAATAATTTACTCTAGTAATAACATAAACTACTCACAGTTTAACCCATCTAGTACTCTAGGAAAGAATTTTAAAAAATAGAAGATATTTTGCTAACCAAAATACCTTAAAACAAAAAAACAACAGCACAAACAAACAATATTTTTAGAAACACCCTTCATTATCCTCATATACTAATCAGCAACAAAACTTCTACATCAGCCCAATTTAAAAACACAGATCACGTGATTAACGATACAACATAACTAGGAACATTGACTAAAAACCAAGCTCATCAAGATCATCAAACCCAAAATGAAAATCCCTATTATGAAGCCATTTCTTTTGATCAAAGTTACAATCATACAGCAACAATCAAGCATTATCCCATTAAGTGGGGTCGGCTACATGGATCAAACGACGACATAGCCTATAATGCTCTATCATATACCATATTTCCATCCAGCACAGTAATCTCTAGTTCTTTCTTAATAATTTCTAGTTTTTCTATGTCTTCCTATGCCTCTAGTAATTTGACTACTCTACTCTCCTTACTACATAACCTACAGGTCTTCTCTCTGCATGCTCAAACCACCTAAATCTATCTCATATACTAATCACCAACCAAATTTTTACATCCCAATTTAAAAAAAGAGATCACGTGACTTATGATCCAGCAGAACTACTAAAATTGACTAAAAACCAAGTTCACACAGATCATCAAACCCAGAATGATACAAAAGACAAAAAATGATATAGATCACCATTATAAAGCCACCCTTTTTGCTTCAAAGTTACAAACATACAAAACAACAAAAAACAAGCACACCCCACAATTCAAATCAATTCAAAGAAGCTAAAAAACAAACCTTTGGAGTAAGTGAGTCACCAAAATCAAGTTTCCAATTATGATAATAAGGAAAAGAAGGAGAAGAAGAGCGACCAAGGTTAAGACAATCAGAAGAATGAGTAGTATGAGTAAGAGGTGAAAGAGGAGAAGAATCCATGCCAGGGAAGTTATGAGAGCCATGAGGTGACAAAAGGGTAGCTGGATCGGTGATGCCACCACGCCATTGAAGGATGAAAGCTATAGTAGCGAGGGAGACAGGGAGGAGAGTGAGGAGGAGGAGGATCTTGGAGGTGAAGGAGGAGGAGGAGGTGGTGGAGGAGGGTTGGCGGAGAGGGTTGTGGAGGTGGTTGGTGATTGGCATGGCGGTGGTTGAAGGAATGTGTAAATTGGGTTACACACGCGACAGCAATGAGTGCTGTGATGTGTGAGAGGGAAGAGAGTTAGAAGAGTGATTTGAGTCTTATGTGTTTTACTTCTTTCATTTTCCTTTTCTGAAAAACTACTTTGGACTAAAAATTACTAAAACAAAACCTCTTAAGAAGGTTTTTATTCACCAAACCACAAATATTAAAGAAATGTTAATAAGGTTGTCTTTGCTAACATAAATAAACTAGTTTAGCGTTTATTGGACTAATTTATAAGTTTGTTTTGATAGAATGAGATGTGTTTGATAAAAAGTTTATCTTATTAGCTTACTAGTGTGTCCGCACGGGAAAAACTTCTTTTAAATTAAGCAACAAAACAAATAGTATTGACATAATAAAACTATCGTACATTAAACAATTAATTCTTTATTGAAATTTATAATTATGTGTCAATCAAAAAGAAGTGCACTACTATAATATTTTACTTTTTCATAAATAAGGAGAAAACAAACTTTGATGTTTTGATTGAAAATGAATTAGGAGTAGTACTAATTAGTATCATTCCATTCACTTGAAAATACATGTTAAAAGTAAAAAAAGTGATTTAATTAACTGAATAAATAAATAAATAAATAAATTACTTGATTTAATTAAGAACTTTCCAAGACAAAAGTTTGGACTCTTCTACAATCTTTTCACGGTTGAATCCTTTTTGAGATTAAAATTAACATCAAGAAAAAAACACTTGAGTTTAAAACAATAAGAAATTCAACACATAGAATCTAATAACTTATATAATATGCACTCACTTAGGGGGGTTGAAAACAAAAACTAACCTGCAAAATGAAATAATCGTACTTCAATTTCAAATGAAGAGAAACTTTTTGTAATTATGAGTATCCTTATGATTTTAACCACAAACAAAAGTCTGCAAACTTATGAGAGAAAAAAATCAAATATGAGATGGATATAAACTGGACAGACGAAGAAGTATTATGTCTAGAAGTATTACGTCGATATGTCTCATAAAACATTGAAAACATGTGTGCTTCAATGTTTTGAATAACATATTAAAAAAAAACGACCTTTTCAATTATTTGATAAAAAATCACATTTAAAAATCATTTATTGACAAAATAAATAAATAAAGGCTTTAATATGTATTTCGTCCTTGCAATTAGGGGTCGTTTAAAAATTCGTCCTTGTATTCGTTAATCCTAACAAATTGCTCTTGCATTGTTTAATCATTTAAAATTTTGTCCTTTGACCAACTTAATGACTGCCACGTCATTAAATTAGCAAAATGACATGTGAATGGACAAAAATACCCTCATCATCATCCTGCTTCTTCCTTTCAACAAGTTGTAAAATTCTCTTATATTTTCTCGTATCATTTCGTCACCCCTTCTCAATTCTTAATTTCTTCTTCTCTTCTTCTGCAATCGTGTCCCAAAACATCAAAACCCAACCACTAATTCATCCAAATCTCTTTCTTTATTCCTCATCCTCTTCCTTTCTTGACGACGTCGGTCAAAATCTAAACTGAAATTCATCCAAATCCAAATCGAAATTCATCTTGCAAAGAATCTAATCCACACTTAGTTTGTTAAGCTTTGTCTCTCCAAAATCAAACCTGATTAGCAACACAGAAATGAAAGAAGTGATTTAAGACAGTGATGACGGTGGTGATTTACGTCAGAAGAGTATTAAATTGCGGTGGCTCAAATGTTTCTAAAAGAAGTGATTTCCTCCCTTTGAATTTGTTTTACTTTGCTGTTAGTTTGGTTTAGAGTGGTTGGAAACAAATGATGTTTTGTTATGAACCTGAGGTCATGTTGATTTGTAGATGGTGATGTGTGGTTGTGTTTGTTTGAAAGAAATTTTGGTGTGGAAGGAAGAAGTTTCTTTGCCCTGTTCCTTAAATAAATTTTGGTCTCAAGTAAAACTGGGACACGAGCTTGAATTATCTTCAACTAAATGAAGAGAAAATGGCATATAGGATTAGTTGTGTAATATATGATTTATGAGAGACTAGGGTTCTAAAAAAACTTAGGCACATGAAAATCAAGGTTGGGGCATATCCAACAGAACGTTGGCAACAATTTAGATAACATCCATAGACCACGCTCAGAGTTAAGAATCATCTTCTTTTTCTTTTTCTATTAAGTTATGTTCCTTAGCTTTATTGCTTTTCTCTTGTTGTTACTATATTGTAGATTCAAGAGGTAGATTTCAATGCTACAGGATCTGTCTATTTTAAATTTTCAGCCCTTAAATTCAATGTTAGTTACTTTCCGTGATCTGCTATGGTGGTTGTTATGGCGATGACGATGAAGAAGTCATCGTCACGGTCGCGATCAACGGCGGCGAGTGTTAAAGAAAATGGTGTGAAGCTTGAAGAAGGTCTTAATCCTTTCAAGTATGGTAGATCTGATGCTGAGTCCAGAGGTATTTTTGTCCATTCACGTCATTATTAAGCTAATCAGTGACGTAGCAGTCATTAACTGGGTCAAGGGACTAAATTTTAAATGATTAAACAATGCAAGGCTAATTTGCAAGGATTAACGATTACAGAGACCAATTTTTAAACGACCCCTAATTGCAAGAACGAAATACATATTAAAGCCTAATTACTTTAAAAGTCAAACATAAAATCATTCATGAATAGCTGACAGTGTTAAAAAATTTATTCTAACAATGCGTTCAAATTAAACTCGCATAAAATGCGTAGAGGGTAATTGAAATTTGTAGAATCTTGGGTACAAAAATGACGGACGTGAGTATTCTAGAGACCAATTTCAGTGAGAAAGATATTTTTTGATAAAAGCAGGTACATTTAGAGCCCGTTTGTTATAGTTTTTTTAAGAAAAAAATCACTTATTTTCTAAAAAAATCTAAAAACAACTTCAAATGAGAAGCTATTAAGAGCAGCTTCTCAAAAAATAGATTTTTTTTAGAGGAGAGGGATAATCTTTTTTAAAAGATTGAACTAATTTTGTAACAAAAAATCCCTTTTATATAGTTGTATCCAAACAAACTAGATTATTTGATTAAAAAAAGTTATTTTTATTACGCTAAACAAACTTAAACCAAAATTAGGGAATACCCTTCACATTAAGTAGCCAAACATAATTGCCAATGAATATGCAGAATTTATTATGATATACATTACATGAAGTATTCATATTCATTCAAAATCTTTATTATAACATGATGGAAACAAACTTCACAGAAATAATGTTATTCCCATGCATAAACGTTCAAAATGAAGTAGAGATTCAGAGACTAAATCAAACCAAACGATCACAAAACAGTTCTTAGAGCATCAAAGCACAAACCTCAATTTAAATTCAATTCAATCCTTCTCAACCTTCACTTCCTTTAAAGAAAACAGAAGCTGTAAACAGGAGGCGTTGAGGATGATCAGGAAAAAGCTGCTTTCTCCCTACCAAGATAAAGAAGAAAAGGAAGAAACACGTGAAGAAAAGGTTAAATTGCCCAAACTAAAAAACTAATACGGCAAATGTTGTAAGCAGGAGTTCCGAATGATTGTAGCATGGGCACATCAACAACAGCATATGCCGTGGTCTTGGAAAACCCGGAGAGGTAAGGATGGGCTAGAAAAAGTAACAAGCTCAAATTTAAAATACTTACAACTATGGAACACTTCAAAAATATAAAATCTTTTAAATAACTATAAATGATTTGATTGTACAAATATTTATAAAAATAAAGGTAAGCTATTTTTCTCTATGTTGTTGATTTCCCCTTTCTCTAAATTTGGCCCTATGTGTAGCAATGTAATTTGCAGAGTTTAATCCACATATAATCAATTTACAAGAACTCGGTGTCATTTTCCTGATATTCTAGGACAATAGAAGCAAGAGCTAGCCTATAAGCAACAGATCTTAAATTCCTGACAAGTACGTATATTTCTCTCCTTCTCTGCTTCACGGGCATCTCCTTCCACTGTTCCTCTCTTAAATGAGATAGTAAAACTGCTTCACAAAATCCCTCTGCTGCAAGCCTCTTGCTGCAATGACATTGCACACGGTTAGATTCACTACAATGAGGTGCTTATATGTTCTGTACATAGTTTATGCTCAGACTAATAGAAAACGATTAGAATCCAAAAACACAGTCTCTTACCTTCCTTGAACACAAGCGGACGTAACAAAGCCAATAGGCCACCGGTGAGACTCTCTGCCAATGGAATCATCTGGTATCTGCATTCCCCATTTACCGGAGGAATTCTCTTTGAAATATGATCGCATAGCAGACTCAGACAGTTTAAGTCCCACTTCACTTTTCACTGAACTGCAAGACATGCACAATACAAATACGTTATATTAAGTTATGATATTCCTAAGCACTGATGGTTCCAAATATAGAATACAATACTCCAACCAACCCATATTGCCACTTCTATTTCAAAAAGCCATGCCGAACCCCTCACATTTTATAACTACCCTATGCTTATGTCAAATATGTTGTGTTTATACTTAAGAGTGTTACTAAATCGTATACCATTATTGCTGAGTGGAAATGACTAACAATTGACTAACAGCCCAATGAAAGTGTTCTATCAAAAATTGGACTCAAGTCCTGTAAAATATGAAGGATTTTATGTAGATTCTAAAAATAAAGGGGAAGCCGGAATAATTTACTTTAAAGTTCAATATCTATTCCAAGCAAGAAGAGAAGAATATATGCTCATTCTGAATGCATCGCATGAATGGCGAAAAGAACAGAAGGAAATTGAATTTGTTTGCGTTAACTGCAATCCTTCCCCGCAACCCAACATTCTTTTCTTTTTTGGAGGGGTGAACCAAGCAAATGCTATGGTGCAACGCAGAAGCGACGCGCAGGAGGCCCAATGACAAGCTACTGTGGTGGACTCTCCACCTCAAGAAATAAATATAATATCGTGTGGACCATTGGGCCACATATCAGACATTATAACCTAATTAATTGAGAAACACAAAACAATGAAGCCTAGGATAAACACTGGCAGCCGTATCTCATTATCTCGTAGCTAAACAAAACATAAATGTTTGACAAATAATTTTTTTTTTTACAAGAATAATGGCCAATTCTTAATTTCCAATCCACAAAAAATTATAATTATCATTAATAATTTCAGTGTTAAATTACCTTGAAGTCCATAAAGATATATCAGAAGGATGTGGCGCACAAATAACTGCACCCTCTTCAAAAAAGCCTTCCTTGAATGGGTGAAGATGAACTCTTATAAAACATAGCTTACGGTCATGAATGACATAACTTTTATGCCTCATATCAAACATTAGTTCTCCCTTGATAAACTTAGAGATTCTGGCCTTTCCATCTGCTGCATAAGGAAATAACAGCAATCGACCAGTTTTGGTTTCACCGAGTAAAGTAGTCAGCATACAACCTGTCCTTGCTAAAGTTCCATCAAATGCGTTCTCAGAGTCGAAATTTGAAATTTCAGAGTCACCAGGGCAAGAGTTTGACAAGGAATTACCATTGGTCAAATCCTCCCTAGCTGAAAGGTCAAGAGTCTCCATATTGCTACTCTCTTTGTTGAAAGTGTTGTGAACAATACCCCAAGGAGGCAAGATGGGAACTCTTAAATTTCTTACAGAAGGAGGACGAAGTTCTTCCTTTTGATCATATTCAGCAGCTTTAGCAGCCATGAAGCATGAGTATGCCTTGCAGTCCGGGAAATCTTGAGGGAAAAATGGTATCCCCGTCTGGATAAAGAGAAACGTTTTCAGGTAATATTCAATACTAAATAGTAAATACAAAAACACAAAAAATATGCATTTGTTGTGGTGTATGTAGTGAAATACTTACATCAGATGCAACCCACTGCTTCTCTCGCAAACCTATTGCATGTGCCCCATTAGAGACGAGTGGAATCCAGAAGGCTTTAACCCAACTTAATGGAAGTATAATAGACCATCTACAAGATAATCATAAAAGCATTCATTATATAGTTATATAGTACACAATATAAAAGGTTTTAATGTCAATATTCAGGCAATGCAAGGAGCTTGTTTGATCAATTGATCTTTTTAGGTCATCAAACTTATTACAAGTTATCTCATTTTTTTCTAATGTATCGTAACTTCGTAAGCAGGTGATCACAGATATCTATCATTTGCTTTCAAACAACAACAAAAAAAAAATAGTACTTGAAATATATTCATAAACAACATTGTCATTTCAAAAAAATTAAAAGGAAAAATATATTGAAGAATAATTTACCCCATGGTCAATTCCTTCATATCATGTTTTATAAGCAGAATAGGGCAAGATCTTGAGCATTGCACTTTGGAAGAGTTCGCCTCCACAAAATTCATGTCATCTAGGCAGAATTTAACCATGCGTTCACGGTGCTTCTCCATAGAAAGGACGCTGTCTTCCACTGGAGGCTTCAAGCCTCTGGTTGTACCATACCATAGATCATCAACATCAGACTGGTTGTCTCCAAAATCTTTATTCTTTTCCAACATAACTCCCAAATCAGCAAGCTCTTTGCAACTAGTTTCTTGTGCATCACTTAGAGCCTTAGTTGAAATTGGCTCTATTGGAACAACAGTCTTTTTCACAGGTAAATCCCGAGGATCCTTAACAGTAAGAGATAACATTGCACGACAAGAAAAATGCTCCTCATTTTTCAGTACGGAAGACTCTGTATTTTGAGAAACATGGTTTTCTTCTGTAGTCACGTGTTTCTTTAACTGCCAATGATTTTCTGAAATACTGTCATGCAAACATCGGCCATTTTGGATCATTAACAACAGTTAAACAAGTAAAAAACTAAGACGGAATTACTTTACAAATTTAAATAACAAACCTTCTAACAGGATGCAATATCTTCTGAAGAAGTCGAAATGTCCCAGATCCAATTAATTCCAATTTTGCAAGTTGACCCTCAAGAGAAGAACAACTGATCGAGATGCCTCTCTTTTCCATCTGAATTATAGTAAATGTAAAAAAAATAAAAATAGTAAAGATAAAAACATAAAAATAAAAAAATAATAATAAAAAACATATAATGTGAGTTCATATAAGGTTTATTATTCTTGGTTCTTTAACAGTTTAACTTCAACAGGGAAATTAAAACATTGGACAAACAAATCTAACTTACATAGTGATTATCTGAATAATTTATCTCACATTTTACATTTTTTTAAAATTTATTTTGAACTGCCATTCCGAAGGAATAATGGTTATTGTTATTTTAAGCAAAAAATTTCTTATCATGATACAACATTTGATGAGTAATTAATGACAAGCTAGTTACATGCACGAATCTATAATCATCTGAATCTTTACATGTTGTCAACTCAGACATAAATGCATTTATGTCCCACCTCCCAATCATGCTTATGTAGGGATGAAATGAGCCAAAAGCCTTTCAAATAGGCAAAGTGATCGGTGAATAGCATAGTAAAATGAAACTATTTGTTATGTAAACCTACTTGAGTAATGAACTCACTAGCTTCTACTTGTTTTCATCTTTATCCAGTACAAGAAAAATAATAGAAACAAAATACAATTGAGACGTCCATAGAAGAAATTAAAGAAGAGGGTGAACCTCTTTCTGGCAGGCCAGTTTTAGATTAGCATATCCTTCATCAAAGGCAGAGGCATGTATCCACACCCAAAGGTGTCTAAAAGAACAACTACACTCCATTCTTTCTGATTTGTCACATAAATCAACATCAGGAATAATTTTTTCATCGCTAACACCTAGGTCTGTGATATTTTCTTGGAAAGCTGGTCGCCACATATAAGTTACAGGAGCGATTTCCTGAGAAACTGGTGCTCCAACTTGATGAAGCTGTCAAGATAGAAAAATTAATTTTGTTTGAATGAAACAACATGGATCTTTCAACTACAAGAAACGGCAAAAGGAACACTCACCATTGCTGTTCCATAGGTTGCGCCAGAAAGAACAGAATCATCGTGATTTCTGGGATGTGTTACTTCTATGGGAGAAGGCACAAGTACCATTCTTAATATTGAAAGTAATGAATCCTGTAAACAGAACAACCTTAAATAAAGCTATGAACCAAACCATTATTTTCAGAGGCAGAGCCTATAATATTTATAAATTACCTCTGGACCCTCCAATTGAACGGCAGAGTAATAGCTTGCATCGTGTGCCAGCACTCCTTGTTTGAGCTTTCTCAACAACGCCCTCGAACCTTTCCCTCTGAATAAACACAAAATCCCGGTTAGTGCTACCAAAAACTTTAAAACATATATATACTTGTAGCATTAGGTTACCATAATCCAGTTCAAATACATCTCAACAAAGTAAAGCAACCCTACATAATGTAATCAACAAAGACCTACCTCCCTTGAAGACCCAGAGGAAGGTGGTAACCCCACAGCTTGGTCATGGAAAATCGCTTTGCATGCCAAACATGTGTTCGCAGCCTCTTGGTTCCATCTCCAGAAGTGCAAAACCCATTCTCAGGGTTACTCTTAAGTTCATTTCTTCGACGAGCGTGTCGAGGAAGCTGTGTTATATCATCCTTCTTCAAACACGATTCAACATTCGCTTTATCAACTTTTCCCAGCTTTTGCCTCTTTCTTCTGTGCCCCTTTCTTGCAATTTGGTCATTAAATGATGTTGTTCTTCTTCTCTTGTTCCTTTTAGACTTATAATCATTGCTTAATCTATTTTCAACGATACATTGAAGGCTCTGAAGCTCAGGGGCACGGGATTCTGCAAACTTCGGCACATTAATTTTGCGAGGTGGCGCTGCTATGGGTGCTGAACCTTTAGCCTTTTTAGTTACGTCTGTAACCATTGTTGAGAACTAAGTAGAAAAAATAAAAAAGATATATTTAGTTTACATTGTACAAACACAAACTACACTGTAGAACATGGGAAAAAAATTCGTGGCTTCGATTTAATGATCGAAATAGAATTTAATTAACACAACCATAGTCCAAAAGCAACTAAACAGTACATATAGACAGCTTCGACTGTGTCACTTATCGCTAGGGAAACAGAACAGGTAAGCCAAATTTGTCAAAATTGACTGTATCCTTGTTTTATCGTACACATTAGTAGAATGTCATAGGAAAAACATAAATACATAACTATGAGAACTGTAGAGGAGCCTTCAATGGCATGTCTACGTTATAGTTCTAAATTGACGTCGGCCGTATGAAAGTTTTAGTGGTCTCCGCAATGAAGGTCTCATCAAAAACAAAATGCAGCTAGAAATTTGAAATAATTATCTAATTTTTCAATTTCAGAGATATTGAAACAATTGGCATCTCAATTCAACTAAAAATACATAAACCATTCATCTGTTCGAATTACAACGTGAGAACCAAGAGGACAAAGAAGTAAACGGAGTCCAACCTGCATCAAATAGTTTAGACATAAATCTAAACCCTAATTGGGAGATTATTTGATATAAGAAAGTAATTAAGACTAAAAATTATGCTGAATTAAAATTCAAAAGCCTAATAGAAGAATAACTAGTTAATGGCGAAAATATAAATCTGAGAAAAAGGAGAAGAATGAATGGGAACCTCGCTTGCTATGTTTGATCCGAGGAGAGGGAGAGCCATTCTAAAGTTTCGAAGCGCAGAGGATCATTGTCTTCTTTCTTTTTCGACATTTATTGTCTATTTATATTGTCATTTTTTAGCATACCATACAAAAGTTAAGGTTTAAACTCTAGGGTTATTACATGTTTACCCTTCAAATTTCTTTATTAAAAAAATTTGTTTTGATTTCAATCGTAATTTGAAGAGTCTTTGAGATTTTGAATCTATATGTATCAAATTTTAAAATTAAGGTATTTTTACCTCTGTAATTTGAACAAATTTTGACCCATGACCCAAACAAAAACTAAGTCGCATGAAAAAGCTCGCACTTGCTCGATCAAGAGTAATGGAAAATGAGAAGTATTAGGAGGGAATATGGTAACAATCATTCGAGTAAGTTGGTCATGATAAGGATACAATGAAGATACTGACATAGCTCTCATCTCTAGGATAGACAAACACCCGCTACTCGCCCCAACCTGAGTGACCCAATACAAACAACTAGATGGTTAAAAATAGGTTTGCATGTCGTCTGGTGAAAGAATGGGTTGATAAGGTATACTATTATGTCAGTGCTTTTTTCAAAGACTTTGTGGGAACTTAGAACCATGTATTCCCTTTCTTTTAGATGTAAAATATATATTATGTTGAAGTTTATGTCTCGCCACGTTTAGAGTTTCATTTCCGTTTGTTCAACCCTACAAGTAATTATAGAATGTTCCCGAGTCTCCTATTTTTATATTATTATTTTTGGTCCCTTATTTGAATACTAGACTAATACCAAAAGGATTTGATGATTCTTGATAGGAATCGGGTGCACCATATGGCTCAAACTGTCTCATCAATAATCACAAAAGGTCATACTTTCTCTCTCTATAAATATACACACACACACATAAAGAAAAGAAAGAAATTCATAGAGTTATGATTTTTCATGAAACAGGTATATTGTTGTCACAAATCTCTGCCAATGCCAATCGCTACCACAGGCATGGAACAATGTCTGTTTAATTTTCTTAGATTAGTAATTTAGTTAAGAGCTTGTTTTCTACAATATACAACAATGTATTTTATGTTAAGAACTTGTATTGTCGCACTTTCAATGTATTTTGTTGTAACTTGAAGTGTGACATTAATGAATTTTACGTTGTAATGTAACTGTTACTTTGTATAGTAAAATATTACTCTAACAACTATTTTCAACCTTTTGTGTTTTTTAGTTATTGAATTATGATATTTTGCTATAATTTGATTATCATATTTTCTTACCTTGGCTATTAATCAATATATAATTCTATATTGTCAAGTATCAATCTGATAACCAGAATATGATTCATGAAGGGCTTCATTAAGGGTAATATTCTTTTTATTATATATCCTTTCCTGCGGATTTTCCTGCGGATTTTCCTGCGGATGTTCCTGCGGATTTTCCTGGGGAATTACTGTAGAAAACGTCCCAGGCGACGAAATTCCTTTCAAAATGGACCAAAACTTTCCTACGGAAATATTTTACTTTTCCTGAGCAAATTTCGCAGGTAAGTTACCTGCGGCTTCTAAAATCCTTAGGAAACAATTACCCACAAAGGTATTAGTTGGAGACATGAATTCTTGACAAAATCCGCAGGAAACCTTCTCCTTCTCCGAAGGTAATTCCGCAGGAAATCCGAAGATTTCTAGTAGTGGTACTTACTCAGCTTTTACGTATCTAAAGCTTATTACTAACTACTATTAGCTAGATGTATTGATAATTCTGAATTTTATGAAGAGTATCTCTCACTGCCTAAGAAGTACCAACACCGAAACATACATGACAATGATAATGATTTGAAAAAATATAAAAATTGAATGTAGTTATATGTGTCGCTCTCTGATATCCACACGTACCAGACACTCTTACAATGGGAAGTGTTGGTGCTACATAGCTTACTACTGTACATGATTCACATAATCTATATGAAATAAAACTATGGCAATGGCTGGAGACAGGATCCTAAAAGGATAGTATAAGCAATTATAAAATAAGTGATAACATATAAGTTATTTCGAAAAACCAAAAAGAAAATAAAGAAAATTATTTTTAGATAAACTATAAGTTCTTTTTATAAGCTATTATAGAGAGCTTATTCAAATAAATTAAACTTATGAACATCATCTTAGTTGTTTATGTAAGCTCTACGGTTGAAGCAACCTTGGAGGTCAAGGTTCGTCAAAGTAAGATCTCCCTCTACAATAGAAGAGAACAACTCATATAAGATATGAAATAAGACTTTCATGGTGATTTGATGTCATCGTTATTAATGCAGGCTTGGTTTCTTAATGATCAAGAAATGACTAGTCATAAATAAATAGAAAGTTTTGTTGTGAGATAGATCATGTTTAATACTAATAGCATTTTATATGCTTACAACACTTTAAAGTTGGTACTAAACTGTACTTAGTCACATAAATTATTACCAACAATTTGATAAATATCATGCAACAATGAACGTTATGGCAACACATATGCTAAGGGTGTCAAGAAAGACGCAAATCCAAATCAAAAGTACACACATATGCATATAGATATCACACAATTCAACACTAAAGGTTACTTTCATATATCATACCTACAAGGTTTTAATATGTATTTCGTCCTTGCAATTAAGGGTTGTTTAAAACTTCGTCCTTGTATTCATTAATCCTAGCAAATTTCCCTTGCATTGTTTAATCATTTAAAATTTCCTCCTTTAACCAACTTAATGACTGCCACGTCATCAAATTAGCAAAATGGCATGGGAATGGACAAAAATACCCTCATCATCATCCTGCTTCTTCCTTTGAACAAGTTGTAAAATTCTCTTATATCTTCTCGTATCATTTTGTCATCCCTTCTCAATTCTTAATTTCTTCTTCTCTTCTTCTGCAACCGTGTCCCAAAACATCAAAACCCAACCACTAATTCATCCAAATCTCTTTCTTTATTCCTCATCCTCTTCCTTTCTTGACGACGTGGGTCAAAATCCAAACTGAAATTCATCCAAATCCAAATTCATCTTGCAAAGAATCTAATCCACACTTGGTTTGTTAAGCTTTGTCTCTCCAAAATCGAACATGATTAGTAACCCATAAATGAAAGAAGTGATTTACGACAGTGATGACGGTGGTGATTTACGTCATAAGAGTATTAAATTGCGGTGGCTTAAATGTTTCTGAAAGAAGTGATTTCCTCCCCTTGAATTTGTTTTACTTTGCTATTAGTTTGGTTTAGAGTGGTTGGAAACAAATGATGTTTTGTTATGAACCTGAGGTCATGTTGATTTGTAGATGGTGATGTGTGGTTGTGTTTGTTTGAAAGAAATTTTAGTGTGGAAGGAAGAAGTTTCTTTGCTCTGTTCCTTAAATAAATTTTGGTCTCAAGTAAAACTGGGACACGAGCTTGAATTATCTTCAAATAAATGAAGAGAAAATGACATATAGGATTAGTTGTGTAATATATGATTTATGAGAGACTAGGGTTCTAAAAAAACTTAGGCACATAAAAATCAAGGTTGGGGCATATCCAACAGAACGTTGCCAACAATTTAGATAACATCGGGCATAGAACAAGCACAGAGTTAAGAATCATCTTCTTTTTCTTTTTCCATTAAGCTCTGTTCCTTAGCTTTATTGCTTTTCTCTTGTTGTTACTATATTGTAGATTCAAGAGGTAGATTTCAATGTTATAGGATCTGTCTATTTTAAATTTTCAACCCTTAAATTCAATGTTAGTTACTTTCCGTGATCTGCTACGGTGGTTGTTATGGCGGCGACGATGATGAAGTCATCGTCACGGTTACGATCAACGGCGTCGAGTGTTAAAGAAAATGCTGTGAAGCTTGAAGAAGGTCTTAATCCTTTCAAGTTTGATAGATTTGATGTTGAGTTCAGGGGTATTTTTGTCCATTCACGTCATTATTAAGCTTATCAGTGACGTAACAGTCATTAACCGGGTCAAGGGACTAAATTTTAAATAATTAAACAATGCAAGACTAATTTACAAAGATTAACGATTACATGAACCAATTTTTAAACGACCCTAATTGCAACATATTAAAGCTTAATTACTTTAGTAAATGTCTGTGGTATGCACGTGACCTTCATTGCATGTTTTTGTTTTCTTTAGTAAAAAAACAAAAACAAAAACAAAAAAATTACTTGTTGTGAAAAGACGATGTTGGGGCTGTAGAGAGAACTTGAATAGTCTTTAGAAGAGGCAGTGCAATAAGTCCAGTTGTCTGAATCTAATATATCGAATCCAAAGGTAACCTCGCCTGCCTTCACTCAGATCCAATTCAATTGCTTCAATTTACCATTCATTCATTCATTCATTCATTTGCATTATGGATTTTAATTTTAATTTTAATTTTGTTTTGATTTGCTTGTTTTCTCATATAATTTTCCAATTTTATTCTATTTTATGAATGTCTTCACATTTTCAATGTCTATTGTTTCCTTGCTTCTTCAATTTGTCTCCTTGGTTCAATGCTTTTTTAGTTGTTGCATGCTATTTCTGATTGAAGTCGTGATTATATTGAATTATGTCATTTTCTCATAATTTTATGTATTTTTAGTTGAATTGAGATGCGAATTGTTTCAATATCTCTGAAATTGAAAAATTAGATAATTATTTCAAATCAACTCTTTTATGTATGTACCAATTCTAGCTGGCAAATGATTAAACCATGCCATCAAGGTTTTAAAATTGATGTCATGGCCGCGTTGCGATCCTTGATATTATTAACTCATTCTTACAAAACTTGATTGTAACTTTGTAAGGCTGGGAGTGTCACTCTCGTTATAAACACTTTTCAGACCTTATGTCTTTTTAATGTGAAACTTGGACTTATTTGTAATTGATATTATGGAAAATCTGGGCCATATACTGCGTGAATTTGCTACAGCAGCAAATCTAGATCCCACATTGTGGTTGTAGAGAGATAAAAATCATGATGTTGCAACTCAGATTGTGATAGTGGGTTAATTTTATTCGTTTATTTATTTGTGTGAAGAGTAGTCGTGGGTTAGTTTTGTTCGACTGTAAATATATTTTGCTAAGGTTTGCAAAAAATTTACTTTAGATAATATTAATGCATATTTTTTCTCTTACTAGAGTTCTTATATTGATGCTGCATTTTCTATTATGTATTTATATCTCTTTTTATTTTGTGATTTTTTGTCATGTTAAGATATGATGCATGAATTAGTAAAGTTGCTTATTGTAATGAATTTTATGACTTCAAGTCAACTTCATTATCTTGTATTTCAACATCCAGAGCCATATTTGTGTGAAGTGAACCTCTTTCTCTTTTTTCATTGTGTAGGTAGAAGGAAGAGTTGAAGACGATGGTGAAGTCTACTGCTAAGGATGCTCAAGATCTTATCCGCACTCTTTGGTCTGCTTATTCCGCAACCCCTACAAATCTCAAGGTTGCTCCTCTCTTCCCATGTCTATTTCTCCAAAATTGTGTACTTTTTTCTAACCCTACTTTGGCTTTTCCTTTAGATCATTGATCATTATGTCGTGTTCGCTGTCTTCACTGCCCTCATCCAGGTACTTCCTATCCTTGCTTCAATTTCTAAAGATCTGTTCTTTTAACTTTTGTTGAATGATATGTTACTTGTAACATATTAGTGAATCAATCTTTGGTTATTGTGGTGCCTCTGAATATCATAATAAGATTAGTCCAAATCAGCTATTTTATTTTGGTTAATGTTTGATGATTGGAGTGGCTTTCAGTTTTTCTTTTTATCTAGTTTCAATCGTTAGACAATGCTCAATCCACAATTGGGTGGAAGAAACTGTTATCTGGATTACTTGCATTAGTATACCAAACACATGACATTCCATATATTATGACATTATGCTAAATTTCCCAGTCCAGAAGTTACTTCACAAATCTGCAGAATGCACGAGAAACATGGACACCGTCATCCACATGCATAACACACATAAAGCCCAAAAGAAACTGTTATCTGGATTCCTTGCATTAGAAATTGCACGCACTTACACTCGTTAATTGATTTCGACCAATGATTTGAGATTGGTGAGCTTGCATTACACTTCACCAAATCATCTTTTAATAATTTATATCATTGGTTTGAGATCAGATGGCCGGGATTATTTACTGTGTCATGCATTGAATGCCAAGAATCCAAATCCAAATCCAAGAAACTGCCTCACTGGACTGCAAATGTCATAGAATTCTTCCCGCTTTCTAACTACCTCGAGCACTGCAACGTTTGTGATCTTACTTTACCAGATAATATCCTTCCACACATTATTGAGAAATTCCCTCCAATTTTTTAGTCTTACTTTACCATATAATACTATCCTTTTATTTAGATTGTAGTTTAACGAACTCCGAATTCTTATTTTTTAAAATCACATTGTACAAGTGAAATTAATATTTTGATGAAGGGTTAAAGGTTGGCCAGTAGGTTTACGTCGATGTTACTTGCTCTCTGTTTTTTTTTTTTTTGACAAAAAGTTTGTCTTGTTTAAACGTAGATGTTTTTCATTTTCTTAATGACCAGGTAGTTTACATGGCTTTGGTTGGAACATTTCCATTTAACTCCTTCCTTTCAGGCGTACTTTCTTGCGTAGGAACTGCAGTTCTGGCTGGTAAGTGGTGAAGTTGAATCAAAATTTTCAGTGCAGCCAGCTATGCAATTTATGCACACACTTATATTTCAGTACACTCAGATACAATAGTTCTAATCTTCCTAGGTTCATATGCATAAGTTTAGTTCTTGTCTTTCTTATCTATGTTACCATCCTCTATTTTTGACCAGTTTGTCTCCGGATCCAAGTGAATAAAGAGAACAAGGAATTTAAGGTAAAAATCCTTTCTTGTGTATCATAATGTTTTAGTTGATTTATACGAGTTTTCTTTCATTTATTCTGGCAAAATTATGTAGTTTTAAACTTAACCTCTGAATATTTCATGTATCTTTAACTTCACTGAACAAAATAGAAAGGAAATGATGAAACAATATGTTGGATTGTTTTCTTCACTTGATATATTCTTACAGATAATTGGTATTTCATATACAGGACATTGCACCCGAGCGTGCTTTTGCAGATTTTGTTCTCTGCAATGTAGTGCTCCATTTGGTGATCATGAACTTTCTTGGTTAAGTTGGGTTTGTGTGGCTTCATTGTAACAGAACTCATTGACCCAAAAGAAGAAGAAAAGTAGAGCAGAAACCTAGGATAGGAAAAATAATAATAGTACTATGCCTGGATATTTTCCCTTTCCTTTTCTGGGAATTTTGTTTGGACAGAAAAATGCTAGGAGTTTACTTTGCAATCTTTTAAATGTTTGCTGAATTTTCAAAAATACACAAGATGTTCACATCAACTATCTAAATCTGAGCAAGGTGTTCACATCTTTTGGTGTTCGGAACAAAATTGAATGACCTGTTAAAACTGCCCCCCCTCCTCCATCTAAATGAATGGAATGTTAGATTAGAGCACCTCCAACAGTGACTTGGGTGTTCTTTAATCTTTGAATCAAATCATTTGTTTGTCTCACAACCGATTCAATAAAACCGCAAATTCCTTGTAGCGAACAATTGAACATACCATATATTGCATCTTGTATTTTTTGGTTACATGCATGTTGTATAAACATAAAAGTTTTTTTTTCCGTTAAATACTGAATAAATTGGCTAAAGAAACCCTTGTAGAAACAAAATTGAGAATGCTGGAACTTTCATGTGAAGGTAACTGAACAAGAGGATTAGAATATCATCAGTTTCTTTGTTGCTCTTTATAACAAAAAAAAATTCTCTGAATATTCTTTAGTAAAAATAAATTTCTGGAACATTATTTATCACACATTATAATCAAGTTATTTCTCAGTGTAAAACCAAAAACCAACTAGTTTCTTCTTCCAACTTCTATCAAATCCTACAATATATACATAGTTCATGGGGAAATTTCAAACTGCAAATTGTTGAAAAGGACTTGAGCTATGTTTGGAACCGCGGGGAGAAGCGTTGTAGACGCTCGTTTTTCAAAGCAATAAATGCTAGCTTCTCATTATCAAGTCAAAAGTCCTTGTGAACGAGCAGCTGCAGTGAAAAGAAATGGAACTAAACACCATTAAATTGATACAACATCTTGTTCAAAGTAAATAGTTGACATGATACAAGTGAAGCTAACGAACCATATAGTATAAAGTACACTTTTTAAGGTTAATCTTATATCAGAAGATAAAATTTGGGAGGTATTCCTACACAAGAGACTTTGTTTTACTTTTTTGGTTTAGATAGCAAGTAAAGTTATTTATTATTCAGTTCATCATTTAATAAAGTAGTGATAAGGGGTGGACAAACTTATAAAATGGAACCATCACATGGCAAAAAATATGTTAAACTGATGCAATTGCATAGCAAAAAGCAGCTACTTAACCATTTTCTTTCCAAGTGTAAAATTACAAGACATGAAAAGTACAATCCAAATACCACACTGAATAGGTCACACCTAAAACATAAATTCATAGACTCTATTCTACCATGTAACTTACATTAACCATTCATTTATTTCAAAATGAAATGAAATAAAGTTGATCAAACCATAAACATTCCCAAGATTTGAGCCGGTCAAACTTGAAAGTCTCACCTACCATTAAATACACTACATGAAAACCAACAAGAAAAATACAAAGACACTACACCTTCTTCTATATACACAAGTTATTTCAACAGAGATTGCATCCTTTAGTCAGAAACTTGCAGTTCAAACAAGTTATCATCACTATGAGCTTCAAGTTTCTCCTAACGAGGTTGGTGAATTCTTTGAGGTGCACACTTGAGGTTAACATATTGTGCTGGCTTCTCAAAGTGCTTTGGAGACCCAATAGGGGACTTTGGACCTCTTTCCTTTGGTGACAAGATCTTGATAAGAGCTGCAGCATCCTTGTTAACACCTTGATTAAGAAAGAAATCAATTATAAGACATTACATATTTTGGGATTAGTAGGAATCAAACTCAAAATTCTAGGGTTTACAACACTCACACACTGCTTGGGCACCAACTACTTGCGCTACACTTTGGTGGCATGACACATTACATTTACTCTAACTTTTGGTGCTTGCAATATAAACTAGAATGCAATCACTATCACAACTCAAATATAAATAATTAAGCACTTAATATGAATTGCCTCTACTTTAGGTTGAGGTTTATTTTTGACAAACTACTAGAAAAGTATGAGATCAATTAGATACACTGTTGGTGTAAAACTTTTTACACTACCGACCAATCACCCTTTTTATGATTTTTATACTAGACATGCTTAAAGTAAAATATTTTTAATGATCCAATGATTGCAATTGATTGACAGTGTAAAACAAGATTACACTGTCGGTGCATATCGATTAAATCCAAGACATATAACGTTGTATCACCACATACACTTTTTTGGATATCTCAAGGACCTGTTTAGTTTGAAAAAGTATTTTCTATTTTTGTTTCTTGATTGTACTTTTGAACACAATACATTTTAGGTATCTTAAGAATCTGCTTAGTTTGAGAAAATGTATTCTGTTTTCATTTTCTATTTCTACACATTGAAACAAACAAACTATCACATTATTTTCATTTTGTTTCCTATTTTCAAAGATTTGTACATATTGTGCATGAAACAAACTTACATTGTCAAATATATTATCATAAAATATTATAATGATCAAATATAAACAGTTGCAGGATCAATTTTCCAATAAATTAGATTCAATGCTTACCATGAACAGGCTTCTTTTCCTCAACAGGATCATCCATAACTGGACACTCTTGAGCTTCGTCGGACATCACCAATTTCTCAAACTCATTATCTAGAAAGTTGAAATCTTCTTCAATGCCAAGATCAAAAGTTTCTGACAGCATATGTTCTATATCATCATCATCATTTGTAGCATCATTTCCGCCACTTTCGACAAAATCTTCCTCCTTATGCTGGCTCAACCAATAGTTATGAAACCATGTTGAAGATTTCACAAGCTCCCACCATTGAGGTGAAAAATCCTCCACTTGACGAAATGCAGCAGGTATGAAAAGAGGTGCATTTGGATTCAGAGCTGAACTTCTTCCAGTTACCAATGCCATCAGAACTTATCAACAGAATGCAATAACTTCCAGCACAATCCTACAAAGTGTTTATAAAGTATATCAGTTTACAAATACATGAGAATAGAACAGTGTTGTCGACGTGGATCTTGAAAAAATAGCAGTTTGTTCAAATTGCGCTAGCACAACTATAGATGCTATTTAACAATACCATTCAAAGGCATATATCATATAAAGATAATCAATTACCAATGAAATTGCTTCATTGGTAATAAACTATCTTTTCAAACAAAAAAAGTAAATTTCTTTTAGAGTTTAAAAACTATGCACTGACTGTGTAAACAATGATTCAATGGGATTTTGCCAAGTAGACTTTTATTGAGATATTTATGGAAATAAACCAACAGAGTGACAGCAAGGCAAAATCTGATTTGATGATTGTTGTACAATCCATAAAACTCTTGTTTTTTTTTATGTATATTGAAAAATATCTTAAATGTTTAGTGAAGAGTAAAAAGACAAAGAAACGAATACTTTTAGAATATAGACTTATTAGTACTATCTCACAATCAAAATTTTGGAATCATGTCAAATACTAAATAAAATCCCATAGAAAAAAATAATAAAAAAAATAGGCATGCTAATTATTTAGAAGTACTTGCATCAAATTAATAAAAAAAATAAAACATCCTTCAGATCCAGAGAAGATCACACTTGCTTCAAATCATTATCCCACAACTAAGATCTAAAGTTTTGAACTCAAACACAACCCCTCCAAAAACACTTCATCTTGTCTATTTTAAAGCAGAAAAAAAAAACCATTGCAGAATCAAATCAACACAGTTAATATCCATCATCAAGCTAATAAGACTATGATCCATCCAAGATTTACTATATACTAACAACAATACTACCCTTTTTTTATAAAATACACAAACCACAAGAAAATCATCAACCACATCACATCTGTTCCTAGTGAGAAAAAAGAATCAATGAAAAATCACAGCATAGCAAATAATCACTGAAAAAACATCATCCAAAAAAAATGATAAAAAATTTAATCTTTTTAGTACCATCCATATAAAAACTTGACTCAAATATGCAGAATAATTTCACTATACTAGCTTTGTTTAAAAAAAATCACTATATTAGCATCATAAAAAAAAATATCAATGGATCACAATAAAAAACAATTTTTTTTTCAAAGGATAAAAAATGGATCAAAGATAATGAACAAGAAATAGCATCCATCAAATGGGCTATAAAAATTGAAAAAAAAATCATTTTTTTTCCTTCAAAGATCAACAATAGAAAAACATCACAATGAAAAAAACAAACAAAAAACATAACATGATGATGTTTCATTGTTACCTATTACTACAAGAGTGTATTTTGCAGAGTGATGTTATGATTGTTAACACATATCACAATCAAAGAGTGAATTGAATGAGTTGAAACAAAGCAAAATGGTATATAACATGTTGAATGGAAAGTGGATAAAGAAGAGAAAAAGACAGAATCTAGCTTCGGATTATCCAAACCTGAGGTTCGGATTTGCTTTATTTGAAGTGTGGACCCACCACGTGGGTGGAAAGTGAGGAGAGTGGTCGATGGTGGGGAGAGAGTGGTTGATCGGACGGTTGAGAATGTTACAAGTGGGGTGGATATTTTGGGTAATGGGTCAATGATGACTTGGAGTGTTGATAAGGGCGGCTTGAGCAAAAATATGGTGTGGGTGGTTGTATAGTTTTGTAGATTGTGGACTCACTTGGATGGATCTAGTAGGAGAGATATGACTATAAGAACCCTTGGATATGAAGAGATAAAGTACTCCATCCGTTTTAAAATATAAGTAAAATTTGCTTTTTAGGTTCATTCATTTAATGATGTATGTGGTCCATATTATAAACCACATACATCATTAAATGAATGAACCTAAAAAACAACTTTTGCTTATATTTTAAAACGGAGGGAGTATCTCTTTTCATTGATTCGTAAGCTCTTGATCTTTATGAATAGTGAAAGTGGATTTCCTATGCATGGATGTTGAGGATGATCTTCATCGTTGAATCTAAAATGAACAACCGTATACATTGTGCGATGTAGTTGTTCATTTAATATACAACTGAAATCGTTGAGATTCGTGATGTATATTCAGAGAAGTTGGGTCCCAGTTGACGGTCGAATTTGCTACAATAGTAGACTCAAGTCCATGAATAGTAGTGACAATAATAGAGTGAAAGGTGTGGAAAAACGGGTCTGACTTGTCGGGTTGGTCGGTTCGTTTAGTCTGCTATTTTTGGTGGGCTGAGCAGAAGTTTTGGATTCGGTTACCTAAATTGTTTCATCTTGTTTTTGGGATTTAAACGGGATGAGCCAACCCGCATTACTATCATAATAGATTGTTATTGATTTGGATCAATTTACTTGGTTGATTGACTTAGTAGAAAAAGTATGTTGGTAGATTTACTTTGAGACTTATTTTATGTTTTTTGAGTTTATTTTGTTTTTTGATTTGTTTTATGTTGACAGATTTCTTTTATTTTAAGAGTTTTTTGGTATAATTTTGAGATTCATTTATTGTTGTTGGTTTATAAGTTATGATAGTGAGATTGTTTAGAACAACCCCTGATATGCTTTTTGCACCTCCTCTGGCCAAAACCCAAACCTCATAAGACAATCTTGCGAATTTCAACTCCATTCATAAAACAATCAAGTTGATATTTTTAGCCTACTCAAACTCCAACGCAAGAAAGGACTATAATTTTCTCCACTAAATCATCAACCTCTTTCACCTCATTTTGGAAAATCATATGATTTCTAGAATGCCAAATGACCCAAATTATTGTGTGCCAAATAAACCAAAAACCTCTACAATAATCCACCCGGTGAAGTAGTAATAAATATCGCAAGAAAAGGGGGGGGGGGGGGGGGGTTTGAATTGTCACCCTGTTAAAATTATTCCTGAAACTTAAATTAAGTGTTATATACTCAAGAAAATTCTTGGTTAATATTAGTCCAGCAAATAAATAACAACTAATGTATATATGACCAGAATGTTCTGGAGATATATTATATAAGCAGAATGAGAAAAATGATATTAAGCTGAATCATAGAGTTATTTTAGCAACGACGAGAATGTTCTAGATAAATATAAAGGAAAAATGATAAAACAATATTATAGACTGAATTTAAACTTTAGTTAAATATTATGCAGTTGTTTTATTTTGAACCAGAATTTTTTGGAGACAGTTTGTATAATTAATAAAGTAAGGATTAAATTAGGACCAGATCACTCTCGATTAACTTGGTTGAGACTAATTAGGACCTGAATATTCTAGAGATGAATAAAAATTAATGTGTGTGTATTTAGTGTAACTTAAATAGAGGGAGGGGGGCATATATATATATATATATATATATATATATATATAGAGAGAGAGAGAGAGAGAGAGAGAGAGAGAGAGAGAGAGAGAGAGAGAGAGAGAGAGAGAGAGAGAGAGAGAGAGAGAGAGAGAGAGAGAGAGAGAGAGAGAGAGAGAGAGAGAGAGAGAGAGAGAGAGAGAGAGAGAGAGAGAGAGAGAGAGAGAGAGAGAGAGAGAGAGGTTATCCTGGTTCATCAAACCCGACTACTTCCAGTCCCCGCACTTCATGTGAGATTATCCACTATAGTATTTAGCTAGTAGAAACTTCTAACTAGCACTATAGGCTCTTGATCACACTAGGTCAGTCCGGAACACATGTATTATCAACCTCAGTAGACTTCTACAATTCTTTGCTTTCGCACAAGAAAGGTTGTAACTATCTCAAACTTTTTATCCTAATAGACTTGAGACCTAGAGTACAATTTGTATGATGATTGGTTTTTGTTGGATTGTGATGTCTCAAACAAAAGAGACTTTTACAAACACAAACTCAAGAGATAAAGAGAATAAATATAGTGAAAAGATTATGGAGTTTGCTTCGTGTTTGTTGAAAATATTGATAGAGAGAATGATAGTTTTTGCTTTGAGAGAGATAAATGCTTTGTATATCAAACTTTTGTTTTTCTCCTTCGAATACCTCTTCTATTTATAGAGTTGAAAACCATTGGAGAGCAAGCCAATAAAGAGCTGTTGTGCTTCCAATTCAAATTTGAATATGCGCTCCAAAGAGGCTTGGAGATAAAGCATCCAGAGAATGTTTCTTAGTTATGCCCAAAATATTCTCTTAGTTCCAGCCAATCTTGAGAGAATTGTAGAGCACGTGATTGCCTTATTTTGCTGAGTTGTGATCAAGCCTTCAGAAAACTTGATGCCCACTTGATGACCTTTGTTGATGTCATCTTGATGATAAAGATTGATCCTTTAGATATTTCTTTTCCTTAATGGATCAAAAAAGACACATGAGGGCTCAATGCTGATTTTATTATTTTAATTACTTTCAGCACATGTGCAAGAGATAATATATTTAATTTTCTTTGTTCCTTTGCCTTTTAATGTCTTATCAAGAATCTTGATTCCTTTCCTCTTTAAGTGAGACAAAAATAATATTGTTTTGTTCTTGATCTTAATGATGCACATCTTGACATTAACACAAAAATCTCATATTTGTTCATTGCTATTTTTAAAGAAAGATTTTTTTATCCCTTGTGAGGTCATAACGTCCTCTTGCTTTTCCCGAATATTCTCATGAAACATTTCTCACAAAATTCATTAGTAGATAACAATATAAAATAAAAGTAAATATGCTTGTTATCTTTAAAACAAGAAATTTGTTGTTCACACTTCTTAAAAGGTTGAAAAACACTAGTAAAAGACTGAAATGCCCCAGCGGTAGTTAACTGCCGAGGAAAGGAAATGGTGGCAGTTAACTGTCGAGGTTCCTTCGGCAGTGAATTGTCGATGCTCTGTTATAAGAACAGAACATACATTGTAATTTCCAAAACTTCATTGTTGCGGTTTTGGGATTCTTAGGTGCGGTTTTCACCAAGCTTAAGTCATTCCAAACATAAAATCAAGTAAGTGTTTTGAATCCAATTGCATTGGTTTTTTTTTTTTTAATTGTTATGTTTTTGGAACTTTTTTGACATATTTAGGTTTTGTTGATTTTAGATTTGATGATGATTTTTGATTGATTTGTTGTATGTTTAAAATATAATTGATTGAATTGTGTTAGAAAATGTTAGGAATTGGTAGAAATTGTTAGGTATTATTAGAAATTTTTAGGAATTGTTAGAAATTGTTGGGCATTATTAGAAATTGTTAGAAATTGTAAAAATTGTTAGGAATTTGTGGTAGAATATTTGATCCGATATTTTGATCCGATGTTTGCATCGTGTAGAAATGTCTCAGAAAAAGGGTGATGCTGCTCAATTAAATAATGAGGGTGAGAAGAAGAAAGCTAAATCGCCTATGACATGACACAGAATTGAATGTGATGGTTCCGTTAAAAAGAGTGATTCGAAGGTGCCGGTGTACAACCATTCCAAACTGAGGAGGAGCAGGAGGACATGCTATTTTGGCCCTCAACCAAAAGCAGGTGCTCTAGGGAATGTCGAGGTCAACCCAATTGACTTGTGTGACGAGGAAGATGATTGAATGTAATGGCTTGTAATGTCTAATTGTTTTGGATATTTTTTATGTTTTTTTATATGCCGCACATTTTGGTACTTTGAATAAAGTCGTGTATTGAATAATTTCGATTAAAGTTGCGTATTGAATAAATTCAAATAAAGTTGCGTATTGAATATATTCGAATAAAATTTACATTACATTACATAAAGTTTCTAAATATGTCCTATCATTACATTCGAATAAAGTTAACTAAATATGTCCTATCATCATGCCCCAAACTTTTATTTCCATCACTCTCTCTAATCACCGTATCAATCTCCAACACATTGAATAGAGCAACCAACTTAGGACGCTCCCACCAAGTTGAGGACACATGATTGGTAAAATAATCTACCACCTCCTTACGCATCTCATATGGTGTTTACACCCACGCATTATTTACCTATAAAGCCTTAATGGTATTCCTACTAGATCTCAACTTGACACATTTGTGAAAATATTTAGAATTATCATCCCCGTCTTTCAACCGCTTGGATCATGATTTTTGAATCCTCAACACATTTTTAGCTTTTAGAAGTCTCCACAAGTTGCCGACCAAAAATTTCCGTCTTTGAACCATTTCCGAATATTTCAAGAAAATTTATACAAACTTATGTAGATAAATATTGAAATTTAAAATGATTTTTTTATAATATATTTTAAAAAATTTAATAAACTTAATTGAAACTCATTGAACTTAAAAAAAAATTAGGAACACTGACTTCAGATTTATAATCTTTGAAAGAAAAATTAAAGATGGATGAAAAAAAATGGGAACTATAAGGCACAATTTCATGATCAACTAGTATGACTTTAGTCTTATCTATTACTCCTTCCGTACATGTCCAACTCAACTACTTCACATATGCCAATGCACAATTTTGACCGTTAATATCTTTAATTATCTAAAGTAAAAAATTATAAAAATTTAATATTTTGAAAATATTTGTCGAGACAAATCAAACAACATCTTACATGCTAATATTTGTATTTATTCATTAGTTAAAAAGTATGGTCAAAGTAAGTCAAGTGAATAATGCACATTGCAAAAATTGAACATATATTTTGAAACGGAGGGAGTAAGTGCAACAATTCTAAAATAAGCTCTCAATCTGGGAGACATTAAAGTTCAGATAAACTTCAAAACTTAAAGCTTTGAGAAATAAATTTGAGAGTTGCACCCATCCATTATGGAGGGTGAGTCAACTCCTTAACAACACAATCAATATTCATTTATGTCCACAACGATCAAAAAAATAAATATTTCTTATGATGGAAAACATAAATAAATTTATAATAGAGATAAATGGAAGGAAATTTGTTTGTGAATAAGCGTACAAATGAAAAATTATAATTGTTTTAAAAAAATATTCGGTAAAATGCCATTCAAATTTTTTCTTTTTGGTGAAAAAATATTTAATAATTAAATACGCGTGAAGATGTCCACCTAATATTTCTAGTCGAGATATGCTATTTTTTCCTTTTTAGTTGGTGTAGAAAACAATCCACAAGTGTTATTCCTTTCTATTTGAGATTTAACCACACATAAATGGTATTTTAAAGAAATAGAAAATAATAATTTATTTTGAATTTCTAATATTTACCAAGTAAATATTTTATCTTAAAAAATAGCTATAAATAAATATTAAACATTGGAAATATTCAAAATCATTTTTCTTCAATATTTGGTAAATGATATAGCTAACAATTTTTTTGACGAAATTCATATACATAAATAAATAGCTAAAAGAAACGAACACATACGTACTCTAGAATCAAAATCAATAAACTAATATGAGTCATGTTGGCCCTCGGCACCACCATCTTTCTAGGTTCGGTATCGTGATGTTTCTTCCCGCTGGTGGTTTTTTGTTTTTCGTTTGAAACATGTTTGGGTCTTGCGACCTAAAAATGCATCGATGCCTCATTAGCAATCCATCTTGGTCCATTCTGCTGGGTTTTGTTTTGGTCTGGCGGTGATCGGAGTTGTTTTAGGTTGTCTAAAAGAACTCGGGCTTAAGTCTCTCTTAGGTTTGATCTGACCCATATTTGTTCGTATGGTTTTTTTTAACTGGATATGTTGTCAATACAAATATGGAGGTCCTAAAAAATGTGATTTGGTTCGCGTTATTTCTATTTGGGTGTGAACCTGGGAGATCCGTCACCGCGCGGTGGTGGTTGGGTTCTCTTCTGGTTGGATCTTATGAGACGGTGGTTGGTATTCGTTGTCGTGACTGTTGGTGGATATCCTTGGCAATGGGCTCCAAAAGGTGGAGCCGGAGTGAGCTTTGCGAAGATCCGGATTTCCGGCTTTGATTGGTTGAAACTCCGTTGGGTATACGCGATCTTGCTTCTGGTACGTCGTGGCTAGTTTCTTTCTATGGTGTCTGGTTGATGGTTCTGTTTTAACACAACTCTTGGACAACTTTTATTTGACCTTAGATTGTTTGGCAAGAACTGACCGATTTTGACACTTACTATGGTGGTCGAAGTAGTGGGTGGTGGGTGGATGAACTTGTTTTTATCGGTGTTGACGGTCTGGTTCATACACCATTACCAAAGGTATGGGCTCAATGTTATTCAATTCACACATCACATTTTTTATTTTGTAATTTGGTTTCGGTTCCGTAAACGAACTACTTCGTGCAAGCGGTGTGATTGTTTGTTTTGCACTAAAATGTGTGCTCTATACCCTTTAGGGTTGCTCTGTATTTGTTTTTCATCACTGGGTCAGGTTTCATGCCCTCAATTCTATGTAATCTTTTTTTTATTTTAATCGACTTAGGGCGTTGCAGATCCATCTGCATCCCATTTGCTTTTAAAAAAACCTTTTACAAATTAATAAAAACAAACGAGAATGTATTTGAATAAAAAATAAAGAGTGTGTGGAACATTTTTTTTTATCGAGTGGAACACCTTCTTATGTATGGAATGAAATAAAAATATGGATCAATCTTATTTTTTTTGGGTACAAATATATATAATCCAAGACAACAATTCAGATCAATCTTATTTCTAAAGTGTGAAAACTTCTAAAGTGTGAAAACAACGATTATTTCATCAAATAAAATAATGAATTTTAGAGTGAGTATTGAAAAAAAAAACTTTGAAGCACTCTTATAAAAAAACATCCATGAAAGTATTTAGTTCTCTTATGGTTCTTGAAATGTCACATTAATTACATTGAAGAGCAAAAAAGAAACCATCAAGAAAGAAGAATAATAAGAAGATTTCCTCCCTAAAAATGGGACACAGACATATGAGAGGAGTGACTGAGAGATTGAGAGGCGGTCATTCTAGGGCAACCCTAGCGCAACCTCGCCGGAGCTTTTCGCCGGCAGAGGGAAACACTGGGAGGGTGTGGGGTCCAGCCAGGGTGGCAAATATTGGGGGGATAAGGGAGATTGGTCTGTGATGCGGTCGAGGAAGAGGAAAGCGACGGAACTGGAGCAAAGAGGACATAACAGGACAAGGCAACCATATTGGCATGGAGGAGCGGTTCAGGGTTACGGTAAGATGAGGCAGACGAGTTCAGATAGGGTTTCCAATGGAAGGCTAGGGTTTTGACAGGATCAACAGATGCTTCACGATGGTAGGGTTTCTTCTGATTTCGGCAGCCGAGTTTCCTTAGCTGAATGGCACAATACAGGCACACATATGTTTGAAGGGGAACATGGTTTCAAAGCTTCTTTTTACGTAACAAATTTTCCTGACAACATCCCACTGTTTCGACTGAGGCAAGCGTTTGAAGTTTGTGGTATACTTACTGATGTTTATATAGCAAGGCAGATGAATGCTTGTGGATAGGAATTTGGTTTTGTGAGGTTCGTTAACGTGAAGAATATTGATAATTTAGCACATCTGTTGAATGGTGTTTGCATCAGTGATTGTCGAGTTTGGGCTCGTGAGGCAAGGTTCGATAGATTTGCACACAATGATGTGGTAGAGAAGGTTTTGAGTATTCCGGCGACGAAGGAAGGAGGGATAAGTAAGGCGGTGGTGTTGACTAAGGGCGAGGGTGTTAAGAATGTGAGGATATGCAAATCGGTGCAGGTTGACGGTGGTGTGGGGGGGGAGGGGGGGGGGGGGGGAAGACGGTTACAGTGGGGAATGTAGGCAGAAAAGCAAAGGTTAGGAAGGCGGAGGAGGGTGGGGGAGGTTGTACGGTGTTGGAGGGGAGAGGGTCCAATGGGAAGGAGGTGGGAGAGAAGGGTGTCAGAGGTAGGAAGGTAACGATTATGGGTGAGGATGGGAGGAAGGAGGCCGAGTCAGTGGTCGAGATCACGAAGAAAGAGCAGCAAAGCTTCCATTTTATTCTGGTATTCAAATCACACATTCAGGACCGTAAATGGGAAAACTCTGGGATGGTGGCAATGGTGTCAATAGGGGAGTCGACATTGGCTATGCAACAAAAAGTAGAGGATGCCGGTTTTCTTAACGTGACTGTTACTCCAATGGGAGGTGACCATGTTTTTCTTCATTGCAATGGTGGGGAGGATGTTTGGAATGTTTTCTAAGATGCTATCAATTATTTTGGAATGTTATTTTCTAATATTAAGAAGTGGCCGCTGCGGAGGTCAGGTATGAACGCGGGGCATGGTTGAGAATTTATGGGGTTCCCGTTCATGCTTGGAATGAGGAATTTTTCAGACTATGTATTCGGGCATGAACATATTTCTTCATGCGGATGATTGTACTGTTGACAAGGAAAAATTGGATTTTGCACGCATTCTTTTATCAACTCCGCAACTTGAGATAGTAAACACGTCAGCTGAATTTCTTATTGACAATCATAAGTATGTGATTAAGTTGGCGGGTTAATAGGTCTTTACCCTCCTGTAATATATGCCATTTCCGGTTTTACACCCTGTAAAATTATTTTTTTGATTTACCCCCCTGTAAAATATTTTTGTTTTGATTTACCCCCCTAATAGGCCAAACAAAAATCAATTTTATTTATTTTTCAAGAAATTTTCGTTTTTGTTTGGCCCATTAGTGGGGTAAATCAAAACAAAAATATTTTACAAGGGGGTAAATCAAAAAAATAATTTTACAGGGTGTAAAACTGGAAATGACCTATATTACAGGGGGGTAAAGACCTATTAACCCTTAAGTTGGTGGAGGAGTGGGGTTGTAATTTGGGGGAGGATGCGTTTATGTCGGAGGAGGAGGTTGAATCTCGACCGAAACCATTGTCGTTTCCAATTAATGAAAATGGTTTTGAGAAGGATCAAGGGGAGTGAGATTTGGATGATTTGGTTGAAGATTTGTATAGAGAATGGAGTGGACAATGCACACAGAGGGCTGGGTCTAAGAAAGTTCAAGAGGCATTCCCAAAACAAATTGTTGATACATTAGAAGTGTTGCAAATGGCGGAACAACAATTGTTGCCCGAGCAACAGTCACCAATGCATGATGTCAGTGCAGGGTCTCAGAAAGCTCAAGATGCTATACCCATACCAATTGTTGTTACAGAAGAAGTGATGAAAACGGCGGAACAACAGCTGTTGCCCAAACAACAGTCACCATGGCAAGATGTCTGTGCAGCTGTCCCTGTACAATCTAACACTAATGAAAAGGGGCCGTGGAGTTTATATTATCTTTCCAAAGTTCCTATTCATGAAGGAGGTGATGCTTTCACTTCTAATTGCTTAAATGATTCAACAGTTGTTTCCAAACCGGTTGACAGAAAATTTGCATCATCATCTTCGCATATTTTCACAAAGAAAAAGAATGGGGGGATCCGTTAAACAATATGTTGGTTTTATGAAGCGTATTGCTAGAATGTCGGATGTTGATAGATCGGCAATTTTAAAAGTTTTGAAGAAACAGCGAAAGAAAATTAAGGTTGGCAAGGTTAATTCAATTGATGCATCAAACTCTACTTCTGGTTCTTCGAAAAATTATTCTTCATTAGTTTGTAAGGATTGGGAGAGTTTGGTGTTGTTACACGGCAAGCCGGCAACGGAGGCGAATGATGTGAGAGATATTGGCAAGGTAGTCAGGGTGCGGTATAATTGTGACACTCTTAATAGTTTTAATTTGTTGACAAAGTAGGGGGAGAAGAGAGTGGAGAGAAGCAGGTGGCGTTGAGGTGGTGCGAGAGGTAATAAGTGGAGTGGGGGTGTGGTTGAAGAATGAGGCATGTGGGGGGCATGCTTATCTCTTATAATGTGAGGGGGTTAAAAGGTGGTGAGAAGAGGGTGGAGATCTGTCGGTTAGTAAATGAAAAGCATATGTTTATGTTGTGCATTCAAGAGATTAAGTGGAACTTGGTTGATGATTGGTTGATCAAATCTATTTGGGGTGACACTCCTTGTGGTTATTCTTACAGACTGTCTTGGAAGCTTCCGGTGGTTTGGTGACAGTGTGGGATTGCTCTCGTGTCAATGTGTGGTCATCAATGAACTTTGGTAACGTATTGGTAATTAAGGGGATGGTTATTTCTACAGCTGACTAGTTTGTTATTTGTAATGTATACGCGCCGTGTGACTCGTTGGCAAAAAAGGAGTTGTGGGAGCGGCTGACATCTTTTGTTATTAATCATACAGACAAGTGTTAGTGTTTGTGTGGTGATTTTAATGCAGACAGAACTATGGAGGAACGGAAAGGGAGGGGGTCGATTTTCAGGCAGGGTGATGCTGACATGTTTAATAAATTTATTGTTGACAATTCTCTGATTGATTTACCTATCTGCGGTAGGTTATATACGTGTTATCGCGGTGATGGAGTCTCAATGAGCAGGTTGGATCGATTTTTATTGTCTGAAAAATGGTGTGATGCTTGGCCTAATTGTATACAGGTGGCCTATCAACGGGGGCTCTCTGATCATGTCCCTTTAATGCTTCATGTCGATGATGCTAATTGGGGTCCCCGTTCGTTGAGAATGCTTAAATGTTGGGCTGATTTCCCGGGCTATAATGATTTCGTTTGTGATAATTGGAATTCGTTCAACTTTCATGGTTGGGGAGGTTTTATGTTGAAAAATAAATTGAAGATGTTGAAATCAAATTTAAAAGAGTGGCATCAACAACACTCTAAAAATTTGGATGGCAAGATTATTAGTGCTAAAAACCGTATGGCTCATTTAGATTTAAAATTTGAGGAAACGTCGCTCCTTGAGGAAGTGATGGAGAAGCTTCATTCATTATCTGTTAATTTGCATTCTTTGGCGCGAATTCAGAACAGTATGAATTGGCAAAAGTCGAGATTGAATTGGTTAATGGAAGGAGATGTAAATTCCAAAAAAAATCATGGTTTTATGACTAATCGAAGGGCCATAGTGCCATTAATGTGGTGTCTATCGGTGGTGTTACAGTTGACGGAGTGCAAGATATTCGAGCAACAGTCTTTAACCATTTCTCTTCTCATTTTAAATCTTTTGGGGCAGCCAGGCCAGGTATTGAGGGACTACAATTTCGCCAACTTTCTTATGTTGAAGCTGGGAATTTAACAAAGCCTTTTTCTTTAGAAAAAGTGAAGCAGGCGATTTGGGATTGCGATAGTTTCAAAAGTCCGGGACCAGATGATATTCATTTCGGCTTCATGAAACAATTTTGGGAATTACTAAAGGAATATTTTATGAGGTTCTTAAGGGAGTTCCATAGAAATGGTAAACTGACAAAGAGGATAAATTCAACTTTTATTGCTCTGATACCGAAGGTGAGCAGTCCGCAGAGGTGTAAAGACTTTCGGCCTATTTCGTTAGTGGGTATTTTGTACAAGGTGTTAGCGAAGGTTTTAGCTAATCGACTGTGTGGTGTCATTGGTAGTGTGGTGTCAGACACAATCAATGTTTGTCAAAGGGAAGGAAATTTTAGATGGTATCCTGATAGCCAACGAGGTTGTCGATGAAGCGAAATGTATGAACAAGGAACTCCTATTATTTAAAGTTGATTTTGAAAAGGCCTACGATTCTGTGGATTTAAAGTATCTTGACGCGGTGATGGTTAAGATGAATTTTCCAACCATTTGGCGGAAGTGGATAAATGAATGTGTCGGGACGGCAACGACATCAGTCCTTGTGAATAGGTGTCCAACGAAAGAGTTTCCTACTGAGAGGGTACTTTGTCAGGGGGGGACTCTTGTCACCTTTTCTTTTTTTGATGGTTGCTGAGGGATTTAATGTGTTGGGACTCAATTTGTTTACTAAAGGAGGATGAAGGGTTGGGGGTTAGGAAGGTGGGAGCTTTTAATGTATCTTTGTTGGGGAAATGGTGTTGGAGGTTGTTGAATGATAAGGAGGGGTTGTGGTATCGTGTGTTGAAAGTGCGGTATGGTGAGATGGGGGATTGATTAAAGGATGGGGGTTGGAATAGTTCGTGTTGGTGGCGGACGATCACTAGTGTCCGTGAAGGGGTAGGGGATGGTGTGGGAAGGTGGTTTGAGGATAATATTCGGAGGGTGGTGTGGAATGGGAGGAACACTTTGTTTTGGTATGATTGATGGGTGGGGGAAATGTCTTTGTATTTAAATTCCCTCGCTTATTTGATTTGGCGGTTTTTAAGGAGTGATCGGTGGAGATGTCGACTTTAGGGTGTGTGCTCTCGATTTTCGGGTATCAAAATCATTAATCGGATTTGAACCTTTAATCTTTGAACTCTCAACTTTTATTCATGGGAAGGGAAAAAGTGAGTAAAAACCCTTATAAGACCTTGGATCCGGGGGTTGGTTTCGATTGGGGAAGGTGTTAGGCACCCGAACCGACTATGGTATCCCATAGGAACCTTTTACCTATTCTTAATCTTGCGCTAAACTATTTTTACTTATTTGAAAATTATTGTTTAAGAGTTTAAGTGAAAGAAAGGAGGAAGATGAAGCATGTTTTTGGTTATTTTTTATTGATTTGGAAGGGCCAAAGCCCTTTGCCTACTTACCCAAATAAATCAGGATCAAAATCAAGTAGTTCGGCTAAAGAACTTCTTTGATGGGTTGAATTGATTTTAATATTTTTTGAAAAAAAAAAAAAGATTTTAAGAAGAGATGAGAGGCCTCAAGGCATAAGAAAAAAATATGATGAAGTTGGTTAATTTTAATTGCAAGAAATCCATGTCTAATGTAGATATTAAATTGATTAAACATTTGATTAAGGAAAATAAAAGGAAAAACATTTGGGTTACAAGTCAAGGTTTACTTTAAAGAAATTTGAATTTTGACCTTTTTGATTTTTGATAAAATATTTTTCTAAACTAACGGTGAATTAGCGTAACGGCGAAAAAAATAAATGAGCGTAAAGCGGTAAATAAAGTGGTAAAGTGTCGGTGCGTGTGTCAGTGCGTGTGTCGGTTACATATTACATACCCTAAATACATTCTATGGTCTCAAAAGAAATATGATGGCGAGAAATAAAATGCGCAAAAATAAATTACATCATTTCCCTAATTTTACAAACTAAACCAATGGAGATAATAAAATAAATGACGAGAATTAAATATGCATGCAATAATTCTAAACAAACTTAAACTAAAAGTAAACATGAAAGGAAATGAGCATGAAACAAACCACAACTAATGATAAACTAGCAAGTATCAAGAGAGTAAAATGAAATGACAAAAATTAAATATGCATGCAAAACTTATACGAAACCTATTATACACTAAAATATGCAATTTAAACAAGTTAACACAATAAAGCAATAAAATGCAAATACGTGAAATAAACACAAATGCTTAGATAAAGCAAGATTAAGAGAAACAAATATGCATGTAAAGATTTTTCTTTTAAAAGCCTAAATAAACTAAAAAAATACATGAGATAGAGATTTGGCTATTAAAATGAACTAAAAATGCATGATGCGAAGATTAAAACAACAATTAAAAGTGCATGAAACATAGTTCAAACCTTATATGAATAAAAAAAAAATGCATGAGTTTAAAGAAAAGTTACTATAAAAAAAATGTACAGGGAGGGGGGTGCAGGCAGCAATACTGGGGGTGTGAAATAGCAAAACAGAACAAGAAAATGGGCCAAAGGAGAGAAAACAAATGGGCTGGGGAGGAGAGAACCGGTTCGGTTCAGGCGAACCGAACCGGTAGAAAAGGGGATTATAAAAGCAAAATTTGTGGCTCTTTCTTCATTTCTCCTTCTCCCTTCTCTCTCTAAACTACCAAAACCAAAATCTCTCTCCCTTCTCTCTAAACACACATGCCGGAGAAGATGAAGCATGGGGCGGCCGGAATAGCTCCGGCGCGGTGGTTGGCCGGAGCGCCGCCGCGTCAGAGCTTTTTTTTTTTTTTTTTTGAAATTTTTACACCCAAGCCTTCGTCTTCCTCTTCTCTTCTCAAATATCAAGTCCAAATTTCAAACAAAACAACACACAAGCCTAGATCTAAACTTTAAATTTCGAATTTTTTTACCTCTTTTCCTTGCTTTTTCTTTCCGGTTCGGTCCTCTTCTTCTTCTTTCCTTGTTTGGTTCGGCCGTTCCTTTTCTTCTTCTTTTCTTGTTTGGTTCGTTTTGCGTTTTTGGTTGTTTGCGTTTTCGTTTTTTGGTTTAGAACGAAAGATTGTGATGGTTGATGGTGATTCTGTGAGTTTTGTTGATGATTGGTGTTTACAGTTCTTTGAGTAGATGATTTTGGTTCAAAAGTAAGCTTTGAATGTTGCTGGAAAATCTGTGTTCATGTTGTTCTTCATGATGTTCATCATGTTCATGAGTTTTTTGATTCTTTTTGTTACTTTGATCTGAAATTTGATGAGAGAGAAATGGATTGGTGTTTGTTTTTGATGACTGATGCTTTTTCTGATTTTTCTGACTCAAGGCCCGTTTCTGACGCGTGAACAGTACTTAAATAGTACGGTTCTCTGATACATTGAAATGAAAAAAATACCCCTGACTGAAACTTGGAGAAAAAGTTGGACCAGGACCAATAACAAAGTGACACATGGACAAGACAAAAATTGCACTAAAAGAATAAATAAATAAAAAAAACCAACTAAATAAATAAATAAATAAATAAAACGAAAATAATAAAATAAATAATAATTATGACTAAATAAATAAAAAAAATGTCCTTTCGGAACCAAAAAATGAGGTATTTTAAAATACCTCTCTCCCGAAATTTCGTCTGAGACGACGGAATGATACGGCTTAAAAAACGCTAATAAAATATTAAATCAACGACGTGAACAAAATGAGTCTTAACAACGCAAACTGTACGATAAATAAAATACAAATAAAACGCGGATAAAATTAAGAAATTAACACGCGAGTGACATTAAAGTGTAAACGAAGTGAAAAAACAAAATATGAATTAAATGCGATCAAAATGTGAATAAAAGCAGATATCATGGGAATTAGAGCGCGAACGAAAAGTTATTAAAATACGAACGACATACGAAATAAACCGTTTTAAATTGGTCAAAATTTGGGGTATGACAGGGTGGATGGAAGGTGGATGGGCGTGGGTGTGGAGACGCCGTTTGTTAGCGTGGGAGGAGGAGAGTGTGAGAGAGTGTTCTATTCTATTACATAACATTGTTTTGCAGAATGATGTCATCGACACTTGGAGATGGTTGTTAGATCCTATGCATGGTTATTCGGTGCAGGAATCGTATCTGTTTATCACACATTCTGGTGACATGGTGGATTTGACTTTCGTGGATGACGTATGACACAAACATATTCCTTCAAAGGTGTCTCTCTTGGTTTGGTGACCCCTTCACAATAGACTACCGACGAAAGACAATCTAGTGCGGCGGGGTGTTCTTAATGCTAATGATATCATGTGTGGTGCAGCTGGGTGTGACAGTAATGAAACGACATCGCATTTGTTTCTTAGTTGCGACACTTACAGTGAGCTTTGGTTCAAAGTTTGGAACTAGTTAGGTATTTCCTCTATTACCGTTGTTGATCTTCGACATCATTTTATGCAGTTTACTTTGATTGCATGCTTGCCTCAAGCTTCTCATTTATTTCTGAGGGTAATTTGCTTTAATACTATTTGGGTAATTTGGAAGGAAAGGAACAACCGTATATTTTAAAATACGGCCTCTACTTCTGTTACTCTTATCGAAAAAGTTAAACTAAATTCGTTCCTCTGGCTAAACTCAAAGCAAGCTTCCTTTTGTTACAACTATACCGACTGGTGGAAACATCCGCCACTCTGTATGAGAGTTTTGCTGTAATTTATTTTATGTTTTTTGTTGGTGCTCTTTCTTTAAGGATTATGTAACATTGTAAATATTTGCCGGTGGTTCTCCTTTTGCACGCCTTGTGCAGGATGTATAGTATGATTATTATGAAATCTCATTTTGATTTGTCAAAAAATAAAATAAAATAAGAATATAATTAATTTCCCTGAAAAAAATAGAATTAATTATTACACTCTTAAACTTTTTTAGGCAAGATGATTAATTGTTGTAACTTTTTTTAATTAGTAGTAAATGTTATTTAAAACATCCCTAAAAAGTGATTTTTTTTAATCAAGCATGTTTTATAGTTTTTTTAATTTTTCATGTATAAATGAAATTATTTAAAATGATTTTTTGAATATAATTCACGTAAGTAAAAATGTGAAATTGATTAATCAATGATTTTAATAATTTGAGTTTTTCCTATAATTACAACTCAATTGGTAGATGCAAGGACAATAACATGCACATAGTTCGTGTTTGAACCATGAATTCCTCTCTTCTTTAAATTTAGGTGTGTGGATTTAGTCACTACACTATATGACCAAAAAAAGAAGAATTTATGTTTTTGAATTTTTATCTATAAAAACTAGCTTTTTAAATGGTGAAATTGATGCCAACAAATGGTATCAAAAATAATTTTAATTTCTAACTTTTAACAACAAATAGTGTTGAGAAATGATTGTGAGTGTGTTTGATCGCATACCAATACTCCCTCTAATCCAAATTATATGACATTATTATAAGTTGTTTTACAAAACTATCTTTCATAAATGTTATGAGAAAAGATAAATTAAAGATTTGAAAGAAAAAAAGTAATAAATAGTTATATGTATAATAGAAAAAAAGGGGTCTTGCTAACAAATGTCGTAAGGGCACTTGTTAAGGATTAAAAAATAGAAACAATTAATAACTTTTATGTAGAAAAAGTTGTTTTTGAAGTTTCAATTTGTTGAATGAACAAATTTCAGAACAAAGTTTTTATTTTAAACTTCTTAACAAATGCTCTAAGGGAACTTATTAGCATTTTCCTAAAAAAAAAAAAATGTTTCATTACTATAGTATAATTTAGGGCGGAGGAAGTACCATTTTTTCTTACGTATTTAATTGAGTAAGTGTCGACCACTTGGTGTCTTGAATAATTTAACTAATATGCAAAATTAGTGTATTGTTAATCAGTCATAATCATATGATCATTAAAAAGGTTGACTTTAATCATAATTATCTTTTATAAATTCATAATTATCGGTGATTGTTATCTGTTGATTGTATAAAACTTTTTACAACCAGAGGTATAAAAAGTAGGGGACTTCTACGGTACACCTGTAAATTAAGGTGTATCGGTACTCTTCTTTAAAAATTTTATAAATTAACTATAATTTTTTATGACGAAAATAGTTGTTTGTTGACATTTATATTTTAGAAAATATCATTTTATAAGAAAAAACATCATTTCATTTTTTTATAAAAATCATACTAGTTATTTTTACACTTTATTGTAAAAAATAATCAAAAATCTCTATTATGAGTAATAAAAATTTAGAAAAATTAAATTTTATTACGTTGACGTTTTTGGTAAATAAGATTTAGTTATTACAATTATAGGTGACAGAAAATAATTTTTTCCTACAAAAAATAACTCATTTAACTATTAATTTAAGAATTTGGTGTACCAATACACTCAAATTGTTGGGTGTACCATAGAATTTGCCTAAAAAGTAACCTTTATCTTAAAATGATATTCTTAAGTTTATTTTTTATTTTCGTTCAAAAAAATATTTCAAGTCTTTTTTCGAACAAACATGGAACCGTAATATGACTCAACCGTAGACTTTCAAATAAATATTTAGTGATGATTCACTTCAAGAAATTCCTCAACTTATTTCTTTCATTTATTTCACACTCTTAAATATTTAGTTTCATACTGTATGTGAATACAACTATAGCTTGGAGCACTACATATATAGTACTATCAAGATATACAAATCTTCAACTCTTAATTACTTGGTAGGAGGACACTTGGAACAGTGAATCCTGCAAAACATTTTAGAAAGCAATTAGTGATTTATTAATATATATATATATATATATATATATATTAACTTATTATGTTAATAAATAAATTGAAAGCTTCTTACTATCACACTTCATGCCATGAGGAAGAGGCCTCTTACAGTAGTTGAAGCAATACAGCACGTTATTCCAGTTAATCAAATCCGCATAGGTCCCATAAGGAGGGATAACTGTTTTTGACAATTAAAATATAACATTTTTCAAAATCAACACATGGATTGAAATTTACGATCATATACATGATATCTATAAATTTAACATTAATCTTTAATCTTTTTCTATGTAGTCAGGATGTGTCAAGGAGGGTATATAATGTATTAACATCATAACGTAAATTTTGACTCATCCCGATCACATGAAAAATGATTATATATTAATGTCAACATATATATATATATATATATATATATATATATATATATATAAAAAGATGTTGAGGAATCATCAACGTGCCTATTTTTCGACTGAGACCATTCTTGCATACGCAAGGTACGTTGGCTCTTCTAATGACATCACAACATCGATCATTAGGGTTTATTGGTGAAGACAAACCCTTGTTCATGTAAATCATGCACTCAATATTCATGCCATTAATGTCATGTTCACAATCCTCTCCACTCACCTTTTGGTAATGGCATAGAGACAATGCAAGAATTGCCAATAACCATATGGATTTGACATTAGAACTCAACATTTTTTCTTTCTCTCTAGACTAGATGTGGGTTGTAGGTATATGCTTAAGGGCTTATTTATATTATGTTAAAAGGAGGAGAGATAAATACACATTGAATTTTAGTCTTAAATCATTAGATGTGTGGGATTCGAAGGGGATGATGTTTTTAATTATTTTTCACAAGACTTTTTTTAATTAATTTTGTCTTACGGATTTGTCTAATATATATGGACCTTCCAAAAGAATTCAAATTTACCATTTTTTGTGAATTTTAATAAAATGTTAAACATTTTCTTCTTTTGTAAATATTAATAACTAGCGTCGAGACAGACACTCGTGTGCCCGTCTGTCCGCTTTTTCTTTGAATAAATTATCGTATAACACTTGATTTATTTAACACGTAATATACACTTGATTTATACACTTGATTTATTTAACACGTATATTAAGAACAATATAATGGACATGTTAAGAATTAATGATCATCGTTCAAAGTTATCTTATCTTTTCTTCTTTTAGGGAGTAGAGGAATCTCATAGGGAAGGGTGGGGAGTTGATGTAATCTTCAAATGTATGTTCAAAAATCATTAATAAAACAAATTAGGTAAATGTCCATTACAAACAAAGGGTAAGTGTCGACTTCAATATTACTTTAACAAAATTGATTGATTGTTGTTAATTAGTACAAAAAAAATTATATTAGTGGTTTCATTTAATGGAATCTCTCTCTCTCTCTCTCTAATCTCCCCAATTCATCCATTATTTTGTGCAACCTTGAGAATTCGTGATTAGCATTCCATTGGAGGGACGTGTGGGGTCTTCATTTCCCCCTATTTTCTTACTGCTTTCCTTACTCTATTTTTTTCCCTTTAATCTATTGTTTTTCTATATCTTTATTTTGTTGTCAATGATACCTTCTCTCCCTTTTTACGTCGAACTAATATCAAGAGGAAAAAACAGATTGTAAAATCCTCCACAACAGAGCACCCAACATTGGGTGCTTAAGTGAGTTATTAATGTTTACCTCACTAATTTTACTGTAATACTTAATAAGCATCAATTTGCTCCAACCTAGCACCTCAACAGAAATTATTAAATAGATCCTACAAATAACTTTATATCATAACATTTTTAACAAAAAATATTTATTTTACTAAGATTAATTAAATAGGACCCTTGAAAAATGAAGAGAGAGAGAGAGAGTGTGCTTCCATAGACACCCTCCTTCATAGGCACACATATGTTATACTTCACAATGAGAGTGCCTATTTAATATGATGCTAATTAGGTGAAGCACCCACCATTGTGGATCATCTAACACGAAGAATAAGATTCATTAAAAATTTCAACCAATGGGTAAAGATAAGAACAAACCAAACCATATCTACTAAATTTTAGTTGAAGTAAATTAGGAAAGAATAAAAAGAGGAAAACTTACGGAATTGAAAATTTTGCAAATGATGTTGTTATTCAAGATAATTAAGACCAACCAAATTAACATAACATTGAAAATTCTGCCGACTTGAATGAGAAATTCACAACTTCTTTCCAAACAATTGTCCTCAATTACATGTATTGAAAACAATATGGAAATCAAGTATCTCTCTTTGCCGTTGGCATAACTTTTCCCATTTAACACGTATATTAAGAAAAATATAATGGACATGCTAAGAATTAATGATCATGGCTCAAAGTTATCTTATCTTTTCTTCTTTTAGGGAGTAGAGGAGGCTCATAGAGAGGGGTGGGGAGTTGATGTACTTTTCAAATGTATGTTCAAAAATCATTAATAAAACAAATTAGGTAAGTGTCCATTATGAACAAAGGGTTAATGTCCACTTCAATAATATTACTTGAACAAAATTGATTGATTGTTATTAATTAGTACAAAAAAATTATATTAGTGGTTTCATTTAATGGACTCTCTCTATCTCTCTCTCTCTCTCTCTCTCTCTATAATCTCCCTAATTCATCCATTATTTTGTGTAGCCTAGAAGATTCGTGATTAGCATTATGTTGGAGGGACGTGCGGGGTCTTCATTTCCCCTTATTTTCTTACTGCTTTCCTTACTCTGTTTTTTTCCTTTGATCTCCTGTTTTTCTATATCTTTATTTTGTTGTCAATGATACCTTCTCTCCCTTTTTACGTTGAACTAATATCAAGAGGAAAAAACATATTGTAAGACCATCCACAAAGAGCACCCCACATTGGATGCTTAAGTGAGTCCTTTATGTCTATCTCACCAATTTTACTGTAATACTTAATAAGCATCAATTTTCTCTAAACTAGCACCTCAACAAAATTATTAAATAAGTCCTACAAATAACTTTATATTATTACATTTTTAATAAAATTTATTAATTTTACTAAGATTTATTAAATGGGACCTATGAAAAAGGAAGAGAGAGAGGATGCTTCCATAGCCACCCTCCTCCATAGGCACCCATATGTTATACTCCACAATGGGACTGCCTATTTAATGTGGTGCTGAATAGGTGAACCACCCACCATTGTGGATGTAATAACACGAAGAATAAGATTCATTAAACATTTCAACCAATGGGTAAAGATATGAACAAACCAAACCATATATACTAAATTTCAGTTTTAGTAAATTAGGAAAGAAAAAAAAAAGGAAAACTTATGGAATTGACAATTTTGCAAATGATGTTGTTATTCAAGATAATTAAAACCAACCAAATTAATATAATATTGAAAATTCTGCAGACTTGAATGAGAAATTCACAACTTCTTTCCAAACAATTGTCCTCAATTACATGTATTGAAAACAATATGGAAATCGAGTATCTCTCTTTGCCATTGGCATAACCTTTCCCATTTAATACGTATATTAAGAACAATATAACGGACATGCTAAGAATTAATGATCATCGTTCAAAGTTATCTTATCTTTTCTTCTTTTAGGGAGTAGAGGAGGCTCATTGGAAGGGGTGGGGAGTTGATCTATTCTTCAAATATATGTTCAAAAATCATTAATACAAAAAAGGGTTAATAGTTCTTTTCACCCGTGTAATATATGTCATTTCCGGTTTTCGCCCCTATAAAATTTTCGGTTTGATTTGCACCTACGTAAAAAAAATAATCCGGAAAACACCCCTAATAGGCCATTTTAAGAAAAAGAATTCAAAAAGTTTTTGTTTTTTGAATGGCCTATAAAGGGTGTTTACCAGAAGAATTTTGTTTACGAGGGTGCAAATCAAACCGAAAATTTTATAGGAGTGAAAATCGAAAATGTCATATATTATAGGGGTAAAAAACACTATTAACCTTTAAAAAAAATTAGGTAAGTGTCTATTACGAACAAAGGGTAAATGTCCACTTCAATATTACTTTAACAAAATTGATTGATTGTTGTTAATCAGTACAAAAAAATTATATTAGTGGTTTCATTTAATGGACTCTCTCTCTCTCTCTAATCTCCCAAATTTATCAAATTATTTTTTGTAGCCTTGAGGATGCGTGATTAGCATTCCATTGGAGGAACGTGTAGGGTCTTCATTTCCCCCTATTTTCTTATTGCTTTCCTTACTCTACATTTTTCCTTTGATCTCTTGTTTTTCTATATCTTTATTTTGTTGTCAATGATACCTTCTCTCCCTTTTTACGTCGAACTAATATCAAGAGGAAAAAACAGATTGTAAGACCCTCCACAACAGAACACCCCACATTGGGTGCTTAAGTGAGTTATTTATGTCTACCTCACCAACTTTACTGTAATACTTAATAAGTATCAATTTTCTCCAACATATCACCTCAACAAAAATTAATAAATAGGTCCTACAAATAACTTTATATCATTACATTTTTAACAAAATTTATTTATTTTACTAAGATTTATTAAATGGGACCCATGAAAAATGAAGAGAGAGAGGATGCTTCCATACCCACCTTCCACCATAGGAACCCATATGTTATACTCCATAATGGGAGTGCTTATTTAATGTGGTGTTGAATAGGTGAAGCACCCACCATTGTAGATGATCTAACACGAAGAATAAGATTCATTAAAAATTTCAACTAATGGGTAAGGATATGAACAAATCAAACCATATCTACTAAATTTCAGTTTTAGTAAATTAGGAAAGAAAAAAAAAGGAAAACGTATGGAATAGACAATTTTGCAAATGATGTTGTTATTCAAGATAATTAAAACCAACCAAATTAATATAACATTGAAAATTCTGTAGACTTGAATGAGAAATTCACAACTTCTTTCCAAACAATTGTCCTCAATTACATGTATTGAAAACAATATGGAAATCGAGTATCTCTCTTTGCCACTGGCATAACCTTTCCCATTTAACACGTATATTAAGAACAATATAATGGAGATGCTAAGAATTAATGATCATCGTTCAAAGTTATCTTATATTTTCTTCTTTTAGGGAGTAGAGGAGGCTCATAACGAGGGGTGGGGAGTTGATGTACTCTTCAAATGTATGTTCAAAAATCATTAATAATTTTTTTTTAGGTAAATGTCCGTTACGAACAAAGGGTAAATGTCCACTTCAATATTACTTTAACAAAATTGATTGATTGTTGTTAATCAGTACAAAAAATTATATTAGTGGTTTCATTTAATGGACTCTCTCTCTCTAATCTCCCCAATTCATCCATTATTTTGTGTAGCCTTGAGGATGTGTGATTAACATTCCATTGGAGGGACGTGTAGGGTCTTTATTTCTCCCTATTTTCTTACTGCTTTCATTACTCTATTTTTCCTTTGATCTCCTGTTATTCAATATCTTTATTTTGTTGTCAATGATATCTTCTCTCCATTTTTACGTCGAACTAATATCTAGAGGAAAAAGCAGATTGTAAGACCCTCCACAATAGAGCACCTCACATTGGGTGCTTAAGTGAGTTATTTATGTCTACCTCACCAATTTTACTGTAATACTTAATAAGCTTCAATTTTCTCCAACATAGCACCTCAAAAAAAATTATTAAATAGGTCCTACAAATAACTTTATATCATTATATTTTTAACAAAATTTATTTATTTTACTAAGATTTATTAAATGGGACCCATGCAAAATGAAGAGAGAGAGAGAGAGAGGATGCTTCCATACCCACCCTCCACCATAGGAACCCATATGTTATACTCCACAATGGGAGTGCTTAACAAATGTGGTGCTGAATAGGTGAAGCACCCACCATTGCAGATGATCTAACACGAAGAATAAGATTCATTAAACATTTCAACTAATGGGTAAAGATATGAACTAATCAAACCATATCTACTAAATTTCAGTTTTAGTAAATTAGGAAAGAAAAAAAAAGGAAAACGTATGGAATAGACAATTTTGCAAATGATGTTGTTATTCAAGATAATTAAAACCAACCAAATTAGTATAACATTGAAAATTATGCATAATTGAATGAGAAATTCACAACTTCTTTCCAAACAATTGTCCACAATTACATGTAATGAAAACAATATGGAAATCGAGTATCTCTCTTTGCCGCTGGCATAACCTTTCCCATTTAACACGTATATTAAGAACAATATAATGGACATGCTAAGAATTAATGATCATCGTTCAAAGTTATCTGATCTTTTCTTCTTTTAAGGCGTAGAGAAGGCTCATAGGGAGGGGTGGGGAGTTTATGTACTCTTCAAATGTATGTTCAAAAATCATTAATAAAACAAATTAGGTAAGTGTCCATTACAAAGAAAGAGTAAGTGTCCATTTCAATATTACTTTAACAAAATTGATTGATTGTTGTTAATTAGTACCAAAAAAATTATATTAGTGGTTTCATTTAATGGTCTCTCTCTCTTTAACCTCCCCAATTTATCCATCATTTTGTTTAGCCTTGACGATGCGTGATTAGCATTCCGTTGGAGGGACGTATGGGGTTTTCAATTCCCCCTATTTTCTTACTGCTCTCCTTATTTTATTTTTTCCTTTGATTTCCTGTTTTTCTGTATCTTTATTTTGTTGTCAATGATACCTTCTCTCCCTTTTTACGTCAAACTAATATCAAGAGGAAAAAACAGATTGTAAGATCATCCACAACAGAGCACCCCACATTAGGTGCTTAAGTGAGTCTTTTATGTCTACCTTACCAATTTTACTGTGATACTTAATAAGCATCAATTTTCTCCAACCTTACACCTCAACAGAAATTATTAAATAGGTCCTACAAATAACTTTTTAATCAAGCAAGTTTTATAGTATTTTTGAGTTTTTCATGTATAACTGAAATTATTTAAAATTATTTTTTGAATATAATTCACGTAAGTAAAAATGTGAAATTGATCAAGCAATGATTTTAACAATTTGAGTTTTTTCTATAATTACAACTCAATTGGTTGATGCAAGGACAATAACATGCACATGGTTCGTGTTTGAACCATGAATTCCTCTCTTCTTTAACTTTAGGTGCATGAGTTTAGTCACTACACTATTTGACCAAAAAAAGAAGAATTTAAGTTTTTGATTTTTTATCTATAAAAAATAGCTTTTTAAATGGTGAAATTGATGCCAACAAATGGTATGAAAAATAATTTTAATTTCTAAGTTTTAACAACAATAGTGTTGAGAAGTGATTGTGTGTGTGTTTGAACCCATACCAATTATTATAAGTTGTTTTACAAAATTGTTTTTCATAAATGTTATGAGAAAAGATAAACTAAAGATTTGAAAGAAAAAAAATTGATAAATAGTGACAGATATAATAGAAAAAAGGGGTCTCGCTAACAAATACCTAAGGGCACTTGTTAAGGATAAAAAAAATAGAAACAATTAATAACATTTATATAGAAAAAGTTGTTTTTTGAAGTTTCAATGTGTTGAATGCACAAATTTCAAAACAAAGTTTCTATTTTAAACTTCTTATTAAACGCTCTAACGTAACTTGTTAGCACTTCCCTAGGAAAAAAATATTAATGTTTCATTAATATCGTAAAACAACTTATAATTTAAGATAATTATTTTCTGAAATGACTTATAATTTAGGACGGAGGAATAACCATTTTTTCTTACACATTTAATTGAGTAAGTGTTGACCACTTGGTGTCTTTAATAATTTAGTTAATATGCAAAATTAGTGTAAGGTTTTGTACATTGTTAATTAATCATAATTATATGATCATTAAAAAAAGGTTGACTTTAATCATAATTATCTTTTATAAATTCATAATTATCGGTGATTGTTATTTGTTGATTGTGTAAAACGTTTTTCAACCTGAGGTATAAAAAGTAACCTTTATCTTAAAATTGTTATGAATATTATAACTGGATGTCCATATAGCAAATAGGTTAATGGACCATGCTACTAGACTTTTGGGCTTAGTCCATAAGCAACTATATTTCCCTATAAATAGAGTTCATCGGTAACATTGTGTAACATATCAAGGAATAAGAATACTTTTCCTTGCTATCTCTTCTTCTCCTTCTCTCTATTAGTGTCTCTATTCACTTATTTTTAGAACACGTTATCAGCACGTTCTAATCTACCAAGAAGGTATTAGTACAATCTATTCAAGGAATTCAAAGTTTTTTTTCCTTCAACAATTTAGTTTAGTGTATAATGTATACACGTGATTGCATAGGAACATTAAAATTTGGTTTTTTTTTTGTTTGGCTTAAATGCACTTTTGGTCCCTTAACTATTTATTTGGTATCGCTTTGGTCCCTTAAAAAGATCGATTTGGTACTTTATCTCCGTTACCTGTTTTGGTCCCTTCTGTTAAATAAATTAAAAAAATGTTAAGTGAGGGCATAGGTGGCAATTAAGGGCTGAATTGGCTGATTAGTACTGGATGGATGACATGACAATTGATAGAAGGGGTATAAATAGAGGAAAGTAGAAGAGAGAGAGGGACATAATTCATCTGGTTTCTCTCGAAACCATCTGAACCGACTGACGAAGAAGAGAACAAGAAGAGAAGAAGAAGGAATCGCTTTGGTTGGAAGAGAAAGAAACGAAATTGCACCACTCATTGAATCAAGGTGTCTTCTACATCCTTTATCACCATATTTTTGAAAAACTTTTTAGGGTTTATAGGGTTTAGGGTTGTTGTTTCTGGTTTAGGGTTTGTTTAATGGTTTCTTGTTTAGCGCTTTAATAAATGCGAATTTTTAACCTTTGCTGTTTGTGGATGTAGGTTTAGGGTTTGATTTTGTGAGTATTTAAATAGTAGTGTGTGTGTGTGTTGATTTCTGTGCATATTTGTTTATGAGGATTGGTGAGTGGTAATGGAGCAAAATTTCGAAGTGGTTGTGCATCATGGGGGTTTTTTCAACGAATTTCTGCATGCTGGTTATGAGGGGATTAAGATAACTTGGTTGTGTGACCCTGATAGATGGTCTTACTTTGAAGTTTTGGGTAATCTAGAGGTGTTAGGTTATCCTGAGATTGACTCTATGTGGTTTTATGACCCTTACCTTTATCCTGGAATGCATTTGTTAAATGATGACAATGGTGCTAGTAGGGTTCGATTTATAGCAGAAAGTGATGGAAAGGCTCACATATATGTTGTTCACCCAATATCCCAGCCTGGAATTATTGAGAACTTAGAGTATAATATAGGTGGTGATGAAGGGGTAGGTCCTAATGATGTTGAAGGAGTAAATGGTGAAGGTGCTGAAGGAGTTCATGATGAAGGTGTTGAAGGAATAAATGTTGAAGGTGTAAATGTTGTGCCCAATGTGTTTGAAAGGGAAAATGAAATGGCTGGGGCCACTGAGTGTAATGTGGAGAGTGTGGAAAGTGAAAATGCAAGGCCCAAGGTGGCTGAAGTGGAAAGTGAAAATGCAGGGCCCACTGTGGCTGAAGTGAAAAGTGAAAAAGATGTGGCCACTGGTGCTGAAGGGGATAGTGGAAAAGAAGGGCCCACTAAAGTTGAATTGGATAGTGGAAAAAGTGGGCTCAGTGAAGTTGAAGTAGAAATTGATAATGCTCATGCCAATGGGGTTCATGTGGAAAATGGGAAAGTTGGGTCCACTGAGCATGTTGAGGGAGAGAGCGTTCAAACAGGGACCACTGATCAAGTTAGTAAAGATAAGGGAGTGCTAAATGGTGGTGAGGATGAATGCATTGAGCTACATGAAGATAGTGATGCCAGTGCCTTAGGGATTGCATTTGGGGACTCAGATGATGAATGTAACGCCCTAGTTGTTGATTATTTTATTTCAGTTGATTTTAATAAGTTTTTATGATTTTAAATAATTATGTTGATTTTTGGTGTGTTATATATTTTATTATATAGTTATTTTTATTATTTAATTAAAATAGGCAAGAATTATAATTATTAGAAGGTTGGGGATTAAAATGAATTATTTAATAATTTAATAGGAGTTAATTAGAATTAAGGAGAAGTTAATAGGTATTAATAAGGGAAGAAAGAGTCAGAACCAGTTTTACGTAGAAACAGTGAGAAAAAAACAAGAAAAGGGGGAAAAACCTAGAAGAAGAGAGAAGAAGCAAGAGGAGAGAAGAACGCTGCTTTTAATTCAGGAAGATAATCTAAGGTAAGGGTGAGACTAACTCTCAACTTTAGGTTCTTAATTCGTTGATGAATGTAGAGTTGTTAGGGTTGATAAATTGAATTAGGTTAAGATGAATTGATGCTAATAACTTAATGAATTCATGTAATTGTTGTTGTTTTATGCTGTTCTGATGTTAGAATGCATAGGGATGATGAAATTCATCAAAATTGAGCCTTTGGGTGTTGAATTTGGGGTTTAGGGTTGAAAAGTAGAAGTCTGTTCGTACAGTTCGTAGTTCTGTCAATCGCCGCTCGCAACGGCGAGTAAACCCACTCGCCAGGCGAGCAGTGCCTGTGTAACTCGCCACAGTGAGCAATCCTACTCGCGAGGCGAGCAATGAAACACCCGTAGCTCGCCACAGCGAGCTGATGCACTCGCCACGGCGAGTTGCTTAATTAAAAAGTTGTTATTGTCTTAATGAGGTTTTTGGGTGAATTTTTATATCAATTTGAGTGCCTTAATATGTTTAGGGATGAATGTCACCTTTTTACAGAATTAAATTTGGACTTTGGGAACTTAAAAATGAAGATTTTAGGTGAAAAATGTCAAAAATGCCGAGAGCAACCACTTTTGCTCGCCTTGAGCTCGCCCCCAACTCGCCACGGCGAGGAGCTCAATTTTCTTAACTCGCCACGGTGTGTAAGCAACTCGCAACGGCGAGTAGCCCAATTTTTTGAACTCGCCACGGCGAGTAATACTGTAGGTTACTTAAGTTGTTGAATTTTGTTGTGATGCTTCGCTGTGACCTTTGTTGTGTCTTGTCGAATTAAGTTGGAGTCTTATGCCATAGCTGATTATGCATATAGTAGTTGTTGTTGCTGTCGTTGGGTTGTATGTAGATATACACCATTGAGTCCATTTCATACTCATACCACTGTTGAGGGCTTATGCCCTGGAGTGTTTACACTCAATCGTTGAGGGCTTATGCCCTGAAGTGTTTATCACTCAACTGTTGAGGGCTTATGCCCTGGAATGTTATTTCATTCAACCGTTGGGGGCTCATGCCCCGGAATGCTTAGCATTCAACGCGCGTAAAATGGTACCACATGCATTTGCATTAGTTGCATTGTTGCTGTCGTTGTAGTTGTTGTAGTTGTTGTCGTTGTTGTTGTTGTTGGTTGAGTTGTCAGTGTCGTTGTTGACCATGTTGTTGAATTGTTCAAATTATAAATGATAATTGATTATTCATTATACTGTTGCTGTTGAGTTTAATTGGTGAATTATGTTATCTATTGTTGTTTTGAATCTCACCCCTCCTGCCGGAATTGCCGCCTTGTGGGCAAGTGCAGGTAATGAAGATTAGTAGAGATGTCGGCTCAAGTGTCTTAGGGCTCTGATACGTAACGGGACGGGAATTTGTTGCTTGTTTTCTCTTTCCTTACGTATTAATTTTGATTTATGAAACTTTTGATGAGGCCTGCGTGCCAAAGATTATTTAGTTGCTTTAAAATAATTCCGCTGCGAAGTTTTGAAGTTAATTATTATTGACTATTTTATTGGAGAATATTTATCCATCCGTTAATTCGGAGATTTTATTTGAACGAAAATGTAGCATTTCGTTTTTGGTGAAAAACTCTGATTTAATTTGTTAATTAATACTGTTGGGAGAACGGGGTGTTACAATTGGTATCAGAGCAGGTCGGTCCGTCCGGCCAAGTAGTAGAGTCGAGTCGAGCCTAGTAGAGTCGTGTGACAATTTTGTATTGTCTTTGATGTCCTGGTTGTTGTTGTAGTGTAGATTTTCGCGATGGCTGGAAGGAATGATGTCGCACTTGCTGCTGCTCTACAAGCGATGGCTCAAGCTGTGGGTCAACAGAATAATGCTGGTGGTAACGACGGTGTTCGCATGTTGGAAACCTTCCTGAGGAACCATCCACCAACTTTCAAGGGCAGGTATGACCCTGATGGAGCGCAGACATGGTTGAAAGAGGTTGAGAGAATCTTCAGAGTAATGCAGTGCACTGATGTTCAGATGGTGCGTTTTGGCACACATATGCTGGCTGAGGAGGCCGATGATTGGTGGGTGAGTGTGCAACCAGTGCTAGGGAATGGAGGAGCTGTGATCACGTGGGCTGTGTTCAGAAGAGAGTTTCTGAATAGGTATTTTCCAGAAGATGTCCGAGGTAAGAAGGAGATTGAATTTCTGGAACTGAAGCAAGGTGATATGTCAGTAACAGAGTATGCTACCAAGTTTGTTGAGTTGGCAAAGTTTTACCCGCATTACACTCATGAGACTGCTGAGTTCTCTAAGTGTATCAAGTTTGAGAATGGTCTGCGTGCTGAGATTAAGCGGGCTATTGGTTATCAGAAGATCCGCAATTTTTCTGAATTGGTGAGTAGCTGCAGGATTTACGAAGAGGATACGAAAGCTCACTATAAAGTGCTTAATGAAAGGAAGAGTAAGAATCAGCAGAACCGTCCTAAGCCTTACAGTGCTCCTGCTGATAAGGGGAAACAACGGGTAAATGATGAGAGGAGGCCCAGGAAGAATGAGACTCCTGCTGAAGTTGTCTGCTACAAGTGTGGCGAGAAAGGCCACAAGAGTAATGCTTGCCACCGTGATGAGAAGAAATGCTTCCGATGTGGGAAGAAAGGTCATACAATAGCTGAATGCAAACGTGGTGATATTGTCTGTTTTAATTGTGATGAAGAGGGTCATCTTAGTTCTCAGTGCAAGAAGCCTAAGAAGGCTCAGCTTGGAGGGAAAGTGTTTGCATTGTCTGGTACACAAACGGACAATGAGGATCGACTTATTCGAGGTACTTGTTATTTTGATGATACTCCTTTAATTGCTATTATAGATACTGGTGCTACGCATTGTTTTATTGCTGTTAGTTGTGCTTCTAAGTTGGGACTTACCATGTCTAATATGGATGGAGAAATGATTGTTGAAACTCCAGCTAAGGGTTCAGTGACTACTTCTCTTGTTTGTTTAAGTTGTCCACTGTTTGTATTTGGTAGAAATTTTGAAGTTGATCTCGTATGTTTACTGTTGACGGGTATGGATGTAATCCTTGGGATGAACTGGTTAGAGTATAACCATGTCCTCATCAATTGTTTTAGTAAGACAGTACGTTTCTCTTCCGTTGAAGAAGAGAGTGAAGTTGATTTCTTGAGTACTAAGCAGTTGAAGCAGATTGAGCGTGACGGAATTATGATGTTTTCCTTGTTAGCATATTTGTCAGTAGAGAATCAAGCAGTGATTGATAGCCTACCAGTCGTGAATGAATTCCCAGAAGTTTTTCCTGATGAGATTCCCGATGTGCCGCCAGAAAGGGAAGTTGAATTTTCAATTGATCTTGTTCCGGGTACGAAGCCTGTGTCGATGGCTCCTTACCGTATGTCAGCAGCTGAGTTGGCAGAGTTGAAGAAGCAGTTGGAAGACCTACTTGATAAGAAGTTTGTAAGACCAAGTGTTTCACCTTGGGGAGCGCCGGTGTTGCTGGTCAAGAAGAAAGATGGTAGCATGAGGCTGTGTATAGATTACCGTCAGCTGAATAAAGTGACGATAAAGAATAGGTATCCACTTCCGAGAATTGATGACTTTATGGATCAGCTAGTGGGTGCCCGTGTGTTTAGTAAAATCGAATTGAGGTCAGGTTACCATCAGATCAAGGTGAAGGATGAAGATATGCAGAAGACGGCGTTCAGAACGCGATATGGTCACTATGAGTATAAGGTGATGCCGTTCGGTGTTACTAATGCACCTGGTGTATTTATGGAGTATATGAACAGAATTTTCCATGACTTTCTGGATAGATTTGTTGTTGTTTTTATTGATGATATTCTGATTTATTCTAAGACTGAAGAAGAGCATGCAGAGCATTTGAAGATTGTTTTGCAAGTGTTGAAAGAAAAGAAGTTGTATGCCAAGTTATCCAAATGTGAGTTCTGGTTAAGTGAAGTAAGTTTTCTTGGCCACATTATTTCTGGTAGTGGTATTGCGGTTGACCCGTCGAAAGTTGAAGCGGTATCGCAATGGGAGACTCCGAGGTCCGTTACAGAGATTAGAAGTTTTCTGGGTTTAGCAGGTTATTACCGCAGATTTATCGAAGGATTTTCGAAGTTGACACTTCCTTTGACACAGTTGACCTGTAAAGGTAAGGCTTTTGTGTGGGATACTAAGTGTGAGAATAGTTTCAATGAGTTGAAGCAACGGTTGACGACTGCTCCGATTTTAATTTTACCGAAGTCAGATGAACCTTTTGTTGTTTATTGTGATGCGTCCAAGTTGGGCTTAGGTGGTGTACTTATGCAGGATGGTAAGGTGGTAGCTTATGCTTCGAGGCAGTTGAGGATACATGAGAAGAACTATCCTACACATGATTTAGAGTTGGCTGCTGTAGTCTTTGTGTTAAAAATTTGGAGGCATTATTTGTACGGTTCCAGATTTGAGGTGTTCAGTGATCATAAGAGTTTGAAATATTTGTTTGATCAGAAAGAGTTGAATATGAGGCAGAGAAGATGGCTCGAGTTGTTGAAGGACTATGATTTTAGTTTGAATTACCATCCGGGTAAAGCAAATGTAGTTGCAGATGCCTTGAGCAGAAAGACGTTGCACATGTCTGCTATGATGATGAAAGAGTTCGAGTTACTTGAGCAATTTAGGGACTTGAGCTTAGTTTGTAAATTGGCACCTCAGAGCGTGCAGTTGGGTATGTTGAAGATCAGTAATGAATTCTTGAACAGTATTAAGGAAGCGCAAGAAGCTGATGTTAAGTTTGTAGACTTGATGGTTGCTAGTAATGAAGCGGAAGATAGTGATTTCTAGGTTGATGATCAAGGTGTGTTAAGATTCCGAGGCAGAATTTGTATTCCTGATAATGACGAGTTGAAAAAGATGATTTTGGAAGAAAGTCACAGGAGCAGCTTAAGTGTTCATCCGGGAGCTACGAAGATGTACCACGACTTGAAGAAGATGTTCTGGTGGTCTGGATTGAAGCGAGATGTCGCGCAATTTGTTTATGCATGTTTAACTTGTCAGAAATCTAAAGTTGAACATCAGAAGCCTGCAGGATTGTTGACACCATTAGATGTGCCAGAGTGGAAGTGGGATAGCATATCCATGGATTTTGTAACAAGCTTACCGAATACTCCGAAGGGGCATGATGCCATTTGGGTAGTTGTTGACAGGTTAACAAAGTCAGCACATTTTATTCCGATCAATATCAATTATCCAGTAGCTCAGTTGGCAGAGATTTATATTCATAGTATTGTGAAGTTGCATGGTGTTCCATCGAGTATTGTGTCGGATAGAGATCCGAGGTTTACTTCAAGGTTTTGGAAGAGTTTGCAGGAGGCTTTGGGTTCTAAGTTGAAGTTGAGTTCGGCTTATCATCCTCAAACAGATGGTCAGTCGGAGAGGACGATTCAGTCGTTGGAAGATTTATTAAGAGTGTGTGTACTTGAGCAAGGTGGAGCCTGGGATAGTCATCTACCGTTAATAGAATTCACGTACAACAACAGTTACCATACGAGTATTGGTATGGCACCATTCGAAGCTTTGTATGGTCGGAGGTGCAGAACCCCTTTGTGTTGGTTTGAGACGGGTGAAAGTGTTGTGTTAGGACCAGAGATTTTCAGCAGACTACGGAGAAGGTCAAGTTGATAAGAGAACAGATGAAAGCGTCACAGAGTCGGCAAAAGAGTTACCATGACAAGCGTAGAAAGGAACTTGAGTTTCAAGAGGGTGATCATGTGTTCTTGAGAGTCACTCCCATGACATGTGTAGGTCGTGCGTTGAAGTCGAAGAAGTTGACTCCGAAGTTTATTGGTCCTTATCAGATATCAGAGAGAATTGGGCCAGTGGCATATCGAATAGGTTTGCCACCACATCTTTCAAATCTGCATGATGTGTTCCATGTGTCGCAGTTGCGGAAGTACGTAGCGGATCCTTCACATGTTATACCAAGGGATGACGTGCAGGTTAGAGACAACCTTACGGTGGAGACTTTACCGTTGAGGATTGATGATCGTAAGGTGAAGAAGTTGAGAGGCAAGGAGATATCTCTGGTGAGAGTTGTCTGGGGTGGAGTAACTGGTGAAAGCTTGACTTGGGAGCTGGAGAGTAAGATGCTAGAGTCTTATCCTGAGTTGTTTGCTTGAGGTAATATTTCGAGGACGAAATTCTTTAAGTGGGGGAGAGTTGTAACGCCCTAGTTGTTGATTATTTTATTTCAGTTGATTTTAATAAGTTTTTATGATTTTAAATAATTATGTTGATTTTTGGTGTGTTATATATTTTATTATATAGTTATTTTTATTATTTAATTAAAATAGGCAAGAATTATAATTATTAGAAGGTTGGGGATTAAAATGAATTATTTAATAATTTAATAGGAGTTAATTAGAATTAAGGAGAAGTTAATAGGTATTAATAAGGGAAGAAAGAGTCAGAACCAGTTTTACGTAGAAACAGTGAGAAAAAAACAATAAAAGGGGGAAAAACCTAGAAGAAGAGAGAAGAAGCAAGAGGAGAGAAGAACACTGCTTTTAATTCAGGAAGATAATCTAAGGTAAGGGTGAGACTAACTCTCAACTTTAGGTTCTTAATTCGTTGATGAATGTAGAGTTGTTAGGGTTGATAAATTGAATTAGGTTAAGATGAATTGATGCTAATAACTTAATGAATTCATGTAATTGTTGTTGTTTTATGCTGTTCTGATGTTAGAATGCATAGGGATGATGAAATTCATCAAAATTGAGCCTTTGGGTGTTGAATTTGGGGTTTAGGGTTGAAAAGTAGAAGTCTGTTCGTACAGTTCGTAGTTCTGTCAATCGCCGCTCGCAACGGCGAGTAAACCCACTCGCCAGGCGAGCAGTGCCTGTGTAACTCGCCACAGCGAGCAATCCTACTCGCGAGGCGAGCAATGAAACACCCGTAGCTCGCCACAGCGAGCTGATGCACTCGCCACGGCGAGTTGCTTAATTAAAAAGTTGTTAATTGTCTTAATGAGGTTTTTGGGTGAATTTTTATATCAATTTGAGTGCCTTAATATGTTTAGGGATGAATGGCACCTTTTTACAGAATTAAATTTGGACTTTGGGAACTTAAAAATGAAGATTTTAGGTGAAAAATGTCAAAAATGCCGAGAGCAACCACTTTTGCTCGCCTTGAGCTCGCCCCCAACTCGCCACGGCGAGGAGCTCAATTTTCTTAACTCGCCACGGCGAGTAAGCAACTCGCAACAGCGAGTAGCCCAATTTTTTGAACTCGCCACGGCGAGTAAAGTAGCTCGCCACGGCGAGTAATACTGTAGGTTATGTAACACCCCGAAATCCCGACTTTAAAATTTCATTCATATAATCAGAGTATAACACATAAATCAGGATGTCACATTTCATAAAATCTTTTAAACCAAATCGAATAATAATTTATTCTGAAACAATATTCAAACATAGCAGCGGAATTCATAAACGTCTCAAAATCTTAAATAAATTATTCTTGGCACAAAAGCCTCATAAAACATCTCAAATCAAGTTACGTCGCAAACATCATAATAAATCAACATGATACATAAAAGGAATAGAAATAATAATAATCCCCATCCCGTTACGTATCAGAGCTCCTAAGACTCCACAAGAACCTCTCACATCGACGAACCTAAGCTTGGTCACCTGCACTTGCCCACAAGGCGGCAATTCCAACAGAAGGGGTGAGATTCACAACAATTATATTAACATATAATTCAAATAGTTATGCTTAACAATAACAACATTATTCATCACATAGAACAGAAACGTCTCAAACATCCACTTATACAAATCATCTTAGAACATCTTCATAAACAACCATCTCAAAACATCTCAGACACAAGACTCGACAAATGCAACTCTAACATCTTAACATCATGCATGTGGTACCAATATTTTAGCTTTAATAAGCTTCACCGTCGCTTTGAGCAAATGCTCCACCGTCGCTTTGAGCATAAGCTCCACCGTCTCAAAATATGCAAATGCATGGACTCGACCCTTTAATTCTTAAACAAGATATCACAACGTCTTAACATCAAATACGACTCTTTATCGACATGTGCAATTATACAATACATGGCAGCAGCTCAGCACACTTAGCATATATATATATACAACACATAGTTATCATCACAACATCATTTATACTTCGTTCATAAACCTCACTTAATAATCATTTAATCATAGATTAACGCCAACGTCTTAAAATCCTCTTACAGCGTCATTACAGGTTCTAATTTAGGTCTTAAACATCTCTAATACTATCCAAAAGTCTACCCTCAAAGCCTCGCTCAAAACAGAGTTCTAAAACTCAAGTTATAGTGGTCTGAGACCACGTTGCTCGCTGTGGCGAGTGGGACTGCTCGCCACGGCGAGCTACTTAATTACGTTCTGCCACTTGCTCGCTACGGCGAGTGATGTTGCTCGCCTCGCGAGCACTTAAGGGTTGCTCGCTACGGCGAGTGATGTTGCTCGCCTCGCGAGTGAAACTGTTCTGCGAGTAGGTCTGCTCGCCACGGCGAGCGGTCGCAGAACAGGCTGCGGGTTCGCTCATAACCTCGCCAAAACTCGTCCAATTCATCATGTTATGCTTCTAATCTCTCAGAATTATAGTCCTAGTGATTAATCTAGGTTCTGTAACAAGTTTCTACATCAATTCACGTCATTCTCTCATCAATTCATCATAAACCCTACAAAACCCTAACTTATGAAATCTCTCAAACTCTCTTTCAATTCCTATGTTAATCACAACTAGATGAATTACAGTAAATACAATTGAAGTTAGGCTCACCCTTACCTGGTAATATTGCAGAATTGGGGTTCCCTCTTCTCTAGCCACTTTCTCCCTTCTTGCCAAAAGTCTGTAACGTACTGACTGTTTCTCTCTAAACCTAATTTCCTTTTATAATTCTTTCTATTCTCACTTATCCCCACAACTCTATCTTATTTATGAAAACAACCCCATCTCTCAAAATATTTGTTATTCTATCTCATCTTAATTTCCATTACATATTTTATTTTATTAAACAATAAAATAAACGTCACACCACAACATCATCTCATACGTCACAAACATCATTAAAATCATATAATATATAATAATATACTATATACTCTAATAAAATAATTAAATAAATAAAGTGGGCGTTACAGGTTACTTAAGTTGTTGAATTTTGTTGTGATGCTTCGCTGTGACCTTTGTTGTGTCTTGTCGAATTAAGTTGGAGTCTTATGCCATAGCTGATTATGCATATAGTAGTTGTTGTTGCTGTCGTTGGGTTGTATGTAGATATACACCATTGAGTCCATTTCATACTCATACCACTGTTGAGGGCTTATGCCCTGGAGTGTTTACACTCAATCGTTGAGGGCTTATGCCCTGGAATGTTATTTCATTCAACCGTTGGGGGCTCATGCCCCGGAATGCTTAGCATTCAACGCGCGTAAAATGGTACCACATGCATTTGCATTAGTTGCATTGTTGCTGTCGTTGTAGTTGTTGTAGTTGTTGTCGTTGTTGTTGTTGTTGGTTGAGTTGTCGGTGTCGTTGTTGACCATGTTGTTGAATTGTTCAAATTATAAATGATAATTGATTATTCATTATACTGTTGCTGTTGAGTTTAATTGGTGAATTATGTTATCTATTGTTGTTTGTGAATCTCACCCCTTCTGCTGGAATTGCCGCCTTGTGGGCAAGTGCAGGTAATGAAGATTAGTAGAGATGTCGGCTCAAGTGTCTTAGGGCTCTGATACGTAACGGGACGGGAATTTGTTGCTTGTTTTCTCTTTCCTTATGTATTAATTTTGATTTATGAAACTTTTGATGAGGCTTGCGTGCCAAAGATTATTTAGTTGCTTTAAAATAATTCCGCTGTGAAGTTTTGAAGTTAATTATTATTGACTATTTTATTGGAGAATATTTATCCATCCGTTAATTCGGAGATTTTATTTGAACGAAAATGTAGCATTCCGTTTTTGGTGAAAAACTCTGATTTAATTTGTTAATTAATACTGTTGGGAGAACGGGGTGTTACAATGAACTTTTGCTGAATGATAATTTTGGTGATGAAGGAGTTGATGTGAACAATGAGAGAGAGGGTGTAAATGAAGATGCAGAAAATGTGAACATTGAGGGAGAGGAAGGTGTGGCTGGTTCTGCACCTCTTGAAAATGCTAACCAAGAGAGAGAGGGAGTTGGGACTGGTTCTGCAAATGAAACTGTTGCAGAGGGACCTGTTGCAGATGCACCCAGAAAGAAGAAGGGCATACCTAGGAAAGTATACGTTGCAGAGGGACTTGATGCAGATGCACCCAAAAAGAAGAGGGGCAAACCTAGGAAAGTACATGTTGCACCAGAAGTTAGTGAGCCTATCATTGAAGAACATAATGAGGAGGAAGAATCTGATGTGGAGGAAGGTAATGTGCAAACAGAAGGTGATGGTGAGTCAAGTATGGCAACTGATAAAGGACTGAGTGATGATGAAGAGTATGATTCTGATGAATTGATCAGTGGGAGTGACTCTGATGATGATGGTTCTAGAGAGGTAGATTTTCCAACCTTTAAGTTACCAAGCAATATGAAAGATTACAAGTGGGAAGTTGGTACCTATTTTGCTACTAAACATGAGTTTATGCAATACATTCTGGGAGGCAACTTAAGTTCAAGAAGAATGACAAAGTGAGGGTGAGGGTTGCTTGTAAACCAACTTGTCCATGGAATGCTTTATGCGCAACAATACCAAATCAGAAGACTTGGCAGCTAAGGAAGGTCTATAAGGGCAAGCATAAATGTAGTAGGGACCAGAGGATTAATATGATGAATTCCAAGTGGTTAGGTGTTAAGCTGCAGCCAAATGTAAGAGAGAATCCTAGTATGAAGGTATATGGCATATTGAACAAAACCCAATTGAAATGGAAGACTAGAGTAACAAAGACAAAGGACATCATAGCAAGAGCCATGGGATTTGATGTTGTTGATGGTTCATTTAGAGAGAAGTACACTAGGTTGCATGACTATGGTCATGGGTTGTTGAGGTCAAATCCCAGATCAACTGTCAGTATTACTTCTGTACCTTATCAAGGTACATAAGCTGATTTAGAATACCATAATGCTGTTATGTGTCCTTACTTCCAAAGGATGTACATCTGCTTCAGTGCATGCAAGGAAAGTTTCTTTAAGTGCAGGCAAAACATTGGCTAAATGGCTGTTTCTTGAAAGGTTACTATGGTGGGAAACTTCTAATTGCTATTGGTACAAATCCAAATGATCAAATGCTGCCCATTGCCTATGTTGTTGTTGAAGGGGAGACAAAGGAAAGTTGGGCATGGTTTTTGGACTTGTTAGTCAATGGTTTGGGAGGAAGAAGATTATGTAATACCTATACTTTCATCAGTGATCAACAAAAGGTAATCATGTTTACTTTTAAATATGATGTTGCTTTATTTTAAAACTATAATGTTTATTTTTCTTGCAGATTTTAATGGTTGTATATTACAGGGACTGTTACCAGCTCTTGTGGAGTTACAAAGAACTTATGTGGAGAGCTGCAAAGGCAACATTTCCCAATGCATGGATGGATGCTATGAAGGAAATCAAAGCAATTAATGGGGAGGCATTTAAATACCTGATCAAGATACCAGTTAGACATTGGAGCAGGTCTTATTTCAAGGGTGATCCAAAATGTGATACCTTGGTGAACAATTTGTCTGAATCATTTAACTCAGTGATTGTGGGTCCAAGATCAAAGCATGTTATCACTATGCTAGAGGAGATTAGGGTGTACTTAATGGATAGATGGGAGAAGAATAGACAGAAAATTCAGAGGTATCCTGACAGTGTGTTACCAAATATCAAGAAGAAGCTTGAAAAAGAGGCTGAGTATACCAGCAACTGGCTAGTCAGGTTTTTGTAGTATTAAATTGGTCCCTTAACTTCTTAATTAAGTATTAAATTGGTCCCTTATCTTTTTAAACAAGTATTAAAATGGTCCCTTATCTTTTTAAACAGGTATTAAAATGGTCCCTTATCTTAAACAAGTATTAAAATGGTCCATTATCTATGTTTTGTATTACTCCCTGATATTTATTAACTGGTAATGACTGCTGAAACACTTGTGTATGTCCCTTTATAGGTCACTAATATGAATACATGTTGTATGTATACATAAACAGGCGTTGTACTGAAGATGAATTTGAGGTCAAACACATTTCTCAAAGTGTGGACCCTTTTACAGTGAATCTAACAACAAGGGAGTGTTCTTGTAGGAAGTGGCTGTTAACTGGTTTACCTTGTGTTCATGCAATTGCTTCTATGAGGTTTATGGACCTTGACTTTTATCAGTTTGTTCCTGACTTATATAGGAAGGAAAGATATGAAGAATGTTATAGATCAATCTTCCATCCTGTTAATGGGAAGGCTTTTTGGGAAAGAACAGCGTGCACTGACTTGCAGCCATTCCTTATTAGAAGACAACCAGGCAGGCCTAAGAAAAAAAGAAACAAAGTGTAGCAGATTTAAACAACCTGGTCACAACAAGGCTACATGTAAGCTGCCACCACCTTCTGAAAACCCAACTGCTACTAACCCACCAGCTGCTACTAACCCTCTTCCAACAGCTTCAAACCCACCAACAGCTTCAAACCCACCATCTGCTACTAACCCTCCTGCTGCTACTAACCCTCATATCATTAATCAACCTCTGAGTCAAGGACAACCTGCATCACTAGCGTCATCAAATTCTCAACCAGTTGTTGCAACACAAGGGTCACTCATTACTGCACCTCCAAAGGCACAAGATGCAAAGGGAAATGCCAAGAAACAAGCTGCCAATTCACAATCTGCAAAGGCAAAAAATACAAAGGGGAAGGCAAAAGCTAGTTCCAACTCTCAGAGAAGCAAAAAAAGAGTTCCAACCAACACTGCAAAGGCTCTGCCATCAGTTCCCAACACTAAAAGGCAGAAGTTGCCTTTCACTAGGGGTCCATAAGATGCTGCAGGACCACCATCCAAATGAAGTGATTATATTATTAGCCTATTATTATCCTATTTTGAATTGATGTAATGATAAGGGTTTTGATACCATTTCTGTGTATGTTTATGTAATGAGAACCTATGGTATTGTGTAATACCTTTTTGAGTATGGTCTCATTGTTTATGATGACATAAAGTGTAATTGAGAACCTCTGGTGTTATACCTTTTGAATTGGTCTCACCTTTATCATTCATGTTTATGTAATGAGAACCTATGGTATTGTGTAATACCTTTTTGAGTATGGTCTCATTGTTTATGATGACATAAAGTGTAATTGAGAACCTCCAGTGTTACACCTTTTGAATTGGTCTCACCTTTATCATTTATGATTATGTATTTGAGAACATGTTGAATTTGTCTCAATCCTTTTTATTATAGCTATATCAGGTATATGCAAAAAAGTATTGAACTTACCAAGTTATGTGACTTATTTCCAACAAAGTATGTGACTTATTTCCAAGTTATTGTTGGAACAAAGGTGTTCAGCAATACCACGTTTTGAGTTTTGATGATAACAAGGTATTAAAAATTGTCAATTGGATATGCTAATATTTGTTTAAGTATGCAGGATATTAATCAAGATTTATATCTTAGAAAGTATTCTGTTTGAACATTTTAAGAGCAAAGAACTAGAGAAGCTTGTTGCTTGTGAAGACTATATCGAAGAGAGTCTGAAGACTGTATCGAAGAGAGTCTGAAGACTGTATCAAAGAGAGTCTGAAGACTGTATCGAAGAGAATCTGAAGACCAAGAGAGTCTGAAGATCATCAGAAGCTAAGTGTTACAGTGAGTCTGAAGCCTGCAATCTGAAGATCTGCTTACAAGGATTTCTAAAGGCATTACGATGCAAAAGAAACTCTCATTTGGAGTAACGACTAGCTTCAAAGTCAACTTGAGCGTGGGATGCTCAACGACAAAGAATGCAGGTCAGTACAGAGTACGTTGTACGAACTCTGTTTCCACTACTCCACTACCTCGTACAGTTTGGCAACTGTGTCTACCGGTATTAATCTTCAAAAGGAATGAAATTCAAAATATGCAATTGAAGGACTATTACCATATCAAGCAACAAATCAACAGCTATTGATCAAGCTTCAGAAATCATCCTGATGTGCTGGATGACTCAACGTCTCTTTCCTACGCCTATATAAAGGATAGAAGACTTGAAGAATTGTTGGACTCTACAACTGAAAAAACTACGCTGCATTGCTATCGTATTCAACTGAGTCTTAACAAAAACACATCAACAACTTAGATTATTCTTACAAACTGAGTATTCTAGAATTTCTAAGTTAAGCAGAAAAACAGAGTCTGTTTTTGTTTGAAACAGAGTCTGTCATTGTTGTAATTGGAACACGTTTGATTGTTTGTCAAGTGTTTCAACTCTATTCAATTTTCTGTAAACTGTGTCAGAAGTCTCTTGCTTGTGTGCTTGAGCAAAGAAGTCTCTTGGCTGCGTCCTTGACCAAAGAAGTCTCTTAGTTGTGTCTTTGAGCATTGGAAGTCTCTTGCATGTGTGCTTGAGCATTGGAAGTCTCTTGCCTGCGTGCTTGAGCATTGGAAGTCTCTTACTGTGTGTTTGAGAAACTTGTAATAGATATTACATTTTAGTGGAACTCTCCTTGGAAGTGCAAGGGGGACAGGACTACTTCCGGTTTGTGGAAGGAACCTGTATAATTGCTTGTGTTATCTCTTCTCTCTTTCTCTTGATTATTTCCGCTGCATCAGAACCTAATCTCCCATCAGACTCTGATCTCTTTCAGACTCTGATACTAAGGAATTAGATTCTCACTCTTCAAGAGCTGCGAAAAGCTAACACAATTCAACCCCCCCTTCTTGTGTTTTTTTCACCTTCAGTTGGTATCAGAGCTCCGACTCTGTTGTCATAGCACTTAACCGTGTAACAGAAAAGATCCAAAGAAAAACATGTCTTCCAGTGAACCTTCTTCCTCTGGTGCTACTTCTGGTGCTGCTATACCATATGACTATGGATCCAATAATAGCAGTAAAAAGGCTGATTATGGAAAATCTCCTAAGTTCAATGGTGATCCTGAAGAATTTTCTTGGTGGAAAACCAACTTCTACAGTTATGTCATGGGTCTTGATGAAGAACTCTGGGACATACTTGAAGATGGTGTTGGTGACTTACAACTTGATGACGAAGGTGCTGCCATTGACCGTAAACTTCACACTGCTGCTCAAAAGAAAATCTACAAGAAACATCATATCATCAGAGGAGCTCTTGTCACTGCTATTCCTAAATCGGAATACATGAGATGAGTGACAAATCTACTGCTAGAGCCATGTTTGCTTCTCTCTGTGCAAACTATGAAGGAAGCAAAAAGGTCAGGGAAGCTAAAGCTCTTCTATTAGTTCATCAGTATGAACTATTCAAAATGAAAGAGGATGAAAGTATTGAGCAGATGTACTCAAGATTTCAAACTCTGGTATCTGGTCTTAAAATACTAAAGAAGAGTTATATAGCTTCTGATCATGTTAGCAAGATCCTAAGGAGCTTACCCTCTAGATGGAGACCAAAGGTTACTGCAATTGAGGAGGCTAAAGATTTAAACACTTTAAGTGTTGAAGATCTTGTAAGCTCTCTCAAGGTTCATGAGTTAAGTCTTAATGAACATGAGTCTGCAAGAAAGTCTAAAACCATTGCTTTAAAATCAAAGGGAAGATCCTCAAAAGCTCTCAAGGTTGAAGAGTCTGAAAATGAATCTTCAGCTTCTGAAAGCTCAGAGGAAGATCCTGATGTTGCAAAGGAAATGGCTATGCTTTCAAGCAGAATGCAGTACCTTGCTAAAAAGAACAAGAGATTTCTGAGCAAGAGCAGTGGGAAGGGTTTCAAAAAGGAGGAACAGAAAGGTTGCTTCAACTGCAAGAAGACTGAACATTTTATTGCTGACTGTCCAGAACTGCAGAAGGAGAAATCCAAGTCAAAAAGGCCAACCTTCAAGTCAAGCAAGTTTAAGAAGCAAATCAAAAAAAGTCTGATGGCTACCTGGGAAGATCTTGATAATGAGTCAAGGTCTGAGGATGATGATACTGATGGTGAAGCAAATGTAGCTGTTGGTTTAATGGCTACAACTGAATCTGTAAAGGAGACACCTGAGGCAGAATCAGATGCAGACTCTGAAAGTGAAACAGAGGTATTTTCTGAACTCACAAGATCTAAATTAGTAGATTCTGTCAAAGAAATTCTTGGTCATTTTAAAGCTAAAACCACTGAGTTGAAGAAAGTCAAACAACAGCTTGATAAGCTGTCAAAAAGACATAATTCAACTCTGTTGGAGTTAGAAAGCTTAAAAGACGAAAATGATACTTTATTGATCAAGAAGTGTAGCTGTAAATACTTGAGTGAGCAAGATATTGCTTTACAAGAATTTATTGCTACTGGAATTGACAGATCAAGGGTTGCATTCATGATCTATAGCACGTATCAGAACAGAGGACATGGTCTTGGATTCATTGGAGGAAGCTCGAATGAAGTGACTCTGAAACCTGGTCCTGATGGAGCCAGATAAGCGTTGAAAAATCACTTTGTACGTGAGTCTGATGAAGTCAACACAGTGACTCATTCAGAACCTACAACTTCAAGTTCCAAGGTTCTGACTAAGTCAAAATCTCAGAATGTAAAGTTAAAAGTTCTGAAAAACTTTGAATCTAAAGCTTTAATGATTCAGACTCTAAAACATTCAGAGTCTGATAAACGGACTCTGAAAAAGCCAGAGTCTGAAAAACAAAAGCCTAAGTTTCAAAAAGGAGAAACTGTGAAAGGCAAGTTGAATCCTAAACCAAACGGTTCTAAACCCAAGGTGTGGAAGAAAACACAGCCAATGACTTCAAGACGCACCTTACGAAAGGAATTCAATGGTTCAAGGACTAACTCAAAAGGACCCATGAGAATATGGGTACCTAAGTCTGAAATTGTTGATGCTGCAGGTATGTCTAAAAGGACTAGAAAAGCAGAAGGCTTGGTACCTGGACAGTGGTTGCTCGCGTCACATGACGGGAGAAAAGTCTATGTTCCTAACCCTAACCATGAAATAGGGAGGAACTGTGGGATTTGGAGGAAACCAGACTGGCAAAATCATTGGTACTGGAACCATTGGTAACTCTCTTATCTCAATCAGTAATGTGTGGTTTGTTGATGGGCTTAGACATAACCTACTGAGTATAAGTCAATTATGCGACAGTGGTTATCATGTTTTGTTTAATAAGAACAACTGCACTGTGGTTAACAAGGATGATCAATCCATAGTCTTCAAGGGAAAGAGAAGAAACGATGTCTACAAGATAAAATTCTCTGAACTGACTGATCAGAAGGTAGTTTGCCTTCTGTCAATGGGTGATAAGAAGTGGCTGTGGCACAGACGGTTGGGACACGCAAACTGGAGATTAATCTCTAAGCTTAGCAAGTTGCAACTAGTCAAAGGCCTACCAGACATTGACTATCATTCAGACGCTCTTTGCGGAGCATGTCAGAAAGGGAAAATTGTCAAGAGCTCCTTTAAACCAAAAGAAATTGTTTCTACTTCCGGACCCTTGGAGTTACTTCATATTGATTTATTTGGACCAGTTAGCACTGCATCCTTATATGGAGGTAAATATCGACTAGTCATTGTTGATGATTACAGCAGATGAAGTTGGGTTAAGTTTCTGAAAACTAAAGATGACTCATATTCTGTGTTTAGTAAATTCTGCATCCAAATTCAATATGAAAAAGAATTGAAAATCTTGAAAGTCAGAAGTGATCATGGAGGAGAATTTGAAAATGAACCTTTTGAGGTTTTCTGTGAAAAACATGGAATTATTCATGAATTCTCTGCACCTAGAACTCCACAACAAAATGGAGTTGTAGAGAGAAAGAACATAACCTTACAAGAAATGGCTAGAACCATGATCCATAAGAACAATTTGGTTAAACATTTTTGGGCAGAAGCAGTAAACACAGCTTGTTATGTTCAGAACAGAATCTATAGCAGACCTCTGTTGAACAAAACAGCATATGAACTCTTTAAAGGAAGGAAACCTAACATATTTTATTTTCATCAGTTCGGATGTACTTGTTATGTCCTGAACAATAAAGTCTATCTAAAGAAATTTGATGCCAAAGCTCAAAAGGGAATCTTCTTAGGTTACTCTGAACGTTCTAAGGCATACAAACTGTATAATTCAGAAACACAATGTGTTGAAGAATCTATGCATGTCAGATTTGATGACAAAGTGCCTGGAAGTGAAACTCCAGAGCAAGATGAAAGTTATGCAGGATCTCAAGATTCTGATGACAACTCAGAATCTGATCAGATTCCAGAATCTGAAGATACTTTAGAAGCTAGAGCATCCCCTGAAATTCCTAATGAAGAAGCTTCTGAAGAAGCTCAAGATGGTTCTCAGCAAGCTAGTCAATCCAAACATTCATTCAAATACAAGTCTTCAGATCCTGAGGATCAGATTATTGGCAATAAAGAAAGTCCCAGAAGAACTAGATCGTATTTCAAACAAGAAAAGTCTGCTTTGGGATTATAATCTGTTATTGAACCAACCTCTATTGAAGAAGCACTTGGAGATGAAGGATGGATTCTGGCAATGCAAGACGAACTTAATCAATTCAAAAGGAATGAAGTATGGGATCTAGTAGCTAAGCATGAACACAAGAACATCATTGGAACTAAATGGGTGTTCAGAAATAAGCTTAGTGAACAAGGAGAAGTAATCAGAAACAAGGCCAGACTTGTTGCGCAGGGCTACAGTCAACAAGAAGGCATTGATTACACAGAAACATTTGCTCCATTTGCAAGATTGGAAGCAATCAGGTTACTTCTTTCCTATGCAGTAAATCACAACATAACCCTGTATCAAATGGACGTTAAGAGTGCATTTCTTAATGGTGTCATTTCTGAAGAAGTGTATGTCAAACAACCTCCTGACTTTGAAGATTTAAAACATCCAGAGCATGTTTATAAATTGAAGAAATCACTCTATGGCTTGAAACAGGCTCCCAGAGCTTGGTATGAAAGACTGAGTAATTTCTTAATTCAAAATAACTTTGAACGAGGGCAAGTTGACACTACACTATTCAGAAAGACTCTGAAGAAAGACATTCTTAAAGTTCAGATTTATGTTGATGATATCATTTTTGGTTCTACAAATAGTTCACTTTGCAAAGAGTTTTCCAAAGTAATGCAGGATGAGTTTGAAATGAGCATGATGGGAGAATTGAAGTTCTTTCTAGGAATTCAAATCAACCAATGCAAAGATGGAGTCTATGTTCATCAGTCAAAATACACGAAAGAGCTTCTGAAGAAGTTCAATCTTGAGGACTGCAAAGAAATGAATACTCCAATGCATCCAACCTGCACTCTGAGCAAAGAAGATCAAGGAACCAAAGTTGATCAGAAGCTGTATAGAGGTATGATTGGTTATTTGTTATACCTAACTGCATCCATACCAGATATTTTATTCAGTGTATGTCTGTGTGCAAGGTTTCAATCAGATCCTAGAGAGTCTCACTTAACAGCTGTTAAGAGAATCTTTAGATATCTGAAAGGAACTACTAATCTTGGACTTCTGTACAAGAAATCCTCTGATTATAAGCTAGTTGGATTCTGTGATGCTGACTACGCTGGAGACAGGATTGAAAGAAAATCAACCAGTGGCAATTGTCAATTTTTGGGAGAGAATCTGATATCCTGGGCTAGCAAGAGGCAAGCAACTATTGCTTTGTCTACAGCAGAAGCAGAATACATCTCAGCTGCTAGTTATTGTACACAGCTACTCTGGATGAAACATCAGCTTGAGGATTATCAAATAACTGAAAACTGTATCCCAATTTATTGTGATAATACAGCAGCTATATGTTTATCTAAGAATCCAATTCTACATTCAAGAGCAAAGCACATTGAGATTAAACATCATTTTATAAGAGACTATGTTCAAAAAGGAATTCTAGATATTCAATTCATTGATACTGATCATCAATGGGCTGATATATTTACTAAACCTTTATCTGTTGAAAGATTTGATTTTATCAAGAAATATTTGAACATGTGTTATGTCTCTGGTTAATGTGCACCTCTGAAAACAGAATTCAGATTCTGAAAGATATTCAGAAGCTAATTGAGAATCAGACTCTCTTTTGGAGACTCTGGTGAGCATAAGCTTCTGATAGACCTTCAGACTCTGTTAAGGAATCTTAGACTCTCAGAAGCTCGTATTAGTGGAAGCATGACTGTTGAGTTCAGTAACACCTGCCCCACTACGGTGACAGTTACTTTTTAGTTTTTCAGACGTGGCCTGTCTGTATTGGGTAAGAACTCAAAGGGCAATGATTTCATTACGTTTAACAAGTTACCTTCGCATTGTCCCAATACTTTTACGGCTGCATGCTCTCTGTATTTATTGATCGTGTTTGTTTGTCCCCTATTCTTTCCAAACAGTTATCATTTTTTTCTATAAATACCTATCACATACAACTCACTTCTCTTTTCACTCTTTGATTTTTTCTCTGAACAATCTTCTTGTTTTCAATCTTTGTAAAACTTTTTGTTCTCAAAAATCAAAACCTAGAAACCTCTCAATGGCAAGTGATCTCATTCAATCTGGTGTGTTAGTCAAAACTGGAAAATCATACGTGATTAAACCCAGAACGATGAACCTCATTAAAGAAACTCTGGAAATTCAAGTTGAATCTCCAGTAGACTTTGGCTCTCTTAATCGTCACGGAGTAGACGTCTCTTCTCATTTCTTATCACAAGGGATGATGAACTATTTCGGTATGTTGAATGGACCAACATATCAGGAGCTGGTAAGAGATTTCTGGGTTAGGGCAGAAGTCTTCGACAAGGATGAAGCTACCATTGAAGACACAGCTGCAATCATGAACAACCCTAAGCTGGCTGGCAAAAGTAGAGAGCAAATGGGTTTAACACCGTACAAAGGTCTTGAAATCAGGTCTGCTGTGATGGGGATTCCAGTCCTTATCACTGAAGAGGTGGTTGCCAGAGCTTGTAGAGTGATGAATGAAGGTAAATTTCAGTGGAATGTCCAGAAGAAGAGTGACTGGACGGGTATCTGCAACAAACTCTTATTTGAAGGGAGACCCTCAAATAAGTTGGTTGACATGCATCCTGAGCATAGGGTGCTTCTGAAGATCATACTGGATAGTATGCTTCAGAAAGGTGGAGGAACAAACACTCTGTCTGTTGATCACAAGGTTCTTCTTTATTTTTTGATAAATAAAATCAAGATAAACTTTCCAAGGTACGTGATGTACCACATGTGCTGGGCTATAAAGAAAAGCCAATCTGAATCCAGAAGACAAGTTCCTTTTGGAAGGCTAATCTCTGAGATTCTGTATCAAGGAGGCCTCTTGAAGGTCTTATCAGAATCTGGTGTAGTATCAGACGCTCATCTTGGAACAGTTACTGGGAGAATCATCAACGGTAAAACTCTTCAATACATGAAGATTGTGAAAATATTCAATCCTTCTAAGCAAGATATGAGGGAATCTTATGTGCAATCACACTTGATGATGGACTTCCCTCCTATTTCCAAAGAAGATAATCCTGAAGTCCTTGCAAAATTTGTGGTGGATTACTTCAAAGAAACTGGTAGAATAATCAACTATTCTGCCATTCCTGAGACTGCTGGAGGATGACCTCTTAAGGTTAAAGGAAAAAGGACCAAGGAAGTGATTCCAAAGGAAGAGGAAGAGAAGCAAGAGCTTCTCAAGAAGAAGATGAAATCTACAGCTCTTCCAGGAGTAACTATTGGTGACCCTAAGACCATAGCTCCCATGCCTTCGTCCGTATCTTCTGCATCCAAGGAAATCAAGGATAGGATAAAGAAACCCAAGGATGAGAAGAAAGCTAAGAAAGACGAGAAGAAGGCAAAGAAGGATGAGAAGAAAGCGAAGAAAGGCAAGGCTGACAGAGATTATGTGAAACTAGCTGAAGAGATTGCTGAATTCCTTGATACTGACTCTGATGGTGAAGAAAGTCAGATCAAGAAGAGAAAGATGGAAGTGGTTCCTGTGGCTAAGGATGTAGCACAGAAGATAGGTACTTCTGTATCTATGATTGAGGATGAACATGCTGCTGGTAAGGCAATGGCAGCAGAAGTGGTTGCTGAAGAACTTAAGGAAGAAACTGATAAAGAAGCTACTAAGTTGCTTGCATCAGCTCTGAAACAGAAGAGTCAGATGACCTCTGCAGAAGCTGGTTTATCAGAAGCTACTGTGTCTGATCATCATGCTTCTCCAGAAGCTGGAATAGGCACCTCTGGTAATGTGGCATTTAACTCATCTTCCTCTACGAATCAAGAGTCTTCATCTGATTCTGAATCAGATAACAAACCCTTGAGCTAAATTCTTCCCTCCCTCAGAAATTCATCCCCCTCACCAATCAAACCTTTATCATCCCATGACCCACTTGACCCCAAAATAGTTGAATATGTTGATTCAACTATGGACAGAGTTATTCAAGACACCATCACAGTGTCTATGAACTTACCTGATGACCACCCTGCTCAACCATCATTTCTCAAACCGCTTCAGGCAATTCAACCTTCTGAAGAGCCTGAAGTAACCATTCATTCAACTCAACCATCCCCCCAACATGAGCCTATTTGTGTAGACTCTCCAGACACCCTAGATTCTCTTGAGAAACATCTAGGAGGAGAACTACCAAAAACCCCTGCTAAATCCAAATCATCAAAAGCTACAGAATCTGTTTCTAAACCAGACTCTGTATCCAAACCTACAGAAATTCTCACCATAGCTTCTGTTGAACCATCAGAACCTGTAGAAGAACCAGTCTCTGAGATTTTGGAACAAGCTTCTGATATCCTATCAGAACCTGTAACAGAATGCATAGTAGAGCCTGTGTCTGAAACGGTTCCTGAACCTCTTTCTGACTCTAGAACAGTTGTACCTGGTTTTGAAACCTTTCGAACTTTAAGAGCCTCTCAACCCTCAACTTCTGAACCTCACAACCTCTTTGATTCGTTAAGGATAGATAAATTATATGCTTCATCAAACTCAAAGCTCAAGGACATTATTGAGCAAATGTTTGTGCCTATCCTCAATGTAAGCTATGAGGATAAATTCTCCACTTTGAAGACTGAATTTTTGGAGTTTGTCACCAAAATTCAGAAGGCTGTTGCCAAGGAACAAGCCATTGTTACTGCCAAGCATGTGAAAGAAGTTAAGAGAGTTGAGGAAGCTAAAGTTAAGAAGAAAGATCCTATTCTGCGGATTGAGTATAAACCATTCTTTGATGAAGATCAATACAATCCAAGAGAATCAATGGTTTTTGATTCATTGAGGAGGAGACTGCATAGAGTTCAGGAAGAAGCAAGACTTGAAAGATAAGCTCACTTGAGAAGAACTAAGGCTTTGGAAGAAATTGTTAAGAAGCAGCAAGAGGATCTCCAGAAATTGATGGATCACCTTGCCAAACAAAACCAACCTAAGTTTAAATTATTTGTGTTTTGTTTTTGCTTGTAACTTATTTCTACTGTTTTCTTTATCTTCTGAACTGTTTTCGTTTTTAAGATTATTCAAGTTGTTATTTAATCTTTGTACCTCTGATATATATTATGTTTTGCATCTTATATGTTTTTCGCTCTGAATCTTGTTTTCCTTAAAATTTGTTTTTACCTTTACCTGAAGTCATTTAAAAAGGGGGAGAAACTTGTTTCTAAACCTTTTTGTTGATGACAAAAGGGGGAGAAGGAAAGCTTTGTGACTTTTTGTTAACTGCAAGTTCTATGTAAAAGTTAAAGGGAAATTTGCGAAAGGTGCTTAGTTAGATTCTGAGCCCCTGTTTAAAGAATCTGTTCTCATATTCGTTTATTATTGAAATTTGCGAAAGGTGCTTAGTTAGATTCTGAGCCCCTTTTTAAAGAATCTGTTCTCATATTCGTTTATTATTCTGAGAATTAATTCAACTGCTTATGAAAATGAATTTAATTAACTTGGATATAACTTAGGGGGAGCTTACAAACCTCAACTTAAGAACTATCAGACTCAGGGGGAGTCAGAGCTTACAAACCTCAAACTCTGAGCTTACAAACCTCAAACCCCTTAAGTCAACCTGTTAATTAGATTAACAACAATTGAACTTTTAAATACTGATTTTTGTCATCATCAAAAAGGGGGAGATTGTTGGAACAAAGGTGTTCAGCAATACCACGTTTTGAGTTTTGATGATAACAAGGTATTAAAAATTGTCAATTGGATATGCTAATATTTGTTTAAGTATGCAGGATATTAATCAAGATTTATATCTTAGAAAGTATTCTGTTTGAACATTTTAAGAGCAAAGAACTAGAGAAGCTTGTTGCTTGTGAAGACTATATCGAAGAGAGTCTGAAGACTGTATCGAAGAGAGTCTGAAGACTGTATCAAAGAGAGTCTGAAGACTGTATCGAAGAGAATCTGAAGACCAAGAGAGTCTGAAGATCATCAGAAGCTAAGTGTTACAGTGAGTCTGAAGCCTGCAATCTGAAGATCTGCTTACAAGGATTTCTAAAGGCATTACGATGCAAAAGAAACTCTCATTTGGAGTAACGACTAGCTTCAAAGTCAACTTGAGCGTGGGATGCTCAACGACAAAGAATGCAGGTCAGTACAGAGTACGTTGTACGAACTCTGTTTCCACTACTCCACTACCTCGTACAGTTTGGCAACTGTGTCTACCGGTATTAATCTTCAAAAGGAATGAAATTCAAAATATGCAATTGAAGGACTATTACCATATCAAGCAACAAATCAACAGCTATTGATCAAGCTTCAGAAATCATCCTGATGTGCTGGATGACTCAACGTCTCTTTCCTACGCCTATATAAAGGATAGAAGACTTGAAGAATTGTTGGACTCTACAACTGAAAAAACTACGCTGCATTGCTATCGTATTCAACTGAGTCTTAACAAAAACACATCAACAACTTAGATTATTCTTACAAACTGAGTATTCTAGAATTTCTAAGTTAAGCAGAAAAACAGAGTCTGTTTTTGTTTGAAACAGAGTCTGTCATTGTTGTAATTGGAACACGTTTGATTGTTTGTCAAGTGTTTCAACTCTATTCAATTTTCTGTAAACTGTGTCAGAAGTCTCTTGCTTGTGTGCTTGAGCAAAGAAGTCTCTTGGCTGCGTCCTTGACCAAAGAAGTCTCTTAGTTGTGTCTTTGAGCATTGGAAGTCTCTTGCATGTGTGCTTGAGCATTGGAAGTCTCTTGCCTGCGTGCTTGAGCATTGGAAGTCTCTTACTGTGTGTTTGAGAAACTTGTAATAGATATTACATTTTAGTGGAACTCTCCTTGGAAGTGCAAGGGGGACAGGACTACTTCCGGTTTGTGGAAGGAACCTGTATAATTGCTTGTGTTATCTCTTCTCTCTTTCTCTTGATTATTTCCGCTGCATCAGAACCTAATCTCCCATCAGACTCTGATCTCTTTCAGACTCTGATACTAAGGAATTAGATTCTCACTCTTCAAGAGCTGCGAAAAGCTAACACAATTCAACCCCCCCTTCTTGTGTTTTTCTCACCTTCAGTTTTGTGACTTACTTCCAACAAAGTATTGTTCAAAAGTTAAGCATATGCAACAAAGTATTGTTTACTTACAAGCTTATTATATAAATTGTGAGCAAATTCTTAACATTTCATTAACATAAATAGAGTAACATAATTTTGTTCATAAACTAACCATTACATTCAATAAGTTAAAAATTACATCATTTGTTTCCCATGTTACATATTACATCAACAACTACCTTAATTGCACTCACATACTACCTTCAACACTAGACACACACACACACACTACCTTCAACTCTAAAGACACACACTATCTTCAACACTAAAGGTTCACTCAATTCTCACTTAATAAACATTGACAACATCAGTGACATAAACACCAAGTTTAACCCAAAACTAACAGCGGCAAAGCCTATAGTAATCTTGCAACATTTCCTACTGCTAAACAACTCATCCTTTAGACAACAAATTTCATGCTTCAGCTTGCCATTTTTCTTCTTCTGCTTTGCAATCTTCACATCACGGTCATCAACAACATCATCTTCATTGTCTGCCCATTGGAAATGGTTGCAGCCATTATCAATTCGGTTCCTCCAATTCCTACAACGTCAAAACTTTTCACCATAGTTAGGGTTACTTTCATCAGTGATAGTTCTCAAAACAAAAAACTCACCACATGAACATTTTCGAATCCGTCTTCTAACCCCAGAACCCACAGATCCGGATAATCCCCTTTCACTTTTCAACCCGAATTCGTTGCTGCTTCTGCGATTAAAACGAGATGTTGCACTTGACATGATGATTGTATGAACTGAATACAATAAAGAGAAAAAGAATTTCGATTGGAACCCACAAATTCAGTAAGAGGGATGAAGATGAAGAACAAACCCTAACTTTTTGGGGGAAAAGATGAACACAAACGAAAAACCTGGAAAAATACAATCCTTATATACTGTTGACTCACTAATTGTCCAATTCAGCCCTCAATTGCCATATATGCCCTCACTTAACGTTTTTTGAATTTATTTAACAGAAGGGACCAAAACAGGTAACGAAGATAAAGATAAAGTACCAAAATGGTCTTTTTTTAGTTAAGGGACCAAAGCGATACCAAATAAATAGTTAAAGGACCAAAAGCGCATTTAAGCCTTTTAGTTTTCTTTTGGTATTCGATTATGATCATCATGATGTCTATGTGCCTATTTTTATGATAATCATTATTTCTATGTGCCTATTTAATTGTCTTTATGAATTAATATACGGTGATGATCGTTTGTGATATTGAATCGATAGTTTTAATTTGTTACGAAGGTACACGACACTTCTTAATTCATTGTAATATATAAAACAAGTAGTAATTTTGCATCGATGATTATAGGTCACTATTTTAATTCTATCAATTGGAATCAGTGTCATATAGATACAAATTATATAGTGGTTATTTATTTTTAATTCAACATTCATGCATTCCTGAAGAATTGCACAAGAGATTGATCAAATCTATAATATAATTCCCGAAGAACTCGGTTTTATTTTCTGTGAACTTCGAAAGAATTCAAGTTTGTTGCAACCATGGATGATTTCTTATAAAATTGAATTTATTGTTTAAATTTGTTACATAGTTCCTGAAGAACTTAAAAATATTGGTAGATCTCTTATTTAGTTCTTGTAGAACTTAAAAAATCAATTTTTTATTCTCCATGAATTATTTTCCATGAAAAGAATTCATACTTGTACATCCTGAATGATCTCACAAACTTTAGTATTTAATGCTATATTTCGATTCAGTTAAAAGAATTTTTGAAAGGATTTGTTCGACAGTTTTGTTTTATTTTAAAAATTTAAAGTTATTTTTCCCTAAAATTATGGATTCAGTTTGGCACGTTAGTGTATGTCTAAAAAGTGTTGTTGGTAGCTAATTTTTGCATAACAAATCTTAATTTTTATTTATTAACGTATAAATTTGATTGTAAGTTTCTGAAGAACTACACCTATACATCTATGAATATATGCGTTAGCTATACATTTAGATCAAGATAAAAATTTATAAGACATTTAAATCATGATAAAATTTTATAAGATCTATTTGATCTTCGCATTGATGTGAAAAGAGAAAAAAAAATTGATCTTTGCATTGACGTGAAATAGCACAATTGAGAAAACATCTTCAAAAATATTTTTAAAATATTAGTTAATTTATAATTAAGAAAAGAGTGGTTATTAATTAAAATAGTGAAATGTCACATCATAAATTTAAATTGAACGTCATTCCCAAAAGAGAATGATTCATTCTATTTGTTTTATACATCCAACATTGTTGTTATGGTAGTTGATTTAGTATATATTATTATTGATAGGATACATGTTAAAGTTATAAAGTTTCACAAGTATGAACTTAGATGAGTTGAAAATTAGTACTTGATAAAAAAAAATATTTTGTTTCATTATTTGACCAAATTTTTTTTATGCGGGTTGCTCAAATTATGATTTTTCTTGATCATTTATGATATAGTTTTCGAAGAACTACAAGATTACTCAAAGCTTCTGAATAGCTATTGTTTATTACATAGAGTAACAAAGTTAAACATTGAGGTTGCATTCTAATATAAATGGATATCATATTGAAAAGAAAAACAAATGTTAAATATCTTACGAGATATACTCTCGAGAAAATAAGTGTTGTGGAAAAGTTATTTTTTTCCTCTGATTTGTACTACACTTATATTAGTGCAACAGAAGCACGCATTATGTAAACCATTATTATTTCTTTGTGAAGAATGTAAACCATTATTGTAAACCAGAAGTTTACATATTAAGTTTTTCGTTGGCAAGATCGGTTGGGTTATCGCGGATTCATTATGATGCAAAAATAGTTAACTTTAATGGATTTGTGTTGAAGAGCCAGAAGATTCTTCAATCAAATAATTTCTCTGTCTTAATTTTTTTAAAGGAAGTAGAAAATTTGAGGATTTTAGTCTCTCAATATATGTAAATGCGTATAAGGTGATATTTGTGAATCAATACACCGAAAATGTGGATCAACTAAATGACATGTAGGGTTATTATTAAATCACAAACCAGAAGTTTGTGAGATTGTTCTGCCAACAAATTTGACAAATAGTTTATTTTCTAAACTTTTCTGAAAGTATTTGATAAGTATCTTTTGTCAATTGAAATTGATTTTGAACAACTGCTAGCATATGCTTATAAAAAAAATAGACTTGAAGATCCATTCTTTAGACGTCTAAAGTTAATCGTATGATTGATACTTATGAGACAATATCTTCTAAACTCTACTTCGGGAATCAACATTCATGTAAGTTGATATATTGATTCACATCAAGCCAACAAGTTACCATATGTAAGATCTTCTCTTATTTTATAATTTATTTTAGGTTAACAACTTAATATTTCTCATCTAAGTAAATTTTTGGATGTGTTGTATCTATCACAATTGCTCCAATATAATGCACTTAGATAGATCTTAAAAGAATATTGGGAAAATCTATTTGATATGAATCTTCATCTATTATAAATTTTATTGAGCCAACTTGTTTACAACCCAGTAAGTTATCAAAAATTGAAGAATTAGTTTTCCCAATATTAGGGGGAGAGAATAAGCAGCTGAAAATATGAACCTGAAGTTCAAATGAATTATTTGAAAGGAAATATTATTGTCTCATCTTGATCCTCAAGATATAACTCGTTTTCAAAGTTAAGTTTTAAAATAGCAGCTGCTAATGCTCCAAACAAAAAAGATGTCCCTGTCGGATTATTGCAAATGAGTCTCAACCGCTCATGAAGTGTGGTAGACCAATCGGTTCCAAATGTAAAAATCTTCAAACAAGAAAAGGAGCTAAAAGAAAAGATAACGGAAATAAGGATGTGTAAACTCTAAAAGAGTCGAATGGTATAAATGATTTTTAAGTTTTAGAAGAACTGACCAGGTACATGGAGTTTATGAAAGTAAAGAGATCTCGATAATGTATGTCATGAACGAAAGATATTAATGGAACCGAAATGAAGTCAACGTTGACAATCTTTTTTAATATAACATAGCGATGTATGTGATGATTGATAATAAGGATAATGGATTAAAGTCTATTAAATATTATAGATAAATAAATTATTTGCAGATAGAAAAGGACAACTCTAGTAAAATCAAACTCGCTTTGTAAAGCAATTTTTTTTGGATTTGTAGTCCTCACACTGGAAGATGTGAAGTTAATTAGACATGTACGATTCTTCACGCGAAAGGAAAATTGGAATCATATAATACATGTATACATATACAAAATTTGATATGTTCACCGGAAGTGAATTGATAAATGTTTATCATTTATTTTTAAGAGACATTCTCACCTGAAGTGAGTTCAAAAAACTTTTTCTTGCTTGATAAAATTTAATGAAAAGCTCAATTTATATCAAAGATATGTTACAATGTATTTGTATGGCTCACTTGAAATTGATGATTATATTAAACTCCATGAAGGAGCTAATTTTCATGAGACATTGAAAAAATGACATCATATGTCCATTCAAAATATTTGAAAATGAATTTGTTATAATCATTTTAATGATGATGGTATAAATATTATTGAACTTCTGAAGAGATTCTAACATCTATTGTTTATAGAAATATTTGAAATTAAATATGTTGCATGCGCAAAGTTTGTTTGGATTTGCAGGTTTATTATTTAAATGAGATTTTGTGCATCAAGAAACTTATATAACAAATGTATTTTATATGGACAAATTTAGTTGATTGTGATGTCACTTGATATTAGTATAGATCATGTCCTCAAGAAAATGATAAACAACTTGAATTGGTCATGAAATACCATATCTTAGTTCAAACGAGGACATCAATGTATTTTGTTAATGATATGTATTGTGGTATTTTGGTTTGCCAATATCAGTAAATATAGATATCAGAACAAAGTCAAACATATGTTTAGTATCTTAAAGAAGCAACATAATCAAGGAAGTGAAGAACGCTCTTTTATCAAGGATTTCTTAAAGGGGGTCTTGCAACAACTCAATATGAAGAAACTTCTCAAGAACTACTAATTTGAAGAAGACTATGAAGATAAACCAGATATTTCAACAAAGTCGCTGCAAGTAAACTTTTGAGTAACTAGAACAAATATTATTTGACGTTCTTTGTCTCATATATGATTGTTTTATGAGGGGGAGACATAATTGTGTTTTGCACTCTTTTTCCCTTAACCATGGTTTTGTCCCATTGAGTTTTCCTGGTAAGATTTTTAACAAGACAAATTATCACACACAAAAGGGATATTGTAATCTTTTTCCTTCACTAGATATTTTTCCTATTAGGTTTTTCTCTAGTAAGGTTTTCATGAAGCATATCCTCGATGGACATCCAAGGGGGAGTGTTATGAATATTATAAATGGATGTTCATATAGCAAATAGGTTAATGAACCATACTACTAAACTATTGAGCTTAGTCCATAAGCAACTCTATTTTCCTATAAATAGAGTTCATCGGTAACATTGTGTAACATATCAGTGAACAAAAATACTTTTCTTGCTCTCTCTTCTTCTCCTTCTCTCTATTAGTGTCTCTATTCACTTATTTTTATAACAAAAATGATATTCTTAAGTTTATTCTTTATTTTCGTTCACAAAAACATTCTAAGTCTTTTTTGGAACAAAAATGAAACCGTAATATGACTCAACCGTAGACTTTCAAATAAATATCTTCACTTCAAGAAATTCCTCAACTTATTTCTTTCATTTATTTCAGACATTGCTTCTAACATATATGAATACAATATAGCTCGGAGCACTACATATATAGTACTATAAAAATACACAAATCTTCAACTCTAATTAGGGGTGTTTATAGGTTGGGTCAATTCATAAAACTCAGTCAAACCCACTCAAAAAACCCAAAAAAAATGGGTTGGGCCGGGTAATGGATGGACACTGTTTCTAAAAATGGAAAACCCATAAAAAATAAATGGGTTTCAGGTAAAACCAGACTCATATCCAAAAAACTCACTTACCCAATAATATCAATATTTTTTATCTTTATTTTTATAGGGTAAAAGAAAAATACTAAAAGTTATGTCATGGACCAAGTTATATTTCCAAAACATACACATTGTACCCTATATAATGAAAATCAAAACATGTTAAAGTTACTAATCAAGATGTTGCAATTTTTGGTTATTTTAATACTAATGCAATTTTATGTTATACAACTTTAGTTTGTTGCAAGTATTTTATGAAGAAGTTTATTATTTGATATTGTCATTTATTATTCTATGATGCATAAAATTATAGTAAAAATAAGCTAACCAATTTTTTTAAGAAAATTAAAAAGTAGAGTAGTATTTAAGAAAAATTACGAGTACTTGTTATTTAATCATTTAATATTAAAAAAATAGAAAATAAGTTGGGTTACCTATTACCCAATCAAACCCAACCCATAAATTATCGGGTTTGCCCAAATACACCCAATGATATAACGGGTGGTTATTATACTTCATCCAAATCAAAGTAGTATCATATATGGTTCGGGTTTTGGGTTTGCCCAAACCCAACCTAAACCGGCCGACGTACACCCTACTCTTAATTACTTGGTAGGAGGACACTTGGAACAGTGAATCCTGCAAAACATTCCCAAATTTCGTAAGCTACATTTTAGAAAGCAATCAGTGATTGATTAATATAAATATGTAAAAATGAATAAATTAATTTATTATGATAATAAATTGAAAGCTTCTTACCATCACACTTCATGTCATGAGGAAGAGGCTTCTTACAGTAGTTGAAGCAGTACAACACGTTTTCCCAGTTAATCATATCCGCATAGGTCTCATAATTAGGGATGGCAATACGGGCCAGCATGCCCCGTTTAGGTTCAGCCCGCTATTAGCCCGCCAAAAACGGGGCGGAGCGGGTTAACTTAAGGGGCTGGGCTCAAACTCACACCCCGTCTAAAGGCGGACTAGCGGGTTGGCCCGTCTATTTTTTAAAATATTTTTTTGTCGATTGTTATTAACAAATACGCTGCTATTATAAAACAATAAATTCAATATAAAGACTCTAACATTAAACAAATCTCAAAATAAATCCACCATACATCCAACATAAAACAAATACCAAAATAAATCCAACAACATGAAATAAGTCTCAATATAATGCAGTGGTGAATCAGTTTTTTTCTAGAGGTAGTAGACTAGTGGTGAATCAGTTATCACTTATCACTATCAGAAAGAGTGGGACAATTTGAAGTTGGGTAGGTATCATTTGGGCCAATTGTTTATGAGGTGTGTAAATTAAAAATTTGGCAACTACTAGTAAAAACATAGTTAAATAAGCCCGCAGGCCAGCCCACCCCACCCCGCTATGACCCGCTTTTTCAGCGGGCTTAACAGGGGCGGGCCAACTAGAGAGATGGGTTCAAAATCTCACCCCTGCCCGCCTAAAATGGCGGGTTAAACGGGCTGGCCCAACGGGTCGGGCCCGTTTTGCCACCCCTACTTATAAGGAGGAATAACTGTTATTGACAATAATATAACATTTTTCAAAATCAACAAATGGATCGAAATTTACTATCATAGAAATGATATCTATCAATTTAACATTAATCTTTAATCTTTTTCTATGTGATCAGGATGTGCCAAGGAGAGTATATAATGTATTAACATCGTATCATTAATTTTGACTCAATTCAATCACATGAAAAATGATTATAGATTAATGTCAAAATATATAGGTATAAAAAGGTGTTGAGGAATCATCAAACATGCCTATTTTTCAACTGAGACCATTCTTGCATACGCAAGGTACGTTGGCTCTTCTAATGACATTACAACATTGATCATCAGGGTTATTGGTGGAGACAAACCCTTGTTCATGTAAATCATGCACTCAATATTCATGCCATTAATGTCATGTTCACAATCCTCTCCACTCACCTTTTGGTAATGGCATAGAGACAATGCAAGAATTGCCAATAACCATATGGATTTGACATTAGAACCCAACATTTTTTTCTCTCTCTAGACTAGATGTGGGTTGTAGGTATATGCTTAAGGCTTATTTATACTATGTTAAAGGAGGAGAGATAAATACACATTGAATTTAGTCTTAAATCATTAAATGTGTGGGATTCAAAGGAGAAATTTTTTTAAATTATTTTTTACAAGACTTTTTTTTAATTAATTTTGTCTTACGGATTTGTCTAATATATATGGACCTTCCAAAAGAATTCGAATTTATCATTTTTTGTGAGTTTTAATGAAATATTAAACGTTTAGAAGTCCTAACTCAACTGGTGTCGAAGTTGCAAGGCCGGACGTCATGATCCGGGTTTGAACCCGCCTCACAATATATGTGAGTTTAATTTTAGTGGATTACCATTTCATCTAAGACAAAAAAAAATGAAATATTAAACATTTTCTTCTTTTGTATTTATTAAAATTTCAAATTTTTTATTAAAAACTATAAATGTTCACCTTTAGACCCTTTCGAGGTGTATAGTAGACATTTTTTACTACTAATTTTCTACCCAGGTTCAACTGGAAAAATTGTTAGGTTGAAAGTTATGACTAGTGTTCGAACCTGAGATCTTTCTTTTATGTGTGTAGATTTTCAAGTGGTTATTGTCATTTTATCTATCAAAAAAACAGAGTTAGGGCTAATATACACACAGATATATCAATGCATGCCTTAACACACCATATAATTAAATATAAATAAAAATTTAAAGATTAAGCTATTTGCCTTAAAAAAATGCTACTTTATTTTACAAATGAAGATAAACTCTTTTTATTTATATAATAACCTAGTGACGAGAATCACACACCTTAAGTGTGGAGAAGTGGAAAATTTCAAGTCTCAACACACTCTTCGACACATCATATAATTGATTTCGTACGTAATGAATTAACTGTTCTTTGAAAAGACTACAATAATGTTATGTCTCCTTGAAAAAATAACATTAAATTTTATTAGTAAAAATACTAAATCTATTTGTCTATAGCATCTACAATTACAATCAATTTATTTTGATTATTGTATCTCTAGATGGAGCTAACTAGGATTGACGACCATAATTCCATCAGAATAAGACAATAGTGAATTGCTTAGTTTCTAAACTAATTGAATCTAAGTATGAATTTAAGGATATAACTCATCTTAAGAGAATCCCACAATTGTAACTGGTTTTATTGCAGGGATATTAAAATAAACTTTCACAATTTATCAAAGGGTTATGTTCTACTTTCCTAAATCCAAACATAAGGCAATTCATAAACTAATAATTAATCGAGTTAATTCCAACAAAGACGGAGGGAGGAGATTCAAGGATTCTATAATCACCATTACACTTCTAAATCAAACCAAACATAAACTTGTGTTGGACATGACAATTAAAACTCTGCAACCAACTCTCAATCTTTTCTTTTATTTGTTTCTTTTAATAAATTCCGCTAATTATGAAGTTGAACAACAATCCTTGTGGAGACGATAACATACTACATTATTACTTGAGTACGATTGTGTTTACTTGCCTAATTATACCATCAATAAACAATAAAATAAAGGCAAATAGGGGAAGTTTGTCCAATTTGATTTACTCAGAACAAAAGTTTAGAAGTAACATGTTTTTTATTGCAGAATGTTAGCGGTGGTCAGGATTCTTTGAATCCCCTCTATTCATCTGTTGGAATTAAGTAACAGTCAAGTTATTCAGAGATTGGTTAAATGGTACCAGTTTAAGTGATGAGTTGTTGAATTTTATCTCCTCCAGCTGTTGACCATATTTATGAGTCTCTTGACCGTTACACTCTATATGTTGACTCTATTCACAAATTCCCCCTATAAATATTCACCCATTATTCACAAATTATTGTTTAATCTCACATTCTTTCCTTTATTTTATAGTAGTGTTCATGATGATAATGTTCCACCGTTCACCTTTCATACAACAAATCCTCTTATATTTTAGGGATAATATGAATGGTCAAAGAGCAATGTCCCACTCTACAAGTTCACATACTACACTACAGATTTATCTTTACCCCTCCTTTATCATTCGAGGATGTGCTAGAAGACTGACAAACTTTTTTCTCCTTCCCCCTCCATTTTCTTGGACCTAAGATTTCACATTAGGTGTTTAATAGTTTATTGTAATAAGGATTAAGTTAATGTAAATTTATTATGAAACTATTGATCAATTAATAAAAATGTTGAATTATTGAGAATTTACATCATGTCTCTTTACATTTATGTTATTTTTCATTTTAAATTATGTCATTTTTATAACATATGTCACTGCTGTTTTGAAAAGCTGATTGAAAATTTGGATAAAAAATGTATTTGAAGTGTGTAAGTACTTACTTATTGTCATGTTAATCTCTATATAAAAAGAGTTAATGATAATATTGATAGATTATTTTAACATTAGAGATTATTTCAACCAGTGAAATGCACAATCAAAGACTATTTTAGAATCTTGATACATTTAAGAACTATTGTGACTATTCGTTATACATTCAAGTGACCAAAATGACTTTCTCCCTTTGAAGCTCAGATACTTCAAAATGGACGATGTACCGTATCAGACACGTATCCTGCACCGATACCTACCCGAATTTATGGAGATTAAATTTTATTTTAAAAAAAACAATTGTTCGATACTTTTCAGATACATCAGGGATACGCGAGCGATTGACGATGGAAAATCGATACGCGCGTATACATGATTTTTATTATTATTTTCAGATATATGTAATTGACTAAGTAACTGTGTTCTCCTTTTGGATATATCATATATGTAATTGACTAATTGTCACTTTATTTATTATCAACATTATTTATATTTATATTTTTGTTGTTGTTCGCCGTCTATTTTGTGTCTTTTGTTTGTTTGAGAACGATGCTATTGCTGATTATCATGTGAAGACAATTGTATTGTTGTGCCTTATCATTGTTCTTTGTCTGTTTTGTTTAAGTTTTGTGCATTTTTATTTATTTTTGAGTTTTAACTCATAGATTGTATTTTGACTTTTAATATATAGTTTAAATTTAATTTTTTTATTAAAGTATTCCAATCGTATCGTATTTTAAATTTTAAAATTTTTCCGTATCGATGTATCAATGCCGTATCATATCCGTATCGTATATCTGAACTTAGTAGTTTCACACCAATTATTTTTGTAGACGAAGTGATAATTTCTCATTTCTTCTTTTGATGTGACATAATAATATGCAATCGATGGGGGATGTAAGGAAGTCTTACGTGCTGCTGTTTATAGTCAATGCACTATTATTATTTTAACATATAATAAAAAAATAATTCATCCATTTTCCTTGCAAGTGGAGGGAAGGTGCCATCATTTCCTTTCGTGATAGAAAAAGGTACATCTCATTATTTTCTACTTACTTTCTCTTTTTTAATACCAAATTTCATCTTTCATATCTTGTTGTGCTTCCTCTAAGCCTTTCTTTGGGAGATCTTTCAAGTTCTTCACTTTCATTGTTCCACACACAATTTCAGGTAATGTCTCCTTCAACATATTTTTTATTTGACATATTTTATAATGCTTCTAAATCTTTCTATAATTTTTTTATACTCTATTTCCTTGACAGATCTCAGTTTGGTGGTTTTAATTTATTGACAAAGATCTTAGTTGGTTTGTTCTCACACTTTCAGGTAATTTTTTCAATTATGTTACGGGATCCATCCCAAAACAAGTGACAAACTTATACCAAACTTCCTTACTTTCAATTTTTTGATCATGTTAATTAATCATTATTTTTCAATTATACCATCTTATTAATATTATGTGTATCATAACAAAGAAATATACTATCTTATGAACATTACGTGTATCACATGTATCTGCAGATGAGTTACTTAAAAGTGTAGCTGAAAACTTATAATTCACACGAGTCAGCTGTTTATCATAAATCAATTGATTAATTTGATTTAACTTTTTTTTCTCTTTTAAATAAAAATTAAACAAAATGTTTTAATGTACTAATTATAACTTATTATAAAAGTCATACATGGGACAAACATATCTCTCTAAAGAAAAAGTGTTATCGAATAAAGGAGAGCACTCTTTAAAGGAAAATATTTGAGTGACTTTGCATTTTGATGAATTTGGTGATTTTAGTGTATTTTAGATGAGAGAAACATATTAGTGATTAAAATAAATTATTTTGATGAGAGTGAGAGAGATTTATTAGTTAGGAGAGAGATAGAGACAAAGTCCCCAAAGTCATTGAAGTGTTAGCCTTCTTTAAAGATTTTAGATAGTAAGTTTTAATAGAAACTTGTGTATTCAATTCATCGGAAATTAAGTATCAGACATTTTCAATAAATTATTTTTTAATTATTTTTTGAAAAGGGTAAAATGAAATATATTATCCAATCAAAGCGTCCTTCCTAGCACAAGATGTACAAAACAAAGAGTTACAAAGATATGTACAAAAAAGGGAAACAGTAAAGCAAAAACAACAAAAACATCAAAAGAAACAACATTAGCCAATGCCCAACATTGTGAACGGACTAAGCCACCAAACATGATAATTGAAAGGAAAAGTAGAAAATTTCGTCTTCAACTACATAAAAGTAAGCGACTTAATCTTGTCTACAATCTGAGATGTCGAACATTCTTTATCGTTAAATAACCCGTTGTTTTTTTTTCTCCATATTTCCCACGCAGTAGCATACCAAATGAGATGCATAATAGATATCCGCACCTTAGAGCAATTACCACTAACAGAACCGAACTGAATAAAATGGTCTGCTGTGTCATTTGGGAGAACCGAGCACACACAAGCCAATTATGAATAAAGTGTCAAACCTCCCCAAAGATGCAACAATGTAAAATTAAATGGGAGGAAGTTTCCAACGAACCGTAACCACCAACGCACAGCCTATCATCAGAAGCTATAACTCCACGATGAATCAAATTATCTTTAGTGAACAACCGTTCACGGAACAAACGCCAAGCAAACAGAACAGCCTTTAGAGAAATGTATGTGTCAAAGAGACTTTGAAATCACCAGAGCAACCGTAACATGCTGAGAAGCAAGGATTTTATGAATCTTTAAAAGGTGTATTTAGGAAACTCATTAGCAAGCTTTTTTTTAAATTGCTAAGGGTTAGAAAATTTCTATAATTTAAATAATAAGTGTCGGTAAAATGTTAACTTTCAACTCATTTGTTCATTTTTGTCCAAAAAAAACTCATTTGCAGAAAAGCATCCTTCAAAAATTGCCCACCTAACTATCGTGTTTTTCTTGAAGGAATATATATATATATAATATTGGTTTAATCGAATTCGTTTTTTCTTATCAATTTAATTACATATAAGTTATCTTAACTTATTAAAATTTCAATCCAATCTAAAATGGTTACCTAGTTTTGAAGTTCTCTTTAATTATGATGTAGATGGTGGTCTGAAGTCTAAGATGAGCTAGCCTTTATAAAATCTAAAATTGACATATAAAAAAATTTAAGGCATGTAGCCAGTGAAAGGATTATTTTTCCGGCTCTAGCCTAAAATTGACATATAAATTAAAATAACACCAAGAAAATAAAAAATGACGATAATTATTTAAAAAGGTTGAGTTCAACAAAACTTCAAGCAGTCAAATTTGTCTATTACTGATTTTGTATTAATTCATTTGTAAGAAACTCGTTGCTAACAACATTCTTTGTTGTTTTCTTTTTGAAAGAAAATTCTTTATGTTTTTTTCCCCCTTATTTTACTATTTTTTGGGAATTTCGTTCCATCATCTCGTTTTTGGTCATTTTCTGTTTTATGATTTTGCCTATTCATTTATCTCATGACAATGCTCGTTAGCCATATTTTTTGCTGACATAGATATTCAATATAGTATAATAAATGTTGTTATGTCATAAATGAATAACCCACGTCATAACAAATGAACAAAAAATGGGAAGTAAAACCAAAATTCTGTAAAAAACAGTAAAATAAAGGACCAAAGATCAATTTTTAAAATATGAAGACCAAAACTTCATTCTTTTTTTTAAAATAAAGAAACTAAAAATGCATTTAAGCCTTTTTTATAAAAAAACTAAAAATACTCATTTTTTTTTTTTTTTACATAAATCACCCATTGTTAATTTAATTATAATTAGAAGCATTGTATGAGTGGTTCTTGTTTCATTGTATGGGAAATCAAAACGAGAGATATATATAATTCTTGTTTCATTCAGTTTTACTTGATAGAAAGAACTCATTTATCTTGCAGAGGCTTAAAGACTTGTGCTTCAGGCTCAACATATCATGGCAGAATTGGTAGCTGGGGCATTTCTTCAGTCTTCCTTTCAAGTTATTCTTGAGAAGTTGGCTTCCGTTGGTATCAGAGACTACTTCAGTAGCAACAATGTTGATGAACTTGTGAAAGAACTTAATATTGCACTCAATTCTATCAACCTAGTACTGGACGAAGCAGAGATAAAGCAATACCAAAACAAATATGTGAAGAAGTGGCTTGATGAACTTAAACATGTTGTTTATGAAGCAGACCAACTATTAGATGAGATTTCTACTGATGCAATGCTAAATAAGTTGAAAGCTGAATCTGAACCACTTACCAGCAATTTATTGGTCTTGGTTTCAGCTTTAACTACAAATCCATTTGAATCTAGGCTCAATGAACAACTGGATAAACTAGAACTTCTTGCAAAGCAAAAGAAAGAGTTACGATTGGGAGAAGGTCCTTGCGCTAGTAACGAAGGCTTAGTCAGTTGGAAACCTTCAAAAAGATTGTCATCTACAGCTCTCGTGGATGAATCAAGCATATATGGTAGAGATGCTGATAAGGAAAAACTAATCAAGTTTTTACTTGCAGGCAATGACAGTGGCAACCAGGTTCCAATATTCAGCATAGTGGGTTTAGGAGGGATGGGGAAAACCACCCTTGCTAAGCTTGCGTACAACGACAACAAGATAGAGGAGCATTTTGAGCTTAAAGCATGGGTCTATGTTTCAGAATCTTTTGATGTTCTTGGACTCACCAAAGCAATTCTTAAGTCATTTAATTCTTCGGCAGATGGTGAAGACTTGAATCTACTCCAACATCAACTCCAACACATGTTAATGGGAAAGAAATACTTGCTTGTTTTAGATGATATCTGGAACGGGGATGCAGAATGTTGGGAGCTGTTACTTCTTCCCTTTAACCATGGATCTTCTGGAAGTAAGATTATCGTGACAACACGAGAAAAGGAGGTAGCATATCATGTTTTAAAATCCACCGAGTTATTTGATTTACGACAATTGAAAACAAGCCATTGTTGGAGTTTATTTGTGACACATGCTTTTCAAGGCAAGAGTGTGTGTGAATATCCAACCCTTGAATCAATTGGCAGGAATATAGTGAAGAAGTGTGGAGGGTTGCCTTTAGCTGTAAAAACGTTGGGGCAACTCTTGCGAAGAAAATTCTCTCAACATGAATGGTCTGAGATATTGGAGACTGATATGTGGCGATTATTAGACGGGGACAACAAAACTAACCCAGTGCTGAGATTGAGTTACCACAATCTCCCTTCCAATCGGAAGCGTTGTTTTGCCTATTGCTCCATTTTCCCCAAGGGTTGCAGATTTAAAAAAGATGACTTGATCAAGCTTTGGATGGCAGAAGGTTTGTTAAAGTGTTGCGGAAGAGACAAAAGTGAAGAAGAGTTAGGTAATGAAATTTTCAGTGATCTTGAGTCAATTTCGTTTTTCCAAATAGCAGGTGGGAAGAACTATTTCATGCATGATCTTGTCAATGATTTATCCAAATCAGTGTCAGGAGAATTTTGTAAGCAAATAAAGGGTGCTATGGTGGAAGGTACCCTTGAAAGGACACGTCATATTCGGTTCTCTCTTCAATCAAATAGTGTTGATAATTTACTAGAGCCAATATGTGAGCTTAAGGGACTACGAAGTCTGATACTAATAGGTTATACGAGTGTGTCGATAAGCAACAGTGTGCAACATGATCTGTTTTCAAGACTAAAATGTTTGCGGATGTTATCATTTCAAGGTTGTGGTCTCTTAGAGCTAGTTGATGAGATAAGCAATTTAAAACTTTTGCGTTATCTAAACCTTTCTCACACTAAGATTACAAGCTTACCTGATACCATTTGTATGTTGTATAATTTGCAAACACTCTTATTGCAAGGCTGTAGTAAGTTGACAGAGCTCCCTTCAAATTTCTCCAAACTTGTCAATTTACGTCATCTTGAACTCCCCTATGATTTTAGAGGCCTTCCTTGTATACAGAAGAATCCAAAGCATATGGGAAAGCTAACCAATCTTCAAACCCTATCATATTTTATTGTGAAAGAGCAGAATGGATCTGATCTAAAAGAGTTGGCAAAACTAAACAATCTTCATGGAACAATTCATATTGAAGGGCTGGGTAATGTCAGTGATCTTGCAGATGCTGCTACTGTAAATTTGAAAGATAGGAAGTATTTAGAAGAATTGCATATGAAGTTTGATGGCAGAAGAAATGAAACGGATGACTCAATAGTTCAAAGCCATGTGTCTGTCTTGGAGGCTCTTCAACCAAAGAGCAACTTGAAGAGGCTTACCATCTCAGAATACAAAGGTAATAGCTTTCCAAATTGGATAAGTCATTTACCCAACTTAGTATCTCTTCAACTGCAATACTGTGAATTATGTTCCCATTTGCCACCACTTCGGCAGCTTCCTTCTCTCAAAGAGCTTTCTATTTCAAAGTGTGACGGAATAAAGATCATTGGTGAAGAGTTTCATGGCAACAATTTAACAAATGTTCCATTCTTGTCCCTTGAAGTTTTGAAATTTGAGAATATGAACAATTGGGAGGAATGGTTTTGTATTGACGGGTTTCCTTTGCTTAAAGAGCTTTCTATAAGAAATTGTCCCAAATTGAAAAGGGCCCTGTTTCAACACCTTCCTTCTTTACAAAAACTGAAACTTTGTGATTGTAAACAGTTGGAGGCATCAATTCCCAAGGGTGATAATATGATAAAGTTAGATATACAGAGATGTGATAGAATTTTGGTAAATGAATTGCCGACCAACTTGAAAAGGTTACTCCTTTGTGATAATCGGTACACCGAGTTCTCCCTGGACCAAAATTTAATCAATTTTCCTTTTCTTGAATGGTTGGTGTTTGATTTTAGAGGCGTTGTAAATTGTCCCTCTTTGGATTTACGTTGCTATAATTCTCTTCAAAGACTTTCAATCACAGGATGGCACTTCTCCTCCTTGCCTTTTTCACTACACTTGTTCACCAAACTTTATTCTCTGAACTTGTACGATTGTCCAGAGCTGGAATTGTTTCCAATGGGTGGTTTGCCTTCCAACTTGAGGGAACTGATAATATACAATTGCCCAAAACTGATTGGTTCGAGAGAGGAGTGGGGTTTGTTCCAACTCAATTCCTTGAAAGAATTATTTATTAGTGATGAGTTTGAAAATGTGAAGTCCTTCCCAGAGGAGAATCTGCTGCCACCAACTCTGGACACTCTTTATGTGGAAAATTGTTCAAAGCTAAGAATAATGAACAGCAAGGGTTTTCTCCACCTCAAATCTCTCAAATATCTATATATTATCAACTGCCCTAGTCTTGAGAGCTTGCCAGAGAAGGAGGATCTACCCAACTCTCTTTGGAGTTTGTTCATTACCAAATGTCGAATAATAAAGGAGAAGTATGAAAAGGAGGGAGGAGAGCGTTGGCATACAATTAGTCACATCCAGAATGTGTGGATTGACTACGTTCAACAGAAATGAGATGTTATGGGTCCCACCTTTGGTCAAACCTTTTTGGTTCGGAAGGTACGAACATATATTTGAATTGAACTTCGATGACGTCAACTCTCACACACAAGCACAGTCCAATTGTGGGTCCCACGTTTGGAAGGTCCGAACATATCTCTTTGTCAAATATTTGTTATTTTCCTTTTTTATATTCTTATTTTCTGACTTCAATTTATTTTCCAGGCAAAGATGGATTCTGCGTTTGGAATGGTGTGAGGGTAGTTTGTGAAATAATGATTGTCGTGATTTTGTTAAGATTTATTTATTGGACTGTGGTCATTCAGTTTATCTTCTTCCTCTTCAGGTAAATTACTCTCTGTGTGCATGTTTGAATTAACCGAGCTATTGTACGTGTTTTGGTTCACAGTGAATTTGATAGAATTGTGATACTTTTGTACTTGAACAAAATCAGATGCGGATTTCACAGACTTGTTGTCAATATCATTACATAGATGATTGATTAATTAATTCATAACTGTCATATTCCCTTGTTTTTGTTCACACCTCTCAATTAATTTTTTTACTGTGAGAAATAATCCACTGAAGTCCTTTTTTTCGCTCTATTTTTTTTTTATCAAGTTTCAGTTTGAATTCTTACAATTAAAACCAGTTTCCAACAGATGTCTTCTGATAACCAGAAACATGATCGAGTTTCGGTTTATGTTTCTTTCATCCAACGATGATTTGGATTCGAGATAGAGCCTCGTGATCATGTTGAGAAGGGAAGAGTCAGACATTGTGTGAATTCCATCAATTCCAATCTGTTCATGGTTTGTATTCAAGCATTATAATGAAACATATTTCATTTACTTTTATAAAGGTCTTCTGAAACTATGTTTCAAAGTTGTCTGCAACAAATATTCATACCCTTGTGTGTTTGATTAGTGAACCTCGATGTTGTCTACTCCCACACACAAGCACAGTCCAAGTTGTGGGTCCCACCTTTGGATCAAATCATTGCATCTTTTTCCGAACATATTCTTAACCAAATAATTGCATCAAAACTCTGTTATTTTTTCTTAATTTATTTCCCTTTTTTATATTCTTATTTTCTGACTTCAACTTTTTATTCCCAGGCTAAATTGGAGTGTGGTGATTCAATTTCTACTTTTGAGGTAAATTACTATCTATGTGGAGAATCTACAACCCATATGCTATTTTTCTTTTAACTGATTATTTATTGTTGTGATTGAAACTAGTAATTGACGGACTTTGTATAAATTGAATGTCAAAGGGATTTTTGGTGGTTTAGATCTATTATGGTTAATCACATTCTCCACTACCATATACAAAATTGTGATTTTTGCTTCAAACAGTTTTTCTCATTTTTCCAAACCATTAGTCCTTATGGGGAGCTCATTAACCAGTTTGTTGATAATTTTCTCATTTAGATATGATATATTCATGTCATATGCCTAATATAGATTCTCTAATTTCATGTTTTGTATACCATAGAATTTATAGATTCTCTAATTTCAGTTCTGTAGCCAGAAAATACTAACAAATATATGCATTTTTAGAGCAACCAAATGATACTAACAATGCATTTTTTTTTAACAGAAAACAGAACTCTCTATTTTTAATAAATTTAAACTTTAATACAAAAAAGGTCTTCATAGCATGCTGCTATAACCACATTTCCACATTTCATGGCTTCAACAAGATTTGCTTCAGGTTACAGTTTAAAGAAAGTCTTGCCTAATCAGAGGTATTTGGATATAATGACGTATTTTTTTATTTCTTTCGCCAAAGCTGGTATTTACTACAACATGATTGATATGTAATTTTCCGTTAAAAGTTGAAGGATGAAACTTTGTTCCTTTGCTCCTAAGGTGGTTTGGATTCTATGTCTTTGCTCAATTCCTTTTCACTTACTACATGTGAATTACATCCATTCCAATGTGGTTACGATTTGTATTCAAGCATTATAATGAAACACATAATTTCCCTTTTGTTATTCTTCTGACTGTGTCCCTTTTTACAATTAGTCACATCCCTTATGTGGAGATTGACGGATTTATATATGTTAATCCCACCGCCACATAGTGCTAGCAAGATCAAGTTATGGATCCAACATATGGATACTTTGACTATTGGTGGATATATCTGAATCTTTATTTTTTTACTTTTTTGGTTAATAATGAGAATCTGAATCACATTGTAGGACCTTTTTTTGGTGTCTTTTAACGTTAATTATCTGTTTTTTATTTTTTGTCTGCAGAAAACACGGGCCTTGAGAAAAGAACGTGATGATATCTTATGATAATGTTTTTGAGGAATTGAGAGATTTACGTACAAAGGTAGGAGACAGTAAACTAGCAATAGAAAATTCTAAAAATCAGTATAAATTTTTAAAGCAACCAGAAAATACTAACAGTGGCATATTCTTTTTCACAGGAAATAGAACACTACATTTACCAAGTTGACCAGTGATATGTTTGGGACAAAAATGTCTTAACACAAATTTATTAACAGAGCATTAGTTGAATGCTTGTGCAAGCAAATAATGATTTGGAGATTTCATCTCACATTCTAAATCCTGTTGAGCATTTAGAAGGTTGCGACTTATAAAGGTTTCTTTCAAATAAAGTTGTTTTACAAGTTTTTTAATAGTGCTGATTTGAATCATGAAATGTATTTTACTTCGAAAAATGCAGCTGGATGGCATAATTATCAAAACCATGGAGATAGCTTTATATCAAGAATTGAAGGAAGCCTGGGAGTTGATCTTGCACGTTGAAAGGCATAATTTGTATCAGACATGCTCACAGCTTTGTATCAATGGTAAGTGCTCACAGCATTCTTAGGCCACAGTTAATTGAGTAGATGAAAACAGGAAATTCTAAAGATGTAACATAAAGATGTTTCGAGATCCATTCCTTGTTTGATGTACGGAGAAAAATAAATTTCAGTTCACTTTCAGCTGTTTTAGTGTCCAAATTTGAGGATGAACAAATCAGTTTTTTGTGAAAGATTATGCAAATCATACTTACATTAGAAGCCAACATACAGAACCTACATATTAGAAGTAAAAGTACATTTTAGTACATTTATTTAGTTTCAGTATCGTTTTCCATATGATTAAATGGGTTATGGTGTATTTCTTGGTCAAATCTATCTATTCAATTACATCCATTTAGACTCGATTCCTGTTCCGTAATCACCACTAGTTTGGTTGGTTTTTCGCATATCAATGATCATATATATGCATCGGTCATATCTCTCTCTCGAGCCAATCCGTGAAAGTCCTCTGACCCATGTGAACTGTTTGCAGATTGGAAGATGTTGCTTCTGCTGATTAGAGCCAACCAATCATTTCAGCTTCTCCTGTCTGGAATGGTCCTCCTTTTCACATCCAATGGGACACAATGATATAATCTTAACAAAGATGCTTTTGAGGAATTGAGAGATTTATAGACACCGGGAAAATGGTTGACTCTCTTTGCACAGCCTGGCTATCCGGAGAAGAAATCTGAGCAGAGTCAAGAAGAAGGCTTATTGGACTTGAGCTCTCGTTAGGATTCCAGGAGCTCAAATCCAGTAACAGCTGAATTAGCCAAAAAAAGGGGAATTCCATCTGAGCTTCTTCAACCACTGATATGGTGAAAGGGATCCAAAACAGAAAAATTAGCCAAAGTAGGTGAGAACTGAAAACAAATGGATCCAGCTGTGAGTATATAAAGTTTAACAATAATTTTGCTATTCTTTTACAATCATTCAGTTTTATTTTTATTTGTCAACGACATTTCATGACATTCAAAACAAATATTAGCAAAGAAGTTCAATGCTATTCCAAACTATTACTGTAAAGTTAGTTTCATGTACTGCAAATTATTCTATTTCTAAGGACCTACTCTGCTTAAGACTTCAAATGTATTTTCAAAATGATCACTTTGTAAATTGGTCATAAGAAGGGTCTCTGCTTATCACAATTCAATTTGTGTACTTAGAATTCATTAAGACTGTTCTGGTAATTGTGGAAATATTACTTTATGTATACACTTCATTATTGTTTTGTAAGATTATAGATACTAGAACTTTTACCCGTGTTACCGCTCGGGTCATAAAAAATAGAGAAGCTAATATATTGCATTATGATCCATTACATAGATAAGAAAACAATTCAACATAAACAATATTTTAGGACATACAACAGTTGCTTACACATTTTGTAATACCTCTTTATACACTACATTTGAAGTGGTGTTGATACAATCCCCATTGTCATCCGTTCTATTGCACAGGTCTATTAGAGTTGAAGCGCTATTGTTTTTTAACGATTAATCTTTCTCGTTCTATTTTCTTGGTTCTATTTATAAGAGGTAAACAATTACTTTTTTGTCAATTTATGAATCTTGTTAGTAATACATTTAATTTATTTAATACAAAATAAATCTTTTCCCAAATTTCACAAAGGGTCAAGTCAAATTTTTACAATAAATTTATTTTCTCATGCCAATTACTCTCATTCAATTCTTCAATATGTAATGACAATAGAGAGTTTGCAATAGTGTTATTTGAGAGGATATTGAAAACAAAAGACCTTAAGCTGAGTTTCTTCCTTATGCTGTTTTAGATATTCTTGATCATTCCTTTTGCGGCAATAGTAGAGAGGTTGAACTATGGCTACAATGCCTGCATTAAACAAAAACCACTTGAGTTTCTTCCTTATGCTGTAATAGAATTCACTACAATATAAATGAGTACACTATTAGTATAGAAATGCACAGAGAGACTATTGGCTTATTTATTTATAACAAATGATCAACAGTATAATGGAACTTGTGAAAAACTAATATCTATAGCAAATATATCACATGAAATGAAACATAAGATTATGGATTAATTCAAATAAAAGCTAATTAGAATAAAATAGCTAAACGCAAAACTTCCATTAAACATTTCCATGTATCATCGTTCGTCTATCGTCGGTGTATCATGCCAATGTACAAATTTAAATCACAGAGAAAATAATATAGGATGCAGTGTTTACTATCATTCCAAGAATAAGAAGAAAAAGAGGGGAAAGATAACCTTATTGTTGTCTTAATAAATGTTCTGATCAGTTTTAGCTAGTATTATCTACCTCATAGGCACTTTTACACATAGAAAGTCACCAAATTGGCAAAACAAATGGATATAGCATGAACATTAGTAATAACCAAATTAGTAGTGATTAGTAGTAATTTACAAAGAAAGAATAGCCCAACCATTTCTCATGGAGTATAAAAATAAAAATTGTAGGCAAAGAATCAGTCAAAAGCGTAAATTCTAGTCATTTTATCAACATAACAAAGCAAAAGTTAATAACAATATGAAATAAATCTGACGTGAGAGGAGTTAATAATGAATATAAAATTGCTAGTGTACTGTCCTATATGCTAAAAATCCAAATAATTTATTCAGATGATGACTCATAAGAGAATAACTGTGCTAAAAATTTCAATACATATCATGTAATGCAGCTGATCTAAGATTCAAACCGTCTCGTTAAAACGAAATAGAGCTATCTGTTGATGTAAGTTAGAAATAATGAATAAATCCAAATAACTTATTCGGATGAAATCGGATGAATTGATGATGACTCGTAATCCTGGAATCATGTAATGCGCAGGTCTTATTCAGTTCTTCCTACTGAAAAATAAAATCTCAACGCCGAAAAATCAATAATAAAGGTTATTATTAGAACACATGTCCATGTGTTTGAAACTTAGATCAGCTGCATTCATTTCTAAACTCTAAAAAGACACCATTTTCTATCTAAACTCTAAAGAACTTTAAAATGACACCATTTTTCAATCGAAACTCTTAAAGAAGAAAAACACATGATTAGAGACACTTTAAAATAGTGATTGAAACATAGTAATTGAGGTCTGGAGAAATTAACTCATAAATTAAATTCAATTCAGGTTTAATATATATTTACAGATTGGAAATATCAGCCTCACCTGCAAAATATGAAAATTTTGATTTAAGTTAGACAAAGGGTATAATAGAAAAAATTACCGTGATTGGGAATGTGGCCATGGCGAGCATCAAGTTTAATCACAACTCTAACGATCCTCAATGGAATCATCTAATCCAACTGATACAAAGATTGGTGTTTTTGTCGAATCATGTAGTTTTATATCAGGATGGCATAATTATCAAAACCATTGAGATAGCTTTATATCAAGAACTGAAGGAATTCAGGGAGTTGATCTTGCACATTGAAAGGCATAATTTGTTTCAGACATGCTCACAGCTTTATACCAATGGTAAGTGCTCACAGAATTCTTAAGCCACACTTAATTCTCTCTATTCAAGTACATCCATTTAGACTTGATTCATGTTCTGTATTCACCACTATCTTTGGTTGTTGTTTTCGCATACCATTGATCAGATATATGCATCAGTCATATCTCTCTCGAGCCATTCCGTGAAAGTTCTCTGACCCATGTGCATTGCTCTTTGCAGATTGAAAGACGGCTCCTGCTGGTTAAAGCTACCTAACCATTCAGCTTCTCATGTCATGATAGGTCTTCACAGAGATGTTTTTGTGGAATTGAGAGATTTATAGACACCAGGAAAATGTTTGACTCTCTTTGCAGAGCCTGGCTATCAAGAGAAGAAATCTGAGCAGAGTCTATTAGTTGGCAATTGGACGTGAGCTCTCTTTGGGAATCCGGGAGCTCAAATCCCATCTGAGCTTCATCAATCACTGATATGGTGAAAGTGGTCCACATCGGCTAAATTAGCCAAAGTAAAATCAGTAGGTGAGAACCATTCTATTTCTAATGACCTACTCTGCAATTAAGACTTCAAATATATTTTCAAAATGATTACTTTGTAGTTTGTACTTTGGTCAATAAAAAGGGTAGTCCCTACTTATCATAAATTGATTTGTGTACTTAGAATTCATTCTATATTGTAGGTTGCCGAATATTCAACCTTTGCTGAAAACCTTGAAGCCAAATTAAGACTGTTCAGGTAATTGTACAAAGATTACTTTATGTATACACTTTTTTAATTGTTTTGTAAGATTGTATATATGATGAACCAACGATCCGTATCCTTTCTAACATGCTTCTTATTCCGCAGTTCCCTGAATGTTCGAGGTTGTAGACAACTTTTTCCCATGAGAAGTCTTTCTCAATTTGGTTACTTTGGTACCATACTGATGCTGAAACTACATGAGTAACATGTTAAGAAGACTGTTCAAAGTTTAAATTTGCAGCAGATTTTTGGCTTCCCGGTTTTGTTGGAAAACCTTTAAAAGGGCAATGTAATGGGGCCTTATGATGGAATATGCCTAATGCTCATGGATCGAGAAAACTAGGAGCAGCAAGACAAAGTGTTAACAATGCATCAATGTTTCAGCTTTCACCATGGAGCTCTCTGTGGCTTGGCTTCGCGCGAGTGTACTTGCATCACGATCTGTTATAGTGTAATCATGTAAAAAAACATATAAAAAGGTGCAGGAAATAGAACGTAATAACTTTCTGGCATAATTTGTAATATAATTATACTTAGATAAATTTTCATCTTATTGTTTCTCAATTCAATCATAATTTTACAGATAAGTATTTCATCAACATTAGAAATCAAGTAATCAATTTTTTTCCAAACCAAGACTGAATAATATACGTATAGACATTAGTTTTGAGAGCGGTGAATTTTGACCTATCAATTTAGCAATAAATATCCACAAAATCACTTTTTAATTAAGCATAATGGAAAGTGGGTAATTGTGCATATATTTGATGACTTAAAGGACTAGGTGTTTACTTATTAACATAAAAAACCAATTTGAAACAAAAAATTAAAAGGACTAATCCGATACAAATATAAAGTACCAAGTTAATTGTACTTAGGTTTTTATGAAGTACCAAGTTAATTGTGCTGAGTTGCTTAAATGCAAAGGTGAAAGTTACATTAGTGGGAGGAATGAATAAACTTTTCTCTTCAAATAAAAAATAGTGATGAATAAATATAAATGTTACAAAATTATTTAGATATTGTAATAAGTGTTCTTTCTTAGTTGGTTACATTGAAGATTGTCTGTATAGTTGTTATTATATTATAACTGTAGAGTGTGTTGTTGATCAAACAGTCCAGTGTTTTTATTTTATGTTTAGAATTTTACATTTTGTGTAAAGTTTTTGTTGTTCCATTTTGCTTAACAATATATAACATATTATTGTTTCGAAGTGCGCTATCAGGCTTTGATTACTATCTTGGCAGGCAGAGCTGATTGCTGGAGCTTTTTTTTTTTTTTTTTGTCTTTCAAGTCACTCTTGAGCATTTCTTTCAAAGACCTATTCAATAAAGTCTGGTGGAAAAACTTGAAATTACTCTGAATTCTATCAATCAAGTGTTGGATGATGCAGTGACAAACCAAAATGTTAAGAATTGGCTTGATCATCTAAAACACGATGGATATGAAGTACATCAATTATTTGATGGGATTGCTATAAACGTAGAACCAAAGAGAAAGGTTCAACACTTCCTTTTAGGATCAAAGATTTGCTTGACAAGCTAGAATATCTTGCAAAGCAAAAGGATGTGTTAGGACTGACAGAAAGAACCTGCACTAGTAGGTGAAATTGCCTGAAATCCTCGAAAAGATCACTAACTACATCTTTGGTGGATTAATCTTTCATATATGGCAGAGAGGGTGAGAAAGAAGAAATAATAAACCATTTGATTTCATACAATGACAACGGCAACCAAGTATCAATAATTAGGATAGTGGGTTTGGGTGAGATGGGGAAGACCACCCTTGCTCAGCTTGTCTACAATGACCAGTGGATGGAGAAACATTTTGAACTTAAAGCTTGGGTCCATCTCTCAAAACCTTTTGATGTTGTTAGACTCACCAAAACAATTCTAAGGTCATTCCATTATTTAGCAACAGAAGGTTTGCTGAAGTGTTCAAGAGACATAAGTGAAGAAGAGTTGGGTAATGAATTCTTCGACGATCTAGAGTCCATTTAATTTTCCCAACAATCACTAAATTCACATTCTAGTAGTATGGTAATGTACAACCTTGTCAACGATTAAGAAAAATCAGTGTCAGGATAATTTTGTTTTCTTATTGAGGGTGATATAGTGAGAGATATCGCTCAAAGAACCGTCAGATTTAGTGCTCTCTTGATTTAAAAGATACTAGAATTTTTTTAGAAAATATTAGCAACATTGAGGGTTTACGTGGACTGATGTTACAATCAAAGATAGGAATTATTTGAAGATTGTATTAGATCATTCTATTATTAAATCCAACTTCGTACAACATGATATGTATTCAAGCCTAAAATATTTACGAATGTTATCATTCCTTGTTTCTGATCTCTTGGAGCTAGATGATGAGATAAGCAATTTAAATCTTTTGCGCCATCTAAACCTTGGCTTGCACAGGACTAAAAAGGTTGTCCGGTTCAATTTGTAAGTTATATAATTTACAGACACTGCTGCTGCGAAGTTTTCCATTGAATGAGCTCCCTTTAGATTTTTACAAACTTGTCAATTTACATCATCTTTTTCTCGAAGGAACTGATATAAAGATGATGCCAAAGCACATTATATTATTTACAAACTTGCCATCATTTTTTTTTTACTTTTTTGAATAGAGAAAATCTGAATCACATTGTAGGACCCTTTTTTGGTCTCTTTAACGGTGATTATCTGGCTTTTATTCTGTGTCTGTGCAGAAAACACGGGCCCTGAGAAAAGAATGTGATGATGTCTTATGAAAACAATAATGTTTTTGAGGAATTGAGAGATTTATGTACAAAGGTAAGAGACAGTAATCTAGCAACAGAAAATACTTAAAATTAGTATAAATTTTAAAGCAACCAGAAAAATACTAAAAGTGGCATATTATTTTTGACAGGAAACAGAACACTATATGTTTATCAAGTTTAATCCTTAACAGCATGTTACTACATGTGATGTACTTGTAACAAAAAGGTATTTACACAGTATATATCAAAGCTTTGATTTTCTTGCCTTTACTTGTTTCTAATTCACTCTAGATATTTCTTGTTAATAGAGCTTAGGTGATTTACCTGTGCAAGCAAATAATGATTTGGAGATTTCATCTCACATTCCAAATCCTGTTGAATCGTGAAATGTATTTTACTTTGAAAAATGTAGCTGGATGGCATAATTATCAAAACCATTGAGATAGCTTTATATCAAGAACTCATGAAGCCAGGGAGTTGATCTTGCACATTGAAAGGCATAATTTGTATCGGTCATGTCCACAGCTTTATACCAATGGTAACTACTCATAGCATTCTTAGGCTACACTTAATTAAGTAGATGTAGATGAAAACAAGAAATTAGAAAAATGTAACTTAAAGAGGGGAGTGAAAATTGAGTCGGATAGAAAAGTTTCGACATCCATTCATTATTTGATGTATGATGAAAAATAAACTTCAGTTCACTTTCAGCTGTTTTACTGTCTGAATTTGAGGATGAACAAGTCAGTTTTTTGGGAAAGACTATGCAAATCATACTTACATTAGAAGCCAACATACCGAGAAAACATATCGAATGTAAAAGTACATTTATTTAGTTTGTTGGTGTTTATGCATACCATTGATCAGATATATGCATCTGTCATATCTCTCTCTAGCCACTCCGTGAAAGTTCTCTGACCCATGTGCATTTCTCTTTGCAGATTTAAAAAGATGGCTCCTGTTGGTTAAACCTACCTAACCATTTCATCTTCTCCTATCACGAAAGGTCTTAACAAAGATGTTTTTAAGAATTGAGAGCTTTATAGACACCGGGAAAATGTTTGGCTCCCTTTGCATAGCCTGGAGAATAAATTTGAGCAGGATCATGAAGATGGCCTATTGGATTGAGCTCAAGGATTCCGAGAGCTCAAATCCAATAACTGATGAATGACCCAACAAAAGGGAATTCCATCTGAGCTTCTTCAACCACTGATATGGTGAAAGTTCTCCATAACTGTGAAATTAGCCAAAGTAAAATTAGTAGGTGTGATCTCAAAACAAATGGATCCAGGTGTGAGTATACACAAGTTTAACAATAATTTTGCTATTCTTTTACAATAATTTTGCTATTCTTTTTCCAGATGTGAGTATACACAAGTTTTACAATGATCCATGCGAGCTTTCGGTGACGAACATATGTTGTTCTGAAACTAAAGAGGTCTTGGACTCCTGAGGCAGCAACCTTTTCAACAATGGTGGTGAGGAGTTCATCGGGAAGTCTACCCATTTTTCAGAAATTTCTCTCTCTTTTGAATGAGGAAAAAAGAGCACAAGTGTTGAGAGATGGAAGACAGAAATGGAGGATTGGTTCAAGAAAGGAACAGGAAAATGGGTTTTTATAAATGATGAAGGTGGTTGATGAGAAAAACACTTCATTTTCCCTATTCAGTAACCGCCACGTATTTTAAAAGAGGTGGTAGTTTCAAATTAGTGGGAAGTTGAAGGTTTCAAGGAAAATGAATTCAGCCCTGTAATGATGAGGAATGAGGAAGCAAGAAGAGAAGAAGATGAAGGGTTAACCATTGACACTTTCTCTAAGACAATGGAAAGACCCCACTAACTTTTCAACTGCAAAGTGGTGACCCACTAAATCTTGAATTCGTGCAGTAAAGAGGAAATTGAAAAGACCAATTTTGAAAGTAATGATTAGCGTGACGTCATTCTCCAAAGAATACATAGAATGTTTTAAAAAATGTCATATTTCTTCTTCGTATTTTTTTTAGTCGAAAGCAACATTTTTTGGAGCCACTTTGTTAGCCTGTAATTTTGACAGGCTCAATTAATGTAGTCAATGAGAGTTGACTTTTGTTCTTTCAAGAATTAAAAATGTTGTCTCTAGCATGAAGATTTCAGACATGGTTTGGGACTTAGCATTTGAAAGAGTTCAATAGCTTTGAAGTTCGACAAGAGGTGATCCAGAGAGGGGTTTAGTCAAAGTAAAGAAGTTACTGTCGAAGGGGAAAAAATTTCAAATTCAAAAGCAGCAGTTTTTCATTGAGACGTGGTGGACATGCAGTTTTCGATTGAAGAAGTGCAGCTCGTGACAGTTTAGCTTTTTACGGTTATTTCTTCTATGTATAAATAATAGTTTTTCATAGGAAAAACAGGTCGCAAATTACTTATAGAATTCTAGCACTCGAAGTACTGGCGTATAAAGAAAAGAGTCATACATAATGTATGTAAAATGATTTGTCGAACCACCTTCACATTTAAATGCAATACAATTTACATTTCTTTAAGTTTCTACGTTTGAACTTTTAAGCTTTTTTACTTGCATTTTTCTTTACTTCTTTCAGTCGAAAGACTTTTACTTTCATACAAAAACTATTGTATTCATAAAGCAATCTGTGAATATGATGAACACTCATGCATTTTTTGAAAAAGGATTGCACAACATGTCCTACGATTTTTGATTTGATCATGGTTGTAATAATCAAAACTAACTCTGTAGTTTACCAAAAACACCGGTAAACAGTACCTCATAGGGTAGGAAAAGTAATAGTCTTCTCTTTATATTTTTTTTTCCTTGTTGTGGTGATTTTTCTTCTGTGTCATTTTATTTTGAATAATGTTCTATGTAGACCCTATTTTCCTATACACTCCTATGTGACATTTTTTTTACTCCTATTCATCATCTCCCCCCTCTCTATTTTGTCTCGTCCATCCCACCACATCCTCCATCCTCCACCACCACCTCCCTTTTCACCACCCTCCCTCATCTTTTCTCCATGTTTTGTCTCCTTAACCTATGTCATCTTATTTCTACGTGAGACCTTTCCTCTATAGGACAGAGGTATGAAACTCAGGGTCGGCCCTAGGCATAGGCTGGGGGTGCGACGGTGTAGGGTCCAATTTTTTTTTTGTAAGTTGGGGGTGTATATAGCAAGAATGCATTTAAAGAGGGTATATAAAGTAAAACGTATAAAAAAAAGCCCGTCAACCCTTCACATTTTTTTTTGCAAAGCTAATTCAAAAATTCCAAAACACTAATAATCCTTCAACTTTTTCTTCTGGAATTTCCTTTCTCACCCTACTCATTTCTCAAACGCCCTCCAAATTTGACTATTTTATCATTTTCGGATTTGAGGATTCGAAGCGTATTTTGTGAATTTCGTATTTTATAATCCGAATTGTGATTAACTAATTTTTTGAAAACAATGACATAAATTATTAAAATGATATAAATGAAAGTGACAATTTAAAGAGACAAAATACAAATTCTCAAGAATGGAACATATTTTATTATTTGATAAAAAATTCATAATACATTTCCATTAACATAATGTTTATTACATCAAATAATTTGATCAACAAATATTCATAATGATCAACTATTTTCTTATTGTTGTTGATATGACAATTACTTCTTTGAAAAATATAGGCTTAAATGCACTTTTCACCCCCTATGTTTCAAAAAGTTGCGATTTTGGCCCCCTTTTAAAAAAAATGGATATTTTGACCTCTTAACTTTTGGTCCTCTTTTGATTAACTGATTTTGATGGAGATTATGACAATTTCACAGTCTCTGATGGTGTAAAATGGTATGGGGATAGAATGATGCTGATAAATGGAGTCCAAACTGGCATGGTGTAACTTTTGGCCCCCTAAAGAAGGATCCATTTATCAGTTTGGACTCCACTTATCATGTCAGTTTGAACACCATGCAACTTTGGACTCCACTTATCAGCATCCTTCTATCTCCATGCCAGTTTACACCATCAGAGACTGAGATATTGGCATAAAATCATCTAATCAAAAGAGGGCCAAAAGTTAAGGGTCAAAATATCCATTTTTTTAAAGGGGGGCAAAATCACAACTTTTTGAAACATAGGGGGTGAAAAGTGCATTTAAGCCAAAAATATATTTGAGGAAGTAATGACATTTGAAATGATTTTGCATCTCAAAATGCTCCAAGAAATGTAATCGTATCATTTCCAGATAAAAGTGAAGTTTTTTTTTTTTTTTTGTAAAACAATTGTATATTCCTAATGGTGGTCTATATATCCTAGTTTTGTTAGGACCATTTTTCTTTTGAGATACATTTGATATGCCTAAATATTATTTTACTTAACTTTGTTTGGTTTGGTTTGTCCCCGCAACTTTTTTTGTTGTTTTTCTTAGGGAACTTTTTTTGTTATTATTTTTTATTAATAATATATACAATGAGGTGCATTTGGCAAACGATGTTTTGAAATGTCAGCATAACTGAAATTTCAAAACATTGTATTATGGTGATTTGGTGTCAACATAGTTTGTATGTCTACCCTAAAATTAATGCATATCACATTCGTCGTTTTAAAAAAAAATTACGATGTATTATATAAGGGGCTCTTTTATCAACCTCCCGAGCCTGTAAAATGTTAGCAAAGGCCCCAATGGAGCTATATGTGATATGATGATCTATATTCCCCTAAACACGAGGCTAAGACCTAGACAAAGTGCCTTATAAACATAGTATAAAATGTTTATATATATTGGAGCTGTTTAAATTTAAATTCACACCATGATTTAAGGAGAATCCTTAAAAAAAAATCATGATTTAAAGAGAAAACAATTTTTTTTGAGAAACAAAAATGATATATATATTCACACAAACAGAAACACCTCTTTGGCACAAGGCGTATCAGAGAGGGCTCTCAAAGAAACAAAGTATTTGTCAAAATAATACAAACCAAACAGTTAGCCGATACCCAAACAAGTCAAAGGGTTCGACCACCACTGCCGACAACCATGAACAAAATTGACATTTGATAGATGTTTGACAAGTGTATCAAATACTATCGAAGTAGTAAAAATATCGTTCCCACAAAGACTGATTTTAATCTCAATAATTCAATTACGTTATTTAAAAGGCTAAAGTGCACTTTTCCTCCCCTAATTTTCAAAAAGTTGCGATTTTAGTCCCCTATATACAAAAACTACAATTTTGGTCTCTTAAGATTTAGCCATTTTGCATCTTTGATCATTTTAGTCAATTTTGACCAAGTCAACGCTGATTTGGCATGTCACGTGTGTAATTAACATTTTAAAAAATAAAAAGGTAACATGATAAATTGTTGAATTAAGAAATGAAAAATAAAAAAATAATAAGGAAAGAAAGAAGGGGAGGCACGTGAAAATCCAGAAAATCCAAATTAAGGAGGGTGTATTGGATTATGATTCTAAGGGATTTTAAAAGATTTTTTTATCATGAAAAAATCTTGTGGTATTCAATCAAGACTCTTTCCAATTTAAAAAAAGTCATGTGGTATTCAATCAAGACTCTTTGCAATTTAATAAAAGTCTTGTGGTATTCAATCAAGACTCTTCATCATTAAAAAAAAGTCTTGTGATATTCAAAATCATTCAAATTTCGAAGGATTGTTTAATAAATCAGATTTTGATGGATTTTGAAAGATTTTATAGTGAAATTTTAGCATAAAAAAGTCTTTCATGAAAACATGAGATTTTTTAGGATTGTTTTTTCTTTTATTTTATATCTCTCTCCCCTCTCTCGCATCCCTTCTCTCCCTCTCTCTTCCCTCCCCCTCTCTCTTCTCTCTCTTCTCTCTCACTCTCTTGTTTCCCTCTCTCTCCTCCCTTCTCTCTCTCGCAAGCTCTCCCGTAAATAAAAAAAAGTAAAATAAATAAAAAAGTTTGCATGGAGATTTTGTGAAAGAGAGTGTGTTCGATTTTGTGTGATTTTGTGAAAGAGAGTGTGTTATGATCATTTTTTTCAACGAGTCCTTGAAATTCATAAAATCTATTGAAATCCATTAAAATCATTTCAAATCCTTTAAAATGTTGTGAATTAAATCCTGCAAAGTCTTTTAAAATCCTCAAGACTTTTTTAAACAAAAATAGTCCTTTAAAATCCTAATCCAATACACCCCCCTAAACTTCATTTTCCAACAAATTAAAACCTCATCTTCTCATTCATTTTCTTAACAACTTCATTTTCTTCTCAACCAAAATCTAGAAAATCCATCAAATACAACACGAATCTTTTCAACAACAACAACAACCTTCTTAAAAAAATTCAGAAAATCACCTCAAATGTTTTTCCCCTTTTCTAAATCACCTCAAATTAAAAAGCTTCTATGAAGGGATGTATGGTTTTATCTAATTCGGTCACTTTCCAACATTGCAGATCTTATTACACCTAGGGACAAAATATAACGTGAGGGGTATCAGAGCAACATTGAATCAAACAGTTTAAGCTTTAATAACTCTGGCCGTTCATACCTATGAAACAGAAGGCGATGAAACAAGACTGTGAGCCATCATCGTTTTCTCTTGTTTACCTCGATCTATAAGTAATTGCATATTGAATATTGGATATACAGTCGTGCATAGTTGCGTTGCGACTTGACAATGGCATGTCACCATTGAACAATCCAAACATTGTAAGCAAAATAAGTAATTGCATATTGGATATGAAGTTTTAATATTTTTAAGAAGGTTGTTGTTGTTGATGAGATTGTTGTTGTTGAAAAGATTCATGTTGTATTTGATGATTTTTTTTGGGTTTTGGTTGAGAAGAAGATGAAGTTGTTAAGAAAATGAATGAGAAGATGAAGTTTTAATTTTTTGGAAGATGAAGTTTTTCTTTATTTTCACGTGCCTCTTCTTCTTCCTTTCCTTTTTAGTTTTTTTTTCCATTATTTTAATTCAACAATTTAACATATTACATTTTTATTTTTATTTTAAATGGTTAATTACACACGTGGCATGCCAAATCAGCGTTGACTTGGTGAAAATTGACCTAAAGGACCAAAGATGCAAATAAGTTAAATCTTAGGGGACCAAAATTGTAGTTTTTGTACATAGGGGGTTAAAATTGCAACTTTTTGAAAGTTAGAGGGGAAAAAATACACTTTAGTCTATTTAAAATAGGATGTAGAAAGGTCCTTTAGTTTGCCACTAGGCAGTAGATTGGTTTGATTGCAATAAAAGTAACAACTGAAAGTAAAACTGATTGTTAAGAATAATAGAGAGATGAGTTTAGATCTTTCGAGTCATCGATGTTCCCCTAATTGGTATACTGCACCTATTCTTATGAATGATTCTCTAGTTCCACGATAGTTAACAAAGTAGTCCTAATCAACCCCTTGAGTTAGGACCCTCTTCTAGGATTACAACCCCTAATTCCTTAGGTGGTCTAATAATCTTTGAAGGTTTAAGCACGTTAACCTAATATTACTAATAAAGGATTATCCATTCCTAGACTAACCATGTTTATTAGAATAGTGCAATTAGGTCTAAGTCGAAAGCTAGGGTCAGTAGTCATTCGTTCCCACTAAATCATATATATATATATATTTGATCAGGATATATAAAACATTAAGAACAATTGAATTGAATAAAAACTAGATTGTCATTCACAATAAATAGAGTTTCACACCAACATGGTTCAATTAGGGTTACAAAGAATCATCTCAGACCTAACATCTAATGGATTTAGCTACTCATAACGGTGTTTACAAATAACATGATCGTTAGAGGAATCAATACATACATGAATTGGTAAAAGAGTGAAGAATTCGCCCTTCTAGCCATCTTGTAGTCTCAAAATCGCACTTTGCTCTTCTCAAATCGTAACCCTTGTTTTCAGAATAGACTTCAGCATAAATAGGCTCAAAATTTCGCCCAAAATCGTGTCACGTTTTGGTTAAGTCGTGTCACGTTTTGGTTAAATCGTGACACGTTTTTGCCTTGTGCATCAAACAACTGAATTAGGGTTTCACCAAATTGTATCACGTTTTTGCCATCGTGACACGTTTTCCTATGTCGAGAGCATGCTTAATTTCCTTATCAAATCGTGTCACATTTTTGCTAAATCGTGACACGTTTTTCCTCTTTGCATTTTCTTCAATTTTCTGCTTTTCTTGCTGCTTAAGTTACCATGTGAACTCCAAATTGTGATCAAAATACAACTAACATTACTTAATGACGAGATGTCATCACAACCCCAAACTTGAACTATTCCTTGTCCTCAAGGAATTCACTTATAAAATTGACAATTGACAATAAAATAACAAGTACCTGATCAAGCGATAGTACCCAAAAGTTCAACACCTTACTAGCTAAAGATGAGCTAGTTTGACTTGTTAGCAACCACCAATTCACAACTCCACGCAAACATATGAAAGAGTTCACACATAATCGACATGCAATCTACATATTACCATATGCTTGAAAAGTTTCTAAACATCAATCAAAATCAAATGTCAATGCATACTTTGAGGTCTTCAAGGGTTATAATGGGGCTTAGGTGAAGGTGGGATAATATTTGGATAAATAGGATACACAAAATCATGAGTTAGGCACTCCTACGGAAATTAAAGCCACAAATTCAACCTATCATTCACCTTTGGAACACTTGGAACAATAGAGTTTTAACTTACTCGGATTTTCAATGTTTTTGTCCCTTTTTTCATTCATTTTTTTTAATACACCATTTTGGCATATTGTTCATAATTTTCAATTTTTTTCTTCTTTGTACTATAGTACCCTTTGTTCTTTAGTACCCCCACCCCAAACTTAGTTGGTTGAAAATTCCAATAGCAACCCCAAACTTATCATTTAACAACATTCTACAATGCCTAACTCAGATACAACAATTTGGGATAAATCCTAAAAGTCTCTAAGCTTGTAATGTAGTTTGTCACCGAACAAAAAGTGTTAAACCTACTGGCTCAATTTGGCTAAAAAGAGGATATAAATTCAATAAAATCAAGGTAGGCTTCAGAAAGGCTCATAGGATCAAGCACTTTTGCCTCAGTGTGCAATAACAAAAATCAATCGTTAGTAGAGAAACAATGCAAGTTCTAGAAATGTAAAAGCATGGAACACTCTTATATAAGTAAATTGGAAAAATAAAATTTGGCCATGAACCTTACAGTGTTTAGATTTCTGGGAGTTGTGACTACCTATCTTTAACTGCCGTACATTCGCCTTTGAATCACAAGTCACTCCTCCTTTTGAACTTTTGGAATATCACTTGAACAAACATTTGTTACTAAACTGTAAAAAGTCAATTAAACAAGCAAATTCATCAATAATAGACAAGTTCAAGAACAATTGCATAACGGGGGGATTACAACCGAGTTAAACATCCATAAAAGCAATAAAAATTGTTCAAATTAAAATAAAAGTACAAAAAAAATAAGTGCTGAAAAAAAAGAAAGAAAAACATCAAAAGAGCTGGACCATCAGTAGTCCAGTCAATCCTCCGTCTGGTCCTGATCATTCCAAGTGCTGGGATTCTCTTCCGCATAAGAGTCCTCTCTAAAATGATATCTGGAGCTAGCACCTCCAACAGCAAAATCAGCTCTAATCGATTTCTCCTGATCTTAAGCTCCTCCTCTGGTCACATCAAAATAATGGTCCATAGCTTCCTCGGACCCATTAAAGTGCTCAAAAGACCCAGTCATAGGCCTCATGTTGAGGGCTACAATCCCAATAAACTCCTGCCCGAACCTAGGACGGTTCCAATACTCCTAATCAGAAACCTCATTCATCTAGTTGGAATGGCCGAACATGTAGTCCAACATCATAGGATGAATGGGTGCATGTGTACCCTGCTGACTGCTCCCTTCTCCATGCACAAACTGCTGTTGGGGTGGAGGTGGTTGTGCCTGAGGCTGTGGTTGTGGCTGTGTTGCTGCCTCTTCAACCTGAATCTGATGCAGGCGATCATGATAGTCTCTCACGAATGTGTCCATGTAAGTGTCAGTCAGAGCCTTCATCATAGGTGCACTTAGATCATTGGCATACAAATCACAATCAACATCCTCACAAAGCCAACATATAAGGCTTAGGTGAGGCACAACTTTCTTGGTACCTGAAGCAAACATAAATATATTTTTGGCGATCAACTCACCAACATTGATGGGTGCACCATCAAGAATAGCAGCAATAGTAAGGAGACGCGACAATGGAATCTCCGAAGAACAAGGGGTGTCATTCAAAGTTTGCACGACAAAAAATGCCCAAGCCTTAGGATACGGCTTGAAATCAGCCCTTAGTAGCATATGAGATCCTCCCTTATACTTTGCACCCTCTACACACAGTTGTAGCTTAAGCTCCTCCCAAGCTTCCTCATTCCAGTTCGTGCATTCATCCAACCGCCTCTTAACATCACAATTTTCAGGAGGCACAATATCCAGCAACTTGTTTATAGCATCAGGGCTATAGTCAATCCCCTTCCCTCTAACACATGACACATGCCTTCTTCCTAAGTACCTAGCATTGGCATAAAACTCAAGGGCCAACGTCTTGTTGGCTTGCTCAAAGATCATGTTGTTAAGAGACTCCAAACCTCGCAATGTGATCACTTGCTCAAACTCAGGGTTGGCCATCAACTTAAGAAAGGCACTCTTAACATCCATTTGATACAGTATTATGTTGTGATTCACCGCATAGGAAAGAAGTAACCTGATTGCTTCCAATCTTGCAACTGGAGCAAATGTTTCAGTGTAATCAATGCCTTCTTACTGACTGTAGCCTTGAGCAACAAGTCTGGCCTTGTTTCTGATTACTTCTCCTTGTTCACTAAGCTTGTTTCTGAACACCCATTTAAATCCAATAATATTTTTGTGCTCAAGCTTATCAACTAGATCCCATACATTATTCCTTTTGAATTGGTTGAGTTCGTCTTGCATGGCCAGAATCCATCCTTCATCACCAAGTGCTTCTTCAATTGAGGTAGGTTCAACAACTGATAATAATCCCAAAGCAGACTCTTCTTGTCTGAAATGTGATCTTGTTCGTCTGGGACTTTCTTTATTACCAATGATTTGATCCTCAGGATGTGAAGACTTGTATTTGAATGAATGTTTGGATTGATCTGCTTGCTGAGAACCATCTTGAGCTTCTTCAGAAGCTACTTCATCAGGATCTTCAGGGGATGCTACAGCTTCTGGAGTATCATCAGACTCTGAAGTCTGATCAGGTGCTGAGTTATCATCAGAATCTTGAGAACCTGCAAAACTTTTATCTTGCTCTGGAGTTTCACTTCCAGGCCCTTTGTCATCAAATCTGACATGCATAGATTCTTCAACACATTGTGTTTCTGAATTATACAGTCTGTATGCCTTAGATCTTTCAGAGTAACCTAAAAAGATTCCCTTCTGAGCTTTGGCATCAAATTTCTTAAGATAGACTTTATTGTTCAGAATGTAACATGTACATCCGAACTGATGAAAGTAAGATATGTTAGGTTTCCTACCTTTAAAGAGTTCATATGCTGTTTTGTTCAACAAGGGTCTGATGTAGATCCTGTTCTAAACATAACATGTTGTGTTTACTACTTCTGCCCAAAAATGTTTAGCCAGATTGTTTTCATGAATCATGGTTCTTGCCATTTCTTGTAAGGTTCTGTTCTTTCTCTCTACAACCCTATTTTGTTGTGGAGTTCTAGGAGCAGAGAATTCATGGATGATTCCATGTTTTTCACAAAAAAGTTCAAATGGCTCATTTTCAAATTCTCCACCATGATCACTTCTGACTTTCAAAATTTTCAATTCTTTTTCAGATTGTATTTGGATGCAGAATTTACTGAACACAGTATATGAATCATCTTTAGATTTTAGAAACTTAACCCAACTCCATCTACTGTAATCATCAACAATGACTAATCCATACCTACTCCCATATATGGATGTAGTGCTAACTGGTCCAAATAAATCAATGTGGAGCAGTTCCAAGGATCTGGAGGTAGAAACAACTTCTTTTGGTTTAAAATAGCTTTTGACAATATTTCCTTTTCTGACATGCTCCACAGAGAGCATCTGAATGATAGTCAATGTCTGGTAGTCCTTTGACTAATTGCAACTTGCTAAGTTTAGAGATTAACCTCCAGTTAGCATGTCCCAACAGTCTATGCCACAGCCATTTCTTATCACTCATTGATAGAAGACAAACTACCTTCTGATCAGTGAGTTCAGAAAACTTTATTTTATAAACATTGTTTCTTCTTTTTCCCTTGAAAACTATGGATTGATCACTTTTGTTGATCACTGTGCAGTTGTTCTTATTAAACAAGACATCATGACCACTGTCACATAATTGACTTATGCTCAGTAGGTTATGTCTAAGTCCATCTACTAACCACACATTATTAATTGAGATTAGAGAATTACCAATGGTTCAAGTACCAACTATTTTGCCAGTTTGGTTTCCTCCAAATCCTACAGTTCCTTCCTCTTTCATGGTCAGGGTTAGGAACACAGACTTTTCTCCCGTCATGTGTCGTGAGCAGCCACTGTCCAGGTACCAGGCCTTCTGCCTTTCTTGTCCTTTTAGACATACCTGTAATATCAACAATTTCAGACTTAGGTACCCATATTTTTATGGGTCCTCTAAGTTTAGTCCTTGAACCATTGAATCCCCTTTGTGTTGTGTGTCTTGAGGTCCTTGGTACTGTTTTCCTCCAAACATTAGGTTCAAAACCTTTCCGTTTAGGATTCAACTTACCATTCACAGTTTCTCTCCTTTGAAACTTAGGCTTTTGTTTTTCAGACTCTGGTTTCTTTAGAGTCTGTTTTACAGAATTTGATTTCTTCAGAATCTGAATCTTTGAAGCCTTAGGTTTGAAGTTGTTCAGTACCTTTGGCTTTAGGTTCTTTGGTTTTGACTTTGTCATTACCTTAGAACTTGAAGCTTTAGGTCCTGAATGAGTCACTGTGTTGACTTCTTCAGACTCACGCACAAAGTGACTTTTCAATGCTTCTCTGGCGCCATCAGGACCAGGTTTCAGGATCACTTCATCTGAGTTGCCTCCTATGAATCCGTGACCCTTTCCTCTGTTTTGATATGTACTATAGATCATAGATGCTACCATAGTTCTATCAATTCCAGTAGCAATAAATTCTTGTAGAGCAACATCTTGCTCACTCAAGTATTTACAGCTACACTTCTTGATCAATAATGAATCATTTTCTTTCTTTAAACTGTCCATCTCCAGCATAGTTGAGTCATGCTTTTTCAACAACTTATCATGTTGTTGTTTGACTTTCCTCAACTCAGCGGATTTGGTCTCATAGTGACCAAGAAGTTCTTTGATAGAATCAATTAATTCAGATCTTGTGAGTTTAGAAAATACCTCAATCTCATTTTCAGAGTCTGTGTCTGATTCTGCATTTGGTGCTTCTTCAACAGATTCAATTGTAGCCATCAAACCAACAGCTACATTCGCTTCATCATCAGCATCATCTTCATCATACCCTGACTCATTATCAAGATCCTCCCAGGTAGCCATCAGACTTTTCTTGAGCTGCTTCTTAAACTTGCTTGACTTGAAGGTTGGCTTTTTCGACTTTGATTTCTCTTTCTGCAACTCTGGACAATCAGCAATAAAGTGTTCAAGCTTCTTGCAATTGAAGCAACCTTTCTGTTCTTCCTTCTTGAAACCCTTACCACTGCTCTTACCCAGAAACTTCTTGTTCTTCTTGACCAGGTACTGCATTCTGCTTGAAAGCATAACCATTTTGTAACACCTCATTTTAATTCTATTATTTTAAATGATGTTTGAATATTGGTTATATGATTTTGCATGACTTATTTGATATATATATGATTTTATGCGAAAATATATGATTCATGTGTGATATATATATTATGTGTTATTTTATTATATAGTTGTTTTATTATTTAAAATAAAATATGAGAAATAGAAATAAGTAGTAATAATATTTATTTAGAATTAAGGAGGATTAATTGTAATTATGTGGATTAAGTGGGAGTTAAGAGAAAGAAAAATGGGGTTATGTTTTGGGAGTTAGTAAGGAAAGAGTTAGACAAACGTTTTCACGTACAGTAGAGAAAAAGAGAGTTTTTGAGAAAAAGAGGAGAAAAACCAAGAGGGCTAGAAGGAGAGCTAGGAAGGGATCAAATTGCTGTAGGCTTTCAATTGTTGCTGAATTAAGGTAAGAGTGGGATTCCTTTCACTAATAATGTATATAATTCTGAAATTTGATGAATTGTTGTGTTCTTGAGTTAGGGTTAGAAAGTTTATGTTAATTGATAAAATGAGATGAATTGTGTTGTTTGATGCATGTTCCTATGTTGTTTTGATTTCTATATTGCCTATTTGACCTGTAAACATCACTGTAAATCATTTTGGGAGATTAAGGAATCAAAATTTGGGTTTTTGGGTGAAAAATGGTGAGAAATCGTCAAAAAACGGGGCCCAGTTCCCTTAAGCGAGCCCCAAGCGAACTCACAAGCGAAATTGGTGTTTCTCTCGGCGTGAATCTCGCTTAAGCGAGATGCTCTCTGACAGCATTTCCTGTTTCGTGTTCTTGTGTCTTTTTCACACGTTTCTGTTTTGAATTAGCTTTCGAAGTAAACATGAAAGTTGTAGATAATTGAGTTAGCTTTCTAATGGCCTTGGTTTGACGTGTAAACTATTTTTAGATTTTGAGTTATGACGAAAATAGTCCAAGAGGGTATTCAGAAAATTTTAAAAAAACTTAGCATAACTAATTCTGAGTTAGTCCGAAACTTATGGTTGGTTTCCCAACTTCAAACTTAGGTATTAGGGTTTTATTTGAAGTGTTTTATAAGTATTTGGCTTATGCCGTATTGATCACCCTTGCTTGTGTTTGAAGAATGTTTTAGTCTGATATGAATGTAGTTGATTAATGTATGTGTGTTACGTTGATGAATTCTGTCGTAAGAGTTGTTGTGCCAGATTTTGACTAAGTTGTGGAGTGTGTCATAAATGATTAGGCACATATGTTGTTGTCGTAGATGTAGTTTTAGTTGTATGTTGATACACACAAGTCGAGTCCATTTGCATACTCATAACTGTTGGGGACTTATGCCCTGGAATGCTTAGCATTCACACCCGTTGGGGGCTTATGCCCTGTAATGTTCATCATTCACCTGTTGGGGGCTCATGCCCTGGGATGCTTTAACCATCCAACTGTTGGGGGCTTATGCCTTGGAATGCTTAGCATTCACACCCGTTGGAGGCTTATGCCCTGGAATGTTCATCATTCACCTGTTGGGGGCACATGCCCTGGGATGCTTTAACCATCCAACTGTTGGGGGCTTATGCCATGGAATGCTTAGCATTCAACGCGCGTAAAATGGTACCACATGCATAATGCATTTGTCGTTGTCGATGTCGCATTGTCGTAGTCGTTGTCGTCGGTCATGTCGTTGGTGTTCATTGCTGATAATGACATTGTTGTTGCTGTTGTTTAATGTTGATGAAGATAATTATGTTGCTATTATATATGTGTATATTTATTCACATTATATATGAATTGAATAATGCCTGTTGTAAGATGTTGTTGTTTTATTGATTTGATGAATTATATATATTTATTATTGATCGTGTATCTCACCCCTTCTGCTTGAAAACGTTGCCTTCCCTATGGGTAACTTGCAGGTAACGAAGATTAGTAGGATGATTGGCTCTGTGTCTAGGGCTCTGATACATATTAGGATGGGGGTCGTCGCGAATGTTTCCTTATTCTTTTATGTATCTTATCTATGAAAAGACTTTGTCGTGGAAGTTTATTATTGTTGAAAATAATATTTTATAACTGTTGAGGCCTTTGTGCCAGGATTATGTTGACGTTGAATTATAATTTTTGAAAATTTATTCCGCTGCAGTTTATGAGAATTTTATGTTGTTTTGAAATAAATAGTTTATTCCTATTTATGAGATTTTGAAAAGTAGTGTAATACTCCGTTGTTGAATTACTCTGATATAATTATATTTATTATTACGACTGTTGGGAGAACGAGGTGTTACAAATTTCTTTAGCAACATCAGGATCTTCCTCAGAGCTTTCAGAAGAAGAAGATTCATTTTCAGACTCTTTAACTTTGAGAGCCTTTGAAGATCTTCCTTTTGACTTTAAAGCCATGGTTTTTGATTTTCTTGCAGAATCATGTTCATTGAACTTAACTCATGAACTTTGAGAGAACTGACAAGATCTTCAACACTCAAGATGTTTAAATATTTAGCTTCCTTAATTGCAGTAACCTTTGGTCTCCTTCTAGAGGGTAGGCTCCTCAATATCTTGCTAACATGGTCAGAAGCTATATAGCTCTTTTTCAGTATCTGAAGTCCAGATACTAGAGTTTGAAACCTTGAGTACATCTGCTCAATGCTTTCATCCTCCTTCATCATGAATAACTCATACTGATGAACTAATAAGAGAGCTTTAGCTTCCCTGACCTTCTTGATGCCTTCATAGTTTGCACAAAGAGAGGCAAACATGGCTTTAGCAGTGGATTTGTCACTCATCTTCATGTATTCAGACTTTGGAATAGCTGTGACAAGAGCTCCTCTAATGATATGATGTTTCTTGTAGCTCTTTTTCTGAGTGGCAGTATGTTTCTTACGGTCAATAGCAGCACCTTCGTCGTCAAGTTCTAAGTCGCAAACACCATCTTCTAAAATATCCCATAACTCTTCATCCAAGCCCATGACATAGCTATAGAAGATGGTTTTCCACCAAGAAAATTCTTCAGGATCACCATTAAACTTTGGAATTTTCCCATAATCAGCCTTTTTATTGCTGTTATTGGATCCATAGTCATATGGTATAGCAGCTCCAATATTAGCACCAGAAGTTGTAGGTTCACTGGAAGACATGTTTTTCTCTGGATCTTTTTTGTTACACGGTTAAGTGTTCTGTCAACAGAACCGGAGCTCTGATACCAACTGAAGGTGAGAAAAACACAAGAAGGGGGGAGGGTTTGAATTGTGTTAACTTTTTTTTTCCGCAACTCTAAGGAGTGAGAATCTGTTTTCCAGGATCAGAGTCTGATGAGTTCAGATTCTGATGGAAGACCAGAGTTTGTTGCAGCGGAATAGTAAAGAGATAAAGGAAGAGATAACACAAACAGTTATACAGGTTCCTTCCACAAAACGGAAGTAGTCCTGTCCCCCTTGCACTTCCAAGGAGAGTTTCACTAAAATGCAATTAACAATTACAAGTTGCTCAAACACACAATAAGAGACTTCCAATGCTCAAGCACACAAGCAAGAGACTTCAAATGCTCAAAGACACAACTAAGAGACTTCTTCGCTCAAGGACACAGCCAAGAGACTTCTGACACAATTTACAGAAAATTGAATAAAGTTTGAACACTTGATAAACTATCAAACGTGTTCCAAATACAAAACAAAGAGACTCTGTTTTCTGATTAACTTAGAAATTCTAAAATATGAAGATTATAAGAATTTCCTAAGTTGTTTATGTGTTACTGGCTTGACTCAGAGAGAATACAATAGCTTGATAGCGTAGTTTTTCAGTTGTAGAGTCCAACATATTCTTCAAGTATTCTATCCTTTATATAGGCGTTGGAAAGAGACGTTGAGGCAACCCAGCACATCAAAGAGTCTACTGGAAGCTTGATCAATAGCTGTTGATATGTTGCTTGATATGGTAATCGTCCTCCAAATACAGATTTTGAATTCCATTCCTCTTGAAGCGAATTACCGGTAGACACACCTGCCAAACGTACGAGGTAGTGGAGTAGTGGAAACAGAGTTCGTACACAGTACTCTGTCCTATTTCTGCAGTCTTGTCGTTAAGCATCCCATGCTTAAGTTGACTTTGATGCTAGCCGTTACTCCAAACGAACGTTTCTTGTGCATCGAAATGCCTTCAGAAAACCTTCCAAGCAAATCTTCAATTTGCAGCCATCAGACTCTCTGTAGTACTTCAGACTCTGATGAGCTTCATATTCTCTTCAGCTCTTCAGACTCTCATTGTTCTTCAGATTCGTTGAGTCTTCAGATCCTCTCGATACAGCTTCTGATGATTCTTCAGACTCTCTTGGACTTCAGAATCACAAGCAACAAGCTTCTTAGAGTTATATTGCTCTTCATTTGTTCATGCAGAATGCTTTCTAAAGATAAAATCTTGGCTAAGATCCTGCACACTTAAACAAATATTAGCATATCCAATTGACAATTTTTTATTATCTTGTTATCATCAAAACTAAAAGTGGTATTGTTGAACACCATTGTTCCAACAAATAGTATTCCAATTAATCCAAGGAATATTTCTATGATCCTCACTCCCTCCCAAAAGAAAAATTTAAGCAATGATTCAAAGAAATAGATTATACCTGATGGAGCTTTGAAGAAGGAAAGAGTAGAGACATGCAGAGAGGTCAGGACGGATTTAAGCAAAGTCAAACGGCCCCAAAAGAAAGGAAACAACTTTTCCAACCAGACAATCTAGATCTTAAGTTATGCAACACAGGGCCCCAGAACGCTAACCTACGAGGATCACCTCCAATGGACAGACCCAAGTACAAAAAAGACACTTTTCTCACTTTACCGTTCAGAATGGTCGCAGCTTCAACCAACCAAGACTTAGATATGTTTACACCAACCAGTAGACTCTTGTGGAAATTAACCTTCAGACCAGACATCTTCTCGAATAACAACACCGCCCGCAAAGCGCAAACATTGTCACATCTCTTGACACCCAACAATAAAGTGTCGTCAGCATTAACGAGAAAACAATTAACTACAAACTTTAATCGATATTTTTTAAACAAACTTTTTCTAAGCACTATAATTTTTTTAATTTAAAGTTTCAAATTTTTTGTGGTGGCCGGGGGTTTGAACCCTAAACTTTGCATATAGTATGCATTGTTTCTATTAAATGAGTTAAGCTCACGAGTACATTTAAAGTTGCAATTTAGAAATATAACATGAATATTTTAATTAAAATTTAAATAATTTTATAAAATTAGAATAAACAAACCAAATTTAAATCAAAATTATAGAAATAGTAATGTGTTCGTCTTTCCGACATGCATAATGAATGTTCTTTTTCTTTTTTTAAAGAATATGCGTAATAAATGTTGAATTGAATGTTTAAATTTGTTAAAAATAAAATAAAAATGTGTGTATTCAATTTTAATCAAATAATCTAACGGCTAAATTCACATATTTTAAATGTGGAAAAAATTGAGAATCAGACGTATAAGTATGTACTCGAACTCTATACATTACCATTTTCCATTATCAATTGAGCTGATTTACAAGACTAAATGTTTATCAATTGAGTAGAAGTATAAATATAGGTATGTACTCGAACTCTACACATTAACTTGAGTTGTTATGTCTTATCCTTCATTTTTTAGCAAATCAAACACACATTTAAAAAGAATTCACCGCTCATTTAAATTCCACAAGGTTTGAGGGATTGTTCTTTTTATACCCTATTTAAACGTGGACAAATGAAGAATCACAAGTATAAGTATGAACCCGAACCCCATACATAACGTCTCAGTTCTCTTATTTCCTTGCAAGTGGCGTGAAGGTGACATTCTTTTGCGTGGTGAGTGGGAAAACACGTATGTTGACTTGATCATTGTATTTTTTTTTCCTCATCTTTGTCTGCCATTTGATCATATTTGACATAATTTTACATTCAGACACTCTTTCCATCGAAAGTATCTCAGTTTGTTCGCTCACACAATTACTTACAGGTAATCTTCTCTCTCTCTCTCTCTCTCTCTCTCTCTCTATATATATATATATATATATATATATATATATGCTTTTTTACTTTTTCATCAGTTCATGCATGGCTAGGGATTAGAGGAGTTAAAAAGTGGAGGTTAGTTGTAGAATCAAGAAATTAATGATATCAATTTGGTGTGCTTGTGTTTGTGATATATGAAAACTTAGAAATAAAGTGTTTTTCAGACCAATGGAAGGTAAAATAATTGTGTGGAGTTGGATAAATTATACATTGGATCTGTGATATCTAAATCCAGTGTAGATTGCTGTGTTTAAGTAGTGTGTAATCTAGGACATTTGTGCTAGATTATCGGAATAAATTAACATTTTGCTTTTTCAAATATAACTGTCAGAAATGATTTAGATATAGTAACAGGTGATCTTTAATCAAACAGTCCCTTATTTTTATCTTATATTTAGAAATTTACATTTTGTGTAAATTTTTTGTCAATCAACTATGTATAGAAGGTAGTTCTTGTTCCATTTTTCTTAACACAATATAACAAATTATCGTTTTGTAGTGAGTTTCTCGGGCTTTGACCACAATATCATGGCTGAGCTAATTGCTGGAGCATTTTTGTCTTCTGTCTTTCAAGTCACTCTTGAGAGGTTTGTCTCAAGAGATTTCAAAGACCTATTCAATAAAAGGCTGGTGGAAAAACTTGAAATCACTTTGAATTCTATCAATCAATTGTTGGATGATGCTGAGACAAAGCAGTACCAAAACCAGAATGTTAAGAATTGGCTTGATTGTCTAAAACACGAGGTATATGAAGTAGATCAATTGCTGGATGAGATTGCTACAAATGCAAAACGAAAGATCAAGGTGCAACGCTTCCTTTCAACTTTGACTAATCGATTTGAACCTAGGATCAAATATTTGCTAGATAAACTAAAATTTCTTGCAGAGCAAAAGGATGTGTTGGGATTGACACAAAGAAGTTGCACTAGTTATGAAGGTGCAGTTAGCCTACAATCCTCAAAAAGATTGCCAACTGCATCTTTGGTGGATCAATCTTGCATATATGGTAGAAAGGGGGACAAAGAAGAAATAATCAACTATTTGCTTTCACACAATGACAACGGCAACCAAGTATCAACAATCAGCATAGTAGGTTTGGGTGGGATGGGAAAGACCACTCTTGCTCAGCTTGTCTACAATGACCAAAGGATGAAGAAACATTTTGAACTTAAAGTTTGGGTCCATGTCTCGAAGCCTTTTGATGTTGTTAGACTCACCAAAACAATTCTTAGGTCACTCCATTATTTAGCAGACGGTGAAGACTTTGATCCCCTCATTTGTCAGCTACAAAAGACACTAACAGGCAAGAAATTTTTACTTGTTCTAGATGATGTATGGAATGTCAATGGAGAATGTTGGGAGCAGCTTCTACTTCCTTTGAACCACGGATCTTCAGGAAGTAAGATTATTGTGACAACACATGACAAACACGTTGCATTAGTCATGAAATCTGACCATCAACTTCATTTAAAGCAATTGGCAGAGAGTGATTGCTGGAGTTTATTTGTGAAACATGCTTTTCGTGGAAGGAATGTTTTTGAATATCCAAATCTTGAACCGATTGGCAAGAAGGTTGTAGACAAGTGTGGAGGGTTACCTTTAGCTGTGAAAACACTAGGGAATCTCTTGCAAAGAAAATTTTCTCAAGGTGAATGGCTGAAGATATTGGAGACTGATATGTGGCATGTATCGAAAGTTGATGATGAAATTAACCCATCATTGAGATTGAGTTATCACAATCTTCCTTCCAATCTGAAGCGTTGTTTTGCATATTGTTCCATGTTTCCCAAGGGTTATGTGTTTGAAAAAGAAGATATTGTCAAGCTTTGGATGGCAGAAGGTTTACTGAAGTGTTCAAGAAGAGACATAAGTGAAGAAGAATTGGGTTATGAATTCTTCGATGACTTAGAGTCCATTTCATTTTTCCAACAATCTGTGAATTCACATTCTAGTAGTATGGTAATGCACGATCTTGTCAATGATTTAGCAAAATCAGTGTCAGGAGAATTTTGTTTTCTAATTGAGGGTGATATAGTGCAAGATATCCCTCAAAGAACACGTCACATTTGGTGCTCTCTTGATTCAAAAGATACTGGAAAAAATTTAGAGAATATTTGTAAGATTGAGGGTTTACGTGGTCTGATGGTACAACAAAAATTTTGGCAATATATGTATGAGACTTTTGGTCATATGATTTTAGGGCCAATTTCTAAATCCAATATTGTACAACGTGATCTGTATTCAAGACTAAAATATTTACGGATGGTATCATTCAATGGATGCGACCTCTCTGAGCTAGCTCATGAGATAAGCAATTTGAAGCTTTTGCGCTATCTAGACTTGTCTTACACAGGGATAAAAAGGTTGCCTGAATCCATTTGTAATCTATATAATTTACAGACATTGATATTGCGAAGTTGTCCATTGACTGAGCTCCCTTTAGATTTTTACAAACTTGCCAATTTACGTCATCTTTATCTGGAAGGAACTGACATGAAGATGATGCCAAAACAGATAGAGAGGCTAAACCATCTTCTAACGCTGACTGATTTTGTCGTGGGAAAGAAGAGTGGGTCGGATATTAAGGAGTTGGGAAAATTGATTCATCTTCGAGGGAAACTTTGTATATCAGGGTTGGAAAATGTCATTAATCCTGCGGATGCTGCAGAAGCAAATTTGAAAGATAAGAAATATGTAGAAGAATTGTATATGAAATGGAGTTTCAAATTCAACTACAATGGAAGAGCATTGGATGTTTTTGAGGCTCTTCAACCAAATAGCATCCTGAAGAGGCTTACCATCGAATTCTACAGAGACACTAGCTTTCCAAATTGGCTAAGGGCTTGTAATTTACCCAACTTAATATGTCTTAAACTATATTGGTGTGGATCATGTTCACATTTGCCACCACTTGGGCAGCTACCCTCTCTCAAGGAGCTTTCTATTTCAGACTGTAACGGAATAAAGATCATCAGCGAAGAGTTTTATGGAAATAGTTCAACAAATGTTTCGTTTAGGTCCCTTGAAGTTTTGGAATTTGCATGGATGAACAATTGGGAGGAATGGTTTTGTCTCGAAGGGTTTCCTTTGCTTAAAGAGCTGTCCATAAAAAGTTGTCCCAAGTTGAGAAGGTCTTTTCCTCAACACTTTCCTTCTTTACAAAAATTGGAGATTAGTAATTGTGAACGGTTGGAGGCATCAATTCCCAAGGTTGATAATATCAGAGAGTTAGAGATAATAGGATGTGATATAATTGTAATAAATGAATTGTCATCCAGCTTGAAAAGGTTTGTCCTTCGTGGAAATCGGTACATTGAGTTCTCCATGAATCAAAATTTGTTCAACAATACCTTTCTTGATGAATTGGAGTTGGATGTTAGTGGCTTTAAAGAATTGCCCTCTTTGGATTTGCGCTGCTATAATTCTCTCCGTAAACTTTATATAGAAGGCTGGCGCTCCTCCTCCTTGCCCATTGCACTACACTTGTTCACCAATCTTCAATCTCTCAGGTTGTTCAATTGTCCAGAGCTGGAATCGTTTCTTAGGGGAGGTTTGCCTACCAACTTGAGGAGGCTTGAAATATTCAACTGTCCAAAACTAATTGCTTCAAGAGAGGATTGGGGTTTGTTCCAACTCAATTCTCTGATAGAGTTTAGAGTTAGTGACGACTTTGAAAATGTGGAGTCCTTCCCAGAGGAGAATCTGCTGCCACCAACTCTTCACACTCTTCATTTGTCTAATTGTTCAAATCTAAGAATAGTGAACTACAAGGGTTTTCTCCACCTCAAGTCTCTCAAACTTCTAGATATTTACAACTGCCCTTGTCTTGAGCAATTGCCAGAGGAGGGTCTACCCAACTCCCTTTCTACTTTGGACTTTTCCCTTTGTCCATTAATTAAGAAGAAGTATCAAATGGAAGGAGGAGAGCGTTGGCATACACTTCATTGTATCCCTTCAGTGAGGATTGACAATTTTCAGCAGCAGAAATGAGATGTCATTGTAGGCAAGTGCACCGCACCTATATTTTTATATTCTGTCAAACGTTGTCCAACTTTCATTTATGAATTCTTTATAGTATACAATTTCATATTCAAGGGAAAACACGGCATGTTGTTTTTCCCAAAAATCATTTGTTTTATGTTTGTTTTGCGTCTCTAATTTCCGTGTTGCATTAACACAGATCACATAACAAATCCCTTTCATTTTCAATATCAATATTTATTTATATACGCAGTTTACATTGTTGAGTTCCTTTACAATAAATTTCATTCGACATTCATATTTGTCATGCTTCATATCTGATATAGTTTCGAAGCATGCTTATATCAGTATATAAACCTTCAAAAAGGGACACAATTCGTGGAAGAATTTCTGAACGAGGATGTCCATTCAAGAGAATGATACTTTTTAAGGAATTGAGAACTTTATGTACAGAGGTAGGACATTGAATATTTCAAAGCAACCAAAAATCATGTTTAGCAATTTTAAACGTTTAACAGTGCTGTATTTTGTAAAGCTTGTTTAGAAAAATTTATAAAAATCAGTAGCATATTATTTTTCAACAGGAAACAGAAGCTTATATGTTTAGCAAGTTAGTGTTAAAAAAAGGTCTTGACAGATACTGCTACAGTCTCAAATATAAGCAAAAAATTGTCAACTAAAGTTGAAGTATTTGGTCTAAATATTGAACCAAATACATTAACTTTATTTGATTTACTTTTGCTTATTTTTGAGACCAGAGGGATTATTATATAACAGAACTTTAATTTTCTTGCCTGTAATTGTTTCTAATCCAATCTTGATATTTCTTGACAATAGAACTTAGGTGATGCACTTGTGCAAGCAACTCATGATTTGGAGATTTCATCTCACATTCTAAATTCTACTGTGTATCAGAAGGTTGTAACTTATTAGGGCTTTTTTCAAATAAAGTTATATTAAAAGCTGTTTTATAATGCTCTTTTGAATCATGTATTATATTTTATTTTTAAAAATGCAGTTGGATGGCATAGTACTCAAAACCATTGAGACAACCCTGTATCAAGAACTGAAGGAAGCCAGGGAGTTGATAATGCACATTCAAATGCAGAATTTGTATACGACATACTCATGTCGTATACAATGGTAAATGCTCCCAGAATTCTTCGGTTACACTTAATTGAGAACTTTTGATGTATGGTGAAAAATAAATTTCAGTTCACTTTCAGCTGGTTTAGTGTCCAAATTTGAGGTTGAACAAAATAGTTTTCTGGGAAACAAAATAGAAAAGTCTACTTATATAAGAAGTTTAGTGCACAAGATTTATATTTGGAGGTGTAATGAATATGAAATCAATCAAACTTTATTTAGTTCCATGTTCATTTTACATATAATTGAAGGTTAGAGATCAAGCAAAGTTAACAGATGTTAAATTCTACGTACTCTGCTAGGAATGTTTATTCTATCTTCATAAGTGTTTCACTGCAAAATAAAAATATAATTGAAGGTTTATATGGCAATTTTGAATAAGCATATGATTAATCTATTTATAATGCTTAAACTTATGCTATTCATTTGCCAGATTACTGGGTAGCATAGTGTGCTAAGATATATCCATTAATGTTTCATATGTTAATCTTTATCATGTAAGTGGACATCGATGAATGAGATGGATGATATGATACGTATGGAGAGATTCATTTTAGTTTCAATTGCAAATCTCTTGCAGAAAGTATGACATGGCAATGCATAATTAAATGATACCTTAAAAAAAATGCATAGGTTTATTCCTGCGAAGGTGTCGCTGTTCGTGTGGCGTCTTCTCCGTGACAGAATACCTACTCGAGACAATTTGATGCGGCGAAGGATTATTCATTCAATTGACATGGCTTTTGCAGCCGGGTGTGGAGTGGCCGAAACAGCTAAACACCTACTCCTGGACTGCGGAATTTCAAATTCCGTGTGTTCTCATGTTTGGCAATGGTTAGGCTTATCTGCGGTTTCTCATTGTGAGGTGCGTGATCTTTATCGGCAGTTTTCTCTCTTGGCGGGGATGCCACTTTGTACTCACTTATTTCTAAAGGTAATTTGGTTTGCTTGCGTTTGGGTTATCTGGAAGGAACGAAATAACCGTAACTTCAAAAATGCGGTAACTCATCCTTATGTTCTCATCGAGAAAGTCAAGCTACATTCTTTTTCGTGGTTGAAAGCTAAACAGACATCCTTTTTGTACTGTTATCATGATTGATGGACACCCGCTCTCTTGTATGGGTGTTCACTTGTAATTATTTGTCTTGTTTTTGGTGGTGTTTGTTTTCTCCCGGCACTTCGACTTTGTAATCTTTGTGCGGTGTTTCACTCTTAGCACGCCTTGTGCGGGGTGTTTCACCGCTCTTTATTAATATATCTCATTTTGGTTTGTCCAAAAAAAGTTTTTTGACATATATATTTAAATAAATTTCATTGCATCTGATTGTGATATGTACCACAATCAAAAGACTTTTGCAAATAAGATCAAAATACGATATATTTTTTTATAGTGTCTTATATTGTTTTCATTGAAGTATTTACTTAGTATATTATGTAAGTGTACAATTATTTTTATACATACATTTAATGATGTGTTGTCTTGCCAATTAATAAATAATGAAACACATGAATTGTCATATTGCTAATTGACGTGGTACACATTATTGAATAAATGTATAAAATAATTGTACATTAACAAAACTCTTTAGAGTTTTTCTAATTACACCCTATTTAATCCTGGTTGCACCCCGAAATGGCAAAATTACCCTTTTATAAAATTTTATTTTCAGAAAACCTATTTCTTTCTTTTTTGGTTACACCTCAAAATCTCTCTTCCAAAACCATAATTCTCCAATCGATTGTGTTCTCCGAAGATTTTTCAAACCATACTTTCTCCCTTCCATGCATGATTTCAAAGAAAATTCGAAGCAAATCAAGTTAGCAAGTTGTAATCTTCAATCGATTGCGTTTTTCTACTGTAATTTAATCTAAAACTCGGTTTAAGTAGGTCGTGTAAATTGAGTTTAAGTGTACATACTTAAACTCGGTTTAAGTAGGTTCATGTAAACTTAATTTAAGTAGGTCATGTAAACTGAGTTTAAGTGTACATCTAAAAGTTCAACCTTGTTCAATTATCCTACGTAATCTCAATTGTATGTACATGTAAACTTAGTATAAGTAAGTCATGTAAACTCGGTTGAAGTAGGTTCATGTAAGTGTACATACTTAAACTCAGTTTAAGTAGGTTCATGTAAACTTAATTTAAGTAGGTCATGTAAACAGAGTTTAAGTGTACATCTAAAAGTTTAACATTGTTTAATGATTCTACGTAATCTCAATTTAAGTATGCACATGTAAACTTAGTTTAAGTAGGTCATGTAAACTCAGTTTAAGTAGGTTTATGTAAACTAAGTTAAACTGAATTTAAGTTAACCTAAACATGTAAATTGAAACGTTGATCTCGTACAGTGCAATTGAACATGAACAAAAAAATTGAAACTAATATTATTGATAAAGAAGAAGAAATTCACTTCCTTATATGCAATCGAATATGGATGAAAGGTGTCAGTGTTTAATCTTCCACAGAGAGTGATTGAACATCGAGATTGATTGTTTGATTGTGGGTGAAAGAGAGTGAGTGAATTTTATAGTGACAATGAATGGAATCAAAGTTTTAAGAGAATTTATATAAAAGGACAATTTTGGTATTACTAAAAAAAATTAAGAAAATTTAGGTGTAACAAAAAATATATGGGGTGTGAATAGAAAAACTCAATTCTTTATTGAATTGAGATTCGTCGTATTTAATAGCATTTACTTTATATTTTTTAATTGAAAATTTAAATAATATTATAAAAAAATAAAATTGTAAATACGATAATATAAGTGAATGGTATAACTAAAAGGAGAAAAATTATTATTTTTTACATTTCCCATATTTTCTAACTGAAAGGAAAAAAAGAGATACTTACCTAAATTACCATTGTATTTCCTTGCAAGTGGTGGGAAGGTGCCATGCTTTTGTGTGGTGGGTGGAAAGAAGACGCGTATTATAAATGCTCAATTAGTTGATAGAAAAATTCACATGATCATTCTCCTCCACACGAAACTTCATAGATATTTTGTTGTGTTTCTTCTAAGTCTTTCTTTGCAACTCTCAAGTTCAATTGTTTTTAGATCTCTCAATTTTTGCATCTGTTGCAGTATTAACCCAATCCATATATTTTAGTCCAAAAATGATGAGTTGTTCACACACCTTCGAGTAATCTTTTTGAAGAAAGTCCTAAACTAGTCGGCACAAAATTAACATCGAAAAAAATCAATCTAAAATCTTAAAAAGATTATACTCCAAGATTTTAAACTACCAACATCAGCGGAACAATCCAAGTGAGTTAACTTTCTCTTTCAATAGTATACATATTTGTTACTCACTACTACTTCCTCTTTCTGTTGGTACTCAAATTCCATATTTGCCATATAAGAGTATTTTATATTTGACGTATTTTATATTGCTTCTAAATCTTTCTCTAATCTTTTTATACACTCTCTCACAATTTCTCTTTCCTTGGCAGACCTCAGTTTGTTTTATTCTGACAAAGATCCTCAATTTGTTTATTGGCACACTTTTCAGGTAATCTCTACCTTTGTTAACAAAAGTTAATCTGTCAAATTATGTTATGATGATGTCCTATTGTCCTTTTCTCAACAAGTGACAAAATTGTTAAAAGAAAAATGTTCCAATTCGATTTTGATGTCGTACTTTATTACTTTTCGATTGTATTTTCTAATTAATTAACACTAAGTATCTCTCCAAAATCTGTGTTTCTACTTAATAATTTATTTAATCATTTGATAAAATTAATTTGGTAAAATTACTATTTTCTTTCTTTTATTTAGTCTTTACTAGACGCCGACCCGTGTGATGCACGAGTTTGTTTCGATTTTCATATATAAGCATCATGTTGACTATTTTATTAGTTGTCGACGTGTTTAAATGTATTATGTATAACATTTCAAAAAGACTACAATAACAAAATGCACCGAAGTTGGAACTCGTCGTACAAAATCTAAACAATGAGCAAAATTTAAACAATAAACAAATTAAATAGTTCAAAATACACATCAAAGGAAAAAAGTTACTGCATAAAGTTAGTATAAGAAACATATCAAGTGATTCAACCATAGAAGCCCATAAGGTCACCTACATTTTCATTTTTCAAGACATATGTCGTAGGAAAAAGGGAAAGAAATGGATGAAAAACACAGACTTTTGGGTTTAGATTGTGAAGGAGAAAGGAGAAAAAAGGGTTCGAAACCGTTTGGAAAGAAAGGAAAAAGAATTAATTGGTTTTTTGAAAATGAAGTTTAATATTAGATAATATGTAGTGGAAGCAAAGTATATTAGTAAAATAGCTACTGGTTTCATAAAGATTTTTTAAACCTCTCAAAAAGGATTGAATTAGGGTTAACATTTATATATATTAAGATTCAATGTCCGTATTATATAGAGAGAGAGGGGGAAATACTATTTACATATAGGTAAAATTAATCATTTATTAAAATTAATTAGGTAAAATTACTATTTTCTGAATTTTCTACGGGGGTGTATTGGTTAAGGGTAAAAATGAAAATTCAGAAAATCTTTAGATATTGAGGGGATGTAAAAAAAAATCTCAACAATACTATAATGCTAACGCATTAAGGGGTTCAAGCCACAAGGAAAAAGCAATTTCTTTTTTAGTTTAATTAAACCACCTAAATCAAATCAAAGGCAGAGAGAATCAAATTCCTATGATAATACAATTATATATCTATTTCAGCCCCCATTAAATAAACCAAGTCTATTAACTTACACTTATACGTTATCCTCGTGAGTCAGTTGATAGAAATATTGCATATTATGTGCAGAGTCCATGTTCAAATTCCGGACATCCGACTTTTTCACAATTAAATTATGTGAGTTCTAGCCATTAGACTATTTGACAAAAAAAACCTTACATTTATACACTCACCATAAGATCGCATTTCATCACACCTAGAGCTAATTAAAAAAAACTCAATTTATTTTTTTCTGAGGTGGGAAAAAAAAACTCAATTTCCCTTTTTTAGTTTTTCTAGAAAAATAATAGTGTACAACCATTTTATGACAACTTTTATACAATTATCTATTTCATACTCATTTGATATTATCCTCTTCTTCTTTTTTCTCTCAAATATTTTTGATCAATAATAAACAAGAAAATAAAAGTTGTCACAAAAATTACCATAAAAAATAGAAAATAGTTGTGCAAATATCCTTACTCTCTTTTTTCATTCTCAAATATTTTTGATCTATAAAAAACGAGAAAATAAAAGTTGTCACAAAAATTATCATAAAAAAAATAAAAAATAGTTGTGCAAATATCCTTACTTTTTTTTTATGCAATTCCTCCCACTCTATAATTAAATTCTCCACACTCTTAAATTTACTCTCCTCCCAACAAAGCAAATCATTTTTTTTTGTCTCCTTGTTATTTACCCTATTATTTATTACTCCTTCTTTGATATTTAAAATTCACATTTTTACTTCAATATCAACTAATTTTTGTGTACAGGTGCATTCTCTCACAATCATTATTTAAAGGTTGGAATTTTTATTTTAATCAATCTTATTTTTGGTTGCGAGTTTTATTTTTGTTTGGTGTCCTATTCACACCAAAAAAAGTTTGTGATATTTAATTAGTTTTATTAGCAAAATAAATCAAGCATTATCCAAAAAATATCACAAAAAATTGGTTGTAATGTTTCTAGCATTCACCAAAGAAAATTTCAGGAACTCTCACTGTGTCCAATATATTTTGAATAGTATTACCTCTGATAGAATAAATCTTTGGGAAAAACACTTGTCCTTTAAGCGACCAACAACTTTTTTTTTTAAGAAGGCAAAATGAAATATTATAATCACTAAGAGCAATTCATCTCGCACAAGACGTGCAAAGAGAATCATCCTCAAAAAATAAATATAAAGTCCAGATATCTGTTGTTAAACACTACAAACAAGAAAAAGAAAAAAGAAACATTACTCCAAAACACCCATGCAAATTAAAGGGTTTCGCCATCAGTCATTATAACTGAAAGCTGGAGCTTGCCTTTTAGCCTTTAACCAAGAAAACAACACAAACTTTACATTGTCAGATAATTGTCCCAAGTCTTCTGTTTTGTCTTTGAAGATCATGTTGTTTCTTTCCTTCCAAACGATCCAAATGCAAGCATGCCAGATCACTTTGAAAAAATAATGGGTAAAATGCAGTAACCCCGCCATGTGACCAAACTGATAAAGATGATCACGAACAGAGTCTGGAGAGATGAATGAAATACCAAGCCACTGATAAACCCTGTGCCATACACTGCAAAAGATGTCGCATCGAAATAGGAAGTGACATGATGTCTCTGGGGAACCACAACCACCTATACAATAAATGTCGTCATGATGAATAGATCTCCTACGAAAAAGATTGTCTTTGGTGGGAAGCCTGTTGCGTAGAAGCCGTCAAACAAATATAGAAACCTTTAACTGCACCTGCTTCAGCCACGCTGCATCATAAAGACCACGCTCCAGAGATGTGTCAGAAAGCATAAGAAACTGATAAGTCCCCTTAACGAAGTAACCGTTAATAGGGTCCATAACCCACCGCCACCTGTCAAAAACATGATCCTACAGAACAATAGAACACAGCAAGGAAGAGCACTCCGCAACCAACTCCTCCTCCCAAGCCAACAGACGCCTCCGCCACTCCCAGGCATCACCGCCATCCTCCCACCCTCTTCAATCCATCTCCCTCACCGTCACCCCTTTATTTTCAGCCAAATCAAATAAGTGAGGAAAGCGTACACTTAAAGGAGCGCCCCCCCACCCAGTTTTCGAGCCAAAAATAGGTACTACTCCCTCCACCAACCACTCTACGAATATTCTCCTCAAACCAGCTCCCCTCCCCCAAACCGACACCTCCACGGATACCAGACAACATCCTCCACCATACCGAACTATCCTTTCCCCCTCCTTCAACCGACCTCCCTCCTCCCCGTACCTAGCCTTTAAGATTTGATACCATAACCCCTCCTTATCCACCAACAAATGCCAACACCACTTCCCGAGTAAAGCAACATTAAATTCCCTTATCCTTCATATTAAGCGACCAACAACTTAATACGAACTCGTATGTGAGGTCCCTTCCCCATCATTCCTACGTCCATGTCCCTGTTTAAGAATAGGGTTCGTCGTCTGCTTCTCTCTGTGTAATCTACCGTTCATGATCTTCCTTCCTAGCTTGCGCCTGTTAGCCATATCTACACAATATAGAAAATGAAGAAGAAAAAAAATCAATCATTAACTCAACCAATCATTTCATTAAACACTTGGAGAACAAAATAGATAATCTTAATTTATTATGTTATTTTAAGTTTTAAACTGCCACATTGAACTTAAACCTAGTTTCAACGACATTTACAATACAAACATGTGGTCATTTACTACAAAAAAACACTAAAACATTACAAATTTAAACAAAAAAAAATCTAACATATATACAAAACATAAAATGTCAATGCTAATGGAATATGAATATTTACTTGTTATCTGAGTGATGCGTTGCTTAAGTGAAGAGATCGACAAGTTTGGTTTGAGGGAGTTTGGATGGATTTGAGTTTGTTTTGGTGTTTGGTAACTAATGGAGTTGTTGTTATGGAATAAGACCAAAATGCTTTGGGAATAGAGTGAACGACGGTTAATTACTATTAGAAGTATTAGAGTGAATCATCAACTTCGTCCCTGAATTTGCACGAATTGGCTAAATTCGTCTCTCAAATTAACGAAATATCAAAATAGTCCTTGAATTTGTAAAATGTCATTCAGTTTAGTCCTTCCGTCCAGTTGGAGTGTTAACAATGCTGACGTGTCTGTTAACCTCTCACATGTCAAATGCCAGCATATACTAATTTGGTCGATAGTGACCAAATTTTCCAAGGACGAAATTGATTGATTTGCAGAAAATGTTCTTTCCTCCCCAACGGATCTTTCTTTCTTCCCCAACGACTCTTTCTTCCCCAAATATATAAAATTGAAACCCAAATTTTACAATCTATAATCTACACTCTAAAATCCCCAAAATTTCTTCCAATAATTAGTGGTAACTTTCTTCCCCAATTTAAAAAACTCCAAACCCTAATTTTTTTTTATTGAATCCGAAATCCATAATCCCCAAAATTTCTTCGAGCAAAATTTTTCAAATTAAATTTGAAATAATGGGAGGTGGTCATATGGGCAAAAAGAATTATCAAAGTCAAGTTTCATCTTCAAGCTCCATGTTTAATGATGATGTGAGAGTGCTTGAATGTTGATTGTATAGGAAGTGAGCTTAGGATGATTAAGTTTTTGATAGTCATAATTTCCTTTTTGAGTTTTTTAACATGCTACTGTATTGTTCTAGGTGTGTGTAGAGTTGTAATGAAAAGAGGTTAAAGATGAATGAAATGTAGTCTTTCTGTAATAATTTTACCATCATATCAGTCCCTAAATTATTTGTCTAACTATCAAACCGATCCCTACATTATTCCAAAATACCATCAAATAAGTCCTTGAATTATATAAACAAAAATCAATTTGATCCTTGAAGTAGCCTTTGCAATGTCCCACAAACATAACTCATCAGCGTCCATTTTTTTTCCCAAACACATAATTCACCACGAACATATTGCAGCCTCCTATACTCATCTCGCTCTAAATCACCACTGTGATGCAAGATTAGTGTGATATTGTTTTCCATCCTACGGATTTTGGAAACTGAAAACCCTAAAAAGAATAATCTAAACAACCGTCTCAAAAACACAACACTCACAAACAAACAACAAAGCAAGCATTAAATGAAGTTTAAAGTTGAAAACGAAATAATAAAAATTGAAAACGAAAAAAAAACGAACAAAAAATGGGTGAAAACGAACAGAGAAAAAGAAAAAGAAGAGGAACGACGTTACCTTAACCACATAAGAATTCTTCCTTAAAAAATCCAACGTTGTTCGTCGGAGATGATAATGATTTTGGATAGGTGAAGATGGTGAAGATTTTAGCGGGAAGGAGAAATGTTAGGGACATGTTTGATGTGAAAAAAATGAAATCTAAGGGTGGAAGCTAAGGTTAAAAGAGGGATAAAACTAGAAAAACAAAAAAAATTGAAGTTTGAAAAATTAAAATTGAAGTTTTCATTGTTTCCATCAAATTGGTCATTGTACATGTGGCTTCCTTGTTGACACGTGTACAAGATAACACAACATGTAACAAAACATTTGAACGGAGGGACCATTTTGATGGACATCTGAGAAATTCAGGTACTACTTTGATATTTCGTTAAATTGGTAGACGAATTTGACCGAGTTGTACAAATTCAGGGATGAAGTTCATGATTCACTCGAAATATTAACATTGGCTCGGAGTGTCTGAGAAAAAAAATAGAAGCCTAAAAAAACACTATTATATTAGATAATATTAGGGTGGGCAAAAATAACCGAAAACCAAATCGAACTGGTTAACTGAACCGAACCGTATTAAAATTAATTAAACATTTCATCAATTCTCGAAGCGAACCACTGTTTTGATAACAATTCACTTACTGAACTGATTTGTTAATAACCTCAATTATCCAAACCGAATTATTAACCATATCTATTTTATGCAACAGCTTAATACAATCTCTTTAAAAAAAACAGCTTATTCAAAACAACTTATTACGATATCTTTTTAAAAAGCAGCTTATTAAAAACAACTTATCTTATGCAAAAAAACTTATTACAATCTCTTTTTAAAAAACAACCTATTCAAAACAACTTATTTTATGCAAAACAACTTATTACGATTCTGTTCAACACAACTTATTTTATGCAAAACAACTTATTACAATTCCTTTTTCAAAAACAACTTATTTTTTGCAAAACAGCTTAGTACCGTCTCCTTTTTAAAAAAAATAAAAAATAGCAGGTTTTTCAAAAAAGCTTATTTTATGAAAACAACTTATTATAATCTCTTTTAAAAAACAACTTATTTAAAATATCTTATTTTATGCAAAACAACTTATTTTACAAAACAGTTTTTCAAAACAGCTTATATTATGCAAAACAATTTATTTAAAAAAAAAAACTTATTCAAAACAGCTTATTCAAAGAAGCTTATTTTATGCAAAACAACTTATTTTTAAAAACAGCGTATTCAAAAGACCTTATTTTAAAACAACTTATTTTATGCAAAACATCTTTTTTTTTATATTTTAAAAAGCTTATTCAAAACAGCGTATTTTATGCAAAACAGCTTATTCAAAACAACTTGTTTTGAATAAGTTGTTTTTAAAATCAGTTTTTTTGAATAAGTTGTTTTAAAAAAGGAGATCGTACTAAGCTGTTTTGCAAAAAAGGAGCTGCTTTTTAAAAAGGAATTGTAATAAATTGTTTTGCATAAAATAAGTTGTTTTGAAAAAAGATGATGATAAGTTGTTTTGCATAAAGATAAGCTGTTTTGAATAAGCTATTTTTTAAAATAAGTTGTTTTCAAAAAATAAGATGGTTTGCATAAGATAAGCTGTTTTGAAGAAATAAACTATTCTAGCTTTTAATTTTTTAATTTGTTTATTTTTTTCTTAATTTTAATTTGTTAATTTTTAATAAAAGTGGTTTTATTCATTGGATAAAAAATATTTGTTTTGGTTCGGTTTTGTTCATAGGTAAGCAAATGATCAACCAAACCATAATTTTGGTTCAGTTTGGTTACTTCTAAACTTTAAATGGTTCAGTTCGATTTTTCCGAACCATTTCAACAATTTGGTTTGGCTCAATTCGATTTTTATAGTTAACCGAACCATGCCCACCCCTAGATATTATTGAATAGTAAAAATTCACTATTGATAGATAAATCCGTTCTAGCTAAAGGTAATAATATTGAATTAGTAAAATAAAATCTTCATATTTTTTGAGAGAATGTAATAGTATTATGCATTTTTATATGTCATATTACGTGATTTCTTCTAAATCATGGAGATATTAGTTTTTTTTAATAATAAACTTTTTGGTTCTCCAAAACATTTTGTGGTCACGTTGCAAATCTTGGTATTGATGATATTTTAAGTTTGATATTTTTTTAGTGGCAAATACTTGCCATTGAAAATACAATTGCAATGACAATTTCATTGCTATAAAACCTTTAAAAATGTTTTATTGCAGCAGCAACAACTGCTATTTCAAATTGCAATTTAATTTAGAACACAGTTAACCTTACTCTTCTTGGAAAATATATATTTTAAGGTAATAATATTATGCATTTTTCTACTAGCTTTGAGTTTTTATATTGAGTCCTTGACAGAATAATACATGACTATTTATTATTGTGAGAGCCTATCAGCCTGGTCTATCACACTTATATCTCTTATCCTTTTTTGTGTTACAGTAATATCATGAAAGAGATGATTGTTGAGGCATTTCTCGGGTCTTTCTTTGATGTGGTTCTTGATCGGTTGGCTTCAAGTAATTTCATAGATTACTTTCGTATAGTCAAACTTGACACATTGGTGGACAAACTTGAGTCTATACTCAATTCTATCAACCAAGTCTTGGATGATGCAGAAAAGAAGCAGTACGTGAATCCAGACGTGAAGACGTGGCTTGGTGATGTTAAGCATGCTATGTATGAGGCTGACCAACTATTAGATGAGATTGCAACTGATGCACCATTGAAGAAGCTGAAGGCCGAATCTCAACCTTCTACTAGCAATATTTTCAACTTCATTCCAACTCTTACTAATCCATTTGAATCTAGGATCAAAGAATTGATTAAGAGCCTAGATTCTCTTGCTGATCAGAAGGATATGTTGGAATTGAAAAAAGGAACTTGTGCTCGTAATGTAGTTGGAGTCAGTTTGAAACCTTCAGAAAGACCACAAACAACATCTTTGGTGAATGAATCTCACATATATGGTAGAGATGGTTATAAGGAGGACATAATCAAGCATTTACTTGCAGACAATGACAGTGACAACCTGGTATCAGTAACCAGCATAGTTGGTTTGGGTGGGATGAGAAAGACCACTCTGGCTCAACTTGTGTACAATGACCCCAAGATACAAGACAGGTTTGAACTTAAAGCTTGGGTTTATGTATCCCAACATTTTGATGTTGTTGGACTCACCAAATCAATTCTTAGCAAATTTCATGCTCCAGCAATCAGTGACGACTTGGATCTACTCCAACGAGAACTACAAAAAATATTATCAGGCAAGAAATATCTACTTGTTGTGGATGATGTTTGGGACAAGGAGGAGGAAGGTTGGGAGCAGTTACTTCTTCCCTTTAACCATGGATCTTCTGGAAGCAAGGTTATCGTGACATCACGTGACAAAGAGGTAGCATATGTCCTGAAATCCACCAAGTTATTTGATTTACAACAATTGGGCGAAACCGATTGTTGGAGTTTATTTGTGACACATGCTTTTCATGGAAAGAGTGTGTGTGAACATCCAAATCTTAAATCAATTGGCAGGGAAATAGTGAACAAGTGTGGAGGGTTGCCATTAGCTATAAAAACATTGGGCCAACTCTTGCGAAAAAAATTCACTCAACATGAATGGATTAAGATATTGGAGACTGATATGTGGCGTTTATCAGACAGGGACCATTCCATTAACTCAGTACTGAGATTGAGTTACCATAACATCGCTTCCAATCTAAAGCGTTGCTTTGCCTATTGTTCCATTTTTCCCAAGGGTTATGAATTTAAAAAAGATGAATTGATCAAGCTTTGGATGGCAGAAGGTTTGTTGAAGTGTTGCGGATCAGACAAAAGTGAAGAAGAGTTTGGTAATGAAATTTTTTGTGATCTTGAGTCTATTTCATTTTTCCAAGAATCATATAAGCACTCCTATGTCATGCATGATCTTGTCAATGATTTAGCAAAATCAGTGTCAGGTGAGTTTTGTAAGCAAATAGAGGGTTCTATGGTGGAAGGTACCCTTGAAAGGACACGTCATATTCGGTTCTCTCTTCAATCAAATAGTGTTGATAAATTACTAGAGCCAATATGTGAGCTTAAGGGACTACGAAGTCTGATGATACTACGAGGCATAGGATCTGTAATGTGTATAACCAAGAATATGCAACATGATCTATTTTCAAGACTAAAATGTTTGCGGATGTTATCATTTAGAGGTTGTGATCTCATAGAGCTAGTTGATGAGATAAGCAATTTAAAACTTTTGCGTTATCTAAACCTTTCTCACACTGAGATTACAAGCTTACCTGATACCATTTGTATGTTTTATAATTTGCAAACACTCTTATTGCAAGGCTGTAGTAAGTTGACAGAGCTCCCTTCAAATTTCTCCAAACTCGTCAATTTACGTCATCTTGAACTCCCTTATGATTTTGGAGACCGTCCTTGTATAAAGAAGATGCCAAAGCATATGGGAAAGCTAACCAATCTTCAAACCTTATCATATTTTATTGTGGAAGAGCAGAATGGATCTGATCTAAAAGAGTTGGCAAAACTAAACAATCTTCATGGAACAATTCGTATTCAAGGGTTGGGTAATGTCAGTGATCCTGCAGATGCTGCCACATCAAATTTGAAAGATAACAAGTATTTAGAAGAATTACATATGGGGTTTGATGGAGGAAGAGAAGAATTGGATGAGTTAATGGCCGAAAGAAATGTGTTAGTTTTAGAGGCTCTTCAACCAAATAGCAACTTGAAGAGGCTTAGCATCTCAAGATACAAAGGTAACGGCTTTCCAAATTGGATAAGTCATTTACCCAACTTAGTATCTCTTCAACTGTTAAGGTGTAGATTATGTTCCTATTTGCCACCACTTAGGCAGCTTCCGTCTCTCAAGGAGCTTTCTATTTCAAATTGTGACGGAATAAAGATCGTTGGTGAAGAGTTTCATGGCAACAATTTAACAAATGTTCCATTCTTGTCCCTTCAAGTTTTGAAATTTGAGTATATGAACAATTGGGAGGAATGGTTGTGTCTTGAAGGGTTTCCTTTGCTTAAAGAGATTTCTATATTCGATTGTCCCGAACTGAAAAGGGCAATGCTGCCTCAACACCTTCCTTCTTTACAAAAATTGTCCATTGGTGAGTGCAACAAGTTAGAGGCATCAATTCCCAAGTGGGATAATATCTTAGAGTTAGATATACAGAGATGTGATAGAATTTTGGTAAATGAATTGCCGACCAGCTTGAAAAGGTTACTCCTTTGTGATAATCGGTACACCGAGTTCTCCGTGGACCAAAATTTAATCAATTTTCCTTTTCTTGAAAGCTTGGTGTTTGATTTTAGAGGCGTTGTAAATTGTTTCTCTTTGGGTTTGTGCTGCTATGATTCTCTTAAAATACTTTCAATAAAAGGATGGGGCTCCTCCTCCTTGCCTTTTTCACTACACTTGTTCACCAAACTTTATTCTCTGAACTTGTACGATTGTCCAGAGCTGGAATCGTTTCCAATGGGTGGTTTGCCTTCCAACTTGAGGGAACTGATAATAATCAATTGCCCAAAACTGATTGCTTCGAGAGAGGAGTGGGGTTTGTTCCAACTCAATTCTCTACCCAACTCCCTTTCTTGTTTGTTGATTAAAGATTGTCCATTAATAAAGGAGAAGTTTGAAAAGGAGGGAGGACAGCGTTGGCATACAATTAGTCATATCCCGATAGTGGACATTTGTTGACTACATTAAACAGGAATGAGATGTTATGGGTCCCACTTTTGGTTAAACCTTTTTGGTTGTGAAGGTACGAACATACCAAACATTTGCATTAATTTATTTTCTTAATTTTTTATTCTTATTTTCTGACTTCAATTTATTTGCCAGGCTAAGAGGGATTCTGCGTTTCGAATGGTTTGAGGGTAGTTTGGGAAATGATGATTTTGTTAAGATTTATTTATTGGACTGTGGTCATTTAATTTCTGCTCAGATTTATCTTCTTCTTCTTCAGGTAAATTTATACTTTTGAACTTCAACAAAATTAAATGCTGATTAATTAATTCATAACTGTCATCTTCCCTTATTTTATAATATGTTTTTCTTCCCACCTTTTAATCATCAGAATATCTATGGATGGTGTTCTATATGTGTGTCCATATCTGAAATTACTTTGGAAATTAGAAACCTTTTTTTTATCCAAGAGAGTCTTAATTAAATTTTTTACTGCGAGAAATAAGCCAATTTGTGCCATGGTTGTGCCTTAGGGTGTAGTTTTAAATACACAAGGAAGCTATGCATTTGGGGGAGGTTAGGGAGTTATTTGATGTAAACTGACACAATCAGTCTCTATTCAGTAACAAAAATCGAATTTCAGTTCAAATTCTAACAATTAAAACCAGTTTCCAAAAGATAGTCTTGTGAAAACTGGCGCAATAAAAATATACAAAATGGTTTGATAGAAATCATATAACAGAGCTTTAATTTTCTTTAATATTCTTGCCTTTAATTGCTTCTAATCCAATCTTGATATTTTTAGGGGATACACTTGTGCTAATAATGATTTGGACATATGATGACCTTTTATTCAAAATCCTACCGAGTTGTCGAAAGTTGTTACTAATGAGGGCTTCTGTCAAATAAAGTTGTGCTAATAAAGGGAATTTTGGTGGATTCAATGGCATCCAACTCGAGAAAAAACCTCTGTCCTCATGGTGGACGGGAGCTTCAATGATGTTTGGATCACAGTCTACGTACGAAATTGGTAGATGCTGATTCTGCTGGTGAGACCCTCTCAACCATTTCATCATCAGTGGCAAGGAGAGATTTCATTTGAAGAACAAAGTAACTGCAAGAGCTTCTTCTGTTTGCTAACCTCCCGGACGTTTATGGAGAATCCAATACCTTTTCATAAATGCCTCTAATTTTCATGACGTAAGTTTCAATCATTTATCTCTTGGAGACTTGTCTAATTGCTGCACAGTTTTAAAATATTCATATGGATCTTTGTATGGTTGAAATTTAATGCATCTTTATTATTATTTTTTTCTTCCATTTGTAAATGCTCTATTTTTTCTTGTGTAAAACACATACAAAAGTTTATGTGCATGTTTTTATCAATTCATGGATACATCCGCTGACGAGATAATTACTTGAAAAATCCTTTGGATATAATGACATGTTATTGTTTATCATATAAGTACCTATGAACCAAAATGTTGCTGCCATATGTTGTAGGTTTGGATGAAGCATAAGGATACTGTGATGCTTATGGAAAGATGCCATTTTTGCTTCAAGTTGTCGACAATTTGGTTTCAATTTCAAATCTCTCGCTGAATTGAAGACTGATGAAAAAAGAACAAATTGAACACTTGCCTAAGCTCTCAAAGTGATAAGAATTGGAGGAAAGATCAGTAGATGATGATAAAGAAAAAATTCAAAGTTCAAAGAGGGTAAAGACTGGGAAATGAGCATAAGGAACAATGGTATCATAGTTTGTTGCGTGATGGCGACTGGGGGTATGGGTCAGGGTTGATGTTGTAATCTGGACAATAGTTTTTATACACAAGTTGAGCATTGTAAACCTTAATCTTTCACTCATAATAAAAAGGAACTGCAGCTGCTCTGCAGTCGGAGACGTAGGCAATATTGGCTGACCAAACATCGTGTATTCATTACTTGCGTTTACTGATTCTTTAATCTTTCAATTTTTGAACTGGTTAGCTGTTCTAACATACTTATGGGCAACACGCCATGTTAACATTGGTAGGGAAGCCAATCAAAACTGTCACATTCCTCTTAAATCTTTTTCTTCGCTCTATTGTTGTTCTCTAATTGTGTTGATGTATTCATCTTTATTCAGTAATACAAATCTTGTTTCAGTAATTTTATTTAATATTATTGAATTTAATTTCTTCTAACCCAATCTTGATATTTCTTGGCAATAGAACTTAGGGGATAAACTTGTACAAGGTAATAATGAGTTGGAAATTTCACCTCTTATTCTATATCCTACTGAGTTGTCGAAGGTTGTGACTTATGAGAGCTTCTTTCAAATAAAGTTGTATTAAAATCTTTATTATTGTACTGATTGAATCTTGAATTGTAGTTTACTTTGAAAAATGTAGCTGGGTGGCATAATAGTTAAAACCATTGAGACATTTCTGCATCAAAAACTGGAGAAAGCTAGGGAGTTGATCTTACCATTTAAAGGCACAATGGTAAGCTCTGCATTGTTAGGCTACACTTAACTGAGTAGATAATGAATTAGAAATTAAAAAAATGAAACATAAGGATAGAAAAGTTGAGTTTTGACATTCATTCAGATTTTGAAGGGTAATTTCATTTATAATCTGCTTACTGTCTTCTTCGTATATGTTTAGGTAGAGAAGGCATTGTTCTTGCTGCTAAAAAGATGTAGCATGGCATGTACATTCGCAACAAAGAAATTTTGGTCTTTGTTTCTTTTATCCAAAGGTGATTTGGATTCAACATATAGTATCACGATCTTGACGCAAGCAAGGGAAGCGGCTGACATTGTGTGAATTCCATCCATTCCAATTTGTTCATGGTTTGTATTCAAGCATTATAATGAAACATAGTTTTATAAAGGTCTTCTGAAACTATGTTTCAAATTCAAAGTTGCCTGCAACAAATTGTCATAGAACATATTGAATTGAAAAGCACAATTCCTCTTTGTTATTCTTCTGACTTTGTGTCCCATAATTCTTGGTCTATTTAACGTTAATTTTCTGCTTTTCTTTTTGTGTCGGCTCAGAAAATGCGAGACATGAGAAAAGAAGGCGATGGATAAATTGCATCAATCAATTACACGGTGAGGATGTCATGTGGCATTTTACTCCGATTTTCATTTTATTTCTATTTTGAAGTGTTAAGAAGAAGTGATCATAAATTGAAATTGAATGACATGCCACTTTGTTGTCAAAGGGAATTTTGGCGGATTCAATGGCATCCAACTCGAGAAAAAACCTCTGTCCTCATGGTGGATGGGAGCTTCCATGGTGTTTGGATCACAGTCTACATTCAAAATCTGCAGGTGGCTCCATCTTTTCTTCATTAGAATGTGTAGCTGATGCATCAATAAGACTGGCTTGTTACAATCAATGTAACACAGAACCATTCTGCAAGGCATCACTCTAATTTATGCATTAGGAATGATGAGACAGCAGACTTCGATGGAAACGGACAGCTGAATGAAGGAAACCGAGCAGCAGGATAAAGTTCGTTTCAGACAGAGAATATCGTTGTCGAGAGGTGTGCATTTTGTGATGTCAGGACTCAGGCAGCTACTTCAACCTTACTCTTTGTATGTCCTTCCTTCTTCATACACCGGGATTCGACTTGTTAATTTAAATACAATAAAACTATCAACAAATCATAACTAAATTCTGATTTCTTTTTCTCAGTTTGTGAATAAGTTTATATTTCTGCATCATTAGAAGGTTCTGCTGTGCTCAAAAAGCCACAACAATTCGTTGGCTTATGTTAGCTCCAATGAGTGTAGGATAAGTTCATATATTAAACATTGTAATTTGAATTTCATTTCATAAATATATGAAAAATTTATTTTACAATTTTCTCTCATTTCTATTAGATTTCATGCTGGCACTCTCTTTTGGTAATATAAATTGCATCACATCATCTTTTCCCTATTTTTAAATTCAAGGTGTAGTAATGATAGCAACTGTAATTTATCACATTGGTGTTCAATTTCATTCATTTTTAACAATGAGACTAAGAATTTTTAAGTACAAATCATTTATCATCATTTATATATCAATTTCACACAATCGCCACTGCAGGATAGTTAATTGATCTTTTGAACATTTACCGTGCAAAAATCAGTTTATTAACTGAAATAACTTTTTTTTACCAAAGCAAAATTAATTGATATCATTAATAAAAAATTGTTCAATACAAAGAGTATAAATCTCAAAAGATCGGTGACTAGACCAAGAATAGACCGCCCTTGCTAAAGTATGTGTTGCCATGTTCATTTGTCGTCTAACAAACTTCACCTCGAAGTTGGAAAGTAAATGTAACTCAGCATTAACACAGTCGACAATAGCATAAAATTTAGAGACTTCATGGCTTCAAGCTCAAAGTTGATAGGTCCCAAGTGTAATTGATGAACCCATTCTAAAGCTGATAACAATCCAAGAGTTTCACCAACATGTACCTAAGAGACTAGAGTAAACCATTCAGTGTTTGTCAAAACAAAATTGTCTGTGCATCCCTTATACAAACTCCTATTCCCATTCTATTAGAAAGTTGGGAGAAAGAAACATTAATATTTCCCTTAAATCTTCCTTCAGCTGGTGTGATCCATTTCACATTTCCTTCTTGTCGCGGATGTGCACAAGATGTACTGCAAATCCTACGTGCATCTTGTCAATCCTAAAGCATAACATTTGCTCTCTCCACAACATAAATTTGAGCATCAATTACCTAATTCAACACTATGTTGTCTCTTTGTTTTCAGATACTCCACAACACACAACAAAATAAAGTCGTATCTTCCTTAGATATATCTTGTAATGCTTTGAAGATAATATTCTTGCTATCCATATCTTGTTGTATCTAAATAGAAATAAAAGAAAAGAAAGGAAGCATACTCCAAACATTTAAGCTACTTGGACATTGAAAATTTAAATGAAGTGTATTCTCATTGTCCACCGTACACAGTGTATAATTCATAGGGCATGTGACTCGTTTATCTTTTAGACGTACACGAGTTGGTAAACAATTCCTATAGATTCGCCATGTAATTTTTTTTACCTTCGCGGGAATCTTGAACTTCAAAATTAGATTCCAAGAGACTTGTACCTTGAAATGGAATGTATCAAGTAATTCTTGCACACAAAAACAGTATGCACTACGAACAAAGTATTCACCATGATTTTCTTTTTTCCAAATGAGTCGATCTTCCGTCACTGATGGGTAGAGCGGTGTGTTCACTATATGTTCAATCACGTGGTGTTCAAAAATTGAATGCAGGAAAGGTAGATTTCATTCCTTGCGGTCTTATAGAATGCAATCTGAGACTCTTAGATCGGCCAGAGGAAATTCTCCATCAGCATGTGAGATAAGTGTAACATCATTTGCAATCCACTTGTTATACCAAACCAAGATATCATCACCATCAGCTATCCTCCATCTGCTTCCAGTTTTGAGAATAAATTTAGAATTACATACGATTCGCCATACAAAGTTAGGCTTATGTCCTAAAGTCGACTCAAAGAAATTGCATATAGGATAATATCTTTCCTTGTAAATTCTAGCTACCAAGGAATTAGGATTTGTCATAAGTCTTGAAACAGGTTTGCCTAACATAGCTAGATTAAAGGCAGGTAGATTTTTGAAACTCATACCTCTATCATTCTTGTGCATAAACAGTTTATCTCAAGAAAGCCAGTTAATACCTCTACTTTGACCTCCCGAATGACCCCGCCAAAAGAAATTCATCATTCTCTCAATTTCATCACAAAGAGAGACAAGGAGAGTGAACAAACTCATAAAGTAGGTAGGGATAGATTGAAGCACAGATTTGATGAGAACTTCACGACCGGCTTTTGAAAGACTTTTACTACTCCATGAATTTATCTTTTTCCAAATTCTATCTTTGATAAAGTTGAAAGTGGATATTTTGCTCCTGCCTATTATAGAAAGGAGCCCCAGATATTTGCTTGTACCTAGAATAGCTTGCACGCCCAAAATGCTTGCAATATTATTATGATATGTAGTTAAAACATTTCTACTAAAAAAATCTCTGATTTTTGGGGTTTACTACCTAACCATAAGCTCTCTCATAGGTATATAAAATGGCTCGTATTTTACTTGCTTGGTCCACATTAGCTCTAAAAAAGAGGAAACAGTCGCCGGCAAATAAGAGGTGAGATATAATTGGTGCATTGTTACAAATTTTGACACCATTGATTTCACACCTCGCTTTAGCTTTTTGAATAAGCGCAAAAAGACCATCAACACAAATAATAAACAAATATGAAAATAGTGGGTGTCCTTGTCTCGAACCTCTTCCTGGAATGATTTGACTTGTGGCATTACCATTAACAAGCACAGAGTAATCCATCGTTTCAACAAACATTATAATGCATTTAACCCGTTGATCAGAAAACCCCATCTTTGACATACAATTAGTCACATCCATGAAGTGTATTTCTATTGAACTCTCACACACAAGCACAATCCTAGTCTTGATCCAAGGTAAAATATTAATAACATTTTATTTCAAAACTCAGGTTAATGACAGTAGTATCTCTTGCTACCTTTTAATTTTATTTTGCTCAACTTTATATATGTTACTTTTTTTTACTCAGTTACTTTCATTTATTTAAGGTTTATATTTGTTACTGATGACACTAGGTCATATAACATTTTTGTTATAGTTTTTATGTAATTTTGGTTGAGTTCAGGTGATTATCTATGAGTTAGAAGCTGCAAAAAGACTGATTTTTTATGCTGAAGCTAATAGGAAATCGTAGCCCGATTTGTAGCATTGGAGTCCGATTTTTGAAGTTGTTTTGTGACATTTGGTCTCGAAAAAAATCGTGCTCCGATGGGACAAAATCGGGCTACGATTTAGCAGACACATTAGTGGTGATCTGAGTTAAGTGAAGCAATCGTACTCCGATTTACAACATCGGAGTACGATTTTAGCGTTTCTGGAAATTTTCCTATATAAGGGAAATTGTTTTCTGAAGTCCGGGTTCGAAATTTTGGAGAAAGAAACTGACTTATGGAGCTGGAGATCTGGAGAGAAGGTGGGAGACCATCAAAACTCACATCAGGTTACCAATTTCATGTAATGAATCCTTCTTTTATATTAGTTATTTGTGCTTTAGCCATGAGTAGCTAGATCCATTGTGATTAGGTCAAGAGATGATTCTGTTCTAGCTCATGTTTATGTAACCTGTAACTCTTCATATTTATGAATGCCATTCTAGTTTATTCAGTATAAATCGTTCTTAATGCTTTTATGATTCTGACCCAATATAACTGATTCTAGAGCTTAGATGACTGCTGACACCAGCGTTTAACTCTGACATATTTATACTGTTCAACTTAACGGACAATCTAGGAATGGAACGTTGTTAGGTTGTGACTTCTAAATTAACGTGTTTAAACCTTGAATGAATATAGGTTCACCTGAGGAATTAGGGAATTATAATCAGGAAAGAGGGCTTAGGATCAAGGGATTGACCTAAACTATCTTGTTAATTTGTCGTTAACTTTATATCGTTCGTAAACTTAAGAAACAGGTTGCTAATGAGTGATGAACATATGAATCAATTGACCTAGTCATCTCTCCATATTATTTCTCGAACTAATTTTAATTTCAGCATTTTAATTGCAATCGCACTCAAACCAATTGCCTCAGTGCACCCCCCATTTTACAAACATCCTTAATAATAACGACATTCCCGAGTAGAAGTTGAAACAGTCTCTGTGAATACAAATCTTATAAATTTTATTACTTCGATATAAGTTAGTACACTTGCTAAATTTGTATCAGTTACATTTTCTCTCTTTATTCTTTTAGCTTATCGATACACATAAAACATGCTTAACTCGAAAAGGATACTAGAATAATTGTTGAAGCTATACATGTTTACTTAGTACTTTAGATATTTTTTTAGACAATAATTTATTCCTTCAGGTGTAGAAGGATAAAATGGATCAAAATAATTGTTGAAGCTATACATGTTTAGTCCTTAAGTTATCATAAAAAAAGGTTGCAATTTAGCAAAATACCTTGCTTCAAAACCACAGAAGAATCAATTCTAAAAAATTTCTTAATGACAGCAACTAGAAAAAATTGAAGTTACTTGCTAGTAGAAAATAATCCAGAACTAGAGCACAATAAAATTTGGAAGGTAGCTTGCAGTTGTAACATTGAGACTAAAAGCAGTTAAAATTTAATCGGTTTCATTGTAATATTTTTCTGTGTAGTTACTCAAAGAGATGAATCTGTTCTTCACTTGCCAAGGAACTTTGTTGGGTGCCTTGACTGCCAAGGTAACAAGTTTTGAGTCACTTTCCATACAGAGATGAATTCTATGACTTGTAAGATCACTCATATCTATAGAGAGGGGAATCACTGCGCTGATAAACTGGCTAGGTAAAGGTTATCTGTTATTAATTTGACATGGTCGACATCATCGATGTAATATTAAATTTAGGAACTGGGGACAAATTTTGAATTGAGCATATGTTTAACCAAATTTTGAATTCCCTTGTATCTCACATGTAACATTTTTCTAGGAAAGAAAAATCTATATTTCTATATCAATTTACTGCATATGTATGAAGTGGTCACTGGATGTTGAAACATGATTAAGTAGTTAGTTAAAGTGGTTAGATATTTAGTTAAACTCTGTCACGTTGAGTTAGTTTGTTCATTGTATAAATACAAGTGATGTATGCATGATAAAAAGTGGCAGAATTTTAAAAAAAAAACGCTCTGCTAGCGTCGTTTACTACTTTAATTCAATCTAGCAATTTCTCAACAAAGTAATCCTTTTTAGATCCAATTGCTCACACCAATTTTGGATCCATTTCACATATCAGTTCAGCAACAATACATACATGGGGTGCTTTTGCCAATTTCACGTGTTTAGCCACCGATTGATCCGGTTCATCAATTCAGTTTGCAATTTCACATTTGGGGGCACATCCTATCGAAGGTTTAATCGTTTGGGTGTGTAACGTGTTGTTGACCTTCATTGTTCAATCTTGTTGTCGTCACCAAGGATCCGAAAAAGTCATTTTTATTCATCGCAATCTTTATTTGATTACTTCATTTTGGTGCTGGTGTATTGTTTGTTTGGATCGGCGAGTACCATGGCCGAATTATGTGTAGGCACCAAATCTTTTGTTCAGGTTGTCTCGAATTGTGATGTTGGGCAGAATGAACCACTTCCTCTTTCGGATGTTAAAGGCGATTCACCTTGTATCAAGATACCTTAGCAGGAGTATGAAAATCATTTGAAGGATTGTCAACGGAAACTTCATGGAAAATTGATGCTTAGCAAAGGAGACAAACCATATGCAGCAAAGGAAGTCTCGGTGAAGTTATTAAAAATTTGGAAAACATTGTTGTCAGGAGGGTCTAATTATGATGTTGAGCTGTAATTTTTTTTATAGTAAATGAACGTAAATTAGTAACATAAGTGGACTAAGAGTAAATGTTGTGTCTATGGTGTAACCATTTGTTAAGATAATGGGAGGTAAGGGACTAGTGATCATGTGATCAAGGGTTTGATTTCTGATTCATGTGTATCAAAAGAATTAAATTAATAGAAACTTTAATGAATTGGTCCAAATGGTAAGGGACTTGAACTTTTTAAGCATATGGGTTCGATTTCTAACTCATGTATACAAAAAATCCGGTTGGAAGGGGAGAACCCACCTTGTGTGCTCAACAGATTTCCCAATGGAGATTACTCACCGCTAAGCAGCTGTGGAAACTTTGTACCAATATCATGGCAACAAAAAAATTTATTAATTTGGCACCAAATCAAAATAAATGATTTTTCAATTTTAATTTTAGTGTTTTTTTTTCTTCTAGTGAAAGATGCTTCTACAGTTTCGTTACAAATTAATTGGTAAATGTGCTCGTGATTTTCGGGTATCAAAATCATTAATCGGATTTGAACCTTTAATCTTTGAACTCTCAACTTTTATTCGCGGGAAGGGAAAAAGTGAGTAAAAACCCTTATATGACCTTGGATCCGGGGGTTGGTTTCGATTGGGGAAGGTGTTAGGCACCCGAACCGACTATGGTATCCCATAGGAACCTTCTACCTATTCTTAATCTTGCGCTAAATTAATTTTACTTATTAAAAAAATTACTTAAGAGTTTAAGTGAAAGAAAGGAGAAAGATGAAGCATGTTTTTGGTTATTTTTATTGATTTGGAAGGGCCAAAGTCTTTTGCCTACTTACCCAAATAAATCGGGATCAAAATCAAGTAGTTCGGCTAAAGAACTTTTTTTGATGGGTTGAATTGATTTTAACATTTTTGAAAAAAAGATTTTAAGAAGAGATGAGAGGCCTCAAGGCATGAGAAAAAAGTATGATGAAGTTTGTTAATTTTAATTGCAAGAAATCCATGTCTAATGTGGATATTAAATTGATTAAACATTTGATTAAAGAAAATAAAAGGAAAAACACTTGGTTACAAGCCAAGGTTTACTTTAAAGAAATTTGAATTTTGACTTTTTTTGATTTTTTTTTGAGATAAAATATTTTTCTAAACTAACGGTGAACTCGCGTAACGGCGGAAAAATAAATAAGCGTAAAGCGATAAATAAAGTGCTAAAGTGTCGGTGCATGTGTCAGTGCGTGTGTCGGTTACATATTACATACCCTAAATACATTCTATGGTCTCAAAAGAAAAAAATGCGCAAAAATAAATTACATCATTTCCCTAATTACAAACTAAACCAACGGCAATAATAAAAATGAATGACGAAAAAATTAAATATGCATGCAATGTTTCTACGAGACTTATTATATAAACTAAAAATGCAATTTAAACAAATTAAAATAAAAAGGCAATAAAATGCAAACACATGAAATAAACATAAATGCAAGGTAAACAAGATTTAAAGAAATAAAAATGCATGAGAAGATTTTTTTCCAAATGCTTAAATAAACAAAAATTATATGAGATAGAAATTTAACTATTAAAGGAACTAAAAATGCATGATGTAAAAATGAAAACACTGATTAAAAATGCATGGAACATGGTTCAAATATCATATGAAGTAAAAAAAATAAATGCATGAAATTATAAAAAAGTTACTAAAAAAAACAAGCAGGGAGGTGCAGGCAGCAAGGTTGGGGGTACAAATAGCAACAGAAAAAACAAAAACGGGCTGGAGAACAAAAATTAAATGGGCTGGGCGAAAGGAAGAACCGGTTCGGTTCAGCCTGGATCGGTTCAGGCGAACCGAACCGGTTTTTAGAGGTGCATATATATGTTTTTTTTGGTTCAAAACTTCATTTCCCTTCAACCTTTCTCTCTCTACAAAATCTGAAAAAAAAAGTCTCTCCCCCTACTCTCTAGACTATGGCCGGCGAAGAAGAGAAGGAAGGTGGCCGGAAAAGGAGGAGGGCGGTGGTCGGAGGTGCTCCGGCGCAGTGGTCGGCCGGAGCGCCGCCGCGTCGGAGTTTTTTTTTTTTTTTTACTTTTTTTTCAAAATTTTTACACCAATCCATCCGTCTTCCTCTTCTCTACTCGGATCCATACTTGTTTTTCTCAGAAACACAACAACACATCCTATATCTAAACTCAAAGTTACGAAAATTTAGAGAGAAAAAGATGAACAAAAACAACCATACACGAAATCGTTACCTCTAGTAGTTCCGATCTGTTCGTTCCTTCTTTGCTCACGCGTTTTGGTCCTTGCTTGCGTTCCTTCCTTGCTCACGCGTTTGGTTCGCGTTTCTTCTTTGTTCACGCGTTTGGTTCGCGTTTTTCTTCCTTGTAGTTCCGTTGTTCGGTTCGATTCGTAACTGAGGTGATGATATTGATTTATGGTTTAGTGGTTTTGAGTTTTGGTTAATTTTGTTGCTGGAATTTTTGGATGTTCATGAGTGTTCATGTGATGTTCATGAGTATTTGAGTTTTTTGTGAGTTTTGATCTGAAATTTTGGAAAGAGAAAGTGGTTTGGTGTTTGTTGGTGACTTGATGATTTTTCTGACTGATTATAACTGATTCTGACTCACTAGGGACCTTTCTGACGTGAACAGTACTTTAAATAGTACAAAGTCTCTTATACATTGAAATGACAAAAATACCCCTGCTGAAACTTGGAGAAAAAGTTGGACCAGGACCAATAACAAACTGACATGTGGACTAAATGACTTAAAATGATAAAATCAGATAAATAAATAAATAACAACAAATAAATAAAAGAAATAACTAAATAAATAAATAATAATAAAAAACGAAAATTAAGAATAAAATAAAAAAGAAATAATAAACATGACTAAAAAAATGTCCCGTCGGAACCAAAAAAAATGAGGTATTTTAAAATACCTCTCTGCCGAAATTTCGTCTGAGACGACTGAAGTACGCGGCTTTTTAAACACTAAAAAAAAAGTAAATCAACGACGTGAACAAAATGAGTTTTAACAACGTAAACTTTACAATAAATAAAATACGCATAAAACGCGGATAAAAAATTAAGAAATTAATACGCGAGTGACATTAAAACGTAAACGAAGTGAAAAAATAAAATGCGATCACAAAACGAATAAAAACGGATATTACGGGAATTAAAGCGCGAACGAAAAGCTAAAAAAAAATACGAACGACATACGAAATAAACAAATTAAATTGGTCAAAATTTGGGGTATGACAGTAAAGAACTAAAGGATTAATTTTTCTTATAATTAGAGACGAAGCGCGCGCACTCACACATTTACATATATATCTGTTGGCACCAGGTTAAACCAAATCTCAACCATTAAATCTAAACAATCCAATGGCTAATAATATCCAATTAAAAAACAAATAATAGTGAGATACACACAATTCTCTCTTCTTTCTCTTCTATGGTTTAGCGTTTAGCCGCCCTCACCGAAACCTAATTCCTCAAAGGGCATATCCAAGCAACCACCATCACGTCCAAAATCTCACAAACTTGGAATTGGGGTATTGTTTAAATTTAATGGTTGAGATTTGGTGTAAATCAATGTGTCAACGGATCCTGCCTATATATATATATATATATATATATATATATATATATATATATATAGGTGTGATGGTGTGTGTCATATTTATTTAGGATATCTTTAGGGAGATTTTAAAGGGTCTTCAAAGAAGGAATTTTTCCGGAGACATCCCTCCAATTTTTAGGGGAAGTTTCAGTAAACTCCACTAGGTATGTATAGTCTAATAAAAAATAATTCTACCTAAAAATCAAACTTGAAATTCAGAAAAGAAAACTTTAAAGAGCTATATATATATATATATATATATATTAGATTTCTTTTTTCACAAAATATATGGTGAATTCTTGGGTGATATGTTTAAGATTTTAAAAAATTAAAATAATCAATACCATCATATATAATCATATAACAATTGGGCTTCTTTTCATTTTTATAAACATGAAAAAAGAAACTTTTATAACTTTCATAATTTAGAAAAGAAAAACAAATTCTCCCCTCCCTCCAAAATCTAACAAAGTACCAACCAACTAATTCTTAACTAACCTATTTGGGGTTAGCCTAGTAGTTGTAGAATCTTGGAGTTTGCTTTTCTCAATGTCTGTTCGATCCCCCTTATGCCAATTTTGATGGACAAATTCATACAGAGTTTTGCTCTTGTTTTAAATGGGATCCTCGCAAATGAACAATAAGATTGGTTCCCTTGGATTAGTCGGTTCTTTGATAGATACGAAGTTTAAAATAAAATAAAAAACTAATTCTTACGAGACAAACCCCAAATAGGTACAAATAGTTGCTCACTCACTCACGCTATCAATTGAGTTAGTTTTATGTGATTCGTTGGTTTTCCACAACCAAACAAAAAGATCAATATATGAATGAGTTTGTAATAATCTCAGCCACTTGGTCAAAAAAAGCTTTAGCTAAGTTTCTTTTGCAACTTCTTCAATCAAATTACTTCATTTATAGCTGCATCAGGTGCATCTTGTCTCTTCTCTATCTTAGTTTTTCAATCCAACTCATTAATATTGCTCTTTTTTTGCTTTTCATTTGTTCTTGAATTTTGCTTCAAAAGGTTTTTGTTTAACTTTTGTTATTTTGGAAATTTGAGCAATATATATTAATATGTTTCTTCTTTTAATCTTTTTATTTGTCTTAAAATAACGTTGTTAAACACAAAAACATGGTCATATGTATTATCGAAAAGAATGTTTTTTTGTTAAAAAATAATAATAACATAAGTTGCCTTTTCACAGTAGGTGCCTCATTTCTTGTGTTACAAGGGTATATATTTTGTTAACATTCTCAAAATTCATCGTTTTCTTGTGGAAGATTAGCACTGTCTTAAGAATATTTGGTCAATATGAAATTTTTGTTTCCTGAGCATTATCATGTTATTCAAAATTTTGAATTGGATAATGATCCAGCTAGTATCTGCAGTGTTGCGGTACTCAAATGCTGCCTCTGCGGTGTCATTCATAGCCGCGTCGCAGTGTTGGCCAACATAAAAAATTGGTTGGTTGTGTCTGAGATTGCAGTCATGGACCTTTATTTAAAACCCCGACTAGACAAATCTGTATATGTATTATCTCTTCTAAAGACAGTGAGTCTATTACATCGGTTTTCTTCAATTTCTAGATAAAACCTAAAACACCCTCCAGTATTTTTATCATAAATAGAAATTATGCTAAGAAAAATAAAAACATTAAATCATATTGACTTGTTCTGTTTCACCAATCCTTGCAGATAGCCGTTCTGAGTTGTGAACCGTGCTCAGATCTGCGATCCTTCTGTCTTTGTTCAATTAATTAATGTCATGGCTGGTGGTGCATTTCTTTCGTTTGTGTTTCAAGTCATTCATGAGAGGTTGTCTTCAAGTTATTTCCGAGACTACTTTGATGATGGGTTGGTGAAAATTTTCGAAATCACATTGGATTCTATCAATGAAGTGCTTGATGACGCAGAGACAAAGCAGTACCAAAACCCAAATGTAAAGAATTGGCTTGATGATCTCAAACATGAGGTATATGAAGTAGACCAACTGCTGGATGTGATTGCTACTGACGCACAACCGAAAGGCAAGATACAACACTTTCTTTCACTTTTTAGTAATCAAGGATTTGAGGCTAGGATTGAAGCATTGATAAAGAAGGTAGAGTTTCTTGCAGATAAAAAGGATAGGTTAGGACTTCAAGCAAGTAATAAAAATGGAGTCACTACGCAGATATTGCCAAATGCATTTTGGATGGATGATGATTGTACCATATATGGTAGAGAGCATGAGAAAGAGGAAATAATTGAATTTTTACTATCAGACAGTGACAGTGATGCTGACAACCGGGTACGCATGATCAGTATAGTTGGTCTTATTGGGATAGGTAATACAACGCTTGCGCAACTTGTTTACAATGATCATAAGATGATGGAGCATGTTGAACTTAAAGCTTGGGTCCATGATTCAGAAACTTATGATCTTGTTGGTCTCACCAAATTAATTCTCAGGTCATTTTGTTCTCCACCAAAAAGTAAAAACTTGGAAATACTTCAACGTCAATTGCAACTATTGCTAATGAGCAAGAAATATTTACTTGTTCTTGACTGTGTTTATAAAAGGAACGGAGAATTTTTGGAGCAGTTACTGTTTCCTTTTAAACATGGATCTTCTCAAGGCAAGATAATTGTGACAACACATGACAAGGAAGTTGCATCAATCATGAGATCCACCCGGCAACTTGATTTAAAGCAATTGGAAGAGAGTGATTGTTGGAGTTTATTTGTGAGCCATGCTTTCCATGACAGGAATGCGAGTCAATATCCAAATCTCGAAATTATTGGCAAAAAAATAGTAGACAAGTGTGAAGGGTTTCCTCTAAATCTGACAGAAATGGGGAATCTTTTGCGTAGAAAATTCTCTAAATGTGAGTGGGTTAAGATAATGGAGACTGATTTGTGGTGTTTAACAGAGGTTGGCTTTAACATAATCCCGATACTGAGAAAGAATTACCTTAATCTCTCTTCCAATCTAAAGCATTGTTTTGCTTACTGTTCCATATTTCCCATGGGCTATGAGTTTGAGAAGGGTGAACTAATCAAGCTTTGGATGGCAGAAGGTTTGTTGAAGTGTTGCAAAAGAGACAAAGGTGAAGAAGAGTTGGGTAATGAATTTTTCGATTATCTAGTGTCAATATCGTTTTTTCAACGATCAGTAATTATGCCACGATGGGCTGGTAAGCACTACTTTGTCGTGCATGATCTTGTCAATGATTTAGCAAAATCAGTGTCGGGAGAATTCCGCTTCCGAATAGAGGGTGATAACGTGCAAGATATCCCTAAAAGGACACGTCATATTTGGTGCTGCCTTGATTTGGAAGATGGTGATAGAAAACTAAAGCAGATTCATAAAATTAAAGGACTGCACAGTCTGATGGTAGAAGCACAAGGCTATGGTGACAAACGCTTTAAGATAGGAACCGATGTGCAGCATAATTTGTATTCAAGACTAAAATATTTGCGGATGTTATCTTTCCATGGTTGCAGTCTCTCGGAGCTAGCTGATGAGATAAGAAATTTAAAGCTTCTGCGCTATCTAGATCTTTCATACACTGAGATTACAAGCTTACCGAATTCCGTTTGTATGATATACAATTTACAGACACTCTTATTGGAAGAATGGTTGAAATTGACTGAGCTCCCTTTAGATTTTGACAAACTCGTCAACTTACGCCATCTTAATCTGAAAGGCACTCATATTAAGAAGATGCCAACAAAAATAGGAGGGTTAAACAATCTTGAGATGCTGAATGATTTTGTTGTGGGGGAGAAGTGTGGATCTGATATTAAGCAGTTGGGGGAACTTAATTATCTTCAAGGAGTGCTCCAAATTTCGGGGTTGAAAAATGTCATTGATCCTGCAGATGCTGTGGCAGCAAATTTGAAAGATAAGAAACATTTAGAAGAACTAAGTTTGTCATATGATGAATGGAGAGATATGAATCTGTCAGTAACTGAAACACATGTCTCTGTCTTGGAGGCTCTTCAACCAAATAGAAATCTCATGAGGCTTACCATCAAAGACTATGGAGGCAGTAGCTTTCCTAATTGGCTTGGGGATTATCATTTACCAAATTTAGTATCTCTTGAATTGTTGGGATGTAAACTCCATTCCCAGTTGCCACCACTTGGGCAGTTCCCCTCTCTCAAGAAGCTTTCCATTTCAGGCTGCGATGGAATAGAGATAATTGGTACAGAGTTTAGCGGCTATACTTCATCAAATGTTCCATTTAGATCCCTTGAAACCTTGCGATTTGAGCACATGTCTGAATAGAAGGAATGGTTATGTCTTGAATGTTTCCATTTTCTTCAAGAGCTTTGTATAAAACATTGTCCGAAGTTGAAAAGTTCCCTGCCTCAACACCTTCCTTCTTTGCGAAAATTGGAGATTATCGATTGCCAAGAGTTGGCAGCTTCAATTCCCAAGATTTCCAATATCACTGAGCTAGAACTAAAGAGATGTGATGACATATTGATAAATGAGTTGCCATCTACCTTGAAAAGAGTCATCCTTTGTGGAACTCAGGTCATTCGATCCTCCCTAGAGCAAATTTTATTTAACTGTGCCTTTCTTGAAGAGTTGGAAATTGAAGACTTCTTTGGTCAAAACCTAGAATGGTCCTCTTCGGATATGTGTAGTGGTAATTCTCTTCGCAGTTTAACTATAACAGGTTGGCACTCTTCCTCCTTGCCTTTTGCACTGCACATGTTCACCAATCTTCATTCTCTCGAGTTGTACGATTGTCCATGGCTGGAATCATATTTTGGGAGGCAGTTACCTTTCAACCTATGCAGCCTCCGAATAGAAAGATGTCCTAACTTGATGGCTTCGAGAGAGGAATGGGGTTTGTTCGAACTCAATTCTCTGAAACAATTCAGTCTTAGTGATGATTTTGAAATCTTGGAATCCTTTCCGGAGGAGAGACTGCTGCCATCAACTATTAACTCTCTTGAGTTGACAAATTGTTCCAATCTAAGAATTATAAACCACAAGGGTCTTCTCCACCTCACTTCACTTGAATCTCTATGTATTGAAGATTGCCCTTGTCTTGAGCGCTTGCCTGAGGAGGATCTACCCAGCTCCCTTTCTACTTTATCCATTCATGACTGTCCATTTATCAAGCAGCTTTACCAAAAGGAGCAAGGGGAGCGTTGGCATACAATTCGTCACATCCCTTCTGTGACAATTTCCTGATTTGAGGCTGAGATGAGATGTTATTGTCGCCAGGTCACCACATTTACCAATCTGTTTACACTTGTTAAACATTAGTATATTTTTTCTTCATTAGTAAAAATAATGCATAAGATACTATGTTTTAGGCTTAACAGTGTATGGTGTTTGTGATATACTGATATATGTTGCAATGGTTTTTCTGACCACTTACATATGACCTGAAACTTTACTCTTGTTGCCATTCATTCTCATTCGTGACCAGATGAATGGCACGGCCACAACTCTTACGCACAACCAGAAGGATGTCGTTGTTGCCTGTTTGTTCCACTTCCACAAAACTCATGCATGGTTCAATTGTAGGCCCCGCATGGGTGCTGAAGCTTGATGCGCTTGTAATTTTTTTTTTTTTTATATATTTCACCATATAATCTTCTTTTTGTTATTCTTGTGAATTTGTTTCCCATTTTTGGGGTCTCTTTAATATTCTGGTGACTTTGTGATTTCAGGTGGCCATAAAATACGAGACTCGAGAAAAGAGTAGAAAATGCAGCTGAAGAAAAAAATTAATTGCAACAACATCTCTTGTCTTGACATGCAAGTTTTCCAAATCAACATCTTTGAGTTTGTAACTATTGGATTAAACTATAACAGAAAATCCCAGTTCCCTGCTTCAGTTGTCAAATGAAGGCTCATTTGGTCCAATACCTATTTCTTTTCATGAATTTCTGTAATTTTCATTTGGTTAGGAATAATGTAGATCAATTATGTGAACCACCTTTTTACATTCCATAGATTCAACAAGATTTGGTTCAGGTTACACTTTAAAATAGTCTTGGCTAGGAAAATTATGCATCTTTAGTATCATGTATGATGATTTGTTTTCTCATATTTGCATTGCCTTCTAAAAAGGAAAAAAAATAATACTTTAATATTGTTAGCCAATCAAAAGGTGAGTAATATTTGTTTTGAATTATACAATCTTTGTAATTTCTCTTTCCTTTACGAGGTTTTGTTTGGATAAACAACTTAGTTAAAGGCTTATAGCCTAAATGCTTATCATACAAGTGCTTATTTAGATTAAATAAAGTCAACTAAATATTTAGTCTAAGTAGTTAACGAGTTCCATCAAAGGACGAATCATACGGAAAAATTAGAGTATGATTTCTGGATGAAACAATTCTTTGTTTAGTTACCACACATCGTTTTCATAAATTCTTCCAAATTATTTTCATATAAGCTATAATGTAGAACGAATTTATGTAAATAAACTGGAAACAGTTTATGGACACATCATAAGTTGTTTTCATAAACTCTCTGAAACGGTTTCATAATTACTCATACTCTAGTAGATAAACTCAAATAACACAATCCAAACAAAGAAATCAATTTTGCAAACTTACCTACTCTAAAAAAGAAAGGGTCTTGTTAACAAGTGCCCTAAGGCTGGAAAGGTTTCTGATGTGGGCCCCACATAAATCCTTTCTTTCCTTCACTATTTTAGAGAGTTCCAAACAATGAAATGTCTTTCTTTCCCTCACCTTTCTCTCTATATCACTTTCTTTCCTTTGAAACAAACATACCCTAAGTTATTTGAAGAACATTAAAATTCATTGACTTTTTCAAGACCGTCAAGTGTGTGTCACTATGAGAATGTTCGAGAGTTTGGCGGTATCATTCCTCAAAATTTACCATATCAAAATCAGCTATGATATTGGAACACAACATATTTAAATTATCATATTTAAATTATTAAATTATAAATATTTTAAATATCAATTGATTTAAATTTACTATGTATTAAGAATACCCTTTTATGTCATTTTACATTATCAGCTGGTTGAACCGCTAATTTTACCAAACACTTCAACCAACTTATCAGCTATCAGTCATCAGCTAAAAGCTATCATCTATAAGTTATCAGTCATAAGTCATCAGCTAGCTTATCAGCTATCCGCTATTTTTACCAAACAGAACCTACTACTTTTCATCATATTTATAATGTACATAAAAAGTTATGTCGCACAAAAATTGAGTTGTGTCATTAACTAGTTTCAAAATATCATTAACCACAAAATTCTTAAATTGATTAATAAAGCAACTTAATTTTTATGTTACAAAAAATTTCTTCTATATTAAAAGAAATTGAAAATAAAAATCATGTAGATCATTTTTTGTGGTATCCAGGATTCGAATCTCGAACCTTTGCATATATTATATTATGTATTGTTTTTACCAGCTGAGTTAAGCTCACGAGAACAAAATCACATAGATCAATATGATTCTATAAGTTTATTAATTTAAATTAAATAAGGAGTAGTTAATTACAAAATATTCTTGAAACAACCGAGTTTAATTCTTAAAATTAAACATTTATTGATGAAATTAAATGCTAAAGTTGGGGATTAGTTTTAAAAATTGGAGAGTTAACAAAAACAATAAACAAGTAAATGAATAAAAAGAAATAAATATCATGGTAGGTGTGGTGGATATCTGTTGCGTTGACGCGCGAAACAGAGTCGTCGCGCTGGATCTCATTTCATCTTATACAAATTAAAACTACTTTCTCTTCTACAAGTACAACCCCTTCTTCCTCCAAATTCATTCATTCTCAGTTGGTTGAAACTTGAAACACGATCAGGTCATTTTCTCTATCTTTTAACTCTTCTTCATAATACACTACTTACTATTTTATGTGTTGTGTTCAGAACCTATGTAACTCTCTTTGGTTGGTTTTGGTTTGGTGGTGTTTGATTGGATATTGAAGTGTACTCCTCTCAATTACTAAGTATCTATGGTTTCAATACAATATTAATTACTTTTTTCCAATTATAACTCTAATTAATACTACTTTGGCAACTCCCAATTCAATATATTCTACTTTACATCTATGATAAAGAGGAATGCACCAATAGTTGATAAGGACACTCAAAATCATTTTTCTCTCTCTTTCACTTATACAGTTTTTCTTAATAAGTGTGAAATGAGCCAAGGGCTCAATTTAAATGGGACGGAGGAGGGAGTATTTGTACTAAGTTACTTGTTGATTAGGACTTTACTTACTAACCAAGTTAACTGTGATTAGATAACCCTTTGGTCAATAAAAGGGTGTTGTGGGGCGGGTTCTGCACGTCTGTTTTTTGGCGGTCTTAGTTCTTGATTCCTGCGGGTTTTTCTGGCCACTGGGTAGTTGTGGTTGCTTTTCTGCTGCAGTAACAGTCTGCCTATCTTGGCCCTTGGTGTTCTGTTTGTGCTTCCAGTTAGTTTTTAGTGTGTCCTGCCAGTTAGTTGCTTTTGTAGGCATTTTTTGGTTTTGGTTGCCTATGTGCATATTGTTGTGTTTCGTATATATGCGGCGCTTTTTGTTTGTTTAAGACTAGCTTTGCGCGTGTTGTGTAAGTTAAGCGCTGTTTAAAAAAAAAATACTATTTATATTTCTATATCTCAAGGTGTATACATCATTGTGTCCACCAAACATTTTTTTTGATGAAATCTAAGGTGAAAGTATACTACTCTAAATCTTAAGACTATCCCTGTAATGTTGTCTTTACAGTAACAGTGTTGACTTCATGGAATCGATGTCATCTTCATCATCATCCTTCAATTTGACTTCTCAACAATGGATCTACGACGTGTTCATAAATTTCAGAGGGGAAGACACGCGTAAGAGCTTGGTTTCTCATCTATATGCAGCTCTCTCAAACGCGGGAATCAACACTTTTCTTGACGATGAAAAGCTTAAAAAGGGATGGGAAGTAGAACCAGAACTATTGCGAGCTATACAAGGGTCTCAAATATGTTTAGTTATTTTCTCAGAACACTACACAGAATCTAGTTGGTGTCTTGTTGAGCTGGTGAAAATCATGGAACACCGCAAAACTAATAATAACGGTCCAGTGGTTATCCCTATATTTTACCATGTTGACCCTTCTGTCGTTCGTCGTCAGGTGGGTGATTTTGGAAAAGCTTTGGAAGCTATTACCAAAAGAATTCACCCACCGAAAGAGAGGCAGGAACTTTTGCGGACATGGAAGCGTGCTCTTACCCAAGCTGCAAATATTTCCGGATGGGATTCCAGCATTTTCAGGTATAGAATCAAGAAAGAACATTTAATTTGTTCAAATACGATAAGTAGTCCTTAAGCTATTATCACTGCATCAAATTAGTCTGTTAGTAGGCTTAAAAACATGATAGAGAATGATAATTTGGGGACTAACTTGATGGAATAAAAATAGTTTTAAGGACTATTTATTATGTTTCTACAGTTCAAAACGTCAGAGATCAAACTGAAGAGAGTAATAGTTTAGGGACCAAACTGATAGTTTATTCATAATCAATCATTTCTTGTGGTTCTTGCTTCTTTTTATCAATTTTATCCTTTTCATTCTATCTGTTTTATAATCATAGTTATTTAATTGAACTTGAAGGAGTGAAAGTGAACTAGTGAATAAAATTGTTGAGGAAGTTTTGAGAAAGCTGGAAAACACATTCTTGCCTACTACAGAATTCCCAGTTGGACTAGAGTCCCGTGTGGACGAAGTGATTCTGTCGATTGAAAATCAATCAAGCAAAGTTTCTATGGTAGGAATTTGGGGAATGGGCGGATTGGGTAAAACTACCACAGCCAAAGGCATCTACAATAAGATTCATCGCAAATTTGTGCATAGAAGTTTCATTGAGAATATTAGACAAACATGCGAATCAGATAAAGGGTATATTCGTTTACAACAACAACTTCTTTCAGATCTCTTCAAAACAAAGGAGAAGATACACAACATTGCATCAGGTACAATTACAATCAACAAAAGACTCTCTGCAAAAAAGGTGCTCATTGTACTTGATGATGTGACCAAAGTACAGCAGGTAAAAACCCTATGTGGAAATTATAAATGTTTAGGTTTGGGAAGTGTACTAATTGTTACAACCAGAGATGCACACGTGCTTAAGTCGCTTGAAGTTGACTGTGTCTGTACAGCGAAACAAATGGATGAAAATGAGTCCCTTGAGCTTTTCAGTTGGCATGCTTTTAGAAATGCGACCCCAAGAGCAAACTTCAGTGATCTCTCAAGAAATGTAGTTAATTACTGCGGTGGATTACCCCTGGCTGTTGAAGTCCTCGGATCTTACTTATTTGAAAGGACAAAAGAAGAATGGAAAAGTGTGCTATCAAAATTAGAAAAAATTCCCCATGAAGAAGTGCAAGAGAAATTGAGAATAAGCTATGATGGTTTGACAGATGACACGAAAAAGGCTATTTTTCTTGATGTATGTTGTTTCTTTATCGGCAAGGAGAGAGACTATGTTACCGAGATACTAAATGGTTGTGGACTTTTTGCTGGTATAGGAATAGCTGTCCTCATAGAAAGGAGCCTTCTAAAAGTTGAAAAGAATAACAAGCTTGGAATGCATGATTTAATAAGAGACATGGGAAGAGAAATTATTCGTGGAAGTTCAACAAATGATCCAGGGGAGCGTAGTCGGCTGTGGTCTCATGAGGATGCACATAGTGTTTTGACAAAGAATACGGTAAGAACTGACTCTATACAGTTGAAACTTTTTTATTATCTTGCATAATCTTATCGTGATCATAAAATTTTGTTTTCCTTCTGATGTTTATGACAAGTGTGCTTGGGCCGCACCGCACCTCTTCTGTTTTATTATCACTTTCTAACATGTAAACTCTGTTGAGATTTGTATATGATTTGTTTCCTTTCTGCTATGATATCCCTATAGATTGGGGTTTGATTGTCATTACTTGGGTGAGGTATCCCTGTATGATTTGATTGTAATTCCTTTTTAACTTGAGTGAAGTTTCTCTCAAGCAATTTAACCCATTTCATTCAAGATAAACCAAAAACATTTTCTGTTCTTTTCTCAGCCTTTTTCCTTCACATGCAGGGAACACAAAAAGTTGAGGGATTGATTTTGAACTTGCAAAGAAAAGGAAGAGATAAATTCAGTACCAATGTTTTCCAGCAGATGCAGAACATGAGACTTTTGCAACTTGATTGTGTTGACCTCACTGGAGATTTTGGACAGCTTTCCAAACAACTGAGATGGGTCAATTGGCAACGATCTACCTTCAGCTGTATACCTAATGACTTTTATCAAGGAAATCTAGTTGTTTTGGAATTAAAATTTAGCAATGTTAAACAAGTTTGGAAGGAAACCAAGGTATGATAACATTTTATTTTAAAACTCAGGTTGATGACAATAGTATCTCTAGCTACCTTTTCATTTCGCATTTTCCTCTCTAACTTTTCTTTAAATAATTATGTTCTCGCAGTTGTTGGACAAGCTAAAAATACTCAATCTCAGTCATTCCAAGTACTTGAAAAGTACCCCTGACTTTTCTAAATTACCTAATCTAGAAAAGCTCATTATGAAGGATTGTCCAAGTTTGTCCGAGATACACCCGTCCATTGGAGTTCTCAAGAAGCTTCTTCTGATAAATTTGAAGGACTGTACAAGTCTTGGCAATCTACCTAGGGAGATCTATCAGCTGATATCTGTGAAAACTCTCATCATTTTTGGTTGTTCAAAGATTGACAAATTGGAAGAAGATATAGTGCAAATGAAATCCTTGACAACTCTAGTTGCAGCAAATACTGGCGTCAAACAAGCACCCTTTTCCATTGTCAGATCAAAAAGCATTGTGTATATATCCCTATGCGGATATGAAGGATTATCACGTGATGTTTTTCCATCTCTCATTTGGTCTTGGATGTCACCAACAATGAATCCCTTGCCACATACTCCCCTCACATCCTTGGATGTAGAGAGTAATAATTTGGTTTTGGGTTATCAATCATCAATGCGCAGTAGTTGTTCAGAACATAGAAGTATTAGAGTAGAATGCCAATCGGTGATTCAATTAATTCAAAAATTAACAAGTTTTCTTGATGGTCTATATGGTGCAAATCTTACTGAATCGGAAACATCGCATGCATCAAAAATCTCGGATATTTCCTTGAAATCTCTTTTGATTACAATGGGAAGTTGCCACATAGTCGCCGATGCTCTTGGCAAGAACTTATCACAGGTTCCTCTTCTATCCTCTTACCTTTACTGATATCTATAATTGTTTAAGAGAAATGGAATGAATTTCTATTTTTCATTATTTTTCTTTATATGGTAAAAGTTTCTTGAAGATACAGATTTATTCAAATATCTATCAGATAAAGTATCATAAGTGCTAGGATCCAGCATGTGACATAGACATTAAATCAATTTATTTTTCTTTAACTTCATATCTGTTACTTTTATTTGTTTAATGTTCATATTTATTACATGTTTCTCTTCATTCTGTGAGCTAACTCATACACAGTACGTATCTTTAACTTGAAAAGGGTAGTTGAATAATTCTTGAGGCTATGCAGGTTTAAGATTAAAATTATATTTGTGTTGAAGTGATCAATGTATTGGATCTTCTTATTATGAAGTACAAAGCATCATCAGTTTTGCAAAAGAAAAAAATCCCTTAATTCTTCTTTCACACAATGATATGTATGACATATCAGTTTTGCAGCTATTATCAAAGCATAAATCTGTTCTTATATTTAACTGTTGATGGGTGTGATACAAAACTATTGCCTGTTTTCATTAAAGCGGTAACCTTGTGTATATATTTTTCTGTGTAGTGAAGGTGCACTATTTTGACACTATAAATGGTACAAAATGACCATTTTCATAGCATAATTACATAAATAACAAAGCATATGTTCATGATACAGGGATTGACAACCAATGATTCTAGTGATTCTTTCCTTCTGGGCGACAATTACCCTTCTTGGTTAGCCTATACAAGTGAAGGACCTTCAGTACGATTTGAAGTGCCCGAAGATTGTGATAGTTGCTTGAAGGGAATAACTTTATATGTTGTTTATTCATCCATGTCTGAAAACATGGAAACTGAATGTCTGATTAGTGTTTTGATCATTAATTACACAAAATGCACGCTTCATATATACAAGCGAGACACAGTAATGTCCTTTAACGATGAAGATTGGCAGAGTGTAATATCAAATTTAGCAGTTGGGGACAATGTGGGGATATTTGTAGCTTTTGGGCATGGATTGACTGTTAAGAAGACAGTTGTCTATCTAACATATGCCGAGTCAAATGCTATGCAAATTGAGCCATCAATTACTGTGGAAGTTAAACCATCTAGTGAAGTGAAAATGGAGCCATTACCTGAACCGGAAATGCAACCATCATCTAATGTGAAAACGGAGCCATCACTAGAAGATGAAGTGCAGCCATCACCTGATGTGAAGATGGAGCCATTACCTGAACCGGAAATGCAACCATCATCTAATGTGAAAACGGAGCCATCACTAGAAGATGAAGTGCAGCCATCACCTGATGTGAAGATGGAGCCATTACCTGAACTGGAAGTGCAACCATCATCTAATGTGAAAAAGGAGCCATCGCCTGAAGATGAAGTGCAAGCATCCCTTGATGTGAAGATGGAGCCATCGCCTATCATCAAGAATGAGCCATTACCTATGAGAAATAAAAAAATATTTGTAAGATTTTCAAAGAGAGTGGGAAAATGTTTATGCTTGAATCGGAATAGAGGTCTCAACAATTTTTAATTGTCCACACCTTTGTCAAAATTTTGAATTTCCTTGTATGTGTTTTGTAATATTTGTATGGAAGGGAAAAATCCATATGAATGTACTATTAGTGAATGAAGTGGTCATTGGTCATGAACATTAGAATAATACTCTCCCCTGCAGCCATGTCGATTTTATCCTTGCAACTAGCGCAAGTGTAAAACTCTGCGTTAGTTAATTAGCGCCGCGTGAGTTAACTAGCGCGGCGTTAGTTAACTCACGCCACGTCCTTTCTTAAACAAGTGAGAACACCTCATTTTCTCATTTCTCATTTAAAATCTTAAAAATTCTCCAAAATCTCTCTCGAATCACCAAATCCAAAATTCGTTCAAGTTCAAGTCAAACAACTCTCCAATAACAAGTAAGTTTTCATAATCAAACACCATTAACCTTTTATGTTTATATGTTAGATTTTTTTCTCTTAAATTAGAAATTTTTTAAATTTATGGTTTGTTTAAATTTTGGTTTTTTGGCAAGAAATCATATAATGTTTATATGAAAATGACTTGTGTTGCTTAAATGTTTAGTTGTTTGCATGTTTATGTTGTAGGTTTTGAGTTTTAGAGAATTTTTTGAGATTTAGGGTTTCTTTAAATTTTGATTTTGTTTGCATGAAATGATACAATGTTTGTAAATGACTTATGTTGCTTAATTATGGTTAGATGTTTGCATGTTGATGTTGTAGTTATGAGTTATAGGGTTTATGTATAATTTGCACTCCAAGTGTTTGATGAAATGTTTAAATGTGTTTTTCATTTATTATTTTTAATTTCTTATTGTGTAGATTTGAAACAATGGTCAGGTGGATCGACGTTTGTGCACAATTCAACGACAGAAAACCTCAGAGGTTGAAGGTTCGGTGTCTTGGTATAACGTTAAGAGGTCTCAAGGATCAGCTGGATGAATTCAACAAAAGAGTCAACCCCCGAGACACAAGGAAGGTGGAATACGTTCGGTATAAACGTCCAACGTTCGACGATAGAAGAGTATCATTCACTTGGGTGGAATTGACGAACGACGAAGACGTGACGACCATGTTTTGGGAGCACAGCATATTCCAGCGGATCGATATGCGAGCAACGTTGGTGAGATCAACTGAAGATATCATCAAAAGTCTGATTCCGTCAAAAGATCGTGATTAGGTGCCGGTCGTGATTAGGTAGGGAATGCACCTTCAAACTACAATAATCATCTTACCCTGAAATGGAAATTCAAACTTGCTAAACGTCAGGACTCCGGCATTCTCATTGTCCCGTTCAAAAGATTAAATTTTTCTCATGCTTGTTTAGATGAAAGTATTGAAGTGTCAAGGAATGAACCTCATTTTTTTGACACTTGGATACTGTCATTTAAACCAAGCCTAAGAAGAATTTAATCTTTTGAATTGAACAATGGAATTGTCGGGCGAATGTTGGAGTCTTGGAGTTTAGCCACTTGAATTTGTCATTTTAGAGGTAAGATGATTGTTGTAGTTTGAAGGTGCAACCCGAATGTATTATATAAGTCTGATTCCGCTAGAATATCGTTATTAGGTAGGGAATTGCACCTTCCAACTACAACAATTGTGTTACTCTTGATGAGGCAATTCAAATTTGTTAAACGGCAGGACTCCAGCATTCGTCCGAAAGTGTTTTTGTTCCATTCGAAATGTTAAATTCTTGTTGGCTTCGTTTAAATGATGGTATGGAAGTGTCAAGGTCTGAACCTCATTCTGTTGGCACTTGGATACTATCATTTAAAACCAAGACCAACGAGAATTTAACATTTTGAATGAAACAAAAGCACTTTTGGACGAATGTTGGAATCCTGCTGCTTAACAACTCTAAATTTGCATCATTAAGAGGTAACACAATTGTTGTAGTTGAAAGGTGTAATTCCGAATGTAATGTCATGTAATGATAGACTATATTTAGGAACTTTATGTAATGTAATGTAACTTTTATTCGAATTTATACAATACGCAACTTTATTCGAATTTATTTATTACAATTCTTTATTCAAATTCACGTTAAGTTTAATTAGTCTTTATTCGAATTCATGTTAAGTTTATTTAGTCTTTATGCACTTCGAATTATTCATTAAATAATTGATACATATAACAAAATTCATTAAATGCAAAATTAGAAAATAAAAGCAAATATAAAAATAAAAGCAAATATATATATAACAACATCTCATTTTATTAATCAACTTCATACAATAATTGATACATTGTTACATTGATACATTTATTCGAATTTACTAAATAGTATACTTATTTTCTTTTGGGGTAAAAAGTAACCAGTTTTGATGGGGTAAAATAGTGAACAACCTTCTTGGGGGAAATACATCATCAACCCTTGATATAAATCTAAATCTGGTTCTTTTTATACTCGAAAAAGAATCTTGTTACCGACGGTAAAAAGATTTTGGGGTAAAAAGAAGCAAATTTAATTTTATCTCAAGGGTCGATCACTTACCCAAGTCGGATACTCACTATTTTATCCCTAGAAGACTGATCACTTTTGCCCCCAAAGAGACTATTGAAAGAAAAAGAAAAAAAAAAGAGAAATAGAGGGAGAGAGTGAGAAGGGAGAGAAAGTGAGATGGTGTGAAGAAATATGGAAGTATGGAGGGGTATTTATATATGACAATGGTAGTATAAGTTATAAAAAAAACATAAATGTGGTCAAAAAAACGTGTAAATGGTGTAAAAACGTGTAGATTGAATGTTGAAAACCGACAATCGTCCACAAAAACGTGTGTTCTTAAGTTCTAACCACGGCCAACGTGCATGACTTAACTCGCGCACATGTCAGTTGTACGTGACTTAAGTTACGCAAATGTTATAAGGTGCATGAGTTAATTCACGCTGCGTGACTTAACTCGCGTAGGGGCATTTTCGGAAATCATGCAGGACGGGAGTGTTTCATGCAGGGGGAGAGCAGTATTCTAAACATTAAAAATACTCTCTTTTTCTTCTTTCTGATCAAGTGGTTTAGGGACCAGAAAATTGCTGCTAAATAGTATCATGTTTATCCATACGAATTTTCATGAATGCGTCCTTAATAGAAAATGCTCATTTTTTATTTTATAAACAAAAAATTCCATTCCTCTTTAGGTTTTTTTTTATAAAAATAAAATGATATTCATTTATTCAATATCGATAGAAATGTAAAGGATGAATTTACGAACAAATTCACAACATATAAGTTAATAACATACAATGACAAAATGACTTATAAACAATATGATAAACTTAAAGTGACTGAAATACTCATGTCTACGGATCTACAATGTTGTCGTCCAAATAATTGATTGAATAATTGATATTTCAATAGAAACCAACTAAACACCGCATCAAGACAGGGAAATCAAAGAATGTTGCACTAAGATGACGAAATTACGAAGAAAAATAAACATAGATTTATCTAAAAATCACTCATTTAGATTGAAATAGAGAGAAATATGAGGAGGGATGATCTCCGGTTAGAAATTGAACCAAAAACATTGTAATATACCCTTATTTATTGAATTACACTCTACTAACTACAATTAATAAGGGTGTTAGTGTTTTAGTAAATTATACTCCCTTCATCCCTATATATAAACCTCATTTTCATTTTTCGCATTTCTGAAGAAAAGTTGATAGCGCAGTTAACATGTCTATTTTGTGTGTTAATACTGCCAAATTATCTTTTGTTTGTATGTATATTAAATTTGACTTTTTATATTTTAAGATAAACTAATAGTATTAATTAGAGGTATATATATGTATATATATTAAATTTGACTTTTTATATTTTAAGATAAACTAGTAGTATTAATTAGAGGTATATAGAGACGGATATAGAGACATATTTAAGGACAATTTTTTAGTTAAATGAATGTTTACGTATGTAGAGGAATAGGAATCAAGATTCTCTCTATTTATCATCCTCTCTATTTCTACCATTTGAAGAGAGAAAGACACTGAAAAATTTGAAAAAAAGTAATAAATAATTAATGATGGTGGGATCTACTTAACGGTTATCGATTTTATTTGTCTATTTCTCTCCAAATTGCATGCTCCATTAATTTTGCTAAATTGTAAGGATCTTGACTCTATAAAGAGACGGAAGAAGTATTAATTTTTATATTTAATATTTAAGATCAAATTAACTAACCATTTTCTTGAGAACAGAACACAACTTTAAAACAACTACCAGAATGAGACGGAGATGGTACCATTAAGCAAATCGGAATTAAATAAAAGTATTAGGTACGTTAAGTCGTAGTCGGAATTAAATAATGGTAGGTGAGGTGTTGAATTTTTGTTCCGTTGACGCGGGAAACAGAGTCAGCTCAGCTGCATTGTTTTGATACAAAAAAAAATGTCTCATATCATTTTTATGCCTCTATTCTACAACACTTCTTTCTTCATCCGTTCTATATTCTTTCTTTTTGGTGATTGATCCCAGTCTCATTCAGGTAAATTCCACTCTCTTACTTTCAATTATCTCCTAATAATACTCATGTAGTTCAAGAAACCAGATATAATCTTTGCCTATCGAGAGTTATCTGATTAAGGATTGTATTAAGATATGACTTGTTAGCTAAGTTAGTTAGTTTGTTATTTGGAATAGTTAGAGAGTATGTATATAAATAGGACTACGTAAATGTTAGAGACTATTCTATGTTGCGTAAGGGAAACTCTTAGGGTGTGCTTGGATTGAGGGTTTAAGAGGGAAGGGAGGGGAGAGTTTACTTTTCTTTTCTTTTATAAATTACGAACTGTATAACATGTTTTTTTTTAAAATAAATTAAGTGTGATTGAAGTATTATATAATCGTTTATCAAGTTAATATGTTAACTTTTTAAAAAAACATTTCATAGTGTCCCTAATTTAAAAATGAAAAGTAAACTCTCCTCTCTTTCCCTCCTAAACCATCTATCCAAACACACCTTTAGATTTCAATTTCTTGGCTTCCTAAGAGATTGTTAAAGGTAGATGACGATTTTTCTTAAAACTTATTAATGACTTGAATCCGATTATTATACAAAAAAGACTTTAACCGTCGACAAGGTATTTTCTGTGAAGTGAAATTTTATTGGAATTATGTCTTTATTAATGAAAACAAAAGTATACTTTCATATAGACTTATTCTATTTCAATTCATATAAACCATCTATTCTTATAGATAGCCTCCCAGAGTTGTGAACCACGCTTGCTCAAATCATGGCAGAGGTTGTTGGTGGGACATTTCTTTCATCTGTCTTTCGAGTGATTCGTGAGAGGTTCGCTTCAACAGATTTCATAGCCTACTTCCATGAAGAGGTGGAGAAAAAACTTGAAATCACACTGGATTCAATCAATAAAGTGCTGGATGACGCAGAGGCAAAGCAGTACCGTAACAAGAAGGTGAGGAATTGGCTTAATGATCTGAAACATGAGGCAGACGAAGTAGAGCAAATATTGGATATGATTGCTACTGATGTACAACGAAAGAAGTTATTTGAATCTAGGATTAAAGTATTGCTGAAGAGGCTAGAGTTTCTTGCAGATCAAAGAAGTTATTTAGGACTTCAAGATGCAACTCGTGGTAGTAATGAAGATGGAGCCACTCCCCAAATATTACCAACTATATCTTTGGTCTATGAATCTGTCATATATGGTAGAGAGCTTGAGAAACATGAAATAATCGACTATTTACTTTCCGGCAGTGACAGTGGCAACCAGGTACCCATAATCGGTATAGTGGGTGTGATTGGAATTGGTAAGACAACCCTCGCCAAGCTTGTCTACAATGACGTCTTGATCATGGAGCATTTTGAACTTAAATCTTGGGTCCATGTTTCAGAATCTTTTGATCCTGTTCGTCTGACCCAATCAATTCTTAGGTCAGTTCATTCTTCAGCAGCAGATAGTGAAGACTTGGAAATACTCCAACATCAATTGCAACAGAGGTTAATGGGCAAGAAATTTTTGCTCGTTCTAGATGATGTCAGGAATAAAAATAGGAATATGTGGGATCACTTTCTGCTTCCTTTTAGCCGTGGATCTTTTTTAGGTAAGGTGATCATGACAACGCATGACATGGAAGTAGCATCAATCATGAGATCCACGCAACTACTTCATTTAAAACAATTGAAGGAGAGTGATTGTTGGAGTTTATTTGTGAAATATGCTTTTCCAGGAAGAAATGTGTTTGAATATCCAAATCTTGAATTGATAGGCAAAAAAATGGTAGAAAAATGTGGAGGGTTGCCTTTAGCTCTAAAAACATTGGGGAATCTCTTGGGAAGAAAATTTTCTGAACCTGATTGGGTTAAGATATTGGAGACTGATTTGTGGCGTTTACCAGAGGGTGACAACAACATTAACCCTGTATTGAAATTGAGTTACCTTAACCTCCCTTCAAATTTGAAACATTGTTTTGATTATTGTTCTATGTTTCCCAAGGGCTATGAGTTTGAGAAGGGTGAAGTAATCAAGCTTTGGAGGGCAGAAGGTTTGCTGAATGGTCGTGGAAGAGACAAAAACGGAGAAGAGTTGGGTAATGAATTCTTCAATGATCTAGTGTCAATATCATTTTTCCAAAAATCAGTAATTATGCCTTTATGTACTGGTAAGTACTACTTCATCATGCATGATTTTGTCAATGATTTAGCCAAATCAGTGTCAGGAGAATCCCGCTTACGAATAGAGGGTGATAACGTGCAAGATATTCCTGAAAGGACGCGTCACATTTGGTGCTGCCTTGATTTGAAATATGGTGATAGAAAACTAGAGCTTATTCATAAAATTAAGGGACTACACAGTCTGATGGTAGAAGCACAGGGCTATGGTGACCAACGCTTTAAGATAAGCACTAGTGTGCAGCATAATTTGTTTTCAAGACTAAAATATTTGCAGATTTTGTCTTTCTCTGGCTGCAATCTTTTAGAGCTAGCTGATGACATAATAAATTTAAAGCTTCTAGGCTATCTAGACCTTTCTTACACTGAGATTGCAAGCTTACCTAGTTCCATTTGTATGCTGTATAATTTGCAGACACTCTTATTGCAAGATTGTTTTAAACTGACTGAGCTCCCTTCAAATTTTTATAAACTCGTCAAGCTACGTCATCTTAATCTGGAAGGCACTCATATAAAGATGATGCCAACAAAGATAGGAGTGTTAAACAACCTTGAGATGCTGACTGACTTTGTTGTGGGAGAGCAACGTGGATTTGATATTCAGCAGTTGGGGAAACTCAACCAACTTCAAGGAAGGCTTCGAATTTCAGGGTTGGAAAGTGTCATTGATCCTGCAGATGCTGTGGCAGCAAATTTGAAAGATAAGAAACATTTAGAAGAATTAAGTTTGTCATACGAAGAATGGATAGAAATGGATCAGTCAGTAATTGATGCACGTGTCTTTGTCTTGGAGGCTCTTCAACCAAATCGAAATCTCATGAGGCTCACCATCAAAGACTATGGAGGCAGTAGCTTTCCAAATTGGCTTGGAGATTATCATTTACCAAATTTAGTATCTTTTGAGTTGTTCGGATGTAAAATCCGTTCCCAGTTTCCACCACTTGGGCAGCTCCCCTCTCTCAAGAAGCTTTCCATTTCAAGCTGTGATAGAATAGAGATCATTGGTTCAGAGTTTTGCGGCTATAATTCATCAAATGTTCCATTTAGATCACTTGAAACTTTGCGATTTGAGCACATGTTTGAATGGAAGGACTGGTTATGTCTTGAAGGTTTCCCTTTGCTTCGAGAGCTTTGCATAAAACATTGTCCTAAGTTAAAAAGGGCCTTGCCTCAACACCTTCCTTCATTGCAAAAATTAGGGATTATTGATTGCCAAGAGTTGGAGGCATCAATTCCCAAGGCTGCTAATATCAATGAGCTAGAACTAAAGAGATGTGATGACATTTTGATAAATGAATTGCCATCCAGCTTGAATAGGGCCATCCTTTGTGGAACTCGGATCATTCAATCGTCACTAGATCAAATTCTAAATAACAGTGCCTTTCTTGAAGAGTTGGAAGTTGAAGACTTCTTTGATCCAAATCTAGAATGGTCCTCTTTGGATTTCAATAGCTGTAATTCTCTTCGCACTCTAACTATAACAGGTTGGCACTCTTCCTCTTTGCCTTTTCCACTGCACTTGTTCACCAATCTTCATTCTCTCTTGTTGTACGACTGTCCATTGCTGGAGTCATTTTCTGGGAGACAGTTGCCTTCCAACCTATGTAGCCTCCAAATAGAAAAATGTCCTAAGTTGATGGCTTCGAGAGACGAGTGGGGTTTGTTCCAACTCAATTCTCTGAAACTGTTCAGTGTAAGTGGTGATTTTGAAATCTTGGAGTCCTTTCCAGAGGAGAGTCTGCTGCCATCAACTATGAAATCTCTTGAGTTAACAAATTGTTCCAACCTAAGAATAATAAACTACAAGGGTCTTCTCCACATCACTTCACTTGAATCTCTATGTATTGAAAACTGCCCTTGTCTTGAAAGCTTGCCAGAAGAGGGTCTACCCAGCTCCCTTTCTACTTTGTCCATTCATGACTGTCCATTAATTAAGCAGAAGTACCAAAAGGAGGAAGGAGAGCGTTGGCATACAATTAGTCACATTCCTTATGTGACAATTTCCTGATTGGCGGCTATGATGAGATGTTATTGTAGCCAGGTGCACCACATTTCCCAATCTGTTTATACTAGTCAAACATTAGTATATTTTCTCTTAAATAGTAAAAATTATTCATAAGATACTATCTTTTATGTTGAACAGTGCAGTGTTTGTGATATATGTCACAATGGTGTTTCAGACTGCTCCATGTGACCTGAAACCATGTTCTTTTGTTGCCTTCCGTTCTCATCCGTGACCAGATGAGTGGCATGACCACTGCTCTCACACACAACCAGAAGTATGTAGCTGTTTATTCCACTTCAACAAAGCTCATGGTGGTCCAATTGTAGGCTCCACATTTGGATGTGTGGACACTGCGGCTTGTTGTGCTTGTAATCTTCTTTGATATTCTTGTGGCTTTGTATCCCTTTTTTGGGGTCTCATTAATATTCATGTGACTTTCATGTGAACAACATTAATTGTCTGTTTTTTCAATATGTGCCAACCGATTGAGCAGAATAACTTGCATCAACCAATTATATGGTGATGATATGATCTTTAACCGTGATTTTCAGTTTTACATTTTTACTTTTAGAAAGAAGCGATCAAAACAATTATTAAAAATAAAAAATTGAATGTCATGGTACTTTGTTTTCAGTGAAATTTGGTGTTTTAAGCAAATTCATTTAGGCTCTATCTGTTGACATGGCATCAAACAGAAGCAGTGGCTGTCTACAAGAATTTTCTCATTTTTCTCTGATGTATTCATGTGTTATATACCAAATAGATTATCATTACCATCATCATCGTATGTTTTGCATGGCATACAACTTCTTGAGCCTCTAATTTCAGTGCTTCATTAGCACAAATTATTTAAAACAATCTCATGGCATTCTTCATTTTCAAATTTTACTCATTCTACCTACAGACAGAAGTGTTTTTATTGTTGAAATCCTTTTTTCTTTACACGGACATTCATATCTGTCGTTGTTCATAGGTGAATTAGTTTCTTTCAAATCATGCTTATATGATCCTTCAAAAAGAGACACAATTCATAAATTTTGAGGAATTGAGAGCTTATGTATAAAGGTAAGTCGGACAGTAAATAGGCTACAGAAAATACTAACAAGCAACATAAATTTTTTACGCTACCAGAGAGTAATAATAGTGTCATATTACAGCTAACAGAACACTATATGTTTAGCAAGTTTAAACTTTAACTGCATGGTGTTACATCCGATATGCTTGTGTAAACAAAAAAGTCTGACAGCAATTAGATTTTTTGTTTTAACAGAAAACAGTATGAACAATATATTCAATATTAAATGGCAACTATGAGCTTAGGCTGCTTCTGTTATTTTCCTGGTTGGGCTGCCTTATGGGTCTGGCTGTGTTCTGTAGACTTTAGGCTTCTGCCAGACAGTTTTTGGTGTTGCTGCTGCTGTTTTCCTCATGGCAGTGTTTTGGTGTTTTGTTTTTGGTTTTGGAGGTAGCCGCCTATACGGTTTCTTTTTGGTGCGACTGTTACATACGTCTTGTACGGGTCGTTGCACTAATAAATATGCTGAAAGAAAGGGACATGTTGTCACTAAGAGAAGTGACATTAACATTAGCAACAATGCAAGATGGACATGTTGTTTTACTTCCTAATTCAACTAGCATGCAATATACGTATGAAACTAAGAGCTGCAACATTTTGAAGAATTATTTTCATATTTCAACAAAGGTGGTGGCCAAAAACTGTCGTACAAAAATGAATTGATATTAACATTAGCAACAATGTGATAGATTATTGTTAGATAGTTAGTAGTTATCCCACTTAGAGAAGGGATGAGTCTACAAGGCTTGAAGGTAGGGGAGGAGACGGCTTTATATTTCATATTTTTTAAAAGAGTATTTTTTTTTAGAGAATGATAGATTAATGTTTATCATTAATACATTTTTTATTTTTAGAATATTATAACAAAGATTAAATTTGAAGAATTCATATAAATCCTCCAAAACCTTAAAAAATCCTACTCCGACGCAATTTTTGAGTGATTTTGTAATATGAAGAAAACTAAACCCTCCAAAGTCCTCCCCTCCCAAAACACCCTATTCCTTTTATTTACTCTTTCCTTTTCTTTACAAAGTCATCCTTTTTCTTCAGTTCCAAACTCTCAAACTAACCTCCTGCGTAATTATAAAATCCGAACTATATTTACGTAGACTTTTCATTACAACGACATCAAATATTAAAATGACACAATATAAATTGGCAACAAAACTTAATAATACAACACATTTTATTATTTGATCAATAATTCACAATACATTTACATTAATATAATGCTTATTGCAACAAAATATTAAACAGTTATGACAAATTTGGCAAGTGCACCAAACAGTAACAAGTAATAAAGTGATAAGTGTATCTTCTCCTCAAAGATTGTCATCTACTCAGCAATTTACATAACTTATTAAAGCTAGAAAGCAATAAAGGGGTTTTAGGGTTTGCACTTTTGAATTGTGTGCTCAATGCACTTTTGAATTTGTTCATATTATATAATCTGAAATCTCTCCAAACTTTGTAAAAACTTTTATTTTGGAGGGTTTCATACAATTCAAATTATAGAACCGAACTAGTTTAGTACATAATTTTTCAACGGTCCACATTGAACTAACAACTTATGAGATCCAGAATGTACAAAAACTTATATAAATTGGTGTGTTTGATTCATTTTCAAACCACACCACAAAAGCATGAACACTTTTCTAGTAGATATTTATACCAAGTTAGTTGTAGTTTACCACAATAGAGGAAAACCTAATCTATTTAGGGTCGTTGTTGATGTCACAACTGTCTTGCTTGAAAAACTAACTAGACACAATTAATTGTCGACTAAACCACAAATACACAAAGAGGGTGGACAATGTTAAATATCTTTGTCCATCGATCGACTCAGCATCTAGTTCACATAGATGAAGCTTTGGAACAACGACGGTTAGAGAAAAATGTTCTCTATATTTAGTTAGTAAAGTTCTAAAGGACCGAATGAGTTAGACATTTTCTTGGTTACATATGTTCATGATATTTAAAGTTTGATTCGACCCAGAAACTACGAAGAAATCATGGCTTGCATGGATAGACCATATGAAGAATTCAGTTTGGTTATGGTCTTGCGTGTTTTTTTATGTTGTTTTACGTTGTTGAATTATGTTGTTGAGATTGTTATGTTTAATGTATGTTGTTGTTGTTGTTGCAAAATTTGATTTAATGGCATTTTTTTTTCAATATTCTGTGTTATGGAAATGCTTCTGATTATATAGTCTGAATCCTACCAAACCCTAAAAATGTCAAGTTTTAACACAGTCCGGAACAATTTCATATTATCTAAGTCGAATAAATTTGGGCAAGCTTTAAGCTTATATGATATAAACTTGTGCATAATGTGAAATGTGGCGGTAAAAACAATGTTTGGACGGTTTCTAGTATTTTTAATGTATTCTTTTTAGTCGGTTTGGACATTTTAAACGTTTCTTTTCACCGTAGTTATAGTCTATGATGAATTTGTGGCTAAAAATTGTCTTGCATTCTTCAACAATTTTATTCCTTCTTCACTTTTTATTTGGGAGTGAATTATGATACAATTATCACTGTTGACCATTTATTCCCTTCCAAATTGTTGTGCAGTTTTTGTAAGATAATATGATGGTCAACAAATATCTGCATATCAATTATAATTTATTTTTCAGATTTTGATATGTTTTTAACTATATAATTCGAAATCATGAAAAAGACGTTTGAATTATATAATCAAACAAAAGCATGTTGGGAATCTTGGAGGGTGTGTAAGCAGACCGTAGGGTGAAAAAATAAACAAATTAAAAAATATAAATTACAAGCCCAAGCCCAATCATAAGCCCACTCAATGACATGCAACACATGACTTTACATCACATCCTTCAAACATTTTCTCGATTTTGTAAGATAATATGATGGTCAACAAATATCTGCATATCAATTATAATTTATTTTTCAGATTTTGATATGTTTTTAACTATATAATTCGAAATCATGAAAAAGACGTTTGAATTATATAATCAAACAAAAGCATGTTGGGAATCTTGGAGGGTGTGTAAGCAGACCGTAGGGTGAAAAAATAAACAAATTAAAAAATATAAATTACAAGCCCAAGCCCAATCCTAAGCCCACTCAATGACATGCAACACATGACTTTACATCACATCCTTCAAACATTTTCTCGATTTTGAAAAACCGAAACCCAGCGCGGTATGATTTCTTCTACAACTGCAACCACTTCAAACAATTGATCTCTCTCTCTCTCTCTCTAACCAATTCCGAACCCTACCGGAATGGAGAATCGGACGCGGGTTCGGTGTCCGGAGAACGAAGAACTGGCGACGTTCATGAAGAACAAATGGAAAGAAATGGCTGAGTCACCGAAAGGTCTTTCTGAAAACATTGAAATGGCACTTTCTAAAGCTCATTTCAATGTCTGTAACTCCAAAAACCCAATTCGAACTATCAGAGATTTCTCTACTGTTAAGTATGTTTTCAATTTCCTCCATTTTTTTGTCACTCTTCATGTTCCCATGTGATAAAATATAACAATGTATGCATTATTTGATATTAAATTATGTTATCTTAGTTTTTGTTGTTATAGAATTGATTTTATAGATTATAAATGTAGTTATAATATAGCGATGAAAGTTGGTTTAGTTGGTCCGTCGGTATGGGTGTGGGTTCAACTCCCGCTATCAGCGTGAGGACCGATTTAGTGGGTGGTCTGTTAGTACATTAGTGCTCTTCAGCACTGAGTCTTGCCTCGACCCGGGCAAGCTCTAAGTAACCAACTCAACTAAACTTTCATTTAGCGGAAAAAGTGTAGTTGTAAAATGAGAATGGAGGTTGGTTCAGTTGGTAGAGTTAACCCATATCTTGTAAGGGCGTGGGTTTAGATGTCACTGCCGCCTGCCAGTGCGAGGACCTCTTTAGTGGGTGATCTGAAAGTACATCAACGCTCTTTCAGCCTTGAGGTCTTCCTTGACTCTGACGAGTTCCCAGTATCCAACTCAACTTTCATTTCGCCAAGATAATGTAGTTATAAAATGGTGATGGAGGTTGGTTCAGTTGGTAAAGAGTTGACCTATATCTCATAAGGGTGTGGGTTTAATTGCTAGTGTGAAGACCTTTTTAGTGGGTGATCGGTAAATACCTGAACACTCTTTTAGGCTTGAAGCTTGCCTTGAGGAGCTCACGGGACCCAACTCAATTAAACTTTTACTCATAAGAAAAAATGTAGCTATAAATTGTAATGTTATGAATTTGAAAATTTGTGAAATATTGCTTTTGTTTTGACTTGAATTTATAGTAACACAGCTCCATTTATTTTTAAATTGAGAAATGTCCATATTTTGAGTGAAAGGGTTTTCGGTGCTTAATGATTGGTTTTTGTGTGTGTTTTAGATGTGTTGTGATAAGGCATAGTTATTTAAATTGGGTTTTGTGGTGTATCAATACTATGCTGTTATATATTGGGTTTATTGTGTGACTTGAACTTAAAGTAACAAAACTACATTTGTTGTTTGTTTGAGAATTATCCAAATTTTGAGTGAAAAGCGTTGTTGGGTGCTTTGTTATTGGTTTTACGTGCGTGTGTTATTGATGTGTTTGTGAAATGGTGATGGTAAATGATGAAGTAGTGTTGTTTGAATTGGGTTTTATGGTGTTCCATTCTAATAGTGTTTTTTTGGAATTGTTTGGAAGGGGTGTGGGGAAAATGATGTTGAGGCTGATGCAGGGGTTTTTTGGGACTGCTTCTGGAGATACCGAACCAGATGACTTGTCCAAAAAGGGTATGCCTGGGGCTGTTTAGTTTCTATTTTATGTCGTATTCCATTGGCTTTCCATTTATTTTGTCCAAATTTATGTTTAATTATTCTGTTTTCTCCAATCTTATAGGAAAGAAAACTAAAGGAACCAAGCGCTATATGCCTCAAAGGAACTCTGTGGCGTATGCATTATTGATAACCCTTTACAGGTATATATAACTGCTGTCACATCACATGTACAACTGATAAATATGTTTTTATTTGGTGGGTTAAATATGTTTTTTGAAGTTGTTATGGTAAAACTTGTTATATTATAATAAGATTTAGCACATTTTTAATAGGGGAACGTCAAATGGGAATGAATTTATGCTTAAACAGGAGCTTATCGATGCTGCTGAAGCCAGTGGGTTATCTCGAGCACCAATTGCGTATGTTTGACATAGTTTCTTACTTTATTTCTTTTTGTTCTGTGTTTAAATAAAGTGATGGCTAAGGAAATGTTTACAACTTTTGATCAATGAGTTTTCAGGCCAGAAAAAGGGAAAGGAAAAGCTGGACATTTCGGAAGTTCTCCACAGGATTGGTACAGTGGATGGAGCTGCATGAAGACATTGATATCTAAAGGATTAGTTGTAAAATCAAGCTGCCCAGCAAAGTATGGTTTTCTATTATGTATACTAGCTTTGCACGCGATCCTTTTCTCTTGATCTTTTATGTTATCTTTCATATACTATTATTATTAGCAGCCACTTCTTAAGAGAACCTCCTTGTTGTGAATTATAACTAATTTCTTGAATTGTCTATTTATTGTTAGGATTGAGAATATTTTACCTTTATTATGCTTTGAAATTGAGCCTTCTCTATAGTAACATAAGAATTTTTTCTGAATCTTTTTTGTAATTCATTACCGGTGAACATTGCTTCAATGATAGTGATAACCTTTGTGCATTCATTTTTATGGATGAATCAACTTAGCAAAGCAAATGCATTCCTACATGTACAAATTAATTCACTAGATACTACCTCCATCCTTAAATATAGGAATTAACAAAGTTGGTAGTAGTATTAAATTTGTTGACAATTGATATTGTTTTACCAGTTTACCCTTTAGGAGAGATAATTAATTTATGTTGACATTATAATTTTTATTACATATTGCAAAAAAAGATGCAACATAATTAGTTGAAAACTTGAAAGGGGTCAGGGACAAGGAAATATCTCTAGAGGGTCTTAAGTGACAAAGGTGGTACCAAGTTTCAAAACCAGCTAGTATCAGAGTGGTTCTTGTTTAGAAACCTTAAATGGTTATATAAACACGTAGTTTTTAAATGAAATGTAGAATTGGATATGTTTAGATGAGAGTTCTCCATGTTTGTAAAGATGATTTTTGTTGTTTTCAGGTACATGCTAACCGAAGAAGGTAAGGAAGCTGCATGTGACTGTCTTAAAAGATCTGGAATGGCAGAATCTCTGGACAAGTCGGCTTCTGTTGAAATTCCTCTTCAAATGGATAAACAAAACTCATTAGATATAGAAGTCAATGCATATGATTTGGAATCAGAAGTGACATCACCATTGAATAACCAAAAGAAGCCACTGGATGTTCCTCTTGATTCCCTTGAGAGGGTATGCTTCCTCTTATTCAAAGTCCTTGTCTTTTCTCTTGTTTCTTCATATTCATACTTTATGCTTCTGCCCTTTTCTTGCTCCTTTTATGTGGAAAGCTCTGAAGTATGCGTGATGCTTAATTATATGGTATAAATTTTGATTTAGTGCTCTTTTTTTAATTCATTTTCATGAACTTACAATTGGATCGTTGTTCATAGTTATAGTCAAGTGTAATTGATAAATCTTCATAAACCTGTGTTGTATTAGTTGTTTATGCTGAGTAAATTCTCATGGTTAAGTTTATCCACTTGTTTCCTTTTCTATGTCTAAGACTTAATAGTAAAACAAAATATATGCAACACAAGTTCAGCAGAGGACAAATAAACTCTAGTGTTAATGTGAACATTGGGAAATATAAAATACCACTTGTCCAATGTAACTTAAAAGTTAAAACTAAGTGGATATATATGTATGCATGTATATCCTGCAACGTGTCTTACATATTTTGTGTCAATGTTGGTGTTTCATAGCTTACACCTCTTTTCAAAAGAAGGTCCATGAAGTTTGTGTTAAGATTACCTTATCTAATTAACACGTTCTTGTCTTGTCAGCTCACTTGCAGATGATTTTGTCTTTTATTGTTGCTGCCAAGTAATTAAAATATAATTTTTCTTCTCCTGTAGTTTACAAACATGGGCTACTCCAAGGAGCAAATTATTAGTGCTTTTGAGGAGGTTTCCAGAAGCCATCCAAATAAAGATGTCTCATCTCTGTGGCCGGCTGTTTTATGTCAACTTAGAGAGGAGCAAGTCTATGGTTCACAGCCAGAATCTCAAATATTGATGAATGCTAATACTGTTGTAAATGGTATTTCTTCTTCCATGTTTCAGTGTTTCTTAATGTCACAGATGAATGAATATTTTATCTCAGTAAATCATTTCATATATGACCAGATCCCAAAGGCCCCGTTGGAAAACAGAGCAGAACCGTGAGTTCATCCTTTGGTGAGAATGTGGCAAACTTATGTTCTCCTGATATACCACCTTTTGCCATGAGAGCTTGCTCATCAGCTGTATGGTTTATTCCTTTAACTATTGACCTTGAACATAATTTCTTGTAAAGTTGGATTTTTAATCTGATAGTAAACTGAGAATATGATGATTTTTTTTAATAATGTTTTTGAAAATTATTAAAATGTGTGACTACTGACCACTAAGAAGTACCATTCTTGAACTGATTTCAATTGTGTTGCAAAATGTCATAGAAGTTACATGTTGCATTGATATTTACTTCATTCCCCTTTCATAGTTGTCAAACTCGCCAGTTAACTAAGAATTGCGTGAGTCTACGATACTATGTAGGGAGATTAAGTTAACTCACCTGAAAACTCGTTGCACAAACTCGGGCAGTCTCAAGTTGATCTATATATACTTGGTCAAACTTTTGAGTTTACTCATGAGTTAGAGTTTAGATTCTAAATGACCGCACTTTGTGTTTTATGGCCTTTAACTTCAATTTTTCATCGGACCAGCTGCTCTTACCTATAAACAACCCTCCCTCCCTCGAACAAACCCTTATTCCTTTTGACAAAATCAGGTGCATCTCACATTCCCTACCTCCAACAGATCCCAGTCTGAATCTCATTGTAAACATGGTTCCTCCATGAACTAGTGTCTCAACATGAAGCCAATTCAAGTGTCATCTTCATCTCTCAGCAAAATAGCCAGCATGAATGAGCTTCATCCATGAACCCAGTCACAAACTGTACACTGCACACTGCACTCTGCACAGTCCACTCTATCTTGCAGCATCTTTCTAGCGTAAGGCTCTAAATCCTTTGCTTTTCCTTTTTCCCACAACCATTGTGTAACTCTTTTTTATTGAATAATGTTTTCAACGCTTTGGAAGTTTGAAAGAAACCTATATCCACTTAGTGATTTATTTCCAACTTACACCATTTTGTTCCTACATATCACCTTTATCCATCAATTCTAAACTTGCAATGTTGTATTTGTCCCTATTATTATGGAATATGTGAAACTGGTCAAGGTCCTCAAGGAATAGGTAGGATATTCCTGGAATTAGGTCTGGCATTGAGTGGAAACATTTAGCGAGCTTAAAAAAAGGGCAGCCCAGTGCACTAAAGCTCCCGCACACGCAGTGTCCGGGAGAAGGGGTCCCACTATTTTGGTGTATTGTACGCAACCTTACCTTGTTTTTCACACAAGAGGCTGTTTCGAGAACTTGAACCCGTGACCATGCAGTCACGTGACAACAACTTTACCGTTGCGCGAAGGCTCCCCCTTATTTACTGAGCTTGTTAAACATTTTTAAATAGTATATTTGTATTAGCTCTTTCAAGTTTACTAGTGGAGTTAATGGGTGCTTTGCAAGTTTGACAACCTTACAAAAATTGTTCCCTTTATTTGGTATATTCAGTTGCAAATGCATATTCTTAAAGAGTAAGATGAATGCACTTTACACTCAACATGGTTAACTATACTATTTTAGTTGTACTATCCTCGGTTGTTTATCAAATTAAATGCATTAGAACCTAATTGTACACAACTGATTGTCATCTCCTCTAGTCCTCTACTACTTTACTCTTCCACCGAGCTTAACACTCTCATGGCCATGTAAGACTACCGGACATCCTTGTGTTGACCTCATGGATTATCCAGTTTAATCACAACTATAGGCATTTTGAGACTTTTGAAGCTATTACCAGCTAGGCTGTGTTATCACCATAATTATAGGCTTTTTGAGGCACTAATTTTTTTTTATTAAATCATAAAAATAATTAAAGGTAAATATTCATGAAAGGAAGGAGTGTCTTAGAGGATAATTGCCCTTCAATACTCAAAGTTCATGGCACATGTTCATTTTATTAATTGTAAACAACTATTTTCGATGGAAGTGAGGCAAATATTAGGGTCTACTGTACTTTGATGATTAGGGTGGAAAATACAAATTGAAAGTCAAATTGGTGGGTAAAATGCATTTCAACCTAACTTTGTTTTGTATTCCTCTGTCCTTATCTTAGTTTAAACTTATGCATCACTATTAACATATAGTTCCTGAAGTGTTTTTTTTTTTTTTTTTGGTATTTGTTCTGGCGAATATCTTAGGGTAATACAATACAAAAGCCAAACAAGGATGAGGTTAAATCAAAGATGAACATTTTAAGTGTGCCACCATTGAGCTTTGGGGAGAGGTTTGAGGATGCATATGAAGTAATTTTAATATTGGATGATCGGGAGCAATTTGCTACGAAGGGGTTAGTAACCTAAATTGAAAGACCTTTTTCAGTTAGGGTTTTTGTATGATTTGTATCATATGCTTTATACTTTATTTGATATTCATTTTAGTATTTGTGACATAATGTATACTATCTCTGTCCCCAAATACAGAACACCATTGACTAAATCACGGAAATTAAGAAAGTTGGTAGTAGTAACAAATTTGTTACTAGTTGATGTTGTTTTTACAAGTTTATTGTTTAAGAGAGACGATTTATCTATGTTCCCATCATGGTATTTTAGTAAATTGTAGAAAAGAAGTAATAATTAGGGGTGTTTTGGTAAAGAAATAGTAATTTATGTAGTTGAAAATTGAAAGAGTCGTATAAAAAGGGACAATAAAATTTCTCACGAGTCCTATATTTAGGGATGGAGGTAAGAGTTTATTTGTATTTACAGCAGTTTGGTACATTGTGTGAGTTGTCTAATTAATGGCTCCAATGAACTTTATATTTCTATTGTTGGTTGTTTCAGATCGCGATCTAGGAAAATTATTGAGAATATTTGTAGCAACTTCAAAATCCAAATAGAGGTGATTTTTTATTTCTTTACCATGTACAAGTAGTTGTTATTACTTTCCAAAATGTAAAGTGTATATATCATTGGAAAATGCTAACAAGTGCCCTAAGGGCATTGTTTAAGCATACAAAAGTAGTAATTTTTACATTGGAAATTGTGTAGTTATGATTCTTTCATGTGTTTAACTTGTATCTTCAAGACAAAATTCGTTTTTGTGGGTTCCTTAAACAATGCCCTTAGGGCACTTGTTAACAAGACCCATTTAGTGTCTAGATTTTTGATAAGCTTTTGAAGAAAAACCACAATTTAAGAAAACTTTTCCCTTTGGTCTACTGCATAAATGAAATGATGTCAATTACTTCATCCTTTGGTACTTTTTTTTGGGACATAATGTTTTGCAGTTTATGTCATAACTTCAAGAAAGAAACCACCAGTAAGTTGTAAAAATTGTTCTTCAATTTGAACCCATTACCTCTTTTGATTTATTAATGGAGTTGGAGACTTTCAATTAAGCTTTTTCTGACAAGTGACAACTTATTTGATTGTGAAACAAATAAGATATTTTATTGATATTACATACTTGGACTTGGATTAAATTAAACTAATTTTATTTCATGAATGGATATTCACTTCTCTGTTTAGAAGATTGTTAAAATCGTCAAGAAATTTATTCATATATAGGTTCGGCGTCTGCCAGTTGGAGACGGGATTTGGATAGCGCGCCATAAAACTCTTGGCAGTGAATATGTGTTGGATTTTATTGTTGAGAGGAAGAAAATTGATGATTTACGCAGTTCAATTAGGGATAACCGCTACAAGGATCAGAAGTTAAGACTTGTGGCAAGTATTCCTTCTAAGATAGTTTGGACTGTTTTTTGACTATTTACTGTTTGACAAGTTGATGATTTGAGTATCGGAGCATGGTCAGTGATTAATGTTCTGCTGCATTTTTTCCTGTTATGAAGAAAATGGAGTGTTGCGTGTTTGGCTTGAGATTAATTTCTATGCACTGATGGTGTAATTATATTTTACACATGCATCCAATCAAATCACTCCATAACGCCTCTTTTATAGGTTAGTTCCTAAAATATCTTCAAATATCTGTGAGGGGATTTGATTGGTTGCATGTGTAAAAATATTTTACATTGTCGGTGCATACAAAATAAATCCACTTGATTTTAAAAATTTGTTAAACATATCATCCAATGAATGGATTCTTCACTACGATTTGCTATCTGTTGTTGGTAAGATGTTGACGAATCTCATCATTCTGTACATGAATTAGAGCTTTATATTGCCTTTCATTGTCACCGGTTGCTAAGGCTTTGTTTGGGAGTTTGGAGGGGAAGGAAAGGAAAGGCTTTGATGGGTGCAAAATATGAGGAAAAATGGGGAAATCTTTCAAATTTTTTAAAAGAGTAGTTTTTTAGAGAATGATAAATTAATGCATATGATTACTTCATTTTTAATTTTAAAAATATTGTAACAACATAATTTAAATTTGAAGAATTCATATTAACCCTCCAAAACCCGCCAAAACCCTCCTCCAATACAATTTTTAAGTTCCCTCAAATGAGAAGGGTTCTGTATTATGCAGAAAAGTTAACCCCCAAAGCCCTCCCCTCCCATTTTTCTCTATTTCTTCCACTTGCTCATTCCTTTTCTCCCAAGCCTTCCCCTCCCTTCCCCTCCAAACTCGCAAACAAAGCCTAAGAATATGGCATATTTTCATAAGGAACTTGAACATTGTTTGTTCTTTGCAGATTGAAATGTTTTTATTTAATTTCTATTGCTTAGTTGTAAAATTTAAACATGCTATACTAATGTAACTTCTCCAACCCCCATTTTCAAATTCATATGGACATTGTAGAGATGTGGGCTGAGGAAGCTGATATATCTTGTTGAAGGTGATCCAAATTCTTCTGAAGCTGCTGAAAGTATAAAAACAGCGTAAGTACATCTCTTTATTAAATAAATTCATGAATTTGGTTTGGTTGCTTCTGTGTGATATTTTGTGTACTTTTTTTTTTTTTTGTAGTGTAATATTGGAAGTATTATTTCTGACTTGCTTTTGCTTGGAGCAAATGAGCAACTATTTAATAATGAAATTTCCAAAAAAAAAAAAAAAAAAAAAAAAATTACAAATATTAGTTGCTATTTTGATATTGGGGGGAGTTGAGTCCATCATGACACCCTTACTCCAACCCCTATGTTCCTCTCCCAAACGACTAAGCCACTATCAGTTATCACGCCATGATTTTGTTTATTAATTTGGTGTTGTGGTGGATAGAGTTCTTATGTTTTGTTCTGGCGCGTTCTTTCATTAGGATTCTGTTCCAAGAGATGAATATGGGACTATGGGTTATTCGTTTTTGCTTGAGTTAAGCTTCCCTCTGGATGAAATTAAGTCTGTCGCCTTGTTTGTCGAAGACACATAGTCATATCTTTAAAAAAAAATCATCACATTTACATTTTCTGGTTAAGAGTTATATGCCAAATTTAAGGTTATTTATTCCGGCCTTGTGCAGCTGTTTTACAACAGAGATTCTGGAGGGATTTGACGTACAGAGAACAAGTGGCTTAGGTGACACCCTAAGGAAGTATGGTCATCTTACCCAAGCAATTTATCAATATTACAAGTCAGATTTTTTTGAAGACAATAATAAATGCTCTGCGATATGTCCTCCGTATGATGAATTTGTTAGAAGGTGTCAAGACCTTGAAAAAATGACAGTTAGTGATGTATTTGCCATCCAGCTTATGCAGGTACCAACTATTTCAAAATTAATTTTGAACTGTTATCTTGTAATTCTTGAATTTGTTTAGCTGAATTGAATTTGTTGACCTCGAGTATCCTTTTAATTTTCATCACATTTACACTACCTTCTATACTTTGCTTCAAATGTCAACACATCATGCTTTTTGAGCTTAAGCCTATGATTTGCATAAAGAGCTGCAATTTCTTAATAAATTGGATGAGTAACTAATTCTGCTACCTAACTATTTATCCTATATGTTTATTAAATGTTTTTGATTTAGACTTATTTTGAAACTCATAAATGCAGGTCCCACAGGTTACAGAGGAGATTGCCATGGCTGTGTTGGATTTGTATCCCACACTTGTGTCTCTTGCCCGTGCCTACTCACTACTAGTGAGTCCTCATTCTTTTCTCCCAAGTATCAAGTCAATAAATTAGTTTATGAGAATCTTTGGGAAGTAGCACTAGTATACCGTGACTCTAGTTTAGGTTGTCTCAAGATTCTTTATCATTAGACTGACATATGCTCCCTCTTACACCCTAAGTTTACCCACTCCAATTGTTTGATTTGATTAGGATGGCGATTCTCGCGCCCAAGAGCAGATGCTTCAAGGACAAAGTAATAATGTGATCAATGGATCTGCTAGTAGAAACATTTTCCAGCTTGTTTGGGGTAGCTGACTTCTTGTATTTCCACTCAAAATTGAGTTTTTGGATGCCAATCCACTAAGTAAAGGTGAATACCATTTTTTGAGATATCACTTTAGTAAGTCTCTTTATTGTAATGTGTATGTAAAATTATTATTAGTTTGAGTTTTAGTTAATTGGTCATCTGTATATTTTGTAAAGAGAAACCCTGTACATCACCAATCAAAGTATTTCTCATACTGTGTAGGATTGGTTACATGAATCAAATGTTAGAATGTCGTAATTGACATATCATATTATATTTGGTGACATGCATTTTGGCTTCAAACTTGCAATTTTAGTGCAATCAATTCATATATGAGCTTTCTGGGCTTCCATAGTCCATCTATTTCAGTTTCTTTCTTTTAGGGTCATGTTAACCAGTGCCCGGACACTGTTTAAGAAAGCCAAAAGAGGAAATTTTAGGCCAAAAAGGAAACTTCTTAAACTTTTAATGCATTGAATACACAACTTTCAATGAAAATAAATTACTTTTGAACTTTTATTTGTGTTTTTGACATATTTGCTTAAAGTTTGTGAAAAGTAAATCAGAATTTTTAAGAATTACATTTGATTATTTTAAAATTTAATGAGTGGTTCTTAAAAAAACATTTTATTATTTAGGGACACATTTATTAACCAAGTTAAAAGTAATATTTGGTTAAGATTATGATTTATTTTATATTTTTTAGTAGCATCAAAATATATAGTAAGTTATAATAACTGCTATTAGATGTTCACATGATAAAGGAAACAAATTTCGGGAAAGAAACAAATAAATTGCTTCCTCCATGAAACTGTTTATCAGCAGTCACACAACAACGTTCCATCATTGAAATTTCATGTTCTACTTAGAGAAAATATTAAAAATAAAGAATAAATCATAATCTTGCTATACATACATTCATTTCAAACTTAGTTACATGAATATCATTTGTTTACTCATCATCGTTTTGCAGGTAAGATAGATTTCGCCATGTCATTAAAATTTCTAGGTGTCATTCTCCATATTGCATTACTCTTGCTCTCTCATCCCCAATCTTCTCTTTCTAGCAGAAGCAATTGATACCTCTCTGGCTCTCTCTCTATTCTCTATTATCATCAATTCCATTTAATTATTCACCGTTTTTTAATTTTAAGGCTATTCCAAAACCTCTCAACTTTTTTTAGCAAAAGCGAAGTTAATTCTTTTGATGCATAATTAAAGGATACAAATTAGTCCGTACATCATGAACAATATGAGGGTTAGGGTGCAATAAAGATGCTCTAACAATACTATGAGCAACTTCATTTGCTTGCCTCCTAACATACGACACAACAAAGTCGTTTCTAGAAGCTAAGAGACTTCTACAATGAGAAACATGGGTCACCAAACTCGCTAGCAAGAGTAGAGGTGGTGTCGAGCACGTCAAATAAAACTTTGGAACCAGTTTCGAACATAACATCTCACATGTTATTTGAGATCGCCACCTTAATAGCTTGCAATAAGCCCAAGGATTCAACTTCCAGAACAGTGGCAGAAGATGCAAAGTAATCTGATTTGCCTGGCAAGAATAGGCTTGTAGAGTCTCGAAAGCACACACCATATCCCATAATGGAATTACTGCCGAGAGAGGCTGCTTCAACATTACACTTGATCATGCCTGGTGGCGGTTTGATTCAAGGCTGCTCCATATGATCACTTCGGAACGGTACTTTTCCTCTTTGCATACATCCCTATTCAATTAGTGTGTCTTTTGCTCAGCTCACAATAGCAGTAGGAGAGGTGTCAATGGCTTTTAAACGATTGGTATTACGACTCTTCCATAAGCTCCAAAGGAGCATTGCAGTTAGAACTTGCTATTGCACTTGTAACTTGTCAAATAAAGCAAACAACATTGTTGTCAAGTTGTTGGCAGATGGGAGGAGCATCTGGATAGTGTCATTGAGCCCAAGAAAATTCCAACATCAATTACCCTTCAAGCGAACAAAAATGTATGCATTTGCGTTTCAGCAAAAAGATCACAAGAAACACGAGTATTCACACAGTATTCCACGATTGAGGAGATTAGCGCGCGTAGGCAATCACTGGTGTGCCAAATGCCAAGGCACAAACTCTTGGTGGATTTTTCATGTTTTGAATACTCTTCCACCGAGTAACACCATGGGAAGGGTTGTTTGTATGGATAAGATCCGAACAAATATGGTAGGAAGATTTGACAAGTAGGAGCCATGAAATGTAGGCTTCCAAACACGTAGGTCAAGAGTAGAGCGCAGAAGAGGCATAGCTAAAATGGCAGCAACATCAAAGGAGGTAAAAACGACGAGTATAAGGGTATTGTTCGAAGAATTCAAGCCCGATCATTCAACAAATAGTTTACCGTAAGATCATCAAAGTTTTGCAACGACGGTGATGACGATTTTAGGGAAGGAAGGTTGCAGATCCATTGCATACTACACCCATTAATTTTAGAACCATCAGCAATCTTTCCATCTATAGCCTATGGTAAGTAAATTTTGGGTACTCCAAAGACTCCTCCATGTATAACTTGGATTGTGGTCAAGGTTGGCGTCCAAGAAATCTCATCGGGGGAAATATTTAACTTTGAGGACTCTAGCAAGTAAAAAGGTGGAGTCAGTGAGAAGTTTCTAGCTTTGCTTACCAAGCATAGAGAGGCTGAAAGCTTCCAAGTTATGGAAGTCCAGGCCTCCTAAACTTTTGTGAAGTGTTAGTTTGTCCCAACACATCCAATTTATGTCGTGCCTTTCATTTTTTTAAACCCCAATAGAAGGAATTCATCATCCTTTCAATCTCTTCACATAATGAGTCGGGGATGAGAAAATCCCCCATACAATAAGGGGGAATAGCTTGGGCAACTGATTTGATCAAAATTTCTTTCCCGGCACGGAAGAGGGATCTAGCGCTCCAAGATTGACATTTTTTCCAAATACGATCTTTGATATAGGAAAAATGGCCTTCTTACTACGGCCCACCATACACGGTAGACCTAAATATTTCCCGCTACCAATATTACTGGAAACACCAAAGGGAGGCTGTGATGGAGGATATAACATCCGGAGAGGTGTTGGGATTGAAAGCTATAGTCGGTTGATGAAATTAATAGCATGATCTGAAGCTTGCTCATAATTAGTAAGAATATCCTTGATATGTTGTGCTTCCGAGGTAGTAACTTTGCAAAAGAGGAAGCCATCGTCTGCAAAAAGAAGATGGCTAATAGAAGGAGTTGTTCGACATATGTGAGCCCCATGGAGTTTACCTCTCAGTTCATGACTTTTAATGATAATACAACCAAATAAAAACATCTGCTTTATTAAATTGGTGAGGTTAAAGATATTATTTTTGTAGGTGTTCTGTTGCCAATGCGATTTGGTATTTGGTTTTTAACTGGCTTAGCTTTGTGGTCATCTTGTTGGGGAAGTTATTAGTTATTCTCCAACCTCTTTTGATTTCTAGTGGAGCAAGAAAGGGAGGAAGTGTCTTCTCCTTTTTTAACACACGACTCTTTGAAAAATTTGGTAACCTAGGAATGTTGTCATTTTCTTAGCAAAGGGGTTGTAGTTGGAAGAGGTCGTCGATTCTATTGATTGGTTTTTCTATGAGTGGTACAAAAATACTATTGATTCTATTACTAGATAGGAGTTTCTTGTTTTCGTTTCTTTCTTCTGATGGGTCAAGTACCCCTTGAACTCTTTTCTTATGGTGGGTTAAGTACTCATCGTACTTCTTCCATTGGTAACTTATTAAAGTTCCTTTTGTAATATTTTTTGGACAAATATTAATGTTCCATTTGGTGTTAAAAAAAAAGTCTTTATATGGACATCCACCAAATAAGCTTAATAATACGCACATCCTCCGATTATTCATAATACTTTGCGTTTGAATGTCTATTAAAGATATGATTAACTAACTAAATAATTAGGCTCAAGTGGTTAATGAGCTCCATTAAGAACAAATGGTTTAGAAGAATCTGAGTTCGATTATTGGATTGAATAATTTTTGTTAAGACTTTACTAACCTCATGGACGAACTTCAGATTACTAGAGTCTCATTTTCCTTAAAATCAGAGGGTTAACACTAAAAATATGACTTATTAAAACCTTACTAAGAAAAATAAGTGGAAAAAATCCCACTAATAATGAATTTCTACCCAGAATGGTAATACAACCAAATAAAAACAACCACTTTATCACATAATAAACTATTAAATTTTGTGATCCAAACTATGTTATTGCGAGACAAATAGACAATTGAAAATTATGTTGAGTTTGATAAGGTAAGTTTGTGGCCTAAGTAAGGACATTAAGATGTTAGAAGATCTTTGACGTGTGAAAGAAAAAAAAAAAAACAATTGAAAACTATGTTTACTGAAACATTATAAAGAGAAAGTATAACTCCAAGGAAAATTATACCATGTCCAAGCAGAAAGTTACAAACATGGAAACATCTATAGGACAAGAGAAAAGTTTTCTAGACAGAAAAATGACGCATACACCATATAAAATACGGTTTCTACATTTTTAATATTTGTTCTCTCTCTGGAATTGGAACGACACTTAATTTCAGTGTGTATTTTTACGGTGTCAAATTTCTTATCAAGCTCGATTCTTAAATCTTTATCTTATGAAATTCTGCATAAGAATTCACGTGTTTCATTTTTCTGGACTTGATACATATGAAGTGATGAGAGGGTGTAGAATACAACATAGAGTCTATATAATCACTTATTTAATTTTAAGAATCTATTTTTGGATTAAATTTCAGTTTTTCTCACGAGTGTAGTATTTTCACTATTTTATTTGTCTTGCTGTATTGCACTCAATTTTTTTATGGAAATGAAAAAAAAAATTAAATAAATAAGAAGTACAAAAATCTTGCTCTTTTTAAGGAAATGAAAAATATTAAATAAATAAGAAGTGCAAAACCTGACACAAATGGAAGGGATGGGTTCCTTAAACTTGTGATTTTGGATTTGAATATTGAATTATGCGTATTAGAAAAATAATTAGATGGAGATACCTAGATTGGAAAAAACAAGGTTGATTTGAGTTTTTGTCATTGAATAAAATAAGTGTTTTATTTCTTTGAGTTCTATTAACTAGGATTTATGTTTCCTACATTCACATGATGATATCATCACCATTGTCAAATTGAAAATTAGATGGTTCAACTTCGTAGTTTACATCCGATTATCCAAACTCAACATGAACTGTTTAATCTTAATCCGACGACCTAATTGTGTGACCAGGTCATATACATAGTTATGTGACTATTACATAACATAATCCAATTGATTCAACCTAGAGCTCCTTCTAGAAGATCTAATCTAGTATGATAAATCTGATGTGTGCAGTTGTGACAAAGTTTTGGCATGATAGTTTTTTTTTCCTATATATATATATATCCAAAATCCTCTAACTATTGACCAATGATAATGCACCTGGAACGAAGTTTGAAGCTTATTTCTAAGCACGTTGATCAAATATATATTTATAATCCCGAAGGTTGTTTAGTATTCTAAGGCATTGTTTAGAAGAATATTATTTGTTCCATAGAGTGTATAACATAATGCAAATCACTTCCTATGTTAGAGAATATGCATATAAAACATACAAATCTACACATTGACTTGTATGTAATTTCTTTGTCATCCAAGGAGAACTCACCAAGTGTAGGGTAACCTTCCAACATGTATCCAATATTTTTTTGGAGAATCTTCCTAAGATTTTCCTTGCAATGATCATCACCAACCACTAAAAAACAAGCAAAGCTCATGTTTGTGTTTATAAAAACAATTTTGGGATAAAGAGGTGACAAAATCAACCTTTTCTCTTGTCCATTATGTTGAAACTTTTCAAGACAAGAGCTTCAATTGAACCAACTTGTGTCTATAAAAACACCACATTACAAACACTGTAGAGCTTTACACTTAGCAAAGAAACATTAGGGACCTTTTTTTTGGTTGCTCTTTGAGGCCTTTTGGGCCTTGCAAGATTACCCTAGTGTTGATAACTTGAAGTTGAGAGTTTGCTTAATCAATTCTTCAAGGTAAATCACCATATGGATTCAGGTAATAATATTCTTGGCTACAATTTTCTTCTTCTTCTTCTTTATCCTTCAAGAAATTCATTGCTAAAGAATATGCTGCATTAAAATCAGACATGAAAAGATGTTAGGAATTTCAAACTGTTCATATAGATCACTTGTTTTAATAGAGATTAAAAGGCATGTACTGGCAGTGTAAATAACATTGACAACCAATCACAACTTGTCAAGACAACAAACAATTGCATAACCTCTTCTTGAGTTTTTTATTAAAAAAAAATATATAATATGATGTGGCAAATTGAAGAGTTGTAATTGGATGCCAGTGTAAAATAACTCGACACTGAAAGTGCATATCCTTCAATCTCTTAAATAAAAGATTGTTCAATAGTAGTTAAAAATTTGAGCCTTCAAAAAACTAAACAAAATTCAAAGCTAACAAAGGGAGAAGTGTGAAAAATATATCAGCAAATAGTAAACCAAAGTCATCTCTAAAACACAAAACTAAGCTTGGTCATCATACTTTGGAGATTATTTTATGATATATACTTGAATCCTCAAATGAAAAAGTGATACAATATACACTGTTTCTTCAATCATAGACATCAATACTATATCTGAACAAATCTAACAAATAACCACACTGCATGAATACTGATAAGTTGATCAATTACATAAGGAGAGATATCCCAGCATTAATGTTCATCTTTTTCTTTTCTTTTTTCATGAACATAGAATATAACTATTTAACTAACTTTCATTTATAGTCATTACATTAGAGTTTGATCAAAGAATAGAATAGCTACCCCTTGAACTTGACAGCCTGTTTGTGAGAAGCTGGATTCTGTAAAGAGTAGTTATTATTTCAACAAACAAATTTAAACAACTTTTGCAATAACTTTAGAAATGGTTAATAGACTTCAAATAGGAAGTTAATTACATTCAGTAGGTTTATGAACTGTTCAAAGAAATGGATAAATGCTATTCTAATTTATTCCGCAGCAAGAGCTGGTTTAAATAGTGAGATTACAACTTAATTATCTCCTTAAATCAAGGACAATAATAACAAGAGAAAATACTAGAAACATTCTAATAAATATTCCAACATGAACATACAATATGTCAAAACTCATTAACAACGTCCAAGTTTGGGGTTAATGAAGTTACCTTGGTAATTAATGAGTTTTGACACCTTGTAATTTGAATTGTACTAACCAATTAAAAAGTTGTCGCAAAAGTTGTCTAAAGTTGGTTGCACAAAAATCATTTATCTTGTCTAATAGGCAGATTATATATGGAAAATGATGTAAGGTTCCAATACATAGATGCTTTAAGTGGAATGAGAATCTTTTGTTTTTGCTTCATCCATATCAATCTTACTTATGCAACTCAGCTGTTATGCACTAGGTTCGCCATATCACTGGCTGAGGGAATTGAGATACGACTCTCAGAGCTCAAATCCAATGATTCCTCTTATTGAGTGTGCAAAATGTGTTGCATCTGGAAGCATAAAAAATGCTGATATTGGACTTGAGTATATTTCTCAGATTTCATCACCTCATGGTAATGGTGTACAAAGAATGGTCACTTATTTCAGTGAAGCACTTGGATACAAGATAGTTAAACATTTACCTGGTGTATACAAAGCTCTCAATTCCTCGAAAATATCATTGTCTTCAGACGACATCCTTGTTCAAAAATACTTCTATGATCTGTGTCCTTTTTTGAAGTTTTCATACCTGATCACAAATCAAGCAATTATTGAATCGATGGAATGTGAAAAGGTGGTTCATATTATTGATCTCCATTGTTCCGAGCCAGCGCAATGGATAAATCTAATACAAACTTTAAAGAAACGTCCGGGAGGTCCGCCCTTTCTGAAAATTACAGGAATTCATGAAAAGAAAGAGGTATTGGAGCAAATGAGCTTTCATTTGACAACTGAAGCGGGGATTTCGGATTTTCCTTTACAGTTCAATCCAATAATTAGCAAACTTGAAGATGTCGATTTCGAAAACTTGCCTGTCAAGACAGGAGATGCGGTTGCAATTTCTTCTGTTCTTCAGCTGCATTCTCTCCTTGCCACTGATGACGAAATGGTCTCCTCAGCAGGTGCGGCATCTTTCAATATGCAGAGAGTAGCGCACATGGGTCAGAGGACTTTTGCAGAGTGGCTAGAGAGAGACATGATCAATGCGTATATCTTGAGTCCCGATTCAGCATTATCACCTCTCTTTTTAGGTGCTTCGCCTAAGATGGGGATCTTTCTTAACGCTATGCGAAAACTACAACCAAAACTTTTAGTGATTACTGAACAGGAATCAAATCTGAATGGATGTAATTTAATTGAGAGAATCGATAGAGCATTGTACTTTTACGGTTCACTTTTTGACTGCTTGGAATCTACTGTTACGAGAACATCAGTCGAGAGACAAAAACTCGAGAGCATGCTTCTTGGAGAGCAAATAAAGAACATTATTACTTGTGAGGGAGTCGATAGAAAGGAAAGGCATGAGAAGCTCGAGAAATGGATTCGAAGGCTTGAAATGACTGGATTTGTGAAGGTACCTTTGAGTTACAATGGGAGGATAGAAGCAACTAATCTATTGCAGCGATATAGTCACAAGTACAAATTTAAAGAAGAAAATGATTGTTTGCTTGTCTGCTGGAGTGACAGACCACTGTTTTCTGTATCGGCCTGGAAATTTAGGAGATGATTATTCATATAGATGGTGGAATATGATGATCGCCATTAGAAGATTTTATGTTTTTGTTTTATGGATTTTCAAAGTGTTTCAAAGAAGTAAAACAGCATATCCTTCTTGAATTGTTGTTAATGTCAATATCAATTCATTTCTGTACTATATTTTTTAGCTCCCACCTTTATTGAAATATGAAAATAAATGTCTAAACTGTCACTGCTCTTAGTTTCATAGATATATTGCATTCTAGTTGAAGATCACATGTATGGAATTGGTTAATTAAAATATGCATACAAGGTGTACTCATACCTTGCTATCTAATATTGAATATATTGTCCATACTGTTTTCTGTTCAAAAAATTATATCTAATTGCTGTCTTCAAAATCATATCAGATGTAACAGCATGCAGTTAATGTTCAAACTTGCTAAACATAATGTCCGGTTAGCTCTATGACACTGTTATTACACTCTGGCTGCTTTAAAATAAAATGTTACTTGCTAGTATTTCTGTTGCCTATTTACTGTCCAACTTTTATACATAAAACTATCGATTTCTTGAAAATATCATTGTTTTCAGAAGACATCCTCGTTCAGATATACATCTATGAATTGCGTCTCTTTTTAAGGTTCCTATAAGCACACTTTGAAAGAAACTAATTCACCTAGGAACAATGACAAATATGATTATATGGAAGTCCATGTAAAAGATCTCCACAATTAAAACAGTTTTATATCAATAGGTGGAATACGTAAAAATCGATAATAAAGAATGACATGAGATGGTTTTAAAGAATTTATGCTAATGAAGCAATGAAATTAGAGGCTCTAGAAGTTGAATGCTATGTAAAACTTATGATGATGATCTATACAGCATATAACAAGAATACAGCAGAGTGAAATGAGATTTTTTTAACAGGCAGCCACTGTTTCTGATTGATGCTATGTCAACAGAGAGAGCTATGCAGCAGCCAAAATCACAAGTATATTTACTTTTTAACATGCCGGTGAAGAATATTATCAGCCACAAGGAATTTGATTAGATCGTGATACAAGTATGATTAGAAAACACCAAATTTCACTTTGACAACTAAGTGGCACAACCTTCAATTTTTTTTTATTTTTATAATAACTTTGATCACTTTTTTGATTAAATACAATAACAACCAAGCCTTATCCCACTAAGTGGGGTCGGCTACATGGATCAAATTACGCCATAGTGTTCTATCATAGACCATATTTGGATCACAGTTAAATAAAAATGTAAAATTGAAAATCACAGTTAAAGGTTATCCTCGCCTTATAATTGGTACAAAGTCACATGAATAACAAAGAGAATATTATCTGGTGAAGTAAATCAAAAAAGAATTACATGCACAACAAACCAGTGTGTACACATCCAAATGAGGGGCCTACAATTAGACGATACTTAAGCTCTGTGGCGGTAATACAAACAAGCAACAGAAGCATTCTTCTGGTTGTGTGTGAGAGGAGTGGTTGTGCCATTCATCTGGTCACAAATGAGAACGGATGGCAACAAAATAGCACGGTTTCAGGTCACATGTAAGTGGTCAGGAACACCATCGGAGCATATATCACAAACACTACGCACTGTTCAACAAAAAAATACTATCCCGTGCATTATTTTACTATTTGAGAGAGAATTCACTAATGTTTGACAGGTATAAACAGATTGGTGAATGTGGTGCACCTGGAAAAAATAACATCTCATCTTAGCCGTCAATCAGGAAATTGAGACAGAAGGGATGTGAGAAATTGTATGCCAACGCTCTCCTTCCTCCTTTTGGTACAACTTCTTAAGTAATGGACAACCGTGAATGGACAAAGTAGAAAGGGAGCTTGGTAGACCCTCCTCTGGCAAGCTCTCAAGACAAGGACAATCTTCAATATATAGAGATTCAAGTGACGTGAGGTGGAGAAGACCCTTGTAGTTTATTATTCTTAGGTTGGAACAATTTGTCAACTCAAGAGAGTTGATAGTTGATGGCAGAAGACTCTCCTCCGAAAAGGACTCCAAGATTTCAAAATCATCGCTAATACTGAATTGTTTCAGAGAATTGAGTTGGAAAAAACCCCACTCCTCTCTCGAAGCCATCAATTTAGGACATCTTTCTATTCGGAGGCTGCATAGGCTGGAAGGCAACTGCCTCCCAATAAACGATTCCAGCCATGAACAATCGTACAAAACAAGAGAATTAAGATTTTTGAACAACTGTGATGCAAAAGGCAAGGAGGAAGAGTGCCAACCTGTTATAGGAAGAGAATTACAGCTACACATGTCCAAAGAGGACCATTCTAGATTTGGACCAAAGAAGTCTTCAACTTCCAACTCTTCAAGAAACACACAGTTAAATAAAATTTTCTCTAGGGAGGATTGAATGACCTGAGTTCCACAAAGGACGACTCTTTTCAAGGTGGATGGCAACTCAGTTATCAAAATGTCATCACATCTCTTTAGTTCTAGCTCAGTGATATTAGCAGCCTTGGGAATTGAAGCCGCCAACTCCTGGCAATCAATAATCTCCAATTTTCGCAAGGAAGAAAGGTGTTGAGGCAGGGCTCTTTTCAACTTCGGACAATGTTTTATACAAAGCTCTTGAAGCAAAGGGAGACCTTCAAGACATAACCATTCCTTCCATTTAGACATGTTCTCAAATCGCAAAGTTTCAAGGGATCTAAATTGGGTAAATTACATCCCAACTGGGAAAGGAGTTCACATCCCAACAATTCAAGAGATACTAAATTGGGTAAATTATAATCCCCAAGCCAATTTGGAAAGCTACTGCCTCTGTAGTCTTTGACAGTTAGTCTCATGAGATTTCTATTTGGTTGAAGAGCCTCCAAGACAGAGACTTCTGCTTCCATTACTGATCCATCCATTTCTCTCCATTCATCGTATGACATACTTAATTCTTCTAAATGTTCTTTATCTTCCAAATTTTCTGCTACAGTATGTGCAGGATTATTGATGTTTTCCAACCCAGAAATTCGAAGCCTTCCTTGAAGTTGGTTGAGTTTCCCCAACTGCATAATATCAAATCCACGCTGCTCTCCCACAACAAAATCAGTCAGCATCTCAAGATTGTTTAACCGTTCTATCTTTGTTGGCATCTTCTTTATATGTGTGCCTTCCAGATTAAGATGATGTAAATTGTTGAGTTTGTAAAAATTTGAAGGGATCTCTGTTAGTTTAAAACAATCTTGCAATAAGAGTGCCTGCAAATTATACATCTTACAAATGGAATCAGGTAAGCTTGTAATCTCAATGTAAGAAAGGTCTAGATAGCGCAGAAGCTTTAAATTTCTAATCTCATTGGCTAGCTCTGAGAGATTGCAACCAGAGAAAGACAACATCCGCAAATATTTTAGTCTTGAAAACAAACTCTGCTGCACATTGGGACTTATCTTAAACCGTTTGTCACCATAGCCCTGTGCTTCTACCATCAGACTGTATAGTCCCTTAATTTTATGAATCTGTTTTAGTTTTCTATCACCACCTTCCAAATCAAGGCAGAACCAAATGTGACGTGTCCTTTCAGGGATTGTTGGACGTTATCACCCTCCATTCGTAAGTGAAATTCTCTTGACACTAATTTCTCTAAATCATTTACAAGATCATGCATGATGTAGTACTTACCAGCCCATAATGGCATAGTTACTTATTGTTGGAAAAACAATATTGTCACTAGATGATCGAAGAATTCATTACCTAACTCTTCTTCATTTTGAATTTTTCCCTCATACTTACGATTCAACAAACCTTCTGCCATCCAAAGCTTGATTACTTCATCCTTCTCAAACTCATAGCCCTTGGGAAATATAGAACAATAAGCAAAACAACACTTCAGATTGGAAGGAAGGTTAAGGTAACTCAATCTCAGTATGGAATTAATGTTGCTGTCACACACGGGTAAATGCCAACAATCAGTCTCCAATATCTTAACCCAATCAGGTTCTGAGAATTTTGTTCCCAAGATAGTCCCCAATCTCTTTAGAGCTAAAGGCAACCCCCCACACTTTTCTACTATTCTTTTGCCTATCAATTCAATATTTGGATATTCAAACACATTCCTACCTCGAAAAGCATATCTCACAAATAAACTCCAAGAGTTACTCTCCTCCAATTGCTTCAAATGAAGTATCCGAGTGAAACCCACACTTGATGCTACTTCCTTGTCATGTGTTGTCGCGATCATCTTACTTCCTGAAGATCCACATTTAAAAAGAAGTAACTTCTCCCACGTATTCTCAGCTACATCCCAGATACCATCTAAAACAAGCAAAAATTTCTTGCCAGTTAACAACTGCTGCATTTGATGTTGGAGTATTTCAAAGTCTTCACCATCTACTGCTGATGAATCAAATGACCTAAGAATTGATTGGGTGAGACTAACAAGATCAAAAGATTCTGGAACATGGACAAAAGCTTTAAGTTCAAATTGCTTCACTATCCTGTGGTCATTGTAAACAAGCTGCGCAAGGGTTGTCTTACTTATCCCAATAAGACCCACTATACTGATTATGGGCACCCGGTTGTCACTGTCTGAAAGTAAAAAATCGACTATTTCCTCTTTCTCATGATTTCTACCATATATCACAGATTCATCCACCAAAGATAGAGTTCTAAAGTCTCTTAACAGTTTCCGTCTGACTCCAATTTTATAATCACCACTAGTTAACTCTTGAAGTCCCAATATATCTTTTTGATCTAAAAGGAACTTTAGCTTCCTCAGCAATACATTCATCCTATATTCAAATCGTGGATTAATATTGAAACCTGAAAGAAAGCTTCGTCTTGTGACCTTCTGTTGTATGTAAGTAGCCATCACATCCAATAGTTGCTCTACTTCGTATACCTCATGTATGAAGTGATCAAGCCAATTCCTCACGTTTGGGTTTTGGAACTGCTTTGTCTCTGCAACATCCAGCCCTTCATTGATAGAATTCAGTTTGATTTCCAGTTTTTTCAGCAGCACTTCATCGTCGTGGTGTATGAGATCTCCCAAGTGTGAATCCAACCTCTCATTAATCACTTGAAAGAAAGATAAAAGAAATGCTCGAGCAACAGCCCCTGCCATGATCTCAAATCTGAGCATGGGTCACAACACTGGGAGGCTATCTGCAAGAATATATAGATAGTTATGTATGATCCTAGTTTACTGTTATAGTATTCTATTGTATACCCATGGTTGAACTCAACTGGTTAATGACCTTTAAGGATGAATCGTCGGAGTTTAGAAATTCAAAAGTTGAATGAAAAAAACTAACCTAGGAAGTTTAAAACGGTCAAAACTACTCAGTAACATTTGTAGTGCTCCTATCTATACACATACTCTCTTATAATCCGGATAATAAACTAACTAACTTTTCTAACAACTCATAACACAATCCTTAGTTTACTTACCTTAATCTTAAACTAACTAATCCTTATATCATAACTACTTTAAATTGGATCAAACTCAATCTTACAAAACCGGCTTTTAAGAAGAGATAGTATGAGGCACTTTTTGGATCAAATCCAACTTGACTCTGCATCGTCAACGAAACAAAAATGAGGCACTTGCACTTTGATCACATAAAAAAAGGTAATTTAAAAATAGTCACGTATATTTAAAATAAATTTATTACTCCAACATTTTTTTTAATATCAGCCCTAAAAATAACCTTTTTAATATCTGTGATTTTTGGTCTAATATTCTATAAAAAATGATTAAAGGAGTTTTTTTTTTAAGAAGAATTTTTTTTAAAATGAGGGACATAGTTTTTGGACCGTTTTAGTAAAAATATATTTCTTGGACCCTAGACCACATTTACAAAAAAAGAAAATAAAGATTTAACTGCATTTTTTGTCCCTTTTATTCAATAATTTTATGAGTTTTGGTCTTTCTATATATAAATCAACAATTTTAGTCATCCAATTTACATTTGGTGAAGACCGAACCCGAGCGATAGAGTCCGGCTACCCTCCAGTTTGCAATTCCTCCAGTTTCCCTAAACAAAATGCCTTTGAGATGCTATGGCTTGGCTTCCTGCGAGTGTGCTTGCACCGAATTGTTCCATTTCAATGTGATCATGTCAAAAGCTAAAAAAGTTGCGGAAAATATAACGTAATTGCTTCCGACGTTTTTTCTTCTTTTCTCTATGGTGTTTCTGTCGACACGGGATATATGACATCAATCTTGACAATCTCAACTTTAGTGATGATTAGGATTTGAGTTTTGATATCGAGGAGGATGCTTAAGGAGAACATGATCTGAACCTCAGCCTTGTTTGGTGTTTTATGGTGAATCAAACAATTCGTCTCAAAAGTATGAAGGTGGATAGTGAGAGGAGACATTCCCAGGGTACAAGAGTGCTGAAGGAAACCAGGGCCCAGCTAAATGGGGTGAACACGACGAGATATAAGGAGACAGTAAAGGAGCATGCAAAATTACTTGTTTAGGAGGAAACATTTTAAAAACAACGAGTAAAAATGCATTGGTTGCGTGATGGGGACATGAAAACCAAAATTTTCCACATGTCAGAGGTGGCTAGAAAAGTAAGAAAGGTTAGCAAGTTGGTTACTGTTACGGGAATAGTAATTCAATACAAGAGGATATGTGTGATGTTGCGAAAAATTATTCTTAGGAGTTATTTGCTACTAACAATGGTAACCACGCACCAATGTTTGATATAATTCATGAATGCATTACAGTTGAGGATACTGAGATAATTGTTGCTCTGGTCTCTAAGGCAGATTTGAAGGCTGCCTTATTTAAAATGCAACCTGACAAGTCTCCAGGCCCTGATTGCTTCAACCCGACATTTTTTCGGAACTTTTGGCATGTTTGCGGTGATGATGTGTATAATGCAACATGTACTTGCCTAGAACGTGGCACGTTTCCAACCAATCTAAATGAGACCAATATTTTCCTTATTCCAAAATGTGATAACCCTGAAACGATGAAGGCCTTGCACCCTGTATCGTTATGTAATGTGCATCAAAGTACTTGCTAATAGATTGAAACATTGTCTGGGGAAGGGTGTGTCTGAGGAACAATCCTCCTTTGTTGAAAGAATATCCATATTAGATAATGATCTTACAGCCACGAAGATTATCCATGCTATGAAGCAAAATGTTAAAGGATGGTGTGTCGTGGGGAGTTGGCTCTCAAGATTGATATTAGTAAGACTTATGACCATGTGGATTAGGGCTTCTTGCGCGGTGGTTCTCAAGAAGATAAGTTTTGGGGATAAGTGGATTAGATGGCTGATGATGTGTGTGAGCTCTGTTACATATTTGGTGTTGATGATTCTTGCCATATTTATTTATTTTGGTGACTTAAGGTTTAATGCCTTTGATTCATAAGGTTGTTGGGCAAGGTGATCTTCATGGGGTGAAAGTTTGTCGAGGGACAATTGTAACGCCCGTTTTAATTATTTAAATTATTTTATATAGTATAGATAATATTTATATGATTTTGCATGAATTAAGTGATATTTGAGATATTATGTGATTTATGTGATTTTATGAAGTGTTGTGACTTATTTTATTGTTTAATAAAATAAGATTTGAAAATAAAATAAATGTTAAGTTGTGGGTTTGTTTTAGAATTAGATAAAGTCGTGAGGAGATAAGATAAAATAAAACAAAAAGAGGTTTAAAAGGGAGAATTAGGTTTAGAATTGTACAGAACGTACAATTCAGAGTTTTGGGAGAAAAAGGGAGAAAACAGAAGAGAAGAACCAGAGAGGCTGCTGCTCAATTTTCTTAAGGTAAGGGTGAGCCTATCATTACAATTTCATTAGAACATGTAATTCATGATTATAGTTAACAAATTCTAGGTTTAGTTCTGAGAATTGGGGATTTGAGAATTAGGTCAAAAGTGATGAATTGATGATTAGATGATGAGAAACTGTACCAATGTTGTAGAAAACTGTTTACAGACCATAGGATGACCCTTAAACATCATTATAGTCGAAAATTTGAAGGATTAGGATGAAATTTGGGGTTTTGGGTGAAAACCCTCGTAACCCCGTAACTGTTCTGTCGTCGCTCGCCACAGCGAGTATTCATCAGCTCGCGAGGCGAGTTAAACAGCTCGCCATAGCGAGCAACCCCTAGAAGGTTCGCGAGGCGAACAACTTACTCGCCATAGCGAGTAACACCCAGGAGCTCGCCAAGCGAGCAACCCAACTCGCCATAGCGAGTTACCCTTGAAGGTACGCGAGGCGAGTAGTTCCACTCGCCGTAGCGAGTAACCCCTGTGATGGTTCGCGAGGCGAGAGATCCCACTCGCCATAGCGAGTAGTTCTGTATCAGACTACCTTTTAGAATAATGCGACTCTTGTCGCACGATTAGTTATGAGATTACCCTTGGATTAGAATCAAGCCCTGAAATATTAAGACGACCTGTAGAGCTGTTAACTGATGCTTGATTTGTTATAGTGACCTATACATTTGTGTATGCTTTCTTTGAATTATAAGAGATGATGTATGTGAATGTTACGATTTTACTATGTTTGTGATGTTGATTGCTGCCATGCTGCCATGTTGTTAATAAATAAAAGCTGCATGTGTCGTTATAAGATTTATGATGTTATAGTCCAAATTATTGGAGTTCATTTGAGATGTCTAAGATTTAAGAAGTTGAGTCCATGCATATTCATCCAGAGACGAGGGCTCATGCCCTAGGAGCTTTTGCTCAATATCGACGAGAGCTTATGCTCTAGGAGTATTTTTATGCTCAATAGCGACGAGGGCTTATGCCCTAGGAGTATATTTATACTCAATATGGTACCACATGCATGATTAAGATGTCTAAGTTGCATAAGTTGAGTCGAAGTTGCATTGTCAAGTCAAACTATTAAGTTGAACTATGATGTTGAATTATGATGTTGTTTAAGATGTTACTTGACTACTGTTATGACATATGATGATGAAGTTATGCTGTTAAATGTAATTGTTGAATTATATGTTTAATGTTTTTGTTTTGAGAATCTCACCCCTTCTGTTGGAATTGCCGCCTTGTGGGCAACTGCAGGTGATTAAGCTTTAGTTGTTGTTGCTGTTGTGAGTGGCTACCCTCACTGTGTCCTTAGGTGCTTTGATACGTAACGGGATGGGAACCTTTATAGCTATTTCTATTCCTTACGTATTGATTATGATTTAAGTTTCAGTTGATTTATGTTGAGACGTATTTATGAGGCCTGCGTGCCAAAACGATTTGTTAACATTGAATTTTATCCGCTGCGATGTTAGAACACTTTTGACTAGAATAAATATTTATTTATTCCCCTTTTTAAGAATTTAAGAAATGTAGCATTCCGTTTTATATGATACTCTGATTTATTTATGAAATTTTTTATTTGGGAATACGGGGTGTTACAACAACGCTGGTGTCTCATCTCTTTTTTGCAGATGATTGTTTTTTGTTTTGCAAGACAAATGTAGCAGAATCACAAAAATTGCTAAATATTTTTCAGATCTATGCTTAGGCCTCTGGGCAAGAAATTACTTTTTCCAAATCAGGAGTGTTTTTTAGTCTTAATATGAGTATTTAAGCACAATAGGATTTGTCTTGAATTCTTGGTGTTCGTCATGTGTTGGGTACCGGTAAGTATTTAGGCCTTCCATCTATGATTTGGTTGAATAAGTCGTCAACCTTTGTGTTGTGAAAGTGACTAAAAATTAAAGAAACTGGAATTCTGATGTTGTCAACATCGGTGGCCGAATTGACTGGACTGGTGGCCGAATTTGACTGAGTTTTTAGCCTTTTTGATGCGTATTTCTTCGGTGGCTGAAGAGCAAATTCGGTGGCTGAATTTGCGGAATAGAAAATAAAAATATAACGCATTTTGGGCTGGATTTGTTCCAATTTTATGAGGGATACTTTTACTATAAATATAAGCTTTATATCAGAGTAAACCTTGAGATAGAGGGGGCTGAAACAAGGTTTAGAAATCAAACTAGGGTTTGTATAAAGTTTGCTCTTGGGAAACACTAGTAGGATTGAGTCTGTTGGTCATGGGAAGAGATTGAGGCTTTGGGTAGAATTAGGAGGGAGACTTATTCTTGTAACCCATTGATATCTTTTTTGTAAAGTTACTCATCATTACAGTGAAACGGAAGGCTGCTCTCTCCCCCAGACTAGGTCAATTTGGACCGAACTGGGTAAACAAATTTCGTGTGTTCTCTCTTTCTTTTCTCTCTCTTTTTTCTTCTTTTTCTTGTGTTTATAAATTCCATACACTTTGTTTTGGTTGCTTGATTATTACTTGCTCCACACATCAAGTATTTTATTCGTGTAATTTTCATCGAATCCACAACAACACTTTGCCTATGTGAAGGATCACATCTGGAAGAAAATTAATTCACGGCGTTGAACGACTCTTTCTAATGCAGGTAAGTGATGCTTAAGTCTGTGTTTTAGACCGTTCCTTCGTATATAATGAGTATTTATGCCCTTCCTAATTCTGCCATCAATGATATAGAGAGAACGATAAATTGCTTTTTGGTGGGGAGGAGCGAGAACTAACTGGGGAATTAGTTTATATGGCTTAGGAGCATATGGCTTGTCCTAAGAAACATGGTGGTATAGGTTTTCGTAATTTCAAGGCTTTTAATCTCGTGATGGTGGCTAAAAGAGGGTGGAATTTTATGGTGAATCTGATTCTTTGGTGGCAAATATTTTCAAAAACAAGGTATTTCCTTTGTACTTCTTTTCTAGATGCTAAGATTGGGTATAATCCGAGCTTTGTTTGTAGGAGTATTTGGAATTCACATCAAGTGTTGTTATCTGGATGTATGTGGAAGATTGGTGATGGGGCTCTCGGATCCGAGTTAGGCATGATCCGTGGTTGTGAAATAATCAACGTAAGTGGATTCAATCGCTGCAGTTCCAACGTGTATAATTGTCTGTTTTCGATTTATTGATTAATGAAAGGAAACAATGCAATGTCGAATTTATTGAATTTATTTTTTCTAGATGATGTGTCTCAACAAATTATTGATACTCCGTTGTTTGCACCGGTGCACGAGGATATGATGGTTTGGGTGGACGAAAGTAACAATATTTATTCAGTGAAATTTGGATGCCGATTGATTATGCAAGAATTCTTACATACAAATAGACTCCATGTGCATGGTGAGTGGAACATGCTATGGAAAGCTAATGCACCTCACAAGGAAAGAAACTTATTAGGGAGAATTTTTCACGGTTGTATCCCAACGCGCCTCAAATTGATCCAACATTATGTCTCGTGCAGAACACATTGCCGTTGGTGCATTTGTAGGATGTTGAGTGGCTCAGGAGTTATGGTACTGGGTCGACCTATCTGCTGTTTTGTTACAACGACCTGGGAGCATGACTATGCCAGACCTTTTGTTTGATGTATGCAGAGTGGTGATGTATTGGGGCGTGTGGATGTGCTCCTTTGGCACCTTTCAGCCGCGAGGAATGATATGGTTTGGAACATGGAGCGAAGGACATCACAGTCCATAGGGTGTCGAGCTCTTGATGAGTGGCAACGATGGAATACGGTGCAGGAACAACCACGTCGGCAAAGAACCCAATTTGCGGCCAGCAATAGTGTTCCAAGTAGGTATTCATGGGAGAAACCACGACTTGGGTAGCTCAAATGCAACGTTGATGTGGATTTCAACTGGTCAGCTAACTCGACCTCTTTTAGTTGTTGTGTTTGTGATTCAGAGGGACACTTTGTGATGGCTTGCTAAGGATAAGGTCTGGGAACATGTTATTTTTGAGTCAGATTTGAACACCTTGGTGCATTCCATTACATCCCGAAGCCATGGAGTCTCTAAATTTTATGCTATTATCGACTGTATTAATGCTGAGTTACATTTATTTTCCAACTTTGAGGTGGAGTTTGTTAGGTGACAAGCAAACATGGAAGCTCGTACTTTATCAAGGGCGGTTTGTTTTTGGTCTAGTCACCAGTCTTTTGAGATTTATCCTCTTTGCATTGAACAATTTTTGATTAATGATATAAATTAATTTTGCTTTGGTAAAAAAAAAGTTATTTTAGTTAATAAACTGATTGTTGCACGGTAAATGTTCAAAAGGTCAATTAACTATACTGCAGTGGTGATTGTGTGAAATTGATATATAAATCATTTGTACTTAAAAATTCTTAGTTTCGTTGTTAAAACCGAATGAAAATGAACACCGATGTGATAAAATGCAGTTGCTATGATTACTACGCCTTGTTTAAGAATATTTGGTAAAAAGTAATCATACCTTAGTGGGAATATAGCTTTCTTAGCATTTCATAAAAAAAAGGTCTTGATATTAAAAGCATTTCACATAAAGATTTGGTGGCAGTGAAATAATTATATGTTATCTTAATTATTTTTGAATTTAAAACTATAGAAAAGATGATGTGATGCAATTTATATTACCAAAAGAGAGTGTCATGGTATGCAGAAATTAAAGACTCATAAACATCTAACACCATCAATTCTTCATATATTCATGGAATGATGAAATTGTGATATGAATAATCAAATTACAATGATTAATATACGAGCTTATCGTACACTCATTGGAGTTAACATACACTAACGAACTGTTGTGGCTTTTTGATCAGCACAGGATAACCTTCAAGTCATGTAGATAGATAAACTTATTCCCAAACTGAGAAAGAGTATTGAATTACAATCAGAAGTACTGCAATGAAAGTAGTGTCGACTTAAGGTGTATGAACTAGGAAGGAACATACAAACAGTAAGAGGTTGAAGTGGATGCCTGAGTCCTGACATCACAAAATGCACACCTCTCATGAATAAAAGATTGAGCCACCTGCGAAATTGTATAGCAGTGACCATGTTTGAATCAAAAGTTCCAAACCAATTTTGCATGTAGACTGTGATCCAAACACCATGGGAGCTCCCATCTACCAAAATTCCCTTTAACAACAAAGTGGTATGTCATTCAATTTTTTATCACTTCAAAATAGAAATAAAACGAAAATCGGAGTAAAAGGCCACATGACATCCGCACCGTGTAATTGGTTGATGCAAGTCATTCATCGGCTTCTTTTCTCAAGTCTCGTATTTCCTGGGAAGACACAAGAAGAAAAATAGACTATTAACGTTAGAGTGACTCAAAAAGAAGGGACATAAAGTCAAAATATGGTGCATGACAATTTGTTGCAGACAACTTTGAAACATAGTTTCAGAAGACCTTTATAAAAGTAAGTGAAATATGTTTAGTTATAATGCTTGAATACAAACCATGAACAAATTGGAATGGATGGTATTCACACAATGTCAGCCTCTTCCCTTGCCCGGACATGATCATGAGGCTCTACGTCGAATCTAAATCATTTTTGGATGGAAGAAACAAAAACCAAAATTTCTTTGTTGTGAATTTGTGTGCCCTTCTGCCTCTTTTTTGTAGCAAGAGCAAAGCCTTATCTACCTAAAGCATGTACGAAACAGAAAGTAAGCAGATTTTAAATTAAATTACCCTTAAAAATCTGAATGGATGTGAAAACACAACATTTCTATCCAGTTAAGTGTAGCCTAAGAATGCATAGAGCACTTACCACTATAAATAATATCTTTGAAAGGTACATGTTATGCCTTTGAATGTGCAAGATCAACTCCCTATTATGTCATCCACCTGAATATTTCAAAGCAAAATACATTTCATATTTCAAATCAGTACTATAATAAAGATTTTAACACAACTTTATTTGAAAGAAGCCCTCATAGGTCTCAACCTTGCAAAAATATATCAAGATTGGATTAGAAGCAATTAAAAGAAAGAGTATTGAAGAAAATTAATGTTGTTTTATATAATTTCTGTAAAATCATTTTGTTTACACAAGCACATATCAACATCTTGTTTACTGAATAGAGACTGATTGTGAGTTGTGACATAGTTTACATCAAATAACTGCCTAACCTCCCAATTGCATAACTTCCCTATGTATTTAGAAAAAATAATAATTAAGACACTCTGGGATAACATTGACTACATGCATCCTAAGCTATGAAGCACGGATACGGACACGGACACCGGACACGACACTGACACCAGACACGACGCATACACTGACATGCCGACACTGCTAATAATTTGAGAAAATCACATGATTCAGCGTAATCACATGATTTTTAATTTGAAATATATGTTTCATTATAATGCTTGAATACAAACCGTTTTAAATACATGACATAGTAGACACCAGTTTAATAGGCACCATGAATATTTGTTGCAGACAACTTTGTAAAACAGTTAGTGAAACATGTTTCCTTATAATGCTTGAATACAAATCGTAACCACATTGGAATGGATGTAACTCACATGCAGTAAGTGAAAAGGAATTGAGCAAAGACATAGAATCCAAACCACCTTAGGAGCAAAGGAACAATGTTTCATCATTCAACTTTTAGTACAAAATTATATCAATCATGTTGTAGTAAATACTGGCTTGGCGAAAGAAATAAAAAAACATGTCATTATATCCAAATACCTCTGATTTGGCAAGACTTTCTATAAATTGTAACCAGGAGAAAATTGTGTTGAGGCCATGGAATGTGGAAATGCGGTTTAGCAGCATGCTGTGAGGACCTTTTTTGTATTAAAGTTTAAACTTATTAAACATAGACTGTACTGTCTGCTGTAAAAAAAAAAAAAAAAAATGGCATTGTCAGTATCTTTTGGTTGCTTGAAAAACCTGAAATTAGAGGATCTATATTAGGCATATAACATGAATATATCATAGCAAAATAAGAACATTGTCAACCAAGTGGCTAATGAGCTCCCCATAAGAACGAATGGTTCGAAAAAATGAGAAAACTGTTTGAAGCCAAAATCACAATTTTTAATATGGTAGTGCAGAATGTGATTAACCAGAATAGATCTAAAACACCAAAAATCCTTTTGACAATAAAGGGGAAAGACGTTCAATTTACACAAAAATCTTAATCCCTTTTTCCTAACAATATTAAATTCAAAAATAAAAATAAAAACTGAAAATCATAGCGAAAGGCCCAAGTCCTTTTTCACAACACTTTCTTCTTTTTACAACAAAAAATGAAAACTGGAAAATTAACACTAAAGAGACCCAAAAGATAAGGGTGTATGACGAATTAACATAAAATAAATACAGACTCTTATTAACACAGGAATATAAAATAGTTGAAATTGATAATTTTATCTATTTACACATATTCTAGAATTGATGGAATGATTAACAAATTGATTGTGCTTCATGTAAAAAATAGAGTTCCCAAATTTCTGCCGCTGTTCAACATCAAATACAGAGTCTTATTATTATGCCAAACAGAAAAAATCCTTTTTTTTTTTAAGGAAAACAAAAAAATTACTAGTTTCTATTAAAAAAAATAACAAAACAAAAAATTACAAGTTAAAAGAAAAAATTGGTTAAGAAATGTTCGTACCTTCAGAACCAAAAAGGTTTGACTAAACGTGGGACCCATGACATCTCATTCCTGCTCAATGTTGTCAATCTCTACGTAAGGGATGTGACTAATTGTATGCCAACGCTCTCCTCCCTCCTTTTCATACTTCTCCTTTATTATTCGACATTTGGTAATGAACAAACTCCAAAGAGAGTTGGGTAGATCCTCCTTCTCTGGCAAGCTCTCAAGACTAGGGCAGTTGATAATATATAGATATTTGAGAGATTTGAGGTGGAGAAAACCCTTGCTGTTCATTATTCTTAGCTTTGAACAATTTTCCACATAAAGAGTGTCCAGAGTTGGTGGCAGCAGATTCTCCTCTGGGAAGGACTTCACATTTTCAAACTCATCACTAATAAATAATTCTTTCAAGGAATTGAGTTGGAACAAACCCCACTCCTCTCTCGAACCAATCAGTTTTGGGCAATTGTATATTATCAGTTCCCTCAAGTTGGAAGGCAAACCACCCATTGGAAACAATTCCAGCTCTGGACAATCGTACAGAGACAGAGAATGAAGTTTGGTGAACAAGTGTAGTGAAAAAGGCAAGGAGGAGGAGTGCCATCCTGTGATTGAAAGTTTACGAAGAGTATTATAGCAACATAAATCCAAAGAGGGGCAGTTCACACAGCCTCTGAAATCCAACTTCAACTCTTCAAGAAAAGGAAAATTGATTAAATTTTGGTCCACGGAGAACTCAGTGTACCTATTATCACAAAGGAGTAACCTTTTCAAGCTGGTCGGCAATTCATTTACCAAAATTCTATCACATCTCCGTATATCTAACTCGATGATACTATCACCCTTGGGAATTGATGTCTCCAACTTGTTGCACTCATCAATCTTCAAATTTTGTAAAGAAGGAAGGTGTTGAGGCAGCATTGCCCTTTTCAGTTCGGGACAATTTCTTATAGAAATCTCTTTAAGCAAAGGAAACTCTCCAGGGTATAACCATTCCTCCAACTCATTGCAATAACTAATATCCAGTTTCTGTAAAGAAGGAAGGTGTTGAGGCAATACTCTTTTCAATTTGGAACAATTGCTTATTGAAATCTCTTTAAGCAGAGGAAACCCTTCAAGACATAACCATTTCTCCCATTCCGACATCGATTTAAAATGCAGAATTTCAAGGGATCTGAATGGAACATTTGTTAAATTGTTGCCATGAAACTCTTCACCAATGATCTTTATTCCGTCACACTTTGAAATAGAAAGCTTTTTGAGAGAAGGAAGCTGCCCAAGTGGTGGCAAATGGGAACATAATCTACAGCTTAACAGTTGAAGAGATACTAAGTTGGGTAAATGACTTATCCAATTTGGAAAGCCGTTACCTTTGTATCTTGAGATGCTAAGCCTCTTCAAGTTGCTATTTGGTTGAAGAGCCTCCAAGACATCCAATTCTTTTCCATTGTTGTTGAAATTGTCACCATAATTCATTTTTAATTCGTCTAAATGTTTCTTATCTTTCAATTTTGCTCCTGCAGCATCCGCGGGATCGATGACATGTTCCATCCCTGATATACAAAGTTCCCCATGAAGATGATCGAGATTACCCAACTTGTTAATATCAGACCCACTCTGTTCTCCCACAACAAAATTACTCAGCGTTTGAAGATGGTTTATTAGCCTCCCTATCTTCTTTGGCATCTTCTTTATTTCACAGCCTTTAAGATTAAGATGGCGTAAACTGACGAGTTTGTAAAAACTTGAAGGGAGTTCAGTCAATTCAAAACACCACTCCAATATTAGTGTCTCTAAATTATAGAGCTTACAAATAGAATCAGGCAACCTTTTAATCTTTGTGCCTCTCATGTCTAGATAACGCAGCAGCTTTAGATTTCCTATCTCACCTGTTAGCTCTCTGAGTTCACAATCACGGAATGACAACATCCGCAAATACTTTAGTTTTGAAAATAGATCACGTTGGAAATTGTTGCTTCTCATGAAGCATTCTTTACCATAGTCTGGTGGTACTACCAACAGGCTGCGTAACCCCTTAATCTTATAAATGTGTTTTAATATTCGCTCACCATCTTCCAAATCAATATTGCACCGAATGTGGCGTGCTCTTTCAGTTTTATCTTGCAGATTATCACTCTCAATTTGAAAGCAAAACTCTTGGGACTCTGATTTTGCCAAATCATTAACAAGATCATGCATGAGAAATCTTGTATGGCCAGCATAGTTTAGCGATTGTTCGAAAAATGAAATGGACTCGAGGTCATCAAAGATTTCATTACCCAACTCTTCTTCACTTTTGTCTCTTCGGCAACTTTTCAGCAAACCTTCTGCCATCCAAATCTTGATCAATTCATCTCTGTCAAACTCAAAACCCTTAGGAAATATAGAGCAGTAGGCAAAACAGCGCTTCAGATTGGAAGGGAGGTTATGGTAACTCAATCTCAATGCCGAGTTAATGTTACTGTCACCATCAGCTAAGCACCACATGTCATCCTCTAGTATCTTTTCCCATTCATGTTGAGAGATTTTTTTCCGCAAGAGGTTCCCCAATGTTTTCACAGCTAAAGGCAACCCTCCACACTTATCTACAATATTTTTTCCAATTGATTCAAGATTTGAGTATTCGCTCGCATTTTTGCCGTGAAAAGCAAGTCTGGAAAATAAACTCCAACTGTCACTCTTGTCCAATTGTTTCAAATCAATTAACTTAGATTCCACACTTTGTGCTACATTTTTGTCGCGTGTTGTCACAATAATCTTACTCGTTGAAGATCCATGGTTAAAAGGAAGTAGTAATTGCTCCAGACATTCCTCATTCCCTTTCCACAGATCATCTAGAACAAGCAGAAATTTCTTGCCGGTTAGTGTCTTTTGTAATTGACAAATGAGAGGATCCAAGTCTTCACCGTCTGCTGGAGAACAGAATGACCTGAGAATTGTTTTGGTGAGTCCAACAACATCAATAGTTTTTGATACATGGACCCAAGCTCGAAGTTCAAAGTACTTCTTCACCCTCGGATCATTGTAGACAAGCTGAGCAAGGGTGGTCTTTCCCATCCCACCCAGACCCACTATGCTGATTGTTGATACTTGGTTGCCGTTGTCATTGTGTGAAAGCAAATAGTTGATTATTTCTTCTTTGTATCCGTTTCTACCATATATGCAAGATTCATCCACCAAAGATGCAGTTGGTGATCTTTTTGAGGATTGCAGGCTAACTGCACCTTCATTACTAGTGCAACTCCTTTGTGTTAATCCCAACACATCCTTTTGCTCTGCAAGAAATTTTAGCTCATCTAGCGAATCTTTGATTCTAGATTCAAATCTATTAGTCAAATTTGAAAGGAAGCGTTGTGCATTGCTCTTTTGTTGTGCATTTGTAGCAATTTCATCTAACAATTGATCTACTTCATATACCTCGTGTTTTACACAATCAAACCAATCCTTCACATTTTGGTTTTGGTACTTCTTTGTCTCTGCATCATCCAACAAATTATTGATAGAAGCCAGTGTGACTTTAAGTTTCTTAACCAACTTTTTATTGAAGAGGTCTTTGAAATCTCTTGAGCCAATGCTCTGAAGAATGACTGGAAATAATGACGAAAGAAATGCTCCACCAACCAGCTCTGCCATGATATTGTAGTCAAATCCTGAGAGGCTCACTGCAAAACTATAATCGGTTATCTTCTGTTAAGCCAAATGGAACAAGAACTATCTTCTATACATAGTTAGAAATTAGAATATCAATGTCAAACACTATGCAGTTACAATAACAACTATATATACATGCTTTCGTCATTGCAAGCAACGAATAAAGATCACTTGTTACTGTAACTAAGTCATTTGTGACTTTTATATTTCTTTATCACTGTTCTGTTTTTATAGATCATATTTTTTATTAGAAATGAAAAAGTAGTCCAATTGAACTTCATATACAAAAATTATTAATTGAGGACAATTTATTATTTTTTATTTTTTATTTTTCTAATATATTTTGCATTCTTTGTTCCTTATATCTAAGAAACACAATGTCCAACCAAGCGATTGGACTAAAAGAGTTAATGAGCTTCAATTAAAGAAGAGCGCTCGGGAGTATATGTGTTCGATCATGATTGAAGCAATCTTTGATTATACTTTATTTATCTTTTGGTCGAATTTCAAACGACTAGAATCCCTTTCATAGATAGAGGGATAAAAGAAAAAAAAATAGAAACAAGGTCATTGCAGCGCATGTAAAATGAAATGATAATTAATTAATGGAACGTTTCTATGGAATGGCATGTTTGTGGTGTTAACCCTCTTATTTTTAGGGGAAAATGCTCCTGTAATTCAGAGTTCAATCACGAGGTAATTAAAGTGGTCAATAATTATTTCACCCAGAATTGAATTCAATGCCTCTTGAAGAATTCGTCATTTGGTGGATTTCATTAAGGGTTAAATAAGTTTTTGGTCCTTATAAAATTGAGAACTTCTAAATTTAGTCTTTACTTAATATTAATAGATTTTTAGTCCCTACAAAAACAAATACATGTAATTTTCGCCCTTTGTAGAACTAAATTTGTTTAATTATCCTTTCACTCTTGAATTTTGAACTATTTTTCGGAGACATGTTTAGAACATTAATAAAGGTTCATTTACTAAAATTTAGAATTTTTTAACATAAAATGAATTAAATCTAAATTTTTATTAAAGATAAAAGTAATAAAAGTCTGGATGTAGAAATCAAGTTTTAAGCTAATTTTTTGTCGAAGAACTTTTACTAATGTTCTTACAACTTCTACAAAAAATTATTCATAATTTTAAGAGTTTAAGCATAATTAAACAAATTTAAAGTTAGAAGGGACAAAAAATAAGTGTATAAATTTTTTATAAGGATTAAAAAACACTATTAAAATTAAGTAAGGAATAAACATAAAAGGTCTCAATTTTATAGGGATCAAAAACATATTTAACCCTTTCATTAACCACTTGAGTCCAAATAATAGGTTATGGTTTGGCATATACTAATAAGTAAAAGTGCATGTAGGGGTGAAAATGGGCAAGGTCGGGCCAGACATTGTAAGGCCTAAGCCTGACCTGCGTAAAATATTATAGGCATGAGTCTGGTCTATTATCCATCATAGGCTTATTTTTAAGGCCCAACCTAGCCTTTTCAAAAGCCCGATGAAGCCTGAAAACCTATTTAAAAGCCTATTTTACACTAAGGCCTAGAACACCTATAAGCCTACTACTAAATTGTTCCAAACTTATAAAGACCTAAACCACATGAACAGGTCTTGCCGGCTTCTTTTCAAGATTTTCACTACTGACAATTTTCTTAGCCTTACTAGCTTCTTCTCAACATTTTCACCACTAAGCCACTGACAATTCATAGACCTTATTAAGCCTAAATTTTAAATTAACATTTTTGCAAACAACCAATTTTACCATGTTAATGGTTAGAATCTGAAATATCACATTTTTAATCGACTTTTTAAATCTCTTTTTTTTTTAGTTTTAATTACGGGTCAAATCTATAATGTGATATATTATATTCTTATTCTTATATATAATAATTGATATGACCCGTGCGATGCACGGGTCGATGGTCTAATTATATATAAAAAGCTTAAGGGGTCGACTTGACAGACTTAATAGGCTCTTTTGTAAGCCTTATTCTTGCCTATTTAATTAAATAGGCTTTGTAAAAAGCTTGAGCCTGGACTTTATATTAAACAAGCTGGGCGAAGCTAGGCTTTAAATATGCTAGGTCGTAGACACCCGTTGCATGTAACAAAAAAATACTACTAATAATGAATGTATATTGATGTTGATATATACCTATTAAATGTTTTTTAAATATAAATAAAAAAATAAAAAAATAGTAAAATGCTCGATAAAAATCTAGTAAAATATTTTATATTTTTTGCATTAAAATATGCTAGTAGCTAAAAGTGAAGTTTGTCTTGCCTTTTCAAAAGGTTATTTTGATGATGTTAGTCTTAAGGTTTTTTTTTTATGATGTTTCAATGTGAACTAGTTTTCTTAGTATGTTACTTTCTCTTGTTAGTTTAGCTTTAGATTATGTGAAAACACCTTAGCAAACTGTGTGTCTCTTAGCATTGTGTGATTTTTTGTTGTTCTTGATATCTTATGACTCAAGTAACCTCGACATTGTTGTCAAAATTGTTTTTCTGAGGATTTGAATCGATTCATATTTGTCTGAATCGTATCACCCAAAGTCTCTGACTTGGGGTGAATCGTTTCATATTGAATTGATTCACTTTTGAATCGAATCAATATGGCATGAATCGTATGATTAAAACTTTCTAACTTACATTGAATCGAGTCAATATAATCTGAATCGTTTCAATCTTCATCTTGGGTACTTTGAATCGATTCAAATTATGTATGAATAGTATCAATCATCATAGTCCATCTGGCTTGTCCTCGTGTTGTCTTAGCCGATTCACACATTTAGTGAATCGATTCACTATGTTTTTTTAGCAAAAATTATTGAATCATTTGCATTTATTCTCTCTAGGTCTCAAAAACTCATTGTTTATAAATTCTTCAAGATTAAACACTTTTTCTTAGAATCACTTTGTTCTTTGAGTCATAGATTTGTTAGGGTGCTAATAGGGATTGTAACTTGGTTCTTTCAAGAAAATTGATTGGGCTTAATCAAGGTTCTAAAGTGAAGTGAATAATCTCATTCCACCTCCATAGGTCTTGTGGGTTCTTTCTAGTTGTTCTTGTGTTCAAGGGGATCCAATTGCCGGATGTAGCATCAAATAGCTAGAGTGAAGAGTTCAAAGGGTTGCACGGGTTATTGAGAATTCGAAGACATCAAGAAGCACTAAATTCAAAGAGTATTGGAAGTTTGGGGGAGTGGTTACATAGAGGTTGAAGAACTAGGATAATTTCAAGGAACTCTTGTAATCACATTTGTAATTCAACATTGTTACTATTAATGGAAGTCCTTGGTGGAGGCGTTTTTCACCAATAAGAGTAGACGTATCCCGAAGCGAGGATGAAAGAGCGAACTACTATAAAAATCTTGGTGTCGTTCGCTTTTCCCTTATCCTCTTTAATTTTGACAATTGTATATGTTTAAATTGATTAATTGATAAAATAGAAATTGGTTCTGATCTAAGTTCTTTTTGGTTAAAATTAGCCTAATTCCTTGAATTAGGTTTTCACTATTTTACTTCGATCAGTTAGTTTCAATTCCTAACCAATTCATCAAAATTACTTATACATTGTGTTTTTGATTTTTAGCTAGTTATATTTTCTTATAGGTTTGGTTTTGAAATTGTCTTGTTTTGCAAACTGTTGAAGTATTATTAATAATTGATTGAAATAAGATTTAGCTTATGAATCATTCAATTCTCTTGTAAATCTTATTAGTGCATAGTATTATCTAATATATATTTATTGTTGTTTAATTAGCATAGAGGTCAATGTAATAGATTTAGTATCAATCAACTATGATATTAAATTCTCTTAATTGTCATTTTTAATTGAATTAACATTCTAGCTAGCTGTCATGGTTTTAGTCTTGTATAAAGATAACACTTTGTAATTGGTTTTTACAACTGTGAATAATATATAGAAAATTCTCAAATGAATATTGTTTTCTGTTCCAATGGTTCCTTGAATATTAACATGGTATCAGTCGCAATTTTTCTTCACGTCTGCCGTTGATTAATATTTTTCTATTTTTCTACCATTGTTATACCTTGTGATTCTTGCTTTTCTCTATTGCATTTTTCTGTCATAGTCCATTTCTCTGTCATAGTTATGACATTTCCTAATTACACATATTATCTCACCAATGCTTCAAATCCTTTTTACCTTCATCCTAATGAAAATCCTTCTGTGGTTCTTGTAACTCCATTATTGGAAACAAGAATTATCACAATTGGGCACGATTAATGCACATTGCGTTAATTTCTAAGAACAAAGAACAATTTACCGATGGCACTTTTTCGAAGCCGCCAAAGAACGATCCAATGTTTGCACAATGGATACGATGCAACAATATGGTCCTCGCATGGTTTCATCGTTCTGTTTCTGAGTCTATTGCAAAATTTATTCTCTATATTTCTATTGCCTCTGGAGTTTGGTCTGATCTGAAGAATCGCTTCTCCCAAGGTGACATCTTTAGAATTTCTGACATTCAAGAGGAATTGTATCGATTCCGTCAAGGTAACCTTGATGTATCTGATTACTTTACTGGTTTAAGAGTTTATTGGGATGAATTAGAGGATTATCGTCCAATTCCTTGTTGTAAGTGCTCTATTGGTTGTTCATGTGGTGGATATGCATCCATGAAACATTTTCGTGAGCAAGACTATGTCATTCGGTTTCTCAAGAGATTGAATGATAGTTTTACACACACCAAATCACAGATAATGGCCATGGATCCTTTACCGACTGTTAGCTAAGCTTTTTCCTTAGTTTTGCAACAAGAAAGGGAATTACTTGGTAATGGATCCAATGCTTCTGAAACTTATGAGAATGTTATAGCTTTAGCTGTCAATGCCCCTACAAATGCATCCACCAATGGTTCCCTTTAAAATAGATGGAATTCAACTAATTTTGCTCCCCATGGTCAAGGTAGAGGTAAGAATTTCTATGCTAACAAGGGTTCAACCGGTCATAATCGTGTATGCACTCATTGTGGTAGAAGCAACCACAACATTGATACTTGTTTTCTCCTTCATGGATTTCCTCCCGGTTATAAACCAAAGGGTAAAAGCCAAGCCAATTCTGCCCAAACTGCAACTCCTAATACCCAATAGAACCATGCTTATGCTGCACAACAATAACCTTCTCAGCAGCAAGCTCATCAATTCAATGGCTTCACACAAGAACAATTTCAAGGTATTTTGACTTTAATTCAGCAGTCTCAACCGTCACATTCAACTTCTAAATCAGAAGTACACCAGTCCAATTCAGTAATGACACGCCCTTTTGCTTTAAATTGTGATTCCAACAAGACAAATGGTAAGAACTTTTTTGTTTGGTTACTCGACACAGGTGCAACTGATCACATTTCCTCCCATTTCCAATCATTTACTAGTTTCCAATCCATTAAACCTGTTCCTTGTCACTGCCTAATGGCAATACAAATTTTGCTTATGTTTCAGGCACTGTAGAACTTACACCTACACTGGTTCTGCATAATGTTTTGTACATTCCTGATTTTAGTGTTAATCTTGTCTCTGTTGCAAAATTAACCAGTACCAATAGTTGTTACCTTCAATTTACTGATCGTGTGTGTCACATTGTGCAGAACACTTCCAAGAAGATGATTGGTACAGCTAGTCTTGCTGGAGGATTGTATGTGATTGCAGCTGGTCCATCCTTAGCCAAAAATCATTCTTGTAATTCTGCTCTCAATGATAGTTTTAATGTATGGCACTTGAGATTAGGCCATGTTTCTAGTTCAGGCATGTCTATCATTTCTAAGCAATTTCCTTTTCATTCCTTGTATAAAAAATGCTCCACCATGTGATGCTTGTCATTATGCTAAACAAAAGAAATCGCCTTTTTCTCATAGTTCAATAAAATCTTCAGCCCCTTTTGACTTGTTACATGTTGACTTATGGGGACCTTATTCTACCCCTTCTTTTCTATGACACAAGTATTTTCTTACTCTTGCAGATGACTTTTCTAGATTCACTTGGGTAATATTTCTTAAAACAAAAGATTAAAATAAAAAACACTTGAAACACTTCATTGCTTATGTTGAAAATCAATTTCATACTACTTTGAAATGTCTCAGATCTGACAATGGTAGTGAGTTCATTTCTATGACTTCTTTTCTCTTATCAAAAGGTATTCTTCATCAAAAAAACTTGTGTTGAAACCCCCCAACAAAATGGGATGGTTGAAAGAAAGCATCAACATATCTTAAACGTTGCTAGATCCCTGTCTTTTCAATCTCATGTTCCCATTACTATGTGGAATTTTACTGTACAACATGTTGTTCATATCATTAATAGGATCCCATCACCTTTGTTGAAATTTAAGTCTCCTTTTGAGTTACTTCATGGGACACCACCTTCTATAATTCACTTAAAGGTTTTCGGTTGTTTAGAACTTTGCAAGCCCATCACACAAAATTCAATCCTTGAGCTAGAAAAACTATCTTTCTTGGCTTTAAAGAGGGGACCAAGGGATCAATCTTGTATGATCTCAATTCCAATGAATTTTTTGTCTCTAGAAATGTTATTTTTTATGAGAATTATTTTCCCTTCACTCATGTTACTAAACCACCTACCATCCCTCCTACATCTGCCCCTATTGATTTTGATGATCCTCTAATAGATTTTTCCCATCATCCTGCTTTTGCATCTGGACTTCAACTTGCTTTTGAACGTCCTTCTCAATCTGTTTCTGCCCCTGCAATTCAGCATGAAATTCCTATTGTTGATTCTATTTCTGAACCTACTATTAGAAAATCTACTAGAACTAGTCAGCCTCCTAGTTACCTTGCTGATTATCATTGCAATCTTCCATCCAAGAGTTGCTCCAATGTGTCTTCAGGTAGTTCTTCATATCCCCTTACTTGTTTTCTTTCATATGATAATTGTTCACCCAATTACACACATTTTTGTTGCACCATTTCTTCCATGACTGAACCCAAAACATTCACTCAAGCAAACAAATTTGAATGTTGGAAGGAAGCCATGCTACTGAATTGCATGCCCTTGCTAAGAATAATACTTGGAGTGTGGTTACTCTTCCTCATGGCAAAGTTCCCATTGGTTGCAAGTGTGTTTACAAGATAAAGTATCCTGCTAATGGATCAATTGAAAGGTATAAGGCTCGGTTAGTTGCTCAAGGTTACACCCAAATGGAAGGTGTAGACTACTTTGACACTTTTTCCCCTGTTGCAAAGCTGACAACTGTTCGGGTTCTTCTTTCCTTAGCTGTTATCAAAGGTTGGCATCTTGAGCAATTAGATGTCAACAATGCATTTTTGCATGGTGACCTTCATGAGGAGGTATATATGGTTTTACCTCCTGGTTATCCCATCGCTAATTCTTCTCAAGTTTGCAAGTTGAACAAGTCCCTTTATGGCCTAAAACAAGCCAGCAGGCAATGGTACTCCAAGCTATCAGCAGCCTTGATCTCTTTCGGTTATATTCAATCATTGACAGATTATTCTCTATTTGTGAAAGTTTCTGATGCTTTATTTACTGTGTTACTTGTTTATGTTGATGATATAGTCTTGACAGGCAATTGCATCTCTGAAATTCAATATGTCAAAAACTTCTTAGATAAACAATTTTGCATAAAAGACCTTGGTCAGTTAAGGTTCTTTTTGGGATTTGAAATAGCTAGATCAAAATCTGGAATTTTACTCAACCAAAGGAAATATACTTTGGAACTTTTAGAAGATGCAGGAACCCTTGGTTCTAAGCTAGCTGCAACTCCATTTGATCCTTCTACAAAACTTGAATCTACCAAGGGGACTCCTCTCACTGACACATCTTCTTATAGGAGGCTAATTGGAAGACTCTTGTATCTAACTAGTACTAGGTCCGACATCTCATATTCAGTTCAACATTTAAGCCAATTTGTCTCAAAACCCACGGTTCTTCATTATCAAGCAGCTCAAAGAATTCTCAAATATCTTAAATCTGCTCCTGCAAAAGGCCTGTTCTTTTCTACCTCTAGTGAACTCAAGCTTCATGGCTTTGCAGATTCGGATTGGGCATGTTGTCCCGATACCAGAAGGTCAGTAACTGGTTATTGTGTGCTTTTGGATTCCTCACTTATTTCTTGGAAGTCCAAGAAACAAAGTATTATCTCCCGATCTTCAACAGAGGCTGAATATAGAGCGCTGGCTCACTTCACATGTGAACTACAATGGTTGAATTACTTGTTTCATGACCTACAAGTTAATTTTTCAAAACGGGCTTCTGTTTATTGTGATAACCGATCAGCTATATACTTGGCTCACAATCCAACTTTTCATGAAAGAAGCAAGCATATAGAGTTACTGTTGTTTAAGGTTGATTTTGAAAAGTCATATGATTCAGTTGATTTAAAATATCTTGATATGGTGATGGAGAATATGCACTTTCCTAGACTTTGGCGGAAATGGATATCTGAATGTGTCGGGACAACAACGGCGTCAGTTTTAGTGAACGGTAGCCCGACAGATGAGTTTCCTATTGAGAGGGGCCTTCGTCAAGGAGATCCTTTGTCACTTTTCCTTTTTCTGTTGACTGCAGAAGGTTTCAATGTGTTGATGCAAGCCGTGGTCGACGCGAATTTGTTTACAGGGTACAATGTTGGCGAATTTGTTTACAGGGTACAATGTTGATTTTCATCTGCAATTTGCGGATGACACTCTTACTATTGGTGAAAGAAGTTGGTTGAATGTCCGAACAATGAAGTCGGTATTGCTTCTGTTTGAAGAGGTGTCAGGGTTGAAGGTAAATTTCAATAAGAGCATGGTGACGGGAGTAAATGTCCCTGACTCCTGGTTGTCGAAAGCTACGTTGGTTATGAATTGTCGAAGAGGAACTATCCTGTTTGTCTATTTGGGGCTGCCTATTGGTGGCGATCCGAGGAAACTTAGCTTTTGGAGACCTGTTGTTGGTCACATTGTTGCGCGTCTGTCGACGTGGAGTAATAAATTCCTTTCTTTCGGCGGTCGTCTGGTTCTTCTTAAATCCGTCATGAGGATATTAGGAAAATTGCTTGGATAAAATGGGAGTCCATATATACTCCAAAGGAGGATGGAGGGTTGAAGGTTAGACAGGTAGGAGCTTTTAATGTGGCATTGTTGGGTAAATGGTGATGGGGGATGTTGAACGAGAAGGAGGGATTGTGGTATAGAGTTCTTAAAGCCTGATATGGAGAGTTGGGGGGCGTGTGGCGGAGGGAGGTTGCCATTGTTCTGCGTGGTGGAGGTCGGTGTGTAGGATTCGAGAGGGTCTGGGTGAGGGTGTCGGGAGATGGTTTGATGATAACACTCGTAGGGTTGTTGGAGATGGTAGGAATACTTTATTTTGGCACGATAACTGGGTAGGGGATATCCCTTTACGGTGTAAATATCCTCGGCTTTTTGATTTGGCTGTCAAGAAGGAGTGTTTAGTGGAGGAGATGTCGAGGGGTGGATGGGAGGTTGGAGGTATGGGTAGGAGTGGCGTCGTAGGTTATTGGCGTGGGAGGAGGATAGCGTGAGGGAGTGTTCAGCGTTACTTTCTAACATTGTTTTGTAGGAAAACTCTCACGACATGTGGAGTTGGGTATTACATCCTTCTATTGGTTACACAGTGCGGGAAGCTTACCGCTTTCTCACCAACAACGGTAACCCGGTGGGTAGGTCGACGGTAGATGATGTTTGGCATAAGCATATTCCTTCAAAAGTATCTTTGTTTGTGTGGCACCTTCTCTGGAACAGACTGCTTACTAGAGATAATTTGGTGCGGAGACATGCTCTGTTGATATCTGATTCGGTTTGTGTGTCTGGTTGCAGTGAACCAGAAACTGTAGCCCATTTATTTTTTGTTGCAACATTTTCAGTTCGCTTTGGACTCAGGTGTTGTATTGGTTGGGTCTCTCTGCGGTGTTACCAGGTGACAGTCGACAACATTTACTTCAATTTACAAATATGGTTGGATTACCTAGAGTCACTTATTCCTTCTTGAAAATAATTTGGTTTGCTAATGTTTGGGCTATTTGGAAGGAAAGAAACAATCGTGTGTTCCAAAATGCGGCATGTGTGTTATAGTTATCATGATTGGCTGGATTACCTAGACATCTTTTAGTTATAGTTATCATGATTGGTGGAAAAATCCACTACCTTGCATGGGTGTTAATGTGTAATAGCGTGAACTTTTTGCTGGTGCTTTCTTAAGAACAGCACTGTCTTGTTGTATTTGTGTTGGTTGATTTACCTTTTGCGTGTCTTGTGCACGGTAAATTAACCTTGTTTATAATATATCTCATTTTAGTTTGTTGAAAAAAAAACATCTATATTATATATTTATACTATAAATAAAGAGAATACATAATTTTGTACTAACTTTTTCACTTCTAATTTTACCCTTAAACAAATTTGTTTATAAGAATGTAATATTATTAAAAAAGATAAGATTTTATATTATATATATACCATATTTAAAAAGAATAAATGGGTTTTGGCTACTTTTTCACTTGTAATTATACCATTAAACAAATTTAACAATAAGAATGTTATTTTGTTGGTGTTATTCCAAAAAATAAGAATTTATAATATATTTATTATATTGTTGATATCATTCAAAAATATAAATATAATTTATTACAATATTAAAATGCAAAATATCTATTATTTATACCAATAATTTTAATCAAAATTTCATTAAAAAAATAATGTTCATAATTATACGCAGTTGCGCAGTATAAAAAACGGACTGTATTCGTCTGAATGCTAGTGTATATACTGTTGTTATTTAGGCAATTAATAGTGTTATTAGAGATCCCAGAAAAGTAGTGTTTTTAGAGATGGTTTATCTTTTTTATTTTTTTGAGGGGTGTTATTAGAGATGATACGTGTTGGTTCTAGGCCAAATTCTTATTTTTGAGGTACAAATGCCAAGTTTTTTTTAGAGGAATGCCAATTTTTATTGGTGATAAAGATATATAGCATATATTAAAATTGTGTATTTCTGGCACGAGCAGATAATTCATTAAGATAAAGTATTAATAATCTCTTCATTTGATGCTCCTTTAAAAAAAAATACCCTTGTTTATTTTATAAACTATTTTAAAAGATAAATTAAAGAATGAGAGTATTTTTTTTATTAAAATATAAATTGAAGAATGGGAATATTTTTTTTATAACGGCGACACTAGACATCTTTTTTACAATTGTCGCATATGACATTTGAACCACCTTAAAGTTTAGAGAGTTAAACACTTACCATTGACACATCTTATACTACAATTAAAAAAATTATACTAAATGGTATAAAGAAAATAATAACTTTAGCAATATCCCTCAAAAAATAATTTTAGAAATAATATTTTTTTTGTCAAGTAGCTTAGTAGTCAGGGCTCACGCATTATAAATGTGGACAAATGGGGTGTTCGAGGTTTGAACCTCGACCCCTGCCTATAATATATAATGTCCCTACCAACGGAGCTAAGTTCACGAGAACTTTTAGCAATAATTAACTTTATCAAATTATCATGCATTCGTTACTATTATAAACTAGCGAAAAACGGGCACTTCGTGCCCGTATTTCCGCTCTTTTTATTGCGGTAATGTTTGAAAATTATTAACGGTATTTTTTTTTTATGAAATTTTAGTTTTGATTAAAAGTAAAAATATAAATGTTTGTTGTAACAATCATTTTTATTATAGAAAAAGTTGTTTAAGGGTATAATTGGGATAATGAAAAAGTAAGTATAAATGTACTCATCTATATACATGTATTCATATTGTGTTTGTTACATTTGTTATAATATTTAAATATATTTTTATCTATTTGTTACATGTGTTACTTGTATTTAAAATTAAGGGTATTTTTGGAAAGAAAATTCCAACCCAAAGATGTGTTGAAAGGGGTAGTTTTCTTTATATATTGTATAGATAAAACTTAGGGGAGATAAATTTTGAAGTGATACGGATAGTGTATTTTTTTTTACGATACACATATTAATAATAAGATAGTATAATTGAAAAATAACATGACATCTTGTATAAAAAAAAATTAATAATAATAATTGACATGACATAGAAAATTGAAAGTAACACTCATTTTAGCACAAATATATCACTTGCTGTGAGATAGATCGCATAACATATCTTGAAAGATTAACTTTTGTTAACAAATAAAGGGATTACCTGAAAGTGTGAGAACAAACAAACTAAGATCTTTGTCAGTAAAATTACAAACTGAGATCTGCCAAAGAAAGAAAATTAGAGAAAGATTTAGAGGCAATATAAAATATGTCAAATATGAAATTTGAGTAACAACGGAAATTAAGAGTAAAAAATGTGTTTACTAAGATTTAAAGAGAGAAGTTACTTGAAAGTGTGTGGAACAAACTAACTGAAGAACTTGAAAGATCTCTCAAGGAAAGACTTAGAGGAAGCACAACAAGATATCAAAGATGAAGTTTCATATATGGAATTAATATGGATAGATTTAGAGGAAGCACAACTACAAGATATCAATGATGAGTTTCATATGGATAGTAAGTGGAACAAACAAACTGAAATTCAGATCTGCTAAGAAAAGACTTAGAGGAAACAGAATAAGATATCAATGATGAAGTTTGGTATGGAAGAGAAAATAAGAAGTGGAAAATGAATGAGATGATATTTGAACATGTTGTCTTTCCTCCACACCACACAATAGATGGCACCTTCCCACCACTTGCAAGGAAACATCAAGGTAAATACTTTTTTAAATATCTCTTCTCCAATCATTTAAGTCAAATATTTATAAAAAATTATTGGTTTATTTGATCCAATGGTCCCTCAAATGATTTCAAGTTTTTATTTTGGTCCCACAATTAATAAAACGTACTTTTTGGTCCCTTACTTTTTCCTCCGTTTGCCAAATAAATCCCAACGGTTAACTTTTAACTCTAAATGTCTATGGTGGACCAACATTAAAAGTGGTCCAACATAAACCTTATTAATTTTGTTAATCTTAACCGTTTGATCTTTTTTAAAGAAAGTGGACCTTTTGATCTTTGTCAATTTCTACCTTCATCTTCTTCCTATCATATTCATCTTCATCTTTGAAATTCATAAAAAATCTAGAAAAACCAAAAACTGAAATCGTTAAGGACAATCCTACCTCAAATGATGGTCCAATTTGCAGTGTTGTTGATAGAGAAACGAGTGATGTTTCAATAGGTGTTTGGTTTTTGTTAAGCTTCTCACGTTTGAATTGCAAATTCAAGGTGTTAGAGAAGTTTTAGATCCATGATTTCTGGGTAGAGATTGAAGGAAAACGAACAGGATTTGTGGGGTGAAATAGAAATTGAAGGAAAACGAAAAAAAAATTAAGAAGATGCATGGTTCTTCTTCTCTCACGAAAATCGTTATGGGTTTTGAGTTGAAGATTAAAAAAATTTCTTTTATGGGTTTTGAAATTGAATATTTATAATTTTCGGAGAAGAATATATTGTAGAGAAAAATTATAAGTTTTAATTTATTTTTCTGGGTTTTGTATAAATATTGATGAATGTGGTGTTAAAGATGAATAATAAAAAAGGTAGAAGATAATGAAATGAGAAAAAAATTATGTGTTGATGATTCACCGTAAGATATAATAGACTTGCATGATCGAACAATCCACTTTTGAAAAAAAAGATCAAATGGTTAAAATTAACAAAATTAATAAAGATCTACGATGGACCACTTTTAAAGTTGGTCAACCATAGAAATTTAGAGTTAAAAGTTAACAGTCAGAATTTTTTGGCAAACAAAGGAAAAAGTGAGGGACCAAAAGATACGTTTTATTAATTGTGGGACCAAAATGAAAACTTCAAATTATTTGAGGGACCATTGGATCAAATAAGCCAAAATTATTCTTTGTTTATATTTTTTTTTTAAATAATAAGTGTTTGTAACAAGTAAATATTTTATTTTTATGTTTTTTTTTATTGCAAACTATTCTTTTAAGTCAAGAAATATATACATTATTATTCTTTTTTCAGCCAATTGCATAAAAATTTAATGGATTAATATATGTTTACTTCTCTGTAATATAGGCGGTTTTCGAGTTACCCTTGTATAAAAAAAGGTTTAGATTTCAACCATGTAATATGAAGATTATTTGATTTTGAACTATGGTGTCATCTGATTGTATAAACATGTTGACATGACACGCTAACTATATAAAATTGCATATGTGGCATGTTGAGTTGAAATTATTTAATTGCTTTTGAAATCGATGAATTTGAACCTAATAACTTAACATTAAACGTCAACATAAATACTAAATACTTTTAGTTTAGTTTGACGAAGATATCCAGTGTATCAGTGCATATATATTTCTGACTTAAATGACTAATTTGATATAAATATATAACTTAAAAAGATCACTCTTATTAATTGTTACAAAAATGATAATTTATTATAAGCAACTACTTTGACCTACTTTCTTTTTTAAATGTCAACTAGTACCTTCGAGATACCCTTAAAGACCTTACATGGTAAAATTTATAAAAATTTGTATATTTAATGCAACAAAAATTGAAGTATTTGATTTTTCTTAAACAATAATTTACTAATTTAGAATCCTTAATAGAGATAAATTTATTAATATATTTAAAGAGTGTTTCTTAAAAAAATTGTTTTGGAAATTAGGGAAATAAAACATTCATCTAATGTGAGCCGTCTTCCTCAAAAAAGAGGAGTGAACCCTATATAGCTCACAAACACTTAGAGAAATTCATACAAACTTTCATTCCTAGAATTTCTTAAGTATTCATAAGTCATATAAACTTTAATATTCTTACACGTCTGATTGTATATCAAGTGTGAACACAATCTTATTTATTTGTTAAACTTTTGGTTGTAGAAGTCTCATACATGTGTATTTGAGCAAAAAAAGTCTCTTACTTGTGTTTGAGCATAATTGTAAGTTGTGTGATGCTTAATATATTATATATGGTAGATATTCTTATTAACTTAATTGATGCCTAATTAATTAGTATTATGATCAAAGAAGATTATAATCATCTAACAAATCATTCGTTGGAACCAGTAGATCCAAGACTAATTCCCTATATTCATTGAATTAGTTGCTTGCAAACTGTTTGAGAAATTTCCTACACCAAACTCTCCAAATTTTATGTTATCTCAACAATTTTATATCGATTGGTTAGCATTCCTAAAATAAAATAAACAACATTCATTGTTTTTTTTTTTGAATAAACAACATTCATTGTTTTTAAGTGATTTTGATCCGTCTACAAGATGTATAAAGATGGGTAACATTTGTTTGACATTATGGTACCAATGTCGTATGATATTGGCCAACCATAATATAATAAATGGTTTTTTTTCTCTCTTTCACATAGATCTTTTGTTATATTTTATCATGGCAACAATGGACGCATTATAGTGGTCAATGTCACGAAACTCAATGTCACACTGACACAAGTAATATCCATAAAGATGAGCATAGAATGATAATCAAAAGTGCAGCTTTCTCATAATTCGAGAGATAAAAGAACTACAAATTCTACTTCTTACCCAAATTAGAAGTTAAATAAAATTACAGAATTTAGTTTCAGAAATTATAAACAGACAGATATTAATATTAAGACAAAATACATTAGTTATAATTGATCTTTTTTTTCTTTTCAAAACAACATGCTACAAACAAAACAACCAAAGTTGCTGAAGCAGTTATTGATACCAAATCTACCAAAGTACATATCTAGCTATCTCTAACTCTCTTGCAGTTGTAGATGCCAAAAATGGCATAAAAACATAAACCCTTTTCCAAAAGGGCATTTTAGGGATGAGAAACAGTAATATTATACTCAACAACAAAATGTTCAGGGGTAGAAATGGAATCAACACTATTTGCAATAGCAAACCCTCTAGCAAATCTAAAAAAACCAGTTCCACCAACAATAGGCATTTCTCTATTTTGTTCCGAAATAGGGTTCCTTCCCAACATACTAAGAGTACTTCCACCATATTTCCCTTCCTTAAAAACAAAATTTGTCAACATAAACATTCCAAGATCTTGAAGTGAAGAAAGACCAAACAACCCTTGAGCTCTACCAATGTGGTTTGAACTTAACTCTGGTCCTTCAGTCATTGCATCATCCATCATAAAAGTTGAACCAAATCCATTAGGTACATTTTTTGGTGTGTCAATAATTTGTACTATGGTAGGGCTTTTGTTGTCTCTAATGTCATGGTAGTAGAAATGGATATGTGTTAGCTTTTCTGTTCTTGATTGTTCTGAGGGTAATATGATGTTGGATTGTTGTGAGAAAACTCCATTTGTGGTTGTTAATTGAGTGGAAATGAGTGTGAGAGAGAAGAGAAAGATGAAACCATGTGAAAGTGCCATTGTTTGTAAGATACTTTTTTTTCTTCCTCAAAATAATTTTCTTTCCGTTGAAGTATATAAAGATAAAGCAATGTTTTATAGGGTTTTTTCGGAATTAGAAATTTGTTTTGAATATTTTATTGCCCACGTACTTCGCGAGGAGCGTTTCAAGGGAAAGTTTAATTGTTTATTTGAGTGTGATTTCATTTCTTTGAACGCGAGGTGCAACACTTGAGACACGTGTTTAGAGTAGAACCTAGGCAAATATATTTTGTTTGCCTAAAACGATTAAATTAAATTGGTTTATGTCTTTGCAAATTGCAAGTCTTTCTAGTCTATTTTGGATTGTGTTCGAAGTAAATCTTATAATTGATAGTTGTAAACTTCTTTTAAATTAATTATTAACTCTGTTAATATTACAAATTAATCTTTGTTATTGTCAAAAGTTTCTCACTTAGATTCTTGCTTTTATGTTTATGGCGTATGACGAGATATCTTTTTTTTTTTTTTTTTGAAGAAATCAAAATGGAATTATAATATCACCAAGAACCAGCAGCACCTAAGCACAAGGAGTGCTTAGGGGATCACCAAAAGATTACAAACGTTCAAGAGCAAACAAAAACTAACAAATTAGTCAATCCCCAAACACACTAAAGGGTTTGACCACCAACTCTGAGTACCATAAACAAACACAGCCTTTTTAGCCTGCAGGCATCCTAAAGCTAATTAAAAAACTTTTAATAAAGACAAAAATTAATTTGAAATATTAATACAGTCAAAGATTAACTTGAGAGCGACTTCCAAAGACGAGACTAAATTTGATCGTTTACTCTTTTTTTTTATGTTATACTTTTTATTCATATAATTATATCACAATTTTCTTTTAATCTTTATAAAAAAAGGTGATAAGTTTATGTTCTTGTAAAAAAAAAAAATTGACCGAATGTTCTTGTAAAACTCTTCGTTATGAAGTTTTAGCCATTATGATATGTAAATTAGTTTAATTATGCTTAAACTTTTAAATTTTTAAATGATTTTTTGTAGATTTGTTCAAAACCTTATAAAAAGTTTTTTCACAAGAAATATAATTTTTTGACATGAAAATAACTAAATAATAATTTGAATATATAATTAGTTTAATTTATATATAAAATTGAAATTTGAAAACAAATTGTGTTGAGAGAAAAAAAAAATCGAAAAATGTTCGACTAAAAAGTTGTTAAAAAGTGATCAACTTTGAAGTTGCCTTTATACAATGATATGTATAATACAAATAATATCTCCTTAAGCAAATTTTTCTATAAAAATGTTGTATTGGTGTCACTGAAAAATATAAGAATTTATATTGTATTTGTTATATTGACAGTGTTATTGAAAAAAAAAAACTAAATGATTTGTTGCATCTTAAAAGTCACAAACTTCTATACCTTTATTTTTAATCAAACTTTTATAAAAAAAAAATATTGTTCATAATTTAAACGCGTTAGCATCATCAAACGATCTAGTGTTGGTCATAGATATAAATTTTAGAGGTGGTGATTCACGCGTTGCATAAAAAATTCCATCGTGTGAGGGGCCTACATCAAAGCTTGGTGTGTTTAACATAAATGATAGTTTGCAAGTTTTTAAAGTGGGCAATAACTCTCAAACTATGGTCCGTAACAAATTAGGAGGTAGATATATAGGACTGATTTAAGGCATGTTGAAATGGATGCTATGTGTGGAAGAGTGTATGATCCCATTGTTACTCCCTCCGTCTCATAATATTAGTCGTTTAAGGTTTGTGCACGGTTATTAAGAAAATAATTAATTGTGTTGATTTCAATGGTAAAATTAGTAACATTTACTAAAACACCCTTATTAATTGCAGTTAGTGGAGTAGTTAAGTTGAATGAAATTCAATAAATAAGGGTATAATAGTGGAAAAAGAAATAATAAATGCTGCATTGGTATTGTAAAGTAACAATTATTTTGAAAAAAAGAAAAAATGTTAAAGAGACAATAATTGTGAGACGGATGGAGTACTAGTTAGGTTAAAATTTGGTTTCGGGTTAAAATCATTAGCAAGTGTCACTAAAGGAGTTAGTTCATGTACAGAATTTGAAACAATTACATGCTGCAGATTTGACGGAGAATCAAGCCAAAGAAAAAATAGAAATACATTTCGTTATATCTGTATAGTTGGCTCTTAGACTGATGTAGTGACTGAAAATGTATTTATTTTTTATTTTTTATATATTTCTTGTCTATTTCATTCTAATGGGTTAGATTTGTGTACTCGACACTTTTCTTTTTTCTTTTTTATATATACATTTGTGCACTTAATTAAAAAGGTTGTGTCAAAATTAATAAATTTTATTGATCGTCTTAATATGCATATGAAGCCATAAAAATACCGAAAAAGGCAATTAAATAGGAATTGACAGAGAAAAAAACAAGGTTAAATAATGTTCGTCTTTTCATTAGTATTTATAATACTCTTGGGTATTATAAGAAAAAAAAATAACTTTTAAGTATTTATTATCTCATTTCATTTAATTATTTCTTTACAATAAATAACTAAGTTTGAGAGGAGTGAAGTTACCTTGTGTGTCACACAAGTTCTTTGACGGAGATTAGTCACTGCTATGCGGTGATGGAAACTTCATAACAATATCATAATAACAAACAAAAAAAACTAAGATTTTTTTTGAACAAATCCAAATAAGATATCAATAAAACCACGGTGATTCAACCTGCACAAGATGTGCAAAAGAGAACCACCGAAAAGTATTTACAAAGTCATGGTGCCACTAAAGAAACAGCATCAACGAAAACATAAAATAAATTACACCTGAACACCCATACATAGAGTCAGATGTTTCCACCAATCAGTAAAACTATAACAAAAGGAAGCCTATATAGATTTCAACCATAAGAACAAATTTAGTTTAAATTTTTCAATAAGAGCAACAGAGTAGAGGCCGTATTTTGGAATATACGGTAATTCCTTTCATTCCAAAAAACCCATAATGTAACAAACCAAATTGTCGTAAAGAATAAATGTGTAGATCTTGGCCATCCCATCATCTTAGTAAATTGCATAAAGTGATGTCGCAGATGAAATGACATTACCAAAGAAATACCTAGCTAGTTAAAAACATTATACCAAAGCTCTCCGGATGTGTCGCGTTGAAGAAATAAATGTGGAGCCGATTCCATATTGTCACATCCAGCTGCTGAACACAAGATATCATCTGAATGAAGAATACACCTCCTCAACAAGTTGTCTTTCGTCGAAAGTCTATTGCGTAAGATTTTAATGTTTTATTAAACTTTGAAAATCATAACTTCTTCGAAAAAGTTTTTGCCCAACTTAGTGATTAAGCAAGGGCATTTCGAAACTACATTGATTTTTTCTTCTTCTGAAAATATGACAATTGAAAAGAAATAGTGAGTAATGAATTTATTTGATTTATTTCCTTCAAATAGAAAGTTCAACCAATAAAAAAATAGACAATTTTATTTGGTTTAGATTTTTTTTTTTACAAAATACGAAACAAACATAATCGATAAAATATATATTGGTTTAATTGAGTTCATTTTCATTGACGTTTTTCAAAAATTAGAAATTCACTCAAGGGTCTTTTCATTCTTTTTAACGCAAACACAACACCCCCAATGGTTCACGACCAATACTCCGTACATCACTGTAACCACTACTTACTACCATTATGACCACTTTCGATCATCACCCTTACCACTATCAACCACCACTTCAAGCACCTCCAACCGCCACTTCAACACCTACTAGTCAAAACTTCATCCAACTCCAACAACCACTATGACCACTTAAAACAACCACTTTATTTTGTGGAATTTTATCAAATTAGCTAAAAGAAACTTCTGAGTTCAGACCAACAAGCAAACACCATGGCCTAAAATGTCACTATGCAAGTGAAAGATAAGAAAATTGTTATATAAGCTTTAAAAATTGCTCTCGTGCACCCTGAAATTGTCTTACTACCCTAACGTAGTTAACTTCTGTTCGCTGCGTAGTTAAAATAAGGGATAGTGAACATTAGTTAACTGCCATTGAAGGTATTAAGATAATTTTAGAATGCGAATTAAAGGTATTAAGATAATTTTAGAATGCGAATTAAAACTTAAAGCGTTATAGACCAAAGATAATAGGCTTAGTACTAACTTTAAAACTGGCATAACTTAATTTTAATTTTGATCCTTAAGTCTGCGTTATATGTAATTTTGGTCTATCTAGTTTTTATAACGATCTTTGTCCCTAATAAAATTATTTTATCTTTTATTTTGTTTGACAAATATAAAACGATATTCATTATTCAAATTGATAGACTATATTAAAAACAATCACATATTCAACAATACTAAAAATGTGAAGGATGATCTCTCAAAAAAAAAAAACATGAATGATGAATATGTGAACAAAATCTAAATATAAATATTAATTGTTTCAATTAAGTACATTTATCCTTTATCTTCTTCCTAAAACACTCAAATTCTCATAATCCATTAGGAAGTTCATTTGCTTTAAATATTATTTCACCTAAAATTTGCAATTTAAAATATCAAATTAACTGCAAACATAAAATCCTAAATTTTTCTCTTCAATTCCTACCAAATTCTTCATTTTTTATCAAATTGATTTGTTTTGAACTTCTAATATTTAAATATCCAAAATTCATTATCGAGCCCCAAATATTTTAATAAAAAATTGTACTTTACATGATCTATATGAAATACAGTTGATGGTATAGAATCATACGTCGTTAACTTTGAAGAAAGAAAACAACAATTGTTCGGAAAAAAAATGAGAGGTGCCAAAATCACACAAATGAACTGAAAGTATAATTAAGCCAATATAGTAGCTCAATATACCGAAAAGCCAAATCTAAATAACATGTCTTTAATTTGTGGAGATCAAAATGACTGAAATTGGTAGGCTCTACTTGTTCAGATTGAACACCAATTTGAATTTTGAACATTTTTTTTAAGGGAATGAATTTTGAGATCAATTTGAATTTTGGACATAGCACAAAGGAAATAAATCATTCAAGAATTTTCAACTTAAATATATAATGAGTAGACGACAACTATGACTGAATTAATATACTGTATCATTAAATATTGAGTTAAGAATATTAATATTGAGTTAAGAATATTTTTAGTACGTACAAATATACAAATTTTTCGTTTTAATCCCTATAAAAAATTTCTACAACTTTTAGTTATTAAAAAATTTTCATTTTCACTTTTGATCATTTCTTTAAAGTAAACTCATACGTAAAATTCATATTTTTAAATAAAATTTTGCAAAATTTCAGTAAAAAAATACTTTTTTTTTATAAGGCAAAAGCATAATAATATCAAATAGAGAGGATTCCGACTAAGTTGGTACCATTATCTAATCTTTTGGTCAAATGCTCATAAATATTAGGCTTAATTACATAAATGGTCCCTTAACTTATTTGTTGTTTTCAATTTGGTTCCTTAATTTTAAAATTTTCCCGTTTGGTCCCTCATGTACACATCCGTTAGTAATTGTGATCCTCACCTTTAGTCTTTTAATGTTTAATATTCGTGATGTAATTTTAGCCATTTGATTCATGTCTGTTGTTTTTAATAGTGAACCATTAACACCTAAGTTTTTCACTTTTAATCATCTCCTTCAATCTTCTTATTCTTGATCTTCATCATCTTCAACATTATGTTCATATAAACCCTTTTTTTTTTTTAACAATCAAACCCAAAAAAAAATGCTAGAATTGATTAAATCCATCACTTAAATATCAAATTTTCATCCATAAACATCAATTTTTATCCTTGAAAAAAATAGAAATGAATTAAAACAACAACAGAGTAAAAGTGGAAGATTCAAAACACCATTTTTGCTTCTTTTTTCAAAACCCAGAATTGCTTCTTTTTTCATTTTTCTTCATAATCTTATGAATCTAAACCAACATAAAAATTACTTTTTTTTCATTTTCATCTTCTTCATAACCAGAAATAACAACAACTACTACTACAATTGCTTTTTTGAATTTGGGTCTCAAAAACTCAATTTTTTTTCTTAGATTCGAAATCGGAGACCCTAACCTAACCCACTTTCATAGAACACAACCCAGATTTCTCTCATCTTCATAATTTTCATCTAATACATCTCAACTATCCAGATTTCCATCATTTTCAACACCCATAAATCTATGAACCCCAATGAACCCATTTACAGTCCCATAAAAATTCAACCATGAACGTTAACGGGGTTATAATACAAAATACAAAGGAAGTGGAAGTGAAAGAAGATGAAAAAGATTGAAACTTTGGTGTGTGGAAGAAAATCAAAGGACTGAATTTGCATGCTCTGAATTTGTATCCACTAGGTACTTTGATGGGATGTGATTTGGAATTGGTTTTGGTTTGATAAGACAGAAGAAAAAAAAATTAGATGTATGAAGTTTTTTTGGAAAAAATAATCCGTACAATAAATCTAGAAAAGAAAAGGAAAGAAAAGGAAAAATGATAATGAAGAAAAGGAAAGGAAAAAGGAAAGAAGAAGAAAAGGAAAGGGAGCTGGTTTTGTTTAAGTTTTTTTATTTTATCAATTTTTATGTTGTTATATGTATTTACTGGATTTTGTTTTTGAAAGTATATGAAGATCATGACGAAGGTGATGAAAAAGATCATGGTAGAAGATGAAGAAAATTATGTGTTGGAATTTCACCATAAGATACATTAGATTAGACCTTCATGATCCTACAATCCTTAGTTTGAGAAAAAGATCAAACGGTTAACATTAAAAAATTAATATGGTCTATTGTTTACCAGCATTGTATGTATTCCACTTTAGACATTTAGAGTTAAAGTTAATGGATGGGGACCAAACTAACTGACGGAGGTGTAACGAGGGACCGAAAAGGAAAATTTAGAGTTAAAGGACCAAATCGAAAACAACAAATAAGTTAAAGGATCATTTATGTATTTAAGCCTAAATATTATTAAAAGAAAGGGAACAATTTACATAAAAATTGGGGGGACATAAACCTAACCCAGTAAAACCTCACAAGAGTGTAAGTCGACCCCAAACAAGTGATACAAAAATTAAAACAACACACAAGTGTATCAACCTCTAATTAATCCTAAAACTAATTAAAGGTCTTCGATGCGGTAATTGAACTCTCGGTCAACACGGATGCGATTCATGTACCATCAACTCCATGCAACAATATTAGCAAGTTAAACGACCATTTCGAGTCTCAAATTCCAAATCAAAAGTGAATGGCGAATTTTAGGTTGGCGTATGAATTGTCTGCCAATACAAAAACAATTCAAGATCCATCAACTCCCTGCAAAAACAACAACAAGTTATACAAGACTCTTTCAAGCCCCTGAGTCCAACATTAGACAGATAGAATGATGATAATTTCAACCAGTCTGAAATCAATCACGAAAATTGATATGGATATTAAGGCGGCAGCAGTTCGGAGAAGGCAAACCTTAACCTTGACATCTGCAGATCTCAACAGATCTGGACAATGGTCAGAGAGTCAAAACATTGGAACCCAACCACATATCGATGACACACCTTCAAAAGATCATATCGCAGTTTAACCGAACCGACGATGTCGAAGACGAACTACCATGGCCCATAAGCCACCATCACAACAAGGCAACCGAATCTGGACCTACGAACACCCAATCAGACCCTTATGGGTTTTTTAAACCAACTGAAATCCCAAAACCACTGGCACGACGGAGCAACCAGAAAGATCTAAAATTTCACAAAATAGCTAAATCCACCAGATGACCGAAGCCGTTGAAAGGATCCGCGAAAAGTGATGTGGAGGAGGAGCCTTGTCCCACCATCGACTGCAAGGTTTACATTTTTAAATTATAGGTACTTGTGGTGGAGAGTGGGTGGCGGTGGTAGCTAGGTTGAGTGAAGCGACGATGTTGTTTTGAATTGGGTGGCGGCGGTGTTTGAAGAAAGGATGAGAAAGGGGTTGCGCGAGAGAGAAAGGTTAGAGAGACCGGAGCGTCATCCAATAATGCACAGCGTCGTGAGACAAATGTTGTTTTTCATTTAAAAAGTACATGAGTTGGCTTAAAAATAAAGACCAAAAGTAGTGATTGAAAAATTTATAGATACTAAAAGTCGAAGTAAACTTTGATAGGGATTAAAACAAAAATTTGATATATTTATAAAGACGAAAAACATATTTAACCCGAAAATAAAAAATAGTTGGAGTACCTACATGAATTCTTAATTTCACATTATCATACGATTTTTCAATCTAGAAATTTTGATTTATGAAAATTAATGACAACTATTTCATTGCTCAACATGTGAAGAGATACACAATTATTTATGCCATAAACTCACAAAGTCTATGGACACCATAGTAACAACAATCCAAAAACAAGAACTTGCTAGATTTCTATGGATGAGAAACAGTGACATCATACTCAACAACAAAATGTTCAGAAGTTGAAATCTCCCAAAGACTCTTAGCAACAGCATAACCCCTAGCAAACCTAAACACTCCTGTGCCACCAACAATAGGTAGTTCTCTAACAGTGTCTTGAACAGGATTTCTTCCAAGCATACTAAGAGTACTACCAGCAAAATCACCTTCAGTGAAAGCAAGATTAATTAACATAAACATTCCACGATCATGCAAAGATGCCAAACCAAACATCCCTTGAGCTCTACCAACAGGTTTTGATGTTAGCTCTTGTTCTTCAGTTAAGAGGTTGTCCATCATGAATGTTGTTCCAAACCCACTTGGTGAATCAGTTGATGGATCTATAATTTGTACAACCGTTGGATCTTTTCCTTCTAGGATGTCATGATAAAAAAAGTGCAAATGGGTTAATTTTTCAGTGCTTTGTTTATTTGTTGGTAACATGATGTTGGATTGTTCGGAGAACAATCCATTGGAAATGAATGATTGAGCAAATATGAGAGTGAGAGTGAAGAGAAAGAAGAACCTAAGTGAGGTAGCCATGGACGATAATGTTACAATAAAGTGTGATAAGTGACACTTACTTATATGTAGAGAATATTTTTCTTTTGGTATTAATAGAGAATTTTTTTATTTGGCTTGAAATTAAATATATGATAGATTTTGAATATTTTATTCACCCACAAGGCCATGATCTTCGCGTGGCATGATAATTATAATATAAATAATCCGAATATTTTTATTTATTTTTAGATGGTGGAGATGATGACATATTGTAGCAAGTGACAACGTGTTCAAGGGTTGAGCTGCCATTTTGGTAGACAAGTAAACTAGATAAGTAGCATTTCCCATAATAATAATAATAATAATAATGATATTTTTACAATCAATTTTAAATAACTTTTAGTGACAACTAACAATAGAGAGAGAAAAAGTAAGAGAGATAATAAATGTATAATAAGAGCATAAGATAGAAATTGTCACAAAAGTTGTTTAAAAATAATTGTTCAAATATAATTTCTCTAATAATAATAATAAAAAAAACTATAAGATCACTTGATTACTTTTGTTGATAATATATTATTTAGTTATTAAAGTTGGATATTTCTAATAAGTTGATTTTTAAGTTCTTTTTAATAAATTGGTCTTTTCTATCATAAAATGTATGCATCATTACTTATATATTTAAATTCACCGCTCTCAAAACTAGAGTTCTTAATAATCTATTTTTTATTTGAAACGAAATCGATCAATTACTTGATTTATAAGGTTGTAGATTAAATATTTATTTGAGAAAATATATTTGAATTTGGAAACAAGAAGAAGAAAATGTGTGTCTAAGTAATCATGTTTAATGTCATAAAGACTTTTTTATGCACACCACCTCAATATAATATACTATTATATTCTTTTGATTATATATTCATATACTTTCATTTTAGAGTTGGAAATCTCATTAAATCCACTTCTAAGTTGAAGATCTAGTGTTTCGTCAAGTGAGTAAGATTTATACATTTATCAAATGATTTAAAGTCTTATAAGTTATTCAAATACATTTTCTTTATTATTGTAAGAGATAATTGCTTCTAGTCTAAGACTCACGTTTGTAATAAAGCTTAGGCTAAGGTATAACGGTGCGAGATGAGTTCAATTGAGCGTAGTGGTTAAAATTTACATTTTTTTAAGGTGAATAAGTGGAGTATGAAATCAATTGAGTTATTTTTCGTTATGTTAAATTCTACTTAGTTTTTAAATTAATTGATTAATTAAAGAATATTGACCGAGAAAGTTAAAATATGGATCACTAACTTTATTAAGTTACGTTGTAATATTGTCAAATGTATGCTAACAGTAACTGCTGAATGAATCAGTTATGACTTTGTTGCATTGCAATCGACTATTTTGTGTCATTTTTGCATTCAAAGTGTTCTTGTACTATTATTAAGCTAAATTTAGATATGTTGTGAGTTTCCTTGTTGAGTGAATATGTGACTTTATTGTAGTTGCTCCTTTAGATTGATTAGGCTGACTTAGATATTGCCCTCTGAGATGTCATTTAGTTTTTGTAAAAGCACCATCCACTCTAGGTCACTTGCTTCTCGTGATATTTCTAAAAGTATTTTGTTGCTTAAAAACTGAGTTGAAATAGTTGGAAACAAATTGTGTACTCAAATGCTCCTCAAAATCTCCTTTTTACTCCTTTGATTCGAATCAAGATTTACCATGTAAAATATGGTTACAAACAATTTGCTTCTAATTTAGCACCACTCTTTTGATTAAACACTTTTTCAAAAACCACTTTTACTTTTGCTTTTATGGAGTTTTGTACTGTTTGACCGCGAGCTTTTATGGAGTTTTGTACTATTTTACCGCAAGCTTTTGTGTATGTTGCACAATCTCGACGTAAATAAAATTTACTGATTAAAAAGAAAAGGAGTTTTGTTGAGAATTGATAACTCCCTTCAATGATTGGTCTACTTTCCTGATGAGTATAGTTAACAAGAAACATGGCCACATTCAATATCATATTTACTTTTATATCTAGACCGGTATCAAGAGGAAGATTTAGATTATATATGAGTATAGTAGATGGTTGTCCAGAGGTGGATCAGACTTTTGGTATATGTGGAGCTAAATTTTCAAAGAAACAATAATTAATACAAATTATATTAAAAATAAAAAATAATATTGTTTGATACGAATACATTGCAATGGAAATCGTCAATTATCTATTTGTTAAAAATGAGCTAGAATGACATCATTGCTAATCGTTAAATAAAATATTTTTTTCTATATAAGTTACAAGACAACCATTTAACCACTGATCGCACATTTTGTTACATTTAACCACTGATCACACATTTTGTTACTTTTCACAAATTTCATAACTGAAAAAACACGTTCAACACTTGCGGTTGCTACTGACAAGAGAATAGCCAACTTCAAAAGTTTATAAACCATAGCAAATGTGTTGCATTTATTTGTTTTCATAAGTTTTGCACAAAGATCTGAAAAACCTTTCAACTTAGCAAATTTTGCATAAGATCGAACATTTGTAACATAATTCTTAAGTTGATGGCGTAATGCCACTTTCAGCACATCTATAAAATTATTTGGATAAAACGCGTCTTTTCTCAATAATTTATTTACATCAAAAATTGTAAATGACTTTGCGAGACTCAAATATGAAACATACCGTAAAAGAGATGGTTTACTCATTTATTGACTTGTTCTTTTGTAACAGGGAAAGGCATGAGGAGCTTTAGCCACACATAGGCTATGACTTTGTCTGGTAACACAAATAAGCTAGCTTATAGCTTGTTGGACTAGCTTATAAGCTTGTTTATGTAGAATGAGACGTGTTTGGTAAAAAGCTTTTCTCGTTAGCTTGTAGCGTTTTTTGAAAAGCTAATTCAAGTAGCTTTTTAGCTTATAGCTTTTAGCTTTTTATATTTTCTTCCAATTTTAACCTTTTATTTATTTTTTTATATTAAAAAAACTACTCACTTTCTAAACTGCTCACGTTCTATTTTAAACTACCCACTTGACATAGTTTTTTAATTTTTCTTGTTAATTTTTTTTAATCCTTGCTCTTAATTTATATAATGAATAATTTTATATAAAATTTACAATAAATAGTGAAGCAAGTTTAGTTAAATAAAATTTATAAAAAGAAAGTTATGTTAAATAAAAAATATCAATTGAATTCATAAATACATTTATCATTTGGGATATGAAAATATTTTGAAATAAATTTAAACATTTAAAAATAAATACATTAAGTAATAAAAATTGTATAAATAATTTATAAAAAAAAACATATCCTTTTACGTCATTTTATATTTATCAGTCACTCCAACAACTAATTTTACCAAACACGTTTTATTTTAATAAACTAACTTTTCAGCTATAAGCTATCAGCTATCAGTCATCAGCTATAAGCTAGCTTTTCAGCTATCAGCTAACTTATCAGCTATCAGCTAGCTTATAGCTTCTTTTTACCAAACACACCCTATATGTGTAGGCTTTATGTGTGTCCGCCCTTGTGGTTACCTGGCAATGGAAGTCTCAAAAATGGTGGTCCTTTGGTTGAAGTCCTTAGTATCCCTTCCCATGTCCGGGCAAACAAAAAAAATCCATAAATAAGTGATAATTTTAATTGTATCATGTTTAGCCGTCATTGTTAATTTTATCATAAAATCTAAAAAAACAAAACATGCATTTATTTTAAGTGATAAATCTAATTACAGCTTAAATAAAATACCAAAAATACTTGAAAAGAAAAAAAAAATACAAAGAGATGGTGTGGTCTTGCAAGGAGTTGGATACTTCTACTTCATAGTGAAGTTGCACTTTATAAAGGTAAGTCAATTATCATACAAAATGGAAAATAAAAGACATAGTTTAGAAAGGAAAAAAGAAAAAAAGAATGGAATGGTTGAATAATCTCCGCGCCAGTCAAAGGCTGTCCGTGTCAGACACACAAGCCTCTGACTGGTGTTTTATGTCATGATCACCTTCGTTCTTCACACCTCCGCAACAGACAACTCTGTCATGAGTGTTGGAACAAAGGTGTTCAGCAATACCACGTTTTGAGTTTTGATGATAACAAGGTATTAAAAAAGATGTCAATTGGATATTGCTAATATTTGTTTAAGTATGCAGGATATCAATTAAGATTTATATCTTAGAAAGTATTCTGTTTGAACAAAGTTAAAGAGCAAAAAATCCAGAGAAGCTTGTTGCTTGTGATACTGTTTCGAAGAGAGTCTGAAGACTGTTTCGAAGAGAGTCTGAAGACTGTGCCAAAGAGAGTCTGAAGACTGTATCAGAGTCTGAAGACCATCATAATCTGAGAACAAATAGAGTCTGAAGATTATCAGAAGCATAGTGCTACAGTGAGTCTGAAGCCACAAATTTGATAATCTGCTAACAAGGATTTCTACTGCATTGCGATGCACAAAGAAACTCTCAAATGGAGTAACGGCTAGCTTCAAAGTCAACTTGAGCGTGGGAAGCACAAAGACAAAGATTGCAGGCCAGTACAGAGTACGTTGTACGAACTCTGTTTCCACTACTCCACTACCTCGTACAGTTTGGCAACTGTGTCTACCGGTATTAATCCTCAAAGGGAATGGAATTCAAATGATGCTAATAAAGGACTATTACCAAATCAAGCAACAGATCAACAGTCATTGATCAAGCTTCAGAAATCATCCTAATGTGCTGGATGACTCAACGTCTCTTTCCTACGCCTATATAAAGGATAGAAGACTTGGAGAATTGAGGACTCTAGAACTTGAAAAATTACATTGCGCTGCTTTCGTATTCAACAGAGTCTCAACAAAAAGCACATCATCAACTTAGATTCTTACAAACTGAGTATTCTAGAATTTCTAAGTTTCACAGAAAAACAGAGTCTGTCTTTTGTGTAAAACAGAGTCTGTCTTTGTTGTAATTGAAACACTATTTGATTGTTGTCAAAGTGTTTCAACTCTATTCAATTTTCTGTAATTGTGTAAAAGTCTCTTGCTTTTGTGCTTGAGCAAAGGAAGTCTCTTGGCTGCGTCCACTGAGCAAAGGAAGTCTCTTAGTTGTGTCTTTGAGCAAGGAAGTCTCTCGCCTGTGTGCTTGAGCAAGGAAGTCTCATACTGTGTGTTTGAGCAACTTGTAATTTGATATTACATTTTAGTGAACTCTCCTTGGAAGTACAAGGGGGACAGGACTACTTCCGGTTTGTGGAAGGAACCTATATAAATTGCTTGTGTTCTCTCTTCTCTCTATCTCTTGATTATTCCGCTGCAATCAGAAACTAATCTCCTATCAGACTCTGAGTTTAAAGGAATTAGATTCTCACTCCTCAAGAGCTGCGAAAAGCAAACACAATTCAACCCCCCCTTGTGTTTTTCTCACCTTCAATGAGCTCCGCCACAGTTTCCCTTCGCACCTCTCGTGTGCCTACATAACGTTGGTAACTGTTGGAAAAGGAGAAGGTTATTGTGAGAACTTAATGAGGAATTTAGGAGGAGAGAATATTTGAGAGAATAACTATTTTTTTATTTATTGAGAGGATACTTTGATTCTAGTTTTCTTGCTTGGTTTATGTTGGAACACTAGCAAGATATAGTGGGAAGTTAGAAAGATTAAACACTTAGGTAAGAGCTAGTGTTGGTATGACTTAAAAATGTCTCACATTGGAGAGACATACAACCTAGTAAGTGTTTGTGCGGGTGACCTCCAACTAGCTTGGGTCAAAAAAGAATATATTTTTTGTCACTTGAAAATGTTCAATTAATTTTTGTTAATTTAATCATTAAATCTGAACGCGCTTATTTGTAACAAATAAATTTGTTACGATCCGATCCAAGAGAGTATACGGAAGTTCTGGATATATTCACACACGAAAACAAACGTGGTTTGTGTTAAAAGATTAAACTAACTTAATCCTTATTTCACTCCGTTTTTGTTACGCACTCACCCTGTAAAAGGAGAGCTCACCTCACTTATTATTTCAACCGAAATTCACAGTTGATGCTTCCTGTACTTTTCCTCTCTTATCCCTTTTTAGACTTGTGTTGACGTGTCCTTCTTCTTTTTTCTTGTCATGTCAGTTTCGAGTGGTCTTCGTACCATACATAGTGGTTTAATTGAACGATTGATTGACCATATTTGAGGGTGTTATTTCTGGAACGATTACTTACGGTGCAATACGTAATCGAACAGGTGAAATGAGTTGTTTTATCCTGGTGGCGGAACGGTTGTTAGTCTACCTTTCACAAACTCAGGTAGTACCGTGAAACGTCTTAAAGAAAGCGACATGGTCGTGACTCAACCCGGTAATATCTTTGGTGGTGATTTTGATTTTATTAAAGGTACTTTTTTGAACTCGAAAAACAACAGTTAACAAATGATAAGCTCTCCTCTTTTTATAGGCCTCAAGGGAGAGTTCTAGACACATCCTAAGATAAATTTTTACATACTTCAAGAGAGAGTTCTACGCACTTCAAGAGAAAGTTCTACACGCTTCTCTCAACTACATACATTTAACATTTAATGATATTTCTTTATACTACCAATCTAGTTTTACATGACTCTAGAACTTTCTATCGGCTACACCACTTATTAGCTAATTGGGCCTAACACTTGATTAGTCCAATGAACCAAATCAAGTTTATTATCCAACACTCCCCTTAAACTTGATTTGTCATTATTTAACCTGAGAGCCGTCAAGTCATCTTTTCTTTCCACCTTGTGTCCCAATGGTTGCTTGGTATACGCATATTCTTCTTCGATGTCTCCATTTAAAAAGGAACACTTCACGTCTATCCGATAAATTTTTAGCTTGTGTTGAAATGCTAGATATATTACGAGCTTTATAATATCCTGGGGAGTGGTTCGGGATAAACACTTTATCACAATCCACCTTTTCGTTGTAGCCATTTGCAACTAGTTTTGCCTTGTGTCCCTCACTTTTCATGTTGATGTTCTTCTTTGTCTTTTAGATCCTTTTTCCATTGATAGCCTTACGATGTTTTAGAATTGATACATGATCCCACTTATTATCCTTCTTAATGACTTGGACTTCTTCGTCTACTGGATTTCTCCGTCTCTTCTTTTGTGCAACTTCTTCAAAATTCATCGGTTCATAACTTGCAGAGAGACAAAATAGTGTGATATTATATGTTTCTCTTGTTTTCTCGTAGAGATCTTCAAGCCTTCGTGGTGATATAAGCTTTTGTGTTGTCATAGAGATCTTGAAGACTTCGTGTACGCGTCGTAATTCTTTCACTACTTGTATCTTCATAAATGGGTGATGTTGGTGAGCGGGGCACTTGTTGAATGATGGTGAACGCGTCGTAATCCTAGGATGTGTCTAGAATTTTGTTTAAAGTCATTTTAATAAACTCTATTATGTTTTCTTGTTTGATTTTGGATGTCTTATTCTACAATGAGGTCCACTTATTCCATTCTAATTTTCATTCTCTTTTTTAATTAAATTTATTCTCTAATCCGTGCAATGAGATCTGAAGGTGAGAAAAACACAAGGGGGGGGGGGGGGGGTTGAATTGTGTTTTCTTTTTCGCTATTTTCTAAAGAATGGATTCTGTTTTCCTGATCAGAGTCTGAAGGAGTTCAGGTTCTGATAAGGAGTTCAGAGTCTGTGCAGCAGAATAAGTAAAGAGATAAGGGAAAAGAGAGAACACAAGCAATTATACATGTTCCTTCCACAAACCGGAAGTAGTCATGTCCCCCTTGCACTTCCAAGGAGAGTTCACTAAAAAGTAATTTCAAATTACAAGTTTCTCAAGCACACAAACAAGAGACTTCCAATGCTCAAGCACGCAGGCAAAAGACTTCTATTGCTCAAGGACACACCCAAGAGACTTCTATTGCTCAAGCTCTATTGCAAGAGACTTGTAACACAATTTACAGAAAATTGAATAAGAGTTTGAACACTTGATATACAATCAGTGGTGTTCACAAATACAAACAAATAAGAGACTATGTTTTCTGTTACACTTAGAAATTCTAGGATATTGAAGTTTGTAAGAACTTCCTAAGTTGTTGATGTGTTTGGCTTGACAAGAGTATTTCAAAAATATGCGTGAGTGTTGTATTGTTCAGTACTCAATTCTTCAAGTCTTCATTCCTTTATATAGAGGTTTCAGAAAGACGTTGAGAGATGCCAGCACATCACAGAGTCATCTAGAAGCTTGATCAAACACTGTTGATCTGTTGCTTGATATGGTAATCGTCCTTCAAAAACAATTTTGAATTCCGTTCCTCTTGGAGCGAAAATACCACTAGACACAGCTGCCAATAGTACAAGTAGTGGAGTAGTGGAGAAGGTGGTCGTACAAGTACTCTATCCTTTTCCTGCGCTCTTTGTCAAAAAGCATCCCATGCTCAAGTTGACTCAAATTAGCCGTTCCTCCATATAAATATTCCTTCTGCAACGAAATGCCTCCAGAAATTCATCAAATCAATATATTGAGTTTGCAGTCTTCAGACTCTCTTCAGCTCCTTCAGGCTCTGTTGAGCTTCAGACTCTCTTTAACTCCTTCAGACTCTCTTCGTTCTTCAGATCCTGTAGATATGCGCTTCTCGAGACAACTTCTTCAGACTCTCTAAGTCTTCAGAACCTCTTGAAACAGCTTCTAATGATTCTTCAGGCTCTCTAAGTCTTCAGAATCACTTGCAACAAGTTTCTTATAGAATTTCCTCTTCATTTGTTCTTTCAGAATGCCTTCTAAGATTAAAATCTTTGACTAAGATCCTGCACACTTGAACAAATATTAGCATATCCAATTGACAATTTTTAATACCTTGTTATCATTAAAACTAAAAGTGGTATTGTTAAACACCTTTTGTTCCAACAAGATCTTATTCCTATTATTTGGGTTTTTGTTCCTCTTCTTTTGAACACTTGTATTGGCATTTGCCTATGTTATTCTTCTTCTTATTGTTCCTTGAATTTGAACTAAACTATTGTTAAGAATCATGGAATTGAAGGGAGAAAGATCATAGATGTAAGCAACATAGCAAATATAGTTGTATTTGTAAAAGCCCAAATGAAAACTTATAATAGAAGTGTATAGATCGATAAAAGATAGATTTGAGACGCAATGAAGTGCCTTATTTATAGCCTTCTATGACTCTAACTGGAGTGGTTAACTAACTAACTATAACCACCTAATTATAGTGGGTAACTAACTATAACCACCTAACTAACACATAACTAATTTTAATAACTATCTTAACTAACTTCACTTTCAACTATTTTAACAAATATATTTCATTGTGTCAGCGGGATGAAACCTACTAGTCTACTACTACCGGGATCTGATCCTCGAACCGAACAATCACATTGTCGTTGTTTTCTTGATGCAGAAGAACTTTTAGAAAAAGGCCTCCTTGATCTTTTGACTTCCATCTCCAGTGACAATGTTTATGTACTCCTTGGTAAATTGTTCATATTTTTTTTGCATGCATTCAATATTGCATACCTTTAAAATTTTGTATTTCTAGAAATAAGTCAGGAAGAAACGATTAATAAATGTTAAAGCTTAATGTCTGCAACTGTAACAAAAATGAAATTTGAATTTATGCACTATTTGAATTGTGCGACCACTTTTTCTCAAGTAATTGATGGGTTTTAAATAGTATTTAATTGTATATTTAGTTTGAACGATTCTATTCCTATTATTCTTCTCTTTTGTTGCCTTTATATATTCTTCTGCTTCAAAATGGGTTTATATTACTAAACCATAGCACTTGCAAGCACAAGGTGTGCCTACAACTACTATCAAAAGTACAGAATAGTCAACCACAAGGTAATAACAAAAATTGTGGTTTAGCCAATACCTAGACAAGCCAAAGGACTTGACCACCACATCTGAGAGCCAAAAATAAACAACGGCTTCTTAACTTTGAGCCAACCTAAGGATAACAATTTAACCTTATCTAACAATCTGGGTACATCAGATACAACATTATTAAAAATTCTATTGTTGCGTTCTAACCACAAGACCCACGTGCAAAGGAGCCAAATCAACTGCAAAAAGGAGCGCTTCGCTTTTCCCGCACCAATCAAAAAAGTGAACTGCAACAAGTGGTCGGACAAATGAGTGGAGTCCACTCCCATGCAACCTATCCAGTTACGCACCTGCTGCCACAACAATACAGAATTCGGACAAGTCAAAAACAAATGTTCAGATGTTTCCTCAAGGCCACATCCTAAATCACATAAAGTCACATCTGGAGAAAGAGCCCGCCGAACTGCAAAGTTTGTCTTTGAAGGAAGACGATTTCTAAGAAGACGCCAAGCAAAGATAGAGACCTTCAGAGGAACCTGGGAATGCCAAACTAACTCAGAAGCTTCATCCACGGGAGGACTGCTACCCTCCGCTAAAAGATCATAAGCACCACGGACCGTGTAACCTCCTACTGGATCAGGAAGCCACACCCATCTATCTGAAACATCATGCAACAAAGAAACATCAAGCAATAAAGTCCTAAGCTCCGCTAAAAGCTCCTCCTCCCACGCCCACAACCTACGCCTCCAAACCCAACCCTCCCCTCCCTCCTCCACACCTCGAGAGAACAGCTCCGCCACCGAAATAGCTTGATTAACAGCTAGATCAAACAACCGACGAAACCTCTCTCGGAAGGGGACATCTCCACACCACCTATGTAACCAGAACAAAGTACCAACACCATCACCCACCTGCCTAAACACACTGCCACCAAACCAATCACCCCCTACATCTCCCCCTCCCTCACGCAACCTCCCCACCTCCCTCCACCACGTAGAACAACTCCGGCCCCCAACCTCCAACCTCCCACCTAAATCGCCATAACGGGCGGCTAAAACACGGTACCACAACCCCTCTCTATCCACCAGCATCCTCCAGTCCCATTTCCCTAGCAAAGCTATATTAAACTCCTTCAACTTCCTCACCCCCAGACCCCCAAACTCCCTTTTAGAACAAACAGTATTCCACTTGATCCAAGTAATTTTAGAACACTCCTCACTCCCCCCCCAAAAAAAATTATTTAACAAATATTCAATGGAAGAGATTATACCTGCAGGAGCTTTGAAGAAAGAAAGCGCATAGACAGGCAAAGAAGTCAGAACAGATTTCAGAAGTACCAAGCGACCACCAAACGAAAGAAACCGACTATTCCACCCCGACAGTCTAGATCTAATGCGATTCACAACAGGATCCCAAAAAGACAGTCTCCGCGGATTACCCCCAATAGGCAAGCCTAGATAAACAAAAGGAATTTTTCCCACTTTACAATTCAGCACCGATGCCGCCTCACTTAACCAAGATTCAACTATATTAACTCCCACTAGCATACTCTTATGAAAATTCACTTTCAAACCTGATAACAATTCAAACAAAACCAGAGTCGCCCTCAAAGCCCGGACATTGGCCCAAGATTTTTGACCAATCAGCAGAGTATCATCTGCAAACTGAAGATGCGTCACATCAACCAGGTTAGATCCAACCGAATAGCCAGTAAAGAGATTATTATCCACCATGGATTTCATCAACACGTGAAGACCTTCAGCCGCCAAGAGAAACAGAAAAGGTGACAAGGGGTCCCCCTGACGCAAACCCATATGGAGGTGAAATTCATCAGTGGGACTGCCGTTAACAAGAACAGACGCTGTGGCAGTGCCCACACACTCTTTAATCCATTTCCTCCACAAAACCGGGAACGACATACGAGCCATCACCGCGTCCAAATAGCCCCAATCAACCGAGTCATACGCTTTCTCGAAATCCACCTTGAAAAGCATGAGCTCCTTTTTTAACTTAGTAGCTTCATCTACCACCTCATTAGCCACAAGAATACCATCAAGGATTTGCCTATTCTGAATAAAAGCAGATTGCGTTTCCAATATCACACTGCCGAGCACCATTCTTAATCTATTAGCCAACAACTTAGCTAGAATCTTGTACATGCTCCCCACCAACGAAATAGGTCTAAACTCGTTAAGACGCTGAGGGTTATCAACCTTTGGAATAAGAACAATAAAAGTAGTGTTTATACCTTTGGTTAATTTCCCGTTACGGTGGAACTCAGTAATAAACCTCATAATATCATCCTTCAACTCACCCCAAAAATCCTTTATAAAACCAAAATTCACCCCATCAGGCCCCGGACTTTTGAAACTATCACAGTCCCACACAGCGTCCTTCACTTCATCCACCGAAAAGGGCTTAATCAGACCCCCGCCCTCAGCCAAAGATAAAGATCGAAACTGAAGATTCTCCACACTTAGGCGGTTCACAAGCGGCGCTTGAAAGTGACTAGCGAAATGGTTAAACACCGCGGTTCTAACGGGGACAACTCCTCCTATCAAAACGCCATCAACCAAAATAGAGCAAATAGTATTATGACGACGACGCGAGGACATAATAGAATGAAAAAACTTGGAATTCGCATCACCTTCCCGTAACCATCTATTCCTCGACTGCTGCCAGCAAATACTATGGCTAAGCCTGGACAAAGAGTGCAAGTTTGCGGACACTTCAATCATCTCGCCACACTCAGAGTCGGACAACACATCAACCTCCCCTTTGCTATCGAGCTCCGCCTGCCTGTCTTTCAGAGAAGAGATTTTAGCTGGAAAATTTTGGGAATGAGAATTATGCCATTCTTTCAAAGCTTTTTTAATAAGCTTAAACTTCTCTTTTAGCACATACCCACCCCAACCTTCCACCCGCAACGATTTCCAAGTATCACTAACAAAGGGCCTAAAACCCGGCGTGTCCGCCCAACACTTTAGAAAACGGGAAGGGCGGGGCCCCCAATTCTCCTCGTCAATGGACAACGACAAAGGACAATGATCCGACAAACCTCTCAGCTGTGCCACCTGTAAACAGTTAGGCCAAACCAGGCACCAATCCTCAGACAACAAAAACCGATCCAACCGACTCATCGACCTACCGTCCCCCTTAAACCACGTGAAATTGCGCCCGCATAACGGTATATCAATAAGCTTATTATCCTCTATAAAGGTATTAAAAGAACTGTACTCCGACGTACCACCGTGAGGCACCACAGAACGTCTTTCCTCTCTACACCTAACAGCATTAAAGTCACCACAAACACACACTTTCTTCCCTCTTAGACTGACAAGGCGCACCGATAACTCTTCCCAGAAAATATGTCTGTCGCCTCCATCACAAGGAGCGTACACATTGAATAAATGAAATTCCTCGTTAGATTTAATGAACCGACCGTGGATACCCAAAACATGGCTAAAACTGCACGTCGACCACACCTCCACCTCATCAACATCCCAGACGGTCAACAACCCCCCTGACACCCCTCGCGAAGGACGAAAAGAAAAGCCCACCGACTGCCTATCCCACACCGACTTACACACCATATCATCGCACGATTGGAGCTTAGTTTCCTGAAGACACATGATGAACGGGCTTTTATCCTTCGCCAAAGAACGCACCTCTTTTCGCTTCTCCAAACCTCCCAAACCCCTAACATTCCAAGAAAGTAACTTCATAACCCACACCCTCACCCCCTACCCGCGACCCACTCACCCACAACTAAGAAGTCCCACTGACCTCCTCTCCCCCCTTCCCAACAACAAGCTCGACTTCCTTCAACTTCCCTTTCCCTTTCCCTGCCAAGACCCCAAACGTATTGTTACCTCCTGTAATACTTACCCCAATGATCTCGCCCAGGCTCCTCAGGTCGTCCCGAACCACCTTCTCACTCCCATGCAAGACAACCCAGTGTCTCCAGTCATCAGAATTAACAGTTGAACTAGACGACGATGACGAGTCACACTTAGCATTGGACATCATCCTCACATCTGCTTCTAAGCTTTGGTCCTTGTGTCTCTCTTGACTTGCTTTTAAATAGAAACAAAAAATAGGAACAAATTTTTTCTTCAAAAGAGACATTTAAAAATGAAACAATAGAGTAACTAACAATTGTTTGTTACGAAAGAAAACTAACATACTAAATTTATTATAAAGAGAAAGTGTGCAAAATATAGGAATATAATGGTGGATTAAAATAATTTGATATTAATATTAAAAAATGACACTTAAAAATGACGGAGGGAGTATATTTTATTTCTTTACTAAGACTAATGGTTTTATGTAATTTTCTATCTTACCATTAATGGATAATTTTGTACTATCTATTAATTTGGTATTAAAATTTTGTTACATGGTTTGGTTTTGGATATTAAGTGTATTAGTATAAAATTACGGCTTTCGAGAAATTTTAGCTTAGTTATGCATATTTGTGGGGAGAAAAACAGATTTATTTATAAAAAAAAGTATTTTAAGTCGGTTATGACTTCCATGGGCGCAAGAAACTTTCAGGAGCAATCATCCAATATCAACTTGTGTTTGAAAGTATACCTATAAATATTTCTGGTTTGCAGAATGCATGCGTTAAGAGGCCCACATCGGATAGGTGATGATTTGACAATGTGTTTATAAGCGGGGCAATCCTCACCTCATAAGCCGGATTTGTGGGATTGTGTTAGGCCAACCACGATTTTTAAGATGGTATCATAACATGTGTTATGGTGCATCGGATATGTGATGGTTGACAATGTGTTATATATTAACCATCTTCTTTAACCAACAAGAAACATAAGAGGCATGTAAACAAAGAGAAGCCTACTAGTTTTAGCTCGGAAGGAATGAGAACATGTGCTCAGAAGGATATCTCTAAAGTGTACCAGATCCTCTTTGTAGGGTGTCGTAGTCCCCCTGTTTTCTGTTGCATATGGCTTAATTAATGTGTTACTATTAACTTTCTTGGCTCTTCTAGATTGTTAGATGCCAAGATTCGCATTCAACCTTGGGGCTTTAGCTTTAGGTGTATCAGTTTTTTTTTCATTCAACATAGATTTGAATTTCCCTCATATTCATAGAATAGTTTTGATTTAGCCGACTTTAGTTAGGTTGCTTGCTTATTGTTTGTTTCTTGTTTGCTTGGCTAGGGACTTTAGGACCTCTCTGATGTATTAACGTTCAGGCCTCCTCCTATTTACAATTTAAATTTTCTTGCCTTGATAAAAAAAAAAAAGAGTCGGTTGAAGTTTTAACAGCTTTCAAAAATAAGTTTGTGTAATTAGGTTAATTAGCATTCGCAAAGTCAGTGCAAACCCTACCAAAATTTAGTTTTTTAAATTTGACTTTAGCATTTACATTATACCGACTCTTAATATATCGTCAACGGATTTCTAATGCTAATTAGCGCTTACATTTAGATACACTTCCAATACACATTTAGCTTCAGTCTTAGTGTCCACTTTTGTAAATGCTAATTTAGCATTAGGAAGATGCTAGTGTTTAACTCCAAGGCTTTTATTGTTTTCAATTGTTTGGACGCTATTCTGACGCAAAAAGATATTAGTGTCCCCTTTTTTTTTGCCTTTTAGCATCATATTTTCGGCCAAAGCTAAAACCCATTTTGCATGTTGTGTCAACACTTCAATTTTTTCTATCTCTCTCTTGTTATCACATCATCAATCTATTATACCATTCTCTATTATCTTTATCGCTCTTAAAGTGTATACACATGTGAAGTCTCTAAGAAACACTTTCCTTTAAACACTACTAAAAAACAAAAATTAGCTAAGAAAATTTAGAGAGAAAAAACGTGAAATCCCTCTCTAATTTTTATACTAAAGTTTGTGACGAAGAAATCTGCGTGGGGCTTCTTTTTCTGTCAGTAATTTCTATCGCTAATTTTGCTTTATCTATTAGTGTAATATCTAACCTTTGTACTCGGGCCATATTTTTTAAGCAATATTTGTAAATGTTTGAAGTTAAAATTGCATCCTTGGGTCAAAGTTGATATTTTTATGGGTTGTCGTCTTGCTGCTAATGAGAAAGCAAATGTCTTGTCCTTTAGTAGTATAAGTGTCAGTTCAAAACATTTAAGATCGCCATAGTATTAATCGTGCTAAGAGCCATCCTTTTTTATGGCAAAAGCATATTAACTTAAGCCTGATTTAGAGGAGGGATAGTTCAATTGATTTAAGTTAAGATAAAAGAATTGAATGGTGGAGTTCAAACCATAATAATGGAGAAATAATACTAACCAAACAAATAAGTGCTAATATTGTTAAGTTCAAAAAACAAAAAACTTGGCTTAATTAACTATATTGTTGTATAGGAAATAGAGAACAATATATGCATGCTTAACTATTCATAATATTTGTTGTGATTTTCGTTTCTATAATTTTGGTGACTTTTGTCCAATTGATGTTGTCTTCTTATCATTCATTTTTCAAGTACTTTCTAGTAGTTACTATAACAGCCAATCTTGATTTGGAACTTTTGAATGAAACATGCGGAATCAATCAAATATTTCTGTTGTCCTTTAGATTTTAACTAACAGGTTGTTCTTTTATTTGCCTCAAGTTTGAGATTCCAACTTTTTTTTTTTTTGGTCCTTTTTCTTGCTATAAAAAGTTATCAATTTCACTAAAATCAAATGAATCAGACACTTAACAAAACACATCACAATAGTATATATTACTTAAAATATATAAGAAATAAACACATGCAGCAAACATAACAACCAAAGTGCTCACTAAAAAAAAAAAAAAAAAAGTAGCTGAAGCTTTATTAACACACCATGTCTAACTCTTTTTCAAAAGAGCATTTTAGGGATGAGAAACAGTAATATTATACTCAACAATATAATGTTCAGGGGTAGAAATAGAGTTAACACTATTTGCAATAGCATACCCTCTAGCAAATCTAAAAATACCAGTTCCACCAACAATAGAGGTTTCTCTATTTTGTTTGGTAATAGGATTCCTTCCCAACATACTAAGAGTGCTTCCAGCATATTTCCCTTCATTAAAAACCATATTTATCAACATACACTCTGCAATATCATGAAGTGAACAAAGACCAAACATCCCTTGAGCTCTTCCAATGTGGTTTGAACTTAATTCTGGTCCTTCAGTCATTGCATCATCCATCATAAAAGTTGAACCAAATCCATTAGCTACATTTTGTGGTGTGTCAATGATTTGTAACATGGTGGGGTTTTTGTTTCCTCTAATGTCATGGTAGTAGAAATGGATATGTGTTAGCTTCTCTGTAGTTTGTTGTTCGGAGGGTAATATGATGTTGGATTGTTGTGAGAAAACTCCATTTGTGGTTGTTAATTGAGTGGAGATGAGGGTGAGGGAGAAGAGAAAAATGAAACTATGTGAAAGAGTCATTGTTTTAAGATTTTTGTTCCCTTCCTCGGAATAAATTTTGTTTATGTTGAAATACAAAGAGAGAGCAATGTTATATAGGCATATGTACTTTTTTTTTTCTTCCTAAAAAAAGTTCTATTTTTTTTTTTATTACCGAAGAAACATAGCACAGAGCCACCATAGCGAAACTATGAGCGACTTCGTTAGCTTGTCTCTTAATAACCTAACATCAGAGATTATTAAATCAAAAGCTAACGGGAATCTACAATCATGGATCATTGTACTATAATTAGAAACTTTACTCTTACCACCTTAGATACTATCCACCACAATTTTGGAATCAAGCTCAAAATTCACAATACCCAACCGCATGTTGCGCACCAACCCTAGGTCATGCACCCAATGAAGTGCTGATAATAAACCTAAATCCTCCCTCAAGTCCACATCAAGGAGTGGAGTCAGCCATTCAGGTTTAGCCAGCACAAAACGACCCTTATCAACTCGAATACACATGCAAAGTCCGACCTGATTCAAAGAATGGGAAAAAGAAGCATCGACATTACATTTATACCTTTTGGGACTTGGTTTATGCAATAAAAAGTCTCCTTGAGAAGTGGGATGCCTAGTAGTATGATTCTGAATATGTTGGACACTCATCCAGCTAGTAAGAAAAGACCTTGCACATTCACATATAGTTTTAGCTGATTTAGAGATATTGTTTCAAATTGTTATTTCTATGCTTCCAGATACTCCATAGGGTCACACCAAAGATTTGTTTTTTCTGCTGATACAGATGTTGTAAAATAGAAAACACATTTGATGGGAAACTTGCAGCAAGATCAAAGACAGCCATCAAGAGACTCCATAATCTGGTGTGCTACCAACAAAGCACACTTTTACTACATAAGAAAAACAAATGAGTACTATTTTCAACACTTTCTTCACACACCACGCACTGATCAGGACACTGAACACCTTTTGATTGCAACCGAACTCCTGTAGGCAAACAATTGCGACATGCTATCCACAAGAAATTCTTAACCTTTGGTGGCTAATTAAGCTTCCAAACACAGTTCCAGTTCCCTAGCGCACGATGTTGTAAAGCTGCCAAATCATGATTCATAATATCCTTGTAGGCATATCATTAATGACTGAAGCCAACAATGAAGTATTAAAAATACTTATGGCTATATTATTATAAAAAAAAAAAAATTAATTAACTCCATGTTTCATTGCTTCTGAGGTGTAACCATCAAGTTTGCAACACTGATATGTGGCCACGCCAAATGTTGAGGAGTGGTTGGCAAAATACGTGCAGCGTTACAAAGACAAAGATGGTCCCAGGCCTGTATTACGCCAAACATTGCTAGGATTATTAGAAACCAACTTCCAAGTGTGCTTGCCAACCATAGCCATATTAAACACCTTAAACTCTTAAAACCCATTCCACCAAACATCTTAGGAGTAGAAAGTATTTCCCAAGACAACCAATGCATGCGTCGAGAGTTTACTGAATTATGACCCCACCAAAAGGAATTTAATATTCTCTCAATTTCATTAATGAATGATATCGGAAGGAGAAAAACACTCATCACGTATGATGGGATAAACTGCAATATTGATTTAATAATGATTTCCCTTCTAGCTTGTAAGAGACACCTACTACTCAAAGAATTTATTTTACTCCATACGCGGTCCTTTATAAACTTAAAAGTTGCATGCTTACTTATTCCAATCATAGACGGCAACCCAAGGTATTTACCAGGCACCTAGATCTTGACGAACACCATGAGTGGTGGCAATGAGGTTCTTGAGATGATTTGGAATATTGCAGCTACAAAATAATTCTGATTTTTATATATTAATGGCTTGCTCCGAAACCACTTCATATGTGGCCAAAATATTTTTCATAATAACTATCTCTCTTTCACAAGCTTTAAAGAAAATAAAACAATCATCGGCAAAGAGAATATGAGAAATAATTTGTGCACATGTGCATATCATGGTACCCCTTATCTCATTACGGCGTTCAGCTTCACGAATTAGGGAGGAAATACCTTCAACAAAAATAATGAAAGATATGGTAAAAGGGGATCACCCTGGCGAAGACCACATTCTGGCACAATAGGGCCTACAGATGATCCATTAATGAAGATCGGTTAATCGATTGTCTCAACACAAATCATGATCCAACTAACCCAACGAGAGGAAAACCCTATTTGAACCATAATATCACGTAAGTATTCCCAGTCCAGTCGATCATATGTTTTGCTAAAGCCATTTGATTTTTGAACTAACGGTAAGAAATAGTCACTTGCAATATGCTTCAGACCATCTTAGACCAACATTCAAAGCCATTTCCATCCTCTAAATGCTCAATTCTATTCAACTTTCTCCTTGTAGTGGCTACCGCATGGAAAATTTTGTATTAAGGTCCTCATCTATATACCAAAACGTTTTTGCTCTCTTTCCAACATCATCTTTAATCAACAATTTATATTGTCTATGACGTAGCATATTAAAATGACTCACATTAGAAGCATCCACATGTATACAAATAGCTTAAAGCTTGCGTTGAGTCTTGCAAAATTTTTTCCTAGTATTTTGATTTACATTCTTGATCTACTTAGAGAGATCCAAAGCACATTGATTAGGTTTATTTACAAGAAGTTGTTCACCATAACCCTGCCATGTTCAATTTCTTGTAATGCAGATTATGCAATGTTTTATAGGGTTTTTCCTTTTTTGGAAATAATATGTGTTGATTTTTTTAGGTGAATATATGTGTTAATTATTTTATAGCGAAAATGGTCCTCGAGGACCATATTTACAGAGAAAATATGATTGTTTATTTGAGGGAGGCACACGAGGCAACACTTTTCATTCTATTCAAAATTTTCGATAAATAACGTATGGTGCCAACCTCATTACCCTACAAACAATGTTGGATAACTTTAACCTGCCTGAAATAGAGTGGTGATCTAAGATAATGTCACATGCCATGTCTTCAATAAGATTATTTCCTCGTACTAAATCTAGTGTCACTTTTCATCATTTCATAAAGTAAAAAATTGTATGATGTATGGCAATGATATTTTTACTAAATTATATATTTTTTAAAATATATGCTGCTGTGTAGTAAGTGTTATTTAAAAGTCATATATTGCTTCGAAAAATGAAGATGGAATATTTTATGCTAAATAACACCAAAAGGTCCATTAATTATTATTTTTTGAATTTGAATAAACTAAAAGGTCTTTTAAATTATTTCATCGTAGAAAGTTGGGTTTTTAGGTTTTTTCGTACCATTTAGATCTTTTAAAGTTATTTAATTGTTACAAGTTGTTTTTTTTTACAACTCAAGTTGCTTCTTTAATGATAGGAAACTAAAACACATCACTAACAAAATTATGAGAAACTATGATAAACTATGAAGTTTCTTTCTCATCATCAGTCAATAACGATTGGAAACATTGGGTAGTGGATTGAGAGGATGGCGGTGGAGGATATTTGGGGTATATTGAAAGTTATTGGTGTTAAGTTTAATGGTGATAAGAGGGAGTCAAATAATGTGGTGGAAGGGATGGGAGGAAGTTCAGCAGGGGGTGTGTGGAGGATGAAGATCTTATCTTGGAGTGTCAAGGGGTTGGGTGAGTTATAGAGAAAGGGAGTCCGTTAGGGGAAGAATAATTCGTTTATTTTGTGTATCCAAGAAACTAATTTGCTTGTTTGTGATGATTTTTTATGTGCATCGTTGTGGGGTCATTCTCCTCATGCTCCCCCCCCCCCCCCCCCCCCCCCCAATCTATAGGGGTGTCGGGGGGTCGTTGACTATGTGGGATTGTATAGGGGTGGAGGTGTTGTCGTCTGTCAGTTGTGAGCATGTTCTAATGATTCATGAAAGGTTCATTAAATCAAATGAGGAGTTCTACTTGATTAATGTTTATTCTTCTTGTTACTCTAGAGCGAAGCAAGTGTTGTGGGACTCTTTATCGGCCTGGTTACAATTGTTGGGTGGGAAGAAGGTGTGTGACCCGTGGTTGTCGGCGCAACGATGCAGGACGATGGAGTAGAAAATAGTAGCTAGGTCAGGGTTTGATCAAAACCCTAGATGATGCTATATACGAAATATGTTTCGTGTCATTCTTGATGGGCTTAATTGCCTTATATAAAACAAGGGTTGAATGTTAAAATTGACTCTGTAATATACACTATGTTTGAAAATGACCTTATAAAATAAAAAATATTCATTGTTGTCTTGTAATTTGATATTCTTCTTGTTTTTGACCTTATAATATATGCGTAGTCCAAAAAAGTGACCTAGATGTTGAATTTTTTCAGACATGTTTAGGATGTTAAAATTTATACACACAAAAAATACATTTTTTCGACTAAGAATAGATTAATTATGATTTTTTTAAAACAATTTAAAATTAATTTGTCTCTTGTTTAAAAACTGCAAAATTTTATTGTGAAGTTTCTTATTATGTTCTTACCATGCCTATAGGATTTGGAAACAAAATTTGACCTGTGAGTATATGCTTACTAGGAACAAAATTTTAATTTTTCGTGTTTTAGTTGAAAAATAAAAAAATTGAAATGTCTTTGAAATGTTAGAAACTTTGTTGATCTGTTTTATGTATTTTTATAGATGTATTTGCAAACAATGAGCTCAAGATTTGATTTATAGGTCGAAATTTCTATTGCTTTGTTTTTTGAGTTTTTTATACTTTAAAAATTCATAATTAATTTGTCGCATCTTGAAAATTTCTATTTTTTGTGTAAGCCATATTTTAATGTTCTTAACATGCCTTTAAAAAATCATAATTTTTTTTAATCTCTAGGTTGTTTTTTTGGACTTCACGTAAATTACATGTCATAATAATAAGAATCTCGAATTACAGACTTCATGTCAATTTCAATAATTAACCCATAAAACAATAGATAATTGAAATTAATCATAATCATGACTCATATCGTGTAAATAATTTACTAATGTACCTAATATTATACGTAATGTTTACATAAAATATAAAGATATTCTATTTAAGTGTAGAGATATTCTATCACTTTCCATTCATACAAGTTTTTTTTACATGTCTATAATAATTTTGAATTGAGAATAACAATTAATATTTTTTTTGACTTAACAACGATTAATATTGTGTAAATCACAAAAACAAAACGATATCCATTCATTCAAATTGATAGAACAAATCAATACATATGGCTAAAACGTAAATGATGAATCTACTAAAAAAACTCACAACATCCAAGTTAATTTTTTTTTTTTTTTTTAAAGGAACAACATCCAAGTTAATAGTATACAACATAAAAATATTACGTATGGATGCTTACTTTCATATTACAAGAGTTTTTGCAAACTAGAAATTTCGATTTATGAAAATCCATGACAACTACTTCTGCTTCATTGCTCAAAATGTGAAGGGAAACTGTATTTCTTTTTATTTTGATACTATCTTAGTGGCCAACACAAACTCAAATAAACACGCGGAGAAAATAAGTGTGGAGATCCGAAATCAAACCCAAAAAGGTACATAAAATGTTCTCAAAACAAACCACTAGGATGTAAGAGATACACAATTAATTATTCATTCAAACACCAAGAACTTGCAAGAGTTTTATGGATGTGAAACAGTGACATCATACTCAACAACAAAATGCTCTGATGTTGAAATCTCCCAAACACTCTTGGCAGTAGCATATCCCCTAGCAAACCTAAACACGCCGGTGCCGCCGACAATAGGCAGTTCTCTAACGGTGTCTTGGACAGGATTCCTTCCAAGCATACTAAGAGTACTACCAGCAAAATCACCTTCAGTGAAAGCAAGATTAATTAACATAACCATTCCACGATCATGCAAAGATGCCAAACCAAACATCCCTTGAGCTCTACCAACAGGTTTTGATGTTAGCTCTTGTCCTTCAGTTAAGAGGTTGTCCATCATGTAACTTGCTCCAAACCCAATTGTATTTGATGGATCAATAATTTGTACAACAGTTGGATTTTTACCTTCTAAGATGTCATGGTAAAAAAAGTGCAAATGAGTTAATTTTTCAGTGCTTTGTTCGGTTGTTGGTAACATGATGTTGGATTGTTCGGAGAACACTCCATTGGTAGTGAAAAATTTAGCAAATATGAGAGTGATAGTGAACAGAAAAAAGAACCTAAGAGAGGTAGCCATTTGAGGATAAGTGGATACTTTTACGATAGTGTGTAACAATTGACACTTATATAAAGAGTGAGTAGTAGATTTTTTCCAAAAAGAGAAAAGAGAACGTTGTAGATATTGAATATTTTATTCATCCACGGTCTTCGCGATAGTAATTAAGAAATATTTTGTCATTTTTTATTTACCCTCTCATGATTGATTACTCATAGTTGATATATGGCACGATAGGCACCACATAAGAACAAGATGACACGTTAATCTACATATGCGTTTCTCTTTTATTTCGCTATATGAGCAGGTGGTATTGGCTAGGTAGCTGGAGTGCGTTCTTGCTTAAGATCTCGATTCTTACCGGTTTCAATTTGAATGAGTTAATTTAGCTGCTTCAAATAAATAAAAGATTGTTAACTTATTTTTATTACAATAAAAGACAGGTATTGTCTTTTTTTTTTGTTACAATGCTAATCAAACAAACAAACAAAATAGAGATCAAAAGAACAAACTACATTCTAGAAAGAAAAAATTCCAGCCGCGTCAATCCTTAGAAGACTTCGAAGGCATTTGGAAGGTGAAGAGTGGAAGTACAAATCAATATTTAAGGAAGCTCTATGCTTGGCCAAAAAGTCCGTACATTGGTTCCCTTCTCTTAAAGTATGACAGATAGTATCAATGAGCTCCATCCTGGATTAACACTACATAAGTATGAAACTTCATTGGAGGGCCTTTGATGATATTAATACAGTGCAGAGAGTCAGAGTAACAAACAAGATCAGCTATCACCATTTCTTTTGCTTGCGAAAGACCATGGTAAATTGCCAAAAGCTCCACTTGGAGATTATTTGTTGAGTTTTGGATGAATCCCGAGAATCCTAACAAATAGAACCCATCATAATTGTGCAAGAGGCCACCAAAATCAACCCTAGTAGGCAAGCCAAGACAAATTCCATCAACATTAAGGATTACATTGGAATGATTGTTATGATTCCATTTGATTAATATATCCTCTTCCGCACTAATGGGGTTGATGGTTGCTACCATGCTTTGAATATAAAATACAAGACGGTGAAGAGACCAATTATCTTGGCTTAAACACATCATGTTACAGTGACGCCAAACCCACCAAATGATGGCAGCGAAGGTGAAGGAATGAGTACCTAAAAGTCTAGCTTTAAGTCAATCATGGGAGACCATGCAATCAAAGAAAGATGGATGATTGAAGTCAAAATGATACCATTTTTTTTTAAATTCACAATCTCAGACACAATGGAGAAAAGTCTCTTCATGTTGACCGCACCTAGTACAAGTAGAAGATGCTGAAATGTTCCTATCATTAAGCAGAGAAAGAGTCAGGGTCAAAGAATGACAAGCCAGCCATGTGAAAAGTTCAACTTATTCCGTAACCTTTAATTTTCAAATTCAAGACCAAGAGTGGTTATGGTTGGGGTGGTATGAGAAATCAGCTATCGATATCCACTCTTGATGGTGTAGGTACCATTTTTATTATTTGACCAAATAATTATACCTTTTATGACATCATTAAATTTGAAATGCATGTTATTGATGGTGTTGGACACAATGGGAGAAAGAGGAGTGCAAAGAACCTGAGTATGAGGGCTATTGGAGGATATGATATCTTTGACAGTTAAGTGAATGTCAACATATGGTACCAAAGTCCCTAAGTAACCAAGGGTGCTACAAGGATAATACCAGAAAGAAGAGATACTTGAGCCTGTGCGCCAAGAAAAGCCAGCTTTGAGAGAAATTTTTGCAAAGATGATGGAAGACCAAGTAGATGAATCAGTAGGCCTAGTAGTAGCATATAGGAGACGCGGACCAACAACATACTTATCTGAAAGGAAATCAACCCATAAATTTTTTGAAGATTGAACCATGTCCCAAACTAGTTTCCCAAGAAGGTAAATGTTCACTTCTCTTGTTGTTCTAATACCCAATCCGCCTTGGTACTTTGGTCTGGCAATTTCGTTTCATCCAACCAAATGAATACCTTTATTGTTAGCATCTCTCCAAATGAAATATCTAGTGGTTTGATCAATGCTATCACAAATGCTTTGAGGCAGCCAGACAATCTGCATATAATAGAATGGAATAAATGAAAGAACCGAAGAAGCTATAGTTAACCTGCCCGCCTTGTTTAACAATTTATTCTTCAAGGAAGCTAGCTTGGATTGCATTTTTTTATATGATAAAATGGATATCATCACTTTTCTTAGATCTCCCTTTGAGAATAGGAAAACCCAAATATTTACCCAAGGAGGTCGGGCTTGTAATATCAAATATGGAAGTAAGCCTGTTGATTTTAACTTGAGGTGTACCTGATGAAAAAAAGCATGTATTTTGAAGAGATTAATTTTCAAACCTAAGGCCTTGTTGAAGCGATTAAATAACTGAGTGATCAGAGTAAGCTAAGATTGTGTGGCTTTTGTGAAGAGAAGGACATCATTTGCAAATAAGAAGTGTGATAGCTAAGGACCGTTGGTAGAGATGTAGATGGGGTCCCAAGTTCCTTGGTGAACAACATTGTTAATAGCAATGGATAGTATTTCCATACAAAGAATGAACAAATAGAGAGAAAGGGAATTTCCTTTGCCTGAGGCCATGAGAAGGCTTGAAGGAGTGCATTTATGTGTTTAATCATCCAAGTGAAACACATAAATGAAGAAGAATGAGAGTGTAGAGAAAGGGTATGTGAAGAGTTAAAACTTAAATTAAATATAAACCGTTAATTTGGAATGGAGGTTCATGATTTGTTCCTCTCATCTCTCACCATAAGATAATCCTCTCTCTATATATATATATACACTATTTTTACTAATCAATGGATAAACAACTCAAAAGCTTAAGGTAGAGTGGTGATTTGATAAAGCACCGCCAAAAGAGAATTTGTGATTTTTCATAAGCAAACAGGTATGGGAGACTATAATATAATTGTCATTAAATTTGGAATCAAATCAAAACTAAAAGAGACAAATGATCACATTTTAACTTATCCATTTTTTAGTCTTTTATTTAACTGATATTTAGAAAAGACAATAAATAAATAAAATATTAATGATTTAACTAAATGGAATTTAGAGTAAATTACAATTTATTTTGTAAAGAGATGTTTAAAGTACATTACCCTCCATTATTATGTCAAAACATACACTCTTATCTCGTCTAATACAAAATATATTAGAGAAAATTATCAAAAAAAATTTTAAGAGAAACTTGAATTACATCCTCCTCTTTTTTAATGGTCATGAAAATTAAAAAGAAAGAGAATTTTTTTCTTTAATGGTGGTTTAAAGTAAGCAGATATCATAAAACTATTTATTTATGTTAAAATGGACTAAAGTGCAATACATATATTTCATTATTAAATAATCAGAGAAGTGTAATTTAAGCATCCCTTGAAGGATAGGAATATAATTTACTCTAGGTTTTTAATTCTTAAGGAATTAAGTGTATCTTTAAACATAATGATAGATTAGTGTATACAACCTTTTATGTGTATAAGCAGAATCATTGATTTGAACCCTCTTGCAGCATATCAAATGTCCCTACAGCTGCCGTCTAGAATCATTGATAGAACTAAATCTAGCTCAACACTTGTATGGCAAGCAATGCTCGTATTTGCTAGTAGAATGACTAAACATGTACGTTGTAAGGGACTAAAACAAAGAGAGTTAAGGAAGAGCCCAAATCTAACATGCAGTCCTCAAATTTAATTTCACCTATGGTACAAGGGATAGTGAAAACTCTAGGGTCCTTACAGTTCTCGAGACATTTCAACTCATGTGTTGCACCTGATTCATGGAATTTGCTATTTTGCATCTGGTTCTGACTAGGCAAGAAGATTGTCGATCCCTTGAGCTTGCATATGATTCATGGAAGTTGCTAGTTTGTCCATCATGTGCATGCAAATATTTAATGGATGCATTTATTCTCTGTTGGAGTTGAAGACGGTTGACAGCCATTAACTAGACAATATCTTCTAATGAATGATTGGAATTTGCTTCTACGTTGTTCTATTGTGGGACTTCGTTTTATCTAGGCTATTAGTGTTGCTAGTGGTCAGTGGTAAAAAGAATCACCAATGGATGATTCGTCTGCTCCATAAGTGCTTTGATTGCTCTAGAACAACCGAGATCGCACTTGTGTTGTCGTCTGCTCATCAAAATGTCATCTTACCATTGACCTAGAGGTATGGTATATATAGGCATGTCTTTTCCAAGAATTTAGGGAAAGTTGGCCTGCAAAGCAAGAATAAATCTCGCGAGGTGAGCCTTGAAGAGGCTAATACTGATGCATTTCCTTCTGATACTCGTGACGCAGCCTTAATGTTCCACGATGCAATCCCATGTGAGATTGATCCTAGCAATTTCTTCAGATTCTGCGACGTAATTTTGCAGCCCACAACGTGGGGTAGTGCAAGACTGAACCTTTGTAATTATCTCTAAACTCACAATGCACAATTCATAACACGCGTTGCAAGTGATGAAGAGGCTGGTCTTGCTTCTTTCTTCACTTTATGCTTCACATGTATTTTTATGGTATCATGCATATTTTCTTGTTCTTGTCTTTTTTTTTTGTCTTAGATGAAGTGGTAATCCATTGAAATTAAACTCACACACAACTGTGAGGTCCCGGGTTCAATCCTAGGTCACGACGTCTGACCTTACAATTTTGGCATTTGCCAGTTGAGTTAGGACTTCTAGACATTCTTGTCTTTTTATAAATTGTAATTAAACTAGCAATTTCTCGGACTAGTTATTTCTACTTTAAAAGATAACTAAAAACACAATAATTTCATGCGAACACTAATCGCTTTCTTTTTGTTTCTAGTGGGTTGTATCTCATTAACTCCTTTTGTTACCACCACAAAGTCTCTTCTTGTTGTGAATTGTTGGAAGTTAATGAACATGTTTTCAATTAGATTTCTTGCATCTCTCGGAGTTTTATCAACAAGTGCTCCTCCACTAACAGCACCCATGATTTTTCAATCGTTAAGACAAAAAGCCCGCAAAAGATATCCCTAATACTAAAAACAAAGTGAAAAATGCAAAACCCTATCAAATAAAATCTAATAATATAAAAATACAAACAACAAAAAAATCTAAATATCAAATATGACAAGAGCAAATAGCTTTGGATTTTTTTGAAAATATGAAAAATTCAATAAATAAAAAAATGAGTTTAAACGATAGAATTTTAAATTTGAGGGGCATAGTTCCGTAAGAAGTTTTCATGGGTCAAAAAAAAAAAGGTCAACACATTCAAAACAATTCAATATTTTATTTTATTTTGGTTACACTGGCAAAACAATTCAATATAAGACGGTTGTTGGTAAACAATAACACGGTAATAATCGAAATTTTAAGTCGGTTTTACATTTTTGAACCGGTCTAAAACATTTTACTTTAAGTTGATTTTTATCATTGGAGAAAATTGAACCTGAGATTTTAAGTTGATTTTTTACAATACCTTCTTAAAGCTCCCTACAAAAAATACCTTCTTAAAGTGTTTTTCAATATAGTATAACATTTTGACTATTTTAGTCCCTTTATTGGCTGTGTTTTTTAACAGGAATTGATGATAAAGTTTTAAAGGCATGCCTATTATCCAATGCTAAACCTAATTTTGAATTCTGATACTTACCAGTCACTCCCACACATGTTTAATCAGAATTTGAAAAGAAAAAAAACCTGGTTTTCTAAAGCACAAATTGAAGTCATTCACAAATGCACATTTTGAATGCTATATGAAATAACATAAGTATTTAATTCCCATGAGATAACAGAAGGCTATATGAGATTGAACCTCCAAAAATATTTACAATGGTATAAAACAGTTGAGTTCTGTTGAGGCCTCATTCAATAATTTTGAATGAAACCAGTATAGAAACTACGGAAACAATCACTCTAGTAACCTTCATCTTTATGTTGTTAGTGTAATGAGTTAACTTTGAGATGATCTCGAAAATTCTGACACCAACTTTGAGAACGAAGAAGATTGGTCCCGTAGCAATCGAGCTGGATTATCATACTCCAAAATTCTACCTGTATAAATCAAATAGTAGAGTGTTGATGAACTCCAGCCATATAAAATGATGTGCATTAAGATACTGTTATAATTTTTGAGAATTATGTCATCTTGCTCTACACACACAAGGACTATGTTTTTTTAGGTCTCATTATCATTTTATAATGATATATTATTAAATTACATAATGTTTGCTCAGTCCGTTTTGTACCTTCGTTGAGGACTAAAACCATATCATTATCAATGACGGTAGGAATTCTGTGTGCTACTGTAATGACGGTGCAATCACTCGTTTCTTCCCTGATAGTTTTTTGAATTAAACTATCAGTTGCAGTGTCTATGGATGCAGTTGCCTCGTCAAGGACCAAAATTCGTCTTTTATTCAGCAATAGTCTATCAAGGCAAACTAGTTGTCGTTGTCCAAGACTCCAATTTTCTCCATTCTCCGACACTGTAGATGTGTTTGTGAAAATTAAAAGGATGTGTCATATCAATAAACTATTTTTTATTGAAACGAATAAACCAATTGTGGTTTAACAGATATATGTATACCTGGTGCATCAAGAAACCTTGGATCTTGTCGTACTATCTCAGCGAGATGGCACTTACGGAGAACCTGAAAAATAAAAAATTATTTTGATTATTATGTAGAAGTCAGATCAATAATAATGTAATTTTAAAGAGAATATTCTAATTCTAACCTCCCAAAGTTCTTCATCTGTTTGTTCTTCCAAAGGATCCAAGTTAGTCCTTACGGTGCCTAAAAACAAGGTCGGATCCTGAGGAATTATGCCAAGCTTTGACCTTAAATCATGCAGACCAATATTGGAAATATTTACACCATCAATCACTATGCATCCTCTTAAAGGCTCCACCGCTCGAAAGAGAGCTCGCACCATAGTAGATTTCCCACTCCCTGTCCGGCCTACTACTCCAATTTTTTTATGTCCTGGGAAGACACAAGTGACACCTTTGAGAACAATGGGAGCAGCAGGATCATATGGTATATGCAGGTTGTTGAGTTCGATTTTTCCTTCGCTAGGCCACTCTGGTGCCGGCCTACAATCTTGAATAACTAATGGTGCTTCGGAAGGTATAGTTGAAAATTGTAATATTCTCTCTACTGATATCATTTTGTTCTCGACGTTACAAAGGTTCCATATCACCCAAGCCTGAAGTACATTGAGGCTCAAACCGTAAGTAGCTACAAGACCTGCTAAGCCTGAAAATAAGAGGAAAGTATTAACCGGTAGATCTGATCTCTACTAGAAGAAACTATGGAATCTGATTCTAATCTTAGTAATCTCTTTTGTGGTTTAGAGAAGCTATGTCGATGTTGAATGTTGATAAGTGTAAACTTGACATTCATATTGGCAGGTTCCCATTCAGTTGTAGAGTCACAAAAATTCTAATGTAGTTTCTTAATTGGACTATTGAAAATAAACTCTGACATACATGTATGAAATTTGAAAAGCTATCACTTCTTATTCTTATATAGTATGAAAGGGTAGGGAAAGAACTTACTCGGATCAATGGAAGACCTCGGCAAAGTAACCAAGATGACAAGAACAAAATAGAAGACCAAATTAAAGAGAAAATTAATTCTAACAGACAACCATTCCATGGTGGCGTAGTTGTGAAAGGCTACACGAGAATAATCATCGATTAATGACATAGCCTTGGTCAAGAATATATTCTCTTGATTGAAACACCGGATTGTGGTAGCCCCAGCAATTGATTCCGAGAAGTGATGCAAGATTGGTGTCTTTCGAATCCCTACCATCCTGGCCAATTCCCGGGCTGTAGTGGTATAATACACCTTCAAAAAAAGTACATAATTTCCATCATCATTGAACACTACGATAATTCATGCAATGCAAAAATTTAAATACTACTATATATGATCCTTTTAGAGACAAAAAGGCCAAAACTAGCCAAGATTTTAGCAAATAACAAATTACTGCTCCTAAAGTATAGGAACCACTTATTGACTAACATTAAAATTGAAAAAATAGAAGATTAACATAAAGAAAAGCCACGTCTAAAAGCAGATAATTAACACATGCATTCAAAAAAGTCTTAACAAATTTCCGATGTTTGACAGCTCTTACTTGATACCAGATGGAGATAGCGAAAACCGTAAAAAAGACTAGAAGGACTTGCCATGCGGCGTGAGACATTAAGACAATGATACTTAATAACTGGATAAGTGCGAAGACTAATCCAGCTAATCTGTATGGAATGTCACTATCTGCCCTTGTTTGATCTGTAGATGACTGTAACAATAAAAAAGAACACAATTGTAATAATTTAAATAAAACTGAAAACAATAATCTCATTAGATAGAGAATACTTGTGAAACTTACCCTACTCAAAATTCGGCTTGAAGGTGTGTTATCAAAAAAGGAAACAGGTGCCCTGAAAACTGATGTGGTCATTCCATGATAAAGGCGTCTAGCTGTTTCCACCGAAACTATTGTCATTAAAACAGTCCTTCCCAGGATGAAGATGGAGCTCCCACCAGACAGAAGGGCAAATATTCCTATAAGACGCCCATTGTTGTTCCTGCCCCTTTGTTCTGCAGCCCAAGAAATCCAATAGTTACTTCCCATCTGCATAGCTTGAAAGAAAATTTGACATACGAGAATAACCGGAACAAGTGCTCCTTTGTAAGCCAATGTGACAAAGGTTGAGTAAACACTCCATTTTACTCGACCAGTCATTGATTCTTCTTCTCTAGTTCTCTTCCCATCCATGGTGATCTCCTGATTATTCTCTTCATCGATTTCAATTAGATTTTTTGGGCAGGGTCTGCTGTTGCAGCTAAGAGAATCATCTACTTCTTGCAATGGAATTTGTTTTAATGTTTCTTTATGAGCCGCCATTAGTTGGACAAGTTTTCTATCAGGACATTCTATGAGATCTCTATAGCTTCCCGACTCCACTATTTGTCCATCTTTCATAACCTGACCATAAGTTAGTCATCAGTGAGACAGGGGTTCAATAAAAATTGAATAGAAGCATTAAAGATTATGAAACACATAGGTGCAAAGATGAAATTAATTTCATCAATGACAGAAAAGTTATCAGTATAGCTTACCAAAATAACGTCTGCGGCTTCCAAGAATTCCATTTGATGTGTGGCATAAACAACTGTTTTATCACACAACAGTTTCAGAAGACATTCCTTCACAAAATTTTCACTTCTTGATAAGTTATTTGAACGAAATGAAAGTTAAATTAGAAAATGCATGAATGAAAAGAAACATTCAGTAGCACTACTAACCTTAACCAAATGACTTCCTGTGTGAGCATCAACAGCACTAAAAGGATCGTCAAGGAAATAAATATCCGAGTCATTATAGACCGCCCTTGCCAGTTGAATTCGTTGTTTCTGCCCTCCACTTAAGTTAATGCCCCTCTCCTCCACAGGGTTCAAATCTCTGTATGGCCTCCATATTTTGATATCATGGTTCAACGCACAACCATCCAGGACATTTTCATATAAGAATTTATCCATTTTCTTTCCGAAGAGTATGTTTTCTCTTACAGTTCCAGATTGGATCCATGGACTTTTTGGCACATAGCTTCTGGTTCCATACACTTTGGTTGCTTCCCCAAAAACCAATGGAACCTCACCAAGCATACTGAGAAGTAAACTTGATTTTCCAGACCCTACTGGCCCACAAATCGCTACCTTGTGACCTTTCTTTATCATAAATGATTCTTTAATTGTAATTGTTGGTTTCTTGGTGGTGGTTTGATCATTTGCTTCCCATGCATATTCCGCTGGCTTGATTTCAATAGAAACTGTTGAAGATTCGGAAGCAGGTCTATTAATAAATGGATTTTGATCTTCTTTTTCTATGAACTTGTGAATACGATCAACTGATACTTTGGTTTGAGTAATCATGGATATAAGCTCGGGCATATTGTAAATTGGTTCTTGTAGAATGCGGAATGTTGCAAGAGCTGAGAGGACTGTCGCCGCAGTTAGCTCAGTCTTCACCAATATACAAGCCCCAAAAGTGAAAACAGAAACCAAAGTTGGAGTTGTCCAAAAAAGAGTGGCTACTGCTGAACTTGCTTGGAGGAATTTTTTCACCCAGCACATTTCAGTGTCCCTAAACCGGAGAAGTTTCTGCATGAATGTTAATTCCCATGAATGCAGCTTCAAAATTCCCATGTTCTTGATGGTCTCTGATGTCATTTTCATTCTTGCATCTGTAGCTTCCATGATTTTTGAGTGCAAACCTTTTTGCATGATAGCCAAAGGTGTGTTACACACCATGACCAAAGTTGTGACAGCAAAGGCAACAAGGGAAGGTATCCAACCTAGGTTTATGCATAAGATGATCAAGGCCAAAAATGTCTGAACCGGAATCAGCCAAATTCCATGAAAATGATTGCAAAATTCTCCAACTCTATCGATATCTACGTTAATCAAATTGGTGATGTTACCATCTGTTGGTAAACCACACTTGACCATTAGAGACTTGCTATAAACTTGGGCCGTAAGAGCTGCACGAACTCGAATTCCAATTCTTTGAGCGCCAAAGTACCATTGTCTCTGACTCAATGACTCCACAGTTTTTGAGAGGAAGAGAATGGAGGCAATAATCAGTCCATGCTGATTGCTTGAATTATCGTTGTTGGATAACAAAAAATTTACGAAGTTTGATATCAACAATGGACCAATATAGGATGCAATAGTATTAACTCCTGAAAGTATGAATAATAATAAAATCATATTAGTACATAGAAGAATTAGTGAAGAGGCAAAAAAATGATGCATGCAAGAGGTTAGTAAAACAATCAAGCCTTATATATTATCCTACTAAGTAGAAGCAGATACACAAATAAATGAATCAAATCCACAAAATTGTTTTCTGTCAAAATCCATTGAATTTATTTGGACCTTTGTTGTTAGTGATAAGCTGCATTGACTCAAGTCATTAAAGTTACAGATCTAGAAAAAATAATGTGGGAACAGATGAAAAGTCACACAAAAGTAGTTATTGATTGTTTATAATATTGGGAAATTTTTAATTTTCTTTCAAATAAAATATTTAAAAATAATCTACCATTACATGGATGAAATCTAAAACTAACAAAACATATAGTAGCATGTCAATAACTTAATGTTACACATATTATTTAGAGCATTAAAATAAAATAAACAGACCTGCTAAAACTGCATTGAAGGCCATGGATTTCCAAATAAAGATGATAATAGCTTTTTCCAAGGAACCACTTTTAAGTGTTTGATTGTGAATAGATTCTTTCAACATAGAAGAAGCAATAGCAGCAGTTTCAGAGTGAGGAACACAAGGAACATGGACATGTTCGAGCTTCTGAATTCGACCAATTTTAAAAATGGGATTCAACCAAGTGAATGTGAGGAGACTCCATAAACTAGCTTTTGTGAAAGCCTCTTCATCTTCTTCTCCCAAAGTAGAAGATTCAAACTCTTGTTCAAGTAACCTTTGTTCGGTTTCGCTTTGTTCCTTTGTGCACATATTGGGAAGTGCATTGATACATAGAAGTAACAAAATAGGCAAAGAAACTGCACCAACTATATTCTCCAGCAGAAAAACCCTAAAGTTCATGGATTCTGAATTTTTGACTAGTTTTATAGACAACGAGATTGTATCAAAAATAGTAGCAAAGACCCACCAAAGAATTAGAACAATAGGAAACCTTTTACACTCCCCAAGTGTTTTCTTCATTGAATAATATGAAACTAATGTTGCTAAAACCCAAGTCAAAGACAAAGAAATAGGGTTAGGGTT